>CM060978.1:165172988-166515072 GCA_030765065.1 Deroplatys truncata | reverse complement strand
CTTCAGTACATTCCAGGATTATAATCATCTGCACCTTCATTCCTGGGTTGCTTCAGCTTTTCTGATTTCCTTCTGTTGGTCCTGGTCTCTTTTGTTAATTGCTGAACTGCTCACTGGGCATGATATAGTCGTTCGTTGTTGAAAGATACAAAAATGTTCTAGTAAGGGGCGTTGAATGACAGCTTTAAAGGAATGCAGACGAGCATTTAAAAGGAATTTAAACGCCTTAAAAACCTCTTAACCCTCCAAAAGTATATATTTTCTGAAACTAGAAATAATGGACATTTTATTAGTGCCTAAAACAAAATAATTGATTTTTTACCATTTCAGAGTACGTTGTCTCCTTAATGCATTGTGAATACAGTTCGCTCGACAAAGAGTAGCGGCTAACTTCTAAGTATGACGTGACGTCACAGTTGGATTCAGGGACACACCTCTCGAGATCATGTTTTGCAGCAACTGACAAACTCAAACCCTAATTTTTTGTGGTCAATTATAAGGTTAATATAAGAAATAACGTGCATTTGGCTTTACTAAATTAAAAACTTATATTTTTCTAAAAAACATGTTGCTTACAAAATTGAAGCTTAATATTTTCTCCACATTATCAACTCCGTTATTTAAGCATTGGTCATATTTATACATGAGCTTTAAAATTCCTGTATTGTAATCGGCTACCGCCGGTCCATTAAGCCAAGAACTTCGGCCACAGTTTCACCAAACAAGGAAGGAAAATGTTTGGGAAAGCACTCTGTAACTCATCTAGGCTTACAGGGTCTTTGAGATTTTCTTGTTCAGTTTTCTTCTTCAAATCATCTGTGATGAATGACGGACGTCCGGTTTGAGTTATACACATTTGTCATCCATTACTGAACATTTCACACCAATTTCTTAGACTGCTTTAGTGTATTACTGTAACGCATAACTTCCTATAGTTGACAGTAAATTTCGACAGGTTTCAACTTCCGAGCACTCTAAAATCGAAGAGCATCTCACCTCACAGTCGGTGGGACTTTGTATCACTCGGTTCATTTTGAACAATCACAGAATGCACACGAACAACTTGTTTAGACTGACACTCGGAAAGGATTGAGAAAATATATCGAGGAATCTATTCGACGTAGGATATAAACCCAATAACGATCTGCGTAGCGGGACTGCACACATGGTAATTACTTCCTGTATTATCGTTGTGCTTATTTGGTATTACCACTTCAATAACCATTTTAAATTTTGTGTTTATTCGTTATTCGTTATGTTAGACCATAAATCATTTTTTTCGAGTTTACCAGTCCTAATATTTACAATACACGGTGAAACATGCAGTCTATAGGAGGAAGTATTTTACATCTGCGGACTATGTTCAGGAGATGCAATTCGGTATCAACCTTCCTGTCATTTAAAGGAAATACTATAACGTAAAACTAACGTAAATACTATAACCTAAAATATGTAAAATACTATAACGTATATTTCATAAGATTTTATGCAAATAAGTTTAGCTTCATTTCATTTAAATCCCTCGCTTTCTTTTTCTCAACGTTGTACTTCTATTTCTGTCTACTGGGTTGTGCTACATGGTCTCGATAAAATTATTATATATTAAGCACTTCCGTTCGTCTACATGTCTTTTGTCTACCTCTCCTCTGCTTATTCATCTTTCAGTTTAACAACATCTTTTACGTTTTACCCTCATTTCCTGTCTAGCCCTTTGCTCTGTTCCGTTTCTTCCTCTTATCTCTTTTACTTTCTTTGTTTCGCTTTTGTTTTATGCAGCTTTAGTCATTTTTCCCTACCGGTTTCTATCCCTGAATATCTGTTCTCTTTGTTCTTTCTGCTCTTTTATTTTTGCGTTTTCTCTTTGATGTCCTTGTGAAAAGTAGCATCCCCCGCCTTCCACCGTAAACTGTATGTCAACTTTTTGAAATGCAGCTTGGCTTTAGTTATCTTTAAAAGCATTTGCAAAGGTGAAACAGTAAAAAAAAAGCTTCAGTCTTCATCTCTTTTGGCGTTTGTGATTTTAATTACTTACTCTTTAATTAAAAATAAATAGCACTATTAACTACGCGCTTTTTAGATTATCTGTAAATGTGCCTTAAACTCACTTCTTATGAAATAACCAACTATAATATGTAATTATAGGATATGTTAAAAAGCAACTGTCTGCAACAAACGCATCGGATGACTTGGATTATTCGGAAAATATGCCCATCAATATCATGCAACCTTTACAGCAGTGCCTAAATATTCCGTAGCCTATATATTGTTGTGTGCTATGTATAGATTTTGCAACATGATTTATGCATTTAAGTGACCCTGAGATTGAATTTATCATTTCTATAATTTTAAGGTTGTTAACTTAAAAACTTGTACACACGTTTCTTATGAAAGAGACAATTTATGTGCAAAATTTCGTTTTGATATAACTATTACAAGAAAATAATCATTTTATAAAATGTAGTATAAAGTAATTATAATATTTTGAAGATACTCTGCAAAATAAAAACTTTTCCTTTACTTTTCCCCCCTTTACTTTAAGTTTAAAGGAATGCTTAGCATTAGTTGTATTTTAAAGCATGCATATATTTATATATTAATTCCTGTATACTTTGGATTTATTGAAACAAAAACATGTACATTCTACAATTAATTCTTATTTTGGACAAACCAGGCGCATTAAATAAGAATAATTAGATTTGTGAAGATACCTGTGAAGATCAAGCATAGATATTTTCTTTAAAATTCGATCACAGTTGTGGCGTAAGGAAGATTTAAGTTTTGAAAATATATATACGAGAAACAGCCGAACACCGTCACCTGGTAGGACAATCCTGAAACAGATGACAATGAAGGAGATGATGGATCCAGGGAATGAGTTGGAGGAACACGTGAATATCACTTGGGGCAAGCCCCGGTAAATACGGAGGATACGAGAAAACTTCCAAGTTGAATCTTGACCCACGCGGAGCTCAGAAGATTTAACTGGGAAGTTTTCTCGTGAAATCCATATTCACCAAATCTTTTCCCAAGTGATTTTTACATGTTCCTCTGACCCAAAGGTCATCATGGAGGTAAGCACTTTAACACCGATGATGAAGTCAAATCAGTGAACAGCTGGTTGCGAGCACAGGACCCGACCTGATACAACACTGGCTTGGAAAAGCTTGTGCCACATCCCCAAAAATGCATGGAAAATCATGTTGACTACGTAGAAAAGTAACAGAAAGATTGTACAATATAAATAAAATTAATTCAACATGATCAATTGTGTATAATGTATTTTATAAAATAGGGAAACTTACTAATTGGACGCCCTCGTATTTTTCTTTCAATTTGTGCTCAATTAGTAAATCGATAAAATAAATCAATATGAGAAAAATCTAATGCGTTGCATTCACATACGTTTTTCTACTCACACTTCTTCAAAGTATTTTTACGAAAGCTTGTTTCTCTTCTATCTGCTTCTTTTTAATCAAACTAAAATTGATTTCACTTTTATACACTTCGTTATAGGCATAAAAAGGCTAAAACGGTAGTCAAGACTTTTTTAAAAAGCAAATGCTATGTACGGTTCTGAAGTTTCCTGCTCTTTGCATGATCACATAAAAAAACTGATGTGGTACACTCACATGACTTTCTCTACTCTTGTACAAACTATTTTTACAAACGCTTATTCTCCATATTTTTCATGTTAATCGAGATATCGAGATGTCAATCTTATTGCTAATTTTCTTGTAGATGCAAGGGGAACATGGTAGCTTTTAAGCGATAGTCAAATCCTTTAAGCGCTGGTTGCTATGTGGAGCATTCCATTCTATTTGAATATCCAGGATATAAAAAAATGGATAACGAATTTGAGGAAAAGTATAAGTATTGGAAATTTAAGGGAATAACAAGCAATATCTCGAAAATGGCTCACTCAACTAAAAAAATGTATATGGCATAAATTGTGTATTTTAACACGATCTACATTTTGTGTGTAGTAAAATTTTGTCTATCTCCTATGGTTTACCAGTTATGCAAAAGTCGTTCACAATGAAGAATACTTTTGGAGACATTCCCAGAAAATTCGAGATATACATTTCATTTGTCGTAAAAATATCTTAAACATATGATATTTTAATCAAAATCGTTAGAGCTATTTTTGAGAAAATTAAAATTTTTGAAAAATGTTCCATGTAAACGGTAGTTTGGGGTGGGGGGATTTTCTTGAAAACCTTCGTGTCGCATCTCTGGAAGATACTGAACCTAAATACCAAGTTTGGTGTTTATCCAACTGTTCGTTTCTGAGTTATGCTGTTCACAGACACACAGACACACACACACACACACACAGACACAGACACACACACACACACACACGGACATGTTTCCAAAAATGCTTTTTTTGGATTCAGGCAGTCTCAAAACATGTATTTCCGGTGAAATCTCGGTATCGAATTTTTGGGTGGAATACAATACTTCCCCTACTTACTATACGTAGTAGAGAAAGTAATAATATACTACTTGAAAAGAGTATAGATACATAAACATTTAAACCAATAACAAGCAATATCTGGAAAATTCTTAAGGCAACAATAAAGAATGTGATGTGACACACCCACATGACTTTCTCTACCCTCTATCGTTTATTAGTGGGTATACAAACTAATCCTACTAAAGCTTATTTTTCGTCTACTTCATTTTAATGAGATACACCTTTGCAGAAATAGCTACATTACACATTTCGTTATAAATAGAAAGGGAACGGCGATAGTCAAATGTTTAAGAACTGGAGGCTATACACTGGCCTTAAAATTCCATACTGTTTCCATGCAATCGTGAGAAACAACTGAATGTTCATATGACTTAAAAAAATTACCAAGTAATGAACAATTCGAACCATTAATAATGAATATCTCAGAAATGGCTTATGCCACAAAAAAGCTATTTGGCATAAACTGTGCGTTTTAAATAGATCTATAACGTTTGTATAGTACGTTTTCGTCTATCGCTTGACGTTTAGCAGTTATACAAGATTATACAAAGCTTCATCCGAATGAAGAGGACTTCATAGACCATTTCCAGAAAATTCAAGATATAAAATTTGCTTTTCATGTAAATATCTTTAATATAAGGTATTTTAAACAAAATCGTTATAGTCATTTTTTTAAAATAAGAAAATTTCGAAAAAGTGTTCCATGTAAAGGGTAGTTCGGAGTGGGGATATATTATTGAAAATCTTCGCGTAGCATCTTTGGAAGATACTGAACCTAAATACCAAGTTTGGTGTTCTTGTCCAACTTTTCGTTTTAGAGTTATACTGTTCACAGACACACACACAGACAGACATATACGGACCTTTTTTAAATGTCTTTTTCAATCAGGGGCCTCAAGATATGTGTTTCTGCTAAAATCTGGGTATCTTATTTTTGGGCGGAATACTTCTCTACCTACTATGTACGTGGTAGACAAAGCAAAAGACGTTCGTTGCATGTTTAGCGAGAAGCACATTTTTTGTGTAGCAAATTTTTGTCTGTCTCTTACGGTTTATCAATTACACATATAAAAGTCATCCAGAATGAAGGGTTATACTTAAGGACACTAGTAATAATAGCTATTGTAGTTTCCACTCTTGAGCCATGCCTGCTAAGTTAGGATGAGCAATATTGGTAGAATCGACTCTGACATCCTTGATGATCGCCACTTAATGTGTTAATGAGACAATATCAACATGACAGGCAGAAGTGCAAGTTAACTTTGCACTTAGCCTTGTGTGCAGAGGTATAACTTGGCGATTACATCGTAACGGGAATAAACCTCAGACGCAAAAGGCTTTCAGTGCTACATAAAGCCTTTGTGTATTGCTGATGGCGTAGATATAATGGCGAAGGTGACATTTGGATAGCAATTCTGCAGTAGTTGATTTTACGCTCAAAAAGTTTATTTTATTTCACCGGCGTTTATTTTGTTACTCTATGAATCTATATTTTGAAACTGAGTATTTTAGAACCTTCTTTCCTACTCGGTAATTTTTACACTTAATTTATGTTTATTAATTTTCATCACAAACTGCTTATAAATTATTACTTAGAAAAGAGTATTGGGATAAAGTGCAGGAAACTGTATTTTTGAAAAAACTTTCAAAACTATTCTTAACATTTTATCGTCTACATAAACTAAATTGTAGTATAACAAGTTACCTGCAATTATACTATTCTCTCCACCCACTATCATTTAATTTCGTATCTATTCTACAAACAATAAAATTCGTTCAAAATATTTATTTCGGTCTACTACCTGGTAAATGTTGACATTAAAGTTTTCTATGTATGCTTTGTTGTAAATGCAAAGTATCATATTGGAATCTCAGATGACAGCAAAATGTTTTAGAAAAATCAGTTTGTTACATACCGGCATTTATGTTCCATTCTATTTGCACGGCTTCGTAAAAACAAAACAAAGGCAATTCGGTACTTAAAATATTGGAACATTTAAACGAGCCAAGGCGCAGGCTCGGAAAGGGTAAATTCTGCAAAAATCGTCCCTTGAAGCCGATGTTAATGTGGCTACATAATGAGCATTTAACATCCTATACATAAAGTTGTGTACTCAATAACTGTCTACTTTTACCCACAGTAATATTAATTATAATATAACAGGGATGTACGCAATGTTTGTTAAATTCATCTACCAGTGGTATGCCAAGAAAATCATTAATTACTTGCGTGACCCTGAAACTTAAACCTGCCGTTTTGTTTATAGTCTCCGCAATTGAAACCTAATTACGGAGAAGTGAAAATTTTATGAAATTCCTTGGATGATGCAACCATGCGAAAAACATTCTGAGTTGCGAATATTTAGAAGCTTATTGGTCCACTTTAGACTGTAGGATTCAGCAAACCGTTCTTGCAACACTCGATGCACAATCAGACTAATCTTATATCGTAGTTTGGAGGAAATCACGTTATGCACATATATTGCATACTAACAAGAATGTATCAATTGATAAAATATTAGAATCTTTCGGGATAGAAGGCCGTGGTCTAAGAGTAAAATTATTTGCACCCGAACGTTTTGGTCAACTCTTTGTTACCCTCTTGAAGTATCATGGGTAATTTTGTAGATTTGGCCAAATTGAATTTTGTCGCAGTAATCCGTTCGTGTTATCTTTTTTTAATTGGCGCCTGTTATTGTTTTACTATTTTGAATTTTGTATTCTTAGTCCTCCGTCTAGCTATTATTACTCAGTCGAGCAAATATCTCTAAGCAGGGCGTGTAAACGGAAAGGAGTTGTTACTAAAAGATAATACTGATAAAAGAATTTGTTTTTACACTTTTATTGCCGTCACACTTAATTAATAGTTCACATCTGTAATCTTTATACACGCCTGACTGAAACTGTTATATTTCCGAATATAATTACTGTCGTACGCGTACTTCACATTTTGTAACTAACTTTATGACGCGAGAGATTCTGTAGAATTGCCTAATGTGTACCTCGCGAGAGATTGCTGAGAACTGCGTAATGTGTACCTCGTGAATGCTTCCTTAGAACTGCGGGATACTTGCTTTTGGCTCAAGAATTTATACTCCCTCACCCCGATATGCCTAAACATTATAATAGAGCTGCTATTGGTTACTAAATTGCGCCAACATTAGCGTCTGTTTTATAAGCCAAACATAATTAATAATACATATGCTCTAGGGAAGATATTCCCTCCATTTCTAAAGAAAGGCACGCTACCCTGACGTCATTTGTTTGTCTCTTCTAAGCGATAAACTACGCACTCCATCCCTTCATTGTTACCCATTCCTATTGTTAGTTTCAGTGAGGCCGTGCAAACTTATTTCCTAACAATGCTTATAGCTAACAAACATCTAAAATCATTGTCATACAATAATGTTAATTTACACTACAATCACTCTGGCATTCACAGTGTTGTGATATAAAATACTGTCTCATGTGCCCCACTAGAAACATAACTATAAATATTTACAACCTTTTTTTTGGAAATTTTATAATTGGGTTTTTAGTCTCCTGAATGTTGTAACACAAGGTATTTATCACTTGCACGTAACACTGCACACGCATTTAACACACGTTATACAACTTGCCTTTTTCTCGCCACTATTCACTGTCTCGGGTCTAATGTGTTTATATACACATCTGACATTAGAAGTTTTTTTTACACAGCAAATACTGCACCCTTAACTATTTAGATCACTGTTAAAAATGGTTATACTTTCTTACGTTATTGACATAAAAATTTATACACTCAAGATGTTTACCCTGATTCATTTTGTAATTATTGAACATATTTACCAAAATATTCATCCTCTACACAAATATATTTACATCTCTTAATTCTAGACATAATTTCACATGATCTGTGTGGTACATAGGTCTTTGGCTTTAATTAACCTTACCCTTTTTTATTGTTTTGTACTTTATATTCACAATACTCTTTGAATTATGTCTACTTACTTTTACTTTAATATGACATAATTTATCCTTATTACAAGCTTCATTTCAAATGTGGCTACAGTTTACTAAGAAAATGTTCCTCTCCCCCTTTAAACATTTATTTCTATCCTGCATTTATTTATCCTTTCTTATGAGTTATATACATAGTTAACCCTCTTACATTCTAATACTTTGTTCTGTATTTCAGCTTTACTTATCCTGGATTTGCTTTTTTTCCCTCTGTTTTTGTTTTTAGCCTCTTAAGGATTCGTATGAAATTTTGCCCCTTGATACCATTTATAGCCAATCTAAAGTTTTCTGATCCAAACATCTTTTAACGACTATCATTTTCAATGCTTCGGTATCTTTTTAATTTGAAAGTACTCTGACAGGTCTGCAATAAATTGTACTGGATTGGAGTTTTCACTAAATTTTGGAAGCGGCAAATCATTTAAGATATAATTATAGTTTTGAATGTCCCTTATTCCCATATTTAAATTATCTACTGTTACTTGTGCACTCTGAGTTTCGGCGTGGACTATGGATGAAGCCGCCGAGTCACTCACATTATTAGTAATACTTGAGGAAATACCTCTATCATTATTCTGTGCATCAGATACATTAACATCACATATATTGACCCTTGAATTTAATTCTAACCTATTTACAGTGCCTTGCAGATTTTCTATTGTCTGTTCCAGTTTTTTATTGCTTTCATTTTGAACAGCTTGGTGCTTGTTAATTTCAGAAGTTAGTTTTTGATCCAAATTTATAGACAAAACTTTAACTTCTTCGGACAACTTATTTCTTTGTGTTTCCGACTCCTTCTGTATTTCAGATATCTCCCCTCTGAAATTAACTTGCAACTGAATTAAATCTGCACTCATCTCTCTTAGCTCATTTAAAATGCTACTCATTCGACTTCCTAACTCTGTACATTTTACACTAACATGTTCAAACTTAGTATTAACCTCACTTTTTTGTTAGATATTTCCCTGCTCATGTCTGACATTTTCTTTGAAACCTTTTCTATCTCACTTGCTATTATTTCCTGATTTTCATTTCTTATTCTTGTCATAATTGCTATCTAGCTCCATAAATTTATTTTCAATTTCTTCCCTGCTTTGATCTAGTTTTTGTTCCAATTTCTCATTACTCTGAGTTAGTTTTTGTTCTAAGCTCCTACTAATATCTTCCCTCAATTCCCTATTACTCTTTTCCGTATCTTTCCTGTTTTGATCTATTTTTTTCTAATATCTCATTACCCTTTTCCATGTTCTGAGTTTTTGTTCTAAGCTCCTACCAATATCTTCCATGTTTTGATATAATTTCCTATTACTTCCTAATTGGTCTGTGATACTCTTATTTAATGTTTCACCAAAATTTCTCAATATTTCCATCATCATAACAGCATCAAAATTAACATTTCCTACTGTATTTACATCTGTTTTTGAACCTTCGTTTTCACCACTCGTTACAGATACTTCACCCCTGTTTGGTACAATACTCTGACCCACAGGTCTAATATATCTATCTCTGTCGTCGGCTACCTGCCCTGAAATGTTTACAACAATCCCAGATGTTTCAGTTGATTGACCTACTATTCTATTTTGACTTTCTTCACTGATATTTCCTCCCTCAAATCCTACATTGTTTGAGCTATTTTTCGTAACCTGTATTGAATTACGGCCAACTGTTACATTATCCCCTTCCATAATTATTTCTTCAGTATTATTAGTAGACATTGTTTTCTTAATCCTTCCGCTTCTCAGCAACATTTAATTTATCACAATTGTTTTTGTTTTGTTTTAGGATACACATAAAATTTACAGTTTTCTAACCTTTATGATGCTATCTGATGATGTTGCTTTGATGTCCAGCTTCCTGCCCCTCGCTCCTAGATGTATATGTCGCCTCTGCGTCCCAATACCATAGATCTACGTCGTCTCGCTGTCTTGGTGTCGAATTACACTGTTGTATTCTGTTCTCGTAGTCGCTGATGTCCTCTCATCCGCGTCGTCGGTCGATCTGGTGGTTGTTTCTGGGATCTGCGTCTTGTAGTTAATTGCACTGCTTCATTCGCTCGACGTTCCGGTTATCTCCCCTCTTCCTGGTTATTTCGCCCCACGTTGGGCGCCATTTGTTGCAGTAATCTGTTCGTATTATCTTTTTTTAGTTGGAGCCTGTTATTGTTTTACTATTTGGAATTTTGGATTCCTTGTCCTCCGGCTAGCTATTATTACTCACTCGAGCAAATATCTCTAACAGGGCGTGTAAACGGAAAGGAGTTGTTACTAAAAGATAACACTAGATAAAAGAATTTGTTTTTACGCTTTTATTGCCGTCACACTTAATTAATAGTTCACATCTGTAATCTTTATACACGCCTGACTGAAACTGTTATATTTCCGAATGTAATTACTGTCGTACGCGTACTTCACATTTTGTAACTAACTTTATGACACGAGAGATTCTGTAGAATTGCGTAATGTGAACCTCGTGAATGCTTCCTTAAAACTGCACGATACTTGCTTTTGGCTCAAGAATTTATACTCCCTCACCCCGATATGCCTAAGCATTATAATAGAGCTGCTATTGGTTACTAAATCGCGACAACATTAGCGTCTATTGTAAAAGCGAATCATAATTAATAATACATATGCTCTAGGGAAGATATTCCCTCTATTTCTAAAGAAAGGCACGCTATCCTGACGTCATTTGTTCGTCTCTTCTAAGTGATAAACAACTATCCCCATCGCTTCATTGTTACCCACTCCTATTGTCAGTTTCAGTGAGGCTGTGTAAACTTATTTCCTAACAATGCTTATAGCTAACAAACATCTAAAATCATTGTCATACAATAATGTTAATTTACACTACAATCACTCTGTCATTCACAGTGTTGTGATATAAAATACTGCCTCAATTTGTACTTTTTCGGCAAGCACTATCAAAATTTATGATATTACCATTGTTCCAAATTCTTTAAGCTCACGAGAGAAACTTGTATTTTCATTTTGTCATTTGTACGTATACCTACTGCACTGGCAATCGAAGCAAACAAAACACCTTGTAAGGAATCAGAAATTATGGTAAGGGAAACTAATTATCAGAAAGAAAGGTGAAAGAGAAATACGAGAACCGTTGTGTATTTAAAACATGTTAATTTTTATGTCTTTGTGTATGTTAAAATGTTGCAGGATTAATTTAAACTTATAGAACTGTTAACGTTATATAAATCTTAGAGTTATAATAGTCAGTTTACTTGAGCGAATGTTTGAAATCTAAGCTCCCTAACAATTTATACCTCTGAGGCAAACAAAGAGTTCATCTTAAGGCTGAATTGGGCAGTAGCTTCATCACATACGTGTAACGAGGGCTTTTCCATTGTCTCCTTCTCTCTTTTATTATATTATCTATTTTCTACTAAAGCTCCAATGAGATTTCCAATAACGTTTTGTAGATCGTTTATAAGAGCCTGCTGAAGTCTACCACATTCTGGGGCCATTTATATCTTCTCACAGTGCTTCCTCCAGGAGTTGTTCTTAGCCGTCCTCAAGGCTTCATTGTATTCTGTCAATGATCAGCTATAAGCGGTCCATTGGTTCATTTCCAAAGTTAAACAATTTGGGAATTTTCTTCCTTTTACTTGCAAGCTCTTGATTCCATCAGGACACATTCCGGTTGGCTTGTCTTGTTTTCAGAGGACAGTTATCATTAAATGCTGAGATTACTGCATTTTGCAAATGCTCTGCAGCAATTTTCAAATCTTCACAATCATGAAGATTATCGTCCACCTCACTTAGTTTACTGACTAGGTCTTTCCTGCAGGAATCCACTCAGTTCTTATTGGGTCCGAAAGTTCTGATTTGCTTATAAATACACCTTACTTCAAATTCGATTTCTAAGAACAACTCCTGGATATATAAATGGCCCCAGAATGTGGTAGACTTCAGCAAGCTCTTATAAAGGATCCACGAAACGTTTTGAAAATCTCATTGGAGCTTTATTAGAAAATGGAGAATATAATAAAAGAGAGAAGGAGACAATGGGTAATAATAAAATTATAAACAGGCTCACTTCTTTCATTCGTATCCACATAACATGTCAGGACTTAGCATCACAGCCAATGACCAACTGTAGTCCTTTGGAATAACAGGTGGCTACCAGCTGTTTTAATTCCCTCGTAGGACGCAAAGTGACATCATCATATTTGAGGTAGACCAAACAGAGTATAAGTTATAACTGGGTATAAGTCGGTCTACCTTCTATCATTGACTGCAGTAAGATCCCTGAAACAGAGATGCATTAACGGAGTATATTTGAGTAATTTTTAAGCTAAGATGCAGGTTCTTGGATTCTTGTCGGTTGCATTATAAATTAATTTTCCATAATCCTGTTTAACACCTTCTTCTTTAAAAACCAGGGTTTCTTCAAGAGTACATCACACTATGTTGAAGATTTACCTGCAGTATCCTCAAAACTTCTTTGAGCACCTGTAACCTCGTTTCATCAGTTCCTGCAGCCAGATCATCTAGAGATGGTACAGAGATACTCTGTACTGTGAAGTCTTCCTCTAGAGATCCTTGAATCGTTTCAGAGTTTTGTTTTACCGTACCCATTTAAGTCCTACGAGTATGGAGGAAAGACAGTCGACCCCAGCAGAGCTCCTCATATCGGCGAAAGGCTGAATATTCTGGGAGGTCACCGGGTATCACAGAGGCTCCGTTAGCAACATATCTCCCATGTATCATCGTCTGTGATCTGGGGGTACGATGCTAGTCTCTAGTTCCCGAGGTCCTATTTAAATCCGGTGGAAGGTGATGAATTTTTTCGGGCGTAAAAATTCTTCAGAAGGAAAGTAAAGCCGGCAGTTCCAAGTCGTAGACGTAAAAGATCCTCAAGCCCAATAAAAAGGCCTCTGAGCAAAATTTCCGGTCTTTCACGCGCAATATTTAATGGAACGCTAAGAATCATAGTAGTTGAAGAGCGTTTAGAAATAAAATTCAATTTAAATTTAATCTCCCATGTGCCATACGTCCCTTTGGCATAACACCTTAGAGTTGGGGAGTAGGTTCACGGTCTGCTATTCATTATTCAGAGACAAACCTGCACAATGGTTTGGTGATCAACCAAACCACCTTGTAGGTCCCGGCAATCCACCACCCGCCGACGCATGCGATACCCGCTCACGGTCCAGCTTTAGAGGCTTGCGGGCAGTTACGCCACTCTAGAGGTCCCCACTAAGGAAAACAAGATACTTGGTAAAGGTGCAACCTCCAGTCCCGGGAAAACATTCATATTGTGCGTAGATGTCTTCACATTACAAATTAGACGATTTTGAAACTTGGATTGGATTGTGAAGCGGAGGGGATTTTACATCGATCCAGTGATCTCAGATAGTGTACCGATGCCCCATGAAGGGGCGCCCCGGGGAAAGAGATGGGGTGAAGGGAAACACCGAGCGGCCGGAACCAGCAGTGACAGAACAGCAATGACAGGGTCCCTATAGTTTCCAGATATATACGCCTCGACATTCTGACAGGCAGACGAACCGTGCCCCATACAGGACTCAACACCCCAGCCGAAAGCCGAGGGACGGAAAAAGTGCACAGAGGGCATTCTTTTTCTCCGCCTCGTAGCATTGAAATACCATTGTCTACACTTGTAACCCTGAAATAGATCAAACGGGTGAAGGATGATTGAAATTATTAATGGAACGAAATGGAGGGACAAGAAATTCGGGGGACGAGACAAACCACTTCAGCATTCGCCTGACTACCCGGGAAACCTCCGAAAAAACCATGGGTCAGAGTGGGTGGTGAGGCAGTATTGTATACCATAACATGCTGTGAATGCCAGAGTGATTGTAGTGTAAATTGATATTATTGTATGTACAGGATTTTAGATGTTTGTTAGCCATAAATATTGTTAGGAAATAAGTTTACACGGCCTCACTGAAACTGACAATAGAAGTGGGTAACAATAAACGGAGGGGTTGAGTTGTTTATCACTAAGAAGAGACAAACAAATGACGTCAGGGTAGCGCGCCTTTTTTTTAAAAAATGGAGGGAATATCTTCCCTAGAGTATATATATTAGTAGTAGTGATTGGCTGACCAAAACAGACGCTAAAGTGGGCGCGAGTTGGTAACCAATTGCAGTTCTATTATAATATTTACGAAATTTGAGGTGAAGGAGTATATATTCTCGAGCCATAAGCAAGTGTCGCACAGTTGCGAAGAATCTTCCACGAGGTGCACGTCACGCAGTCCTGAAGAATCTCTCGCGAGGTACACGTCGCAGAGTTAGCTACAAAAAATGTAAAGTACGGGAAGTAATTGGTGCGCGGCAACTAAACGACTGTAGTTACATTCGGAAATATCAAGTTTCAGTCAGGCGTGTATAAACATTAAATATGTGAATTATTAATTAAGTGTGATGCCAATAAAAGTGTAGAAACAAATTATTTTATCAATGTTATCTTTTAGCAGCAACTCCTTTCCGTTTACACGCCCTGCTTAGAGACTCTTGCTCGACTGAGTTGTAATCGTTTGCCGGAGGACAAAGAACCCAAATTTAAAATAATAAAACCAGAGGCGTTCAATAAATAAGATAACACGAGCCATGAGAACTGCGACGGTGGTCACCAGGAATCGAAGCTGGGACCTCCCGAATGCGGGCCGCAGACATTACCACCTGCGCTATCCCGCTCGGTTTGTGAAATGTAGTCCCGCTAGCGTTCCCTCTAGTCCCAAGCTTTAAAAAACAAAACTGGAACAAAACCATTAGAAATCAACAGAGAACAACAAGCTTTAATACACGGAGTTACCATAAACTTATTAGGATGGTGCTTTTGCAAGTGGAAATAAAAATATGACTTTTAGGATAGTTATACTGTGTATAATTTCGAAGCTGATTAACCTGCATTATATTTACCAAGTTGTAAGTAGATGAAAAATAGTAAAGTGGATAATGTTGATGATTATAGCACGGCTGAGTGTTTGCCGCATGGACAACAATGAATGTGACAATCTTCATTAGTGTTAAATTAAAATCATCCACGAGCTAGGCACAACATTATTTGCAATCTTAGTAATATAACTGCAAGAAATAAATAATGAAATAATTCGACATTCCGGACTCATATAAGTGAGAGCGTATTCATATGTTATTAGATTAAATTTGTATGACCTGGCGCGTTGGACCAATAAGTGGATAGCCTGGGAGGGAGGTGAGCAGGTGTTACAGACAGTGATGTTGCCTATTATTAACACACCTTACATAATTATATATTAAGATCTTAATTATATTATACTTAATAATATAGAAATGCTATTGAAGATGTTATTACTCAAGGGAAAGAATTATAAGAAAATGGTATCATATTCTCTCTATAAGTCAAGGAATTTGGAATAATGATATTGTGACATTACTTTTATTGGAACGTGCACCATATTGAGACTATGCACGATATTGAATACAATAGTTATCTGTTTCTAATGGTAGGATTGCATAAAACATTATTGGTCAATTACAAACCATTAACGCCATAATAAACAAAATCTCCCTACCATGTTATTACTAAAACTGTCATCGATAGGCATTCTTATTCTTATTCCCGGTGTATTGTGAACAAGCCTAAATGCATTAAAATTTATTTAATGTGTACTTTCGAGGAGATACATGCTTGCTAGCTCGCTACTCGTTCCAAGTACCCATCTTCTGTATACAAAACACCTTCCATTATTTGACACTACAAACTGAAGCAAATTATAAAAAATACAATGCAGAGCAAAGAAACAGAAGGTTCCAACTCGCCGCCACCCTACGAACGTGAAATATTTCAACCCCTCTCTTTGCCAAGGGCAAGAAGAGGAAGAGGAAGAAGAAGAGGGCTGTAAAATATTTAAAAAAGCAAGCGCTGGAATTCTGGGCGCGTGGCGCAAGTAAATGGTACCCTGGAGTTCAGGTGTGTAGTTATACGGATATGCTGCTCATGTCTCCGCAGGCAGCACGACCAGGGAATAATAACCACACAGACAGATCTCTGTTTACATGCGGGCCTTCCTTTGTACCGTGCAGCCAAGTCGAATTTCTAATGTCGTTATCATACTTCAAACACGAGCCGCCGCTGCATTGACGTGACTGTTACACAATCGCATGGCTTTATGAGAAGCTGGAGAAGGTTGGGCTTGTCGAGAATAGTAATGCGACCGCCAGGTACAAGGAACGATCCATTCCATACTTTCCGACAAATATAATGCTGTGATTTGCTTCGGGTTTCTAAGAGTAGTTAAAACTGTTCACCGACGTTAATGAAAGCAATAGCACTTAAACACACAATTATAATACGCTATAACTTTTTTTAAGACTATGACAGTGCAGAAACTAAGGAAACACATACTTTATAAATGTTACATATAATTTGTAACTTCAAGTTACGCTGCAGAGACGCAACCTGCAACACCTCTGTAAGATGCAAATACAAATTCCACTCCGAAACAAACACAATGTTGCCAAGAGTATTTCTATTCACCACATCGAAAACACCTTTTTTACTTCCTCTGCCACCTGCCTACACGTACTAGGTAAGACGTAGCATGAGGAACACACGGTTTGAGGCCACCTAAATCCAAAAGAAAGCTTTTTGAGAAAAGGCTCCTGTGCGCGTTTGTAAGTGTGTGTGCATAGCACAACTCTAAGATAAAAATCTTTGATATATACCAAAGCTGGTATTTAAGTTCACTATCTTTCAAAGCTACGACGAGCGACACTGGTGGTCGAGGCCGTTAAGGTACGGACTCGTGAACGGGAGGCATGGGGTTCACACGCATACAGGACCGTCTTCCCTGAGATTTTTACAAGTTTTCCTGAGTCTTCCTAACTGGAAAATGCCGGGGTGGTTCCCTAAATTTAGGCCTGGAATATTTCCTTGCCAAATTTTCTTTCCCAAATATCATTTCATAATATTTGTGTCATCAGATTTCACAACGGGAGTTCAACATTACCAAAACGAACAACAAAAATGCGAAGCGCAGATTTTCAACAAAATCCCCCACCCCAAAATACATTTTACAGGAACATTTTTCGACATTTTTTGTTTTCTTAAAAATTATGTTAACAATTCTGATTAAAATACCACATATTTAAGAAATTTACTTGCAAATAAAACGTGTATCTTAAACATTCAGGCAACAGCTTGTGAAGTCCTTTTCACTCAAGGAATTTTGTATAATTTTGTATACCTAACATGTAAACATTAAGAGATACACAAGCACGCATTACATAAAAAATGTAGATCTCTAATACACAATTTATTTCAAATAACTTTTTTTGTGTGAATTAAATCATTTGCAAGATATCCGTTTTTGGGCTGAATTGTTCAAAATATTTTCACTTTTTCTAAAGTGCTATCGGTAGTCAGTTTTTCCCGCAATGTCATGTAAGAGTGTGGAATTTAAAGACTAGCATATAGGGGACCGCTTTTAAACATCTGACTGTCGATTCGGTTTCCTCTGTCCCCTTGTGCCTACGACAACCTGAGCAATGAAATTGATTCTGTAAAGGTTTATCTTTATTGACATGAAGTATATAGAAAAATAAGCTTTTGTGCTAATACTTTGTGGAAGTTATATAAAGGAATAAAGGATAGTGGGTAGACAAAGTAATGTAAATGAAACACACAAGATTTTTAAGCGCTAATTTTTCTGGAGACAAGAACAAAAGGTAAGCGAGATGACTGTTCCGATAGTTCCTCTGTCTGTTCCATTGAGGAGATTTTGGTGTACTAAGGGCATTTGACTATAGTTTCCTTTTCGGATTCTCTTTGTCGTTGAACAAATACCGCATTGGACATTTCAACACCAGATACAAGGAACAGAACAAATAGATGGTATAGTTAGGTAACTACATGAATAGGACCATCTTTACAGCGTCATACTATGTGTGCAGCTGCCACAGGTTAAAAACTCCAGACAACAGACAACACACGAAACCGAATGACTGCCTCTGTGCTCTGATGGTCTTCTTCTCCTTTTTCTTCCTTCAAGGATTAGGTGATACCACATGTTCTGGTCTCTTATCATCAAACCACCTCTTGCGAGGTCCACCCAAACTTCTTTTCCCTGTTGGTTGGTAAGTCATGATTATCTTTGCTAGTCTATCATGTGCCATTCTGTTTACGTGACCTTTCCAATCTTTTTTATTTATCGTTAACTGAGAAAATATTCAAATCTGATCTTATGGTTTCATTTCTTATTCTATAAGCTTTAGTACACCGTCTTACATATCTCATACATTTCATTTCTGCAGACTGTATTCGTCATCTTTCTGTTTGTTATCATTCTCAATTTCATCTCAATGTCTTTGTTGAATTTAAAGTTAACATTACATCCTAGATAATTGAAGTGGGATACTTGTTCCAATATTTTCACATTTATTAATATCCTCCATCTAATGTGTTTCTTCCGTTCAAAGGCCGTTGTCTTTGTTTTTACTTGTAGATATAGTTGTCATAATGCATAGCATTTTGGCTTAATCTATTTACTGATCTATGCATATTATCTTCTGTTGCTTGGATAAATATTTGATCATCAACATGTGTGAAGTATTTAAAGATGCGTTTAATTTTATTTTGATTCCAAACTGTATTTCATCTTTCCACTTCGTATCTAGATCGTCAACATATAAAATAAATAAAGTGGGTGAAATGATATACCCTTGTCGAACCCCTTGATTTGTTAAAACTTTACCTGACATTTAAGAACCCGTATTAATGACTGTTTTGTTATTCACATACAAATTCTTAAGCGCAATAATGAGTTTAGGAAAACCTCTAGCTTCTAATATTCTCCATAAACGGGTCTTTAAGTCTTATCAAAGGCTTTCGCATAATTAATGAAGGCTATGTCAGTTTCTAGATTAAATTCACAACGTTTTTCAAGAATTTGTCTCATTATAAACAGGTTATTTCATGGTATTGAGCAATTATTCCAACACATGCTTAAGGAATGAAGGAAATAAAATTTTAATATCATTCCACCATATTTAATTAGTTTTATAATGCTAACCTCTAAATCCAGACGTCTCAGGTTCTTTTCCGATTGGAGGGCGAGCATTTTTCTTCACTCAGGATTATTCCCCATCCTCCCTAGCGGCTGGAAGTGTGAATGTGTGTGACTTTAATGTAATAACCACCATTTACACGAGTGAACATCAATACTAATGAGCAATTGCTCCAAAGGTAAAAAGCCGCCCATATGACCTTAGATGTTAAAGGCGGAACATTAAAAAGAAAAATCACAAAGAGCGTCTGTTATGCTCTAACGTTATGTTACTCAAGCAGATGTTATAGGAAGGCGACTACGGAATCTAACATACATTTACTGGATACATTAAAGATCTGACAGAAACCCTGTCTTAACTTCACCTCCAAGTTAGAGTCCATAAAAGAATAAGAATGGTTGAAGAAAATGTCATTAGAAGATATTGGACTAACTCAGCAGTCATTTAACTGATGCGTGATTTTATTGTACAAACAGAAATGCATGGCCGATTCAATTTCAGTTCGTAAGCAAATGGATCTTCATAAAGCAAAACAGTATTATGCTTTTAGTACACTATTTAGCCTTTTCAAATCTGCGTTCTCTTAACCCCTACAAGTTGTTTTCAAAACTTAAAGCTCATTGTCATTTAGTTTTGTTTTCTGAGCAGTCTTATCATAAGATATTGATTTAATCCCTCAATATGATGATTATAGTAAGCGCTCTTAGCACCTCCAAGCACAGAAACCAAGAGACCTGATTGATTATAACCACTGGTGAGAGGTAGACAACTATTAGTAATGAACTGTAAATCCTGGAAAAATCCTCCAAATTTTTAAATTTTTAATTACGTTACTTTTTAAAAGGTATGTAACGAATAATAGTACCAACATATCTTTCTCACATAATATAATTTAATATTCAATTATTAGTGTTTGAGGTGTTGTAACTTAAGCAATATTAAAGTTAGTTGGACTTCAAGAGCTGAAGCAACACAACGAATGCTTGCGCCATAACACATTGCTGACCTTTGCCTAAGTAATTAAGAACAGTACCTTCATTTACTTGCAAATAGCGGAAAGTAAATGTATATATTTAGTTTTTTAATGTTTAGTATATAAGTTGTAATTGTGCATTTTAGTTTTGATGGAGCATTAACATATTGTGGATTCTCGTTAGGCAGCTTACTTAGTACAGGAAGAGAAAACTACCAGAAGCGTTTAAATTCGCTCCCTAAGGTTGAAATCAGGCACAGCAGAATTTACTATATTTTGTCATGTTATTAGTAGCAGTACAATAAGTTTTAAAAGTGTCTGCAAAACAGAGTGAAGCTGACAATTTGAATCATGGTAGAAGAGGCAATATAAAAGATTTTAAGATAAAATCCTGCAAGTTTTAATTCAGGTCATATAGAAAGCAAATTTTTGTATAAGTTAATTAAATAGTGCGAGTACGCTAGGTTATAGAAAAATAAAGCATTTATATAGGGAAGTGTACAGTACCATTCATTAAGCTTCAGTCGAAAAAGAATTCTGAAATATAATAGTGCTGCA
Source organism: Deroplatys truncata (assembly GCA_030765065.1). NCBI lineage: Eukaryota > Metazoa > Arthropoda > Insecta > Mantodea > Mantidae > Deroplatys > Deroplatys truncata. The sequence goes on along the minus strand of CM060978.1, from coordinate 166,494,029 downwards.
CAACGAAACCAATCCCTGCTGGATTAAGACTCGGAGTAACTACCGCTGAACAATGCATTATATCGAACTCGAGCTAAGGCAACAGAATCTGTACCTTAACTCCAAGAACGCAGAGATTTTCACCCAACACCAAAGTTACCAACAACAGAACCCTGAAGATTCATGTTTTAAGTCAGATATTATGGAAGTCGAAACAAGAATTTAAAACATTTTGGAGCAATGCTGTTGATATGCACTCGCAGAATAAAGAGAAGTATATGCAGGTAACTATATCTGACTTCTCCCGGTGAACAGTTTCCTTCAATATAAGCGGATGACGTGATACGTACATAAGGAACACCATATACAAATAACTAATTTTTATCCATAACCTCACGAAACTGTTGTGTTTATAATTCCACTATGGAAACGAGAGCCTATCTGGGTTGATTTGCAGTTATTGGTGGTTATAGAGAATGGGGTCACCTAAAAACACGAACAATAAACAGTACAAAACACTCGCTATGAATACAAACAAGTTGTATTTTGATTCGTCCAGTAGACATGCTATTGCAAAATACGGAATTAAGACGGTTTCAAATTTATTGGCATTTTAATCTTAAGTTATAGTATCACTGGTGCAATGTATTCTATTCCTGATGATTCTTCGATGGCAGTTGCCATTTAGTGTCTTAGTGGTTTATAAGAAACAAAGTTCTTCTGAGTGGAATTATAGTAGTAATAAACGGAATACAGAGTTAAGTGTGGTAATTCTTTAAATATGTTAACTAGCTTGTCTCCATAACAGTTTTAAGCGTATTTTTGAACATAATTATATTAGTTCCTGGTGTTAATTAATTGTTCGGCTCAAACATGCTATTAATTCAAGAATGCATAAAGTAATTGAAGAGAATAACAATAATATATATTCAGATCTTATATAGCTTTAAAGAAATTATGCAGATTTATGTGATAGAAACCTGTTAAGGAAAATGGATGGATGATAACACTGTTTATTACTCAGTTCCGACTTCTGAGGACCAGAACCGTACTCCTCCGATGAGGAAATGTGTTAAACATTACCGAGGTACTTTCATCGACGACAGGTGGTCCCCTCGGCTTTCACATTTATGGCAGAACGTTCTTAGGACTTCTGGGCTCGTTTTTCAAGTAATTAGGATGCTTAAACCTAAGTCAAAAGAATAGATGTCATGCTATGTGCCTTGTGTTAATTTCATTTAGGACGTCTGCCATGGGAACACAGGGGCGTTTAGTTACAAGTCTGAAAAGTAAATTTGACACTATTGTCCCGTCTACGTTCAGCACCGTCTTTGAGTTCAACTGCCGCCGAGGCTAGCGCTTGTGGAATACTTCTTAGTTGACATCAGAGGAATTGATCCGCTTCCATTAAGCATGACAAATATAAAGTATTTACATGGAGAGGCGCACGCGCGCGCAAATACATACTCACGCAGATACACATGTATACACATAAGAAGAAAAAGTGCAAATTGTGTGTGAAAAAAGATTAATTTGTTTCATAATAATGTGATAAAGTATAAGAGAGATCTTCGTCTTCACAAGTTTAAGCCCGCATCTAAGTTGACTTTGTGGACCACAAGTTCTGCAATTCAAAATATGCAGTAGGATATCCTTTACTTCTGTTTAATTTTGGGGGGCTTTTACGAAACCATTACATATAAAGTAATGCTTTCAATGGTACTGAAAAGCTTTTCTGTAGCTTTATTTCCTTATTCCTTAACACAGCATATAAAAAGTTTGCAATCATGCCGAGCGAGATGGTTCCGCGGTAACGTGTGTGGCTCACATTTTGGAGGTCCCGGGTTCGATTCCCAGTGGCTGCCCGCTCATCGTGTATTTTTCGTGGTTTTCCCTTGTTGGCAAAGGCGAATACTGGAGCGATGTATTCTACCACGGATTTCCTCTCTCCCCCATTTCCTCTTATTTCATCCCCCCTTTCATATTTCAGGTGTCGGCGCTGTTGTTCTGTCAGTGTCAGGCAGATAGCGCAGAAGCATGTAAATTGGAACTTCTCGGATCTGCCAGAGGGAAGCTTGTCGAGCCTCCCCTTCTGCGTCGTGTTTCCTCGGTTCCACTAGAGGGACGTCTTTGAGCGATCACCCGTAACCGGGTGGTCAGGCCTGGAATTATTAGGCAACTTTATGCGTCTCTGTCGATTTGCGCCGCTCTGCTCTGCAGCCCATACGTCTCCTGCGATTCCTTCACCTCATCCGTTCCTCTCGGAGATGTATGCACAAAAGATCCATTGGGGTCGAGGTGCTAGGTGTCCCCTCCGCCAGCTGGTCTTTGTCCTTGTCCATCATAAACTTCCCCTCTATCAAGGCTAACCAATCCAAAACCTCCAGCCTCAGTTTATGTCGGTGCACTGTTGCAATAAATACTTCCTTGTGAAAGTATCCAAGACTTTTTATGTCAGGCTGGATGATATTTCATTACTTGTGCTACATAAACAAGGATTTTGCAACATTATGACCATCCCATTTCAGCCGGCCCTTTATTATAGTAGGTATCTCAATCTGTGTAAATGATCGACTAATCCAGTGCAATGACGTAACTTGTTTGTTAACGTGCTGGAAGTTATGGTCGCCGATGTTGTTAAAAGCAGCACATTATATCTTGCTTTCTAACAACCGTCTGCTTATGAGAAAACGGTTCATATGAAGGCGCTGGTGACTTGGAATTTATGTTTAATTGTTTAGCAGTGGTTTGTGTTTCCGTACGTCGAATCTTACATTTTGTGCAGAATTTTCTGCCAGAAAATAAAATTCCAAGCAAAATAATTTGGAATCGTTGCCTATTTGTAAGGAAGTTTAACTGTTGTATGAAATGCCCATACGTCATTCGAACATTTGGTACTGCTATCGGCATAAAACGTAAGCTCATAAAGTAGATAGATAAGGTATCTTTATTGGTTAAAAATCATTGAAGTTATTACACAAGTATTTAGTCCATGAGTCATTGACCATACATGCATATTTAAGATACAAGTAGGGTGACAAAATAAACAACAGAAAAAGAAAACAAAACAAAAAGGAACAAGAAAAAGGAAAATAGAGATAATTACCTTCGTCTAACTGAACAAATTTGACCTAGCTTCGCGAACTTTAACCCAAAAATTGCCCATGTTTTACCAGTTTCTCTGGTCAGCCAGTAGTTCCCAACATGTCAATATCTTTCTTGAGGGACTTAAGAATTTTTCTTTGAGTTTAATCGTTTGCTGGTTCTCCCACTGTGCACATTCCGTCAAAATATGTACCCAGTCCTCATCCAAATCGCAGAATGACGAATCGTCAGTCATTTTCTGTGCCCTCCAGCTCCCCCAGACTAAAACATGCCATCCCTGACATTCTTTCTTCCTAAATTAAGTATATATGCCTCTTTACCCCAATTCAATTTAATTTCATTGACTTAGAGAAGGTTTAATTTTACAATCCGATTCTATTTCCAGTTGGCTGATGTCTCTTATTCTTGTTTTGACAGCTTTCCATATTTTGTTGTCATTTGTTTCATCTCTTTGCCATACTGATTTCATTCCTATTCTCCTCAAACCCCTTTCCAAATCAGCGGCCCTTAACTTAGGAGACAGGTCTTCTCGCTGGTATTTATAACATTTGGATCGTAGTGTGGAGTTATCCCCCTGCATCAGCCTCAGCCAGTACTTCACTGCTCTTATTTTGCAATGTATTGTGTCTTCATAACATCCCACCTCCCTCAATACCCCCGAATTGGACGTGCCTTGTGAAACTCCAAGAACTCTTTTCCAAAATGCTACCTGTGTTTTGCTTACATGCTCTGCTCTTTCTCATCCCCAGATTTCACTTCCATATAACAAAATCGGCCTTATCATACAGTTATACATCTTTTCTAATGCATCTACAGTTACATCCGGTATCCGCGAGAGGGTACGTAATAGTTCATTTAACTGCCCTCGTGCTTTATAGTTAGTTTCTGATAGATGTTTGTTCCATCTTCCTCCCATATTAAACATTACTCATAAATAGGAGAAATGTTTAATGTTTTGTAGTTCCAGACCCTTGTAATACCATTTTTCATCTCTACATACACATAGCCATTTTTGAAAGCGATTAAAACAGCAGCATATTATGTCTGTTATCTCTGAAACAGCAAGCATTCATCTCATTTATGTGGTATATGCATGGATTTTAATTGTAAACTATTTTTACCTCAGATTTAACTTGTTCTTATGTCTGTGAACAATTGAAGAAAGAGAAAATCCAAAGTGTAATTGCTAAGTGAACGCTAGTCGATGTTCTTCACATTGTTACTTGCAGATTCTACTCTGCCAGCTCCATCTTATTTGATGAATTCCCCCCCCCCACGTGAAATATTTTCATCCAGCTAGCTATGCCACTGTCTGATGTCTCTCTTCCAAATGATGCCTTTAATGCTGTAAGACATTCAACTTATAACCTGGTCGTGCTTGTTAAGCACATCTAGCATTATAAGTATATCCATTCTAAAACTCACCATTTTATATTATAACTGAGACCATTATACCCTAGAGAATACGTGAATTTTCTTTCATATTTTATCAACTTTCATTACTTACGTTGTTCCAAATATGGTCACATAGATAACATTGGAATAATCCATGAATATGATGAACGATTCACTTTTATAGAACACAAAAATGCGTTTTAAACGTGTGTTTCTGTACAGGAGAGGATGGAGGATGAAGACAGCTAAACATGGTTGTGATATTTGCTTTCATTGGATCGAGCCGAATACAATGCACAACAGGGAGCTACTAACTGTGAAACTAAAGGTTTGCACCTGAGTTGCAGGGAATGATGGTGGATACGCATAAATTTAGGAAAGTCGGTTTTAAGCCCCGGTCTACATTTCCAGCACTCTGCCTGCAAGACTGGTGTAGGAGGGGGTACGCTCCCCTGTGTGCCACTGGGTTCGGCGTCGCGGTATGAATATGCAATCGCCGTCCAATCCAACTTGGAGAACCCCCTTGGGGGTGATTCTGGAGCCGGTTCGCGGCGCTGAATGTATTGGAAACTACGGAAAACGACGCGATTTGCTTTCTGCAGAGTCATTTCTGTACTCACTTGCTCCCTATGAGCAGAACCAAGAGCTTTATGCGGTAAAAATCTCGAAATATCCCGGCATCCAAATGCCTTTTTCTTGAAATAAACATATCTTAAAATTTTACTATATGCTATTCATTTTCATGATGCTCATCGCAAGAAAGATTCTCGACATAAACGAGAACGCCACTTCCAATATTGAAATAATGTGTTGTTATGGGATAGATCTGAAGGCTATGTGACAAAGGTTTGTCATAGCCTAACATTTTCCGGCCACAGCAATTTAAATTACAAACTGAATAAGACGGCACGCGCAGTTTCAGATATTACTTCTAACATAGATAATTGCTGATTATGTACAGTTGACAAGTAAGCATAACGAGAGTAAAGCAGTACAGTACATGTGGTCTCTTTAAGCGAGATTAAAGACATTAGGCGCTGGTTCTGATCACATGTCACGTTCTCACAGGAAGGACATTCTGAACGGTTTCTTCACGATTTCTCTTGAACATCCCGTTCAGTTCTGATTATTGCAATGACTTCTTCCTCTAGGGCAATTGATTCAGAATTTCTATTGCACACTTCTAGGAGTTGTAGAGAGGACTTATTAAATGAAGCTTTGATAAGGAATTCATTACCGGAAACGTATCGTTTCAGTACTACACAGATGACCAGATCAAATATCAAGATCCAAATATCCTGCTTTACCTAAGTCATTACAAGACTTGTCAATAGGGTATCTCAAGGATATTTTCATACCAATACACAAGAATTACTAGTGTGTACTATATCGTTTCTGCTGCGCCAGAATTTGGGCAAGTAGGTCTTCCTCCGTCTCCGCAAGTGTATTATAAATAAGACGCACCTGTGCTCATAAACAGGTCTAAGAGGAGTTAGACCCGGTGATCTTAGTGGCCAAGGAATTGGTCCATTATGACCTATCTACCTGTCCCTGTATGCTTTATTCAGTTGCTGGACGTAACGGGAAAATAGTTCTGGTGTACCATCATGTTGAAACAACATGTACTGACGAATTTTCAGCAGTCTATCATCCAAGAACTTCAAGACTTCTTGTAGGAAGACGAACTAACCCGGACGCGTTAAGTGGCCTCGAAGAAGGGTCCAATCAATTTGAATGAAGCCAGCTCATACATTGATGCCAAACCGTTGCTGAAATCCACGAGAATACATGGCGGGATAAATTTCTTCATTCCAGATGTAGATATTTGACTGCTGAAAACTCCTTCGCCCTTCGTGTACTGCACTTGAAACAAAACGAGTAAGCTGAGGAAACTTGGGTCGTTCACGATGTAGAAAATATGCTTAGTGATTGACACGTAGTACATAATTTGCCGGCCCCATTGTCTGTAAACTCTGGATGAGTGTGGTGGTATGAGGAACATGCGAGACGCTAGTCTCTGACAAATTCATGGTAGTGCACGACTGAATAGCAAGTGACATGAATCTCAAAGCACACCAGTATGTACAGAGACTGTCTGTAGCAACGACTAAATAGCAAATGAGGTGAAGTTCGAAGCACATCAGATCGTAAACATAGGACGTTATAAATAGCACAAATTACATCATGTGACTGAAGTCACTGCCCTTCGTCAATGATGGTTGCGTTTGTGGGTTATCGTGAAGCGGGAGATTTGAAATTATGTGATCTTGTCAGCTTTGTAGTATCGAAACGTGCATTCTCGAATATGGGTTCCTTATCAAAACCGGTTTTCTGACTTTCCTCTACATGCCCTGTGGTGAAATAGGAATTATAAAGTGTATTGTATATTAATCCTAGAGAGACTAAGTGAGATCCCACATGACACAGCTGGAAGCTACTGGAGCAACATTGGTTGGTAGCGTCTGGGCCAGGATCCCTACAGACCGCCTGCCGCACAACGACGTATATTTCATATGTGCTTTGAACATTTTACAAACGAAATATTTCACTACCATTGTAGTGACTCGACTACACTTAGCATACTGAATTTTACCTGCAGTAGTTTAAGTTGTGAGACAAATTCATCAGTATTGGTGAAGATTGCGTAGATAAAACGGACTACTGCTGAATTTTGTTTACATAATTTTATGTCCCGCAGCCGATAACAGACCCATACTCCTCGTATAAAGAGCATTCCAGAAGCTTGAGAATTTAGACAGTAAATAAGGAATGGCATCTGAGTATTTTGAAGTAAGATATTTGTGGTCTATGAAGTCAGGTACAGGAGATACGGGCTTAAAGATGCTATGGAGAAATCTGAAGCAACTCGTCCTCAAGGTGTCTCTCTCGTTTATTAATATTGTCACAAGACACGGCAATATTTGATTTTTGCACGCCTTTAAGAGTGCATATAATGCTGATACCGATTCGGATGTTTGTCATTTACTCTATGACTTTCATTTTTCATTAATCTGATAGGATACTGCGTTATGGTTTAATAGGCTATGTCGTTATGCCTTTTTAAATCGACAGGGATTATCTTGACTAAAGAAACAGTTAGTTTAGCTTTATAATTTGTCCCAGAACGCTGATAACCGACTTCACAAATAAGAAGGAAATATTTTCTCATTGAGATAAAACTAGGAGAATTGAATTGGAAATATTGAAGTGATTTAACACATCATCTATTCAATCTGTGGACGGTTTGAAGTATTTGCGTGTTTTCCTTCTCCGTTTAGAGTGTCTACTCAGAATAACCAAAAAGTTGTAATATTGTGGGCAGGTAAAGGTATAAAAACACGTACTCCTGTTTTTCGGCCACCGCGAGGAGCAAGTTTTTGCTGCGACATAATTTGTGGCTAGTGGTTCACATAACCCTTTATCATATAGTGCAGTGTTTCAGGTAATATTTGGGATGCTACAACGAAGCTCTGTTATTTTACATAAGTTATAATACCTCATGAGTTACAGTGTTTAGTTATTATAACTATGCAAAGGTTATCCTTATCCCTCATGGTAAAACTGATTATGAATTAGGGTAGGCGGGTCCTAGAAATTTAGTTTTCTTTCTTCTTCTCTCTACAGGCAACGTTGACGTAACAGTAATGGCACAGGGAGCTGCATTTCAGGTATGCTTTAAAATCTGTCAAAGTTCTATCTACTGAACACACATTCTAAATTTAGCCACTTAAGGTATGAAACAAGTATGAAGGCTTGGGATACAAACCTAAGGATGCCATCACGATATCTGTTGGTATCTGTTTTTCCTTTCCAGATTATAAAATCCATTGAGAGACCAATGTGATTAGGACACCCTACAGTAAAGTACCCCTGTACGTTCATTTGAATAACCTGAATAATTTTTTTTTGACCTGCTATCCTTCATTGGAGCGGTTTAAGCCTAATCACCCCAATGACTTTTTGCTAAATTATGAGCTTCTCATTGCAAAACTGACAAGTACTTTTATGATGAATAGGAGTTTTATATAATTTTTTCGTTTTTATACCCATAAACAAGACACATTAGAAAACTTCTTCTTCTTTCTTGGTTTACCCTCCCCATTTGGAGAACTTATACCCCCCCCCAGGACTTACAAGCCAAAGCCTGTTGTCAGACGTCTGTAGGGAGCGGGCAGACTTATGGATCGGATAGAGGAACCAGGATGGGTGATCAGCCCAAAGCCTGCTATGAGAGCAAAGAAGGAGATGATATGAAATGACAGTGAAATGAATGAAAGGAAAGTTGATGATGGCGCAGTTGGTGGAATGAATGGTGGGAGAAACCGGAGAACCCAGAGAAAACCCACACCGCCGCTGCTTCATCCACTATAAAATCTCACATACAGTTCCTGGGATCGAACCCGAACCGTTTTGATGGAAGGCGAGTGGTCGTACCACTCGACCAAGGTGTCGCCATTAGAAAACTAAAATATTTAAATCTCCAAGATATTAGGAACAAACGTTATTTTAGTAAACATGGGTTTGCTGCCTTACCATTAACACATATTAATTACATACTTTGCTATTCATATTTTACTATCCAATTTAAATTATGCTATCATCAAAGCTTTTCCCTAAGTATGATTTTAAATTATGTAGTATTATCTTTGCTAATGCAAAATGAGGAGAAAGAGTTCAAGTTTATAGGTGTAAAACTCATATAGAATTTTTAAGCAACAATTACATGTAAGTAAAACTCATCTTAAAACATGTTGTATTGACAGCGTGCAAATAATCTTCAACCTGAGAAAACCTGACTGATCAAGAAGAAATTTTTCAGAAATAGAAAACAACTTTCTACAAAAAAAGTTCCTGCAATAAACTGTATATTCATAATTTCTAAATTTTATATGCAGTAAGTTATTGTGTATTTCCTACGGTGTCTTAGATATACAAAATTCAGGGTACTTCATTTATTTTGACAAAAGTTCAGGATATCGTATTATCAAGTATGTAAAATTTCAATCAGAAGTGTAAGGGCTATTTTGAGAAAAGAATATATTTTTTTTCCATTGGGGGTTAAACAAACAAAAAAAAATGATGTACTTAAATGCGTAGTTTGGTATCTATTTCAAGTTTCCATACGCATAAATATGCATTTTGTATTGCAATAGCGGTGAAAAAAATTGATCAAATGTAGTAGGTACTTGGTTTCCCTAGGCTTGCGGTGGAGAAAGTAAAAGGAAGAGGGACATGTTTTTCAGATTTTGACTAAATCCAGGGATAGCTTGCGCAGAATATTCACGACGTACGTACACGTGAACAAAGAACATTAGAATCTCCCGAGCAGATTGTGATAGCGAGAGAGACATATAAGGAAAGATTTATGTAACTCAAACATTAGGAGACAAACTGACAGGCACTCTATTATTGTACATATATCGCTTCCAATTCGAATGGGGACTGAAAAATTTATGTAAATTTACCACAAAGCCGGTTATTCCACCTTAGTACGCAAAACCAAATTTACCTTCAACATTTTGTGTAATTTGATAAAGTTCCCCTTCGCATGAGCAGTCATTTTTCCATGCTCCACTCAAACGGGAAGCGCTGTTATCGATGACGGTGCTTTGTTTGTACAAAAAACATATCCCGCCGCGCAAACACGGGCGAGTGTAATTTTGTTTAACTGTTTATTGTGTTAGCACCTCAGCTTATGGAACGAAGTAGAACTTTGTAGCACACTTTCTTCTCATAGCCTACCTGCTACAACAAAATATATTCATCTCTGAAAGGTTTTTCCTGTAGATCTGTTATGAACAACGAATCGTGCATCGAACCTCATAACCAATATTGCACTATGGTCTTGCTATAATATCACGAACAGTGTATAATGTAAACCGACTAGTCCTTGCTAGCGAACAGCAGATCTTTGATATGTAAAGTCAACAATAAATTTATAACAACTCGTTAACAATTATTAACAATATTCAATAAAATGAATTTATATTGCAAAAATGGAAGTAAACGTCATGTGTGAAATAGATTGTGTATAATATTAACAGAACATTTAGAGTTTGGAGACTTTATAGCTTAAGTCCGCAATGTAAGAAGTTATTATTTACAATTATTCAATTTCCGAACTGTATTGTCTGTACTTAAAGTTTTAGGATGAATAAATACTATTATTATTAAATTCCGTCATTATAGGTTCCTCGCTAACGACAGGCAATCTTTTAATTGACATTAAGATCCAAAGCTGTGAAGCAAGTCCTTTTCGTCAGCGCATCAATAAAGAATAGATTACCCCTGTACGTGCACATACGCTGCCGGTTGTGAAAATAGCAACACTAAGAAGGAAACGCGTGAACTCAATGAATTTAATACCACAATGAATTTAATGATAAACTTTTCAAATCTATACATGACCTTTGAGCCCTAGTATTCAGTATTTGGTGTGGCCTCCAAGCGCTGCAATCAGAGCTGCTATACGCCGTGAAAATGAATCAAAAAGGTTCTGAATAAGTTCCTGAGGGATATCCCTCCATACAGTTTGTATTCGAGCCCACAAATCCGTGGCACTGGTTACTGGAGGACCGTGACGCACCCGGTGCCGACCAACCATAGCCCAGACATGTTCGATGAGCGGCATGTCAGGCGAACGTGCAAGTCAGGGAAGCAATGGTACCCGTCGCTCTTCGAAGAACGCTTGTACATTCCTCGCAATATCTGGCCGGAATATCCTGTTAAAATGTGGCCTGTGGAGATGCCTGAAGCATGGGGAGTACCTCAAGCTCTACAACCACCGTTAGGTTTGTTGCTCAAAGTGCCCTCATTCGTAGGAGTTGAGATCGGTTGTTGTAACCAATGGCGCCCAAAACCATTGCACCTGGTGTTTGTCAGCTATGCCGCTCAACAATGCAGCCCTCCAGGTTGCGCTCACCACGGTACCGCCGGACGCGTATGCGGCCATCACTGTAGAACATGTTGAAGCGGGACTTGTCCAAAAAGACTACATTTTGCCACTCAGCACCCCAGTGACGGTGTTCACGTGCCCATTGCAGTCGGAAGAGCTTCCGGTTTCTGGACAACGGAAGCCGACGTAATAGCATGCATGCAACCAGTCCAACCTGTAGCAGACGGCGACGAACCGTTGATGCAGACAAGCTCACACCTGTTGCAGTGCTCCAGCGTCGAGTCAATACTATCGATGAAGCTGTACGGTCCTTATGGCCATGCGGACAAGATGACAGTCATCCCGTGCTGTGGTTATGTGCCCACTCTTCGCTGCGTACAACCTTCACCTATCCACTGCTTCCACACACGCATCACTGTCGTAGCAGCATGCCCTGTACGAGCCGAAATGTCACGGTATGACAAACCCGCTTCCCGGAGACCGATCATTCTGTCCCGTTCGAACTAACTCACATGCCGATATGGCTCCCTTTGACGTCGACGAGGCATACTGGCACCTACTTTATTATTTCCACCTTGTTTGACAGCTCTGCAATGACTACACTGGGCGTAACGCTAACCTTGTCGGGTCGACACGAGGGTGCTCTGCTCGGCGTAAATGTACCCTATCTCTATTCAAACCTAATCACTTATTGCTTGCACACTCTTCTACACTTCCACCAAGTATTAAGTTATTCGGGAAATTCTTTCTTGGTGTTGCAATTTTCACAAATGGCACTGTATTTTTGGCGTATTTAAGTAGTACCAAAACAGTAAAACGGCGACTCAATTCCAGGTTTTAATAAATGTTCAATAACACTATATATTTATGTGTGTATACATTACTTTAAATTTATAATTCTACAACATTGTTACCATTTCTTGTTTATTCATATTTATTTCACCTTATAAACTGCACAAAAATCACATTTTACTTATTTATAGTACTTATGTTTTCCTAATACACTATAGGCAAGTTATAATTATATTTTCAATTATGTATTTATAATATTTGCCTTAACTAATAAACTATCCTGGAATGAATTCCTGTAGACTGGACATTTTACCTCCTTTTTAAAATTTTCCTGTGTTACTCGTAATTGATTAAATCCTACGAGCAAGAGCTCAGATTTAGACATTTAGAATGTGTCTTAGTAGTGAAGCCAGTTGTTAGATTCAGAATACAGAAAAGGCAAACGAGGCTTGTGTCGGAAGCAGGAACAGCTTTTATGGCGGCGTCCAGAAGTTACCGAATGCAAGGTGTGTGTGAAAAGAGGCTAATATTGTAATAATTGTTTCACTGCCTTTTGGGGTGCTACAGAAATGAGATAGTACAGGATCGAAAAATTGTTTAGTGAAACAAGTTAGTTGAGGGTTATACGTAAAGTAGAATAACCGGATAAAATCCAGAAATTGCGGAAAAGAGAGGCAGAGTGTAACATAATAATTAATTGCCAATAACCGCACTAGTAATTGAGAAGACTAGAATAAAAATGTGTCAATTTGGAAGTCAAAGTGTGGGCCTGATGTGGAGTTGGTTGCCACCGATGACGTAAATCTCGTACTGGATGTACGGTTGCAGCGCTTGAATAGACAGTAACGGTACTATATTCCACATTTCTTAGTATGTCTGTAACAAATAAAACTGTTCAGTATAAATTGCCAAGCTGGGAGTATGTTTTTAAAAAGCATCTTGCAAAAGATGCCGGCCCTCGTAGCTGTGGTCGCTGGAGTGTATAGCTCCGGCGCTCCGCCAAGCTAAGGGTCGCGGGTTCAATTCTCGCCATGGGCATGGGTGTTTGTGTGTTGTGTAATGCGGTAACGAAACAACAGTAAAACACTATCATACAAGGGAATCGAATTAGCGCATGGTTATGCAAATTATATTTTACACATATAAACCAAAACTTGAAACTTCGAATCGGACATTTTATTACGCATATTTTTAAATCCATTATAGAAGCTTTTCTAACCTCTACCTTTAGGTTTGTAGGATAAAGTAGGTTTACAAAGCTTGAAAACAGCAATACACTTGAACTGGAGAAAAAACGGGGTTAAGTTTGCCGTACATAGTTATTTAGAGGAGCAGTGCTTAAAATAGTGTCCAAAACACCAGTTATATTAGCCCGAGAGGAATGGGATTTCTTAGAAATGTACTTTGAAGTGTGGTGCATTTTTTACACTAAAATAAAAAACAAGCAACGTTTATCCAATTAAAACTGTTAGAAGGTACTTAGATAGTCTCATAATATTTCAAACCCTTTATAGCGTAAGTCCATATTGCTAAAAGATTATTTTCAAAAGATAAGGTACGGTGCTTGTGTTTCCCTTTGTTTTTGAAATTTTACTTTAAGATTGTTCTGAAATTAGCGTTTATGGATGGACCCATTTCGGATTCGGATTTCATAACAGGCTCTTCAAATACATTGTCACACTTAGAGATATTGCCAATGTATAATTTTTCGCTTTACAATTAGTATGTTATTTCTGTATTTGTTTTCAATTAGGTCTACCGATGCACTCAAATGCTCATCTCCATCTCCCTCTTCAATAATGCAAACCCTACGTCTTTTAAATTCCTTGCTTTTTGCTTCAAACTATATACAACGTGAGCAATTTCAATTGGCTTTATTTTGGAAATATCTGCAAATAAGATAGATTAATACACTTAAAACATCTCACAGCGGAAAAAGTTTTGATATTTAATAGGGAAATAAGTTTAAAGAACATTGCTTCTCAATCGAACAATAACTAGCTTATGGATTGATTTTCGAAAAATATAGCACCGATCTTTGAGGATTGTTACGTTGTAGGAGCTATAACCAAATTCAGTGGGATAGTCTTCAAATTGTTATAAAATTAATACGGTGAGTTAACACTCTTGGAAATGAAAATTGATCGAAATCAATCGCTTAGGAATTCGCTTGCAAAATACTGTTTGTAGAGTAAGTTTAATAGACAACAATGCACAAAACATCATTCCTAGCTTTGCAGACGTGATGTTGAGCACCACATGCAGATAAGTTTCTTTAGATGGACAATGGGGTAGATGCTTATTGTATTCTTCCCACTTTATGTATCCCATGTTAAAATGACACAGGAAAGGTATGAAATGAACAAAAACATGAACCCAAATGCTTTTGATTTCCTACCAGTCCACCTAATCATCTAGATATGATCACGAACAATCTGTGCGAAATGAAGGAAGCTCCATCCTGCTGGAAAACTGCAGATACGAAGATGTCACTCTGCTTCAGCTATGGCTGAGGGAACATTTTATGAATATCTGGATGCGAAGTTCCTGTCAGTACGTTTTGGGAAAATGTCGATTCCATTGTTCATTACATTCCCCATGCTGTGCTCATATAAACCTGCAATGCTACGAATGGCTCATTCGAATGTACACTCTGGATTTTTAAAAATTAGTTTTATTATTTATGTAAATTGAAACATATATGCGATTATTGCCACTATATGCAACACAGGAAAGCTTATTGTTGCTAAACCTAGACTTGCATGTATTGATGATCACATATCCGCCATGCAGTGCTCAACACTGCATGCTGCAGTGCATGACACACTGTCATGCTGCAAATGTTTTCTTTTTCAGTATTGGTACGAATCCGAAGCCTGTTTTGTTCTAACAAATGAATCGAAAGTTTATAAACCCGTTGCATTTGTAGAAGCCAAGATATGGAGCTCCGTGTAAAGAACGCAGAGACCTAAAGCAACACAGCGTTTCAATAAAGTATGAATTTAGGTAATGTACTTGGGCGAACTGGGGTAAATACATCGAGCTCACGTCTCCAAGTTACAAAACCATACAGTAAGCAATTCGTTATTAACGGCGTAATCAGCAAGTTCGCTGTACGTACACGTCGCCCCAGTTACTAGCGAGCGGTAAATTTATGAG
Organism: Deroplatys truncata; assembly: GCA_030765065.1. Classification (NCBI taxonomy): domain Eukaryota; kingdom Metazoa; phylum Arthropoda; class Insecta; order Mantodea; family Mantidae; genus Deroplatys; species Deroplatys truncata. The sequence goes on along the minus strand of CM060978.1, from coordinate 166,478,704 downwards.
GTGTGCCTGCGCGCGCATCATTCTGTTGGTGTCCAATTAGCAGCGGTAATTCCTTCACCTGATCCCTCTTAACCCGTTTTGTTTCGCGGCCGCACTGAGTGGGTGGATTAAATATTCAGTTGGGGTCTAATAATGTAGAGAGGAGCCTATATTGCCGCTAGAACACGCAGATATCTGCATTCAGGACTATCAAATATTTTGTTTCACCATACGATTATTAAGATTGCTAAGTAATTATTGCCATAACACTCGGTATTATGGGTATCCATAGCTTAACTTTGGTCAAACATTTAAAAAAATTGAAGTCGATCCCGGGTCGCTTCATATTTGTGATGCTGTTATATCGATGTTGCGTCAATTTTGATAACGTTTAATGTTACCTGCTGTGTTGTCGAGTTCTCGGATGTCATCTCCCAGCTCGTTCTACGTTTTTAGTCCTCCAGCTGCTTCAGTGGTATAGCTATGAGATCTTTATCTCAGGATATGCGTGAATATGGTGTGAAAGGATAACACCAGTTTAGCTGATCAATTTTAATGCTCACTAAACTATTATGTTTAAAGAGAATCGTCTACTGTTGAATTAAAGAATTAAATTACTTCTATAATTACAATTACGCGAAGCGTCAGTTGCCATAAGTCGCAGAAACTTTACAGAGAGATCCCACACAATAGCCGCAAAATCTCTCTAACTCAAGCGCTTTACTAGGCGCTACATAATCAAAACTGAAACTACAGATCACACGAGTAGTCACAACAGTAATCACAAGATTAAGTAAGTAAATAAGTATAAGTAAAACTCAGTCTGATATAGAATGCATGCTCTTTTCGTAACCCGCATACCTATCACTACGCCTATCAACTTTCCTACTTACGCGGTCCAATCCTAAAAGTCTACGTATGCGTATCCGACACTGTTTCTATGCTGTGTCTTGCTCAAGTCTAAGAACTTTATTTCCCTTTCTAATTTACAGAATTCCTGTCTACGTGAACTTTGCAAAGTTCACTCAATCCCAACCTTTACGCTAATGCGTTCTCTCTCGGTTTTTACTAATGTATTTCCTTAACATGACTTCCTAATGGCTTTTTCTCCGGACAAATCTTTTAACTGTGACTTATTAAATTATATATATTAATTTAATATGCGGGGATTACTTATTGCAATTATTTTTCTTATCTTATTACCATTTTTATTTAATTCACTGTGTTTTCCTGTCAATAAATACGGTCTCAAAATGAAAACATTGTTTTTTTACGTTCAAACAATATTTTTAAACTTTAGTTTCGATTACATACTGCTTTTGTTCTAAGAGCCTTTTAAGGCTTCAACACGTGCCATTTAAATCCCCCAAAACATAATGGCTTTTGTTTATTTCCAATACCTTTTATTCGACTTTAATTTTTCTTTCACTTTTAAGCTTTAAGAATGTTCCATACAGTGTAGTACGTAAAATATTTTGTTCAGCAGAACTCTTAAGAGAATTAACTTAAGAAATTGTTTGCAGGACATCTATAACCCTACCATCTCCTCTTGCTATAAGAAATACCACCTTAATAAACTGGAGATGAATGGATTAATGGTCGTAGCTAGAGGGTCTGCCACGGCAGTCATGAACGATGTACTACGAGCACTTCGTCTCTCTACATCAGTTATTACTGACGAAACCTTAGGCACTCTCAGGGAATCAGTAGCTATTTTAAGAAACCATTTATATAAAGCATATTTATGAATAAATAATTAATTACTTGAATTCATATTGCAGCTTTGTCCAGTCTTTCAATTATCACTTCTATAAGTTCTAAATGACCCCTCATTGTTAACATTATAACTTTGTAACGGTATTTAGCGCAATACCGTTTGATTTTCAAATTGAATTTCGATATAAGTATACGACACACAAAGGGGTTATGTTTATTAGCAAGAAGAGGCTGTTCTTCGTTGAGAGAAAAAAACGGTGAGAAACCTTAATTTTAGGAGTTGTATCGTATTTCAACTGTTGGGGAGCCGAACACTTGAAGTATTTGCAACCACACGTATGGTACCCGGTAGCCTTTGCCCCAATTTTTAAAAATATTAACTTTGTAATTTGACTGTTTTTTTTTAAATATTTATGTTTGCCTCGGCTGCGTCAGTTTGTTGTCAGAGACACGTTTCTCTTAGCAGAGTTGTGGTGTGACAAGAAAGTAGGCCTACACAGATTATAATTTTACTTCACTTTTATTAATGCTTAACACACACTTCACTGATATAGCGATCTGTGAGATTCTTTAATTAACTACTTGCACTTTTTAACACGTAAACTATTTTCATCTCACACGAATACGTATTAAATTTCTTGAAGACACTTTTTGCGTCTGGTTAGTAACGCTGTCTGCAACCAACTGAACTGATTTCAACCGCCTAAACTTGTAAATTTCTGTATTTCAAGTCTCTGATTGGTTAACCCTACTCCAATAGAATACCGTCATTTAACTAAAGCTTTTTCTGGTTGTTGATTGGCTATTGTTTAAACTGTCTCAAAATTTACATTATTGTTGCTCCAGTAATGATTAGTAGCATTAAAATTTTCAAATTCATTATTGCCTCCATGTTACCTCATTGTTAGCAACTTTTAACCTATTATTCTCACAGTTCCTACATCATTAAATTACGTAATATATTCACATAACATTATTACAAATGGATACAATAATACAAACATATAAAATGACTGTAACATACATTTTTATATATTGTTAGATACACATATTGCTTTAAAGCGGCTGTTATTGAATATATATTATATAATTACACTGAAATCATTTTAGTGTTAAAATACTGCCTCAAATTGCCCCCTTTTAGAAATATTTAAAAATTGTTCCTTTTGTTTTGTTCTTTTTAAATTATTAAATATTTTCTGAAAGCCTCCTGAAAGAAAGAAACATAACGTTTTTATTATTACACTCTCTATTTTTCACTGTCACTTTTATTATTATTTTATTATTAGTATTACTATTATTATTATTAATTATTATTATTACACTTCCTATTTTTCACTGTCACTTTAATTTAACACTCACTCGTTTTTCACTACACTCGTATATAGCAGAATACCTCATATTTGTTTTGTTCTGCTACATGTGAGACACTTTTAGGTCAATGACCTGGTGTGAGGTTTGTTTATTCATTAACATAGCCACTATTAAGCATTTTATTTGCTATACTTTTAACATTTAATTAGGCATATTAACACTTGTTACCCTTTCTTTACAGCTTATTTCTTAAACATTTTTATAGTTCTTACAATTTCTAATAATTTATACCTTATACAATATAAATGCAGTTGCTTTTCAGATTTATTATGTTTTTCTTACTATCAATGGATTTTCTTTTTCTATTAGATTTCTTTATGTAAACTCTCTTTTGTTATATTGACAGTTGTTTACATTTAGTAAAGATATTCTTATAATTTTTTTAAATTACGTTGCTTTTCCCTTTTATGTTCCAGATACTTTATTTTTCTTTTTATTCTTATGCCACAGACTGTTTATATTTATACGGCTTTAACATTTGTTTGTGGAATCTTCCAATTATTTTATTTGTTTTATTTTTCCTAAATTCGTATGTATCTGTTCCAAATATATTTATTATTTCATAAGGACCATTATAGCTGAGAAACAATCTCCAATATTCTTTACGAAGTTTATTTGACAACCTCTTGTTCTTCACTAACACTTGATCTCGTATCCTTATTTTCCAAACTCTTCTTTTTCTTTCTTCGTGTCTTTGTTTTCTCTTCAGGGCCTTTGCTTGTATTTTTAAAAATGCTAATTTAAAAATTTCCTTTTTTTCTGGCAATTTAACTGATTGGTCTTCAATAACTTCTGGTACATTATGGCTCAAAGTATTGTATGATTTTCCATGATGAAGTTCTATTGATTTAAATGCTGTTACTGTATTTATGGACTGATTTAGTAGATTTTGAATAATATTGATGTATGAGTACCAACTGCTCTGCTTGTTATGACACACTACACGTAGATAATTTGAAATTTCTTTTAACTCTCTTTCTACTGGATTGGTATTAGGTCTATATCTTGATGAGAAATACATTTAACTCCCAAATCTTTAATTCCATTCATAAATTTAGAACTGGTAAACACTGATGTATTATCACAAAGTATAGCTTGAACTATTCCTTCCTCTGGGAAATATGATTTTGTTAATTTGTTTTGGAATTGCTCAGTTTTAATTTACCACTTCTTAACAGCATGAAAATATCTTAATAACAATATATTTTCTTAACTATTTTGACAATTATATACATATAATACTGGAATTTTCTGACCTTTTGTTCTGGCTGTTAGTAAACCTTTATACTCGGTATTCCCACGTAGATTGTTATTGAATTGTTGACTGCGTGCCCCGTACTCCTGAAGCAATTGTTGCTGTGCTTGGATGATGTGATGATTTTTAAATTCTCTGGAGTTTTTCTGAAGTTTCCTGAAGTGAAGTCTGGTAGTTTCGTCGATTCTGGTAGTTCTCTGTTGTTCTCTGGAGTTTTCTGAAGTTCTCTGATGTTCGTAGATCTCTTCTTTTCAGTTGTTGTCGCCAATTCCTGTCTCTTCGAGCCCCTCGTTGGGCACCAATATGAGAAACGTTAATTTTAGGAGTTGAATCGTATTTCAACTGTTGGGGAGCCGAACGCTTGAAGTAGTTGCAACCGCACGTATGGTACCCGGTAGCCTTTACTCCAATTTTTAAAAATACTACTTTGTAATTTGACTGTTTTTTTAAATATTTATGTTTGCCTCGGCTGCGTCAGTATTATTGTCAGAGACACGTTTCTCTTAGCATGGTTGTGGTTTGACAAGAACGTAGGCTTACAAAGATTATAATTTTACTTCACTTCTTTTATGAATGCTTGACACGATTAAAATAACACTTCACTGATATAGAGAGCTGTGCGATTCTTCAATTAATTACTTGTACTTTTTAACACGTAAACTATTTTCGTCTCACACGAAAACGTATTAAATTTCTTGAGAACACTTTTTGCGTCTGGTTAGTAACGCTGTCTGCAACCAACTGAACTGATTTCAACCACCTAAACTTGTAAATTTCTGAATTTCAAGTCCCTTATTGGCTAATCCTGCTCCAATAGAATACCGTCATTTAACTAAAGCTTTTTCTGGTTGTTGATTGGCTATTTTTTTAACTGTGTCAAAATTTACATTATTGTTGCTCCAATAATGACTAGTAGCATTTAAACTTTAAAACTCATTATTGCCTCCAGGTTATCTCATTGTTACCTCATTGTTAGCAACTTTTAATCTATTATTCTCACAGTTCCTACACCATTAAATTACGTAATATATTCACATAACATTATTACACATGGATACAATAATACAAACATATACAATGACTGTTACAAACATTTTATATATTGTTACATACACATATTGCTTTAAGGCTGTCTGTTATTAAATTATATATATTATATAATTAGACTGAAATAATTTTAGTGTTAAAAACACTGCCTCAACGGAGGGTATGGGATGGTATGGGAAGAGTTGAGCTCTCAGCCCGCTCATACAGAATGAGAATGCTTTGTGTGCCTGCCCATGTCAGTTCAAAACTGGTTATTTAACTAGCTATTGCTCGCACAAGTTCACAATGGCTATGCAGTATGATCTTTTGTGTGCTGTCATCAGGTTTAGACTTGCGAAGCATCTGACTTCCGACGATACGACCTCTACCTTCCACTACGAGGTTTAGACCACGTAGTGGAAGGTAGTGGTCGTATCGTCGGAAGTCAGATGCTTGGCAAGTTGAATATTTAAGTGTCAGTTTTGATTATTATATGTAGGGCAAAAATTGCTTATATACATGAGGTCACCATAAGGTGACAGACATTACAGCCGAGATTACGCAGACTTTCTACAAGAAGTCAACGCTGTATAAATATGACGCTACATATGGTTACCTCTAGTTCCCGATATCGCGGGTTCAAACCCGGTGGAGGAAGACGGATTTCTTTTGGGTATAAAAATCCTTAAATGGCTTTCTTTGGAAGAGAAGTAAAGCCGGTGGTCCCATGTCGTAGATTTACGGAACGTAAAAGTACCTCAAGCCTGATAAAGAGGCCTTTAAGCAAAATTACCAGTCTTTCACGACCAATATAGAATGAGATGCTAAGGACCACAGCAGTTAAAGAGCGTCCATAAATGAAACTCAATTTCAATTTCACGATACTACGTAATGGTAGCGAACTTAGTACCCTACATGAACGTTAGTACACACGTGCTAAATGACATCAAAGAGGTGGTTACTTCTCTTGGTGAAGATGACCAGAAGAACAAGTCATCAGAACTAGAGTTCATACGTGTCCAGGAAGAAGTAGCAAACAATACTAGTGCGTCGCCAGAGCATCATGTCGTAAAATATGCAATTGAGAAGAGAAGCTGCTACAAAAGTACGGCATGAACAGAAGTGATACACTTTGGGACTGCTCACCTTTAAGGAGGAAATGGGCAAGCTGCACACCGGGAGACAGGGATTGAGAACTCCGCTTCTAGAAAGGATAAGGCATTCCGTTTTTAAATTAGTTAAAGTTAAAGATTAATTCTTGCACGCCAGTTTAACTCGAGCATTTTGGTCAGTGTAGTTTTCATTTCTCGTACTCCTAATGAGTTTAAAGGAGTTTTAAATTTCACGTTAGGAAATGTTATGATGTAATACAAGAATAATGGACTATTCTCTTTATAGTCATTAATAACTAGAGGTTACTATTTACAGTTATTATTCACGTTAATTGTGTTTGAAACTCATTATTCATGCTATAGTGAAAGGCATATTTATTTATTTATTTATCTATCAGCGAAATGCATTTAAGATGCAAATTATGAATTGTTGTATATCTCCTTTTGGGAAATACTAACTACCTTCGTTGTGTTTGTAAAGTAATGTTGTATATTTAGGTTACAAGCGGAATACTCATTTGTAAATGTTAAATATCTTGTATCTTTCCATTAGAAAATAGGAATAACTCAAATGGGAAATTGATCTGGGTGCAAGAAGTAACATGATTGTTAGTTATATATTGTAAAGTTATAGCAGAAAATAAACAATCAGGAATGGTAAGTCTTTGTCAAATAACTTCTCCAGAACACTATCCATGGACCTTTGAGCATGTTGAGGAAAAAGAACATGGAATTTGTAAGGAATGAAAATGTAATTGTGGTACCTTTGGTAATGGGGAAATATTTATTAAGAACTACCGAGATACATTGCAACATACTCCATTTGGCATTACATTATAACAAATTAAATAAGACCTATTGTGTCGCAATGGTAGCAGAGCATGTTTTTCACCGAGTATTGTAAGCCCTTTCAGAACGTTCCTGCGCATTCAACAAATTATTTCGATTTTTAATGTAGAGTCAACTGAAAAATTCAACGCCACACCCGGGATTTGAACACGGTTCTCCCGCTCTCCGTGCGGTTGCTCTAACCATTGAGCTACTGTGACAACATGCTGGTTAGAGCAACCGCACGGAGAGCGGGAGAACCGTGTTCAAATCCCGGCTGTGGCGTTGAATTTTTCAGTTGACTCTATATTAAAAACTTGCCTAAGACCGGGCCAAGATCTATTAAAAGTATAATTAATTTATATAATAACAAAACAAAAAAATAATTAAAATTATTTCGAATTTTCCCCCACATTTTCTTTTATTTCTCCCGGATCGAAGCGACTGGGAAAAAATATCCTTTATGTGCCACAAACTGGCTAATGCACAAATTGGAAGAAAAGAATACATCAATTTGAATGGACATTGGCCATAACTCTCATGCATAGCACAGTTAAAAACCAAATTGAAGCAAATGAAAATTTTGATCCAATTTCGTATGATCCTCATTATGGTAAGCCATAAGTGCATTCTTTAAATTATGGTTAATACTCTCACTTTGTGCAGCCTTTGAAAAATAAGGTATCATCAAAACTGTTTAATTCCACCGACAAAACCAACAATAAACCAATCAAAGAAGGCCTAGTGCGTCGCAGTGGTAGCAGTGCTGTCAAACGGCTGCAGGTACAGCTGAGTAGGCGTTTGCATAGAGGTTTGGATAATATTTTCTGATTGCTATAATTCGGTTGTGAATATTTTGGTTTGTGAGCATTTTAATGCTATGGATTTTCCTTACTGTCGGAGCTGCCTCTACGTGCCGAACTGAAGAGGGAACCCATACGTCGTGGAGTTTGTTTTGACCAACGTTGCCCCGTTCCAGATTTGGATAAAAAATTACGTAAAGTAGTGGAATAACAAGACATTGCAGAACAACGAGCGAGTTACGACCAGGTGAAAGAAATCCAAATAAGTGAATTAGCAATTGATTCTTTTTCGCAACTTATTTCTGAATTTATTCCAGTGAAATTACATCTAGTCAAAGTCGTTGGTTGGTGCATCGTATTAAACACTGGCTTTTTCGTTTTATTACCAAAGAATACTGAAAGTCACCTTAGAGATAAATTTTTACATCTTTAGACCCGTTTGAGTCCTTACAAGCATAATTGGAAATACTCAAACCATCTGCTGCCACTTTAGATACAGCAGCATCTTCGGGTAGTAATTTAGGACATGAAGTTCAAAATTCTATGAATGTTAATGTTGGAAAAATTCCTTTGCCAAATCCATGGCAAAAATGTTTGGAGCAACTTCATATGTTTCATGTGAATTCTCCTTCAGAGATTTTTTTTGTTGCTAAAATTAAGGTTCAAATGGAAGCATTTCGTATGTCGTATACTATGGTTCTGCTGATGTTTCAACCGTATTTGAGTTCTGAATTACAACCTTTTTTGCTAGATACTATTTTCCTAAGAATTCTTTAAATGCTGTTCATACTAAAATTTTGGAATTATTTTTATCGTCAGCTTAAGTTAATGAATTACTGCATAGGAACTATTTCCGGATACGTCACCACGAATCTCTTTTGATCATATTGAACAACGAAAATTAATGTCCTTCGCACTAAAAGCACCCTTTTCAGAGCGAGAAATGTTTCGCAAATGTTGAAATTTGATCTTGTTCCTTCCTAACCAACATACCGCAACTTTTGTACAATTAGAGCATTTGACATTGCATTATTTACACTTACCAAACGGTAGTTCTAATTCGGTAGGTAGTAATCAGGTGGTCGAGAGTACGGCAGCGCAGTAGTGTTGTTTCAGATCCTTCGACTGGAAATCGACTGGAAATTCATGCTTTTATTGCCTTAAAGTCCAGCATCTACAAAAGAATTGTTATGGGAGACTGCAGCATAATAGGCGTACTTTTGGATCTACACTAAGTTTGAGTCTTCTTGACAAGTACAGCATGTAAAGAGGTTTGGTATGCATTCCATTCAGGGATCTGTCGGCTCGTAATTACTTTTTGTTGCACTTGAAATTAACCAGCTTTTGCGTTTGCATTGATGAATACTGGCAGTCTGATCACGTTGGTACATGTTTAGTATGTCAAGGTATGACGTACTCGTATAGTGCCGGAACATGTAGAATTCATTATTGTTGATAGTCAACCTTTGAAAATTTTAGGTTCTCTTATTCTTTCGATTCGTATAGCTGGAATTATACATTTTTGGTTAGTGATTCATTGCCTGTGCCTGTAATCTTGGGCTGATTTTGTAGCGCATTCGCAAATGTTTCTTGATTTAGCTGCCCATTTAGCGTATTTTCGTTTTCGGCCGAGTATACCTATACAATTCCCTATTTATACGTGGAGATACTTCTACCACATGATTTAATGGAATTTATTTCTAAACCACTGGTGCTCAAATGTATTATTTAACAACTTCTCAGAAACAGCAATTTCGTGAGGTTCAAGAGGAATTTGTTTTAACGGAGAAGCTGGGGCGCACTAATTTGATTCAATATGAGATAAAGTTAGAGGATGGTCGTCCTATGCATTTACCTCCGCACCGTTCAAAATTGTTGCCTCAGAAGGTGAATGAGATGCTTGAGGCAGGCGTTACATCACCATTTCAAGCTAATTATTCTAGTCCATTATTTCTGGTGCATAAACAAAATGGTGATGTTCGTTTGGTAGTTGACTACCGTCAACGTAATCAGCACGTTGGCATTGAACTCTACCCCATTGCCTCACATCCACCATTCGTTTCATTGGTTCGCTGGGGCTAAATACTCTACTACACTAAATTTAAATAATGCCTATTATCAAACCACATTACATCGGATTCAAAGCGATATACTGCATTTGCTACGGACTATAACTTATTCCAGTTTAATTCCTTACCTTTTGGTTTGGCTGTAGCGGCTCAGGTATTAACGCAGTTGCTTGATCGGGTGTTTGGAGGTATTAAGTTTAATTATTTATATCATTATTTGAATGATTTATGTATTTGTTTTAAATCGTTTGACAATCATGTTCGCCATGCCGGGAGCTCCCGTCTGCTTCAAGTAGGTCTTACAGTGAATTACCAGTAGGTTAAATTTGCGCCGCCGGAGTTTAAATGTCTGGCTCATATTATCCCTTCTCAGGGTGTCAAAAAACTGGTCCCGATCGCACTGTAAGTATTCATGAATTTCCGCGTCCTCGTACGGTTAGACATTTTGGGGATAGTAAATTATTTTTCTAAATTCATTCCCAATTTTGCTCAAATCATTGCCTGTTGAGTACATTGAGCAGGAAGGGAGTGAAATTTGTATGCGTTCCTTACTCAGGAAGGATTCATGTGCTTGAAAAAACGTTTGATTTTTCCAACCATTTTGTCAATTCCAAATTTTTCAAAATAATTTATTCTACAAACCGATGCCTCCACAGTGGCGATCTCGACAACACTCCTTCAAACATGTGAGGGGGAGGAAAGTTGTCGCTTATGCGTGAGATGATTATCCCCGACAGAACGCCATTACTCAGTATATGGGCTGGAGGGGTTGGCAGTGTTATTTGGAATGGAAAAGTTCCAATTTTATTTAGAGCAAGTAGAGTTTCATTTGGAGAGTATTAACCAGGCCATTTCGTGGGTCTTAGCAAAACCCCGCAAATGTGGGAACATTGTTAGGTGTGGGTTACAATTATCCAGTTTTAAGTTTAAAGTGCAACATGTATGTGGAGAATATACTTGTATCGCGGATGCTTTATCTCGAATGTATGAGGCTTCGGAAACTTCAGATTCCAGCAACGCGAATTTACCGGTATGCACGGTATTGAAAGCTTGTCCGTTACTCTTTGAAAGCATTGCTGTATATTAAGAGCGGATGAGCAGTTGAAAGCAATCTTTGAATATATACAGAAGGACAATCATGATAAGCATTATAACATTAAAGGAAGTGTATTGTGTTGTAGGGAATCGCAAGGGAGATTTCAAAACTGTAGTTCCTTCCGTTTTGGTTCCAGAATTGTTTAGGTATTTTAATGATGAGCCATATGGTGGGTGTTTAGGTGTATTTAAAACTAGAGCGCGTATTAGGGAAGATATAATTTGGAAGGGAATGGATAAAGATATCAGAGATAAAGTTAAACATTGTACTATATGTAAACAAAGTAAGTCTTGCCAGAATACCTGTTAGGGTACTTAACATCTTTTGTGGCGGAAAGGCCGATGCAACGTTTATTTGTAGATAATAGTGGTCCCTTCCTAGAAGCAAATCCGGCAATAAACATGCTTTGGTTGCGGTTGATTCCTTTACGAAGTATGCATGGTTAAAACCAGTGTGCGAAGATAATACACAAATTGTTATTCACGAGTTGCGGGCGATTAATGCTTGTTTTAGTGTACCTGAGGAGACTATTACCGACAATGCTACTTGTTTCAAGTCTAATGTATTTCGTTCCTTCATGTTACTTGTAAACTGTAAAGTCATGAAAAAAAAAACAATCTGATGTGTTACACTCACATGACTTACTCTACTCTTATACAAACTATTTTTACAAACGCTTATTCTCCATCTACTTCATGTTAATCGAGATAAACATTTGCAAACTCTATCTTATTGCTAATTTTCTTGTAGATGTAAGGGGAAAATATATTTACAAGGGCAATATAGAAAAATAGCAGCCTTTAAGCATATACATATCTCTTAATAGCTGGTTGCTAGGTGCAGCAGCATTCCCTTTTGCCACAGATTAATACTCTTTGCATATCCAAGACAAGAAAGTATTTTAAACATATGATATTTTAATCAAAATCGTTAGAGCCATTTTGAGAAAATTAAAATTTTCGAAAAATCTTCCATGCAAAGGGTAATCTGTGGTGGGGGGATTTTCTTGAAAACCTTAGTGTCGCATCCTTGGAAGATACTGAACCTAAATACAAATGAATAACGAATTCCCATTTCAGAATATAAGTATTGAAAAATTTAAGGGAATGACAAGCAATATCTCGAAAATGGTCCACTCAACAACAAAAAATGTATGTGACATAAATTGTGTATTTTAACGCGATCTACATTTTTTGTGTAGTAAAATGTTGTCTATCTGTTATGGTTTACCAGTTATGCAAAAGTCGTTCACAATGGAGAATACTTTTGGAGACATTCTCAGAAAATTCAAGATATACATATTATTTGTCATGAAAATATCTTAAACATATAATATTTTAATCAAAATCGTTAGAGCCATTTTTAAGAAAATTAGACTTTTCGATAAATCCTCCATGTAAAAGGTAATCTGGGGTGGGGGGATTTTCTTGAAAACCTTCGCTGGAAGATACTGAACCTAAATACCAAGTTTGGTGTTTATCCGACTGTTCGTTTCTGAGTTATGCTGTTCACAGACAGACAGACGCACACAGACAGACACACAGATACACAGACAGACCGACAGACACACACACACACGGACATGTTTCCAAAAATGCTTTTTTTGGATTCAGGGTGTCTCAAAACATGTATTTCCGGTGAAATCTCGGTATCGAAGTTTTGGGTGGAATACAATACTTCCCCTACTTACTGTACGTACTAGAGAAAGTAATAAACAATCAGGAAGGTAAATCTTTGTTGAATAATTTCTCCAAAACACTATTCACAGATCTTTGGGCATGCTTGGGGAAATATAATAAGAAATTTATAAGGAATGAAGATGTAATATGTGAATTTTTAGTAATGTGGAAATATTTGTTAACAATTATCGAAGATGCATTACAGCATACTGTAGTTTATATTACATGATTTAAAATTAAATTTAAATTAAATAAAACCAATTAAGATTGGTCTTGTGCGTCGCAACTTCACTGGGACTTCTCTTAGTTCACACTGCCACTTCACTAATGTGAAGCAGTTCAACTCCCGTCACTTCACTTTCCTTCTTGACGTAGCGGCGTAATGTAATGCTAGCCACATCTTTCGCTGGGGGGCCGAAAAGAAGAGTTCTACAATCCGTCGCTCCGCAGTAGCACTCGCTGCAATCACACAGTCGTCACCAACTCGCTTGACGTCGCACCAGAAATACAGTAGCTAACTATCTCACAGCAGATTGACCGAAGCAACCTTACTGACTCCTCTCCGGTAATTCTCGCTTATATAGCCAATGGAATCTTCCACAGAACATTCTAGAATTATATGGACGCAAGTTTTAGAGGAGGGAGAAAAAACTTCCAGATGATATCTGGTTATCTGCCGATAGCGTTCCCATATTTATCCGGCGAGCGCTACTTATCATTGTTTATTTACGACTGCCTGGCGCCGACCTCCCATTAACCTTGGGTCATAGCCGCTACGTCACAATATATACATATTTTATTACTATTATTATTAGTACTGTTACTTTTCTATTTTAAATTGATAAAGTTATTTATGTTACCTTAACTTACTCTCTTTAATCCAAATGTACTCTTTCTTTCAAACGCAACCATTTATGGAAAGATTTATAAAATAAAAAATTTCGTAATATTTGACATAATTCGACCAGTGCCGATAAATTGTTACAAAAATTATATTTAAAGATTTAACAGTAGTTTTGGAACTGCAAGAAAAATTATAAAATTTCTATTGGCCAGTATTGTGTATTAGTATTTAAATAAGCTGGTAGTATTTTTATTTTTTCAAAATGATGAATTTTGCTTCTTGTGCAACATCTGATTAATTAGTATAAAAAAGTATTTTCTCAAGAACTATAAAAGATGTATACATGAAATTTAAACGCACTTATGATTTTGGTAGCGCAGCATGTGAAAAAGTTTAAAATACATTTAGCTAAAAGCTGCAGCAGTTAAAAATTTACCTATGGGTCCCCTAGGTTCACTATTCTGATTATCAACCAGTCCCTTTGATTCACAGTTAAGGAGGGTTGTACAAGGAGGACTGTAAATTGGTTGGGGTCCGTTTCTTTGTGTTCAATGTATATCCCGGCTTAGCTCCAATGGTCGTCATATCGTCTTACCTATGGAACATATTGCCTTATCAACAATGATGTTAACTCTTGTGCTCTTGTCGTTGGATTTAAAGATTACTTTGGGCTTTGTTCATTAGATCACTCACACATTCGCACTCTCATTTATACTTCCAGACTGAGGGAGGATAGGGAATAATCTTGCTAGAGAAAAATTCACACCGCCCAGTCGGGAGTCGAGCCCGGTACCCATTGCACAGCACAGAGATGCTCGCCGGCTGATATACAGGGCCAACTCGGGGTCAAATTTGCATTTTGATATAATTGTATTATTTAAAGGAGCCGTTTATGAAAACTTTGGGTCAATATTTCTTTGGGAAGTGGTATAAAATTCATTAAACACCTAGAGCTGAGTGTGAGCAGTCAACCCCCTCCTCACTTCCGCCACTTTTGGCAATTATTTTGCTTTTAATTTCAAATACTTATTTATAAATTGTTGTACTTAGGTATTACATTTAACCCATTATATAGTTCATATACCTTTGTGTATGATTGGTGCCATTTGATGAGCCAGTGAAAAGGCGTACAGTTCTGGTTGATTTACGAAATTAATTATATTTTGCATATCCCTTATGATTTATATAAAATTCAATAAAGATGATGAAGACCTTTCAGTCTATTCACAAAATATTCAATATATGTGTTTCTTTTTTAATGCAAGTGGGCCAATTTCTTGTAAATCTTTGCTTTGTATCATTAAAAGATGCTGGTCTTCAATATGAAGTATCCTTGGTTTTTATTTATGCTGTTCTAGTCCTAAAATGAGATAAACATACCGCTTTTCTTAATAATTCTCTTTTGGGTTCAGCAGACCTCAGAATGTATATTTCCGGTAAAATTTGATATTCAAATTTTAATACCTCCTTTCTGTAGCGTAAGATGCAAAGAGTCTAAAAACGAAGACTACAATAAAAATCATAAGATTAAGACAAAAATAATATCATTAAATGATTTTTAAATTTCTCTTTATTGTTCCAGTAACAATTTTTAAATAATCCCTGGATAAAGTCTTAGTTATTTGTGCCAATTATATAAGTATTTGAAAATCAGTAACCATTTGCTTTCTCATTTAGTCATTAATGGTGTGTGCATACATTATAATGTGGTCAATTTGAATTCAATGCATACAGTAAATAATACAGAGAATATTAGCATTTGAAAGCGTTTATTATTTGCCCAGTAGGTGTTTTCAACCTTTGTAAATCTCCTGGTAAATAAATGACCTGTTTCATTTCCGATCTATTATTACACAATTTGCATTGGCTAGCTCTGCTACTGGGGGCCCGTTCATTAGTGGCTGTAATATTGCTGGGGGGTTCAACCAAGCTCAAAAACAATAACACTCGTTTGACTTTGGTATTTACATACAAACACCCGTCCGCCCTCTAACCAGCAGTCAGCTGGTACACTCTAATTTATTCTGCCACGGATATCTGTACCTCTAGTTGAGGCTATTGTACGAAAAGTCATTAATGAATAATGTAGTACATACAAAAGCTTAAACAAGCCTAAAACAAGGAGTTATAACACAAGACTATTAGCACAGTACATTTGCAACATTACCATGCACATTGACGTGTATAAAAAGTGGACTATTTCCCTAGATCGCAATAGCGTGTTTCCCTTCGTAAGGATTCCACTTTCAAGTAAACAACATTTTACTCCACCCATGCAATGCATCCGTCTGAAAAACAACCCAGGGATACAAGAAACCAACCAATGAACGATATTATAATTAATGTGAAATGAAGGGGTGGTTCGGATAGCGTCCCTATGAAAGAGTTTTACTACAATTGTTACACAAGGAAAGGCTAAACCAAAATAATATCATTCGGCCTTCTAGAGGAAGGGGTGAAGAATTATTTGCATTGGACGACAGCTACATCTATACGAGAGCTTTCATCAGGTCATGGAGATGGAGGTTAAATTTATTGTCCCATCGAAAGACAATAAGAAAAGTGACATTAAGAAAAGGTAGTATAACATGAAAATACAGGGCTTAAATGCGTTAAAAACAAAAAAGCAAACATTTATTAACTTTCGTCTTTATTTCTACGTGTTTATGAAACTATATTTTATTTTTGTGCAAAAATTCAATGAATTAACGGTACTCTCACTGGTACGGACGTGAACAACCAGTTTGTTAACCCTTTGGCCATTCGACCATATTTTGGAGGAGGTAAAGTACCCTGTCTTTCCATTGGCTAGAATTGTGCTCGAGAAACAGAAGAGGTCACGCTAGCAGAGGGTGGGGCTGTATTTGTCAATGTTAATATAAATAGCTAGTTGCATTTGGGCCACTGTTTATACACCGCAGTGTAAAATAAGGATTTATATTTCAACGAATACATTTTATGCAATAAAGACATACACAATGACTGCTAAGCAGAGTGAAACTCGAAAAGAGGCTTGCTTATACTCTATATTTATCATCTTAACGTATGACTGATTACTCGTGCATTCAAAATAACTTTTACTGAACGTTAATTTTGACTTCTCAGGAAATATTTTTTTTTAAAATAACTTATCTGCTTTGCAGGAAAACATCTATGCATTAGTAATATTTAAATACAGAAATGTCTCTTTACGTGTT
Organism: Deroplatys truncata; assembly: GCA_030765065.1. Lineage (NCBI taxonomy): Eukaryota > Metazoa > Arthropoda > Insecta > Mantodea > Mantidae > Deroplatys > Deroplatys truncata. The sequence continues at coordinate 166,461,726 of CM060978.1, read as the reverse complement.
ACTTTCACTTTCACCTCCGCTTGAACAAGATAAAAGAAGTATAGAGACAAAAATAATACACCCTTCTTAGAAAAAGGATCACAATTCTTTTGATAAACACCAAGCTTCTAGGGGTGCGCCTTGAAGGTTTCATGTGGTTCCTCTATCCCAAACAAGTATTTATATGCCCGAAACGGCGTTTGTTTAAACATGAATTATATTATTATGAAAATTAACAAACCCTTGAGATTATTGCCAGTGATTTAGCATTTTATGTAACTCAGGAAAATATTTAATTTCTCAAAAAGTATGTCTCGTAAATGGTATCCATTTCTGCGGGAGCAATATGTCAGCCTAAGATGCCTATCCTCAAATGGTTATTATAACATTTCAACTGGAATAGTATTAGTTCCTCTACGACTTTTTGCACAATGAGAGGTGCTCGAGGTGAATATGTGACTTACACATTGCGGTGTTGCAGCTTGGTGTTGCAAAGCACCACTGATAGTTCCAAAACTAGAAACATAGGATAAACTTTGTAATAAGTAAGTATACATACATTTGCTTGAAATTTAACGTCCTTTAACCGGGTAGGTCATATCGGACGGCGAATGAACGGAATGGTTGAAATGATGCTCAAATGGGTCCAGAGGCCCTAGCATTTAGTTACGCGACGTTCGTCTTATCAGTATAAGGGTACTCCTCGGTTATACCCGTATCCAGGTAACTCAACCTAACTGAAATTTCAACTCGGATCACTTTGAATGTGAGGCTCGGAGTGGGCTTTTGTAATATTATTTGCTGTCTTTGCTCGTTTAACCGACACGTAAAGGACTACATATAGCTCTTTCCAACTATGTAATACTGTGAGCTGGTGTTGCACGCAGAAAGGTTTGATAGATTAGATTTTTAGAACCAGTTTTGCACCCACTGTTTGTAAATTATAGGATTAGTGTAAGCATCTCCAAATTAACAAACTTTGAAATTGGTGCCAACTGAGAGAAACCTTTTAGCTTGCAAATTTTTGTAATAAAGTTATAATAATAAATTAATTACAATTAGTAAACGTATAATACAATTTCTTGAATATTACTTCGAATGCACGCCAGCACACTGCGTATGCGTAGGATTGGCGTTAGAACTTTTAACGGTTTTTTGGGAGTCACTTGGGCTGGAGAGTGTGAACAGTGGTATCTGACATGACTTGCCAGTAGATTTTTAATTTCTCTCCTGGGAGGGACAAAGAAATTATTCATAATTCAGTAATCTAAATAAATACATGAAGAGCATTATTCAATAAGCATGATTTATAATTTTAACAGTAAACCTTACTTTTGTTATCCCTAGACTCTCGCAGTCCAAATTCAGATCCCTAAATTTGCATCCATTAGAAGTGTATCGCAAATGGGGTACGTTAGGTAGTGGTGGAGATGCCGTTTCGCCTGATATAGGAGACGTAGTAATCGTAAAGGTATTCTTTTGGCCATATTCAAAAAATTTACATAATCGTTGGTGGTAAGCCTTTATGCGCCTGCATTCTTTTTTTGTTGCGTACAGGAAGGCAACCAACGGTAACAGAGAAGTTTACTAATACATTTACAGCTTCTCAGTGATAGTATAATAATACAAATTAAATATATTTGCTATGTGAAATGCAGTTTTTTAGAAGGATTTGCCTTTGTGTTTGGTTGAGCTTATCCACCCACCCTCCATATGATGCATGTATAACGTCGTGATTAAACGACCCAGCTACTGTAAATTCCCTAATCTTTCAAATCTTTTCAGATGACAATACTGTAAACAAGAGTTTGTCCATGTGATGAATTGATAAGTATGAAATTACCTAAGTTGTATATGGTGCTGAGGATTCTTATTGTATTTTATCCAACTGTACAGTAGCAATAACCGAATTACTATTTTCTTTGTGCGTAAAACTCCTCTAGTGTTGCGTCCAGTCTACTGTTGCAGGTTGCGAGATTTGCAATAATTAATCTTAATTTGTGGTTGCCTTTTTGGAAATTCTTTTCTCCATGTGGTATTTGCGCAAAATCTATGTTAATTTTGTGCCCAGATTTACAATGTTACACCGCTATAAATGTTCAATTAACTATTGTGTGTTTGTAGAGGTTGCCTAACTGCAATTATACCTATTTATTCAGTGTAGATTTTACAGTGTGTGTAGTTCGCTGCATTTTAGACATTTATTTGTTCTTTATGTAACTTTTAGGTAGGATCCTTGACATTAACAACAGCTGGCGGCCGTCCGTTGACCTCATTCCGCTTTGTCTTCTAATATTTTGTTTTATAGAGAAATTCCTGCATTTTATTCCTAAAATAAGTCCAAAAAATGGAAATAGACAGTCTTCAGATCTTCCCAAACGGTGATGTAGATGCTACACCCGTTTCATTACTGCAATAAGATACTGTGCATGGGTGGAGAAGGGTAGTTTCATTATCATGGAAGATAACAGTCTCTTCTCCAATAACTTAAATATTGCTGAAAAATAAGCTAAAAGGAAATACGAACTGATGTAAACTACAAACGGAAGCATAAAATGATGCTGTTCCTCAAGACAATGTCTCTGGGGACTTATATTAGCTGCCACATCATGCTGTGAGCAAAAGAACTAACGAGGCGGCATAAACCACAAAATTCCATTCGTTACGTCCTCACACGTACCAAACTCAGCACCTGTAAACCATGTTTTAGAAGTAGGCCCTCTCTGTTGCCAGAAACTCCGGGAACAATTTTGCGATTTAGAAAATAACCCGAGACAATTATATTAAACGACGATCATGCAATACCTGTAGATAACTCTCGACGAGATAGACAAGAACCAAACAGTTTTCTATAGTGTCGTGTGGAGAGAAGATAGGACAGAACATTTGGAAAGTCAGATACTGTATCGCTTTAAACGCCTGCCGCTTGGACTCGCACCTAGTATTTCTGCCATTATTATGCAACTGGCTACACTGTACCATGGAAAGACTCTTTTGAAATTTTCACTGCATTCCTGTTTTGGATTATCCTTATCCGACAAATTCAGAAACCTTGAACTGTGTTTAGCTTGCTGCAGCACTATAAGGGAGGTCAATGACTGTTGGACTTATCATGGACCAGAGCAGGATCAAAGCCTGCGATGATGTCTGCGAGAGGGTGAATACTGACCTCACTGACAAATTGAGAACCAAGAAATATTCATTTCGCCATCACTTTAGGTTTCCACGCTCATTAAAATTGTTGCTAAAACTAAGATTTCAAGATATGTAGTTGGCATGGGAGGAATTACTACTCCATGACCTTTCAAAGCATTGACACTTTTGCGTTTCCAAATGACGATAACTATCATCTATAATCATTCACGTACCGAATAAAGGAACAGTAGAAGCCACACGAACAGCAAACGCGCATGTATTCTGTGATACTTCCAGAGAGCGAATGAGGCGTCATATATGCAAGGTTAACTTATGAAAGCACTTCCTCAGTACGACTTACTTGTAGCAAAAATAGGTTAGAACTAGTGAAGAAAGTAACTCCGGACAGTCGCACTAGTAGACCACGACTACTGACTACTTCAATACTTTCGTGAGGAAGGAAGTTTCTACATTAACCGAATAATTTAGTAGAATGACTCTCCCGATACACTGGAATGAATAAGAAACGACTAAACAGGTGAAGACCTTCGTTGAGCAATAGAAGACACTTAGTGGTTTTGTCCAAGTTGATTCACAGAGGACGACTCCTGACCATGTGACGTAACGACTATACACATTCCATTGCCAAGAATCATACGAATACCAACTGTGTTGGCGGTCACTATAAGTGACTGGAAATCCCTGGTTTTAGTGTATATTTGAGGTTACTGCACGGCACAGCTTAGATACTTAGATTTATCCAAGCGTTTAAAAGGAAAACCCGACATTCAAAAAAGTTAACTACCAGAAAAATGCTCATTGTACGATTAAAAGAGTCCGGCTAGAATGCCTCATCCATGAACTAGATGAACTGTAACTGTGAACAGCTGCCAGCATCATCAAATTTTGTATAGTTGGTCCCTTTTCTCCATGAAGGCATTATTAGACTACGCGGAGGAAAAATATACTAATATTGAATCGAATTGAAGCGTTTCGTGCAACTGTTGATCAAAAGCATGTGAAACATTTAGGAGTGTGTATCGAGTTTTCAGCGCGATGAGAAGAAGTTTTGATTATTCGAGCTAGGGGTTCAAATGGAATACTTCGCCCATAAACTAAATGCACTGCAGGGGTGGACAGCTGCCCGCATCATCAAATATTGCACAGTTTATCCTTTTCTCCATGAAGGCATGATTAGACTAGGCGAAGGAAAAAATAGTCTATAATATTGGATGGACTTCAACCGTTTCACGCAACTATTGATCAAATACAATCATTTGAGGCCATATCATTTGGAAGTGTGTATCGTATTTTTAAGACTGTCAGAAGAAGTTTGAATTATTCGAGCTAGACAAGTCATCAAGGATGTTCTCCAGTCATGCCTGGCTTGTAAAATAGCTTACATAGATAGAAACACCTTACTATTCGACGCATAAAATATACGAGCTGCTTTCCGTAACAGGCGTTTGCTATGCCGGTCCTCCTGATGTTAAATGCCGAAATGAATTCAACAAATCGTACATCGGGATTTTAAAATATGCAATAACTCACATGTGGGATGTCCACCTGGAACTGTCTGCAGATGTGTAAACAACCAAGAGTTTAATCGCTTTATTCTCCGACAACGCACAGACCACCTTTGCAACCCATATGAGAGATCAAGGAACTACAACAGGGTTTCGTGGAACTCAGTATGCATCGATATTATGCGCATTGGGGCATACCATGAAAAAGTATCGCACCTCGTGCGGCTTGGTGGAGAGGATGAGTGCTTTTACGAAGTGTTGTTTGAAAAAGGTTTGGACGCTCCCAGGTAGTCGAGAGAATTCTTCATACGATATTCGTGAACATCGTAGCTGCCCTCAATAGCAGAAAGATTACAGAAGTGATAAATAATATACGTCTTCAGCCCTCCCTCCTGGTTTGGAAGAAGTTGACGACAATGCTACCTGCAGAACAAGCAAACGTAGGAAAAAATTTGGATGTAGAATTTGAAATGATACCGACACTTATATCATTTCAAGGAGACTAAATGTTAATAGGAAGTATTACTATACAAAGAAAATGTGGGTTTAAGGAACAATCTTGTGCCGATTATATATTTACAGTGGACCTATTAATACAGAAGAGAATTTAATTTGCCAACTTTTATATTGTCGTGACCTCTTTGTTATTTTAGCTCAAGGGGGGTTAGAGCGACTGGTACCGAAGGATCTTAAAGTTATATTTCACATTATGCGAGGTCAGACGGGGGACGCAGCTGAGAGAAATTATGAAAATATATCAAAATGTTCCTAGTAATAGTATTATTTTATGGTGTGGATGAGAGAAGGGACTATCTACTATAGTAATTTACACATAATGAAAATGGATGGCCAATGAATTTAATGATGAAAAGGGATTACATTACTTCCTTGCTTCCTTGACTGTCGGTGGGGACGCCATACTTCTCGTATGGACAGCGCGCACACACTACAACTTGCATCTAGCAGTAACTCGGCTCGACTGACTGACCCACGCTAACTCGGCGTGGTAACGCTATGCTAGAACTGGTTTATCCCCTCCACTCTTGCGCAATATCCGATCTGGGCCGCCAGGTCACCTACGCAATAATGCTTACAAACGTCACAATATTACTTTTAGATCATGAAAAAGCTTTTGATAGGGTTCTCCGTAACAAATTATGGACTGTAATGAAGGAGAAATAATATCCGAGGCAGCTGATAAAGACAATTAAGAGACTATAAAAATACAAAAATTAAGTTTGACAATGGTGTTAAAATTGGAGACAAAGCAGAAGTAAACTAAGGTATTAAACAGGGTGCCCTCTGTCACCAGCATTATTTTATTTATATATGTACATATATCACAGCTCGCCTCCCACCGAGGTGGACCGGGTTGAATCCCAGGGACCTGCATGTGGGATTTGTGGTGGACGAAGCGGCGTCTGGGCGGGTTTTCTCCGGGTTCTCCGGCTTCCCCCGCCATTCATTCCACCAACTATTGCATCATCACCTTTCCTTTCATCAATTTCACCAACATTTAGCTTCATCTACTTCCTTCATCCTATACCAGGCATCGTGCTATCACCCATCCTGGATGTTCTGTCTGATCCATGAGTGTCTGCTCCTCGACGGGCCTTTGACCCCAGGCACCCGCCTGTAAGTCCTGGGGGGTGTAAGCCCTACATAAGAGGGTAAATAGATAATGAATGAATGTACATATATCAAATATATACGAGTATATACGAAGCATTTAGTGATGGAAAAACTGTTCTACTGGAGTACTCGAATAAATAGATATAAGGTAAAGCAATTTAATTTGCTGAAGATCATGTTATTTTTGAAGAAATGGAAGATAGTTTACCGAAGTGTTAATAGCCTGAAAGATATTATGGCAATATATGGTTTAAGATTTTAACAGCCAATGGCTTTTAAAGGGAAACATTAAATAACAAGTAAGATAGTTATTAAGGTAGAAATATAAGAACAAGTCTCTAGTTTTAACTAGATTTATCATATAGTAAAAACGAAGACCAAATATAAAACTAAATAAATTAAGACAAATGAATGGAACAATAAGGAGAACATAAAGATCAACACGACAAAACCAATACAAATGAAATATTGCAAAGTAACTAGAATTCCAATGGTAACATATGGAAGTGAAAACTGAACTATGAACAGGACAGATAGGAAAATAAAAGCAGCAGAGTAGTAGTTGGATATACGCTTCTAGACAAACAAAGAAATGAATAAATCCGAAAACACACACACACACACGCACGTGTATATATATGTATGAAAAAGTTAATGAAAATACAAATAATTGGCACACTGTGTACAAGGATGAAAGAGGAACGAATATCAAGAATTTTATTAAATTACGAACCTAGAGGATATCGCTAAATAGGAAGACCAAGAACAAGATGGAGCGTTATGTTTAGTTGAGGACAGAACAGGCCGGCAGGTCTCTACCTTGTGGAAGAAGAGGAAGAAGAAGAATACAGACGCTTATTGAAGAGGTCATATTTGCTCAGGTAAGGACTTAACTTGAACTTAAAGGAACAACTCAAACAAAGAGGTTCACATAAGATTGCAGATGGTGTCCTCCTCCAGGAAGACACGAGGACGTTCCGCAAAGCAGGAACGGAAGAATGGCTGTAATCCTCCCAAAATCGGATGGCAGTAGGATAAATCGGCCCATACAGGTGGTTATATCCTTAGAGGTACACCAGGGTAGAAAGAGCGTCGAGGATTGTTAATGCGGTGCGAGAGGGTCGCATAGAGGTTATATTCTACAACTTACATTCTGCGTTTGTTTTAATGTTCTATGCCTGCTGGTAATAAAGAGACAAAAATAAATATTTTTTTTAAACTGCCAATTAAAATGGTAAGTTATTTACCCCAACTCTTACTCATGATAAGCCTTATATGCTTAGACGTACAAGAATATATAAATCACTATAGAAATGCTAATTTTAAAACACAACACCAGTTATACTCCCTGATTATTATTGACGAGATAGACAGAGATAAACAGTATAAAATAATGAAAGCTTAACTACCCTTAAAAGTAAAGTTAGCATGGAAGGATCTTATTGAACTGTTAAATCCGAGAGGATTATTAGATTCTATTTCGGAGATGCGGCGGTTGTTTACGTAAAATATGGACCACCGAAAAAGTAACTTAGATTTACCTTTAAAGTCTAGCAGCATGACTTTTTAAAATGTTCAAATGTCCTTTTATTTGACGTTGAAACAAAACGCTTATTCTTTGCTCTTCCCACACTGAGTTCTCAATAGAACTTGCTTTGTATATCCTCGAGTGTGTTGAAACAATGCAAAGAATTTTTGTAGCACAAGTACGGCTCTCTCCCAATGTAACCAATAATCTCTAAAATGAGAAAGTGGTGAAAACTAGTAATTGGAGCTATTTCAATGTATAGATGAATTGATTTATGCGAAAAGAAATAAAGGGTACAGGGGAAAAACAATCAAAGTCCACCTTTGGCAAAATTTAAGATTCTGGTACCAATGGATTCTATGTATGCAGTACTACATTCCAGCAGCTTCATAGATGGGAAAAACCACATGTAATCCATACAAAATCAGCATAGATAAAAGGTGTCCAGGGCAAAAGTAATCAAGGTCCTCCGTGAAATGGAAAAACAATTAGAGTCTATATACATTTTAAATGAGAGTAATTTTGTACTACTTCAGAAGAGTTTATTCTAAATGTTGGTCAGCTTGGTTGTTTTAAATGTGTGACATACCTTAGCTCCTTGGAGTCCTATGTTATTGTTGGCAAAATGTGCCATGCGCAGATCTTCGTATTCAAGTTTAATTCCACTCTTCAGGGCAAATTACGACAACCTACAATCCCTGAAGACAATCTGTTCTGAAAATGCTCAGCTTTATTTTTCGAGATTATCAGTAGTCAACAATGAGTAATTTGGTGTAGAAATAAAATAATTAATTTCATTGACGTTATTCAAAGGCAAACATTTATGCATAACGTAATCTTATAAAGTGGACTATGGCTGTTTTGTTCAAAACTACCCGTAGTCAACAATGAGTAATTTGGCATAGATATTAAATAATTAATTTTATTGGTGTTTTATAGTTACATTTTTCTAAGGCAAACAATTACGTATAACGTAATGCATTTTATAAAGCAAGTGGACTGTGACTGTTGTTTTCAAGCTTACCCGTAATCAACAATGAGTAATTTGAAGGTGTATTGTAGTTCCACTGTTGGAGAGCCAAAACTTGAAGTAATTGCAACCACGTACGATACAAACTTTCCGGTAGCCTTCGCCCCCACGTTTAAAAAATCAACTGTAACTTTTAATGTTTATTTAAATATTATATATGTATATTTGTCTCGGCTTAGTCAGTAGTAATTTGCAGAAACACGTACCTCTTAGCACGGAGGAACGGCTAAGGAATGAAGGCTTACACAAATTATAATTGTATTTAACTTCTGTTTTATTAATCTTTCACACGATTAAATAACACTTCACCGATATATCCTACTGTAGAGCTGTGAGATTACTGTTGCTTGTACTATTTAACACGTAAACTTTATATTATTCACGTCGTAATGAATTCTTTATGTCTCACACTGAATACGTTCCGAGCGAACTGCTCTGGAACGCTGCCTAGTAGCGTCTGCGGCCTGAATCTGTTAAATTTGTACATTTTACTATATTTCAAGTCTCTGATTGGCTAACTCTCCTTCAATAGAATACTTTTATTTAACTTAAATCTTTTCTAGTTTTTGATTGGCTATTTATAAACTGTCTTAAATATTACATTATTGTTCCAAGAATTATTAGTAGCATTATTAAACCTTCTAATTTATTGTTGCCTCAAGGTTACCTCATTGTTAGCAACTTTCGGCTTCTATTCTAACTCCTACATTGTTAAATTACGTAATACATTCACATAACATTATTATACATGTACATAATTATAGAAACATAATACGTCTGTTACATACACTTTATATATTATATTATACACATATTGCTTTAAGGCAGGCTGTTATTATATTTTATATTATATAATTAGACTGATATCATTTAAGTGTTAAAAATACCGCCTCAAATTTAATGTGGAGATTACATTAATTTCTTTGGTCTCTTATAGATGTTATTAAATAAAATCCCACAAATATTCTTTACATTTTTCTAAGGCAAACAGCCTTAAACATTCTATAAAGTAGGTACCATGATTGGTTTTGTTTATACACATGTGTACCCTGTGTTTTCATTGTTAATATACAAGGACTCAGTAATACATGACAGTAATTTCAAAAGAAGGGCCAGTTAGAAAAACATCTGAGAATTGTACTAGAAAAAAAGTGTTTTCTTTATGTCTAACGTGCTTAATCTGCTGCGTTTTTAATCTTCAAATTAAATTACTGCATAATATTAAAAAGTGGACTTTGATTGTTTTTTCTTGTACCCTTCAAATAATTTTATTAAAATACTGCATATGTGAACACATTTTGAGTGAGTAACATTTTACTCGTATGTCTTAATCCATGTTTTTTTAATTAAGACAAAATAGAGTGTAAATAATTCATATTGTGACGATTATTCGCTGCAGTAAACCAATTTGTTGCATAGAAACAAATACTTTCTTGTAATAGAAACGGTAACAGCTACTTCTACTTGTAACTGGAACCTAAAGCGTCGTTATGTTAACTGCTTCTCGTAACCCTTAGCGCAAAATAGCTACGACAGTTATTATAACCGTTTAATGAAAGCAACAGTTTGTCATTACTCTTATACAAATATGTTTCTATGCCGTATTTTCCTCGGGTGTGGCATTTCCAGTAACAATGAAAGAGAATGAAACTTGCACTGTTTTCTCAACAAATATACCTAATTGAATATGCAAAATTACTCTCGAATGAGAAAACCAAATACCTTACAATAAGAATACAAAAAAAACTGTATGCCTGTAGAATAGCGCGACTGCAAACACCACGATACTGACATCTAATGGAGCGACGTTATACTTTACCCCAGAGTTCCATTGGTCTGTATAAAATATGCATTATGGAGCAATTCATAGCCACCAGTGCTCATCTAATTTTCCCAAAGGGTGCAGAGCCCACCATTGTTTCCGAGGGTGAAGATAATCGCTGTGCTAATGTTATAAATAGAGAAAACTGGTGTTTGTGACTCGGAAGCCATTATCGATTTGGGTAGCTTTTTGTTCACTTTTCGAAAACACTTTTCTTCCCGGTAGATAGGAACTACAAATATTTCCAAGGATCATTTATAACAAGTCACCCTTTCATTACACTGTCGGTGGATATTTATTTATTTAGTGAAATGCTCAGAGATTTGGTACACTGCCAATTTGTTTTCCGGCTCTCCAATACAATTGCTCTTTGGTTTAACTTTAACTTTAATGACTCTAAGAGTGTTTAACCAGTCTCATATGTTCCGAGTGCATTATAGCCACATTTATATACACGGAATGCATTCTGGTGAGCTCTTGATGTTGATTCGGTGTAGATGTTCGTCTAAACAATCGCGCTGGGTAATAAATAATACGGGCTTCTGCTACAGTTTCATTTATTGGTGACCGGAATACTCTTCTTCACTTTTATGATATTATCCCGTATTTCCCCTGAGCTATATGATTAGTAATTCGCTTCTTTAAACACTGAAGATATTTTTCATTGTTTGAAACATAGTTTTGTGGTTTTGGGGATAATTATTTCTGTCCCTTTCTTTGCCAGTTAAGTCATCTTCTTCATTTCTTTTAACACCAACTTCAGACGGGATCCAATAAATTACAACTGTTCTTCTGTTTCATTTAGAAACTTGATGATTTGACTAATTTCTGATATTTCAATCTTCTTTATTGAGAGGAGGGTACATGCATAATGGCATGTCTGCCTATTGGGGTAAACAGGGAAGGCTTAAAACCTTTATGACCGTGGGCATGGGTCTCTCAGATTATATCACGTAATTTCTCTCTGATATTTGTTACCGTACAACTTTCAGAAATTATCTCTATCAATATTTTCAACGCCTTACATAAAAATATTTACCATGTGTCCTTTTTAGTCAAACCATTGTACATTTATGTAATAAATGGGAGCCCTCCCAAAAAACAAAAGCTATCTTGTAACTTTTAAAACCTACCCATATGTGTATTTTCCAGCACTTCGTACATAGTTTACTGTTTGATCGACCTGGACGAACTTTTGGACTCTTGCATTAGAATCCGGAAAAATTATAAGCTAGCTTAAACCTTCAGAACTGTTCCCCACACAAACTATAATATAACCTCATACCTACTTCTAACTTGGTAAGTTTGAATATTTAAAACATTTCTTCAGGCAGTGGTTAGAATATACTCGGTTGGTTTGTCCAAGTAATCGGGGCGAAAAACTATTTTAAGAGTTGTGTCCAAATGCTGTAGCTTAGATGTTTTAATTATAGCCGACAGCTTCAAAGTTAATAACATAAAAGCGCTTTCGCAGAAGGATGAGAGTAAACTGTCCGGAATTTATAGTGATTTATTGTCACTTTCAACCATATGTCGCACTGCAAGGGAAGCCATAATTTGGCAAAATACACGAATAACAAAGAAATGTATTTTTTACGTTTTCTTATTTATTAAAATGCGTCAGAGATCTACAATATACATGGAACACCTTTTAATTATTTAAATTTAAAACCACATTCCATCTGTACAATAATTCAACACCACACATTATGAGCGCGAAAAAATAATAGTTTACAGCTCGTTTCCAGGGTTGCAACCTAGAGAGCAGCACCAGCAATACAAGGTTATTCAAAAAGAAGGAACATATTTTAAATATTCATTTTTAATGAAGGACAATAGATAGCAATACATAGACACATCATTGAATAGAGGAAATTTCAAAGTTTTAAGCCCCACTTATTATTTCCATTCATTGCCTACAGCGGCGCTAAGTTCGTTTACGAGAAAACGGCGACGCCACAGTAAAATATTTGTGTGCTACATTATGCAAAGAGTAAATCCATTGTTTCATTGCAGCGTGCATTTCGTTGTAAGTTCAACAACGATTCATAAAAAATTTACAATTGATACAATAAATTCGTAGAAGATGGTTGCGTATGCAAACACAAAAGCACTGGTCGTCCTTACAGAATAAATGGTGCTCATTTTGAACACATAAAATAGCATTTTGAACTTTTCGCTATGTATCGCATGTGTCACCATCTATTGCCGCTCATTAGAAATAAATATTTAAAGTCTGTGCCTTCTTTTTGAATAACCCTATATTTGCGTTCAGCTGTCCGCTATCTTATCGCAAGATGAAACACAGAATTTGTACGTTCTCTGTGTCTTTTGAGAGCACAACATGAATCACTTGCAGCTGCTACATTGACGGTACGAGGCATGGGAGAGGATTTTTTTGCTGCAGCAAATATCGTAGGTACTCACAACTGTAATAAATAAAATGATGGACTGCGACAAACCAGCTAGAAACATCTCGCAAAGAACGCAGGTAGCGCGTACCTTTCCCGCCTAGTTAGCCCGGTCACGTGGTTGTTAATGGGAAGTAGTAGCTAATTGCGGGTAATATTCTCTCGCTAGGCTGCGCCAAACTGGTGCGCAGTAACAGCCCCTGCACCTCATCCACTCTTCAAGTTACTTCATCTATTATTCAGGGGCCCCGAGCAATAACGGGAACATCAGCCGCAGTTCCTGGGGGAGAGGCGCCTGGCTTACTGCTCTCGCTGAAAATATATCCCGTATGGAATTCCAGCAAGCACCTAGAAAGAAATTTCTAACCAACGATGTTGTTTAACTCTAAAACCCAAATAAACACTAACCTTCACAAAGCATCCGAAGACTCAATATTGTTTTTTAGATTTTGTGATTGGTTATTAAGGATACCTTTGTTCAAGTGGAATGTGTAGCACTTGCTGATGGCATTGTTCTGCGTTGATGGCACAGTCGCTTGGATATTAAGTGTGGTTTGAGACAGCATGCAGATAGCACCAGGAGATTTCGCAAAAGAAGGCTAAGAGGAAGAAGGAGCTGAGCTCATGTACTAAAGGTATACTCGCGTGCATAAAATGTGGCCCATAAAGGAAGGAGCTGTTTATACTGGTGCTGACAAAATCTAGTTACACTCACTAGCAGCGTGACCACTGGATTGGCAAGATACTTTACCTTCCCAAAAGCAAGTATGGCTGAACTGCCGAAGGGCAACATTACAATTTAAATCTTATATTTTCATGCCGGTTTTCTTATTGCCCTTTAGTAGCAGCAATTATTTAACCTTCCTTTCCAAGGTGCTGATGGAAGCTCTCATATATGTAAATGCCGTAGCTGTCCTTAAGTTTAACAACACATTCAAATGATTCTTCACCCCTTCCTCTAGAAGACCGAAATATAGCGTCTTTCAACAAGAGTGTCCTATCTTTCAACTTAAATAAAACACGTTCTATAAATGATAGAGGTTTATTTATTTCTTATTTGGAACATAATTAACGTCATCACGTGTGGAAGAGAACATCAGTTACGTGACCGCCGCGACTTTGTTGGATTGCGCGTATACGGTTGACCCCATTTTCAATGACAGAAGCACGTAAATTAGGTCCAACTTCACGAATAACACGCGTGTTGTTATTCATAAGATCATTTACTGTTTCTGGCTTGTTGACATAAACTTGAGATTTAACATAACCGCACAAGAAATAGTCCAACGGCGTTAAATCGCATGACCTCGGGGGCCAGTCAACATCACCACCACGGGAAATGATAAAACCTCTGAACTTCTCTTTCAAAAGATCGATTGTTTCGAGAGCAGTATGACATGTGACACCATCTTACTGGAACCAGATGTTTTTGAGATCCATACCATCCAATTGAGGCCAAAAATAGTCCCTTATAAGAGCCCGGTATGTTTCTCCATTGACAGAGTTGGAAAAAATATGGACCAATGATTCCACCATACCAAAATCCACACCACACAGTAACCTTTTGGGGATAAAGTGGTCGTTCTTGAATCTCAATTAAATTGTAATTGCTCCAATAGCGGCAATTTTGTTTGTCAACACAACCATCTATCCAAAAGTGGGCTTCATCGCTGAAGATGATTTTTCGACAAAAATCCGGGTCAACTTCCAATTGCTCCATAGCCCAGTCAGCGAATACACTGCGCAACCTATGATCGTTGGGCTTTAGTTCTTGAGCTAACACCATTTTGTAAGCGTGAAACTTCAAGTCCAGATGCAGAATTAGTTAAGTTGTGGTCGACGAAAGCCCCAATTCTTGCGCTCGACGAGCAATTGATTTGTTTCCGTTCTCGCGTACACTCTCACGAACGGTGCCTATGTTTTCGTTGGAGCGCTCACGTCGATTACGTACAGGCGTTCTTTGATCGCTGACAGAACCACTTCTTTCAAATTTATCGATCAAACGCCGAATCGTTCTCTCGCAGTTACGATTATGCACACCGTAAGCTTCACGCAATACACTGAAGGTTTGGCGAAAAGATGAACCACTTTGATAATACATTTTCACAATTTCTACGCGTTTTTGAATGCTATAACGTTCCATGGTTATTTGTCAATAAAATTGTAACCACATGAAAAAAATGACTGCTGTAACTCAATAACAACGGCAGCTATTACATGTTAAAGATAGGACACTCTTGTGACCCTTTATTTGTAATTGGTTTAGCCTTTTCGTGTGTGCCAATCTTAGCGAAACCCTATCATAGAGGGGTATCCGAACCACCCTCCATTTCACATAGATTATGAACATTATTCGTTGGTTAGTTTTATACCCCTGAATTGTTTTTCACGCCAGTCACAAAGAGAACAGATACCGGCCGTGCGCAGTCAAAATTTGGTTACCTGAAGGCGGAAACAACGCGAGGAGAAAAACCCTATGACAATCTAGGGGATGGGCCACGACAATGTACCTAACATTATCTTATAGCTCATAAATTATTCCAATAAAGGCAACGCTGGATGTTTTAGCACAGACTCTTATTAACTAAGAGTAGCCTAAGTTTCGAAGTTTAAAACGGCAGTCTTGTAAAATTCTTTTTCGTGGAGTTATCTCCATCTTCCCCCTCCAACAGTAGTCATGCATGTGACATCAACCAATGGATACTCTATGTTTAGAAAAAAAGCCCTAGAACATAAATGAAACGATTCCAGACGCAAAAGTAAAATATATCGTGTGGAAGTAAAATAAGTGTGGAGATCAGCGCGATGTGTCGAGAAAAGTCCCACGATTTCATTTGTACTGTCTCCGCAACGTCATCTGAATCACCATTTGTATTTTACCTGCTGATGCGTGGTTTTGCGAATTTAGCACATTAGAAGTAAAGCATTTCTACCGTGATAGGTGTTATAGTAAATACAAATTAAGTACTTACCAACATTTTTCTTAACTAACTGTATATCAATGGGATACTAGATTGGAAGAAAAGCTAATGCCGGAAAACCGGACATGGCGCTTGTCTCGTAGCTTTACTTCTTTACCCAGCCTCTCATTCTTACGGTGGTTAAAAATAATGAATATATACATTTTGCAAACATACACCTAGCATGGTAAGCTCACAAACACTAAATATTGAAACCTCAGTGTCGTGTTATATCACAACCAATATGATATATAAATCCTGTGAGAATTTTGCCCCATATAAGTGAACGTATGTGCTTTTAGACTAAGTATCAGCCGTCACGAATTCACGAAGAAATCGTAGGCTATGGAAAATTTCTAACTGGAAACCCTTATAGATGGATCTTTTTGCCATAAATAATTATAATTAATGCGCTTGTATATAAAAATTTAAAGCATTATTCCCTTATTTTCAGTCTTATTAGTAATAGCTTTACAGACCTTTCTGGTCATAACTCCTGCAAATTCAGAACCCAGGAACTTCTGTAGTAACCGCTTACCTACACGTAGCGCTTCAAGTTGCTACGAGGCAAAAAAATTGCAAATGTCATTTGCAATGGCGTATCTAAAACCTATGGTTATAGGTCAAGACAGTGTGTGTTACTTATTCACTCCTAGCAACTGAAAAAGGAATGGAATTGTAAGAAATGATATTCTCTGTAAAAGAAACTTCTGATTGAGAGATTTGTAGGATGCTCAGTGTTGAGTAAACAAGGCAGAATAGTGCAATGGATTTAAATTCCATAAATAAAGATAAACTGATTTTAGAATGAATGGTCACATATGCAAACTGAGTATTTGAATGTTTAATAGAAACTGGAATATTAATTAATATATTTTGGTTATCTATTGGATTAATTGGTGGTTTTGTTAGTTGAAAAAAAATATAAAATATACATAAAATATTTAAATTTCTTAAGGATTGGGACTCCGAAGGCGTGACCTTGTGTAGGTTGAAGGCATATGATTCAAGACATAAAATTTAAATCTACTGTAAATATTTAATTTTAGCAATTATTTAAATATATTTCTTAACCTTTATATTTTGAAACATTATTTTGAAAAATCGTCCAAATATTTTGACATTATATTTTATTTAAATACATTTAAAACTAAAAGACAAGGAGGTATACAATTTTAACTATCGTTTACGAAAGAGAAGCTTCACATGTTTACCTAAAACATTCATGAAATAAAATGAATGAATGAAATAAAATAAAATGAAGTTTAGAGAAACGGAATAAAAATACATTATTGTAATAAAATGTTATGAGAGAGACTAAAAGTAAAGCTACTTTGGTTTTATGTATGTGGACATAAGAATATAACAAAACGTCATATTTTTTATAGCGAGCCGTACCACAGAAATCTAAAAGTATGTAACTTTAGATAGAAAGAAACTTAAGCCCTTACTTAATGCCTAAAATGTATCTGCAATACACTAGTTTATTTCCTTTATGGAAAAATATGCAGAATTCCAATGTCGACTAATATACATTTTGCACGACATGAATAAATTGAAATTATGAATCAGAGAAGGCCTCTATACGAAAGAAAAAGATAGAACAAAGGAAGTGAGGGAAAGATAGTCTGAAAACTAGAACACAGGGCTAGAAATGAAATATTACTGAAGAGAATCCCATAAAATCTGCAACCCAATCTTGCAGTGTGGTTATTCACATTCTGTAAGAAAACAATAACAGATAAAATAACAAAGAAATTCAGGTAAATATATATAATTCACCCAATTCCGCCAATACGGTATGATTTTTTACTTTATCTACTACGTATAGTACTTACTTTCATGACAAATAAACTGTATATCTTGAATTTTCTGAAAATGTCTCCAAAAGTATTCTTCATTGTGAACAACTTTTGCATAACTGGCAAACGATAAGAGATAGACAAAATTTTACTGCAGAAAAATGTAGATCGCGTTAAAACACACAATTTATGTCATATACATTTTTTTTGTTTAGTGAACCATTTTCCAGATATTGCTTGTTATTCCCTTAAATTTTCTAATACTTATACTTTTTTTTCAAATGGGAATTCATTATTCATTTCTTTTTGTCCTGGTAATGCAAAGAGAATGGAATGCTCCACATAGCAACCAGCTCTTAAAATATTTGACTATCGCTTAAAACCTACCAATTCCCCTTGCATCTACAAGAAAATTAGCAATAATATTGACATCTCGATATCTCGATTAACATGAAGCATATGGAGAATAAGCGTTTGTAAAACTAGTTTTTACAAGAGCAGAGAAAGTTATGTGAGTGTAGCACATCAGATTTTTACTTGTGATGTCCTAGAGGGCTGCTTGGTCGTGGGTTGTTCATTGCAGCAACCCTCGACCAATCTGCATCTCTAGGGGGTCTTCGAGTCTGGAATTATTAGGGATTTCCTCGTGTCTCTGTGGCCTGTAACTTCCTCCGGGTCCTTCAGTTCATTTCTTCCTTTTAGGGAGTGGTCGACACAATATATCCATGTAGGTCGTATAAGAAAGGTGTCTCCCTGTGTTGTATAACCTATCCTATTTCTGACGTTAAGTTTGGCCAGATTTGAGAGCGCTAAGCACATAATTTGTATTCCTATTCGTTCCTCCAAACATAACTTAATTTAGGAATTAAGGCTGCAATTGTAAAGTCTTAACCCCTGTAACATAATTATACAAATTAAGAATGAAGTGTTAAAACAAGGCGCTTAGTAGGAAAGTGAAAATTAAAAATACTATTCTTACGTACTACAATAATTGTGTTAGTAATTCGTATGTTGGCAAAGTCATGGACAGCATTTTACTTTGGATACTTTTTTCCTTAAAAGGAGCATTCGGAAGTAAGTATATATAAGTTTCTGATTGAATTTTACGCTCATAGATGCAAGGACGGGTGCTTGAAGCGTTTAATGTAGTATTCCCATGAGCTTATATTCAAGTGGAGACTAGGTAAATGGGAGAGAGATTGCCAAAAGTGACATTTTCAGTTCCTTATACAGTCTTTAATGGAAATTAAATTTGAAATATACATATTTTATCATCGTAGGAACACTATTTATATTTTAAATACATTTTAACGTTAGCACTGCATCTGTCCTTTAGTAGGTACTGTGAATTTTCCACCCTTCGCAAAAAAGAAAATCATAACTCTTCTACACTTTGGAATAGAGAGGTAAATTTAGCTGATGTTTTGAGGAAAGTTTTTCTTTACAAATTGGTACTACTGTTAATATGACAGTGTGTGTTCATTTGATGTGATTTCTTTCTATGGAAATATATGCGTCTTTGTTTTCTCTATTTTTGCTTAGAACAGATCTTTCTGTAAATGTTTGTTAATAAAGGTTAACAAAAGTTGTATGATTAAGAAAATAATCTTCTTTAATAAACAAACTTATTGCATAACAATATACCAGCAAACTTATAAGGCATGCACCTACATTCTGTAAAGGTTTTGGTATCTTAAATAGTTTCTGAGTTAATGGCCTACGAATTGAGCAGATTGAATATTGCCGTAAGAATTCCTTAATGATATAACTACACATTTTCTGTTGGCTGTATTCCTGTACGGAAATCCTCAACATAACTCATTTGTTATTTATTTTAAACCTTTTTGTGATTACCACTTGCTTTAGACATAGAAATTGGGCCAATCAAGGTTAGCGAGGCTCCATAACATCAGAGTGACGGATGTTGACCTCTGACAATGAAACTTAGTAATGGATGAGCACAAAGAAAAACAGAAGGCTCCAGGTTCAAAGGTAAACGAATGCTACTCTATCCTCTTTTTCGCACGTAAACAAAAGGTATAAAAACGGAAAAATACATAAGGCTGGCAAGTAGTATGTATTATATATATTCTTCTGGAATATTTTGTATTCCAGCAGAGGAACTGCGTTGTTAATTACTATTTGTCTTTGTTAGAGACTTCCTTTGTTTTCACAAAGCCAAGGGCTGCTTGCGGCAGTATTTTTCTTTATTCACTGACATTGCCCTGACACTTACATTTTGCACACCACTTATTCCAGAACAAAGTAAAACAGCACCTAAGAGACTTTATGAAAACGTCTTTGTTGAAAAATCTCTGTGAGCAAAGTGGGGCCTATTTCCTAATGGATAAAACTTGTTTTTCTCTAAGGACTGACTCAACGCATTTTATCTTTGAAAGTATTACGCGAGAATAAGGTTCAGGGGTTTAAGTGAATAACATCAGAAAGCTAATCCATGATGTTCATTTCTTGAATACCTATACAAAAACGTATGAGAAATTTAAAAACTGGTATATTTGCTTAAGATATTGGTTCGAAGCCGCTTATAGAAAAGGAACTACTGATCTAGACTACTCAAATACCAGTGGAATATCTATATCCCAAGGCAAAACACTACATTAGAGGGAATCTATACCAACGTATATTATTCGGTTTTGATAATTCACTAATTTCGTGTAAATAATTGAATAGTTATGGGAGTCTAGTAAGGATGTTAGAGACACGGAAGGTGTAATTATTAAAATAAATAAATAAAGGAAAAGGCCTTACTAGTAAATGGCGTTGAATCATGCGGAATAATAGTACATTAAATAGGAAAAAGTACACATTAATAACGCAATGATTCGAAGCTGCATGACAAAATTGGAGAAGGAATTGTAAAGTGAACAAGTCAGTGGAAAAAATGAGGTGTCACTTTCTCCATCCACGCAATTTCTCACAATCTAATTAATTGTAGTACTCATATATAAATCTATTTTGCTATTCGTGTTACATATTCACGGCAGCATAGACAACACAACACAACTATTCAAATCTAGGTGTTTTTGTTAATAGTGAACCGATGTGGGGAAAAAGAACCGCGTAAGATATTTTTAGATGCCACCTGAGAATTCAAAATTCGAATGTTGTCTAAAATATTACGTAATATGTGTTTATGTGCATTTTAAGCAGCCCTACACATTTATGTATCTATTGTGGTTTACCTGTCATACAAAATTATGTAAGTTTTCCTTCGGAATGAAGAGGACTTTGCAAACTACTCACAGAAAATTAAAGTATAATTTTACTACTCATGCAAATATTATAAAAGTTTAATATATTAATAAAAACGAACCATAAAGAAACATATAGCAAAGTATGTTATTAAGTATATTTCACTTAAAGGGTACTTTGGGAAGGGGTTTTTGAGTTATGCTGCTCTCTTTCTTTCTCTTTCTCTCTCCCTTTTCTCTCTTTCACATAAAACACACACACACACACACACACACACACACACACACACATACAAACGTTACGTTGAGCGCGGAAATGTTTTCTACAAAACAATTAAATTCTTGGACTTTAGTGAAAGTATACCCTGCGAGGTTGTTGGTTTAAAAAATAAAACCATTAGAATATTGTTTTGTAAGTGTACGGTATTGTATATGTGTGGCTGTGAACAACATAAAAATTCGGATACATATCAAAATTATGAAGTAAAAATATATTTTACGGGTATAAGACGGAGTTTTTCGGAAAATTCTTGGACACTAAAAACGTTATTAAGGAAACCTTTATGTTTGACTTCCTCAAACTGTTCTAACTTTATTGGGATTAGTAGTGAAAAAATGTATTTTCTGAATTAAAAACCACAGAACTATAAGCATAGGCAAAAACCTTACAACCAAAACGTATATTTCTTTAAAATATATAATTTATGGCAATATGTTTTCCTTGTTTTGCCATTTTTATAATTAATAACTTTAGAAAATTCTTTGTTGTTATTTAAACACACTTTCCCACATTTTAAGTAATATCTGTTAAATTTACATGTTATTCTTTTGCTTGTGGGTGTCATAAATATATACACCGAGTTTATTTTTTAAAAACTTGACTATCATCAATTCTCCTTATAATTCGCAACGAGGTATTACATAGAGAACGCTATGTCATTTGAGTGCTTACGTAATTAACAGAGGCAATTAGTAAGCTACTTAGAAACTGTCATATGAATAATTCGTAGAAAATAACAAACTGAAAACAGGTAAAAAGGTCCTGCGTATATTATGTATCAAAGTGTTCATTTATGGATGAATTGGACAATTTGATACGGTAGTGAAGTTTTAAGTGCATTTTGGGCGGCGTGCATGCTATTGTTTTGAACTTTTTGAAATATTTGGTATTCTTTGTGCATTTACACGTTTTTTTTGAAAACTACTTCTTGACGAAGAACCGAAATGTAAATTAAATATAACTTTTGTTTGGATTACCAGAAGAAAATTCTGTTTGCATTTCGCAGATTTCAATGCATTGTTATTTAGTTCATAAAAGAGAAGAGTTTCTTTTTTGATACCTTTAAAGCTCAATAAATTAGTTATCTAATGCATTTTGAGGTAGTATATCACAACACTGTGAATGCCAGAGTGATTGTAGTTTAAATTAACATTATTGTATGACAATGATTTTAGATGTTTGTTAGCTATAAACATTGTTAGGAAATACGTTTACACGACCTCACTGAAACTGTCAATAGGAGTGGGTAACAATCACTTAGAAGAGACAAACAAATGACGTCAGGGTAGCGTGCCTTTCTTTAGAAATGGAAGGAATATCTTCCCTAGAGCATATGTGTTAGTAATTATGATTGGCTTATAAAACAGACGCTAATGTTGGCGCGATTTGGTAACCAATAGCAGCTCTATTATAATGTTTAGGCATATCGGGGTGAGGGAGTATAAATTCTTGAGCCAAAAGCAAGTATCGCGCAGTTCTACAGAATCCTTCACGAGGTACACATCACGCAGTTCTCAGAAATCTCTCGCGATGTACACATCACGCAGTTCTAAAGAATCCTTCATGAGATACACGTCGCACAGTCTTGAGGAATCTCTCGTGAGGTGAATGTCATACAGTTTGGATGAATCTCTCGCGTCGTAAAGTTAGTTACAAAATGTGACGTACGCGACAACTATTACGACAGTAATTACATTCGGAAATATAACAGTTTCAGTCAGGCGTGTATCAAGATTAAAGATGTGAAATTAATTAAGTGTGACGGCAATAAAAGTGTAAAAACAAAAATTTTTATCAGTCTTATCTTTTAGTAACAACTCCTTTCCGTTTACACGCCCTGCTTAGAGATATTTGCTCGACTGAGTAATAATAGCCAGCCGGAGGACAAAGAACCCAAATTTTAAAAAAATAATAAAAAATAACAGCGCTCAGCAAATAAGATAACACGAACAGCTTACTGCGACAATTTGCAACGATTTTCAATTTATGAGCGCCACCAGGTTCCTGTTAGTGGCGTTTTCTTCCTAATATTGGTGCAATGTGAACCTTCTATTGTTTTCTTGATACTACAGCTACCAAACTGTATCTGATCAATAACGGTTCTGCAGATTGGTAATAGTAGATTCTGATACAAGGGGTAAAGTCACTTTTAATACGTGTGGCATATATTACTTTTTAGACAGCCCTCGAATTTGTAACTATCAATAAAATAATATTATATTGATTCCAAAAAGTAACAGAGATCCATTTAAAACGCGTTCTTGGGACAAGAGAAATTGCGTTAAAAGGCGAGATGTCAGATGCTTTCGCTAAAGGTATATATCATATTGAACCAAAACAAATTGTTACTTTATAATATTCAGTTTCAGTGAAATTACTTTTACCATGTTTTGCCTTACACCAGGCAATGACGCAATTAAATGCTATATCATATTGCCTTCTGGATATTTTGGATAGATACTTGTAGTGTTATTTTTTCTGTTTTTTTCTGTTATTTAACTTCCATTTCAGTTTCTTCTGAATTCATAATTTTCACCATTTAATTTTTATATTGTTTAGACAAAGAGTAGCGTTTTAGTTCAAAGAAAGCTACCAATATAACGTATAGGTTAACTCCCAACGAATTGCGATACGATTGATTTTGTGAACAGATAATGCGAGCACCATGACAAATTAATCATGTAAAAAGACACAATGAAAAGTGAAACAATCAAACCAAGCATGTGCAAAGACAAAGGGCAGTTGCCATGTGATTGGACTTCAAACCAAAGTTGGTCACACTGAAGATTATCGCACTAGGCAATAATATAAAGCTTTTAGCTCGTGTGCACCGTGTTAGAAGTTATAATTTTAGGGCTTGCTGCCTAAAATGGTTATAAAGTCTAAAATTAGCTGTGTTAAAAGTAAGAATTAATTATTAAATTTTACTCCATCCTTGTGCTAATAAGCAAAATCAGTTATTAGCGTTGCCTATGCTATTTTGGTACTTGTGAAATGAGCTTTAAACAAGATACTTAAATTACCTCCAAAATTTCTGCTCTGTTCATACGATCTTCTTATACCGCAAAGTTTCTCTTTTGCTAATCAACTTTCTATGCCGTATGAACAGTACAAAAGCAGAATGGAGATGTGGCATGGAGTGGGTAGTGATACCGCGAGCTTGGCTCCATAAGCAGTTTGTAATAAACTCTGCGGCCTTGCTTGTAACGCCGAAGTGCACTTTGAATTAACTGCCTATTTAATAACTTCCTTGTGGTCTAAAATTCTGTACAATTACATCTTAATTTTGACTGTAGGTTGTTCTATTCCATTTTCTCCAGGTTGTGCTTACCCTCACGCAGGTACTATTAATAACACTTCCTTGTAATACCTGGGCTGTAAAAGAAGGTTGTAAAACATAACGTAGTACGTGAAGGTAGTTTAATACACACGAAAATAAACAGAATGTATCTTCAAAGTAATTGCTTTCCATGCCCAATGCCAGTTTCCAAGCATGCGGCTGGAAGTTTTCTGTGACGCGCAGAATTGAGTACTCTAATTTGCGGATTTCTTAAACCCTTACTCATTGGGAAACTAAAGTAGTATTACATAAAGTGAATTTCAGAATGTAGGCGTATGTCTAACGGGAAATACCTTTGTTTGTATCAGAGACCGGCGTCATATACCAATCACTCACTTGCTCGGGTCCAGCGTAAAGAAGATTATGGGGATAGGAAAGGCTGCAGGAGGATGAAGGCAGACAAAACAGTACTCTGGATCAGCTGCTGGTTATCTGAAAGAGGGGTCCATTACTTACTTTTGTTGTTGTTCCATTTATACCCCGCCTTTAAGAACCTGGCCAAACCTTTGAACATTTGCAATGAAATAACTCTTATGCAGTTGTCATTGGATTTCTGGTTTTTCCTTTGGTTTATACGTTATATCACACATACACTCACACTCGTTTATACTTCGAGGTTCTAGGGAGGATAGGGAATAATCTTTGCTGGAGAAAGATTCCCACCCCCGCTCCGGCCGGGAATCGAACCGGGACCCCTCGCACAATAGGGAGGTGCTCTACTGACTGTATTAAATTGTTTTACTACAGTTTTCATTTAACTATTCTAAGCAACTAATAGCATCAAATACATTGGAAATGATTAAGGTCACAAGAAACACCCAAATTATGTGCTTTAAGCATACCCACACTTTTCATGTGCTATCTCTTATTTATCAGCTGTATAAAATCATAAAAAATTCATTGAGAATGAAGGGAGACTTCATAGGCAATTCGCAAAAAGCTTCAAGATATCCATTTTATTAGTTCTGTAAACATCTTAAACACATGTTAAGTAATCGGAATCATTGCAGCCATTTTTGAGAAAATAAAATGTCACTAAATGTTTTCCATGTAAAGTTGTAATATTTTCTTGAAAAGTTTGCTGTCGCATTCTAAACTTTAACTTACTGATCTTAAATACCAAGTTTGACTTTTATTCGACATTTGATTTTTGAGCTATGCTGTTCACATACACTATGTGATCAGAAGTATCCGTACACCCCATAAACATACGTTTTTCATCTTAGGTGCATTGTGCTACCACCTACTGCGTGGTACTCATTATCCGCGACCTCAGTAGTCATTAGACATCGTAAAACATCAGAATGGGAAGCTCCGGGGAACTCACGGACTTCGAACGTGGTCAGGTGATTGGGTGTCACTTGTGTTAGAAGTCTATACGCGAGATTTCCACACTCCTAAACATCCCTAGGTCCACTGTTTCTGATGTGATAGTGAAGTGGAAACATGAAGGGACATGTACAGCACAAAAGCGTACAGGCCGACCTCGTCCGTTGACTGACAGAGACCGCCGACATTTGAAGAGGGTCGTAAAGAGTAATAGGCCGACATCTATCTAGTCCAACACACAGGAGTTCCAAATTGTATTCAGGATCCATTCCAAGTTATATGACAGCGTGAGGTGAGAAACCTTGGATTTCTGGTCGAGCAGCTGCTCATAAGTCACACATCACGCAGGAAAATGCCAAACGACGCTTCGCTTGGTGTAAGGAGCGTCAACATTACACGATTGAACAGTGGCAAAATGTTGTATGGAGTGACGAATCACGGTACACATTGTGGCGATCCGATGGCAGGGTGTGGGTATGGCGAATGACCGGTGAACGTCATCTGCCAGCGTGTGTAGTGCCAACAGTGAAATTTGGAGGTGGTGGTGGTGTTATGGTGTGGTAGTCTTTTTCCTGGTGGGGGCTTGCACCCCTTGTTGTTTTGCATGGCACGAACACAGCGCAGACCTAAATTGATATTTTAAGCACCTTCTTGCTTCCCACTGTCGAAGAAAAATTCGGGGATGGCGATTGCATCTTTCAACATGATCGAGCACCTGTTCATACTGCATGGGCTGTGGCAGAGTGTTTACACGACAATAATATCCCTGTAATGGACTGGCCTGCATAGAGTCCTGACATGAATCCTATAGAACACCTTTGGGATGTTTTGGAACGCCGACTCATCGACCTACATCGATACCTCTCCTCAGTTCCGCACTCCGTGAAGAATGGGCTGCCATTCCCCAAAAAACCTTCCAGCACCTGATTGAAAGTATGCCTGCGAGAGTGAACGCTGCCATCAAGGCTAAGGGTGGGCTAACACCATATTGACTTCCAGCATTACCAATGGAGGGCGCCGCGAACGTCATTTTCAGCCAGGTGTCCAGATACTTTTGATCACGTAGTGTACACACACACACACACACACACAGTACACAGAGAGAGAGAGAGATATACATAAAATCGTGTATTTCCGGTGAAATCTCCATATCACATTTTTAGATGGAATACAATACGTCCTCTACCTACAATAAATAGTAGCAGAGTAAGTAAAATTAGTAAAACCGTTCAATCGCTCGCTCACTCACAAACGTGACCCGAGGCCACCATACTCGGACTTGGAAGCCAATGAATTCCTACGTCATCCAGTTTATGGTGCTCACGTTCACTACTATTGACGATAATGAGCGAGCTTGTCTTTGGAATCTGGGTGTCTTGTTAATGCATTAAGGTAACTAATCGTTTAAGGCATAAGGTTTGCTCTTTCGATACGTCACTTTTATGTTTCTACAAAGAATCATTCTTTGGGGTACTCCCAATTAGTTGCTTAATATAGTATGTTGCATCTTTCCATCTATTTGTGAACTCTATGAACTTTGTGTTTCCACAAAGCTGAAACAATGCTTACACAGGTACATAGTACTTCTTTGTAAACAATAATGGAGGAGTTATGGTTAGTTTAATGTGCTTACGTCAGATGGATATGAAAGCATTAATGAACCGTGACATCATTACTAGGGTCGGGAGCAGATACGAAGGTGAGTGCAGGTTGCGCAGTAGCTATGCCAATGCATAGCGTACATGAATAAAATAAAGATACAGTGTACTCGCTCTTTCTGTCTGCGCAGTGACTTCTCACACCCGCCCAACTATAGTACACGTAGAGAGATTATTGCTGTAAGGATATTAGGATATTTCGTTTTCAATACACTGTAGCCTAACTGAAACATCAGACAAGTGGTATTTTTGCTACACTCTTTCGGATTGCATACTATATTCGTCCGTTAATGTACGAATTAATCACAACTCCATCACTTGTAATGTGCACCTGAATTTACAACAATCCAGTCAGCGACGTCTCATAACTAAATGTTGGTAACTGCCTCTCAGTTGTGACTCCAGGTTTACAAAGACTTCCTTGCTTCAATTATCGTGCATTTTAAGCATTTCTGTTCGTCTTAGCAGCTTCGATACGCCCTGTAGATATTACAGCACTCGTAATTTTTACTATCCCCATTACTTATGTACAGTAAGTAGAGAAAATATTACATTCTACGAAAAAATTCGATACACAGATTCCACCAGAAATGTTTTCAGACTCTCTAATTCCAAAACATAAGCGGTTTTACAATAAGGTTTTAAAACTAAGGTTTTGATAAACATATCATACGTTTAAAATACTTGCTCGACAAAAACATGCATATTTTGAACTTTCAGGGAATATCTGTGAAGACGTCTTCATTCTGAACGACTTTTGTATAACTGATAATGCGTAAGAGATAGGAAAAACCTTACTAAACAAAAATTTAGATGTCGTTAAAGCATGCAATTTATGCAAAATAGAAAATTTTGTGGTACTAACCATTTACGAGATATTATTCATTATTAATTTGAATGTTCAATACTTGTACTTTTTGAAACTTGTAAGTCGCTTTTCGTGTTTTCTCGTGATCTTACAAAGTGCATGGAACTTCAAAGCCATCACATAGCGATTCCTTTTTGAACGTCGGTCTATTCTTTCAGTCTACTGACCTCTTTTATCTACAACGAAATGTGTAAATGTATAATGAAAGTATTTGAATTTGTATTCTGTTATTAAGTAAATAAAGCTGGAATTAAACTTCCTTCAAAAAATGAAATTAAATTAAATTTATTCTACAAAAAGACGCAATAACAAACCTCAAGAAGACTGTCGAAGACTTACTACTGAATTGGCTTGACATACGATGCATTCGACTGAAGATGTTACTACCTACACTCTAATTTACAAGACCACTCTTTCCAAATAATTTCCATTCCTTGTTAACAAGAAGTAGATAGAAGAGTAAGCTTTAGTAAGAGTATTTTGTAGAAGAGTGAGTAGAGAAATGCATCTGAATGCAGCATTTCAAATGTTTTCCACCAAAGTGCATGAAAGTAGGGATTTATATATTTTCATATTAAATATGCTGTCATAATACATACATAACAGCCGAACTTGCTCTACAGCTACAAAAGCATTAACGTTTCACCCCGAGATCATTTTTGTCCATGCAAATGCACTTCAAAGCCCGCTTTGAACATTTGTTACCAAATTTATGCAAATTAAAAGCACCTATATCGTCCATTGTAACAGGAAAACGATATACACAAATGTTGTTTATGAACAGATGGTGCATTTCAAAAATCGGCGTGGCAATTGTTACGTTAGCAATTTCCATCACGACATCAACTGATGTGCTGAAAAAGTGTGTAAGTGGGGCGGTGTGGGGGGAAGGGGTAGGCTAGCGAAGAATGAATTATTCACCAATCAAGGTACAACATGACCCTATATACAAAAAACTAAACGTGTGTGAAAAGGTCACGGGCTGATTGGTTTCATCAGCTCCACAAATGTGAGAGCGAGTATAAGAGAGAGAGAGAGAGAGAGAGAGAGAGGGACACACACACAAACAGAGGAAATAAAGAAAATACACATCTTAAAAACCTGCTTGTATTAACTATTGTTTGTATCCAAGTTTTAATTTTGCCCTAAGAACAAATCGCTATGTATTGAAAAATTGAATAATTACATTGTAATAACATTAAAATAAATGTACGGTTGGCCAACTAGTTACATTAACATGCAATTAATTTTTGAACTAATAAATACACATGATGGAATATATAACATGAAATACGAAAATTTTGTGCTAATTGTACAGATAGATGAGTTGCTTGCTGTCAAATTCAGTATTACTGACTGGAGAATTACCTTTTTACCTGCTCAGTGAAGAATAGATGTGACATATTTGAAGATGATTATATAAGGATTTGAAGAGCTGTTTATTTCGCAGCAGGCTTAAATGACGATCTGTTTTGAATAAACTCAAGTCTATGCACATGCTGTAACTTACACCAGTGGTGGCGAAAGCGCGACTCGCGAGGTACTGTGACTCGCAGGTGCAACTCCATCGATAGCCGTCTGTTCATTTGTTTTCCATGTGTTGCTGAGCGGTATAGTGCGTGTTGCATATTTTGTGACTCGCGGAAGGCAGGCGTTCTCGTCATCCTTGACCTACAGTGACTTAAAAAGTATGCGTCTGTACTTTAAAACAAATACTCCAGCTGCCAAATTAATGGCTGTATTTTAATACGCTGAAAAAAGAAAATATATTACAGTTTGCATGTTCCGTGATTTTCATGGCTTTTTGTTGTAGGTAGTGTATGTTTTACAATTTTTTTGAAAATTATATTGAATTTTCAATTGTTATGCAAAGTGTTTTTAAAATCATTTTAATAAAGGAAATATTTTGGTACAATGCCTGCAATTACGGTGAAAATGTTTGGTTAGAAAAAAATTCAAAGTTGAGCATTATTAACTTTTTACTAAACTTCTTCGCTTACATCTCAGTTTTTACGACTACAAATGTATTTTTCTGTCAGTTTAAATAAGATTTCGGTTACATTTTCATGTATTATACAAAATAATTGCTGTATTAAATGCATATAAAATAATGTTTTGAACATTACTCATTAAAACGTTTTTAAGACATCTAAAACTTATTTAAAAGTAATGTAATTAAGAATCTGGAAAAACATCAGAGTTTGTAAGCCGTAATATAGTTTTTTCTTTGTGTATATTGTACATTACTTTTCTCTTTCCATTAATTTGGCAATATGAATTTTTATAAAGAAAACGCAAATGCATTCTGGAGTCATGTATATAGAAAACGCATATGAAATGATGTCGAAATAAAGATACAGGATACAATATTCCACTTCGAGTACTAAAATTTTATTTATTGATGAATTAATGTTATTCTAGAATCATCAATGTCTTGAAATGCCTACTCAATAAGTTTGGTGTCAGATACTACGTCTGGAGAACGTGGTTCGTTTGCAATAGGTAACAGAAAATAATATGTGCTTTGCGAAACATTATCCCAATATAGATGGAGAATTTTGAAAATAACTACTCTCCTCTTTAACTTGTAACATGATAAAAATTAAACTGTATCATCTGCACACATAGCTGAGCAGCTAGCTTTAATTATATTCCTAAAGAAAATTATATTTAATACCTGCCATTTCATTCTTCAGTTGAGAAGGAAGTGGCCCTAACTGTCCTGGGATCCAAAGCGGATCCCTAAATAAATGAGACGCTATAGATAGATGCTTCTTATACACATTTTGGGCACAATTTGTTTTCTTAGCTACTTGTTTTTGCTTAATAATCAGTACTAATAATAGCTATGTTTAGAAGAACTTACAAGAATATTTTCAGGTTGCTATTACGGCCATAATTACGGTCTCTTTAATGTCTTATTCACAAATGAGAAATAACAACTGATAGTTTTAAAGCACGGTGTTCAAAAGCAATAACTAATAATTTTTTCTTCTGCATTCATTTTTTTATCCACGTAACCTTTGCTTTGATTCGGCTATGAATTTAGGAAGCCTATTCATGCATTTTCTGTTCACTATTGGCGATCGATACAAACTAAAAATGACGAGATTTGGTGATCTGCGAATTGAAAATATAAGAGAAGCGGTACCAGATCTAATGCCACATAATACAAAAAGAAACAAAAAGGTGATTCAGAATCAACTTTCACAGCTTTTCACCAAAGGTATTCTATCACCCCTGGTTCCGTTCGATTATCTACTCGTAACTACTTCAAAAAGAGGTTCTCATTTCTGCACGTATTTTGTAGTTGTATTTTATTTAATTCAGATCTGTGGTTCTATTTGTAATAAACGCTAATACAATATGTTTGCGGAATCATAAAATCGGCACGTCACTTCAGTGATTATTCTGAAATACGAAACATGGCTTCTTTCTCGAATTGTAATCACTTCAGTGATTATACTGAAAGTACAAAAAATGGCATCGTTCTCACATTGTAATTATCCTACCGAATTCTGTCCTGCTAATAGTGTTTCTTAGATAGTTTGAGGTTCCAAAATCATACTTGCCATTAGATACTACTTCTCGAACTGCATTCTCAAAATAATCATCATGCCAAGGAGCATTCGTTTATCCCATTTAAATTACCAAAAATCTATGAACACTCGTGGTATTACTGAATAATATTAAACGAACAGCAGAATAATGATGAACGACAAAGGCCACGAAATCTCGCAATGTAAGTTATGAAAATGCCCATTGCTATGCTCCGGATTATATGAGGCTCCTGAAACGCGGGTACAAAAATAAATGCATATAAATAAAAATCCACGTCATTACATGTTAGTAGCTTTTCGTTCTTCCCATTTTTATGATCTCAGGTTTCCAGAGTAATAGAATCGAATCACATTGCCCGTCGACTCCGTTCATGAATGTGAACCGGAAGCTATTCGGTAAATATATCTTCCCCTTCCAGTTTCCATGACGTCTTTTTAGCTAAGTTCGCTGCTGGATGTACTGGTGTTTATCGAATTTCACGTGTGGGTCACTGTAGTTGCATCAACTCTTGACCTAGGTTTGTATCGAGACATTTTGTGGAGAAAAGGGCTATGATGACAATAAAATAACGTTGAACTGTTATCAAATCCTTTCAGATAATTTATTTCACGATATCTCATTTACTACTAATGTATCACCCTTAAATTATTAATAATAATAATAATAATAATAATATTATTATAATATTTATTATTATACACCAAACTATTAACAAAATTTTAAAACATACAAATAAAAGGAAATGTATATTACGTGTTATTTAATCCAAATTTTATTGTAAGTTTTAACATTAACTCACACATACATTTTGCGCATTCATTTTGCTAGAAGAAATTTCTAGTTATAACAAAGTAATAAGCGGTTATATTGATATTTGGTTATTTCAAACTTGGTAAATGTTAGGATTGCTGAAGGCATGCCAGTATCGGTGATTGTACGAGGCGTGCTTTTAAACTAAGTACCATTTTTATATTTTGCAGCGCTGCAGGAAGGTAACCGCAGCTGTGAGCAATCGTCACTTTGTGTTTTCCTGTTGTTAGGGCATTTCGAAATGTTCAAAACAATCGAAGAACCCGCCGCTGTGAAGTCACATCAGTGATTCGCTTTTTGAATGCGAGAAATGTTACGCCAGCAAATATTCATCGCCAATTGTGTGAGGTTTATGGGGAAACAATAAGAGTGATAATGCCCAGCCACACACAGATAAACAACCCCAAGATCTGATGGCATCATTTGGTTGGGAACAATCCTACCACCCTCTCTACAGTCTGTATTTGGCACCAAGCGATTTGTATCTATTTCTTCATTTGAAGAGACTCACACGATGATGTAAAACAAGAAGTGCAGACTTGGTTTTCATCACAGACGGCATCATTCTTTGACGAAGGCATAAAAAAGCTGGTTTCCCGTTACGACAAGTGCCTGAATAATGGCGGTGACTATGCAGAGAAGTAGTGTAGGTCAAAGGTTATGAATCATAATTTATTTGGAAAATAATGTTGTGTTATTTTTTAAATAATTATCAGTACTTGCTTTAAAAACGCGTGGTACATTAAATTGATATAAATATTAATGGTTTTAGAGTAATTAACCTGTTCATTTATGAAAACCAAGTTATTTAAGGTAAATATTTATGACAACTTTAAATTGTATGTTAAATAGCAAGATTGTTTTTAAATAAAAAATTTAAAATTTCACATTGTTCTTAGTATAAAATATAAGTCGGGGTGTTAGTAGTTATGGTTTTAGAACTTAAAGAATTTGTCAGTATTATAGTGTATTTAGAGGAATTTATGTAATTTGATGCTACATATTGAACCGTACTTATATTAATTCTTGTACACCTTTGTTTCAGCTTTTAGATTAGTTTATGGTTATAAGAAAAAGTACTATTTCATATAATAAGTCATTTAACACCAATATATAAGTTAAATAATGGATTAAATTTATCGTAATACATCAAGAAATGAATAGGTATTATAATAGTATCGGAGAATATTGCTGTTTGTTAATGCACATTTAGCATAACGAGGCACACGTGGACAACATTGCTACAGAAGCAAAGCAGGGGCATTTACACATAAAAAAATAAACAATATATCAATTGCTGCTCCTTATATTGACCATACGTTTGAACCTCAGGCCTGTTCCGTCCAAGTTAGAATTCATCTGCATCTTCATTTTGGATGCCTATATATACTTGGGCTATTCGTTTGAGGTATTGAGTTTATGAAACGGCCTCATAGTAGATAACCAGCCTATTGAAGAGTAAGACCAATGATGGTCTGCCATCTTCAAGTCACCTCAAGAATATCAATCATTGCCAGAAATTCTGCAATTTAGGTCTTTATCCTTGTTTCCCCGGACATGAGCTCTCATATTTATCCCTAGAGAATGAGGTTGTCACTTCCACCGATGTAATAGACATTCCATCGTTGTTGTGGACTTCACCCATATCCCTAGGTAAGGGACCGTTTCTCAGATTCTGCCCTTGGGTAAGAAGATCTGCCCTATTCTCTGAAGTGAGGTTGTCTCCTTAGGAGAGTTCTCACCCATAACTAAATAAAGACGATTTACAAAAACATATATAAGTGGATTTACAGAAATATGAGACTATTTAAAATGTTCTGCACATGACATATAATATCCCAAATAATATGATCTTCAAATTTATATGAGAAAACAAAAATATTGGCTTTTAGGGGGGGAAAACATATAAGAGCAAAAATCTGTATAAACAAAAAAACTATCCAAAAATTAAGTGATTTTATATTGTGTCACATATTAATACCAGAGAGACCCAGTGGGATGGCTCAGGCGGTCACGTCCGTCTCTCGCATTCGGGAGTTCGTGGATTCGATCCCCGTGGCCGACTTTCCTGATCGATGGGCTTTTTCGGAGGTCGTTGGGAAGGATCATTACATCCCCCGAATTTCCTGTCCCTCCATTTCATCTCAATTCTCATTTTGCTTTACTTCAACTTCAGGGTTGCCATTAGTGTCGGCAGGAGGTCTCGGCAAGTGCATGACAAGGGAAAAGAATGCTCTCAGGAAACCTTCGTCTCCTGGACTGGGAGCGGCCGGACTCCCCAGAAGATGTTTAAGCCAGCACCCGGAGTTCAAATTGGGAAATGATAGGGACTCTGCCCTTTGCCTGTCGTGCCTCCTGGTCAGGCCGCCCTCTGTCTCCTCTCAGGTCATTTCTCATCCCGGGGACGCCCCATCACGGACCTCGGCACAAAAGATCTACGTAGGCCGAGGAGCTAAGTTCCCCTCCGCTTCTAGTGCTGCCCTATCCTAATACCAGAGACTTAGTGAAATAAAATTCAATAATAGGTAATGCAATAAAACAACTTTTAAAACTTGCAATAAACCAACTATGTTGAAGCTTTATAAAATAATGACTATTCCAACATTGACCTATGGATGTGAGAGTTGGGTGCTAACCGCCTCACAATACGAAGGGATACACTCTGCCGAGATGAAATTTTTGAGATGTGACTCTTAGATAAACAAATTTGACTTCCAAATACTTTCTCTACCATTTGTCTTTATTAGCGAGTATACAAATTATTCTTATAAATCTTATTTTTCTATCTACTACATTTTAATCCAAATAAACCTTAGCAGAAATAGCTACATTATACATTTCGGAAACAGCGATAGTAAAATTTTAAGAACTGGACGCTTTATGCTGGTCTTAAAATATCCTACTGTTTCCATGCAATCGCGAGAAACAACTGAATGTTAACAGGACTGTCAAATATTGACCAAGGAATGAACAGTTCGAATCATTAATAATGGATATCTTGCAAATTACTTATGACAGAAAAAACGTATTTGAAATACACTGTTTTAAAGAGATCTGCATTTTTGTGCTGTACGTTTTCTGTCTATCGCTTAACGTTTACCAGTTAAACAAGATTGTACAAAATACATTCCGAATGAAGAGGGTGTTGCAGGCTATTCCCAGAAAACTCAAGATGCATTTTATTCATCATGTAAATATATTTAATATATGGTATTTTAATTAAAATCGTTAGAGCCGTTTTTTAGAAAATCAAACTTTTTGAAAAATGTTCCATATAAAGGAGAAATTTTCTGAAAGATCTTTGTGTCGCATCCTTGGAAGATACTGAACTTAAATACCAAGTTTGGTACTTATTCACCTTTTGTTTTTGAGTTATGCTGTCCATTGATACACAGACACAGAAAGAGACACCCACACGAAACCTTTTCTAAAAAGGTTCTTCTTTTTGGATTCAGGGGCCTCAAAACATGGATTTCTGTTGAAATATTCTTATCAAATCTTTGAGTGCAACGCAGTACCTTCTCTAACTACTATGTATACTCGCGTGCATAAAATGTGACCCATAATGGAACGGAGCTGTTTATGTTGGTACTGACAAAATCTAGCCGTACACACTACCAGCGTCACCACCTCTTTCGAGGATAATTCTAGCCACTGGATTGGCAAGGTATTTTACCTTCCCAAAAGCAGGTATGGCCGAACTGCTGAAGGGTAACATTACAAGTTAAACTTATATTTTCATGCTACATCGCTGTTTCCTTAATGCCGGTTGTTATTGCCGTTTAGTAGCAGCAATAACTTAACCTTAGTCTCCATGTCGCTGATGAAGGCTCTCATATATGTAAATGTTGTAGCTGTCGTCCAGTTCAACCAGACATGTAAATGATTCTTCTAGAAGGCCGAATCATTTTTAATTGGTTTAGTCATTCCTTAGGTGCCAATCATAGCGAAACTCTTCCATAGATGGTTATTCGAACCACCACTCCATTCTACATCGTTCATTGGTTAGTTAGTGTGTTTCTGAATTGTTTTTAAGGCAGTCACATAGAGAACTGATACCGGTCGGGTGGAGTCAAAAGTTGGTTACCTGGAAGTAGAAACCTTACGGAGAGAAAAACACTATGTTGATCTTGGAAAATGGGACACGTTTAATTTACGACAGTAGACGGGGTAGTGAGAGTGAAAAGGAACGAAGAGAATAGGAGAGAGTTAAGAATCCAGAGTCTAAATGAATAAAAATTGAATACATCATATACACAGAATGGATGAAGATCTCTTCATCAGCAAATAGCAATGTATCGATCTTTGGTTTTTACTATAAAATGTGTTTTCGGGTTTTCCTTCCATCGTAAACATTATTAATATTCATGCTCTGTATTTTGCTATTGTGGAAACCCATTCTGATAGTACATACATAAGAAAATTAAACTCAGATATAACAGCATTCTCAGGGAGGTGTACTTGGCCCTCTCTGGGTCACGTAACATGCTTGTGTATAGCAGAAACAACTAGTGCCAAACTCATAATATATGTGTTACACATGACTGTAGAGTTGAATCATTAAATCCTCCCAAATTGAGTGTAAAGTTTGTCCGGCAAGTTTTGACATCCCTCTACGATGCCGCTATAAGATAATGTAGACTATGACTCATGATGTTCGATAGCGCACGAGCTCACCTAATTTTTATGTCTTGTCAGACTGCAGCCCAGCAAAATAAAGCAAGGAACGCATGCTGCGAGTTTGAAACTTGAGGCACAAGTCTAATCCTAATATTGACGCAGTTCTAACGATATTACTGCACGGCTGTATATCACTTCCTACGGCGAGCTTATACTAACCCGCAACACAAATATATGCTCTCTCTTCCCCTCTCTCACTCGTGCTTATTAAAGTACTACTGGTGTATCGCTAAACTATATCTTGACAAAGATATCCTTCAAATAAATCCTCTCCTGAAGTCTAAAATTCGTGTTCAAATTGTAGCCGAATAAACTCCTGAACAAGACTTATGCGGAAATTGTACGAATAAAAGAATGCAATTCATTTGAAGAAACAGCAAATTCATAACCTTGATAAGCTAAGTAAGGATGCAAGGGAATGCCTGGCTGAACTGACTCAATTTTGCCACAGTGAAATAATACAAACCTGTGATAATACTGAAAAATCCGATGTCACACTCGCACGATTTTCTCTGCCCATTGCAACATTACATAGTCCCCTATATAGAGAGAGAGCCAAAAAACTACGAACCGGTTGCGCGGTGTTTTTCTTGCCCGCATCCTCGGCGCTCGTTGCCGTCTGCCGCAATCATAGAAAGGCGCGGATGAAACCATACAACATTTTAAAACTACATTTAAAGGCTTTACTTACCAATTTTATGAAAGGAGATACTGAAACTGACCACCGTCGTTTTCCATACATTTTTGGCATCTCTTTAGGAAACTATCCATCACTCGCCGCAATTCACGTTGAGAAATGCTGGCAATTTCCTGGAGGATATTTTGTTTAATTCTTCCAGGGTGTGTGGGTTTGTCTTGTACGCTTTGTTTTAAGTCACTCCAAAGTTAGAAATCGCAGGGGGTTAGGTCGGGAGACCGAGAAGGCCACAAATCTCTGCTAGAAACCCTGTCCTCAAATACACTTTCATAAAGTTGTTATGTAAAGCCTTTAAACGTAGTTTCATCCGCGCCTTTCTATGATAGCGGCAGACGGCAACGAGCGCCGAGGACGCGGACAGGAAAAACACTGCGCAACTGTTTCGTAGTCTTTTGGCTCTCCCTGTATTACCATTAATTTAAGAAACGCTTATTCCATTCATGTTACCTTACAATGATGTTTTACTAGAAATAGAATCAAACTAAGCAACCTGACCCTGGTTGCATGCACTTCTCAACATGTAGGTAAAACAATGTCGCCTGATTGTCTGCCGTTGCGGGCATATTCTTATAATCCAATAGGAAGACAGGATATAGGATGGCCGAGAAAGAAATGGAAACAGCAGTTCCTGCAGCATTTTGACTTCGGAACGGGAAATAAATCCAAGCCTTAAATTGGAAGAAGAAGAAGAATAACCTGGATGCATGCACATTACGAAAAACCAAACTACTTTCACAAATTTTAAGTCAGTTCCTAATGGACCCCTTGGGTAATAAGAGGAATCGCACAAGTTGCTTTATGGAGCCTCATGACAACACAGCTGAGATAATTGATACAGTAGTTATTGCCATGAAGATGTAAATAATTAAATAAAGAAATGATGGTAAGATAGAGAAATAATTGCAGTAAATAATTTCCGTATATTAAATAAAGGTATAATGTAATAATCTTCAGTTGAAGAAAGTAAAAGGTAATTAGCGAGCATCTTAATAATAACCTGAGCTGCGAACGTGTTAGTATAAAGATTCCTGGTTGCAGTTAAGGTCATAACTTCAGTACGTTTGCAGCGGCACGTAGATGAAATGAAGGAATTCTTAGAATTTGGCAGTCAAAGAGCAGAAGCTGTGTTTCAGATGCTTGAAACGCATAATGTAGGAAGTTTAATGGGATAGTTTAAAGTAGGCGGAGCTTAAGTAATAAAAGAGCGTGTGTTGCTAAAATTAGCGTCTCGTGGTCCTTTCTTCTGTTGTATAGAGGGCTCACAGTCTTTTACGGCAATCGGCAGTTTGCAGCGCCTAGGTTAGTTACTTAGCGGTAGTCGCGAG
Source organism: Deroplatys truncata (assembly GCA_030765065.1). Taxonomy (NCBI): domain Eukaryota; kingdom Metazoa; phylum Arthropoda; class Insecta; order Mantodea; family Mantidae; genus Deroplatys; species Deroplatys truncata. The sequence goes on along the minus strand of CM060978.1, from coordinate 166,422,141 downwards.
GAGTTTCGTCGGTAAGCATTTTACGACTCAGGACAAGTTACTCTTCTAGATTGTTTTATTGCGGAACAGTTATTTCAGATTGATACTGATATAGTTTTAAGAAGTAAATTTTTTAGTTTCGAGTGCTACGATCCATAATCAGTTTCATTCTTACTCTCCAAACTGTCAACAGCTCGCTGAAATAGTTCAAGGATTAGATCACATAAAATTTCTCAGTCAATTTAAACTGGTGTTATGCTTTCAAAATCCACCCAAGCATACCCTGAGAGAAAGATCTCATAAAAACCACTGTAGCAGCCGGCAGTTGAATCAAGAACAGATATTAAAGCAATGGGTACGGCTTAAAAAAATTCTGATGTGTTACACTCACATGACTTTCTCTACGCTTGTACAAACTATCTTTACAAACGCTTATTCTCCATATGCTTCATGCTAATCGCGATGTTAATCTTATTGCTAATTTTTTTGTAGTTGCAAGGGGAATATGGTAGTATTTAAGCTATAGTCAAATCTTTTAAGCGCTAGTTGCTATGTGGCACATTCCATTCTCTTTGTATGTCCACGACATAAAAAAATCTGATGTGTTACACTCACATGACTTTCTCTACTCTTGTACAAACTATTCTTACAAACGCTTATTCTCCATCTACTTCATGTTAATCTAGATAAACATTTGCAGACTCTATCTTATTGCTAATTTTCTTGTAGATGAAAGGGAGATATATATTTACAAGGGCAGTATCAAAATACAGTAGCCTTTAAACACATACATATCTCTTAATAGCTGGTTGCTAGGTGCAGCACTATTTCCTTTGCCAAAGATTAATACCCTCTGCATATCCAAGACAAGAAAATGAATAACGAATTCCCATTTGAGAAAATAAGTATTGAAAAATATAAGGGAATAACAAGCAATATCTCGAAAATGGTTCTCTCAACAACAAAAATGTATATGACATAAATTGTGTATTTTAACGCGATCTACATCTTTTGTGTAGTAAAATTTTGTCTATCTCTTATGGTTTACCAGTTTACCAAAAGTCGTTCACAATGAAGAATACTTTTGGAGACATTCCCAGAAAATTCAAGATATGCATTTTATTTGTCATGAAAATATCTTAAACATATGATATTTTAATCAAAATCGTTAGTCATTTTTGAAAAAATTAAAATTTTCGAAAAATGTTCCATGTAAAGGGTACTCTGGGGTGGGGGGGATTTTCTTGAAAACCTTCGTGTCGCATCTCTCGAAGATACTGAACCTAAATACCAAGTTTGGTGTTTATCCGACTGTTCGTTTCTGAGTTATGCTGTTCACAGACAGACACAGACAGACACACAGACACACACACGGACATGTTTCCAAAAATGCTTTTTTTGGATTCAGGGAATCTCAAAACATGTATTTCCGGTGAAATCTCGGTATCGAATTTTTGGGTGGAATACAATACCTCCCCTACTTACTATACGTAGTAGAGAAAGTAAAAATGAATAACGAATTCCCATTTGAGAAAAATATTGGAAAATTTAAGGGAATAACAAGCATTATCTCGAAAATAGTTCACTCAACAAAAAAAAATGTATATGAAATAACTTATGTATTTTAACGCGATCTACATTTTTTTGTGTAGTAAAATTTTGTCTATCTCTTATGGTTTACCGGTTACGCAAAAGTCGTTCACAATGAAGAATACTTTTGGAGACATTCTCAGAAAATTCGAGATATAAATTTCATTTGTCATGAAAATATCTTAAACATATGATATTTTAATCAAAATCGTTAGAGCCAGTTTTGAGAAAATAAAATTTTCGAAAAATGTTCCATGTAAAGGGTAATTTGGGGTGGGAGATTTTCTTGAAAACCTTCGTGTGGCATCTCTGGAAGATACTGAACCTAAATACCAAGTTTGGTGTTTTTCCGACTGTTTGTTTCTGAGTTATGCTGTTCACAGACACACACACAAACACACACACGGACATGTTTCCAAAAATGCTTTTTTTTGGATTCAGGGGGTCTGAAAACATATATTTCCGGTCAAATCTCGGTATGGAATTTTTGGGTGGAATACAATACTTCCCCTACATGCTATACGTAGTAGAGAAAGTAAAAACGTGACGACCATCGCACGGCTTCAAAATTGGCGTCTCATAGTGGTGCTATACGGCTTCAAAAATTGGAGACTATCGTGGGACTACAACACGGCATCACAATAATTAACAATGCATATTTCGAAAACCCTAATATTACAGAAAATTCATTGGATACAAAATGTGTAATTAAATGAGCACTGGAGTTTTCGCGTATTAAGTTTCTGTCTATCATGGTTTAAAAGTTAGAGTAAAATAATTAAAAAGAATATCCAAAATAAAGAGGATATTACAGACTATCCATAGACAATTTAAGATATTATTCATTTTATTAGTGATAAAAAAGCTTAATTACATGATATTTTATTCAAAATCATCAGAGGTTTTTTTCGAGAAAATGCAAAATAACGAAGATTACTGCAATCACATTAGCTAAAAGAATCCAGTTTTCATTTACGCCTCTAACGACATATTAAATATACCAACGGTTTTAAAACAGTTTTAAAATCCACAAAACTGTAATTTTGAATATTCAATATATTTAATTCATAATCTATAAAACAAAATTAAACGTACTTTTTATTGATGCGGGTAAATAAAACAATTGATGTGTTACACTCACACGGCTTTCTCTGCGCTTTATTGCTTAATAGTGAGTATACAAATTATTCTTACGAAATTTTATTTTCCTATCTACGTAATTTTAATCGAGATAAACCTTTCTGGAAATAGCTGAGTTATACATTTCATAATAGATACAAAGAGAATAGCAACAGCAAAATGCTTTAGAACTGGACGCTATACGATTGGCCTAAAATTCCATACTCTTTCCATGACATTGCGATAAACAACTGAAAATCGATAAAACTTTAAAAAAATGGCTAAGATTTGAAAACTCGAACCACCAATAACAGATTTCTCGGAAATGGCTGATGCCAGAAAAAAGTTATTTGAAATAAATTGTATAATTAAAAGAGATCTACATTTTTGTGCAGTACGTTTTCGTCTATCGCTTAACGTTTACCAGTTGCACAAGTTTATACTAAATACCTTTCGAATGGGCAGGATTCATAGTCTAATACCGCAAAATTCAAGATATACATTTTATTTGCTATGTAAATATCTTTAATATATGGTATTATAATCAAAATCGTTAGAGCCATTTTTAGAAAATAAAAAATTTCGGAAAATCTTCCATGTAAAGAGCAGTTTGGGATGCGGATTTTCTTGAAACTATTCGTGTCGTATTTTTGGAAAGTACTGAACTTAAATACCAAGTTTGAGTTATAGGACTTTTCGAATTATGTTGTACACTTATACACACACGGAGCATTTTCTAAAAGTGTTTTTTGGATTCAGGGGGCCTCAAAACATGCACTTCCAGTGAAATCTCGGTATCGAACTTTTAGGTGGAATGCAATACCTTCTCTTTTTCTACGCACATGGCAGAGAAAGTAAATAGACCTTGGCAAGGTATTTTTGGAATATCGGAAATAACATTCAATTTTATAATAAACAACTTCCTAGAAATATAATTTTTCAATTAGTGTGTCCCCGTAAACAGACCGAGCGGGATGGCTCGGGTGGTTAAGTCTGTTGTCCACGTTCGGAAGGTCCTGGGGTCGATACTCGGCAACCGCCCACTCTGACCGATGAGTTTTTCGGGGGTTTTCCGGGGTCCTCAGCGAATGCTGGAGCGTTTTCTTTCATCCCCAGAATTTGCTAAACCTCAATTTCGTTGCATTCTTCATTTCGTTCATCTTTCATCCCATTGGTTTCTTTCAGGGTCGCAAGTGTCGGCGATGTGTTTCAGTGCAGCATGACAGGGGAAAAGGATGCTCTTTGTGATTCTCTCCATCCCTCGGCTTTCAGCTGGCTGCCGGGATATCTGAATCTCATTGAGGGACATTGGACCCCCTTGTGTTTATTTTGGACACAGTCTCTGTGGGGTCGGGTCTCCGTCTACCTGTCCATCTGCCGGAGTGCCTCTCTCTGTACCGTCGCTACTGGTTCCGGCCGCCCGGTGGTTCCTTCGCCTCATCCTTCGTCCCGGGGACACCTCCTAGTGAGGCGCAGATACAATATCCACTCTGAATCAGTGCTGAGTCCCCTCCATAGTGAAATCAATCCAATTCAATCCCCGTAAATAATGATTTATACTTTATGGTTGATCCAGTAATTATTCTGTATGATGACGTACGTTTCCTTCAATAAATCTGGTGAACTTAAGAACAGATTCAGTGACTGTATTTTTTAATAGTGCGATGTTAGGCAAATGAATGTTCTGTGATGCTCAGCAGTAAGGATTCTTCTTGCTCTGGCTCTGAGGAAGGAACTCGTGGAGAAGTTTAGAGCAGGCTAGGCAAGGGAAAGGCGAAGTTGCTGTAAAGATGACTATGCACGCGACTGCATGCTTCACAAGCATGCGTGGTCCATATGCATAGTTTAACTCGTCACCACATAGCACAATTATGCTTCGAACCTGTCGAGCACAGATAAAAATGCGCTTGCTTTGGCTGCCTTAGCCGTAGTTTTAAAAAGAGGAGGAAGAATAAAAGCAAACGTAGTATATGGTATAAAGACTGATTAATGAAAACAAACATTTTTCTCATTGAATTGAAAAGAATTATTAGAAGCTGCATCATTCTTGCTTTATCATGGCATTCGTTGGAATTGATCCGCCAGAGACAAGACTGACTTTGTAACTTTTAATGAGCACCGAGTAATTTACGACTCCGGTTCGACGTTCGACAGCTGTGTTGCTACCTAAATATGCGCATACATATTTTACACTACTACCAACTGCTCAATCGCGACTTGCACAAGCTTGTCCGTATACTCGTTCAGTTTTGTTTGCGCAAGCTTAACCTTGTCCAGCATGCAGATGAAAATTCCATCAATCTTCAATCCACTTGTAAAATCAAAATACTTGCGAAAATTTATCATACAGTCGTTAGGCATGCTTGTACAGCAGTTGCTGGTTTAGCGGCCTGAAGGAGTAACGGTACAAGTGGTACCGCGTGGTAGTAAGACTCAAAGCTTCCCCTTTTTGCTATATCTTTAACCTATGCATCTCCCAAACGGTATTATGTCACACGACTGCTATATATTGTGAATAATTCTTCTCTAGGAATTTCCTAGTGCGCGACATTTAATTGATTATACATTCCCGGAATGACTGTATAAATAAGGACCAATAATAACCTCTCCCTTAAAATACATTTTTGTTTATTTGAATTTCAGCTACATGTAAAAAGGAAGCAAACGGTTAACTCTCATTCTCTCATTTGACAAATGAAGCCAATTGTTACGTAAACTGTTGTTGTAAGCAGCGTTCTACCGCGCTAATAAACGAATTACTCACACTGCTCAAAATAACGAACCATGCTCGAGTTTCCTGTAGATAACATTGCTGTGTGATTGCCCTTTTTACGAAGTTTACATGGTTGACAGTGCCAGGCGCGCTGTCCACACGCTCCTTTCACAATAGCAGATGTGAATTAACAATAGCAGCTTCCTTATTCTCTAATTCTGCATATGTCATTCTGGTGGCGCACTAAAGGTTCTGTAGGCCGGACTGCGACTGATTCCATTAGTGCAGTGTGTGTAAGTACGAGTTAGACTGAGTGTGACATTTGGCCTGACGTTTTGGTTTATTTAGCACACTGAGGCAGGATAGGACGCTGTGCTATCGGTTTAGAAGCTGCAATACGCCGATTCCACCTGTGGCTAATTGGAAGCCGCGTCAGTTTATCTCGCGCATAAAAGAACATTTTCAGGCAGAGATTTAATTATTTACTCATTTACCCTGGCAGTATTTAAGGATATAAAGCCTTCTCTTCCACTATACAAGGTGAGAAAACGAACAAGGTACATTATAAAAAAGCTATAACTACTGCAAAAAAAATAATAATACACTTATAGTAATGCTTTTTTTAATTGTTGACAGTGCAAATGATGTTAATGTTAATGAAAAAGAAGCTAGAAAAATATTTAGATGTGTTCACACACTTTCGATACCCTTTGTAAATCCATTATGCAAATCTTATATACTATTATACTAACCGAACCAGTTGCTCAGTGGTAACGCATTCGGGAACTCCCGGGTTCGATTCCCGTCGACCACCTACTCTGACTTGGGCTTTTCGTGGTTTTCCCTGGTCGGTGGGCGCATTCAGAGGTGGTTTCTTATTTATCACGACTTCTCTTGCATTCCTTTTCCTCCCCATTTTTCAGGTATGATTCTAGATTTCATGGCGTATGGAAGTGCCGGCTCAATGTATGATTAAAGGAAAGGCACTCCCCTAGAGGGCTGCTTGGACTACGGGTCGTTCATCGCCCTTTTTAGGCAGCTCCAGCATTCGGGTGCGTCTTCGAGCCAGGAACTGTTGTGGACTTCTGCGCGTCTCTGTCTGTCTACTTGTGGCCTATTGCCTCCTCTGGTTCGGTCACTTTATCCCTTCCTCCTGGGGACCGGTAGCACAATAGATCTATGTAGGTCGCAGTGCGTGAGGTGTCTCCCTCCGTGTATTACCTAATATTATACCAATAACATAAACGTGGTTCTTCTTTGCACATTGTTATTCACGACACATTTTTATTTGAAATGATTTTAAAATAAGCAAAAATGCATTTAAATAAACGGCATTTAAATAAACATAATTACAGCCGTTTTTGACAAACTAAAAAAGAAACATAGATAATTTTTCGATGTATAGGGTAGTTTGAGTCAGGGGAATTGTGTGAAAATGTAGGCAAAGATGCTCAACTTAAACATGAAGCTTTATATTAATCCGAATTTTTTTTATTTGTGCTTCTGTCTCTCCCCTACCCACAAACATTGACACACTCAGGATGAGGAACTTTTTTCTAAAAGCTTTTTGGGAGTTCAAGGGACCTCTAATACCACATCTAATTTCTGGGTGCAACACAATACTATTTCTTCCTACCAAATGTGCTATACAGGACGTAAGAAGGTAGCAGGTAACGATCATTTTCACCAAAGTTAAGTGCGTGACGTTTTAATTTTGGTTAGAATTATGTTAAGAGTCAAACAGTCTCTGCATTGAAAGGGGAAAATAATCTAATCTCGGGAATCTATAAGCTAAATGAGAACGAATAGAGGCATGTCTGGTGGTAACAGCAAGGAAATGTTCCAGATTTAAGATAGTAGTAGTAGTAGTAGTAGTAGTAGTAGTAGTAGTAGTAGTAGTAGTAGTAGTAGTAGTAGTAGTAGTAGTAGTAGTGGTATTTATTAAGTACTTAGTATTACATTAATTGCATAACACAGTCCCATGGGTCAAAGACCGTACATGCTTTCTAGAAAAATACCTGGTCTGTATACGTGACTTGCAGAATCGACCACAAAACAACTATTTATATAATCACCACACTATATACATACATATAAAATGAAAAATACCCTGAATCACACACCTAAACACGCACACTCACGCACACAAGTGTTCAAGTACCACGTATATTTAAAGAAAATTTACATAAACACCTTATCTCTAAGCACACGTACTTCCATTAAGTTTGTGTCCAAGCTTGGCCAGTTTTGGCTGTTTAGAATCAAGTCCCAGCATGCTGTCCTCCGTATGTTGGAAGCCAAGCATGCTGCCAAAACAAGCGTCCAGTCTTCTTGTTCCCCGCATAATGGGCAAATCCTCCTGCAATCATCACCAATCTTGCAAGCTTTCCACCCTCCCAACCTAAGCCATGCTATTCCTGTCCTCTGTTTTATACCCAATTCCAAAATATGTTTCCTTACCCCATCCAGCTTTTATTTCATTTTGTAGCTCCAATGTTGATCTTTGTCTACTTTCAGATTCTATTTTCTGCCTGGTTATATCACATAGTCGTCTTTTGACTTTTTTTACGGCGCTGTGTGTATTTTCATTACCCCTTTTCCAGATATCGTTTAAGCCAATTTTTCATAATTCCCGTTGTAACCCCCCGCCCACCATTTTGGATGCTCTATTTTGTTCATTTGATGACGATAACATATTGCTCTCAGAGTTCTTTGATAACTTTTAATTATTCGCAGCCAGTATCTAACTATATTTAGTTTAGCAAATACAGCATCTTCCCAGCATCATACCTCACGAAGAACTCCGTAGTTTGAAGTACCCCTCCCCAACCCTAGAATGCGCTTCCAGAAATTACATGGTACTTTATTTACATTATCCACCATCTCCCATCCCCATACTTCACTGCCGTATAGTAATGAGGACCTAACCATTGCTTCATACATGGTCTGTAATGTTTTTACTGGCATATCTGGTGCCCGGGTCAACATCCTTAATACTTCAGAAAGTTGTCCAATCCCTTTGTGTTTTATAAACTCTATGTTCTTGTTCCATTTTCCACCCATATCAAACCTTACTCCTAGGTAATCGAAACTGAGAGGCAATACATACAATAAGAGGTGTAGATATGGAGAATTTATATAGGAGATTAAGGAAGTGGAAATTCTTCATTCACTCAAGCATGACACGTGTTCATTTAGGTGCATAATATGGTAAGCTTTATGGGCCTTAAACACGATTATCATAAGAAAAATGGATTTGCATTAGATTATAAAGTATTTAGTATTAAAAAATATGGCGTCAAAAGAATCTGTGTAAGGTTACTTTGAATGTTAAGAAGTACGCTCTATTAGCACCAAATATTCACTGAAATGCGTAATATTCAAGCAAACTAAAAATCTTTGTGTCCATTTATTCACAAAGTGAAAGCCGGTTCCCTAAAGCTGTTTTAATTACACAAGGTCATTTATCTCAAAAGTCCAACATTAGCAAAAAATTTTTAACACTCAACTACGAAAATGTATTCGGTGATGCAGGTATCTCCGCTGTTCGAATGTGCCGATAGTCACTACCAGCGAACTCGCTAACGATCATAGTAGGAAAGAGAAAATGATTAGGAGCAAAACATTATGGAAGTAAAACCTGCAGGCTAGACCCGAAACACTAAAACTTTTGCCTGCAGCCAGGAATGCGCAAAGAAGGAACCAATTTATACAACTTGCTATTCACTTAAGTCTAGCTCGCTAAGCCTGCGCCTGTGCTTCAACTCTACTCTCTAAACTCAATGGTTTTCCTTCGCTCCTGAGCCTGAAATCGATCTGTACTTATAGGTTAATGTTTGAGTGCCAGACACCGACATTCGACCACGCTGATGCCTATGATTTAATTTGTAGTACAACGTTTTGCCTTTCTGTGGGGTTACAACTCAATTTTAGATTAGCTCACACTCATTTCTCTACCCACTCTTCTACAAACTATTCTTACAGAGGCTTATTCTTCTACTTGCTTCATGTGCATGTAGATATGCGTTTGCAGAAATGACTTTATTACATATTTTATTTGTAGGTGTAAGTGGAATACAGTATGCTTAAGCTATAGTCAAATCTTTTAAAAGCCATTCGCTATGATTCTCTTTGTATGTCCATGAGAAAAAAAAGAATAGCAAGAAAGTAAAGCTCCTGAAAATTACAACCGATATAACAGAATATCTATGAATACCACAACATATTTTGACATAAATTGTGTTTTAAGGAGATCTATACTTCTGTGTGGTAAGCTTTTACCTATTTTGTACGGTTTACATTTTATTAAGAATTAATTCAGAATGAAGAGGATTCACGGGTTGTTTGCACAAAATTAAAGATATACATTTTATTTTTCAAGCAAAGTTCTTGAACATGTGACATTTTAATAATAATAACTGGGGCCATTTTTGAGAAAATAAATAATAACTCATATGTTCCAATAGTTTGGATTTTGCAGAGAATCTTAGTGTCGCATCCCTGAAAGACATTGCACTTAAACACAAAGTATGGTATTTAACGCAGACCTTTTTCTAAAAGTGATTTTCCTGGATGCAGGGGCCTCAAAGCACATATTTCCAGCGACATTTGATATTGAATTTTTTGGTGGAATACAATAGTTATACTTGCTATAGGTAAACAGTAAAGAAATAAAAAAAAACACTTCGTTCTGTTAGACCTAGAGACCAAAGGAGGGCTGCAAAGCAATCAATACGATAGTTCTCGCATTGGATGTCTCTTTGCATGATTATTAACCGAATTATGCTAAAATCATTTGATCTCTCTTCCTCTGTGAATGATATTATTTTGGTACACTTCAACATTTACTGTATGTTTGAAAACTTCTGCCCAATTATTCTTCTTGCCCTGCTCCTATCATAACAGAGATATATAAGCCCAATTTAAATTACAAGAACATCATTTATACCACCATTTAGGTTAAACCATGATTCCTACGCAAGAAGTTCAAATGTGGTTTAATCAAACTAATAGAAACTACACAGAGTAAATTCCCCTGCTTCTGGAATCCCAGGTTATGAACAAGTGTTCCCTATAACTTTCAAGCAGTTTCAACTCTACAGATAATGAATAGGATATCCTTAAGTGGAATAGAATTATTAATTGCTGATTATAAATATTGCTTTTATCAAATACCTGCTTACGAAAGCCTAACAACCCTGATAATATCTCATGCCCACAGACATGAAGTATTATGGAATTATGCAATAAGAAATAGACGCAACTTCGCTGCATACGGCTGTTAGAAATAGTAACTGTGTTATGACAATTCTATAAAATTGTTAGGAGGATAAAGTGGCGCACATAAGATGCTGTAGCAGATGCTTTTATGTAAAGGTAGAACGAGAGCAAGAATTATAGATTATAATTTTACTTCACTGCTTTTATTAATAATTGACACGATTTAAATAGCACTTCACTAATAGAGAGCTGTGATATTCTTTAATTAATTACTTGCACTTTTTAACACGTAAAGCTATTTTTGTCTCACACGAATACGTATTAAATTTCTTGAGGACACTTTTTGCGTCTGGTTAGTAACGCTGTCTGCATCCAACTGAACTGATTTCAACCGCCTAAACTTGTAAATTTCTGTATTTCAAGTTTCTGATTGGCTATTCCTAATCCAATAGAATACCTTTAATTAACTAAAGCTTTGTATGGTTATTGATTGGCTATTTTTTATAAACTGTCACTAAAATTACATTATTGCTTCCAAAAATCACAAGTAACATTTAAACTCTCAAACTCATTATTGTCTCAAGGTTACCTCATTGTTACCTCGTTGTTAGCAACTTTTAACCTATTATTCTCACAGCTCCTACATTATTAAATTACGTAATATAGTCACATAACGTTATTACACATGGATACAATAATACAAACATATACAATGACTGTAATATACACTTTAAATATATATTGTTACATACACATATTGCTTTAAGGCGGGCTGTTATTAATATTTTATATTATACAATTAGACTGAAATCATTTAAGTGTTAAAAATACTGCCTCGTGGAATTATGTAATAAGAAATAAACGCAACTTCGCTGCATACGGCTGTTAGAAATAGTAACACGTTATGACAATTCTATAAAATTGTGTGCAGGGTAAAGTGGCGCACATAAGAATCGATCAGGAGTCTCTAGGAGACAGATGCTGTAGCAGATGCTTTTATGTAAAGGTAGAACGAGATAGAGAATGGCAATGAACAGCCCACGTGGGATTAAACCTGAATTTCCCTGGCGACATATGCGATGATAATACGTGAACATAATACCACTAACAATAACCAACGATACAACTGGCGGTGAGTATCAGTACTACTGCTCCAGACCTTTTCTTGTTTCAGCATTTTTTCTAACATTTAGTCAGCAATATAAGATCCTCTCCGCAAAAGAAAATACCTGTTCAAAATCATGGAATGTCTGTGCAAATTTTTGTTTTCATTAATCTGCACAGAAGTATCAAAGTTCAATTATTTTGCAGTCACTCTGCCAAGATATCATTTGAGGTAACTCAGGATTTTGTAAGGCGTACTGTCTAATATTTGTAAATCTTAAAGATTGTAATGTAACTGAGCTTTACCTTATAGCATATAAGAGGAGAGGAGTTTTAACTGTTATCAATTAGTTTGTAACTTATTGTTCATTTACTGACTAGTGATTAACGGAACAGATGACAGATTTATCCAAGAGAACTTAAATATCCTTCCCTTAGTTCTAACGTAAGTTACTGAAATTTTTTATATGGTGATGCATTATACCTATGAAGCATTTCAGATAAAAATGGCATGTTTTACATTTTAATTTAAAAAAGCCCCGAAAGAGAGAAACATATTCCACACATCACTTTGAGGTAAGTTAAATGGTTTTTACAAATTTATATCCGTGACATGAAGCAAGCTGGTTGTTTTGGAAACAAAAAAAAAGATTTTATGTTCTGCAGTTACCTGTAAACCCAAGATTCAAGAGTAACAAATCACTTCTGCAGTACATTCAGCCAACATCTCGTCCTAAACACAGTAAAGTGAATGTTCTAAGTCAAAGTCAAATTTCTAATTATGTATATTCTATATCTGCTAACGTTCTGGTGCAGTTGTATGATTGTTGTCATTTTGTAATGCAAGTGACCACATTCTGACAATGGCTTACTGGAATATAAACCAAGTATTCTTTAAATTGTCCTGCGGGCTAGAGCGTGGGGCTCTGGTTCCCGGTCACGGAATGCGCCCATGTTCGATCTCACCAATGGGGGTGCAGATTTTAAATCCCGGCATCATGAGGAAAGTCAGGAGCTGCGATAGGCAGCGATGCCGACCACGGAGGCCAACATTCTGGCTGGGGGATGCGTTCTAGCCTCCTTCAAGGCGGCCAGCTAAGTTGCTTTTGACTTGGATAATTTACAGGTTTACTTGAAAGCATTACTCAGATAAGAGAAATTGAATGTTCATTCTTATAGCACACCACCAATACACCAGGAAGGCAAGGAAGGTTAAAGTTCCATTCACCACCATACCATTAACTGTTTCTTATCTGAATCAACCTTCAAATAAATTTTAACCATGTCCTAATTGTGAAATACTTCTGATAACAATTGCAAGAATGGATGAATAGAAAAACGTTACTTTACAAGTACATAAAATAGAAAGCACAGATAGGTAAAACCTCACTACAACAATAATGAATTTAAGCATATAATATTTTATCCATTTGGGGGAAAGAAAATGAACTTCCAGCAGCACCGGTCAATATACTACCACAAGCATTTTGTCTGAGTCCACAAGATGAAAGGATGACTGTAAAAGACTCCGAGTTAAACAAAGAAGCGAACGAAAGAGAAAACCCAAGAAAAGATAATGCAATGAAAGCGAAAGTCTTCGTTACTTCGTTCTTCGGCAAATTACTCAGAAGTTTCCAAACCGCTCTAATTCGTCACGATTTCAATTAAGCACAAATTTTAGTTTATTTTCATCTTCGTTAAGGTAACTGGTATGAGAAAAAAAATGTAGATTGGCGTAGAAGTTATTCTTACGCGAGTTTAATTATTAGGATGCAATATTCGCAAATGCTCACATAGGATCCTTGGGTTTCTTGGAAGCAGTTAAGGTATATTCACAGTTTCTCTACCACTTATGCACATCTATAGCACCTTGAAAGGAATAAAAGTTATAAATGATCTATTTTATGCATGCGTGTGGTGTGTGTGTGTTTTTTGTGTGGAGGAAAAGTGGGATAAATAACAAGTTTGGTGGTAATAAATTGTTATTTCTCACCAGCCGTGTGTAGGGCAAGGTTGAAAAGGTAGAATCAGAACGAAAAATTCAATGTCATAGGGGGGATTTGAACCACGGATCTTCCAGTTTCCGTTCGGTTTCTCTAACCAACATGCTGACATGACACTAAATTCCTCAATTGAATCAGTTGAGGTTATTTAGTGTCGGCAACCGGACGGAAACCGGGAGATCTATGATTCAAATCACGGCTATGGGATTGAATTTTTCAGTCTGATTCAACCTTTCCAACCAAGTTAGAATCAGACCGAAAAATCCATAATTTAAATACCAAACTTGGTTTGAAACGTAGAATCAGACTGAAAAATTCAATCCCATTCTTCCTTTCCAACCAAGTTTGGTGTTTAAATTCTGATTTATGACAAGGGAATGTACATACCCCATGGTTTTACTAACTTTCATTTCCTCAAGAATGCTTCCAATAGTTCTGGTTCAAATATAATGAATTTGAGGTTTTGGCATTACGAATAAAACGTATATCTATCGTAAATTAACTGCAAATAGTCATTGTTTGATAAATGTGAAAGTAATACACGAGAAGAAAGAGTTAAATATCCTAATAGTATCTATAGTTTATAATAAATACATTTTTCTTTCACCCGTGCCTTTCTTTCTTTCTATTTCTTTGGATGAGCAATTTTTGGAATATATCTCGCCGTAGGTTTAAACTCTCTCAGAGTTTACATTTCCAATCCAGATACATCTCCTTTTTATTTATAATGAAGTATTAAGACTATTTTGCTTAGGATTATGGATTTGTTTTGTAAGGAATTACTCTTACTTCCATACCATTCTCTACAATAAACGAATGTGTGTGTGACATACCTAATGAAATAATTCTGTGTGCATTTTAAAATTGATTGTGTTGTATTTCTATAGGAGAAAGTTTTTGGCGAAAGTTACATTTTTCGTTTACAAGTAATTATAAGGAACTTTTATTGCTGACAGGTTTAATCGCTTTCCTTCATTCATTTTTCGTTTCCTGATTTTCTTTATCTTTGTTGAATACTCATATAGGTTTAAGAGGATTGATGCTTATCAGAAAATGTTTTAATTTTACTCATGTATGTCAAGAAGCATACCATGGAGTTTAAAATAACGAGTTCACTGTGCCCACTCCTAACTCCCTAACTTAACTTTATTGATTGCCTCTATTTAAATTTCGTACATTAATTTGACAATATGGAGTCTGTCAATATAACCGTGGAATAAATTATGGAAAAGAAATTGTTCATACTTCCCATATATGGCCGTTAACAGTTCAAGTAGATATTATTTTCTCTCTATTTCGAGTGCAGAGATCTTTTTTGAGTGCATAATCTCGTTTATATAAACTTTCGATATCCTTTTTATTATTATCAGATCTGTTTTGTAGTAGTAAGTCTTTCTGTTTAGTAGTTCTCGATAACTTTTGAGCCTTGGAACTTTCCTTAACCATTTTATCGTTATTTTATTGACTTGGTTCCTTTTGTTTAAAATTATCCTTGGAACAAACTTTTAATGCAAGTATTGCTCTACAGTCGTTGCATTATAAGTAGTTTTTAATAATAGGATATGGTTTATTATACACTTATATATATTTCTTCCACGTGTTTTCACTTGTCATTTACTCCGTAATAATCATTATATTCCTTTAAATACAGCTTAAATCAGAATGAACTGACATTGTATACACAGACTTATGTGTGTTCTCCAGTACTAAGAATCGTGTCTTTCCTTCTATAGTTACACAATTTTTAAGTTTACCTAGTGAGGGAATATTTTAATTTTTAGTCACAAATAAGTATTCTAAATATTTCATATTATATATAAATCCAAATAATATAATTGAAAACTTGCTGTTATAACGTGTTCACAAAATTAAAATGCATTGAAATGAATATTTTAACTAGAAAGGATTGAACATGTTTGTTCCTTAATGTTTAGAAAATACTGTAGAAATTATGTTGTAATTTGATGTATGAAACGTTAAAAGTATTACTTTTAAAATCGCTTTATATATTGTTTCATTAAACCCCGTGCTGGTGATTGAGTATAGAACTTCTTTCCAACGAAAATTTCATAAATTTAACCTTTTATGCACGAGTATATTTTTTCACAGAGGATTGAATATAAAGCCATATATTTATTTGTGAAATTGTTGTGCATATTTTAGCACGGGCTTTCTAAATGTTTTAATTTCAGTAGAAGTTACATGAAAATAAACAGTATTTCAGCAGAAGCTAAATAATAATGAATTGATGTATAAATTCTATATGGTTTGAAATATCGAGTTTATTTTATAAGCGTAGGAAAATATAGCTCTAAAATAGTTATCTAGAAAGGGTGAATCAAAGGAAACAGAAAAGCCCAGGTCCTCTGAGAAACTATAATCCTTAGCGCTCTTTGGTCTAATGTTTTTAATTTGTGTGACAATATTAGTTTTAAAATTAAAAGTGCTTCTATTATATTGGAAATTTTTAAAGGTTTCACAGTATCCTAGTAAACATTTTTCTACTAGGTCACCTTACAGATGGCTTATGGCTTTGCCAAATGACTTTGAAACAACACGCGTTGGGTTAAAAAAGTGGCCGACATTAGTTCGCATACATAAGGCAGAAATGGACGACTATCCAGTCGATACGGGGAGATGATGTGGACGGCACCATACTTCCCACAACCGGAACGTTGGCTTATGTGACCTACAGACCATTACCTATCGTAGCTCCTCGGATGCATCACGATGCCGAGTGGGTACTAGTCCTATAGATCAGTGGTGACGAAAAGGGGACTCGCGAGGCAGTGGGACTCGCAGGCGCCACTCCTTTTCTAGCTGTCTATTAATGTATTTTCCATATGCTGCTGAGGGTGTACTGCGTGTTGCATATTTGATGACTCGAGGGAGAAAGGCATTTTCGCCACCCTTGCTATAGATGATTAAGAAAATCTCTAAATCCACGCGCGTACTGTGTATGGGAGCCGGAGGACTACGCTGCAACCCACTACACCACGGCGCGTGTTGTGCTGGCAATTACCATAAATAAATCTCACGTGGTACAGAAAATCTTCCCCTCTCTAAGTTTTGCCAGAATGCAATTTGTAATATGATAGTTTAATACTGGATATTTTTACTCTTGGTAACAATAAGGCAAAAAATAATAATAGCACATGGTAAAGAGGAGAGGATACCAACATCAAATATTGGCGAAAAATCATTGTTTCAAATAAAATGATATACAGCCATGGCAACCATCACATTTAAAATTCCGTTCCATTGTGTTTTGTACTGCAAATGAAGCAGGACCCAATTGCATTTTGTTCTGGTGTTCATCGTTTGCATTATGTAACAGAACGGCCGCTGTGATGTACGGGCAATGAATTCACAGCTTGTTTTCTTTAATGCAACAGATTGGCCGATTGTAAACCAGAAATGCAGTACTAGGACTAAAATTCAAAGGCGTTCGATATACATTGTCCAGCTCAGTGGGTGCCTGCGGACACAATTTATTATACCACTCAGTTTGAATAGCTGAATGGATTTATTTCCTTTTTCCGTTTTATTTTCTTGTGTTTAGAAAAAGCAATAATCAGTTTTACAAACCATGGAGCCTAGAAAGTCGTTTTGATGTTAATTTATTTTCTTAATCGAGATCTTTTGCTACACATTAGTTTTCCTTCGTCTATTTCTCTTTCGGGAGCTGCACATAGGTTCCAAAACATCTTCTATTCCCTACTCTGAATTTAATACTTTATCAGTGTGTAGGGCACTTATATGAACCACTGAAGTGCAAAATGCATAAATAAAAACAAAATGTATACAACAAATCTGATGTGTTACATTCATATAGCTATCTCTATGCTCTATCTTTATTAGTGGCTATACAAATTATGTTCACGAAAGTTTATTCTTCTACCTACTTCATTTTAAACGAAATAACCATTTACGAAATAACTACATTGTATGTTCATTATAGATACAAATGGAATGGTGATAGTCAAATGTTTAATAACAGAACGCTATATTCTGGTCTTAAAAGTTCCTTACTCTTGACATAGCATTGCGAGAAAGAGCTGAAAATCGACAGGATTTTAAAATAACGGTATTGAAAAATAGAAATAATAAACGATATAACGGAATGCTTGATGCCACATATGGTTATTTGAAATAAAGTGTGTGTGTTAAATTGATCGACATTTTTGTGTAGTACGTTTTCGTCTATTGCTTAACCTTACAATTAATACAAGATTATACAAAATTCCTTCGAATGAAGAGGGCTTTACAGGCTATCCCTAGAAAATTGAAGTTATTCATTTCATTTGTCATGTAAATATATTTAATATATTGTATTTTAATTATAATTTTTAGAGCAATTTTTTAGAAAATAAAAAATTTCGATAAACGTTCCATTTAAAGGGTAGCTTTAGGTAGGAGATTTTCTTGTAAATCTTACTGAGACATTTTTGGAAGATACTGAATCTAAATACTAAGTTTGTGTTTAGCCTCTTTTGGTTTTTTATTCAGGAGGCTTCAAAACATGTATTTCCGTTTAAATCTCCATATCGAATGTTTGGGTGGAATGCAATACCTCCTCTAGCTACTACGTACGTAGTAGACAAAGCAAAAATCCAATATCCAGTTCTTAAAAATTTTCAGGTCTGAAATTCTTCTAAATTTACTGAAAAGGAACACACGTAATTTATTTCTCAAATGTTTTCATATGTAAATGATAAGGTCGATATTTTCAAGAGTTAAGTAGTTGCAGTGTGCTAACTACCAGGAGTTTTTTCAAGGCTCTCCCTCGGGTACCCTAGAAAGATTATCATCATCAACTGCAAAACAGACTTAACCATGTGATCTGTTGTGGACACAATTCGAAGTTTGGCTGGTCATCCTATACATCTTCTGCCAAGAGGTATGTAATGTAGAATTTCCCTCGGAATTCACATTCGATCCATCCTTCCAGTTTTTTCCTCGAAACTGTGACAGAACACACTGGGCAAATTCACAAACTGTCTATTTCTTATTTCCAAGTGCAACCTTTCCGTTTTCATTTATTAAAATGTGTTCTATTCTACAAAATTGTATAATTTTACAATTTTTAAGTTCATTTCATAGTTGTGTTTATAATTTTAACTCAACAGCTTCTATAATGGATCATCAGCTATTACAAGTTTCAGCAGTTTTAGCTGATTCACATTACAACATTGGACTCTAGCCATGGTATTCATAGTAGAATTATATAATAATCGCTGTTAAGCTTTAATACTTATGTTTCAGATTTCAAGTTAAATAAGGCATACTTTAGTTTTAATTTATGGCATTTGAATTTAAGATGTGCTTATAGCAATTTATAGTCGACTAAAGTTTACTTAATCACTCAAATATGTTGAACATTGTATGTTTTAAACCTCTAAAGTAATATTGGCCAACATTTTGAATTATTCAAAAATAAGAAATTCATAGCCCAAATACTTTTTCCAAGAAATTACCGGCACAATTTAGATTTTAAATTGAAAATAATTACAATGGAAGCTTCGTTTGGACAGTCTTCTGATGTGTAAAACTGACACGACTTTCTCCACCCCTATCAATTTAGAGATGTCTTTAAGCTTCTTCATGTTAGCGTCAATTAATGCTTACTGATAAATAGTTTCCTAAGTGGAATTTTGCTAGGAATGAAGTTAGAGCCATTTATGAGTAAACAAAAAACATTAGAATATGTATAGAATAGTATGGTAAGGCGAAGAAATTATCGAAAACTATCGATTATCGGATTTTTAAACGTGAACTTGTAAGATGTCTGACTTTGATTTAGAGTTTGATATTTTACCAATTTTGATTTTCTGAGTAATGCTAGTTAATGGCTTGTGTTAAAAACTTACAGTAAAAGTAACTTAACCCCTTATTACCAGAATTATTTTGCTTGCTCTTTCTCTAATTCCTAAACCGCTTTCATATCCCTTAACAGGCACCACAACCGAAGTAATTCCAATGACTGTACTTGTTCAGGTTACATTTGACTGTAACTGCACGGATTTTAGTTTTTATTCTTATAAACCACACTAATTTAATTAAAAAATTAAAATTTTTACAATATAAAACAGCTTTAAATTCTTGTGTAACTGTTAATATAATATGACATTAAAAACAAAGCCATTAAAAAATCTAAAACCTCAGCAAAATTGTATAAAATATATAAGGTATGCTAATTCAGGCACTAAGAGGTTAATGACAACGACTTGTTGAAACACTTGTAAATTAAGCGTTTCAATTAGGTTCAGAAGCGCACATTTAGGACCAACTCTCAATGGGAACTGAACTACAAGAAGCACAGTTGAAGATGTATTCCTTGATTCCCATGGCTGTGATATGTAAAACTACAGCATAGCTGAATATGTATTCAGGAATCCTTGCTTCCCATTGCTATGATATGAAGAATTAATTACAGCTAAATATGGATTCATGAATCCTTGGTTCCCATGGCTGTGATATGAACAATTAATTACAGCTGAATATGTATTCAGGAATCCTTGCTTGCCATGGCTGTGATATGTAAAATTGATTACAGCTGAATATGTATTCATGAATCCTTACTTCCCATGGCTGTGATATGTAAAATTAATTACAACTGAATATGTATTCAGGAATCCTTGCTTCCCATGGCTGTGATATGTAAAATTGATTACAGCTGAATATGTATTCAGGAATCCTTACTTCCCATGGCTGTGATATGTAAAATTAATTACAACTGAATATGTATTCAGGAATCCTTGCTTACCATGGCTGTGATATGTAAAATTAATTACAGCTGAATATGTATTCAGGAATCCTTGCTTCCCATGGCTGCGATATGTAAAATTAATTACAACTGAATATGTATTCATGAATCCTTGCTTCCCATGGCTGTGATATGTAAAATTGATTACAGCTGAATATGTATTCATGAATCCTTGCATCCCATGGCTGTGATATGTAAAATTAATTACAACTGAATATGTATTCAGGAATCCTTGCTTCCCATGGCTGTGATATGTAAAATTAATTACAACTGAATATGTATTCATGAATCCTTGCATCCCATGGCTGTGATATGTAAAATTAATTACAACTGAATATGTATTCAGGAATCCTTGCTTCCCATGGCTGTGATATGTAAAATTAATTACAACTGAATATGGATTCATGAATCCTTGCATCCCATGGCTGTGATATGTAAAATTGATTACAGCTGAATATGTATTCAGGAATCGTTGCTTCCCATGGCTGTGATATGTAAAATTAATTACAGCTGAATATGTGTTCAGGAATCCTTGCATCCCATGGCTGTGATATGTAAAATTGATTACAACTGAATATGTATTCAGGAATCCTTGCATCCCATGGCTGTGATATGTAAAATTGATTACAACTGAATATGTGTTCAGGAATCCTTGCATCCCATGGCTGTGATATGTAAAATTGATTACAACTGAATATGTATTCAGGAATCCTTGCATCCCATGGCTGTGATATGTAAAATTGATTACAGCTGAATATGTGTTCAGGAATCCTTGCTTCCCATGGCTGTGATATGTAAAATTAATTACAGCTGAATATGGATTCATGAATCCTTGCTTCCCATGGCTGTGATATGTAAAATTAATTACAGCTGAATATGTGTTCAGGAATCCTTGCATCCCATGGCTGTGATATGTAAAATTGATTACAACTGAATATGTATTCAGGAATCCTTGCATCCCATGGCTGTGATATGTAAAATTGATTACAGCTGAATATGTGTTCAGGAATCCTTGCTTCCCATGGCTGTGATATGTAAAATTAATTACAGCTGAATATGGATTCATGAATCCTTGCTTCCCATGGCTGTGATATGTAAAATTAATTACAGCTGAATATGGATTCATATATCCTTGCTTCCCATGGCTGTGATATGTAAAATTAATTACAGCTGAATATGGATTCATATATCCTTGCTTCCCATGGCTGTGATATGTAAAATTGATTACAGCTGAATATGGATTCATGAATCCTTGCTTCCCATGGCTGTGATATGTAAAATTAATTACAGCTGAATATGGATTCATGAATCCTTGCTTCCCATGGCTGTGATATGTAAAATTAATTACAGCTGAATATGGATTCATGAATCCTTGCTTCCCATGGCTGTGATATGAAGAATTAATTACAGCTGAATATGTGTTCAGCAATCCTTGCTTCCCATGGCTGTGATATGTAAAATTAATTACAGCTGAATATGGATTCATGAATCCTTGCTTCCCATGGCTGTGATATGTAAAATTAATTACAGCTTAATATGGATTCATGAACCCTTGCTTCCCATGGCTGTGATATGTAAAATTAATTACAGCTGAATATGGATCCATGAATCCTTGCTTCCCATGGCTGTGATATGAAAAATTAAGTACATCTGAATTTGTATTCATGAATTCTTAATTTCCATGGCTGTGACATGAAAAATGAAGCACAGCTGAAAATGTATTCATGAATCCTTAAATCCTATGGCTGTGATATGAAAAATGAAGAAATTATCACTGATGTTGTTTGTATGAATACTCTGGCATAGTTCCACCGACGTTCATCTCGCTAATTCAGGAAAGGGGAGAGTGTGGCAGGCGGGTATATGTGAATTAAACTGCAGCGGTGGAAACACAACTTAATTTGTTACAGCATTACTGTTACATAATGTATAAGCTGCTTTTCCAAGAAACAAGCATATACCAACAGGAGCCTACTAGGCAGAGAAACGAAGAGGCTGACGGACAAGCCCTCTCAAGAATGAAAAGGAGGCAAGGTCGATAAAGCAGATCTTCTATAAAACTATGAGCATGTAAATTATCATGAGTAACATTTAAGCATTATAAACCTGTATGTTAACTGATCCTTCTGAATTAAGTTTTTCAGCTTTTGAAAAAAGTTTGAAAATTATGTATCTAAAACTATAACTCTAAAAGAATCATTACTAAGAATCACACAGAGCACTGTATCGTGACTCTCAATAATATAATTTTGGAAGATATTTTATTCTAATTGATACATTATCTAATTGCTGACGGAGTTTTAAATCATTATAACACCCTTTAAAATATATCTTATATGTGCTGTCTTACTTCTTGTGAACAGAAGACAAGGAAGAATGAAACAGTTTAAAACATGGTTTGATGATGATTTAGAACGAATGAACGTTATGGCCCTTAATACTATATATAAAAACACAAAATTAGAAGAAGCATTAACATTGTATAAACAATATAGAAATGAACATAAATCTGCACTATAAATGAACAAAGTTAAAATGCAACATCAGTTATGTTAAAAATAAACAGAATAAATTAAAAGGGGTATGGATTGTTGTGAAAAGAGAAACTATTAATAGCAAAAATACTTACTGTATCTATTTGACCAGATATGTTTAAACAACGTTTTTCTGAATGTGTGAAACATAACCGGACAAAGCAAAGCAAATAGGGCAGTTTAATGTGTCAATTACAAATGTTTTAAGTAATATTACAAGTGTTTTAAGTAATAATATCGTTCTTAGCATAATGTAAGCTTTAGAGGAAAGAAATAATCTAAGAACTGGTTATCCAAGTTGTAAACGAAAGGAAAAACCTTTTCAGTGTTGATGTTATGAACTTAGTACTAGAATAACAAAATCTGTTATTATTTATATTGTGAATCCACTTACCCTGTGTACCAACTTATGTTTAAATGCTGGTGCTTTTCCTGAAGAGCAAAACGTAGCCAAGGCGGTTCCCATATTTAAGAAGGGTGATGTGAATGAACCAGAAATTTACAAGCCAATTTCTATTGTACCCATATATGGCAAAGTTTCTGAAAGCGTTGTGCTATATCAAATAAGATAATATATTGGGGAAAATAATATTCTTAGTTGAACACAGTTTCGTTTTTCTTGGTAGAAGTACACATGATGGTCGTTTCCCCGGGGATTTTCTCCCGCTGGGAGACCTGATCTGTTGGGAGGCACTCAGCCTCGTTAGGTCCCTGAGGGGCCAAGGAGCTACTTGATTGAAAAGTAGTGGCTCCAGGTTAAGGAGGCCGCATACCCCGGACGGGAGGGACCGGGACGCTGACCACGTCCCACCTTTCAGTACTGCACACCACTCATGACGCCTATTGTGGGCAGAGGTGGGGGCTGCAGCGGCCGGTCGGCGGGCCTTGGCCCCGTAACAGCTGCTGCGCCACGGAGTTTAGTTTAGTTTTAGAAGTAAACATGATGCTATACAACATTTGTTATGTACGGTTATAAAGCTTTTGATGAAAAGGAAGATGGTCTTGTGCTGTTATTTGTTGGAAAGGGGTTTTAGGATAATGGGAATGGGGTCGGTATGGCAAAGAGCTGAAACAAATGGCAAAACATATGGAAAGGTGTCAAAAGAAGACTTGAGAGGCATCAATTATAACAGGAAATAGAACCGGATTGTAAAATCTTCTCTAAGTCTAGCAAACCAAATAAAATTGAGTTGGGGTAAAGCGGCATATATACTTAACTTAGGAAGAAAGGAAACATCAGGAATGGCATGGTTTAGACTGGGGGGCTGGAGGGTACAGAAATTGACTGACGATTCTGGCGGAGAATCTGCCCATTCTGTGATTTGGATGAGGACTGGGTACATATTTTGGCAGAATGCGCTCAGTGGGAG
The DNA here is from genome assembly GCA_030765065.1 of Deroplatys truncata. NCBI lineage: Eukaryota > Metazoa > Arthropoda > Insecta > Mantodea > Mantidae > Deroplatys > Deroplatys truncata. The sequence continues at coordinate 166,397,743 of CM060978.1, read as the reverse complement.
TAACATCAAACAATTAAACTCAAAGAAAAATTCTTTAGTCCGTCAAGAAAGAAGTTGGCATGTTGGGATCTATTGGCTGACCAGAAGAACTGGCAAAACATGGGAAACTTCTTGGCTAAAGTGCGCAAAGCTAGGTCACATTTGTTCACTTAGTCAGAGGTAATTTATCTCTACTTTGCACTTTCTTGTTTTTTCTGTTTTGTTTCTTTTTCTGCTACTTATTTTGTCACCATAGCTTGTATCTTAAATATGCATGTACGGTCAATGACCGAATGTACTAAATACTGTGTAATAACTTCAATAATTAGAAACCAATAAAGATACCTTATCTATCTATTTACTTATAAGTAAAGCTTTCGACTGCATTACACATTATTTATTATTAGCGAAATTAGACTTCTGTGTAATAAGAAATAGTGACTACAATTGTTTTATAACTATTTAATTGGACGTAGCCATTCAGTCTTTGTAAACGGCTTAAGGTGTACACATGTTTATCTGGATTTTGGAGTACACAAGGAACAATCTTAGGACCTTTTTTATTTCGCATTATGATAAACGATTTACCATGCATGTAATATGCCTGTTCAGACGATTGTATATGCTGATGATTCCATCTTTATTCTAACATATAGTGAAGCTACTGTTCTTAATGACACGCGTAACGGTATTGTTTATGGCATCACTTTTGTAGCAATAGTTTTTTTAAATAAGTGAAAAATTGCAAAAATTATTTTGTCCTAGGAAAAGCTCAGGTGATGCTAAAAATATTAATGTGAAGCTTTTAAGCATGTTGCTGTATCAGAATTGAACTGGAATTCATATATTGAAATCAATAAAAAGCTTTCTAAAGTTGTATGTTCTGAACAATTTATAAAAATGTATCACGTAGCTATCTAAAGCAAATATACTTTCAATTTTCTGAAAAGGTGTTTTCAGCTATGGGATACTGTATACCTACGCAAATTCTAGCAAACCTAATGACATTTTATTTTACAAAAAGGGTCACGCTCCATGCAAGCCACTTTTTAAACAATTGAGAATCTTAACAGTGCACAATTGTTACATATTAAAATTATTGTTATATTTCCAGAGGAATGTGAACCAGTTTACACTGAAAAGCATGCACACACCTTAAACAGTAGAAATATTGACAAATTACGTCTGCCATTTGCTATGTAGATTGAAGAAAGTCAGAGATAGCTATTTGGTAACCAGCATTGTAGCATACAATGAGCTGCCCGATGATATGGGAGTACTGATTGTGGTACCGCTCAAGACTTGATAATTGATAATGTATTTTAGAATGTGGACGAATTTATTAATACTAGCATCACCATATAACTAAATATTAGCTATTATCATAACTATGACTATTGTACCTGCTACCTAATGCCTGAAAAAGGGGAGAAAGTATTAGAAATTCTGAGAATGTAAACACATTAACGGGTTTATTAATGCAATGTCAGTAACAATAAGAGCAACATTTCCGGGTGGCATTAGCAGTTAAGTGCACGTCAAGAACTCGTGGAAAATGGCTGAAAGCACAGAGTTGAACTGGGAGGAGTTGTTTGAATTAGTTATGTGAACCAATAAGCATTAGGGACATTAAGGGACCAGGAGACCATTTTCGGGCAGAAAAGGGCAACATTTTGGGATTCTAGTGTTTTACATACAAATACACTGGGATAAATACACATTATCTGGCATTATAGCCTTTTGTAATCTGTAATTCTTAAAGTGTACTGCAATGTTAAAACGGGAAATGAGTATACGTTTGAAGTCTTACAGCATCTCGTATTTTGCTTTTATTTTCTCTTTTTTCACTTTTTCATAAATACATTTTGCTTTCTCTACCACGTATATAGTAAGTCCGTCTGAACAGCATAACTCAAAAACCAAAAGTTGGATAAATACCAAACTTTGTATCATCCAAGAGTGCGACACCAACATTTTTAGAAATACTTTTCGAAAATTTTGATTTTCTAAAAAATGACTGTTTTGATTAAAATACCATATATTAAAATATTTACATGATAAATAAAACGCAAATCTTAAATTCTCTGGGAATAGTCTGTGAAGTCTACTTCATTCGGAAGGAATTTTGTATAATCCTTTATAACTGGAAAAACTTAAGCGATAGACGGAAACGTACTTAAAGTTCTCTTTAAAACACACAATTCATTTCAAGAAAGTTATTTGTGACATAAGCCATTTCTGAGATATATGTTATTAAAAGTTGGAATTGTTCATTACTTGGCCATTCGGCTAAAGTCCGATCAACATTCAGTTGTTTCTCGCGATTGCATGGAAACAGTATGAAATTTTAAGGCCAGCATATAGCGTCCAGTTCTTAAAAAGTTGACCATCGCTGTCTCTTTGTACCGCTAACGAAATGTGTGTTGTAACTATTTCTACAAAGGTTTGTATTAAAACATAATAGGTATAAAATAATCTTTAGTAAGAATGGTTTTTATATCCACTAATAAACGATATGGGTAGAGAAAGTCATGTGAATGTACCACATTAGATTTTTCAAAATATAAATTGTTCCTTGCACATGAGTTGTGAAACGATTTCAATGTATAACTTTATCCACTTGTTCAAAACGCTATTCATTATTTTTTTCTTTAACCTTACTACTGGTTAGGAAAAAACAAGCTGACATGTCATATCAGATATAAAGAACATCTGCTTGAAAGAACTGTTCTCTAGAACAATTGAGCAACAGGGATATTCCTGGTCCGACAAACACACTGAAGCTCACATGTGCACGACATAGGTAAACGATCATCCAACGATACTGGTAGATGATGTAGTTATCACCATGGAATGTTGATTCTCTTAACTTATAAATTGCTACTGGATTGAAATCTTTATGAAAATCCACATTAATTCGAAATTTCATCCAATTTAGCCACTAAGTAAAATTCTTCAGGGACAACAGCAATGATGTTCCTTAATGTCTAGTGTGGCAAAAGTCTGGAAACGCAGGAAAATTGGCTAAAAAGCTATTTAAATTGGCTAAAAAGCTATTTAATTTGGCTATTTTCATTGGTTTTGATGAAAATAATTTCTCTATCGGCGGAATCAGTAATTACTACTATTACTAATTATTATGTTCCAGACTATCAAACTGTATTATTATTATTTTAATTGACAGAGGGTTGAAAAGAAAATAATTTAAAAAATTGAAATCCTGTGGAATCCTGATTTCCTTAAAATCTGTTGTGTTCTTGAATATGTTGCTTAATTCATTCACAGGTTGCGTTCACTTCATTAAGCTCATACGAATCTACCTCTATGCGCAGTTACTTGGAATAATTTTAATGAAGCTCTTACATAACGATGGATTTAATTGATTACGCTAGTATGCATGATATCGGATGACTGAAAACTAATAATTGATTCTGACTCAATCTTTTATGCTGATTTCACAAATGCTTTTAGTTTTTTTCTACAGTTTTTTCACAATTTCACTTCAAAAATATAGAGATATAAAGATATTGCTTCCGCCACTACACATAAAATTGGACTTGATGAAGCAATTTGTAAGGGCTCTACCACAGGATGGACCCTGCTTCAAGTACCTTTCCAAGAAATTTCCCTTCATTACACAAGACAAATTCAAGGTTGGAATTTTTGTTGGTCCTCAAATAAAGAAATTTATGAAGGATGAAGATTTTGAGAAGACAATGAATGAGGGAGAAATAGAAGTATGGACCGCCTTCCGATCAGTTACTGAAAACTTCTTAGGCATCAACAAAGATCCTAATTACAAGGCCATTGTCGAAACAATGTTGGAAAATTTCAAGAAGATGGGTTGTATCACGAGTGTAAAGGTGCATTTTCTGCATACACATATCGACTACTTTCCAGAAAATCTGGGACATTATAGTGAAGAGCAGGGTGAACGTTTTCACCAAGATATTAAGGAAATGGAGAGGAGTTACCAGGGGAGATGAAATGAAACTATGATGGCCGACTACTGTTGAATGTTGAGGAGGGACAGTAATCTTCAAGGATCTGCAAGGAAGTCAAAGAAGAGAAAGTTTGAAAAAAAAATGAAACACTTTGGCTTCTTGTTTTGTTAAAATGTAGTCTTAAGAGTATTCTTAAAATATTTCTTGAATAAAACTTATATTTTGTGAAATGGTATTTGAATACTTTTCTACACTCATTAGTAAAATTGTCAAAACATTACTTCTTATTTTGTGCAAAAACCTGACGCGATAGAAAAAACGGAAGTTATTTCTATAATCAGCATAAAAACTTGATTCAAGAACACATAATTTTAAGAAATCATCTGACAAAAGGTTTGAAAATGCAGACTAGTGTTATTGAAAATCTGTTTTTAATTCAATACAACGTAATCCGCCGAGGTAAGGTGTAACAATTGAAACGGGGCTGCACTGCTGTCTTTCCGGTTATCCCAAATGTCATATTGACAAAGCTAAATTGGCCTTATCCACCCCTGTCAAATATCTTGCAAGTTCTTATCAAACCGAACTTTTCAACCTTAGGCAATATATAATTTTCATTACTTTAATCAATCACACTTCCAGATTACCAAGTTAAGTGAGAAAGCATTGATCTTACTATAAAATTTCAACACTGAAATATCTTATAGAAAACGTTCGTTTATTAAGATTGCCAACATGACAGAATGTGTTGTCAACAAGAAGCATTAACTTTGTAATGCTTTCCAAAGACAATCACAAGTTTCTGACCAAGGCAGGTCCTGCACTAACTGAACTCCTCTAATCTTCCCACTTTTCCATTTTCTCATCTTCGCAGACCTGGGATGTTTCCTTGCCCTGAGGATTTCCAACATTCATCAATCCTACAATTGCAGTTTTAACTTTCACCAACTCTTTTTTATCTCTCTGATAAATTTCAGCATTTATTTCTTCAATTCCTTGCTTCGTGTATACATTTATATGCCTCATTTTTCTTCGTATCCACATTTCATATGTTTCCAGTGAACTTTCCTTGGAGGTTTATGGAGTTGTTTGTCCGCAGGAAGTGTTCAGTTTTCTATCAAAAGCTGCATTTGCTATTGCTCAGCTTTATTTTATTATTTGACAACTCATGTTATTACTTATTGTACACTCCAAGCATCTGAATCTGCTTACCCACACCTCATCTCCACTTCGCAGTTGCATTTTCTTTGCTTTTCCTCTTTGTTTGATCTGCATTCACCTTTAACCTCTACACCTCATTGCTGTTATTTATCCATCAATATGTTCCTTAGGATTGTTTCCTCTTCTGTAAGCAGAGCCACGGTAAATCTTGTTAATTCTCTTTTTCTTCCTGCCAGTATTCCTTCCTTTCCAGGAAACATTCCTTGAACTAGAGTTTTAACACCATTATAAATCAAAAACATTGTTTTCGGGTGTACTGATATTCAGTGAATTTATACCCTTATGAACTTAGGGTGACCATTGCCAGAAAGAGTGTCGTCCTTCGTGGTGTAGTTACCATGTTAGCCTCTAATACCCGAGGTCACGGGTTCAAACCCGGCAGAGGGCGATGAATTTTTTCGGGCGTAAAAAGGGAAGGGAAGTAAAGCCGGTGGTCCCGTGTCGTAGATTTACGGCACGTAAAAGAACCTCAAGCCTGATAAAGAGGCCTCTGAGCAAAATTACCGGTCTTTCACGCCCAATATAGAATGGGGCGCTGAGGACCATAGTAGTTAAAGAGCGTCCATAAATAACACTCAATTTGCTTTGCAGAAAGGGTACTCCAAATTCTAAAAATTCTGCTACAAGCTGTAAGCCACCTTATAAACATAAATTTTTCTACTATTATTTTTCACAAGTAATGAAACACTTTATTTCCTTGACTGAGCAATTATCCTCAGCTAATGTAATATGAATTATCCCCAGCCTACGCTATGTCAAGGTATGGTTGCCATTCATTTTAAAGAGTTGAACAATAATCAGAGAGCAATTATTATTGGAACAGTGACAAGCATGGTGGTATTTTTTTCTCGTGTAAATAAATGCTATGCACAGTCCTTAAATTTCGGTCTTATTCGCTCATTCTGCTTTCGTGTCATCCATATAGCTCGCGTTTCTCCTTCTACGCAATTTTGAGGTGCTCGAGCTGAAGGCCATGTTGCCTCGCTTCCGTAACTTTAAGTAAATTATCGTGTTCGACTCCCCAGCGGTAAGAAGAGGCAGCTCCGCGCGAGAAAAAGTGAAATAACAATGAAAAATTAGCTAAGTTACATTACTGAAGCGAAGTAAGACACAGAAAGCAATAACCACGGAACGGTTTAAACACGAAAAATGGCACCCTTAATTTTCTTTGTTAATCTTTCAAGAATTTGTGAAAAGTTGAAATAGATGGATTGAAAGCTCCGTCATGTGGAGTATTTCACTTAAGGAAAACTCTGAACAGCATTTTGCCACAAGTTCCCTACAAACTTGCCAGAAAACTATTTAAATCACGCTGAAAGGATTTTAATATCCAAAATGCACATTATGAACCTAAAGTATTTAGAAATGGTTCCTAATTAAAAAAGGGAAAAAAATCTAAGTTTTGAAATCACACACAAAATGTCAGTAGAAATGTTTAGATGCAGGAGGAATAAGAAACGTAACGGCACCTACCTCCTGTGCGAGGTGTCCCTGGTTCGAATCCCGGCTTGGGAAGGTGGAAATTTTTCCCTAGCAAAGATTATTCCCTATCTTTCCCAGAGTCTGGAAGTATGAATGTGTTTGTGATCTAATGATATAAACCCAAAAAGTGCAAGAAACCCAACAACAAGAGAGTACGAGTTAGCACCATTGCCAATAGGCCGTAAGTTTCAAAGGAAAGGCCGATGATAACACCAATATAGTTAAAGGTGGGGTATAAATGGAACTATACAAAAAACGTAACTTCTGGAGAATGTATATTTGGCAAAAGCGGGAATGTTTTCACATAACAGTTTTGCTTGTCTACCACATACATAGTAGATAGAAAAGATATTGCATTCCAAACAATAATTTTATACCTAGATTTCACCGGAAATACACATTTGAGCCCCTGATTAAAACAAGAAGAGCATTTTTAGAAAAAGGTCTGTGTCTGTGTGTGTCTGCGTTGTGAACATCATAACTTAAAAACAAAAGTTTAATAAACACCCAAACTCGGTATTTAATTCCACAACTTTTAAAAATGCGACAGGAGGATTTTTAAAAACTCTCCCAAACCAAACTAACCTTTACATGGAACATTTCTCGAATTTTTTTATTTTCTAAATAAAGGCTGTAACCATTTTGATTAAAATACCATATATGAATGACATTTTATGACAAATAAAAGGTATATCTTGAGTTTTCTGGCAATAGCCTTCAGAAGGAATTTTGTGTAATGTATGGCTAGTAAACGTAAGCTATAGACGTGCTACACAAGAAATGTAAATCTCTTTAAAATACACAATTTATTTTCAATGACGTTTTTGTGGCATAAGCCATTTCTGGAATATCCGTTATAAATGTTCAAATTGTTCATTCTTTAAAGTCCTTTCAACATTCAGTTGTTTCTCTTGATTGCATGGAAACAGTATGGAACTTGAGGCCCGGTACAACGTCCAGTTCTTAAAGTTTGACTTTCGCTGTGTTGCATCTATAACGAAATATGTAATGTAGCTATTTCTGCAAAGGTTTATTTGGATTAAAATAAAGTAGATAGAAAAATAAGCTTTAGTAAGAATAGTTTGTACCCCACTAATAAGCGATGGAGGTAGAGAAAGTCATGTGACGTAACACTGAGATTTTTTATAATATATACACTACATAGATAAGGTTAATGATAAGAATTTCTTTCCTTTGAAGTTTTAAAAGTTTGTTCTTATTTTTGATTTACAAAGATATACTTTTAGAAGTAGTTTCTTTAAGAAATTTAAATATTCTTATGTATATATTGTCACGTATACAGTTGCAGGCAGCAAGATAATTAGTCATAGATTAGATAATTATAACTAATATGATTTTCCGGGCTGTTATGCCGTGGTCTGCTGAAGAAAGATTTCCCAGACGTTTCGTCCACAACTGCGGTGGACATCTTCAGTGGCGCGGACGAAGTCTTCTCGGTGAAAGTATCGCAGCGTCTGATGCGTTGGCTTTTTTTTTTTTTTTTCGAGTGGAGAAGAAAATGATTTAATCACTTACCCCAGTCCTAATGGGAGTTAGGGCTGAGAGTGTGGGAATCCCCAATATGGCATACCCACTAAAAACTCCTCCACCGGTGTGGATTCAGGTATTGTGTAGCAGTACCGCTATTGCACCTGCGGATTCAAGGAGCGGGATGTGTTGGCCGGCCACTAGGGCCTAGACCAGGTGATGGTAAGGAGTCAGGACGTTACCATGGCCGAGACCCTGATAACGCCCTGGCGGATTGAGGGTGTTAATTTGGGACATTCTGGGAGCTTCTTTTCTTGACCACGCCTGGGCGCTACGTCTTCAAGTCGTTTGTGGGTCGTGCGTTACAGGTGGCACCTGTACGCGAGTCGGTCAGCTTCAGCCGGAGGCTGCGTCTCTGGAACAAACTAAACTAGACATGCATAACCTTAGAGATACATAGATATACATATAAGCTAAAAGTGTGTTTACTTTATACATAATGCAGTTTAATAAGAGTCGTAAAATATTTGATAGTGCTTCGTTTCAGCCTTGCGGCTTCGTCTTTGCAAGAAGTGATTTATTAATTTTAGGAATTTACGTGCTCCGCCGTATGGCGTCGTCTATTGTACATGATAATTTTCTTTGAAATATAATGGAAATAAGTTAGCTAATCATTTATAATTTCCTGCCATCTTGGCATCGTTACTTTGTGTTTTCCAAATTGCGTGTCCTTTGATCAAGCCTGGTCACATAGAGTGCACACACAGCGGGCTGCCTGCCTACAGATGCAGGTGCGAGCCGGTGCCACTTGCGGGTGGGCCCTCGTCCCCCAGGGCCGCCTTGGCTCAGAGAGCAAGGACTTCGAGGGCTACTACTGGTCACGTTGTGTAGCCTAGTCATGGGTAGTTTTATGGTAGTATTACAAGGTTTTCTAGATATTCTTGTATGTCAATTTGGGGTTCCCCCAGGCCGAAGGTTCTGTCAAATAGTGACAGCGGTCTTTTGTGTTTGTTTTGGCTTGTTTCGTATGCACCTAAATCTTGTATTAGAAGGTTTTTGTTGTTTTCTTTGCGCTTGTATAGGTTGAAACTTTGGGTTTTTATGAATTCTTCAATTGTGTGGAGTCTTAACTCTTGATGTAAGAGATAGGCCGGTGCAAACATCGGTTGTTTAGTTATTATTCGGATTATCCGATTCTGGAGCGTTTGTAGCTTATTTATGTGCGTTTTTGCAGCGTATCCCCAAACTGGAGCTGCATAAACAAGGATGGGCCTAATTAACGTTTTGTATAGGGTTAGTCCCATGTTCAATTTGAGTTGGCTGTTTGTGTTAAGTATAGGAAAAAGTCTATTTAGTTGACCATTGGCCTTCGATCTGATTTTAGTAATATGCTTATTCCATGTTAAGCCCTGATCCATAGTTAGACCTAAGTAGGTCACTTGGTCAGTCCATTCGATTCTATCGCCTCGGTAGTTTAGCGGCTGAAGATTGTTTCTATCTTTCCTGTGTTGTAATCTTTTTGTGAATATTATTGCCTGTGTTTTTCTGGCATTTACTTTAATTCTCCACTTGGAGAACCAGGGTTCAAGTGTATTTAGTGCATTTTGCAGGCGTAAGTGTATGATACGCGGCTGAGTGGACTGTGTTACGATGGCGGTGTCATCCGCATACATATATTTGTCCGTTCTTACTAGTTCGGGCATGTCATTTATATAGAGATTGAATAATATCGGCCCGAAAGAGACTTCCTTGTGGGACCCCTGCTTTTATTCGTTTGGTGCTTCCTCAACGACGGTGTGAAAGCGTCGATCATAGAGGTAATCCCTAATGAGGGCCATTGCAGAGTCTGGAAAATCGTACTGTTTAAGTTTTCTGAGAAGTCCGGCGTGCCAAACTTTATCGAAAGCGCGTTCAATGTCTAGATAGAGGGCGCCTGTTGATTTGTTCGTGTTATATCCTGTAGTGATTTCCTCCGTCATTCGTAGTAGTTGTAGTGTCGTAGAGTGTTGTGCTCTAAAGCCAAACTGCTCTGGTCTTAGAATACTGTGCTTGTGTATGTGCTTATTTATTCGTTTTAGTATTACTTTTTCGAGTACTTTGCTTATGGTGTTCAGCAGGCTAATTGGCCTATAGTTGACGGGTAAAGTTAAATTTTTATTTGCTTTCGGGAATAGCAGGATTTTGGCTTCTTTCCAAGAAGGCGGAAATCTGCCGTGATCCAGAGTGAAATTGAATATGTTCGCTAATAGTTTAATCGCTCTATTTGGTAGATTCTTTATCACCTTATTTGGTATCTTATCTGGTCCTGGCGCTTTTCTTGTGGGCAGGTGTTTGATTATCCAACCTATTTCACCAGGGTTTGTTTTTCGCATTTTATTGTGTATCCGTGTTTGGCCTATGGTATTGGCTTCGTTTTCAATTTCTAATTCGAATTCATTTTGTCCAACTGTTGGGTTGGGAGAAAACACGTTCTCTAGTGTGACCGCAAAGGCTTCTGCCTTGGCCTGGGGCGTTTCGGCTACGGTGTTGTTAATTTGTAGAGGAGGAATATTTGTACGTGTTCGCGTTAAGCATTTCGCTATTCGCCAAACTTCATTTTGTTGGGGGTTTAGATTTTCAAGCGTATTGTTCCATTGGTTTTGTATGTAAGTTCTGGCGCATTCCTTTGCTAACGTTCTCGCTTGGTAATATTCGTTTCGGTGTATGATATTTCTAGTTCTTTGCCATTTACGTCTCGCTTTGTTTTGCGCTTGTTGAAGTATCTTTATATCTATTGGATATCTCGCATTTGTTGTGCGCTGTTGTGTCAGTGGAACGCAGGCCGTGGTGGCTATTTTAATAGCTGTTTCTAGTTTACTAATTGCCAAGTCCTGCTCTCTAGCGGAGTTTATTTCAATATTTGGGAGATAATAATCTACTGTGCTTTTGAAAGATTCCCAGTTTACCTGATTGTAATTGTGCCTTAAAGAGGCCTCTTTGAATGCGACTGTTGCGTTGATTGTCATCAAAACCGGTAAGTGATCCGAAGTGAGTTCGTGTTTTACTTGTAGATCTATGTTAAAGGGTATATTATTTAAAATCACGATATCGAGTATGTCCGGCGTATGATTCGGTACGTGGGATATATGTGTTGGCTCATCGGGGCCTGCAACTAAGTAATTTGTACTATTAATGTAGTTTAGTAATTTGGTGCCTTGCGGGTTCGTGTTTGTGCAATTCCAAAGATAATGCTTACAATTGTAATCTCCTGCTGCGATTACTTTTGGTCCTAAGTTCAAAATTCTGTCTACGTCATTGGTATCTATGTCCCCCGGAGGGTTGTAGACTGATGCTAAAATGATGTCTGTATTGTGAAGTTTGAGCGTTATGGCTGTGGTTTCAGCGCGAGTTAACACTGGAGAGTTAATTTGATAATGTTCAATGTTTGATTGTATGGCTATCGCGGTTCCTCCTCCTCGACGGTCGCGATCGTTTCTATAAACTCTATATCCGGGAACAGAAAAGCGGTCGGTTTGGTTGATATGTGTTTCGGTCAGTAATGCTATATGTATTGACTCTGTTTGAAGGAAATCGGCTAGTTATTTAATCTTTTTGCGGATGCCGTTGCAATTCCAGTAAATTACTTTTGCTGTGGTTGTATTACCCATGACTAAGGCATACGAATAACTTGTACAAAGTCTGAAAGAAAGTGTGCTACCTGAATGATGTCAGATCCCGGTTGACTAAAGATCTCGCAGAGCTGGGAGAGGAGAAGCTCTACTCTCTTCCAATTAGCATTTCTCTTTGGTATGCCTAGTGTTGTAACTAGTTTAACCAGTGCCATGTTCACTTTTCCTTGATCTAGTTCCCGTGGGGGGAGCGACTCTGGTGCGGTAGGGTGAGGCCCTACCGCCTGTGCCTTTGAGGGTCCTGCAGTCGAAGGTGAAGCTTGTTGTGTTGGTCGGGGGTGTCGCTCATCACTGATTGGGTCCTCCTCGGTAGTGAGCCGAGGGTTCCCAACCACGGAGGGTGCCTCTATTGGGACTGGACGCGACCGGCCTTTACTGTTTCTCGTGCACCACTCCGTTTTAGCAACCTCATGCGTTGGCCGTTAGTGCCGCTCTCTTTATAGTGTGGGCGCTCTCTGCTGATTGGCCCGCTGGTATGAGGGGGCTGGCGCCGGCTGTGTTGTTGCTCTCTTCTGATTGGCTCGCAGTGTTTTTCGGTTTTGTATGACCTTTCTTGTTTTTGATGACTAGATGCCAGTTACTGTTGAGTTTCAATGCTTCTTCTTCGCCGGAATTCGCCGGGAATCTGCCAGGGTTCTCGAGAAGGCCAAACCTCCTACCAGTAATTTAACCAATCAAGAGAGAACTGCATTAAAGAAGCTGAACTCCAACCGAGACATCATTGTTTGCTCAGCGGACAAGGGTAATGCCACAGTTATTCTTAACCAACAAGACTATCAACAGAAAATCTCTGAACTCCTGCAACCAGCTACCTACCACAAGATTAAACGTGATCCGACAGCCCGTATTCTACGGAAAACCAATCTTTTGATCAAGAACTCCTCGCTTTCGAAGGAAGACAAACGCCGCCTTACCAAGTCCGAAGCTCAGCCGCCTAGACTTTACGGGCTACCCAAGATCCATAAACCTGATGTTCCGCTCAGGCCCATTGTTAGTGGTATTGGTTCTCCCACATACGACATAGCTAAATACCTAACCGGTCTTCTACAACCCCATGTCGGCTTGTCCGACTCTTTCATCAAAGACTCTACGCATTTCATTCAAATTCTCCGCAACCTCAAATTGCTACCTAAGGATTTACTAATTAGTTTTGACGTTGTGTCTCTATTCACCATGGTTCCAGTACAAGAAACTCTGAAGTTGTTACAACCCATCTTCTCTGATGATATCATTACACTTTTTCACCATGTTCTGACTACGACTTATTTCCAGTGGAACCGGTCATTCTACGAGCAAATAGACGGTGTTGCCATGGGCAGCCCCCTTAGCCCTGTTGTGGCCAATTTCTTCATGGAGGCATTTGAGTCAAAGGCACTAAACTCAGCTCCACTCAAACCAACAGCCTGGTTCCGCTATGTGGATGACACCTTCGTCATCTGGCCCCATGGTGAACAAGCTCTTCAAGATTTTTTGTTACATCTAAATAGCATCAATCAGCGTATACAGTTCACAATGGAACAAGAAAAGGATGGCCAACTAGCCTTTCTAGATGTACTCGTTAGCAGGAAGGCTGACGGCACGCTGGGTCATACTGTCTACCGCAAACCCACACACACAGACCGTTACCTTAACAAGAACTCCAACCACCATCCTAGACAAAAACGTGCTATGATTAAGACACTCGCAAACCGTGCTTCCCGTATTTGTGAACCACACTTACTTCCACAAGAAATCCGACACCTAGAAACAGCTCTACAATCAAATGGTTATTCAGTCCAAGAGGTGAGAAGAGCCTGCCGTCCGGCCAAGCCCCGACCGGCTACTCAGGACCAACCCAAAAGCAAGTCCATTGTCTTTCTGCCATATTTCAGAAATGTCACTGACCGTATTGAACATATACTTCAACGTCATAACGTCAAAACAGTATTCAAACCTACAAGACAATTAAACAGCCTACTGCGCTCTTCCAAAGACCCCCGAGACCCCCTGTCATCGGCCGGTGTTTACCGTATTCCTTGTTCGTGTGGTTCAGTGTACATTGGTACCACACAGCGGAGCGCTAACACCAGGCTGAGCGAACACAAAAGAAACTGCCGCCTGGGCCATACAGAAAAATCGGCAGTCGCCCAACATGCCATTGAAGCCGAGGGCGAACACATTATTAGATTTCAGGACACCAACATTCTTTCCTAACTCAACAGTAACTGGCATCTAGTCATCAAAAACAAGAAAGGTCATACAAAACCGAAAAACACTGCGAGCCAATCAGAAGAGAGCAACAACACAGCCGGCGCCAGCCCCCTCATACCAGCGGGCCAATCAGCAGAGAGCGCCCACACTATAAAGAGAGCGGCACTAACGGCCAACGCATCAGACGCTGCGATACTTTCACCGAGAAGACTTCGTCCGCGCCACTGAAGATGTCCACCGCAGTTGTGGACGAAACGTTTGGGAAATCTTTCTTCAGCAGACCACGGCATAACAGCCCGGAAAATCATATTAGTTATAATTGTGACACCGGCCGTGAAAACCTACGTTCTTACATAGATTAGATATTTTACTATATTGGCCAAACTCTTACATTTTAATACATTTGGTCATTTTTATATTTCATACACTTTCTTGACTTGGAATTCTAGTTAAATTAATTTATGACAGGAAACCGTGGTCTGTTACTTCCTTTGACATTTCAAAGGGATGTTACTGTAGCATCACTTCCTGAGGTGTACGTGTCTTTTTGCAGACATTTAGCTGCACCTTAAACCACGATACGTCACATAGAATGTTCTAGAACACTGACGTATCGAGCCATGATTGGCCGATATATTTCAAACCTAGGGCGGTGGCACACCATATTTGGTAAGGCTCATGGCATAATTGTCAAGACCCCCCTAGGCAGTAACTTTCTTTATAAGGAGCTGCAGACCCTTGCTTAGGGTCGTTCTGATTCTGAACTTGTCAGCTGTCCATGCTGCTGGACCTGCAACTGCAATACCTGACAACTCTCGTAAGGTAAGATCCCATTAGGGAAGTTCACCATACTTTATTGAACACTTAAAGACTACACAAGAATACAGTAATGTAATGAGTTGAGCCTTCAGCTAGTTTCAGTCTGAATGCTTAGTCCCTTCAGGACTACATTTGTATATTTTATACAGGCCTCCTCTAGACCGAAATCTGGGGACTGAACCCCAGCATCACTTCATGTTCTCGCTAACACAATAAAATGGACCACCAAGAACCATTGTTGGTTATTTGTTTTGCTATCTACCTTTAGATTTAAGCTACGTTCCCCAGTCTCAACCCTTAAGGTTGCGACAATATTATCCAGTGGCAACTGATTCATTTCGTGTAGACTAATGTGCAAAATGAGTTCGAGTTGAACTAATTTTAAGTAACACATTAGTAAAATTAGCGAAATACTCGCATTTATATCAGCTGAAAAAGGGCTGTGTAAAGTAATGTATGCGTCCTTATGAACTTTTGTATCTTACAGATAATTTCAGGAAAGTAACAGAAAACTAGCTGTAATTAGAGAAAGTATTATGCTGTACACATATCGTGGCAGCGAACAAACTTTTATGGCACGTAACAATGTTGGTTTTCCGAGAAATTCTACCTTCCACCAACAGCAAATGCGTGTACTTTATGAGCCGCTGCTTCTCTGCAAATTTAACTGTTTATTCATTTACGCTTTCAATTTATGCTGCGTTGCCTTCTCTACTGCAATGTCTGCTGGCCATGTTCATTAGCTAATTAATCAAAATGTATTTATGACTTGTCGAGTATACACTCTTTTAGACCACATTATTTTAGCCTTTTGCAGGGATATTTGCGTTTATTGTGTTTGTGAAATGACATTTTTGTTTTCTTTCTAGTTAATAGTCAGGTTTAATGTGCCAAAATGCCACAGATCAGGTTTGATTGACCTGCTCTACCATTTCGCTAACAAGCAAATTAATTACTCACCAACGTAATTAACAAGCAAACATTCTGATGGATTAGATAAAATTAAACCGATTTTTATGCACTCATAACAAGGTGGTTTACTGTGTTGGTCACTCTGACTTTGTTGCTTAGGAAAATGCTATATATATATTCATTCTGTCCTGCTTCCAGCCGTTCATATTTATTTAAATTCCTTCGTTTACTATTATTCGCTTTCATCTACAAAGCCCTTTTGACATTCCTGTTCGGGATTTAACAGAGACGCCAAATTCTCCGCTTTTATTCTTTGTAAACTCATCTAATCTAAGACCTGAATTTTTATGTGAATATTTTAAAGAATGCATCGTGTATAGGATTATTATTAGAACAAAAACTTTATACAATAAAACGTCTTATGTGATATTCACATGCTTTCTCTACTCTCTATTGCTTATTAGTAGGTATATCATTTATTCTTACTAAAGTTTATTTATCTATTTACCTCATTTTAATCCAAATAAAGCATTTCAGAAATAGCTACGTTACACATTTGGTTATAAACATAAAGGGAACAGCGATAGTCAGATGTTTAAGAACTAGACGCTATATGCTGACCTTAAAATTCCATACTATTTTCATGAAATTGCAAGAAACAGTTGAATGTTGAATGGACTTTAAAGAATGACCCGGTAATAAACAATTCAAACCATTAATAACGGATATTTCGGAATTGGCCTATTCCACAAAAAAGTTACTCGAAATAAATTGTGTGTTTCAAAGAGATCTACATTTCTTGTGCAGTACGTTTTCGTCTATCGCTAAACGTTTACTAATTATACAAGATTATAAAAAATACCATCCGAATGAAGAGGACTTCAAAAGTTATTCCCATAAAATTCCAGATACACCTACATTTAATTTGTCATGTAAGTATAATTAATATATGGTATTTTAATCAAAATGTTTAGATCCATTTTGAGAGTAAAACATTTCGAAAAATCTTCCATGTAAAGTGTAGTTTGGGGTGAGGGATTTTCTTGAAAACCTTTTAATTACATCTTTAGAAGGTGCTGAACCTAATTACCAAGTTTGGTGTTTATCCGACTGTTTGTTTTTAAGTTATGCTATTTATAATCAGGCGGAACTTTTTGTAAAATGCTTTTCTTTTTTATCTCGTTTTTTTTGTATTCAGGGAGCCTGAATACGTGTATTTTCGGTGAAATCTTGCTATCAAATTTTTCGGTGGAATGTAATACATTTTGTGCCTACTATGTACGTGGTAGGGAAAGCAAGAATTGACATTTATGTGTAAGCTAGATTTTTAAAACATGGCAGAAACATTACTGTTATTTTGTGTAATAAGTGACATGCATTTCAACACATGTCTTGCACTGTGGATTTTCAAAATTTCACAGATCTATTACATAGCTTAATTTTCGACTTCCTACCAATTACTACCAAATACTTATCTGAACTGCTATCATTTTAAAAGACACCGAGTTATTTATGTTAATCATTGTTCGCTGAGGTAAGGGATGTGTATCGAAAAAGGATATTCAAACCAGTGTTGCGGCAGTGACATTAACACAACACATTTACATGTACAATTGCGTTAACGAGCATTAAGCGAGTGGATAAAGATAGGAAAGCGGGCTACAGAATATATTATGGACTTGCTCGGAGTACAGAAAGAATTTATATAAGAGAAGGTAATCTCTGGGATGAAGTAGAATTATCTCCGAGCGTGACTATTATGTTAAGCAGAGCCCACGACTGTAAATTCACACGACATGATTAATTAATTCTAAAATTTAACCCCCAGCAGTTCATATCTGCCATCCCTACAGGATACGAGCACATCATCATAATCTCTTTACTTATGGAACTGCGATTTTCAATGTAGTCTAAAGTATGCGACAATTTTCAGATATTAATTCTAACGTATTACAGCGGAAAATCGTAATAAAATAATGCACTTTAAGCTTAAAACCTGTCATTTTAAAATTATTCCTTAAGCAATATATTTTCTCATTTTACCTAATAACTTAGGGCTCCAAAGTTGAATAACTGCTTAATAAAGACCCATAAAAGACCTAAAATATCCTAATATCTGAAAAAGAACCTAAAAATGTAATGCAGGTTAATATTTTTAATAACTTTAACTTTAATTAAATATTTGAATACTGAATAGTGTTTGACATTGGGTATCAACATCAAGGGAATGTGTATCATTTTCCCTCCCAATTTTGTGTTATATAAACTCCTGATATACATCAGTACACACATATTTCAGTTTTTGTTTTCTGTGTGTATTTTTCTTCCAAATTATGCACCATTTATGATCCCAGCACAAGTGTTAGGATCGTTAGGAATAAAGGATAATTTCAAACGCTTATATCTCAATTATTAGTTTATATCCGATTAAAAAATAGTTAATATACATACATCCAAACATTGCATACATACCTACATATATATCCTTTCACAGAGAGAGTTGTATTATTATGAAATATAATTGTTTGCCAAACTTCACATTCTTTTGTTTATCGAAGATGGTGAAAATCGTTAGCAACAGGATTTGAAGCATTGTAAACTTTTAAGTTGAAAACAGAGATACGATTCAGAGCTTGAATTAGAGGTTTCGATTCCCTTTCTTTTTCGCGGGATACTACAATCTTTGCGACATCCCGTATTTCGATCACCATGTCCTATCACTCCATTCATCTTGTCCAATAGTCCTATCGAGCATAGCCCTCTCAATTGCGTTGCAGGTCTTCCGCTTCTGTTCCCTGGATTATAATTCAAAGCTCTTTTTGGCCACATTTCCTCCTCCATTCTTTTCACATGGCCTTACCATAATAACAGATTAGTTTCTATCTTCTCGGCACTATAAAAATCGTTCTTGTTCGTCTTCGAATTTATGCATTGCGCACATGTAATTTAGAAATCCTAGATGCTCTACTTAGGAAATCCATTTGCACTGTCTCAATTACCCGCTTATCTTTCCCCGATAATTGCCAACATTAATATCCATAAGATAATATCGGTTCCACCACAGCACTGTATATTTTTCGTTTGTATTAATTTTTATTCTGTTCGACCATAACAACTTATTGCGGCGGTCAGGTGCAATGTGGCATAAGCAGTAGAGGGCGGAGACACAGAGAAGAGGAGAGAGACGTAGGTGTGGGTTATAATCTCTCTTCTTCTTGGAGTAATGATGTCTTGATGCCAGGGTGTGGGTGTTGACGAAAATAAAACCTTTGGTTTGGGCTTCAGCATAAATATTCAGTTTATTATCGTCACTTAGATATCTCCAATCTCTCTTGATCTTGATCTCTCCACAAACTGTTCATTCCTAGCCGTCAATTAAATTTATCTTTCGGCTGTATTTTGAACGCTCAAGCGTTTTCACGTGACACTATATCTATTGTTGCATTATTCTGCAGCAGAGGGGTTCGCACTTAGTTACGTGTAACAGATAAACAGTTCCACGGTGAAATTTTATGTGGGCAGCGGTCTGCCCTTCAGTTGTTGAGCAGCCAGTCGCAGAAACAGCGTTCCGACACTCGAAGTTATTTTGCGAGTGATGCTCACGCTTATTCGGAGCTTCTTCCATGATGGACATTTGCCCTATTTTTTCGTGGGCATGTGACATTATGTGCTCTGTATTTATTCCCTATTTGTCATTTCAAATATCCTGAAAAATTATCATTGGTGGTTCTCCAATTACGCTCCTCCCGCTTTGATTTTGTACAGTTATACCTTACAAGAGCTTCTCGTTATTTGCTGAGATTTCATGATAAGACAGGTATACTTCGGCATCCATTTTATTGCTATAATTCTCGTAATTGTTCTTTACTTACGTATTTTTAGTTCTGAAAGGCTATATTTCCCGATAGGCTGACGAAAGTTTTAGCCTCTATTGCATTAAGGTCAATAGGCGAGGTCTTATTGTCACTGTCCGGAAGTCTAGTATACTGCTCTTCTATCAATAGGTTAAGGAACTGACCTAATGGGAACTAGGCTCACCTCCCTTCGTGTCTATGGCTAAGAATATACAGGCATTTTCCATATATATTTTTCATATTTTATCTGTTTTCATCGCGATTTTATATGTTTCACATATAAATATCACATTAATAAAATACCTGGTGTTTTAGGGTAGTAATTATTACATTTGGTCTCTTAACGGGCGTTATTGATTGATCAATTGCTGACATACAAGCGGTTAGCTCACTACCTATTTAAAAGATAAATAGCTTTTCTGTTGTGCTCGATTCATCGTGCTTCTTCATTTATCCATACTTTTATCTTGAGCAACTTCAAAATTAAAGAAAATGGCTTTATGAAAATATCTTATATTACAAAATTGCTGGAACCAAATAATGTAATTAATAAACAAGCGACGAATCGTCCAAGGCAGAAGGCATGCCATAACTTAGACAGCGTCAGAAGTCAGCGCACTCGGAGACTTCAGCTGTAGTAATATTAAAACTAGAGTATGGAAATCCATGGCTCTATAGATTCTCAGTATCTTACGGGACGTTAGTATCTGCAATTCTTCTTTTTTACTTCAGTTTGATAAATCTGCCAGTGCATTTACACTGGAATACGCTGACATTGTATGGTTAATAGGTGCATATATGAGAGATACGCACCAGTATATCATCACCATCTGTTGGATAATGTATTAGCTGCTTTAAGTTTTCTTGTATTGTCTTGCTACGATTTGAAAACTCGAGGTATAACGCCAGCTTGCGATAAAAATTGTACACCGTCTAAAGTAATGCTTTATTGTAATCTTTATGCTGAAAGTCATTACTAAGGTTTGAACTTATTTATCATCCTAAATGCCTTCTGTGTTTACTCATTTATTCCAAATCCTTGGAATTTTAATGTACACCAGCTGTAACCCATTAATTTTGGGAACCATGAACATTGGAACTGTATAATACTTCGGCCTCATATAAGAGCATACCTATGCAATTTTTGTGATCACGGTGCCAGGTGTAGGACTGTAAGTGAAGAACAAAAAGGTTGTCGATTCCTGTGTGTAAGCTTGCATTCCTAAAACTCAAATAAACACTGATAAAAACACACACATATATAGTTATTATTAACCTATACTTGCCAACAATTTTATGTAAAACGAAGACACTGAAGAAAACGAATGTATATACTTCGTGGCAATTTGCCAGGTTTTAATATTTCATATTAAGTTAACAGCTAACATGAATTCTGCTTGAGAAATAAGTTTTGAAATTATATTAATTCATGAAACACGTATGCAACAATTCGTGGTAAAGGCGAAAGACAAATGTCTCCCACCTTGAATGCTGAGTGCCATCGATATTACCCAAAGTTTAATTCGGGATCTTTTTGCCTTAAGATGCAACTTACATATATCAAACAGCAACAACAACATTTTCCAACTCCATGTTCGGGTACGGCGATTAAATGCAATGGGGGCCAAAACCGAACAATTCGTCGGAATATAGAAAAATTAAATTTGGCAAATATAAGAATACGCTAACGCTCCCTATATATGGCTTAAGACCTTAGAGGGTTACCTTATTCCATCAAGTGATGAGGTGGAGGCACCCAGCGGGCGGAGCCCATTACCTGGTAGGGTGATTATGAGGATGGTGGTGGAATGCTACAGCTTTTATATCCGAACTAGTTGGGCCTTGGGGACACTTCACGTGAGCAAGTCAAAGGTGGAAGTCGTGGATAAGGCGGACTTAAAATCGCTCCCTCAGAGCCAAGACAGTCAGAACGAGAGTCGGAACTGCGCTACCCCGGCGTCCATAAGGAAGTACATATTTATCCATTAAAACGTTTTTTAGGAACAAGCTGCTAACTTGAATATATTCTCACTTTGATCATCCTCACACAACCTTCCTAAAGTTAGCCAAACTTACGGAAGTTATCTTGCACATTTTTGTGGATAGCATGCAATTAATTGTTATTTTCTCTATAATAGGTAGAGACGTACTGAATTCCATCTAAAATTCGATATCAAAATTCCACCTGAATCAAAAAAATTATTCACAATTATCCATTGTGTGTAATGCTGCAACATACCTCAAAATTAAATGTCGGATAAATGCCTGCCAAACTTGGCATTTAAGTTCAACTTTACTAAAGATTCGAAACCAAGTTTTAAGAAAATCCTCCAACGCAAACTAACCTTTACGTAGAATATTCTCTCTTACTCTCTTTCTCCAAAACTTACTCAAAACGATTTTGATTAAAATACACATTTAAGATATTTGTGTTCGGGCCACAGTCACCTCATTTCTGCATGTATATGACGCCGCTTCCGCCGTTCTAGGGAAGAAGACCGAAGCTCTCCATTTGGTTGTAGTTAGTCATGGCTTACTGAAACACGAAGACAAAGACTTGTATCGGTATCCTTAGCCTGTATATGTAATTGAAAGACATTCTAACTGGTAAATGGCTTCTAACAGTGAATTACTTCTCCGATGAAAATGCAATGCTATTACATGGCCATATGGAATCCACAATGAGAAAGTGCCGTGTTTCGACTACCTGAAGCTGTTGTATTCCACATGCTCTGTATGTACAATTTTTCACAAAAGTAAATGCTCGACTCTACTCTATATTCACTCTTAGGTTGATCCGCGGCTAAACAAACCCACGTGGTCAGTGCACCGTGGTGCAACACGGTAGCAATGCGCCCAGGAAAGTAGTCCTATGCTAATCTTTGAATTTTAGAATGAATTTATCCTTAAATAGTATAATATTCTATACAGATACCTAAGGTTTTATTTATACCGTAAAACAGAGCTACAAGTCACATGACACAATTCGTATGAGTCACCTGACTTCCGGGTAGCGTAGGATATTGTTTACAGCCAGAAACCAGCAGTTGTGTTCAGTATCATGGCGGACGGTGAATTCGCTCTTGTGTTTTCGTCGAATTACGTAAAGCATTAGCCGCGCAAACCATTGACTAGTGGTGAAAAAACAATAGGTTGACTCTTTATTATAAGTTATGTGAGAAATATCCAACACTTTCCGCGAAAGAAATGTGAAATTAACTTTTGAGTTCACCGGTGTTTCAAGTACAAGTATAAACAGTGCTTGTGCAGAAAAATCTGAAACGAGAAAAGTGGTTACACCCGGAAAAAAAAGAAAGCATATGAAATGCGTGATGCAAGAATGCAGTGATTTTAAGAAGAATGCACTTTGCGTAACAGTGCACAATTTCTTTTTCTTTTTTAAATGAGCCGCCAACAGTTAATAAAGTGCCGCTTCCAGAGAGCGAAGAAATAAGGTTATCGCATATCTGTTACTTTATTTTTAGCTCATTTATTTTAGAATTAACTATTTTTGTATATGCAAATGTTTATTTTGTTGCAACTATCAATCTTATCCCCTTTAGCCCTTAACAGAATATGCTAGTCACCGTTTCAGTTGTCGAAATCAGCACTCTGTTCTTTTTTGCACTACGTGCCGCTTGTACTCGCCACATGGTCTGAAAGTGTGGCAGTATTTCTAGTGCGAATGGCAGAAGGATACATTATAACGGTGCACTGGTCACCTGGGGTTTGTTTTGACGCGGATCAACCTAAGAGTGAATACAGAGTAGTGAGACCTACGCGAAGGATCACCTAATTCTCAGGCGTTCTTGCATAGATGATATGAGAATGAAATTTGTCATATACTTCCCTCGTTCTTTAATGCATGGCAGTCATCGGATCATCTCGCAGTTTTGAAACGCAGTATTTCAACAATCATTGTAAACTAACGGGTAAATATTGTAAATTCAGCTTCGGTGCACCTTAGAAAATATGTTAACTGTTTCGATTAAGTAGTAAACCAGAAGTAAAAATGATTGCAGTATTGGGTGCTTTGCTTACAAACGTAAGCTTAAACAGCAACACGTTGTTTCTGTTCTTAGAATAGCTGAACTCGTTAGAGCGTACTCCTGATGATCAGGCGATACGTGGATTGAATCCATTACAACTTCTGTTTTTATAGGGAACATTATTATATAGCCTGTGCCAATTAATATAAGCTTATAAAAATTAATGGAACCTCTATCTGATAAATTTCCTCCATGTGTATTTTTATTTCGAGTAGCGCTGTAATTTTTCCCGTCATATTACGCACTCTGCAATAAGATTGAAATTTTACAACTGAATTCTTTATAAAATATTAATTACAATTGCTGCAAACAAAACAGAATACGTTCCTCCCAAAATTAATAATATGTTACTTTAAACTTACTTGTTATGCTACTTTATACATAATATGTTACTTTACAGAGTGTTCTGGAGGATAACAATATACACCGCACTGGTCATTCTCTCCGGCACCGTAATCAGCTGTTCTGGTCCAGATGCTGCCATATACGCCCAGAAGTGAGCTGATATTCTTCCAGAGCTATTTTCACGCAGATGTCTGGGATCGTATCTTGTGCTACGCGGCCATAGAGGCACACCCTATCTTGCTGGTCAGAAAGCAGCACTTTTCCCTCCAACCAGATGATTGGATCCCAGCAGGCCCGCGGTAGCTGGATGTTTCTTTGGACCCACTCCAATCTTCTGAATTTTTAAGCCTCATTGAGGATTGTCTTGGTTGCAGGACGATGAAATTCAAAGCCAGCCTCCTTTATTCTCTGCTGTATAGTTTCATGAGAACACCCGTATTCCACAGCCTTATCCAGCAAAATGGATCTGTGTGTAATAAAATGCTCCTTCACCTCTGTCTCCAATGCCTCATTCTGTGCAATGGTAATTGTCCGAGACCTTCCTGATCTTGGTAGCTACTTGGCCCTTCAACGCCTTCCACTTGCTGTTAGTGTAGCCATTTCTTGACCGTTTTACGGTTAAGTGAACGTTCTCTAGAGATTTGGGAAGCATTCTGGCCCCTTGAGAAACATTCTATGATCTCGCCCCTCTTTGCTGCTGTCAACCTTTGGCAACCACGTGGACGAGGTATATTGCATCGTTTTGCAACGAATGTCTAACAATGACAGAGAGAATCATAGAATAGCGGAATGATGTTTCATGCACACGATTTTAACCAGTGAAGCCCAACCTGTTCTCTTAATAGCTAAGGTTCAAAATCCATAGTTCAGCCTGCCTACTATATTTGAATAAATTAATAAGCTAAAACAATATTGTTTCAGTCCTTGACAGCGTGAGAGCCAATGAGTGGGAAGGGTAACTCCATTTATCCGCTCTCTCTGTAAGATTGGGCATCCCTGCTTTTAACGCTTTATGATGATAAAGAGGAGAAAACATCAGCGTTGTGAATCGTGTATGAATTTGAATCTGAATGCTATTATTTTCAAATGTTCATTAAAGATAACATATAAGAAATATTACGTATATCGTTTTAATGATTCCATAATCATTTATCTGTCGTTAATAAAAGCAACTGAAGGAATTTATACTCTACACTGAACACTATGATACTCATATTTGCTCTAGATAATGTTCCCTGTTTATCCTCTAAATAAATTTAAACGAATCCAGAAACAAAAGTAAACCATTTAAACCATTTCTCAGGGTGTTACAAACTTTCCGCCTTACAATGGAATTTGTTGCTAAGTTAGCGACAAAATAAAACTTAATATCATATGAATAGAGCGCAAATTACCCAACCGAAGAATAGACGAGACCATTGCAGCGCTATCTGTATAATTCAAAAGCACCAGCTATTGGTGGTTCAATCCTCGTCTCCCACATGCTTATTTTATGAAATGGAAAATTAACAAACGTCTTTAATTAATATAGATCCCTTTATCAGAAGTGGATGATCAGAATAACGAAAAAATTCTGTAAATTGAGTTAATGGGGACATGGCAACATTGTATAATGCTTGGAAATAAACAAAACGGCAACGCTGCTAGGTGCAAACGGTTGCTTCACGTTCAAGTAATCTGCAACTTCATTTGTATTCTGTTTAGTAATATATCAACAGTTACTTTATTCACTGGCATTCATCAATGCATTTTTGTGATCATTAACACGTCTTTTTACTATTAAGTGCTTTCCTATAATGTACTATTTGCTTTCTAGACGTTGAATCTTATCATATAGCTTGGTATTTGTGTCTTAATACTACATCGGCGCTAATGACCTTTCTGGTTTTGTGCCTTAAATCCCACTTCATTCATTCCAAACTGCATAATTAGCTATAAAGGAATGCAATCATGCTGAATTCACTCAAAGTTTCAAAAAGAAAATGTTTTCGTTTCTTGTCTATGAAACATTTTAATTTCCTTGCTTGTCGATACCATCTTACACGAAGAAGATATAATGCTTCCTTATATCCATTTTAAGCTAATGAAAAGCTTAACAGAGGATGAATGAAGTAAATGCTTCAACGTGGTAATGGTCTTCGAGATTTATAAGAAGATACCTTTGAATCTTGTTATTTAAAGTAAAATCTTATTAATTTCGGGAGAAATGATTGACATTTGAGATAAGCGTATTCCCTCTTTTGTTTGCAGTAATTGAAATTAATGATTTATAAAGCATTCAGTTGTAAACTTTTTATCATATTGCAACGTTTGTAATATGGCGGGCAATATTACAATGCTATGCGAAATAAAAATAACCATGTAATTCACTGCTCTAAAGGAGTAGCTTTATCAGAATGAGGTTCCATTAACTTGTGTAATTTTGTATTAATTTGTACAGGTTATATAAAAGAAGAAACCCCTTTTCCCTATAAAAAAGAAAACTACAGTTTTTTTTGGATTCGATCTACGTTTCGGCAACACTGTCGATCAGCAGTAAGTACGCTCTAAGGAGTTCAGTTATTCTAAGATCGAAACGTGTTGCTGATTAAACTTACGTTGTAAGCAAAGCACCCAACACTGGAAACGTCTGTTTAGGCAACACTGTCTACTAGCATTAAGTACGTTCTAACAAATTCGGATATTCTAAGAACAAAACGTGTTGCTGATTAAGCTTACGATGTAAGCAAAGCGCCCAAACTGGAGCCCTCTGTTTCGGCAACACTGTCGATCAGCAGTAAGTACTTCAGCTATTCGTGCACAGAAACAACGTGTTGCTGATTAAACTTAGGTTTTAAAACAAAGCACCCAACACTGGAACCGTTTTTACTTCTGGACCACTACTTAATCGAAACACAAAAACAACATAACTGACTTATATACAAGAACTTGAATCCACTTTTGATTTTGAAAAGGATAATGTAGTACAAGTACTGGGAAGACACAGGTCTTTACCTAAACTGTTAGATGAAGATATTCAGTATCAGCTTGAAGTTAATTCTGAAAATCCTAATGATCATTATCTGGATAGGGAAGAATTTATGGCTAAATTCTACTATGTAGAAGGACAGTTATGTGAAATATTTAATAGGAATTTCAAAATCGCTTCACATCCACCATCTGCTAATTCTAGTAGTAGTCATGAGTTAATCAAGCTTCCCAGTACAAACATACCTACATTCGATGGTAATAATTTATGTATTCACTATCGTGACACATTCACTATTTTGGCTTGGCATATAGTTCGCTTACAAGAATCCAGAATTTCACTATTTAATTTCCTCACTCAAGGGAGAACCAAAGGTTTTCCTGAATAATTTAACCATAACTCACGATAATGTTGCTACTACTTGAGAGTTACTGCGTGAAAAATGCAACAATAAGATTATTGCTGCCAGCCATGTACAGGTATTGTTAAGTTAACTCCATGTAAAAAATAGATATAGCCGTGAATACAGATTGCTAGTAAATGAAGCAATTAGCAACAAACAAGTATTAGAATCTCTGATGATCCATAGCATGACATAATTTTGGTACAGACTGTTCTGAGGAAGCAGGATAGGCAGGGGTGAGAGATAAAACTGCATGTGATAAGCTTACTTCCCTTAAGGATTTAATTGCTTTTACGGAAGCTTAGCACAAGCTCTTGAAATAATTGATTTTATAAATTGTGGTAACAATACTAAACCTAATCTAGCAGACCATTTGCTACTAATGTTGCTTCTGCACCCTGCAATTACTGCCATCAATTATCACATTAGAAATCACATTAGAATATTCACATTAGAAACTTCAAGTGCTTGAGTCAAGATAAGAGAATTTTTCTTAGAATACAAAACTGTGCTTTTCTTGTTTAGTTAGTGACCACAGATTTTTAAATTGGAGGTCATGATATGCTACACGTATGGGAAAGCATCTGCAGCTGTTGTACTCCGACAATGCTCAAGACAGTATTGGCCAGTTAAAGCAATAATTTTTGTAACTCAAAGACATGTTTCACACTGTTATTGTGGAAGTAGTCAACAGTCAAGGTCACATGAAAAAGTGGTGTGCTAAGATGGGTTCATGAAGGCATATGTGTTTTATATCTTTTTCGTTAATTAAGAAACTTTGACTTCCCATTTATGATAAATTTTCTATAAGTGGTATAAATAACATACCTGCTGCTAAGGTAATGCATACATGTGCTCTTAATATTAGGTGGAAGTACGACAACTCTGCATTTAAAATTAACTGTATAGTCCTGGATAACATTATAAGCGCAGTGCCTACTGTCCTATTTGTTATGCTGTATGGGATCTGCATAGTGACATTGAATTATCTGATCTAGATTTCTATGAACCAGGTAAAATTGGATTGTTACATGGCGCTGATATTTGTTTTGATCTAATTCTTGGTCAGCCTAGAAGTCGCCCTGATTAGCGTACATTGATTAACACTCACTACAGTTACATTTTTTCGGACCAAATGCCACTGAATTCCTTTGCTGGTCCTCAGACGTTTACACTTTGCTTGATAACAGCTTAGGAAGTATTGCGAAATCGAGGAAATCAGCCATGATTCCTCACATAAGACAAACTCGGTGAACAACATTTTATTGAAAACATTACTAGGACTGATGATGGAAGATTTTATGGTGAGACTCCCTGTTAGACAGACGTCACAATTGATAATGCTTATGAGCAGGCACCTAGACGAGTGAGGTACCTCGAAAAAAAATTAAAGTCTAATAAGGTATGTTGTATACCGGGGTGAGGACAAAAGGTTTTGCAGCTAGATATTAAATTTGGTTACTACGGCATAAACATTGGGGGACGTAGCTGCAGTGGCAAAAGGAGGACCAGGATCTTAGGTGTACATTTTAAAGCAGGCGTGGGATATTCATAACAAAACACACATAATTTTACATTACCTGTGGTTTATTAAATATTTGACATGGTACTCTACATCATTCACAAAAGATTACAAAACGGACATTGGTGGGAGATGCTCCATACTCACACGAAACACGCACGCTACATACACAACCACTCGCGCTGAAGAGACACGCACGACTGACCCACGTTACTGACTGATGCTACCAGACAAGGAAACTAGTAACACTGCTTGCCCTCATCCCCTTTCCTCTCTCCACCTCTGGTCGTGAGGTGGGGAGAGATATCGCGTCGGATGAAATTACAATCGAAATAATTATACCCAGCAATGTCATTGCTACAAAGCAATAATGTGTTGGACGTGGCAATGCATACACATACACGCTACAGTATGTGTATGCATTGTAAATTGCATTTGATTTTGTAAATTTCATAAAAGAATATACTGAACTAGGACATATGGAATTATGTGAACCTCTTAATGATTCTAAAAATTTATTATTCCATACCATACTGTGTTTAAGCCTACTAGTACCATAACCAAGCTGAGAGTTGTCTTTGATGGTACCGACTTATCTTCCGATACATTTTCTTTGAACGACATTCTTTCTGTCGGTCCAGTCATTCAAAATGACAAGTGATTCATCCAAGATATTCTATCGTTTTACGCTTTTGTAAGAATCCAGTGGTCAAGACAGCTGATATCGCAAATATGTATAGGCAATTTGTTTTTGATATTGGATAGGTGCTTGCAGAGAATTCTTTGGAGGTCGTTGAAACAAGATAAGGTACTTTGCTATGATTTGACTACTGTGGCTTATGGCACTATAGTCTGTGAGGTTTAACTTGGCAGGTTTTCTACTGTCCTTGTCTCACACAGAGTGCTGTCCTTGTCTAGCAGAGGGGGTGGGACGGCAACTAGTTCTGTTTGCGATTTGTGAAAATTCCAGATCCGTAGAAGCTCACAACCCTCTCACTTCTATTGTATGCTGACTGAAGCTTGCAGTGGCGTATGAGTCGTGGAACTGTGAGTTTGTTGTTTTGTGATTTTACATTATACGCAGGATATTTTCTTGTTACAACATATGGATATAATGTTTAATTATTTTCTAGTAGTTTTGGTTGTATTTGTATTGTTTCAAATTGTTTCTCGAGGGAAATTTCTAAAAGCAGATGGTAGGGAAATGGTAGTTGAAGTTCACAGCTTCTTCAGTGATGAATGTAACGTATTGAAATGTGGAAAGCCGACTATTTCAGTGAAAAGTATAGTTGACAGAACTCTACTACGGTTATTTCTGCTCGTTCCGTCAAGCGAATTTAAAAAAAACGCCAAAATGCTGAAACTAGTGGCGGTAGGTTGCAAATTTCAGACAAGAAGCGCCCGAATAGGGGATCGCAAAAAACAAACAAACAAAAACAGAGATACTCATTCATGGCAGCTGCTATTAAGCGAAAAATCTATTCGTTATATCGTACGGACTTTATGCCTAGTTTGCAGGACATTTATGAGACTTTAAAAGTTCAAGACTTACTGAAAGGAAGCGTGTGGTCGTTAAGAAAAATTCTTAAACAGCTTCATTTCAGTTAAAGTAAAAATTCGCAAGGAAGACGCTTTTTAGTTGAACGAATGAATATTGTTTCTAAACGATTTCAGGTTTTAAAACGAATGAAGGAACTGAGGGCTACTGGTAGGTCTATAGTGTACCTGGACAAAACGTGGATAAATATAAACCATACCAGAAATAAGATGTGGAAGTGTGACGGTGATGAAAATTATTTCCCTCTTAAAACACCAATAGGCAAAGGAGCGGTTTATAGTTGTACATGCTGAATGTTCAACGTAATGACTACCATAAAGAAATGGATAACATTTTCAAGGATTGAATTGTCAATAAATTGCTACTTAACATTCCTTCTAATACTGCCATCGTTATGGACAATGCCCCTTATCATTCCATAAATATTAATAAAGCACCCACTTCATCTTCACTCAAATCCCATATGCATGAATGGCTCCGTAATAGAAATATTGAGTTTGATCAATGAGTGACAAAACCAGTGCTATACGAGTTAATTAAATTGAAAAAATACAGTTTCAAAGTTTATGAAATTGATACACTCGCAGAGATGCATGGATGTGCTATAGTACGGTTGAACCTTATCACTGTGATTTTAACTCTGTATAACTTATATGGGCGCAAGTCAAGAACGATGTTGCCAAACATACTATTTCATTTAAAAGTGGTGATGTAAAAGCTTTGTTTGATAATGCGATTACAAAAGTGGCTCCAGGCAACTGGAAAAGGGCCTGTGAGCATGTGCAAAGCACTGAACAGTTTTACTGGGAGAAAGACAGTCTGGTAGATGAAATTACGGACAGATCTGTCATAAATTTAGAAGAATTTGAATCGGAAGATGAGTACAAAGATTCGTTTGAAGTTTCTGGCGGTAAATCGGAGAATGAACAAACCGGTCGGAGAGGATGAGGGGCACCCCGTCACTGATGCGTGTTTGGCTGGTGTATCTGCTCTACCTGTGTCACCATAGAAAGAGAGAGAGAGAGCGAGATGGTGAGTATTCTTTCTCTGTCTAAAAGGGACACGGCTACTTAAACCTCACGGACTGTAGTCCTAATAGCCTTTTAGCTACCAGATGTTTTCAGCAACTCAATGATCAGCATCAGAAGGAACTTTCATTGGCTACTGAAGCAGTGCAGAGTGATTTTTATGTTGATGATTATTTAGGTAGAGCTACTTCACTTGAGGAAGCTACAGCACTGCAAACACAACTGATTACCTTACCAGCAAGAGTAAGATTTCCACTGAGAAAATGGTCCTGGAACCACGAAGAAATGTTCTAAAACGTTGACCCTGCTCTTCGGGAAGGCTTGTCCGTCAAGAATGATTGGCACCGAAACTGTTAAAGAATTGGGGATAAGTGGTATCCAAATACTGGTTGTTTTATATTTCCATTTACAGTAAAGGTAATAACAAAAGTGGCAAAGCGCAACATACTGTCTGCAATATTTGATCCTCTTGGATTGTTAAGTCCTGTTGTTATAAAGTACAAAATATTGATGCAAGTTCTTTGGTCACTATAAGTCGGATGAGGTGATTCATTGCCAATGTTTATGCAACAAGAATGGCTTAAGTTGCATGAGCACTTTAATTGCTTAAACGGTTTATCCATTGATCGTAAACGTATTCCCTTTGCATACCCCAAAACAGTTCAACTGTATGAATTCAATAACGCTTCTGAGAAACTATATGGTGCTTGCTGCTATTTCAGAGTTTTGTATGATAATTCTGTATCCAATTCCACGATAGCAGCAAAATATGGAATTGTTCCAACTAAAGTGCAATCTTTACCTAGGTTGGAACTATGTGCAGCAGTATTGCTCTTTCATCTGCTGAAGAAGGTGTCATCCGCGTTGAAACTTGAAAAACCTTAACCAAACTTTTGTGGACAGACTCCACAATTGTTTTGTGCTGGTTACATACACCTCCTGCAAACCTTTGTTACAACAAGAGTATCTGAGATACAAAATGCCACTGAAATTGAGTTTTGGACCATGTTCGCACTACTGAATATCCTGCAGACCTCATTACTCTAGTGTATTCTCGCAGAAGTTGGTATCATTGAATTTATGGTGGAATGGTTCAACCTTTCTTGCAGGAGATAACTTATGTTGTCCTGATTCAGGCGAAACCTCTCGAGTTGCCTCTGCATCTGCTCAGCTACCAGACTTTATTGATTGTGAGCGGGCGAGTTCCGCTGATGGAAGCCTTTCCCTTCTTGCATTTAAGTCTGGGAGTATAAATAAAACCCTCAAGAAATATTCTTCTATTGAGAAGCTGAAGAGAGTCTTTGCTTATATTCTAAGATTTACATCCAATACTAGGAAGTACCATGAGAGCAGAATTTTTGGATGCCTCAGAGTGGAATAAGTCAATTTAGCTTTTAATGCCATGCTGTGACTGATGTAGGAAGAGGGATAAGTTGAATAAATTGCTTTCTTAAGAAAGGAAAGTCTATCTCTACCAAACAGAATTCCCTGCGTCCATTCTTAGAGTTAGGTTGGAGGAGGTTTAGCTAATTCCGTTCTTCCATATTACACTAAACAACAGAGCATTGTGCCTGCTAAGCATCATTTGTAGAATTGTCACCTAACAGAGTTCGTCCATCATTTCCATTGAGTACGCAGGTCTCATTGCTGGCCTAGTGAAGTTAAAATCCAGTTTGAATCGCAGCAAGGCCATCAGCAAATGCTACATCCCGATATTTATTTGCCTTGCTGCAAAGGCCGCTCATCTAGCATTTGTATCTCATCTCACAACTGCAACATTGCTTTTTGCGCTCTCCACATCGAGAAAAAATCATAACGGCAATGAGCTACAATGGTGCCAACTTTGTAGACGCTGCCTCAGAGTTGAAGTTTTTGCAAGACCCCAGTATTCAAGCTGCAGTAAGAAATTACGGATTGACTGAAGGCTTTTATTGGAAGTTCGTTCCCCCTCATGCTCCTCATTTTAGTGGCCATTGGGAGGCCGGACTAAAATCCACTAAGATGCACCTAAGAAAGATTATAGGAGAAACTATATTAAATGTTGAGGAGTACTCAACCTTGTAATACCAAATAGAAGCCTGCTTAAATGCGCGACCATTGTGTTCCTCACAATGTTCCTGATTGCCTGGATCCTTTAATTCCTGGTCATTTTCTAGTTGGGTGACCACTAAAGAGTCATCCTCAACCTTTACTGTCACATTTAGTGCTTAGTAGACTTTCCAGATGGCAGCACATCAAGGGTACGACTGAGTACTTCTTGAAGAGATGCTCCCTTGTGTACCTGACGGAGTTGCAATGACGTCCAAGATGGGCCACCTAAAATCCAGCCTGAATGTGGGTGATATTGTCTTGGTGAAGGAGGATGGAGTACCTCCGCTGCGATGGAGACTTGACCGTATCATGAAGTTCTATCCTGGGAAGATGA
Organism: Deroplatys truncata; assembly: GCA_030765065.1. Classification (NCBI taxonomy): domain Eukaryota; kingdom Metazoa; phylum Arthropoda; class Insecta; order Mantodea; family Mantidae; genus Deroplatys; species Deroplatys truncata. The sequence goes on along the minus strand of CM060978.1, from coordinate 166,363,888 downwards.
ACTTACTGGAGTTGCGGATGTTTGGACCGTCAATAGTGAAGTCAAAAGGCCCACTGTGAAGCTGTGTCCTTTGGTTTCTAAGGCATAATTTGTGTTTAGTGTAAATTTGTGTTAATTTTAAAGTATCATTGTTAATTTTTGTGTTGATCATGGATCAAAAGGGGGAGTTCGGGTCACAACCACCTCATTTCTGAACCTTGCATCTATGTGACGTCACTTCCGCTTTTTGTTGTAGTTGATCATGGCTTATTGAGAGATTGTGAAACAAAGACTTATGCCGGCCATCCTTAACCATCGACCCTGAGGGGTATACGTTATCTATGTGTTATGTACATGTAATTAAACCACCAGTCTAACTCATAACATGTGACTGGTAAGCCTTTGTTTATTATACAGTCTACTAATTCACTCCGTTCCAATATGTATGAATAATAAACGTATGTCTGGAACTTTCTACTAACTAAACATACTAAGGCCTTTCACGGCCGCCGTCATGACTAATATTTGAATTACTAGTATATGGGCTTATAGTCTAGAAGGCATCGTAGATACCGACGTTTCGCCAAGTACAGCGTTTGCCATTTTGGAGTGAACTGATTTGTTGCCTGCGGTGGTCACAGCCAGAATGCGGAGACCGGAGGATGGCGCTCTTATACAGGGTGAATCACCTAAAACTTGCACAGCAAATATTTCGGAAATGGAAAGGGCTATTGATGTGCAGTTTTCAATGCATTGATTGGTAGTCAGGGACTCGTGCATTTAGTCTATAAAAAGATTTTAATAATACTGAGAAAGTGTATTTTTTGAGCAAACATACAAGTTTTTAAATGGAACAATGCCTAGTTACATCAATAGAATCACGGTAGGGTAAATTAGAATGTCAATGGTCTTTCTTGCAGGATTCTAGTGCAAATGGTTTACGAGAAATCGTATTTTGAAAAGTTTCCACCCCGACATCTGTTTGTCCCATTCAACCTGCTTAGTTGCTAGGAACGATGTTGTTATGTTTGTTTGCATTGTGTTTTCTGTTCATTGATTGCATTGCGACTTTCTGGTCAGTTAGTTCGTGACAGTTCAAGCAGTAAGTCGTAAGTGGAAGATGGGGTTTACTAATGCAGAAAAAGCCGACATGCTCATGGTGTATGGAGAGTGTAGGAAGAATGCAATTCGTTCCTGTACGGTGTATGCGGAAACGTATCCAATAGACGTCAACCATCTCGGCAATTATTTATCAACCTCTTCAACCGATTACGTGAAAGTGGTACTGTAACACCTAGAAAACGTAACAGAAACAAACAAGTGACTAGAGAAGGGGCAGCAATTAATGTTCTGGCTGCCGTTGCAGTAGATCTGCAAATTAGTTCCCGCACAATCGCACGTGGAAGCAGCATTAGTCAGACTGCGCATTCTCCATCGACGTAACTTCCATCCCTATCCCATCTCTCTCCATAAAGAGCTCCATGGAAACCATTTTGAGAATCGTGTAAACTTTTATACATGGGCATTAAGACATGATACTCCAAGATTCATCATGTATCTTGTTTAGTGATGAGGCAACATTTACTAATCATGGCCATGTAAACCGCAGAAACATGCACTATTGGTCTGTTGACAATCCCGTTGGCTTCGTCAATGTAACTTAGCGTCCATGGAGTTTAAACGTGTGGTGTGGGATAGTGAACCATCAGCTCACAGGTCCTTTGTTCATAGAAGAAACAATGAACTTGTACAAGTTTCGCAGCCTCCTGACAGACCATCTGCCACAGATGCTAGAAGACGTTCCTTTGCAGACTAAGAGGAACCTGTGGTACCAACAGGCTAACACGAAGTACTACAGCTTGTCTTAACGGATTGTTTCAAAATCGTTTGGTTGCACGAAGAGGACCTGTACCTTGGCCGGCCTTTTTACCCGATCTGACCCCTTTAGACTTTTTTCTGTGGGGAAGGCTGAAAGACACTGTTTACAAGGATGTACCAACTACACCAGACGATATGAAACTACGTATTACTGCTGGCTGCTCTGAAATTTCTGCTGAAATGCTAGAACGTGTGCAGCAGTCTTTCCATAGCAGACTGAAAGCGTATATTGAAGCTATCTTTGGTCATTCTGAACACAACGTTTGAAAGGCTATGTTCTCTTTACTTGTAAGAATCCAAAAAGGTATTGTAATTCCCTTTTGTTTTTCTGTTGTGTGTGGTACTATAGGTTGTGCAAATGTGGGTGCGTAAAGTTTTCAAAATAAGATTTCTCGTAACCACTTGCACTAGAATCTTGCAACAAACGCCACTGACATTCTAAGTTACCCTACTTTTATTCTGTTGATGTAATTAGGCATTATTCCATTTAAAAATTTGTATGTTTGCTAAAAATACACTTTCTCTGTATTATTAAAATCTGTTTAGGCTAAATGTACGAGCCCCTGACTACCAATCAATGCTGTGAAAACCGCACATCAATAGCATTTCCCATTTCCAAAATATTTGCGGTGTAAGCTTTAGGTGATTCACTCTGTATAGTGGGGTGGACGTGGCTTACTGTGAGGTCCTATGCAGTGATTGGCTCGAATCTCCAGGATTGCGTGGGTTTGGTGGTGTATTATTACATCTGCTGTTTTTGTGTACGTATTTCTTCAGGATAGGTGTCCAAGCTTTATGCACACGGAGAGCTTCTTCTTTCTGGTTAAAATTGTTCTTGTGTTTATTAATTTCAATGGCCTCCCTCAGAAGTCGAGCATGGTAGTTTACAGTTGAAGATAAAACTACGGTTTCTTTGAAGCTAATATCATGGGCAAATAGGAGTAAGTGTTCCGCCACGGTTGATTTATTTGTTTGTCCCAACCTGCTGTGACGCTCGGGTTCTTTCAATCTCGTGGCCACACTGCGCATAGTAGTGCCTATGTAAACCTTGCCGCAGCTACAGGGGGCTTTTTATACACCTGCAGATGTATGGGGGTGACGCCTAATTTTGGCTGATCTCTGCAAGTCGTTGATTTTGTGTGTTGGTCTATAGATCGTGTCAATACCGTATAAGCGCAGAAGCTTGCCTATTTGGTCGGAAAAATTCTTAATGTATGGCAGGAAGCCGTGCTTGTTCTGCGGTGATCCATCTTTTTCATAGGGCGCCTAGGATGAAGCGGTCGCTGGATTTCTTTTCGCGTGTAGCCATTGGCCTGGAAGGCAGAGTTTAGATGTTCATGTTCTTCTTTCAAGTATTTTTCGTTGCAGATTCTTGTTGTCCGTTCTGTGAGAGTTTTTATCACTCCTAGGGGAGGTGGTTTGATGTTTTTTTAGGTATCGATTTGTGTGGTAGGTTGCCTGTATATACTGCATTCTAGTCTGAGGTTTGGTGTGCTGATGACTTTTAATTTTAAGAAGACCAAAGTATTATTTTTTTATTTTAATATTGTAAAATGAATATTGGGATTTAGGCTGTTCAGGTGCAGTAGAAATTGATCTCAGGTGTCTTCCCCGTGGTTCCACACCACAAACCTATCATCATCGTAACGTAACCAGGTCTTCGGTTTGAGAGGTGTGCTGGCGAGTGCTGACTACTCAAACTTTTCCATAAAAAAAGTTGGCGATAACTGCATTGCGACTCCCTCGATCTGTTCATAATAATTGTTGTCCCATTGAAAGTAATTAGCTGTAATGCAGCGCTGAAAGAGCTCTGTGATGTCCTTGGGGAATAGTTGTTGAGTGTGGCTTAAGGCGTCTTTTATCGGCACCTTAGTAAACATTAAGACAACCTCAAAGCTCACTAAGCGGTCCCCAGCTTGCTGCCGAATGTGTCCAAGTTTCTCTATGAAGTGGTCCGAGTTTCTAATATGTGTATTTGTAGTACCTAATGTGTGATTGTAGCAGAGTGGAAAGGTGTTTGGCGATGCGGTAGGTAGGCGAACCTATGCTACTCACAATGGGACGTAGCAGTACATTGCCCATATGAATTTTCGGGAGCCCGTATAATCTTGGCGGCAAAGCTTCGCATTTACAGATCTCTTTCTTCACACACAGATATGCGTAGAGATGTACTTTTATGAGATTGTTAAGTTCTTTGGTGGCCTTGCTCTCTTGTGGTGAGATGTTCTAGTTCTAGTTTGAAAAGGGGTGGGTTTTATGCCCAAGCACTACGACCTTAAAATTTATTGCGCATCCCCCCTTTCATCAGTTAAGTAGTCTGTTGCTCGATATGAACTTAACCAGACTGCTAACTGAGGCTTTCGATAGTTCATCTATCTTTGGAAAGTGATTGCCAAAAATACTTGCTCTTTGATTCGCAAGAGCAGGGCAATCACATAGTAGATAAGTAACAGTCTCATCTCCTTCTAGACATCTACTACAGGTAGGGTTGTTAAACAGTCCCATTCTGTATAGATTAAACTTTAGGGCACAAGGTTGCCCATGCAAGTCTTCTTCTGTGGTGAGATGTTACTCTTGCCTTGCAAGAATTCGGGAAGTCTGTCGAGGAACCTCCTCTGCCTGGATTGGTGGAATATTTTGTATGGCTGCTTCCACGTTGGTGATGATGTCCTCGACTGGGGTGTGTTTGGGTGTTACAGCGAAGTTTCCTACCTTGGCTAATACAGACGTCTCTGCCTGTGCGAGTGTTCAGATTCACCAATGAGGGGGCAGGTTGTATTTCGCCCTCAGTATTGCAGTAACGTTGAAATTTAATTTTCTATCTCGAGGTGGCTTGATCAAATGTGAACCTCATGGAATGGTGCGTGATATCGTCAATCTTGTACCAGTTTCCCTGGACAATCTATTGTTTAGATAACCATGGAGCACTAGAAGAGATCGGTCTGCAGTGGCGAGCTCTCTGCGTGTGCTGTGAATCCGTTCTCGTAACAGTGCGTGTTTGGTGCGGCTATAAATTCGGTGTGCTTTCGTAGAATTTAACGGTCTCGTCATCCTACTAAATTTAGGAATCGTTCTTGTGTCTCTGCATCTGAGAAGAAATGTGAGTGAAACTAGATGTTTAACCTTCTTCTTGTGTTGTTTCTCAAAGCGTTTCACCTTCTGTTTCAATTACCCCCGTAGAGGGACTAATGGTCATAATGAGACTTTTCACCGCCGGCGTCATGACTAATAATTGAATTACTACTATCCGGGATTGTAGGCCGTAGTGTATAAGGCATCGTAGATACTAACTGCCTTGGAAATCATCGTCGTTCTGAATGAATTTGTATAGCTTTGAATAAATTATGAATCACAAGACATATGGACAAAAACTGACTATACGAACATGTGATTTCTTAAAACACATAATATTGTTTCGTGTTACTGGACATGTATTTGGAAAATTTCACACATTATTCCTAGGCCAACACCCTCTGTTTCCCTTGATGTCGTACAAGAAAAGGAAATTTGAAGCCAACATATAACGATCCCGTTTTTAAAGCCCCGTTTATCGCTTTAGTCCTCTGTATATCCGTCTGTCCTTGTACTTCTATGGTTAATGAAACCATTTTTACAAAGCTTTATCTCGATAAAAGTCAAATAGAAAATAAACTTTTGCAACAACACAAGTGCAAATAAAGGATAGTGCGTAGAAAAGACTTATGACTAGATTTTGTTTCTTTTATATAGATATTAATTAATGGTTATCCAAGTTTTGCAGAATCCCATTCAATTGGGGTAAGCAAATCAATGGAATGAGTACCTTTTACAGGCGGCAGATGTAATACTTATGTTCTCATGCAATAAAAAATTTACGGTGAAGAAATCAGAATGGTATAAATAATGTGCTGATTTGTAAAATTTGTCAACTTTAACATTCTGTGTAGCAGCAGGTGCATCAAGACATACATGTATGAACGGTGAAAAAGGAACCAAAAAAGAAATGGTTCGTTCAACTGCTACCGCTATGGAATCCATCAAGCGGTAATACGTAGTGTCTTTCAAATGTCGTTTCAAAACTTAAAGGTTATGAATTTCGTAATGTTTAAAGTAAGTAAGAAACAAACTATTACTACATTACGCAAACAGAAGGATTTAGTTGTCATAAAGCCTAAGAATAGATGGAATGCGGTTCCATAGAATAAATGGAGTAATTCTATCATAACGCACGGCTTTTTATTTCCTTCAGTGATGCTATGGAGTACAATTTTCAATCAGAGTATTAAGAATTTTCGAATTCCCTAGTGAAGAAAACATACCTTATCGAGAAGATGTATTTTAAGCCACAAAAACTAATGCAACCAAAAGGTAGATGGATGGTGATCTACAGAATTTGAAGGTCAAGTTGATGGAATAAGCATACTAACGACATTTTTCAGTAGATTGTATATGCGAGAGCGTTAAATACTGTATATTTTCTCAGACATTAGCATGTGCAATAGTGTTGGATGACATGTCTGTCAACATTAAGTTTTAATCTTAAAATTAGTGTTACATCGGTAAATAATAAGATTTTAACAAATATGATAAGCACAAGAAAAGGAAACAAAATTCCTTTTAACTCAGCAACAAAATCATATATTGTAAACTAGATTATTCTTAGAATTATTTACTTTAAATTTTGAAGGTATATAAAAAGAGCATTTAGTAAGACAAGCATTTAGCTCAAATTTATTTTCAAACTGCCCTCTGTTTGTAAAGAAGTTATGAAGTTACGATGTCAGTCTAGGAAATTTAAAACAGAAATTTGTTGGACAACGTCAACCCATAGGGCCAATAATTTTATCCTACGGTAAGTATGTATTTATTCTCGAACTTATTTAACACATTACAAAATATCCGAGAACTTGTTATACCTGAAGTGTTCCCTTTAACGTAGCGAGTAAGGTGTGGAGAATTTTCAAGTGCAAACGATATACGGTACATATCGGGTACCTATGTGAGTCAGGGGAAACATTCATTTTTTATTTACTTCTTAACCTATAAATTTAGAAAAATCAATGCAGAATATATATTTATAGTAAGCAAATGTTAGAGGAAGTTTATAAAACAGCATGCAGACAAATAATTTCGTGATTTTTTCATTGTTTTAATGAATACCAGCTCTTACATTTAATTCAAGTATCGCCAATGCTTGGAAGGAATCGGTCCCACCAGCTTCGATAGCTTCAACACAACCCATATTTAGCAGGCTTCTAATCGTACTCTGCGGCCCAAGGTAATGGGTAAATATCCAAGATAAATACTCTGAGCCCCATACCGTAATAATGTGTTTGTTATAAGTTACTTATATTCCCAGTTTGCTCTACCACATCATTCCAGAGATCATTGTTTGCATACGTATACAATAAACTTCTTACAAATCTGCTGGAATTCTGATCCTATACCGAAGATACTGCGACGCTGCTTTCATTCCTACTTAGTTCAATATCCCCCCTCCAATTTTCATTCATCCTAGGTACAAGAAATTGTTAGCACTGACTAACGTCAGTCAAAAAGAAGGAACAGGCTTTAAATATTGATTTCTAATGAACAACAATAGATAGCGACACATGCGATACATCACTAAATAGAAAGATGTTAAAAATGTTATTTTATGTGTTCAAAATGAGCATCATTTATTCTGCAAGGACGACTAGTGCTTTTCCGTTTGCATACGCAACCATCTCCTACGAATTCATTGTATCAATTGTAAGTTTTTTATGATGAGGGGCTCGTTGTTGAACTTGCAACGAAATGCTCGCTGTAATGAAACAATGGATTCACTTTTTGCATAATGCAGCACACAAAACGACTTTTTTGTGGCGTCGCCATTTTCTCGTAAACAAATACAGCGCTGCTGTAGGCACTGAATGGAACTAATAGGTGGGACTTAACACTTTGAATTTTCCTCTATTTAATATGTGTCTTATGTGTGGCTATCTACTGTCGTTCATTAAAAATGAATATTTAAAATCTGTTCCTTCTTTTTTAATAATCCTGTATATGGGCGTGTATGTATGTGCATGCCTTCCCTTGGTACAAATCGATATGTTTGCGCCTTATATACATCGGGGCAAGTTGTGGTCCGTTAAGGCATAAAAAAGTACTGGAACCCGGAAATTTTACACTAAAGGTGCTTCCATAGTTTCCTCTAAGATTACGTCGATAATATTACCTATAAACAGATTTAAGGGGAGACTAAAAGCTCTAACCCGCCAATAATAAATCTGCTAAATGTATGACTCGTCTTAAAAACTACTTATATAATATAACAGAGTGAAATGTTTACAAGATGTATAATGGCGTGCATAAAATGTGGACCATAATGAAACGTACTGTTTATGTTGGCACTGGTAAAATCTAGCCTGCCTCCTACCAGCTGAACCATCCCTTTTTCGGACAGAATTATAATCACCGGATTGGTAGTGTACTTTACCTCTCCCAAAAGTGTGGTTGAACTGCCGAAAGGTAACATTACAACTTAAGCTTTATATGTTCATGCTACACTACAATTCTCTTAGTGCCGGGTTTCTCATTGCCGTTTAGTAGTGACTTCATCTTAACCTTCGTCTCCATGTCAGTGATGAAAGCTGTCGTGTATAAATTCGTAGCTGTCGTTTGTTTTAACCACACGTACAAATATTTCTTCATCCCTTCTTCTAGAAGCCCGAATTATATTTTAATTGGTGTAGGCTTTCCTTGTGTATCAATCGCAGTGAAACTCCTTGATAGAGACCTATGCAAACGAGCCCTTAATTCCATAGGGTTTATAAACATAGCTCATTCGTTATTTTTTGCTCTTGAATTGTTTTTCATGGCAGTCACATAGAGAACTGATACTAGCTAGGTGGAACAAAAGGTTGGTTTCCTGAAGGTGGAAGCCTTACGGAGAGAAAATCATAATTCGATCTAGGGGAATGGCCACTGTTTATACACGACAGTGTACATGAATGCCTTCTAAGTCCTGTGATCTAATTTTATACAATTATATTGTGTCTAAGCAAAACGGTGTGTTGTTTTAAGCATACCACGTTTTGTTAAAAATTACACTGGTCAACAATGAAAATATTAAATAAATAATTTCTGCTTATTCTGCCAAATCTAAAATTGAAGTCAGAAATGCTTCATCAACCACCATTTTTTGTAATACTAAAAATCTGTTTTAATGTATTAGTAGGGCGGCAAATTAACAAATTAAAAGAAAATAATTTTATTTCATTGGGTCATCAAATTACATTATTGGCTTTAGTCGATTGTTTTTCGTCACTTCAGGAATTCCAATGTTCAGCAATGAGCTTCTCCTCACAAAACTATTGCTTTCCCGTCGATGTCAATGTTTACTCCAACAACAGATAAGGAAGGTCTGCTACAAATAGAAACGATTCTGCACAATTGCCAAAGGAGTAGAAGCTTTGTTTAATGAAAGAAGCTAATCCTGTATGTCCTCAGTTGTGAATTAACAAGTGTAATGTAAGCTAATAGCCTGTTTTCTTAAGTATTGTGAATTAGGAGGATAATGTCTCGCATATGTGTGAAGCATTAAAAAAATTCTTGTTACATTTGTAGTGACTTTAAAACCGTATAGGCGAAATTTGACTCCTCGAATTAAATGAGTGTTATTTTGACAATAAAATAGACCAGAATAAGTTTTGGCTTCTGGTAATCTGTTGTGCCAAGCATGTAACACTGTTAATCGGCTGGTTAAAAGCGTTTTGTCATATGTTTTGCGATTCCTATGATGTTGCAGGAACCTAAGGATCATATAATAGACTGCTCCTTCTGCTTGACAAATATATCTGGAATAGGTTCAAAGTCCAAACATGCTGTTAAAAATCCATCTTTAGAATCAGCAATTCAACCAGTGCCTCATGGACCAGTTTACATACCAACTCCACCAGAAGTCAGGAATGTGCCTGAAGATTTTGAAAGTGTTGATGACCTTAGTGAATTACAACAGAGTGGCCCTGATTTTGTGGAACGAGTTACCACAAACGAACCGCACTTTCTAACACCTAAATAATTTGGTAATTTCGTTAGTGATCTAGGCTTATCTGAATGTGAAGTCGAGTTACTTGCTTGAAGATTGAAAGTTTGGCACCAAAGTAAGTTCTTTCCGTCAACACCATAAGCAATTAGAGCATTTATTTTCTAAATAGGAGGACGCAGTTTTCTGTAATGTTGATTCTTTGAAGGAGTCTGTAGGTGCTCAACATAAACCTGAAAAGGAATTTATTCATTGACTACTCGAAAACAATTTTGAAAGGAATCCTGGTACATAATGTAAACAGGTTTCCACCCATTCCTGCAGCCCATGCAGTTGGTATGAAGGGGAGTTACGTGAACATGCATCTCTTGCTATCCAATATCCGGTATGATGGCTATTCATGGCAGATGTGTGCAGTTTATAAAGTGATAGCTACCTAACTTGGATTACAACTTGACTATACAAAATGTTGCTGTTTCTTGTGCATGTGGGATAATAGAGATATAAGTAATCATTATGTTTAAAAAGGGGACCAAAGAGAAAGTCATTCAATTCATGACAGGCAAATGCTGCTCATCAACCACTTGTAAGTGCTGAGAAAGTATCATTGCCTCCATTATATATCAAACTAGGTTTGTTAAGAACTTTGTGAAAGCAATGGATCGTAACGGGAGTACATTTTTGTTCCTGAAAACTGAGTTTCCAAAGATCAGTGAAGCCAAACTAAAAGAGGGAATACTTATTGGCGCTCAAATTAGAGAACTTATGAAAGATGCACAGTTTGAAATCTTGTTAAATATGCAAGAGCTACATGTTTCCTTTTCAAAAATTGTCATAAACGTTCGAGGAAACTACAGATATGAATATTACAGAGAACCTGTCAGCTGATTGAGAACTACAAGGTCATGGGAAGTAATATGTATTTGAAAGTACACATGTTGACATCTTGACTTCGTTCCTGAGAACCTCGGTGCTGTCAGCGACGAACATGGCGAGCGTTACCACCAGGACATCGCTGAAATGGTAAGACGCTATCAAGGAAAAATGACTCCAAATAAGTTGGCAGGATACTGTTGGACACACAAAGAGAGATGTTCCTCAAGCAAAGTACAGTCGAAAATCTACTTCGCATTCATTTTAGGTACGTAAAAGGTATTAAGGTGTTACACATTTTAAAATGTATAATTACCAGAAATGTTATTCATGCAATTACTCAAAAACTATGGGTAATGGAAACGTTCTGTAAACATATTTTAATTCAGTACAGAAAGGTCAGTAGGAATCACCGATTGTACTTCTTTTAACATTAAAAGTCTTAAAGTTTGACCAGTGTTATCAGCAGGGCTCGGTTTTGGGTTACGGAATTAGCAGACTGCTGCTGTGAACGAATGGGGTGGAGTTGATTTCCTAGCCCTGTGGGTGGGGTAGCACTTCCAGCCTACAGAAAGTTGCGTAGTGAAGGTCGTTGTGGATATTCATATTGCTGCTTGGCCTTGGTTGATGCAGTCTTCTTACGTACTCGAGATCCAGTGATTAAAGAATGGTATAGTTTCATGGTGTTTACATATTCATTGATATTTGTGTTAGAGTTAATTGCTCTTATTTATACTCCACAGTACTTTGAAATATGTCTAGGAATAAGAGTACCAAGCATTCCCTTCAGGATGCACTTATGGATAAGTTTGGAGAGGAATATTTCCTCGTCAAAAGAAACAACACTGCATATTGCAAACGTTGCAAAAAATACATCAGTGCAGACAGATCTGGATTCTCAAAAACACCGCAATAGCAAACTACACTTTAAAATATTAAATTACACAATCTACAGAAGCCTTCAACTTCACAATAAAACGCGGAATATCAGAAGAATTTTATCGAGATTTGTGTAGCACGTTGGTACATGCCAACATCCCTTTCAACAAGGTGAAAAATAAATATTTTAAATCGTTTCTAGAAAAATATAGCGTAAAAATGTTTCTGAGAGTCGACCTTAAGAAAACATTATATTACATCTTGCTATAACGATACATTGAAACAGATAAGGGAAGTGGTGCAAGACCGGAAAATTTGGGTTTCACTGGACGAAACAACAGGTTGCGTGGTAGGTTCGTAGCAAACGTTATTGTGGGAGTTTTGTTGCCCGATCGTGCAGGTAAGAAAATGTTAGTGACACCTGAGATACTGGACAAAGTAAACCATAAGAGCATAGAAAATCTCTTCGAAAATTCAATGTGTCTGCTGTATCCACATGGAATCAAACAACAAAATGTTTTATTGCGTGTAACTGATGCGGCATCGTACATAGCGAAGGCAGCAAAAGCTCTCCAGGTGCTATATCCTAAATTAATTCTTATAACATGTATGGCAGCCGCCCTACATAGAGTGGCCGAACACGTAAGAGCTAATTGCAAGGATGTCGACTGCCTAATATCCAACGTGAAAAAATGTTTTTTGAAAGCTGCTTCAAGGATACAAAAATTTCAAGAAATAGCACCTAACATTTCCCTACCACCGCAGCCTATTATTACGCTTTGGGGCAGTTGGTTGGACGCAGCTACTTGTTATGCCGAACACTATCCTAAAGCCACAGATGTAATAAATACTTTTGATTCATAGGAATGTACAGTTGTGTCTACTTTAAAATCTCTGCTTTCAGAACAGTTAATGGAGTCATTCCTATTCACTACAAAACATTTTAGATAAGTTCAGAACCATTTCACATATGCAGATGTCAGATATAGAAATATCTAGGGCTCATCAGTTCGTAATTGCACTGCTTCAAAAACTGAATGAGTCAAAATCAGACTCTGTTATTGCCAGGTGAACGCCAAATTAAAAAATGTCCTGTAGAAAAACTGCTTTTGTAGATATGTGTGCCATTAAGGAGGTTTTATTGGATTCATACAATGAATACAAATCCACGAAAGTTGATTCGTGTGATATCCCATTCTTTCGCTATGCACTTGCCACGTCATTGACGTAGAACTAAGTTTTTCTAGCTATAAACTTATTTTAAGTAAAAATCAGAGATACTTTTCGTTTGATATATTGCGAATGTACCTTGTATTTCACTGCAGTGACATGTAAAGAAATGTATTGTGTTCACTTGCATCATTTGGGTTATTACTTTATGTATTTATTTTAAATATTTATGTACGAGTATATGGTAAAATGAAGTTGTGAAGAAATCTATTTTGCGATATGTATATTATTTGCAGTTTTTCCGCCACGTAAAATCGCCATTTTAGAATTTTAACACATGTACAACCATGCAACATTGTTATGTTAGGCAATTAGTTTCCGTACTAGATACGCATTGGAAAATGTGGACGCTTATTTTGTGCCCTACTGTGGCTAGATACTTACATGTTGAGGCAAGGGGTACCTGCACGCGTTATCTGCCATTCCTCTCGAACTAAACAACACAGTGGCTCGTGTGCTCCTAACTTCATGCGTCTTGGACCCTACACCGAGGCCTGGTTATCAGCAAGCCACTGAACATCGGCGGCCCCCTAGGGCGGAGTCCACTCACAGGCGAGACCTAACTGAGCAGTCTCGCAACGACGCCGCGGAATAACCTCTACAGAGCGCACATCCACTGCCCAGCCACAACCTGCAGAACAGCGTCGCCTGGTCATACAACCCTAGAACAGATAACAAGAAGAAGATGGTGGACACAGGAAGTGAGGGGCAAGAGAGTCATGGTAGAAGAACAAACATCCCAGCTTTCGCTTGCCGACCCGGAAAAATCACGAAAAACCCATGGATGTTCGCTGGGGATGGAAGCCGGGACCTCCGAATGCGATTCGCACAAGTTACCGCAGCGCCATCCCACTCCGTATGAGAACAAGTCATTCAGGATTATACGTAATGATTATGATGATGATGATACCTAAAGGGGTAGCCGAGGGATCAAGGCACGTACTCGTGAACGGGAGATCTGTAGTCCAAACCCCACTAGGACAGTCCTCCCTGATTGAGGTTTATTTCCAAGTTTTCCTCATTTCTCATAAATAGCCATTGCCGGGAAGGTAACTCAAACTTAGGCCTGGAAATTCCCAAACTTTCTTTCCAAGTTCTCATTTGATCACATTGCATGTATCACGAATGTCACCGTTTGTGCTGTATACCTATAGCAAGAACGGGGATAAACACTATCAAATGAATAAAATAACTTAATTACACAATATACAGCACTTATTGTTTTTGGCAACTGCAGCAAATTCACCTTTATTGGTGTCATTATTTGTGCTGATTTTTAAACTTTAGTAAACAATGAGTTTAGTTTTTTTAACAAATTTAGATCATGCGACAAGGAAATCAAAACTCTTATTCTTAATTGGAACATCTAAAAACAGTACTTTTGATGAAATCTCATTACAGAGCATTTTGGACCAGGTACAACACGTGTGCCTTCTTTCCCTCTATCAAGAGGGAAAGAAAGTACAATATTGTTTTATTCATTAGATATTAATACACATATTGCCAGTGAATCAAAATTTTGGTTCTAATGCAATACTTTGTCTACTTTACGTAGGTGGCTGAGAAAGCAACTTTCTCTAGAGCATGCCTTGAAACGCGTATCCCATATCGAAATTTTGGGTCGACTGCTGTCTGCCTAAGTAGAGAAAGTAAAGGTAGAGAAGAGAGAACAAAACACCTTATTAGAGGAAAACGTATTTGCTTTGTCAGAATATGTACCGCTAAATTTGAGAGCATCAACTCCATTCATTGTTTCCTTGTTACTTTAACCGTGAAGGAAAGGCTGTGGCCTATTTCAGGGCATTATCTCAGGGCAGTAAAATCAATTCACCGTTGAATATTTGCAGGTGTGGAAGTGGCTATTGGTTTATTTTAACAGGAGGAACAGCAGCACTAGGGCGGTAACATTAGCAAGGCGGCTGACGATGGGGATTATGCTATACAGCTGTGTAACGAGCGGGTTGCCTATTTACCCCTTAACAAAGCATTCCCTTGGGACCTGGCCGGTGCACATCTACTGTACCTGCTGAAAACATCGTCAAGTGAAACTTCCCTCTTCTTGCTCTGAATGTCAGTACTAGACAGAATCTCTAAAATAAGTAACTGACAGGAAGTAAGAACGTATCATTTAGAATTATAATGAAACCGGTTGGTTGGAAATGGTGTTAGATTTTATGAGGTCAGTATGGCAAAAAGCTGAAACAAATGACAAAAACATATGGAAATGTGTCAAAAGAAGATTAAGAGACATCAACCAACAGGAAATAGAATTGAATTGTAAAATTAAACCTTGTCTAAGCCTAGCAAATGTAATAACATTGAATTGGGGTAAAGATGCATATATACTTAACTTAGGAAGAAAAGAAAGTTCAGGAATGGCATGGTTTGGATTAGGGGCTGGAAGGCACAGAAAATGACTGACGATTCTGGCAGGAGAATCTGCCCATTCTGTGATTTGGATAAGGACTGGGTACATATTTTGGCAGACTGTGCACAGTGGAGAACCAGCGAACAATTAAACTTAAAGAAAAATTCTTAAGTCCCTCAAGAAAGAGACTGGCATGTTGGGAGCTACTGGCTGACCAGAGGAACTGACAAAACATGTGTAATTTCTTAGCTAAAGTGCGCGAAGCTAGGTCAAGTTTATTCAGTTAGACAAAGGTAATTCATTTCTATTTTCCTTTTTCTTGTTCGTTTTGTTTTCTTTTTCTGTTGTTTATTTTGTCACCATACTTGTATCTTAAATATGCATATACGGTCAATGATCCATGCACTAAATACTTCTATAATAACTTCAATAATTTTAAACGAATAAAGATACCTTATCCATCCATCCGCCCGTCCGCTCGTCCGTCCATGCGCTACTTTTTTAGTTGGAGGAAGTATTGAATTCTACCCAAGAATTTATTTTTAGACAAAGGTTCACATATGTGATTCTGTCTGTATGAAAACACTATAACACAAAACGGAAAGGCGGTGAATACCAAAACTAGTATTTAAATTCGGCAATTTCATAGCTAACCACGATATTGGTCGTTTAGCCCGTGACAAAGTACTTACGAAATTGTAGGTTACCATTGGAATATGGAATCCCAAAATGAATTTGAAGTTTACAGGAAAAATGCATTTGGAGAATTTAATATCCTGCCGGCACATCAGAAGCTAGCTCAGTTGGTCAAAACAGCGACACGGAAAACCAAAGACTAGTGATTAACTGACTATGGCATGAATTCTTCAGTCTAATTCTACATTTTCAAAACATCAAATGTTTAAGATAATAGAACGAAAAGTGTGTAACGCTTGAATTTTTGTCATTGAAGTCCTTTTCCTTCGGAATGAATTTTGGCTTGATTACCTATAACAGGTAGACAAAGCTTACTGTACAAAAAGTGTAGATCTATTTAAAATACAGATTTATTTCAAATAAGATTTTGCAGCACCAACCATATAGTAGATAATGGTTGTTATTAGTTTGAATTATCCAATGCCTTTGTCTTTTTTGAAATACTGTCAGTTGTTTCTCGGAGGGTCGTGGAAAGAGCATAGAATTTCAATGCCAGCATACCAATATTAAATTATTCCTTGATTCTCCTGTTTTTGCTTTGTACTCACAACGAAATGTGTAATGAAAGCATTTATTCAAATATTTTTATGAATAGAAAAACACTTTTTAAGAGACTAGAAGAGAGAGACCCTAGAACGATAGCGGCTAGAGGAAGTCATGTAATTTACCATATCCGATTTTTGGTTTATTTATCATATATCTGAATCTGATTCTGAGTTATTTGGGTGTTTTGAAATGCGGGAAAATATACATTACGGGGAAAATAATCCGAATTCAATATCTTAGTGTATGTTTGAATTATTTATAATGCTATTGCACATGTACATGCAACTTCTATCAAAGAAGAGAATATTACCTCATATGTAAATATAAAATACATTCAAAGTGTTTGGACTCTACAAGGTAATTATTATATTTAGGCCATTACACTCCTTTTAGATAGTAATTTTTCATAGGTCCTTCCTTCCTTCCTTCCTTCCTCAAGAGGAGTTGAGTATCCTGCATTTGTCTATTTTTGAGACCGCTTTAATACATATTTAAAAATATTTTATAGGCTTTATAAAATAGTGTTAATATAGTTTTATACAAAAATGCCAAATTTATAAAAGCTTCAAAATGAAATATTTTAGTTTCATATACTATTTTACAATATTATATTGCAGTGATAATAATGAATAATGTTACGAAAGGAAATTAAAACGAAGTAATGCCTATAATTCAGACAACAGGGTGCAAGCATCTAGGAACACATTGGGAGAAACGGATTTACATAAAATTAATATTAATAATAAATGTATTAATTCACCAACAAAATGATAAACATCATACATGTTATTGTAAACTAGCTATAAATGAGCCCAAGGGCAAAAATCAATATTCACCGAACACTTATTTGTATATACAACAAAGGAATACCTAGAACTATTTAGACAACTCAGTTACGTACGACGTATCACTGTCGAGTGAAATAATACCTTCGCGGATTCGCAGGTAAGGGTAGCAGAGGTAAGTGTGTTTTACAATAATTTGGATACAAAGCACAAGGTACACCCCCTTGCCCCGCTAACCATTTCCAACAGCAACTCTACCTTTCCTTTAACTTATCTGCTGAACTCTGTTCTCAGAGCCAGGAATAAGAAGACACTCTCTGGCGTCCCAGGGCATTCAGTTGACTGATGTTGCCCTAGACTACAAAACGTGTTCATTAAATGTCACTAGGTTTTGCATAACGAGAGTAAATAAAGAACGAGTGACTTAAAAGCGTAGCTTCTCGTGCAGTTCGAAGTATACACTGAATACAGGGAACATATTGTTTTAATTAAATATACGGCATATTCATTTACTAAAGAAGTTCAGAGCCCAAGCATATTATAATTTTAATAGTTTTACTTACATCAGACGGGTAACATTGACGGTCTCAGGATACCTGGAATTGGAAAAGAAAAACAATAATTATAAACTAATATAAACTATGGATTTAGATGTTATATTAAGAAGAAAACAATTTGGTTGAAACTGTTTCATGTCAATTATAAGGAATGGGTGATGATTTAATATCCTTCATTATTCCTTAACTATGATACTCCTTGCGTAACACCAATGGCTACCAGGAATGTTCTGCAAGATGTATTTATGAATACTTCTGCGAATTTGAGTTCTTTGAAAATAATATATCATCAGCACTTCTCGCTTAGCAGTATCCATGTTGGTAGATTTACGCGACTCATCGGATCATAAATAAATGCTATATGAGCTTTAGTTATGTGAATTTTACATATTTATAAAGTTTACTGTAGACTCTGCATAATTGTCTTACATACCTAAGGGAACAGAATATTGACTATGACATCATACTATGGAATATCAGCATTAATAAAATGTATAATAGCAAATAACACTAATACTACAGCAGGAGCACCACCTGCTCTGTTCTTTTAATTAAATGCTGTTTACACAATTAGGTGTGCAGTATTCAGCATAATCATTTATCTTGCACACCAGCTTATTACACGATGTTTATTTTTTCTCAGTGCAATTGTACTACAGGCCAAGACGCACTAGCTGTGGCTAGTCTTAGAGCAAATACCCTACTGTGACACATCTAGTTCCTTACTGTGGAAATGAGTATAAACATGCTAATGCAATATGCGGAATACAATAAATATATTTAATTGAAGATGATTTTCACACTTAAGATTTATTTAATTTAGTACAATATCCCCAATAATTGTGGAAATCAAACTAAAGGTTACCAAAGTAATATATAATATAGCGATATGTCCAAGATCTGTTCCTATATTACTATAAAAGACCTTCAAGGGCTCACATTCTTTGATTTCTCTATGCTCGATAGATTGACATTTTAACTTCACCTTCGTGTGTAAATTTCAATACTTCGCATGATAAAAATACACTTTTTTAACAAAAACATATTTTAATTTTAATTTTAATTCAAACAGATTTGGAAATGTTAAGGTGGAAGAGAGGAAATGTATTCTCCTTCTACACTGTGTTTGGCTTACTTAAACAACCGAGTAACGAATTGAATTTTGTGAATAACATGCTCTGCGTTCAGTGAAATTTTAGCTAGAAGGGTGGGGTGGCTTATCTCTCTAGTAAAGCTTTAGCTGGTGGGAGGGGTACACAGTATACTGAGCTCGTGTCGCGCGCGACACATACAGTGGAAACCAGCCAATAGACTTTCCTCTGTTGCGCGTCTTTACCCCTCATTTGCCTCAGACCAAATAAACACTACTTCCTTCAGTAGCTAAACCTCTACCTGCTCGGAAGGACACACCCGCCTGTTAGCTTAAACTCGCTGAACAGGTAGTATGCTCAATGGTTTTCGGAAAGAGTATGTATGACGTAACCCAATTTCGTGCTGTAATTCTGCATACCTGTTCCGGAAGGCTTCTTGGAAAAGTAGCTCAAGTTGCATATGCTTACAGCCTTACGCATACAAGGTATTGGCACATGTGTCAGTAAACACGAGGATATTTAGACATGTAAGACTTGGAAGGAAATTTGAACAAAATTACAGTTCATTAAAACCAGCAAGAAGTAATTAATACATTATATGAAGGACTACTTAGAATTTACAATTATTAAGGGGGATATTAAATTTGGGAAGGTTCAGACAAAATCGTTTTAATTTGTTTTTGTTAAATTTGCTTCGTGTCGTGATTGACTCAATCATTTTTACACACAGATGTCCAAGTTATAATATATGACAATGAAAATAGGCCATATAGTAATTTGTGCATTAAAAAACATTGTAAAGAATTATAACATCACAGTTTTTGTTGAGAGAATTAAGGTGATGGCATTTAAAGGTAACTCGAACAAAAACACTCTGAAAGTAAATTAATAAGAGCAAGTTAAACAATACAAAAGTCTAGGCTATCAGCTATCACCTATTGGGAAGTAGACAGAATATAAGGTGCTGAATGATGTGATTCAACATGGGCCGTCAATCAATTACATTAAATAACCCGGCGAAAGTAAACTAATACCACCACAATGTAACTGAATGGACATAATGACCAAAGGAAAACTGGAGCGATAAAATGCCCCAAATGTGAGATTATAAGCACAACAACAGCACTTATTCGTGTATAATATTTTACATATAAAATTGAAGTCTTAGAAGTAAGTATTAAGTTTGGAAGGCTATCAGCCTTAAATACAATGCTACAAAGGAGACCCGCCAGCACCAGAACAAAGCTGGTAGTGTCTCAAGCTATGTTTGGCACAAGTCTGTCGCGTTGAGAATTTTTTAAAGCTGTTAGATGTATGCTTGGTAGACTATGCAGGGATTGAAACCCCAAAAGTTTTAGCTTGTGTTAACTTATACATGGTTCCCATAGTATCGTGGGTAATAAAAGTCACGGAGAAGATGTAAAACCCGAACTTCTAACCAATAATATAAATTATGAAATATGAAACTCGAATAGTAAACTAGAAAACAGTGAAATGATCAAAAGGTGCGGTAAATGATCACGTGTCGTGTAAAAAGTAGGGATGAAATCTGATATGATGAGCGCTGTAACTTCTCTTACTCAGTCACCGTGTAGTTCAGACATACTACGAGTAGATACCAGGATGTAGCATACTTAAACATAAATTTCGCAACCTTTCAGTAACTGTCTTCAACAACACCTGCGGGGTGGTGGCTTGCGGTCCGGGATGTGATTAATAATTGCGTAATAAGCAACAATCAATTGCAACCAGCGTTTCAGTCCAAGTAACAGCAGGTGATGCCCACTGCCTGTAGACCTTGCAGGGTCGACACCATTCACGCTAGCCACAGTAGAAGGAGTAGAACGTCGGGAAACGGCTTCAACGTCAACAGATAGCATCTTCCTCAATTCATCCACATCCCAGCTCGCGGTCAGCCCCAAGATATTTAATCAAACGTGTGCAACAATAAAAATAACTTTGAAGATAACTATAAAGTCAAGGCTATGAATACGAGTTGTCCACCTCAAACTGAAACTGGACCCTAATCAAAAAAGGCAGGCAAAGAATTTAACACAAGAGATTTTCAGATCACTTATTGAGGTTTATCAGTAACAATTGCATAAATTATTGACCTTGAAGCTTGAGGGAAATGTTGATGAAGCTCGTCAATAGAGAAACTCCTGTTTTCACGCACCTTCTCATCAACGTTTTGTGTCAACTCTTCACTGGTGACAGTAGACCATCCAGGAGCGATCTGGACGTCATCATGAGCATTCGTCCTCATTTCCATCATTCATTACACCTTCCCCATACACTGCGATTGTTGCTAACAAACTTCAATACAAAAAAATGTGTGAAAGATGGACTGGCGGCAGAATTCTGTGATGACGGTATCCAAAAGCTGGTGCCACGACTGAAAAAGTGTTCGGAAATGAATGGTGACTATATAGAAAACTAAAATAATGTTCACATTTTCATTTCCTATAAAATTTACGTTCATAAATAAAATAGTCCATATGCTATAACAAAACGGTTCTTACTTAAAAACGACCATCGTATATTACATGTTATATAAGGTTCTTGTCAATTACATAAATTACCAGTGTGTTAAGCCCAAGTAAGTTTTAATATGCGAGATCAAAGGACGCTCCGTGATAAGCATATCATAGGGTGGAGATTCTCTAACCGATAAACTAATTTGGTATGTGAAGCAACGAGGTGGTTGTAAATAAATAGGCTGGTCTAATACTTCATCGTGATATTATCAAATGTTAAATAGTGTGATAAGAGCATTATAGGTGCATAAAGCTTATTATAACTTTTTCCAAGAACATATTTTGGGATCTTCGTATTACATATTTCTACCAGAATATAACCTAAAACCACTATCTACCAAAGTTCCTTATCCAAAAATATCTTAATAATTAAAATACTAATCATCATTTAGCCGAGAATACTATTACAGTAGAGATGAAGGTTGTCAACAGGGTGCCGTCGCAAACGCGCCCAACATGAATAATCGTATTGAGGTAGGGGGCTGTGACGATTCGCAACGACGAACGACAACCAAGACAGTCACAAACGTGGTTCCAAATTTTGGGGGGCTCTCCACCAACATATTTAAAGCAATAAAAGAACCTTCTAAAGCGGCCATCTTCAACTTATGCTCTGTGACGTCACAACGGGTGACTCTCCTCTCAAAGTAAGGCAGGGGAACATACAAACGAAACTGTGCAAGTTTAAATTGTCGAAGCAGTGGTGTACGATCTGTCTGAACAATTATTGAATGGATTTATATGTGTCGAAATTTTCTGAAATATGGGAGTATTAATGGCAAAGGTTTTTAAAATATAGTGCGACAAAATCTGCAATTGTAACCAATATTTACATCTATTGCAGCTCTGAGCTTTAAGTGAATTTTTTCTGTTGGTTTCTAAGATTTTCGCATAGTGTGGAACATTCAATCTCTTACTGAAGGAAATGAATTCCTTTAGATGCAATTTTCATGCCATTCGTGTTAATTCCAATCGTTATTTTTAAACTCGTCTTTATAAACAGGCAAACTTTGTTATAAGATTTAAATACAGAAAACTATATATTTAATTGCGCCATAAATTTATGCTTGTAACTTGGCAGATGTTGTGAACAGAGACATGTGCCAGGTTGTAGCTATTTTGATTATAAGATAAAAATGCATTTGAATGAAGACGTGATAGGTAGAAACAACACCACCGGTAAATTAGGAATAAGGAACGTAAGATTGTTATAATTTTCATTCATTTTACACCTATCGGAATTTTCTACTGTATTTAAAATCCACATTTAAAAAAGATATCCGCGTCTTCAAATTTAGTGACCATATTTTAACTTTTAACAGCACTGACATTCAACATTCATGTGAAGAATGAGCAACAGCATCAATAAAATCAATTTACAATATCCAGCAGCCACAAAAACTCAATTAAAATAGCAATGATACTATTCATAGCAGCCATAGCATCAATAGCAACTTTGAGGATCCACAAAAGCTGGGACAAACTAAAACTCAACGATCTCATAACATTGGAGAAGGCAAAGACTGCTGTATGAAGCATATCCTGGGTATCCAAAACAGTCAAGCCATCAAGACTGACTTACCTCTTAACGAAGGAAACTTTGTTCATAGAAGACACCAGAACGCAGATACCCCTATCAAACACCAAGGCCTGCGAGAGCATACGCCAAGTAATATTGTATAAAACAACACTAACTGGAATGACTTTTCAACCGACGCCATAATGACAGAAGAATGGAAACAGGCAAACTACGAGCTCCGACACATAGAAACTCGATATGCAACACGTGATTTTCACCAGTTCTGCCTAAACAAGAGATTCTATCAGTCAAATGAAGACTTCATGTGTGGACTGTATAAAACACTGTGAAAGATATCACATCCAAAACTGCAAAAAAAACAGATGTCAATAACGAAACTAGGACTGGAATAATATAGCCCAGTTTATATTTCCACATTTTGTGAATTTTCATTAATAAGAATAATGTCACTTTCTTCCCATGTTATTATCACAGCGAAGAGGATATACCATAGACTGAATTTCCTTAAAGCAGACTAAATATTTTGCTACTGTCTCATAATCCATAAAGAGGAACGACTTTTACTAAACAGAAAGAAACTTCATGAGAGTCGTTGCTCACTGAAGTTGCACTGCATCTTTGGAGTATACGGTAAACACACTACTTACCACTATATCGTCTCTGTTCCGCCCTTAGCTCAGCTGTATCTCTTCTCCTTGAAGAGGAGCATGCTCCGACGTCATCTCTCGGTCAGTTGGAAATATCTATTCTAAAAGCTTATTTAAGCCCGGGAGTGTAGAAAAACTCAGAGAAGTGGTAGACGACTAAAACACATACTCTCATTCTACTGTCCTCAGTAAACTCTGTGAATGATATCCCGTCATTGCAACGTTCAAGATGAGAATGGGAATCATATTAGATGTTTTCTGGTGTGGCGTGCAATGCTTGATTTATGGATGCTTGATTTAAACAGTCGTAAGAAGGAATTACCCTCTATCAGGATTTACAACCGAAAAATTATTTTAAATAATATTGGCTTTGCTAATAAACTCAAAGAAAATACTACTGTTACTACTATCAGCTGATGATTATGATGATGGTGATGATGACAGTGTCGATAAAAAATATTATTGTACCTAGAGCAAGTAGAGGAAGTATTATATTCCATCCAATAATTGATAACCAATTTCACCAAAAAACACGTTTTGAGGCTCCCTGAATCCAAAAAATGTATTTTTAGTAGAAGGTTATGTAGAGTGTGTGTGTGTGTGTGTGTGAGTGTGTGTGTGTGAGTGGAAGAGGGGGAGAGAGAGCGAGTATACATTTTATGTGTATGTGTCTATGAATAGCATAACCCAAAAACGAAAAGTCGGTTAAATACCAAACTTGGTATTTATGTTCAACTTCTTTCAAAGACACGACACGAAGACTTTCAAGAAAATCACCCCACTCTCTACTACCCTTAACATGAAAAAAATGTTACTTATTTCTTATTTTCTCAAAGATGGCTCTGGCAACTTTTATTAAAATACTTCAGGCTTAAGATATGTATGCTGAATTTTCTGGGAATGGCCTGTAAAGTCCTGTTTATTTTTAACTGCTTTTATATAGCTGGTAAATCGCAAGAGATAGTCAAAATCTTACTATATGAAAAACGTAGAACTTTTTACATACATAATTTTTCAAATAAATTCATTTTACATTAATCATTTCCGAGATATTATTTTTATTGTTTTAGTGGCTAGTTTAATGTCAAATTAGAGGAAATATTCTAATTTTTATTGTATATTTTGTGTGTACATATATTCTTAAGACATTTATTACTGCTAACTAGTTTTCTATATTTTCAATTAACTTTAAGTTTACTGTTCCTCTAATATTTGTATTATTTCTGTTTTGTGTTTCTTTGGATATCATCTTACCATTAGTGTGGTGAGGATATTGTATTCAGAATTTTTGTATGTGACTGAGCGGAAGAGAAGGCCAAATGACCTTAGCTCTGCCAAAATAAATATATAAACAAATAAACAAAAATATACATTTCAAACATTTGTAACTTTCTCAAGTGCTAAATTGTTTTTTACTTTCTCTACTACGTATAGTAAGTAGGGGAAGTATTGTATTCCACCCAAAAATTCGATACCGAGATTTCACCGGAAATTCATGTTTTGAGACCCCTGAATTCAAAAAAAGCATTTTTGGAAACATGTCCGTATGTGTGTTTGTCTGTCGTCTGTGTGTGTGTCTGTCTGTGTGTGTGTGTCTGTGAACAGCATAACTCAGGAACGAACAGTTGGATAAACACCAAACTTGGAATTTAGGTTCAGTATCTTCCAGAGATGCGACACGAAGGTTTTCAAGAAAATCCCCCACCCCAGAATACCCTTTACATGGAAGATTTTTAGAAAATTTTAATTTTCTCAAAAATGGCTCTAACGATTTTGATTAAAATATCATATGTTTAAGATATTTTTATGACAAATAAAATGTATATCTTGAATTTCCTGGGAATGTCTCCAAAAGTATTCTTCATTGTGAACGACTTTTGCATAACTGGTAAACCATGAGAGATAGGCAAAATTTTACTACACAAAAAGTGTAGGTTAAAATACACAATTTATGTCATATACATTTTTGTTGTTGAGTGAACCATTTTACAGATATTGCTTGTTATTCCCTTAAATTTTTCAGTACTTATTTTCTGAAATGGGAATTCGTTATTCATTTTTTTATCTTGGATATACAAAGAGTATTAATCTGTGTCAAAGGGAATGGTGCTGCACCTAGCAACCAGCTATTAAGAGATATGTCGATGTTTAAAGGCTACTGTATTTCTGTATTGCCCTTGCAAATACAAAACAAGGAGAACTTAGTAGCCTTAAGTCATAGTCAAATATTCTTAGAACTAGTCACCATGTTTAAAATGTAATTTTCTTTATATGTCAAAACATCGTTTCTGCAAATATTTATCTCGATTAATATGAAATAGATGGAGAATAAGAGTTTGTAAAAATAGTTTGTATAAGAGTAGAGAAAGTCATGTGAGTGTAACACATCAGATATTTTTCACTCATGGTGTGCAAAGAACAGGTAATTTTATAGTGACCAGCTGTGCAAAACCTTAGCCTACTATATTCTTCTTATGGCTAAAACTAAATATGTAAATGTGTATTGAATATTTATCTATATTTACAAGAAATATATAGAAGAATAAGTTTTTGTAAGTATAGTTCGTAGATGAGAATGTGGCACAAAGGATGTTTTACTTCTGTTACTGTTTATAGTTAATGATTTTGATTTTCGCGAATCTTTGTAAATAATGATGTTTCAGTGCACAATTTAGAATCGTTTAGTTAGCAGACAGAGAGAGCTTATGCATTTTACCTTTTGAGTATATGTGATTTACTCGAGAAGAGCAAAATCACATATACTGAAAACTTTGGAGTTTATACTTTGCCCTAACAACAGTTGCCCTCAATCGTACTGGAAATGTCCAAAGTTTCTCAGTGACAGAACGCTTGAGCAGCAGTGTTCTCTGTTTCGCAGAAAGGTGAAAAATTAATGCCAAAGTATAAAAATAGAAGAGTGAGGTCGTTGCAGTACCCGCTGGCTACACCATCTGTCGTATAATTAATGCCCCTTATTCTTCTCTCCCTTAGTAGGTGTAGTTATCCATTTCCCGACTATAACATACACTGATTAGTTATCACCCCTAAATCTTCACTGTAGTTTTTATCTATGCGGTTGATAAAGTAAGTCACTATTTAGTATACTCAGAATGTTACAATTATAATTTTGTTGACGAACTTGCTTTTGAGGGAGGCTCAAAAAATGCTTAAGAACATAGAAATCCCCTTTTAATGTTTAGTTTATAATTTTAGCATCCTTGTCACTTAACCTATACTTACATTCATTAAGATTCATAAAAGTATTCTTCTTCTTTAACATGGATTAGGCCTTTAGGTCTGTTACGCGCTAATCAAACTGCTCTCACCATCTCATTCGAGGTCGACCAATGTCTCTCTGTCCCAAAGGTTTGTAAAACAGTGCTTGTCGTGGCAATCTCGAAGGTTCCATCCTTATATGCTCTATCCACTTGCGCTGATATCTTTTTATTCCTTCTATAATATTTCTTCCTCTAATTCTTCTCTTACGAGCCTTATGAGTAGTGTAGTTTTTACCTGAAGGGGAACCGTCCGATGCACAATCCATGCTCTGAGGGACCGGGTTTTAATTTGGAGTTCCATCTGGTAACTGGCTGCCTTACGAGGCTAAGGAGATCTCCCGGCTTCAGCCCCTAAAGTTGCGCTTCTCTCCTATTCAATGTCATTCCAATATGCAAGCTTCGTATCAGTCGGTCATTTTCCATGCCACTCTAAGACAGAACCTAGTGACCTCGTTTATTAGTTGCGATGATGCTACACTCGAGTCACTCAAGGGAGGCATCTTAGTTCTGGGCTTGAATATGCAGTATTTTATGTCGATTTTATCCCTTAAACTTTGTAGGTTACAATAAATTTCTTAGTGTTCTTAAAGCTTTTCAAACTCTAGTGCAATATTCAGCATTTTAGGAGCGGTAGATTGCTTTCCAATTTTGGCAATAAAAATAAATAACACATTTATTTCCAGTCCCTTATATTTTCGAAATACGCACATATAATTTCTTCTTTCCTGAACTGTAAAAATCAATGATAGTAATGTAATTAATTAATGTATTGATTAATAATTTGGATTTCATCCCTTCTGGATGTAAGTTTCATTAAGCAGTCTTCAAAAGCAAAATGAAGGAAAACAAAAAAGAACGTACTAGCTTTTGCTATGTATTATCGTCAAGTCCTATTATTGTTGTATGCGGGTGGAAGGAGTATAGATGTTCACCCTTAAAACTACGAATAGTAAATATATTTTCATAACCTATGGTCCATCTCCAAGGATTTCTTTAAAATGGACGATTTTGAGTGCAATATATGGCAATATGGCACCGCCGAAGTACGTAACTCCCTGTCAGTCATGACAATTGTCGTATAAATGAAGTAAACAATATCGTTCTGGCTCGGGGAAGGAGTAGTGGTATAAAGAGTTTGTTTTAAACACGAAAGACTGAAATAATTTGTATGTCAAACGTTGCAATAAATTGTTAGCCGAAATTTATAAAAATGTACTTGGTTTAGGGCATGTACGAGGTGGACCATTTAAGTTGTACAATATCTCCAAAACTAAACGTTGTAGAAAGAAATGTCTTGAAACAAAGTTGCTTGATATTGTGGGGGAAAGTAAATGCCATCAGTCGTGACTTATTTGGAGGACGTTATGATAGTCATTTTAGACTCCATTTAAATTTACCCTAATTGTAGGTTCCCATTTTAAAAGAAATTGGCCCTAAAATGTCCATCATAGCGTCCTCCAAACAAAACACAATGCGTAGTATTTCCTTTCCCCTATAATATCAAGCAACTTTTATTAAACACATTTCTTTCCACAATACTTAGTTTTGGAGACATTGTACAGTCTCAACGTAAATTGTCCACCCTGTATAACCTTATCTGGGACGTAGGATTGTCGCAGAAATTTAAAACATCACATTTGCACATCACGTTTCATCTTCATAGTAACTTATTAATGAATGATACATCCTAATGTAATAGTCACTAACAAATCCTATCCATTTTTGGGAATATTCCATTGGCTATTCCACATGTGTTTGTAATGCTAAGTGCATCTGTTTACACCCTTTTAAAATAACTAAATATCCAAGCTATTGAATCTTACTACAGACTTTCACTCACACTGTGGCTACTGCATGGCTTTTCGCGAGCCGGCCGCAGCAGCCCGGATTTCCGCCAAAACAATTATATCCCCGAAACCGCCTCATGTTGTCATATTTACATTTACCATTACAATGATAATAAGCATATACCCTATCATTAGAGATGTTGGGAATATTGTCCTCCTTCTGTTCACACATTTCTTGCATCTTCTTAGGAAATGTTCATTTACATTGGAGAGTTCAATATCCGAAATTCAGTGAATTTCGTGTCTGATGTTTCCTTTTAGTTCTTCCAATATGGTGTATGTAGCACACCTTATTTTTCACCTTTCTCCATAGATAAAAATCACAGGCAATTAAATCGGGGATCATGAGGGCCATAGTCCTTTATTATTACCCTATATTCAAACATTCCCGAATTAAATTTAATGACTCATCAGCTGTAAGCGCGGTAGCAAAATCCTCTCGAAAAATCCAGACTGACATTCAACGTTGGTCTACTATTCAAAAACTGGTGTTAGTAAGTCATTCCTGTATCTCTGTGCATTTCATTGCTCAAAAAATATAGGTCGTATTATACTGTATATATTTACTGTATACCGATTTCCGCGCCATGCAAGGAAATCTTGTGTGTAAAATCGGATTTCTCTGTGCTCCAATATTTGTTATTTTGCGTCGAAATATAGCCATATAAATGGAACCATAATTCGTCAGAGAAGAATATTAAGCGTGGGTCAATCACTTTATCATCTCGCAAAATCCAATTACAGACATTTACCCGAATCTGATGTTCACACAAAAATAAAGTGTATGCAATAAACTCCATGATTTTTAAGAACTAAAAAAAAAATCTGATGTGTTACACTCACATGACTTTCTCTACTCTTGTACAATCTATTTTTACAAACGCCTATTCTCCATATGCTTCATGTTAATCGAGATATCGAGATGTCAATCTTATTGGTAATTTTCTTGTAGATGCAAGGGGAATATGGTTAGTTTTAAGCGATAGTCAAATATTTTAACGCTGGTTGCTATGTGGCGCATTCCATTCTCTTTGCATGTCCAGGACATAAAAAAATGAATAACGAATTTGAGAAAAAGTACAAGTATTGGAAAATTTAAGGAAATAACAAGCAATATCTCGAAAACGGTTCACTCAACAAAAGAAATGTATATGACATAAGTTGCGTATTTTAACGCGATCTACATTTTTTGTGTAGTAAAATTTTGTCTCTCTTATGGTTTACCAGTGATGCAAAAGTCGCTCACAATGAAGAATACTTTTGGAGACATTCCCAGAAAATTCGAGATATACATTTCATTTCGCCTGACATTATCTTAAACATATGA
Organism: Deroplatys truncata; assembly: GCA_030765065.1. NCBI lineage: Eukaryota > Metazoa > Arthropoda > Insecta > Mantodea > Mantidae > Deroplatys > Deroplatys truncata. Next base: position 166,333,825 of record CM060978.1, on the reverse strand, counting down.
TATTTTAACCAAAATCGTTAGAGCCATTTTTGAGAAAATTAAAATTTTCGAAAAATGTTCCATGTAAACTGTAGTCTGGGGTGGGGGGATTTTCTTGAAAACCTTCGTGTCGCATCTCTGGAAGATACTGAACGTAAATACCAAGTTTGGTGTTTATACGACTGTTCGTTTCTGAGTTATGCTGTTCACAGACACACAGACAGACACACAGATACACAGACAGACACACACACACGGACATGTTTCCAAAAATGCTTTTTTTGGATTCAGTGAGTCTCAAAACATGTATTTCCGGTGAAATCTCAGTATCGAATTTTTGGGTGGAATGCAATACTTCCCCTACTTACTATACGTAGTAGAGAAAGTAAAAATCAGTCAAGAAATTCACTCACTTTCGGATATTGAACTCTCGAATGTTAATGAAAATTTCCTGAGATTATGTCGGAAATATGTGAATAGAGAAACACAATATTTCCGACATATTTTATGATAAAGTATGCGCTTGTCATCATTGTATTTGTAACTATGAGAACGTAAGGCGGTTGCGCTATTTTATAATTGTTTCGGCGGGAGTCCATGCAGCGGCGGCCGGCGCGAGAGCAGTCGTGCGATGGCCTCAGTGTGAAGGAAAAACACTGTATGTTATTCTCTTCTCTCACCAGAGGAATATATTTTTCGTCATTGAGAATGTTTAGGTGATATTTGCGGTCCTTTCTTCTGGTGTAAATACTCACATTTTCAAAATGTGTATTTAATAGGAAAATATCACCTGGGGAACCTTCCTATGGATACTTTAAACTGATAAATTCTAGCTTCATTTCATTCAACATCGTTTCCAAGTATTACAGACAATCAAGACTTCGAAGTTGCAATTTCTATACTACGTTCTGAGTTAATTTCGCTTCAAGTGCAATCACTATTGTCTACTGGAATCCCAAACACAACCAGTGTGAGGCGAGTCAAGGTTGTGCAGATAGTATACCATCAAACTACAATTCTGAAACAATTCCAATAGCGATTTGTGCAAAACGCGTTGTACAGATAAAAAAGCTATAGGAAAATGGATTGAATTTCTTTTCAACTACCCATAGGCTTAAACGTGCTTTTATACTCAAAAGCACCGAGTGAAATGTCTTGTACAATTCAATTTTACGGCGAATCTAGGCTCAAAGAGAATCAAATCTTCTTACGAAAACTAATTTTTCTCTCTACTTCATCTTAATCGAGATATATGTTTCCAGAAATAATTTCATTACACATTTATTGTAGCTACAAAGAGGATACAAGAAATTATAGCGACAGTCAAATCCATAAAAGGCTGCTTTGAAATTCCATGCTCTTTCCACGACTGTATGAAGTGACAACAGTTTAAAAATGACAAAAGTATTTAAAGCAATATCAACAAATACTGCAGAAATGGCCGAGGCCATTTATTTTTTTACAAGTTATTTGTAAATAAATTGTCTTTTAAGGAGATTTACATCTTTTGTGTATTGAGATTATGTCTTTCTATTTGTATAAAAAATTATGCAAAATGTATTCCGAATTAAGAAACCTTCAAAGTATTATAGTTAAGTAGTTATATATTATAAGTATATTCTATAAGTAAAGTAAAATAGCTCAATCATGTGGTATTTTACTCAAAATCGCTAGTGACAGTTTTGAGAAAATAAAAAATAGCAGAAAATTTTCCTGTAAGGGATAATTTTATATGGGGAAATTTTCTTGTCTTCGTGTTGCATTCTTACAAAATATTCAACATAAAATTCGAAGATTGGTATTTATCCAACTTTTTAATTTTTGAGTTATAATTTTCACAGACACACGCACACTGAACCTTTTAATTGTAGTGCTGTTTTTTGGATTCAGGGGACCTCAAAATATACACTTCCGATGAAATATCTACATATAATCTTTTATTGGAACGCAATACCTACTTCCTCTGTACCTAGGTGCTAGAGAAAGTAAAAAGTTATTATAATACGTTATCCGCGCAACATGTAGAATTAGGAATTATAGTGCATTTGTTTTAAGTTGAAACATGGAAAGTAGAAAGAGAAAGGACTATATTTCACACGACAGTTAGTAATCCTTAACTGCCTAATCTCAAAACCTTTACTATTGAAGCTATTTAATATCTGGGTTAAGTTGAAACGAAAATGTAGAAGAAAACAACAAACACCCCTTATAACAATATGAAAGCCAGCGAAGTAAGAACGTCCAAAGGTATCAGGATATTCTCCATATTTTTCTGCCAAAAGTGTAACTAGAAACAACACTGTTACAAGTATAGTATAATGGTGGTATTTATTAAGTGTTTAGTATTGCGTAACACAATTGCATGGATCACAAGACCGTACATGCTCTCTAGAAAAATACCTGGCGTAAACTTCACTTACAGAATCGACCAGAAAACACCTATTTTATACTCACAACACTATAAATATACTCATAAAACGAAAAATATTCTGAATCACACACACACACACTCTCTCTCTCACCGCAATGCTCAAGTACGACATATATTTAAATAAAATTTACATAAAGTACAACTGATACAGAGAGATTAGACGGTGAAGGGTAACTGTGACAGGTTTTCTCAGCATTCGAAACGTCATTAGTGTACTCCTCCCTTTCTAGACCGGTCAGGTAGCGTCAAAATGGTCATGTTTCAACTTAAACCACACGTACTGTAAACTCTTACATACATGCACTTTTATCCTATATTTGCGGCATAGGATGATTTTGTTGATCAAAACTAAAATTGGTCGTCCATTTCACCAATAAACTAAATTCCGCTGCTTGTTTACAATAAATATAAAAATACTCAGCTTGCATTACAAAGAATCGGAAAGAACTACAACCTCCAAGTAAATCCAGAACTAACTTTATCTCAATTATGTACTTTTCCAAAGTAAAAGTAGAGGAAACGTGAGGCTAGAAATAGGGAAACTGAAGGAATCCTCATTTCATCTGTACACATTATCAGAAGCAGTAACAGGAACGTGTGTCTAGACTTCTGTGCTATTCCACTGCATGCATTGGTCTCATGGATTCCTTTGTGCACTATAATGCAAAATTTTTCCTTATGTTAATGTCTACATTTTGTAGCATTTCACGCTTCAGATATTCTACACAGCAACATATTATCGCAACGTCTCTCTTCCATTTCAAAGATGAAATTCATGCAAGAATTAACTTAAATGTTATAAAACGAAGCTCGAGGAACAATACAGTTTTGCAATTTCGATTTAATACTCTAAATAAGCAAACAATGTCTTGCATACGTATAAGTATGAACAAAATATTTATATACTATGTTTTATTATTGTAATTACACTGCAGATATTAAATCCTAATTGCAGCAGAGAGCTTAAAAGAAAATGTGAACTAATACGATTTCTGAAAATCTGCGAGTACTAACCATTATACTTCTGAGGGATGTGAGATAAAATCTGATGGACCTAGTGTCACAAAAAACTGTCGACATATGCCTAGTGTAAAACAATACATCATTTTTTTCTATTAATTTTCATGTCTGTAAAATGCAAAGGTTTATAATGAGCTACCCTGAAAACAAAGTTGAAATTTTTAAAATGCTTCTGCATGTACAGCAATTAAAAAAAACAAATTACTGTAAAATTCAACATGCATTAGATCCAATTGGGAAACAGACTATGTGGCATCCTAAATGTTTACCCCTAAAGGGAAGGGCGTCTTAATGGACAATGTATGAAGAGCGAAATGTTCCTATGTTCCGAGAAATGTTACACAACGAATACATATAAACATTTTTCAACGTTTGATGTTTGTAAAATCTCGATAATATGTGTAATTTATGAAGTTATTAAAACTTTTCATTATTACTATTATCTTCATCCCTGTACATAATTATGTAACAATTTATATATTATAAATCAAGATCTTTTATTTTCACCATTCACATTACCGTGGGAACAGTAAAACCTAATATTAAAAATGTGCAATATTAGACATTCTTAGTTTCATTTGTATGGCCTCCTTTAACTTCTGTGGTCATATCGGGACTTTGACTTTAGAAACAACTGTCTGGTTTACCGGTCATTTTTACTAATTTCATTACGAAATGTATTCACATTCGCTCACACATTCTATACTTCCAGTCTCTACGGAGGGTAAGGAATGATTCTAAATAAAAAAAATCCTCAGTACCAGCTGGACACGAACCCAGGACCTCTGAATTGAGAAATCAGAACGCTGACTACTCGACTACAAAGGCAGTCAAACATTCTGTTGCTAAATTTTATTAATGTCGCAAAAGGAGCATTTTATGTATAGCTTTGAAATAATTAACAGAACGTATCTGACGTGCATAAAATGTGGTCCATAATGGTATGCAGCCGATTATGTTGGTATTCTCTGCCAGCGTGAGCTACTCTGTTCCTAGCGTAGAAATAAGCACATCAAACTTTTTGTCATTATCTCCATGTAGCTGATCAAAACTCTCATATAAATATCGTCACTTTGTTTAGTTTAGGACACACGCAAATAGTTCTTCAGACTTCATAGAACGCCGAATTCTATTGTTTTGGTCTAACGTTTTCTTGTGTACCATTCTAGCGAAATTCCTTCGTAGAGGCAATATCCGAACTATCCCTTCATTTCACTCGTTTTGTGTCTCTGGAGGTGAGGTATATCCGTATATCGTAATCTAAGAGATCACTATTTGTATTATTATAATTTAATTAAATACAATGGACTGGTCTAACTACAAGAGAGATTTAGGAAACTTAGGTATACGTATAAAAAGCTTAAGACAGCGGAAGCTGAATACTATTCAAACTTAATGTGCAATTCTGCTAGTAAACCTAAGAACATCATGGTCAGCTGTTTCTGAGTTAACAAATAATAATCCTAAATCTGATTTCACTTTGCCAGATATTAATGTAGAATATGTTAATTATCAGTTTATTAAATAAGTTGACATATTATTAGTAAATTTAATGACAATAATCACGACTTTGAAGTATTCTTAAATAACTGCTATAAGCCTCCCACTGATATTCAGATTAAGCAATTTACTGAGGAATATGTTTATCTGGATATTTTAAAACTCAGAAACAGTTCCTATATTGATTTCTATGGCTTGAATTCTAAACTAATACAACTAGCTGCACGTTTTATATATGAGCCATTAACTCATATATTCAACATCTGCATTGATAAATGCATATTTTCAGATGCTTTTAAATATGTAAAAGTCATTCCTATGCCTAAAAAGGAAGTAAGATGATCCTAACAATAATTATAGACCTATCAGTATCATTTCCACTACCTCAAATATATTTAAAGTTTTAATAAATAGACAGATTATTATTAATTTCGAAAATAACAAACTTTTTTGTAACCACTATAGATTTAGGCAGATTTCTGGAAAACCGCTTTGACGCATTAGAGGGAAGTAAGCTACTTACTTCCTGTAGACGTTTTGATTACTTTACTGAAGCTTTTGATTCTATCTCGCATGACAGTTTAGTACAGAAACTACAATATTGTGAAATTTAATCATACCAGTACTGCCTTCATGGAATCATGCTTGAAAGATAGGTTTCAATCTGTTCTTCTTAATGGCCAAACTTCTGATTTTAAATGCATGAGGTATAGTGTCCCACAGGGTTCAAAATTTGGGCCAGTATTGTTTATTACTTATATTAATGACCTTCCTGCTTGTACTAAAGTTGACTGTGTAGAAACTTGCATGTTCGCAGATGATGCTGCATTTGGGGTTTCACATATAAGTGAAACTACTATGAATAGTAAACTGAACGATTTCTTCCAGCCCACACTCCTGGTGTGATGCCAAGACACTCAGTACAAATAAAAATAAAACTATCGATATTAAATTTTCTGTTGACAGAAATGGTAGCTCTTGTGTATGAACAAGGTTTCTTGGAATCCCTCTCGAGTGGGGGCTTCATTGAATACACACGTTGATTACTTAATAAGCAAAATAAATTAGTGGCATATTTATGATCGAATATTAAAAGGTATTTTATCAAGAGCACGTCTAGTAATGGTTTATTATGGCCGTACCATAGATATGGAATTCCCCTAGGGGGCGAGATTACCTCAACATCCAGGTTACTTATACTCCAAAAAAGAGCTGTAGGAATCATTTGTGGTACTCAATTCCAAACACACTCTAAACCACTGTTTACTGAATTAGAAATGTTAACTTTGCCGGCAGTGTTTATCCTAACCTGTCTTTTGCGTGTAAAATCAAAATTCAATACTTTGACTCTTTGCTCTACTGTGCATGATTACAATACTCGCAATAGCTTGAACATATTTATGAATAAATACAAATACTGTTATACTGAAAACAGTTTTTTCATATTTCCCACAAATTTTATTATTCCCTGCCATTAGATATAAGAAATTTACCTGTGCCTGCATTCAAGAGACGTGTTCGCTCAAGAGTGCTGGCAAATCCATTATATGACCTTAAGAGATATTATCAAATAAGGTTTTAATAATTATGTTATTTAATGCTATGGCAATTTTATCTGTACTTATATGGCAAAGAGCCTAATAAATATCAAATATACAGAATGTGACAGTGCGAGAAGAGTCAGCACAAGGGTAGTTATAAATTAAACCACTGATATCGAAGAATATTCGATGCTTCAGCTTATAGGAATTAAATTTTACCAGCTACAGAAAAGGAGATAATTTGTTCTCATGGAGTCATACAAGCAATTCTTTACATAGCAGAATGAGCACTTAAAAATGCACATTTTTTCTTGGACCCTCCATTCTCTAGTCCTCAGTCGGTATGTTCCGATCAGTTTCATGCACACAAATAATAACTATTTCCCCTTTCAGTATGCATTTTCACGCAAAACCAAGCGAAAAAATCCTGCGCAGTTGCAATGAAAAATACATATTTAGAATGCCAAAAGTGTTAAAACCTCCAGTATCTATGTGAAAAGCGTACACAAAGGTACAAGAGTATCTGTCTCCCAATGTACATAATTGGAATTATCTTTTGCACATTCTTGATGACGAGGGTTAGCAATTTTCAATCCTTTTTAAAGCCTTCTCATTTTTAGGAAAAATTTACCCATACGTAATACACTCCCCTACGTATTAGCAAAAACTAATGTACATCTGCTAATATTTGTATGGAACTTATCAGTAGCATTCTACAGTTCATCTTATTAAGGTGACATTTTGTGAGCTCTCTTTATTGCTTAATACTTTATTTTAACCGCTTATGTTAAAACAAATCTCAAGACATCCCCTATTATAACACTGAACTCAACTGAAACCCTAAATGTTGCACTCCAAAACTTCATGTTTTTGTTATGTAGTTTACCTCAATCAAGTTTAATCCTCCATATATTATATCTGCTTATTTCCGTAAACTACATACACAAACATCACTGTAGGCATTTGTTGAAAATAAATAACTAAATGCACACTTTGGGATCAATAATCAGAGCTAGGCAAGAGTTATTGAACGACCGCTTCATCCTCTACCTCTGTCCATATCGAAATTCATGGAGCAGTAATAGGGGAGACTTGTTTTCGGTAGGCACAACAGGCTATTTCACCCCGCCGCTTATGCACGGTGAGACCAGGAGTTCCTACTTTTCCATCAAGTAGAATCTAAATTGAAGCTAGGACTTCATGAGCTTCCAGTACAAGGACTTCGGGAATCGAATCGTGTCCTGTCTCACAACAGCGCTACAATAACATTACGGAGACGGCACATAACTATATATCACGTTGGTTGCCTTATCCGACATTGTACATAAGCCACAAGAAGTAATCTACAGCGAATTTTCGACCATCTGTCAAGAATTTTTGAGCGTGCCATAATACACCTCCTTGTACTTCTCAAACTCTCGAGTAGGGAGATGTAGGGGAAATAGGTTTTTGTGGTTTACATCCCAACCAAGCTATCTGACGACAGCTAAACATGCCTTATACAAACGAGGTGACTCGGGGGCGTATTGTTGGGTATGGAAGGCAACACGCACAGTTACGGAAACTGTAAATATTATGCAAACCAGTAGGTTCTTTTTAAGGTAAGAACATCGGTACCACTGTCTACGAGGGAAATAGCAAACAATGCCCGGTGTAATTCTTGGCTTTTTCCAGCTTCAAATATTGTGCAATCTTACTAGGAATCTTCCCAATCATATTTATGTCAACGAGGGTCCTGGTCAAGTACTGGATTAAACATCTCCAAGAACATGTGGTTAATGGCCTAAAATCACACCCGAAATCAGGTCAACCCCGTAAGAATAATGAAGAAGCTAATCTGCAATCGTAAATGCTAGCAGAAATGCTCCATTTAGACCTGCTACAAGATTACGCCACGATTTACAGTTAACCTGTTCCATTTCGACAGTAAGAAGCCACCTCCAACAAGCTGGCATCCATCATAGAAGGGCAGCCAAGAAAACAGACTTGACTGAATATCACCGCGATAGTCGAATGGGGTTTGCGCTTGAGTACCTGGTCAAACCAGACAGTTTTTGGGAGCTTGTGATATTTTCTGATGAAAAATGCTTTTTCATCTGACGAGATAGAAAAATGTATCTGTGGCGGTCGAACAACACGCGTAATGCTTCGGAGCATATTATCGCCCATAAAGAAAGTGACCGGATAAGCGTTTGTAGCTGGATATCTGCTTCAGGAACTAATCCAAATATCTATCAAATGGATTCTGAAGAGTATATACGAGTTCTTGAAGACTGCATGCTTCCTAGCATGTTTATCCAGCTGGCGAAATGCTCACCATTACTTTCGTGCACGACAGCACAGAGTTCATACTTACTTCTAAAGCAGCCAAAGATTGGATAGAGTCGCACCCAGAAATTTTGGTAATCGACTGGCCCGCCAAGAGTCCCAATAAACCCAATCGAGCATGTTTGGATCTTAATGACGCCACTGGGATCCTCTTCAGAAACGAATTAGGGATGCTCTAATAAATTGCGCTTTTGAATGATGGAAAATTGTAAGGATGAGGTCCAATACGTGCGATTCCCTAGTGAAATCAATGGATAAACGACTGAATACAGCCTTGGACAACAACGGGTGGTGGACACAATATTGAAACCTGAAATGCATTTCTAAACGTTAAACTAGAAGAAAGAAACTGTTTCATTGCTTTTGTTTATATTTAATTAGTTATTGTAAAAAGGGACAAAAGAATATTTATCCTATGTTTGTAAACTTTATGAGTGGTTTGAACGACACAATATTGTTTGACATTTAACAGGATACATATTTATGTTCCAAGACTGATGTCCCCTTTTACAGTAACTGTGTTTAAAATATCTGTGTTTCAAAAACAGAGCAAGCAATATAAGATTCGTATACGTAATGCACAATGTTATTGCAAATACTGCAAAGGAATACTTCCATAATAAAAAAATGTGACAGAGTAATTACAAACATTTTACGCTATATTAACATTGATATATTTATATTAATGATTGGAGATAAGGATAGAGTAAAAGCCGATGGATTATTTTTATGTAAGCCATAACTTGTTTAGCAACTAATACTTGTTCCTAAATTCATGATATTAACCTTCAGACTTCCATGCTTTTGTATGTACCTCCTTAAACCATTGAGAGAGGTCCAAGTGGACCGCAGGCAGAAATCTCGTATTTACACAATATAATTATCTTATGTTCTACTTAGAACAAATAAAATCATTTTAAAACAACAATTCTGATATCTCAACGTTTTTTTCTTGCAATATACCTCAAAATTTGCATTGTGAAACAAACAATCGAATTAAAACTTACAATGTTATTTTTGTTTTCCAGCTCTATGGCATTAGAAGAAATAATTTGTTTTATTTTTTATTTTTCACTTTATTTTGTTTTATTTTTTCACTGAGATTCACAACTGGATTTTAACATTTTTATAATGTACTATCAGTACCGTTTAAGTCTCTTACAGGGAGTTATACAATTCATGTTCACTAAGTGTAACATTCAAGACACACTATGCATTTTCTTACAGTTAGTATTGCAAATTAGTTTCTTGCAACTCTTGCAACTTACGTTTCGACATGACTACACCTTGCAATGCACACTATGAGAGTACTGAACTGTTTCCACACCATTTTAAACCAACAATGCAAACTAGAATAACGGAAAACAAAAGGCAGCGTACAATTCATGCTAGAATAATTGAAATACGTAAGGCAGCCAACATGAAACTCTCAAGATGCAGAAAATTTTATGAGATATAAACTGCTGTGAGGGGTCGAAGTGGACCAAAGTTTCATTTTATTTTTTTACAGTTGTATTTATTGAACATTTTACGGAATTATTTTGTGGTAAGAAAGGTGATTACATTTGTAACACATTACAAAAATTTTAAAATTCTAAATTAGATATTTCACCCACAAAAACTAAAAAGCTTAATACTGGGGTCCAGATGGACCCCGCATGGGAGTCTGGAGGTTAAATAAAGAAAATTGGAATCGATCCAATTTGTGATCTATAATTTTATTGGAAAACACTGAAATTTCATAGGCTACATATTTCTGTTACGTTGAAAATAACACTCGTTATTGCACAAGAAATGAGTAATATAACTTTATTGACAAATACAACCTTCCAAACCTTTTGTTAGTGCACTTCAATCAATCGTAAAACAGCTGGCACAGGTTGCAGCAAGTCGGTTGTTACGCACCTATCAAGTGGATTAATAATATAATGTATGTTATGGTTTAGGATAGGATAGGACTACAAGCGGAGGGGGACTTAGCACCTCGACCTACGCAGATCTTTTGTGTCTAGGTCCCTGACGGGGCACCCCCGGACGGAGGGATGAGGAGAGGGGAGACAGAGGACGGCCGGACCAGGAGGCACGAGAGACAGAGTACAGCGTCCCTACCATTTACAGATTTGAACTCCCCGGTTGGCCTCTTTCCCTCTGTGGGTTTACACAGCCCCTAGGGAACCCGGAGAATACTCGCAAATCGGGCGACGAAGGTTTCCATAGAGCATCCTTTTCCCCTGCCATACACATGCTGAGACCTCCCGCCGACATTTCCAACCCTGAAAGGGTCCAAGCAGATGAAAGGTGAAGTGAAATAAGAATAGAGGTGAAATGAAGGGACAGGAAATTCTGGGAATGTTTCCCAGCGTTCACCTGGCGACCCGAGGAAACTCTGAAAAACCCATGGGTTAGGAAGGTCGGCCATGGAAATCGAACTTACGACCTCTCGAATGTGGGTCAAGACGTTTCCGTCTGAGCCATCCCGGTTCGGCTACGTTATCGTGCAAGTCCTGCACTGTGTTAAATTATAATCGCTGATTAATTTCATTCCATTCATTGTTCCATGCATTGTTTAATTTATGCAGTTATTGCAAGCTATGCCCATGCCATTAAAATACACTGCCATTTGTGAAAATTGCAAACACCAAGAAGGAAATGCATGAATTCAATGAATTTAATACCACAGGTTAGGTACATGACAAGTAACAAATGATAAGCTGTTCAAATATATACATGACACCTAAAGCCGTAACACGGAGTAGAGAGTATTTGGTGTGTTCTCCATGCGCTGCATTAGAGCTGCTATACGCCGTGGCATTGAATCAAAAAGGTTCTGAATAAGTTCCTGAGGGATTTCCCTCCATACAGTTTGTATTCGAGCCCACAAATCCGTGACACTGGTTACTGGAGGACCGTGACGCACCAGTGTCGACCAACCATATCCTAGACATGTTGGATGGACATGTCAGGCGAATGTGCAGCCCAGGGAAGCAATGGTAGCCGTCGCTCTTCGAAGAAGGCTTGTACGTTCCTGGCAATATGTGTCCGGGCATTGTCCTGTTGAAATGCCTGAAGCAGGGGGAGTACCTCAGGTTCTACAACCACCGTTAGGTACCGGTTGCTGTTCAAAGTGCCCTCAATTCGTAGGAGGCGAAATCGGTTGTTGTGACCAATGGCGCCCCAAACCATCACACCTGGTGTTTGTCCGCTATACCGCTCAACAATGCAGCCCTCCAGGTTGCGCTCACCACGTTACCGTCGGACACTATGCGGCCATCACTGTAGAACACGTTGAAGCGGGTATCGTCCGAAAAGATTACATTTTGCCACTCAGCACCCCTATTACGGTGTTCACGTGTCCGTTGCAGTCGGAGGAGCTTCTGGTTTCTGTACAATGGAAGCCGACGTAATGGCATGCATGCAACCAGTCCAATCTGCAGCAGACGGGACAAACCGTTGATGCAGACAAGTTCACGCCCGTTGCAGTGCTCCAGCGTCGAGCTAACTCTGTGGATGAAGCTGTACGCTCCGTTATGGCCATGCGGACAAGATGACGGTCATCCCGTGCTGTGGTCAGGTTCCGTGGTCCAGTGCCCGCTCTTCGTTGCGTACGACCTTCATCTATCCACTGCTTCCACACAGGTATCACTGTCGTAGCAGCATGCCCTATATGAGCCGAAATGTCACGATATGACAAACCCGCTTCCCGGAGACCGATCATTCTGCCCTGTTCGAACTCACTCACATGCCGATATGGCTCCCTTTGACGTCGACGAGGCATACTGGCACTCACTTTGTTTCCACCTTGTTTGACAGCTCTGCTCTGACTACACTGGGTTGCAACACTGACCTTGTCGGACCGACACGAGAGGGCTCTGCTCGGCTTATGTGTACCGCATCTCTCTGCTAACCTAATCACTTATTGGTTGCACACTCTTCTACACTTCCACTAAATTTGAAGTTATTCGGGAAATTCTTTCTTGGTGTTGCAATTTTCAAAACGGCAGTGTATATGAAAATTACGAAAACCAAATCAAACAATAATTTATACGTTTAAAAAGTGTTATATCACGTAAGTTGCTACCTCGTGTGCGGTTAAAAGCCTTTTAATTTATAAACATAAAACGTTAGTAAAGAACATAATCAAGTCACGTTTGTTGTTTTTCATACCAGCATAAAGTGAATAGTTGCCAACATTTTGCTAGTAGAAGAGGTGTCTTGCAGTCACACATTTATCAACAGTAGCCAGAGCGATGACAGAACGTGAAACGTTTCGTTTCATTCTAAGCGATACAAACGATATATATGCTTATTGACGCGATATGTAGCTGAAGCGGACTACCCCAGCCAATGAACTGTAGACATGATCTCACTCATCCCCGAAAAACTATAAGAAATACGATGCAGGCAAGGTAGTCGTGTAGATTTTTAAAGTAGGCGTGTGTAACGTGTAAGTTAAGAGTTGAAAATAAGAATAGAGCTGGATTATGAAAGTCGTGAATAGCCTTCAATTTCCACTGTTACTTTCTAGATTAGTCAAATAAAGCCAATTTGTATATAAGGGATGGCAAATATGAGTAGGCATGGCTTTTTGAAGTTGTATGGTGTTCGATAATATTTGACAAGTTCTATAGTGCAAGAAAATGTGTGCCATGATTGAACAAATACTTGGGTTTTATGTATAAAGGGTTAAAAATAAAGTGAAAGTAACTTTTAAAAGTTTTGGAGCACTATAAAACAAGGCTCTACTTTAAAATAAGGATTGGGTGGTTTTACGAAATTATAACATAACTTATGATATTTCCAACTCCAATTGTATAATTCTGCAATATTTTTACCAGATGGATTGTTTATATAGTGAGAATTTTTAATTAAGAGTTGAAAATGTGATAGGGGTAGCTTTTGAAAGTTATAGTCAGTTTATAATTTTTGTTCGATAATGAGATGGTAATTTTGGCATTTTAAATCGAAAATTTAGCATTTTTAATTGTTATCTAGCATTTGGTAGCTTTGTACATTTGGAATTCAGCATTTTATAGAATTTTTAAAAACTGCAATATATTAAATTAATGCTGTTAATCAGGTACTCACTTAAACCTTTTAAGATCTATTAATAATACTCAGTAGTGACAGGATATAAAACACTCGTACCAACCTCTTGAAATAAAGTATTTGTCGCATTTAAAGTTATTGATATTTGTAAAGGACGCTTACGATAAATAAATCGATGAATAAATCCTTATGTAAAATCCACGTTTTAATTAACATTTTTAATAATTCCTTAAAAGATTTACCTACAACTTCTAACATTTCATTCCTTGTGATGCTCAACTATTCGATGAAATTAAGCATAGGTCCTCCATATATATTTTTAATTTTGCATTTACGTTTTAAAGTAAGTGAGAAACAGACCTGAATTGCAACATATCTATGGGTAACCATCTTCCAGTACACCTTTTCAGCACAGTGCAACTCATCTCATACCTACTGTGTAAAAGTGCAGAAATTTAGCTTCACACTGTATTTAAAAGAAAGCATCACATTCGTCATTAAGATCACAACTGTTTTCTCTGTGCCCCAAAATTAAGATTTTAAACTTATTCTAAACGTCACAATGGAACAAGAAAAATTTATTTGGTTGCTTTTACCTTTAATTATCGTAATAAAGCGGTAAATAAGAGGCGTTTTACTGAGAATATGAACATTTAGCATACGAAATAAGAGTTTAAGCTTCAGAAGTTAATGTTTTACATATTTTATTGGCTTGCAATTTTAAGGTGGCGTCTTAAGGAAACATTGTATCTGGTGCGACACTTTCCACGCTTTTTACTCATTTAAACAGAAATGAGAGCATCAAGCGACACATTTCCTTACATCTCACGCCTTCTTCTATACCGTCTCACCCATATTTTCTTGCTAACAACAACTGACATTCATTGTTTTCCCTTTTTCACGTAATCCAGTCAAAGATCTAGAAGGGTGCTCCCTAAAAGCAGAACAAAATGGCTACCATCATAACCTCGTTACGCCCGCGTTGCTGTACAGAGCATTTCCATTAGGGAGGCAGTGATCGGCACCATTTGCATGTTCTCCAGCACATCGCACCTTTTGACATGCTCACGCTTAGCGTGGTAATGTCATGCTTATACTCACGCCGTCGTTAACTTTGATAATAAATCAAACTAACGTTGACATTTAACGTGTTGCACTTTCGACATTGAAACACTAATTATTCTTGTCCATAAAATGTTTAGCTACATTGTGAGAGTGTATGCTGAAGTGTTACTTAATTCCAAATTGAACTAAATAATTTCAGCACTGCTATGATAGAGATTCTAACATCATAGAATACAAATATAACAATGTTTACTATTGTGAACTGGAAATAATGCATTTTCTATGAATTAGCCGAGCAAGAGTAGAGTTTATCTTATTGTGAAGGTAGAGAGTGACAAAATAGGTGGGTGAAAAGGGATGGAGAAGGAAATATACTCATAACATAAGGCGTTTAAACTGGTATAGCTATAGGAAAGCGGCACCATAAATTACATTTAGCGGTTTTTTGTTTTGTTAATTGTATACCAGTTCACTGAAGAGAGAGAGGGAGGGAGGCAGAAGGCATAGGTAACAAAATGAAAAACAAAAAATTGACGTTACATTCACATGGCTTTCTCTGCCTACCCGTCTACAAACTATTCTTCTAAAAGCTTATTTTTCTATCTACTTAATGCTAGTTGAGATAAAAATTTATAGAAATGGTTTATTATATATTGTGGCGTATCAGTAAGCATTGTCATACCAGGCGCATTATTGTGTCGCATTATCGGCAGCGTTATTGGGTGACTTTGATTATTTTTTCGGCTGGACGAGCCTTCTCCTTTGGCACGAAACACGCCAGACAGAGAAGGCTTTGTTTGAATCTCACCTGGTATGACGCCAGCCCTGGGTACATAGATTGCCTAGACAGTTGGAGAAAGGGGGTATATAGATAGCGTTACTTCTTTGTGTGTAGGAGTGTAAGAAGCAAGACGTGTGTGGCCAGTCTTCGACTGCGAGGCATCTCCCCTCATCCTTCGTTCCCCTAAGTGTAATGTAGAGCCGCCAAGTGTTTTATCAATAAATTACAGGTAATGTGTCCGATGTGATATTTTTGTATTTTGTCAAAAAAACCTCACGTCCTCTTCTGAATATAGACACCAACGTCCCGATCCTCTCGCCGTTTGTGAGCTACGCTCCCCCATGTGCGTGTTGGGGTGATCAAAATTTAGTAATTTGCTGGAAACCTTTTGGCCCTCACCCCAGCTTGTAACAATATTTAGTTGTAGATAAAAGGGAAATACAATAGGCGTAAACGATAGACAAGTGCTTTAAAAGCGGGTCGCTATGTAATAGTTTTGATATTCCGTTCTCTATGCATGACCACGAGAAAAAAAAAGAAAGGAAAGAAAACGAAAAGCGATTTAGCAGTTGTAGAAAGTACAAAGTATTTCACAACTCAAGCCAGTAATAGAGAATATCTAGGGAACTGTCGTCGCCACAAGAATGAGTTGTCATGAATTACGAGTTAAGGAGATATACATTTTTATGCAATAAGCTTTTGTCCCTTTAGCGGCTTACTACAAGCTATACAAAATTAATTTATAATGAAGAGGACTTCACACGCTGTTCGCAACAAATTTAAAATGTACCTACCTTAAAACATCTTAAACATATATTATTTCAAACAAAGTAATTAGAACCATTTTAAAGAAAACAAAAAACTAATGAAAAAATTTCCAGCTATATGATATTATAGGGCGGGTGAATTTTCTTGGAAATCTTCGTATAGCACTCTTGGGGGAGTTTTATTAAGTTTTCTATTTACCGATCCTTCATTGTGAGGTATGCTGTCCACGACACAAACACATACTCATACACTCAGACACACAGGGATCGATTTCTAATGTTTTATTTTTTTAATTTAAAGAGCCTAAAACCTGCAATTCCTGTGAAATCTGGGTATCGAATTTTTGGGTGGAATGCAACACTTCTTCTACTTACTATAATTAAGCAGTGGTGAAAATAAAAATGAGACATTATGGTTTGTTACACCTCAAACATAAGAAACCAGCTGATATGTTCACCTGAGCGTTTCAAAGAAGCTTATTTTCACGATGCAAGGCCTCAACTGTTTCGCCCCACCCCAAATAAATGCTATTCTTGCTCATCTAATAAAACTGTGCCGCCTTTGCAGAAAAGAGATATATGTTGTCAATTATTGTATTATTATTATTATTATTATTATTATTATTATTATTATTATTATTATAGCTCCTTGCGGCGCTCTAATGCGTTGATTTAGTCTGCTAAGTGTATAGCGCGTAATAGATAAATAAATATAATAATAATAATAATAATAATAATAATAATAATAATAATAATAATAATAATAATAATAATAACAATAATAATAATAACGTGCTGTCAAATTTGCTTAGTTGCGGCGCTTTAATGCTTTGATTTACTCTACTATACATATAGTGTGCAATAATAATAATAATAATAATAATAACTGGAAATTATTATTATTATTATTATTATTATTATTATGTGTACAATGCCAGGGGTATACATTACGTGTTCTCATGTTTGCATGGATTTCGTTACATCGCTTTAATGTTTTGATTTAGGTACTCTACTATGCGTATAGTGCGTAATACTACTACTACTACTACTACTACTACTACTACTACTACTACTACTAATAATAATAATAATAATAATAATAATAATAATAATGAGTGAACAAAGCCAGTTATACAATGTGTGTGCTCTCACATCTACATGATTTTCTTTACGGCGCTTTAATGTTTTGATGTAACTCTACTATGCGTATGGTCCGTAATATTAGATAAGAACAGCGTAAACAGAATTTACAAGAAAGCTATGGGCGCATACTGATGGATCAAATAAAGACAATCTCTGTAATTGGAGTGAAAAATGTTCTAAGACCTTTTCGGTCAGTTTACACTGTTCTTGTCTATCATCACTGACTGTACACTCTAGGGCAAGTCTGGGATCTTGCTCTCAATGAGCGCGATCCGCGTAAAAACTTCACTGATAAGCAAGAGAGTAGAAGGAAGGTCGCTCACGGTATTACGCCAGTTCCATACTGACCTGCGTTTGCTTGGAATTGCCCCGTTGAGTCCTGCAACACTTTTAATGCACGAAGAGATGTCTACACACGCCAAATACGGCGCTGTTGGACCACGTGGTATAACGAAATGATAGTCATCTATTTCTGGAAATGTTTATCTCGTTTAGAATTAAGTAGGTATGAAAATAAGCTTTAGTAAAAATAATTCGTATATTCCTACTAAGCGCTAGAGGCTAGTGAAATTCATGTGAATATAACAACAGATTTATTTTAAAAAATGCCCTACTTAAAGACCAATTTTGGTATTTCAGCTCTTGTTTCTTAGTTATATTGCTCACACGATTGCACGGCCACAGGTCAGGTTAGCGAATTGTTTAGGCGAATTCTATACTTGCTGTAACTTAGCTATGGAGTAGAGAAAGTTTTAGTAAATTGTCCAGTCACCAGCTGAATCTCAATGTGTGCCTGTTATGATACGGCTCAGATATGTAGCTACCGAACACGCCCTTCATTCCAGTAGATGTGCTGCTACAATAAGGAGAAGGAGAACTGATTTCTGTGCTCTGAAATGTGTTTAAAGTTAAGGAGTAATTAGTTTACGGAGCCTGGAGTTTAAAGAGGGAGGGGGCCCATTGGCAAGGATTTGCCATTAAACTATTAGCAAGTAAAACGGATTAACACTGAAGACAGTTCTGTAAAGTTAGGGCAGTGTGAGACAGCTGTAACCTACTTTCCTCGTTTTGTTGATGTCACTTTCATAATTGTTTGAATGTAGAACGGTAACAGGGGAGGTCGTAGCGCCAGAGCAAGCAAAATATAGAGAAATGTTACCGTCTGTTGTCATTAGTGGTGAATTTGTTGTTAGAGTGTTTTGCTGGATTAAGGCATACATTACCTTGATGTACAAGGTAGTAAAAGTTCCTAAAGCTGCTTGTTACCAGCCTGAATTTACACACATGATTCGCGTATGGTAAATGTGAAACTTACGGGTAAATGAAGGATAGAAAATCCTTAAAGTTAGAACTATTGAAGCGTGGGTTTTTTATTTTTACATATAGACCAACACCAGCTTGATATATGCTGGGGTCAGCTTTTCTTAAAGTACAAAAGAAGCAGTATAATAATTATGGAAGAGTATTTCAACACAGTCTACAAAATAAGTCAAAATAATTAAAGACGGGTGCTAACAAAATTTAATATAATTTTAATACAAGAAGTGTCTGCATTCCGTAACGAAAACTCCTGTTCAGAGATACTTTAAATCTGAAACAGAGATAAAATAATATAATTCAGAGCCACCCCTAGCGTTACAATTTTGAAGGACACCTTTGACCTTGTGGGGAGGTAGTACGTTTGGTACATCATGGACAGAACAGGCTATTAAAAGCATTTGTATCCAAACTCGGTAGAAAAAACAGGAATAGTAATAGAATCAGGAAATAAATGCTCTTAAGACACACTTACATAAATCAAAGAGTGAAACAAGGCTGTAGCTTTTCACTAACATTGTTCAGTAATTACACAGACAACTTAAAAATAGGATGGATAAGAACCATCTCCGGGTATAGAAATTAATAACAACTTAAACCTGAAAAGTTTATTGTATGCTGAAAATCAGCTACATATTCAGCAACTCAGAATGATTTAAAATTCGTATACTCATCAAATCTGTTTTAAATACAATAAAATTTAAAGAAGAACTAAAAACAACTAAAATTTGTTAGGAAATTGACATAATAGAAGTAAAACAGTAACAGATAGATACTTAAACAATTATTACCGTAAATACGGTGTTTGAATAACCACATAAGATACGGAGTTATAGATTAATTATGTGATCGTCGCGTTATATTCATCAGATCTGGACGCGGACGCTTAGGAAACATTTGCGACAAATAGAGGCATAGGAATAAACTGAGATTCATAAAATGATATATGGGAATAAACAAATAAGAACACAGGAAGCAATGTGGGATAAAACCAGTTATTGAAATATTCACTCAAAATAAAGAAGGAACATTTTTATGTATGCCCGCATAATTTTAGTATATACACCAAACAGTAGAAGGAACATAAATACCCAAGTTATTTATGTATTAGCAAACTCATGCAACGTATCACAGACGGGTGACGTGGTATCATTTCCGGAACTCGTAGGTTAGATTTTCAGAGGGAAGGAAAGGACAGATTTTTTGTCTTACAAACACATAGGTATAAAGAAAAATATACATTATATTTGCCAACCAAAAGAAATTTCGCCTTTTCCTTTGCCTCATCTGCTTTACTCTTCTCACCGACTTGCATTCTCAAAGTTCTCAAGACGGAAAGAGCATTCAGATTATTCAGAATATAATCCTGGGGAGAGAAGAAGAGGAAGAAGAGGTTTTTTTTCTCCAAATAGGCACTTATGCGTTTAGCGTATAT
Organism: Deroplatys truncata; assembly: GCA_030765065.1. Classification (NCBI taxonomy): domain Eukaryota; kingdom Metazoa; phylum Arthropoda; class Insecta; order Mantodea; family Mantidae; genus Deroplatys; species Deroplatys truncata. The sequence goes on along the minus strand of CM060978.1, from coordinate 166,313,472 downwards.
TGGAATAAATTAACCTCGACTTTCCATTCTGATCTCTTTCATCGGGCATAATTATAGCTACTACTAAATCACATGATATTGAGTTTTCATGTTACAGTACGTAACAGAGGGTAAAATACGTTGGTTTTTTATGATTATATACAAGTCCTATTAACACATGACAAATTTTGGGCTCGTGTTTAACACCTAAGTAATCTCATAGCTCGCCTAAAATAAAACATCCGAGTTAGGGACAGTGCTGGAATTCCATATAATGGAATGATAATTAAATAGGTGAACATATACATTTAAGTGACTCGTATATAAGATTAAGAGGATTTAAAACGCTGAATATCTTACCTTAATCAAATATGTAACATTTATAATATCAAAATATCAAGAGAGAAGACAAAGATAATAGCAAACTGGGGGAAAATACCAAAAAGGTTGAAAATAGTCGTCAATAACAAAGTACTGGAACAAGTATTCTTCACTTATTTAGAAAGTGAACCCAGTAATAAGGGGGATAAAGCCATAAACAGAAAATTAATGAGATTAGAAACAATTTGTGGAACAATACATAATACCTTAAACAATTAAACAGGAACCGAAACAAGGATGAAATTTTATAACACTGTGGCACTTCCTACGTTACTTTATGGATGTGAAAGCTGGGTACCTACACAAAGGACAATAAGTGGAATAAAAAGCTATGAAATGAAATTTGAGGAAAACTAAGGATGTACAAGGAAGAAAGAATTACGAATAAGGAAATAAGAAAAGAATTAGAAGTAGAAGCTGTTGATTCAATAATGAATAAGTACAGAGCAAGATGGTTAGAACATGTTAGGAGGATGGAGGATACCAGACTGCCAAAAATAGCTTTCCAATACGCCTAGAGGAAAAAATGACGTGAGAAGAAGACCGAGAAGGAGATGGAAAGAGACACCGTGAAGACGGCACAGGAAGTAGTCTATTCCATGAAGTGGAGAAGAGTATATTTCTCTCCTCCGTTTAGGTACCTAACATGGAGAAAATATTACTTTAGATTCAAAATCTGGAAAATACATGTTTAGACGTTCTCTGAACGCAACAAGAAAAAATAAGAGATAAATGTGTGAGAGCGAGAGAAACGGAGGTGCACAGAGAGGGAGAAAGAAAGAAGGTGAGGTAGCTTAAATCCAAAGTAGATAATTACTGAATTGTTTAAAAAGGCAGCTTTTAAAAGCATAAGACGAAACTTTTCCGCAAATTCCCTCATCTCAAACCGATCACAGAGCACAATTTTCGTTATTGCTGCTTTTCTACAGAACATCAATTGTTACATTTATTAACCTTCTCTACACACTCTTCTACAAGATATTCTTACAAAAGCTTATTATTCTATCCCTTATTGCTAATGAAGGATTTTTGTTTCTTTTTTTTAGCTAAATGCTGTTATTGCACATTTCTTTATAGGTATTATGGGGATACAGGAGACTGGAACCATATTCATGCATTTTAAAAGTGGGTTGTTATATGATGGCTTTGAAATTCCAATCCTTGCGTGACCATGAGATAGATGGAGAGAGAGAGAAAGAGAGAACTACGAATAGTGACTTAACACTTCAAAAAATATTGATTATTTGAAGCTTCAGACCAATAACAAGAATATATTGGAAAGTGGTAAATGCCACAGAAAGTTATTTGAAATTGATTTTGTATATAACTGAGATATATTTTGTACAGTGAGATTTTGTCTCTCTCTTATGATTTAAAACTTATATAACAGTGAACAAAATTCATTCCAAATGAGGATGAATTCATAGTGTGTTCGCAGACAACTCAATAAATAATTTTACTTGTAATTAAATATTTTAAACTAATGGTATTTTAACCAAATCTTTAGAGACATTTTGAGGAAATAAAGAGTAACGAAAAATGTATCATTCAATTTTCTGAAAAATATTCGTGTCACATCCTTGGAGGATGCTGAACTTACGGTTTATGACATCTCAAAATGTGCATTTCCGATGAAATCTCGATATGAAGTATGGAATACAATACTTCCTATGCTTATCACAGCACGTAAAACATATATATGTTATAAGACTCTATAGTAGATAGGTGTGGACCATTTGATCATTGTTTCATTTATAAACGCGCTAGAGCCTTCGAACGGGAAGGTAAACAAACCGTATTCCGCGACAAGCAGAAGACGTCGCATTGATTAGAAATTTATGAATTTAATAGGATCTGGCAAAAACATCATAAATAAACAAAATGCTTATTTTTAAGTATATAGTTTTGTTATGTCAGCGTTATGTGATGCACAACACTCCTTCACTGGACCTACAGTCAACAATAATGTTACGGCCTTATTCCGTATAGCAGTTTCACACTTTTTAGTATTCATTTGTACGGCTATCATAAAAAGGGAATTAACAATGGGGATCTTGTACACAAATGAGATGTTCTCATCTACGTGGAAATCTAAACGAATACAAGCCCTAATAAGGCTTACCCGGCAATATCTGAATGTATGAATAAATTGTTCAAGTGAACCTGATATCTTTACTATCGGAGATTTATCTTTTCAGATTTGGGAAAAATCTGGCGGAAAATGCTTAAACAAGCAGCTTATCCCGACCAAGTGTGGACTCGGGCTATCTGGGTGAAGGGGGCAAACACGCTGTAGGCATCAGACAGAAGGTATTTTCTAATATGCATAACTATTGTTTTTCATATATAATATACATAGAAATACATAATAATATTTTAAACTCATAATTTGACTTACTACTAGCATGGATTAAAATCACATCGTAAATTGCACATAATTATTTTTTGGTTTTATTGGCAGTAGCATTGAACCTCCTGTTTTGATAGGACATCCTATATTTCGAAGACATTTTTAAACAGCTTTATAAATACAGTATGTTCGCACGTATGCACCTCCACGTTACTTGCTCACGAGTGATAGTAACATCAACTATAATGAGCACTAACCTTGTTATGTTGTATTGACAGATTAGTTTTTACGTATGTATTGCAGGTAAAAATTCTTTGTTCAAGCGTGAATTTTTCAGTAGGCATTTTAGTGAACTAATAATAATAACGTAATGTACTTCCCACCAACCCAGATTCCTTGAATAAACTTTCACTTTTGAGATGCACAATGAACAAACTCTAGTCTTTAAAGCTTGAACATAAGTCAGCAACTGACACAGTATAATACAGTTGATAAACATAGCCTTGAGCGGGTCGTTCGCCGTTACGTGCGCTAGCGGACCATACCGAGGTCACTGCAGTGCTAGTAAGCTGCGCATATATGCGATCTGCGCCCGGCATGGTATATGGCAACAAGGCTCGACCTAATATTTATTTAAAAACTACTAATTATGAATACATAATATTTGAAAAAACAAAAGAATTTCTTCAGTTTTAACCCAGTTTGTTCTGTTTTATATCTTTTACTTCATTTTGTTTTATAGTATCAAATTTTGCTTTAATTAATAATTTTAATTATTGTGTCATAAATATTAAAAATAGTTTTGTAATATAATTTTGATCTGAGTGAAACACAGCTCAAAAATATATGCATATAGCAGGTTTTCAATTAGGTGAAGTTTAAGTTCAATAATAGAATATTTAATTTAGAGTATTATTGGCATTAACGTGTCAGCAAACACAGAACACTGATACCGATCAATTCGTTATAAATAATTAAATTTAATTACATATTTAATAAATGCTATTTCGAATCACAATATTTGTGACTATATATCGTAATGCAAAGTAGTAATTACTTGTGCTTTACATTAAACAGAAACACAATTTAGGTTCTTTTTTATTTCTCATATATGCAGCTTTTTTCTTCTAAAACTCTACCTCTGGATTATATTTCAGGTGGATAAATGCTGAAAGTTGATTCTTCAATATATATATTACATACATACTATATATAAGACTATATATGTATATATAATAAACCTCTTGTGTGCTTACTCTTGTACTCATAACAACACGCTAATATTTTTCCAACCTTTTGTTGCAGGACTGAAGTCTGAATATATTTGTTTTCCTTTTATTTTCTTATTGCCTCTGCAGCAACCACAATACCGCAATCAATAGCATCGATCACCACCGAGTCATACCGATGGGATTCATTTATAAAGAATGAATGTTTCAGTCCCATGTGCACAATAAATTTCACTGCATGGCTATAACGTTTTTAAGAGTAGTTCTGTCTTCTGAACAGAGATTGGGGAACAACTGATCTATGGGACACACACGCAAATTTTTGAGAGAAGCACATATACACAGACCATATAAAGCTCAAGAATATGGTACAAAAGAGGCTCAGCATCAAAGGTGGATATAAACGTCTTTTTATTGTTTTTTAAACTGTTGGAACTAAGTTTGAACAGTTATTCAGATATTCCTTTTCTAGTTCAAAAAAATAATTTTACCTAAACCAATGAATTAGAATACAATATCTGCTATATGTGCTTTTGAAAGACCTTTGTCTGCTTCTGAAGTTAAAGGTAGTCAGTTTTTAGGTTTACAATTTTCAAACTGATATTTGTGAAGTGAGTATAATAGATAATTTTTTTCATAAATTAATGTTATCAATGTCAATAATATCTGTTGATCAATTAAGGTAGTTCAGAAACAAGTATACGGAACTATAAGGCATACTTTATGCCAAAAGTAGTATTGTATGTTTTATATTTCTAATGGGAATTAATCTACAAAAGGTTTAGTTAACACAGTACGAAAAGATAATATGGAAACCCATAGCAGATGAAACCTTCTCAATTTATTTCCATACTCTTAAGAAAGTTGTGCTGCCTTCTAGCATTGCTTTGGATAACGAAGTATTCAGAGTATTTTCGTTTTTCTCCCAAATTCTTTAAGAGGGGATTGTAATTTCGCTAAGATCCTAGGCAGATCATGAAAAGGCGGCATATGCCGAAAACATGCGAAAAGTATACGGTAGCGGTTCTTCATGAAATGACAGAGCTTGTTAGGCATATACTGTAACTCCAACTTTACCTCTAACCTAACTAAAACTAAAGCTAAACCTTAAACTAAATACTACCTAACCTAAACTTTTGTCATCTACCGGCTTTTAGAGAATGAAATTACACGCCAGCCTTTCAAGAGATGCCTAAGATCTTCGCGAAATGCCGGATTTCAGTGGTAGCCTACAGATTAACAATGGTTGGTTCTCACCACAAAGCGGCGTCTGGGCGGGTTTTCTCCGGGTCCCCCTGTTTCCCCCGCCATTCATTCCACCAACTACTCCATCACCACCTTTGCTTTCATCCATTTCACCGTCATTTCGTTTCATCTACGTCCTTTCTCCCATACCAGGCATCGGGCTGTTCACCCATCCTGGATATTCTGTCTGATCCATGAGTGTCTGCTCCTCGACGGGCCTCTGACCCCAGGCACCCGCTTGTAAGTCCTGGGGGTTGTAAGTCCTACATAAGATGAGGTTCAACAGAGAATGAATGAATGAATGAATGAATGAATGGTTATCAGCAGATTTACTCAATTCTAATGCAGGGAGAAAGAATTTCTACTTATAAATATGAACTTTTATAGTAAGTTTTAAACTTAATTCTGGCATATTTGAGTTTAGCAGCAAAAACATACAGGTACTAATTAAAGTATAAAAACAGAAAAGAAAAGTGTGTTCATTATTTGTTGGTACCTACTACACTTATTGCATTTACAAATTTTGCATTAAATTAACACCCCTACTGTTCACATTATGACAAAGCTTCAAAAATGTGTATACAATAAGGCAACATCATATAGACTCTTTTCTATGGCATATATGATTGCCAAAATCGTTGAATTAACGTTTGGTAATATCAGTGTAACTCTGCATGTACACTGCCTTTATTAATTGATCAGTTTTCTAAATGGGGTAAAATTTTACCATTACATTTATTGTAGTGTGCTGAAATATAAACCTTGGGTTAGAATCAAGAACGTCTTTTCACCAAAACTAGTTTGTTCACCCGACAGTGTTAGAATTATAATATTACGTGTATAATTACATAACAAGAGCTTTAGTTATGGAGTAACCAGTACAGACTGTGTGGCCTGCATGTACGAAGTGGTTCATTCATAATTGGTACCAAAATCATACTTAAGACATTTTTAATATGGTTTAGTATGTCGAATTTAATTTAATGCTGACAATGATATGTTTTCGACGTTTTGTATTCCGATGAGTACCAAATATTTTCATTAACTACGGAAACACATTTTCATTATTGTTATTATTCTTGTACGTGTCATGTATTTTACAAAAAAGGAATTTCATTTACAATTTCAAATGTGTATTTTAGTAAACTCTGTTTCATAACTCAAAGAAGTTATTATTTTCTGTTTGATTGCCCAAGGCTAGGACTTGCAAATTTCTTTGCCCCTGGATTGGGGAGCAATTTGTAAGTTGTACAAAATACATCATGAAAACGTAAATGAGCCTGCGCGTAGAGTTTACGTTTCGGTGCGAAGCAAACTTTGACGATTCCCCGTTCTTTTTCTTTCTTTCATTTTTCCGGAGTCAAAGTTTACTGACCGTTGTCATCTTACGACATAGGGCCTAGAAACATATAGTTTGAAGTCTAGGATTTGGTGCCGGTATATGCTTTCCATCTAAACGCTAATGTCCAACAGCTGCAGTGGAAATAATGAATGGTCACCATTTACAGTGGGATGTAATGGTGTTTCTCGGTGTGATGCCCTGGTCTCGTCGATTTCCTCAGGATGCTGCATTGACGTCTATATAATATCGTTGCAAAGATTTTGTTACATATATTTCGAACGGGTTATCTTTATTTTGATGCAGTAATTTGTGTCACAAATTACTTAAATGTAAATAATGATTGTAATATGAATATGCATTTTTATGTGACATTGATTTGAGATGTTTATTGATTGTAATTATTGTTGGGAAGTAAGTTTATACTGCCTTACTGAAACTGACAATAATAGCGCGCAATATGCAGCGAGGGGGTGAGCTGTTTATCATTATTGGAAACGAGGAAGTTACGTAATGTTGGCGCGTTTTTTCCTTGAGAATTTTCTGGAACGTTTCCCTAGAGCATATGTATTTATAATTTTTATTGGATATAAAAATAGACGCTAATGTTGGCGCGTTTTATTAGCCAATTGCAGTTCAGTTATAATCTTTAGGCATATCGGGGAGTGGGAGTATAAATAGAGCTAGGTTAGAGGTAAAGCCGTCAGTCGGTCAGTTCAACAAAAATCTGTACACTACACGTCGTCTTCAGTCAGTCAATTCGTCGAAAGTATTTGTACGGCAAACGTCGGGTATCGATTCACAAGTTACGCGCAGCAGAATTATGAATAATCTAAAGTGTTGTAAGGTTAATTATACAAAAGGTTGAAGTACGTGGATTAAAAGTGATCAGTAAGAAGTTATTATAACAGTTTCAGTTTGGCGAGTGTTAAGATCAATGTATAAATGTGATAGTTAACGTGTTTGACAATAAATGTGTAAAACAAATTTCTTCATCAGTGTTATATTTGGATAAAAGATTCCTTTCCGTTTACACACTCTGATCAAGAGACATGTTCGACTGAGAAATAATAGCTAGCCGGAGGACAGTAAACAAATACTACCACAAATTGCTAACACTAGATGGAGCTACAAACCGAACAAATGAATGACGTCACAAGATGGCTTCACATGAAGTAGACATAAATACACAAACATTTGTAAGTAATACCGTTACAATTTCAGGGTTCGTTGCCCTCGGTTTTGATAAGTTCCTACATTTCTATGTGGCAAACCGATGCAACTCACGTGCTGTAGTGCAGTTAGGTTGCTAATGTATTTTTGACAACAATGGTGATTATGTTTTCGCTTTATTCATGTAGTATTTATTTTCAATCATTACCTGTGGATAATAATATTATATATTTAAACTCATATTAATGGCTTTAGATAAACAAATCTTTAACTCTTATTGAAAATTTATTATGATAAATAATTCGTCTTTGTACATGTCGTTGTACGGGGAGTATAACAACGTCTCATTTAATTATTCTCGAACTATTATTATACTTATTAACTATTAATGAATCCAAAACTGTAACTATTTTACTACCTTATTTGTCGTTTTCTTAGTCGGTAGTAATGTTGATGAATAGTAATTAATTATTTAATCTGTGGCGTCTCTCCACCGCTTAGTATCTTGAAGACATTTTTTGTTAATGTTTATTGATTTACCTTGGCAATGAGTAGAACTTCATTTTTGTTGCCTTTTTTACTTAAATATTACTTATTGTACAATGTTTTATAACAATAAATGTCTTGAATATTAAATCTCATGAAATAACAATGAATGACATGTATAATTAATTAAACATTATTTTCTAACCCTATTTACATTGTTTCAAATAATTTAAAATTTATTTGAGCGAGTTCATAAATCCTGTGAAAATTACATTTATTAATTTCTAATTTGTTATTTTCTTTTTGTAACTAAACATTGTAAATAATAACTAACAATTCCTGTTGCTTGCTCTGGTAATGATCGGTCATTCCATAACCTATCCGACATTAATATTGTCAATATAAGATTAAATCCCGAAAATAACCCTTAACCAGGTAGTTCACCCCAATCGAGATTCCAACTCAGACCCTACGAAATATAGGGTAGACTCGCTATCCTTCACCCCTGAATGGTGAATCTTGTCCTTAAGCAATTAAAAATACCAGTTAATTGTTGCGAGAAGCACATTAGAATAACATGCAAATAAGGAGCAACTGCTGCGGCCAACTCAGCCTTTTATTCAAGGATTCGTGGATTGTCAGTACAGCGTGGTCGTATTCGTAACGGAGGCCTGAAATTAGGTGTGGGATGAGGACTTACTACTCAATGTCTACTGAATTAGTATTCCGTACTTTACCTCTTTTTTTTAATCGACCATACTTTGTCGTCGATGCTGGAGGCGCTCAATCTTCTAAGAATCATAATACTGCAAGAATTACCCAGGGTTCCATATTGTCGGAATACCCGGCGACTCACGCCAACTGTCGAAACCTCTTTTATTTTCAGATAATTACAGCGGGTAGAGCATGGTGCCAAAATCTAGATCCCCATATTAAACTAACACAATGTCAGACGGGGCAAGCTAATAAAGTTCCTAAATCACCTGAAAACTACCTAAACATTCATAAAATCATCATGAGTGAGGAAAGAAGGAACTACCTAATTAAGAATTCATATAGTATAAGTTTAGAGGTACAGAATATATTATAAATTAAAGCGATACATTTTACCTTCCTGCTTGACGAAGCGCCATGACTACAACACCTCTGCACTGTTCACTGGTGAAGCTAGAAGAGAGCGTCCTACACGCTAACACAAGACAAAACCAGTTTTACTTCCTCTCCTATTACGTCATTGCCGGTCTGCATTACCAACTTAACATATCACCATACAATGTTGCCACTCCATACATTACAATATTACCACCTCATATGCCACAATATTAGCGCTGATGTTCAATACTCTTGGAGTCGCAAACCTTGCATCCGTTTCAATTGCTTTATATGCAGATAATACAGTGCTATGTTAATGTCGTTCTAACCTCCAAGCTGGTTCATGTTCTCCAGGACTCTCTTGATCGCCTCACACAGTGGCTGTTTACTTGGTTAAATCGCTCAACATCCACAAGTCTGATGGAAAGAGTTCAATGTTATCCTCCTACAAGAATCCTCTGTCTCTGCGCATTTTACTCAACCATTACATTAGCTCCCTACAGACATCCCTGTAAAATATTTATAGATGCTGCTGGATGCTAACTGTACTTGGCTTGCCCTGTTACTCATTCTACTTCCCTTGTATTAAGACTACTTTCTAAACTCTATCATTCATTTAATAATCCGTGCTATCTCGTCTCGAGTATTCCCTGCTTCTTTACATATTTCTTATTTGGCCAATTATCAACTATGCTTTTCAAAGTGTGGGGCGTGGCCAACTGCTACACTTTCGATCTTTCAGGTTGTACAAAGTTGTCAATTATGAATCGATACTAACGCCTCTTGGTTTGTCCTGAATCACCAGCTACATCAAGTCCTGTTTTGCTTCCTCTTGTTCAGTTTAAACGACAGGTCGTTCGTCGCTACTTCTCGAGCCTTTCGGGGGATCTGGGAGCTTTGGTGTACAACATGGGTATAAAAAACTGCCAGCATATACGTCTGGATATATTTCCAAACTGAGACAGCCACAAGCAGCCAAGCGGCATCCTTTGCTCGCTATCATCGTACATGTTCTGTCGTTAATGTGCACCTAGATCTGAATAGCATCCTACTTACTGCTCGATCGCTAGTGAAACAAACGGAAAAAAGTAGGGTACTCTGTGATAACAACACTGAATCCCTGCCGCTGTTGTTGCTTAGCAGGTTGTTCATAATAATCTCAAACCTTTTAAGCGTTAAGCAAACTTTGACTACAAAATTCATATCTTTGCTGTTTATGGCATATATATTTAACCCGTTTTCAAGCGTATATTTACAAAAACACTTAACTACAAAGCGCATCATTTCAAATGTAATTGTAACCCATCCTACTTCCTTGATAGCGGTAAGCCGCATGCAACTGTTTATAGCATGGTGACAGTCGCTGTAAGCTGTCTTCCTTTTTCGATCCTGTGTCTTTCATTATTATCATAGCATTATATACACTAAGCTAGCAACCTCATTGTTCAACGGTAGAAATATATATGCAACGGGTACTAGTGTATGTTTCTTATAGTATATTATATTGCAAGAAAGGACCGGCGTCTATAAATTTACCAAATTGAAATGAGTATCCTTTTAGTTATTATTATTATTATTATTATTATTATTATTATTTTAAAAGGTCTTACAAATGCATAAAGGATATTTCAGAATACAAAGGTAGTAAAATATAACTTTACAAATACGTACTACTTTGCACAAGTATCAAACTATCTGATATTTAATAACACTCGTTCTTTACTTTCTAACATTTCTCCACGTATTTATTGAACCTTTATGGCATTCAGTGTCATTATTAACGTTTTAATATATAATTATAATTATTTGCAGTACTCCAGGAAAATACATTTGATTATGTTTTTTGTAAACTTCATGTGAACAAATGGGTTGCAGAGAAAGAATGAGCATGTCTGAGAACAAGAGTAATATATAGATTATGCAAGCCGATCTGTAGTCTATAATAATAATAGTAATAGTAATAATAATAATAATAATAAAAAGCTCTTCAGAGATTTGAATGCATTTGAGGAAAGTAGGCCACAGACTTCTTGATGTGAAAATGAAAGTTGGTGTTGGCAAGAGGATCAGGTGAGAGTGGCGCATCGTAAAAGGTTAACTCCTGCGTTGTTCCAGAAAGTTAATTTTGGTTCTCTACTTAATAATGCAAAAATACTGCAGATCTGCCAGCTACTTACTTCTTTTTTCATTACTTACCTAAAAGGTTATACCTTTGAGAGCAATAAGGATTTTTTTCCCTTCCTGCGGCAAGAACTTTCTGCAGTATAAGAAAGAAAACTTCTTGCGATTAGACACCGCACAAGTGAGCGAACGAAACTTAAGTTTTATAACTGGTTTCTTGTGGGCAGCTCAAAAAGTAATACTCTTTCGAACTTTAATATGTACCGAAATTAGCTAGAGACGTTTTAAGTAAATACAAATCAGTTCTAGAATAATGGATATGTTATGATCGCCAGGACCCGGATTCTAATTCAAAGTTCATCGTCTGATTTTTGTATCATAGCTACTTCTAACATGCACAGAAATCCTTAACATGGGTTCCAGATCATGAAAGTGCGTATTTATTAGGTAAATATTGTTGTTGTAATTTTATGCCACTTTATTTTTAGGGTACATGTTACGTCACTTTTTTTCATCGAGACTGATTGTCATGTTCTTGCATTCACAAGGGATGTTTTTAAACTATATCCGTTATGCAATAAAATAAGAACTACTGAATATTTTGGTTAATTAATTTCTTTATTTCACTGTATATAGTTAAGGTTTCTTTCCAAACAGTTTTTACAGTGAATTAAATTTTCATTCTGGTGTGGAATACATTTTAGTCACCGCTAATTCATAAAACAGTTGTACAGTTTCTGAGATGCATATTGTAGAGTAGCTAAAAGAAAGCAATTGTGAATCCTCAAGTTGAAGTGATGTGAATTAACAGACGCATCGTTATTTGGGTCCTTCAACAAGTTATCGTACGTGTACCATAAATGTTCCCTAAGAGATAACGCAGCTCCTTTTTAATACAGAATAATTTAACTCCAGAAACAGCTACACATTTCCTAGACACTGTCGGCGGAAGTTTGCCTCGAGCTTCTAAAAGAACTTATGGTATGCTAAGACAAATGCTCGAAAAATATTGATAACTGGTAGAAAAGTAGTGTAAGGTTTGAAGGCTTGGCTAAAAAATAAACTATATAAACAAATTGATGTGTTACACTCACATGACTTTCTCTACTCTTGTACAAACTATTTTTACAAACGCTTATTCTCCATATGCTTCATGTTAATCGAGATTACGGAATCTTATTGCTAATTTTCTTGTAGTTGCAAGGGGAACTGGTAGGCTTTAGGCGATAGTCAAATATTTTAAGAGCTCGTTGCTATGTGGAGTATTCCATTCTCTTTGCATTACCAGGAAAAAAAATGAATAACGAATTTTAGAAAAAGTATAAGTATTGGAAAATTTAAGGGAATAATAAGCAATATCTCGAAAATGGTTTTCTCAGCAAAAAAACTGCATATGACATAAATTGTGTATTTTAACGCGATCTACATTTTTTGTGTACTAAAATTTTGTCTATCTCTTATGGTTTACCAGTTATGCATAAGTCGTTCACAATGAAGAATACTTTTGGAGACATTCCCAGAAAATTCGAGATATGCATTTTATTTGTTATGAAAATATCTTAAACATATGATATTTTAATCAAAATCCTTACAGCTATTTTAGAGAAAATTAAAATTTTGGAAAAATGTTCCATGTAAAGGGTAATCTGGGGTGGGGGGATTTTCTTGAAAACCTTTGTGTCGCATCTCTGGAAGATATTGAAATCTAAATACTAAGTTTGATGTTTATCCGAATGTTCGTTTCTGAGTTATGCTGTTCACAGACACACACACGGACATGTTTCCAAAAATGTTTTTTTGAATTCGGGGGTCTCAAAACATATATTTCCGGTGAAATCTCGGTGTCAAATTTTTGAGTGGAATACAATACTTCCCCTACTTACTATACATAGTAGAGAAAGTAATATTTAACGATTCCAACTTTATTGCAAAACGGATTGCAGTAAAATGAGTATGAGAAGAGTTTAAAATTACTGACATTTTACATAAGGATAGATAACTTTTCAAACATCAGAAGTTTCTATTGAACTGAATAGTGGGGCAAATCGTATTCTTGTTTATTAGTTTACAAATGGTATCTTGTGGATAGGGACTGCCAGGGGAGCAGATATAATTGCAGTTATGAATGCATGTCCTAAATTCGGAATGAGACAGGTAAGTTTCCCCTTTTTGTGTTAATAAGTGCGTAAAGTCAGGCTGCTATCGTCAGAGGCCTGTAAAGTTCTCTTCATTAACCACGAATTTAATATAATCCAAAGAATTAATGCTACAGATTTGCAATACTTGCTTCAAAAATAATTTATTTTCGGATTTCCCCAAGAACATGAAACATATATATTCAATATTCTATATTAGGATATTTATTTCTCGAGTGTGAATGACAATTGCCTGAAAAAAGCCATAATTAATTATCATAGCGTATGTGATTCTTGTCATTGTAATTGCCACCATGAGAACGCTAGACAGTTGCGGGTATATTATGACTGTTTCGGCAGGAGTCCGAGCTACGGAGGCCGGCGTGCGGGCAGCCGTGCGGTGGTCACAGTGTGAAGGAAAAACATTGTATATTATATATATTAACTAATTTAATTCTAAATTATCTCATTATTACTCTGACGCCTACTTTTTCAGCTTGTATCGTATGAGTTATACCAAAGTATAAATTAATTGAGAATTTAATGAACTAAATGCATCTCGTTTGAGGCCATTTTAATTATAGTTTTTTAAAAAAATGTTAGTCATTTTATAGATAACTTTTAAAATACTTTAGGTCATCAAAATCCAGATCCTGATGATCACAAATCTAAATCTACATTGATCCTGACCTGCGGCCTGTTTTGAGGAATATGGGCATAAGGAGACTAGAATATACTATTTTTTATTATGGTGAGAGAAAGAATATCAAATAAACATTAGATGGTATAAATAAAAGCTAGCTTTAGATCATTTCTCACTAATTCCAAGCATTTGCTCGGTTTCGTATAAATAAAACTTTTCTGCTCAACCTCCTCGCGAGCAAAAGCTTGCTGACCTTGATCGCTGAGCTATTGCTCGCGATATGGTATAAATAAAAACAAGTCCTGCTCGCCTTTAGTAAGCTTTTGTTTGCTATTTCTTGAGGTACCTCCGTAGGTACCTCAGCTTGCTCAACTGCATTTTAATACTTTGGTGGAGTTCTTGACCTTGGTTCCAGAGAGGAAAATAAAAATCACACGACTTGCATTTACACGACTTTCTCTATCACTCTTTTTCAAACAATACTTACAAAAGATGATTCTTGGTATCTACTTCTTGTTAATCGAGATAAACTTTCATTGTAGGAATAAGAAGAATGTAGTAAACTAAAGGGATAGTCAAATATTTTAAATGTGGGTCGCTATTTGATGGATTTGAAATTCCGTTCTTTTCAGGTGATCGCAGAAAAAATAAAAAAAGCCTGATGTTCTACATTTACATGGCTTTCTCTAATCATTCCTCTACAAACAATACGTACAAGAGCTTATTATTCCAGCTTCTTGTTAATCCAGATAAACGTTCAATTTACATTTACAATTTTGGTATACGATACAGTAGGTAAAGTGACTCAGCTTTTTAAAGAGCGCCTGGCTATATTGTGACGTATGCAGAGATTGTCGTGCATACGTCTCTCTGGTCACCGGGATTCGAGATGGCAGTTAGAGCTTGGGTGGGGGGAATTAGGAATTTTAGGTGGGGATAGGTTGGTTGGCGTCCCCGACGCTTTAGAAAGCGTTGCTTGGGAGAGGCGTGTCAGTGAGTAACCTTCAAGCAGTAAAGACGTGGAACTGCCATCTCCGTGTAGGCATGCATGGCGGCCTCGCTCGGCAGACATGGGAGCTAAGAATGTGGGGTAAGAAATACATCTTTATCTAATAAATCCTCTGTCATCTACTTCTCCCCTGTATTATTTATGATAGTGTGGAGTTCCTTCCTTCCTTTTGAGCCATGTAGCGCCCCTTTTTGCCAGTGTTTGATAATATTTCTGTACTTTCTTTAGCTGCGTCCCTCGTCGTAGCCTCGCCATGTTATAAGTTTGTTAATTTTCCGGTACCTTTTGCAAGCGAGTAGCCCATCTTCATTTTGAGCATTAGTTAAAAGAGGCTACGACAATTTGTGGAGGGCCGGGCATAATTTAATTTTTTTTCTGAGGTTTTAAGTGCAAATTTTTTTTTCTACTGTAAAAATGTAACGGTTTTTGGTCCTCCACGTGGTTGCTAAAAATGTGAATCTGTTTCTTGGCTTAAGGGTAAGGATTTCAGTGGTATAATTTGTGGTTTATGTATTCTAAATTCTTGTTGCTTTGCTTTCTGAAAGTCCCGTGTCTAAATTTTAATTTTAAGTTCATTTTTATATCTTTTCCATTGTCTGTCGGCGTGACGCTAAAACTCCTGGCTCCATTTTCCCCTTACTTTGGCGTCCTTTCTACTAAATTTTATTACTGTGCTAAGTTGTTCGTGCTGGTTGTTTTGAAGTATATATTTTTGTGAATTGTGAAAAGATTGGGAGATATTTGCAGCTTTGATAATGTGCTCGTCACGTGTTGGTGATGTGGTTGGAAATGCTGTTTTCTGTGCTTATTAATAGTAGTTCTGGAAGCTTGTAATTTTATATTGCATTGATTGTGATTCCCAGCTCTTTACTATACTTTTGTGGTGCATCTTTCGTGTAACTTTTATGTACGCCCGTGTGTTATGTAATTTCTGCGTGGTCATACAATTCATCACTAATTCTAGCTCGTGAAGCCAATCTTTTCCAGCACGTGTTCTGTGCGTTTATTTGCGTGTGTGTATATCAGGTCAGATGTATCTGTTTTAAACAAAAACAAAGAAGGAATTCATTTTTGTCTATTGTACACTAATATGTATAAATTGCGAGTGTAGTATATTCTGCTCTCTTAGAGATAATATCACCGTTGGTCACAGTAGGTGTGACGTGGTTTTTTTTAACTTCCAGTTCGAGTTTTCTCACTGAAGATATGACTTTGTTATTTTTTTTCCTTCCATGTGTACATCCTGTTTTAAAATCTTGGTTTTGTGTCCAAGTGGCTTGCGTGTCATGCCTGTGTAAACAATCTGGTGGTATAATTTTCTGATATTTCGCCGTGGGCGCTTAATTGTATTACTCCTGGTATTGGTTTTTATCTGGCTATGTTCTGATATTGCTACTTACATTCAGACGATGCTATAAGTGCTTAGTTTGGTGTAATCTGTATTTGTCATCTTCCATATTCTGTTCATTTACTGGTTGTGTTTATCTTTTGTGCTGCCACAATGCCTAAGCGACGTACTACGCAGAAATCTGATGTAGTGATTGCACCAGTTAGCGAGCATAGTGAAGTAGAATCTATTTCCAGTACTAGTACACCTGTTGTTACTCAGTTATTACCAGTGATGCCTAATCCGCCTGTGTCGGCGAGCACAATGCAGTCAGTTGTGTGTCGTCCGGTCATTGAACCGTCTAACTTTGAGAATTCCAGTAAGTTGTCGGCATATGAATTTCTTCAGAATTTTGAAATGGTCGCTGCTGCTAATGGCTGGTCTGAGGAAATGAAATTGAAATGTTTTCCATGTTATTTACGAGATACTGCTGCATCATGGTTTCAAACTATTCGCGATCGGCATCCTCGCCATGATTGGTTTTCCTTATCTACACAGTTTCTAAATGCATTTCAGATGACTAGTCAGAGTGATATTTTGGAAATGAAACTCAGACAGCGGGTACAGTTAGATGATGAACCTGTTATTAATTACATCTATGATGTGCTATCTTTATGTGATCAGGTAAACCCAGCTATGTTGCAATTAGAACAAATTAAACACTTGCTTAAAGGTCTTAAACCTCTTTATGTACAATCTTTACTGCCATTAAATCCTCAAACTGTTGATGAGGTAATACAAATCATTCGACGAGTGGACAAGGCACAGTTTTATATGCAGAACCGTGAACATCTAGTGTCTGCTCAATCTCAGGCTGCAGTGGCTACACCACCCTCTGTTGCATTTAATAATTCTGTTCCTGCTGTTACTTTACCAGCTGCTGCTCAGCTAACTAATACTTCTTCTCTTGGGGACGTAGCTATCGCTCCTATGAACCAGCTGATTGATCGTGTAGAACAGTTATGTAACCGAGTTAACCAGTTTCAGTTACCACCTGCTATACCAGCTTCGGAGCGAACTTCACAGCTTCCACGGTCATCTGACTTTAACCGGCGGGACTCATCCATCACCTGCTATAGATGCAAGACGCAGGGTCACCTGGCTAGCTTTTGCCGTAGCCGCTTTCCTCAGTCAAAAAACGACTGGCGCCGAGCCTCATACGACGAGACTTAGCAGCATTATCACCGCCCACCAGCATGGCTGCACCTCAACGGGATATAGCTGCACCTCAACGGGATGTGTCTGCATTATCAGGTCAGATCTTACAAGTTACTGGTCATATTGCCCAGACAGAGCTCTCCATCTTGCTCGATACAGGAAGCGCAGTGAGTATTGTGAATGCTGCACATGTTCTTGATCACTCAAAATTGAAACCCATAGAGATGATGCTCAGTACTGCAGGAAATAAGTTACTCGATGCGCCTTACCACACTGTGCTAGATTTTTATATTAATGATTTCTTTTTCAGGAAGATGTATTAGTTGTGAAAGATTTGTCTCATGATTTAATTTTAGGCAATGACTTTTTGCATGCCCATGATGTTATAATTGACTATGCACATAACTTGATAACCCTGAACTCTTCTGAGAATGATGCTTTCAGTATACCAATAACCCTAGTACAAGGTTCTTTTGTTGATATGGCAGTAAATCCTTTGCAAGATAATGAACGTACTGATTCTGGTGTTAAAATGACAGTTATGAATGATGTAAAAATCCCACCTATGTCTACCTGTTATATATCAGTTAAACCTTCGTCAGCTATTAGCAATGAGGTTATGTTTGAACCTGCTGTTAATATAATGCAAAAGAAGAATCTTTCAATTCCACCGTTGTTGTGTCATTCTGCATCTGAACTTACCATACCAGTTCATAATAATACTGCAGTTCCACAAACATTGTTTGCAAAGACAGTTTTAGCTAAAGCTTATGATGTTGCACTAGTTCAGAGTAATTCTGTTTTATCGTGAGATGTTACCCCTCTGCCAGCTTCAAATTGTAATTTTAATGTCAATGGTAAACTACTGGAAACTCAAAAGGCTGAGTTGCATTCATTGTTACCGAAATATAGTGATCTTTTTGCCACCACATTGCAAGAACTTGGTACTACTGATGTTGCAGAATTTGATATTAAAGTAACTGACCCTAAACCAATTAAAAAAAGACCATACAGAGTTCCCAATAAACAAAAGGAAATTATTGCTGAGCAATTAAACAAAGACCATACAGAGTTCCCCATAAACAAAAGGAAATTATTGCTGAGCAAGTTAAAGAAATGCAAGATGCTGGAATTATTAAGGAATCGCAGTCCTCTTGGGCTTCTCCTGTGGTACTTGTTAAAAAGAAAGATGGTTCCATGAGATTTTGTGTTGATTATAGAAAATTGAATGCTGTTACAGAGACCACCTCTTTCCCTTTGCCATTGATAGATGATTTGTTAAGTTATTTGGGGGAGGCTAAATGGTTTGTCTCATTAGATTTTCTGTCAGCATATTTTCAAGTACATATTGCAGATGATAGCCAGAAATATACTTCTTTTGTTACTTTTCAGGGTCAATATCAATTCACACGCTTGAGTTTTGGGTTTGCAAATGCTCCTAGGTTTTTCAGTTACATCGCAGACAAGTTGTTAGGTGATTTGAACTTTAAAAAGGCAATTGCATATTTGGATGATATTGTCGTTTTTGCTAAAACCTTTGATGAGTTGTTACAAAATCTTGAGGCTGTTTTTCAACGACTGGATCACCATAAGTTTAAGTTCAAACCAGAAAAGTGTTTCTTCGCGATGCAAAAGATCAAGCTCTTAGGCTTTGAAGTTTCTAAAGATGGTATTTCCCCTGATTCTGATAAAGTTGTTTCCATTCAGAATTTGCCTCGTCCTAAAATTGTCAGAGATGTAAGAAAAGTTTTGGGATTGTTTAATTTTTACAGGAAATTCATCAAGGACTATGCAAATATTGCTCAACCACTTATTCAGTTGACTAGAAAAAATCAAAGTTTTATTTGGGAATCTGATCAGCAAACTGCATTTCAAAAGTTGAAGGACTTGTTAGTTTCTGCCCCTGTCTTAGCTCACTATACTCCTGGTGCGTATACTGAATTACACTCTGATGCCAGTGGACTAGGGGTTGCTTCAGTGTTGTATCAAAAGATTGATGATGTGTTGAAACCAGTGGGCTATGCTTCGAGGACATTATCTAAATGTGAACGTAATTACAGTGTTCCTGAGTTGGAATTGTTGGCCATCCTGTTTGGACCTATCCACTTTCGCAGTTTTGTTTATGGCTATAAGGTTCATATTGTATCTGATCATCACTCCCTTTGTTATTTGAATAATTTAAAAGATTTGACTGGGCGTTTGGCACGTTGGAGTTTGAAATTGCAAGAGTTTGATTACACTATTTCCTATAAATCTGGTAAGAAACATCATGATGCTAATACTTTATCGAGATTTCCTGTGTTGCAACCTACAGAAAGTGATCTTGAACAGCCTGAAGAATTTCCCACATGTTTAGTGTCTTCAGTTGAAGTTGCTGACCAACAGAAAAAAGATACTGTGTTACTTGAGCTTATCAATGCTCTCCATGATCCTCCGTCGGCCCCTGCTAAGTTTCAGAGACAAATTTCAAACTATACTCTTAAATCACGAGTTCTTTATCGCAAAAATGCTGGCTCCACTGGCCCTCTCCATCTGCTGGTTATTCCAGAAGCTCTGAAACATGAAATTCTATCTTCATGTCATGATGATCCTCTTTCAGGTCATTTAGGCTTTTCAAAAACATTTGCCAAAATTCACTCCAGATATTATTGGATTGGAATGAAGAAAGATATTGAACATTTTGTACGAACCTGTCCCAGTTGTCAAACGAGAAAAGGACCTAAGATCAAAAGCCAGCAGGATTATTACATCCAATTCCTGTTACTTCTGTAGGCGAGCGGTGGGGTATTGATTTGCTTGGGCCTCTCCCACGCTCAAATTCTGGACACAAGTATGTTGTCGTTGCGACCGAGTATGCTTCTCGCTGGGTCGAGTCTGCGTCGCTTTCTTCAGCAACAATTCCTCAAGTTGCTAAGTTTATTTTACATAACATCATCTGTAGGCATGGAGCCCCTGCTGCCTTGTTATCTGATCGTGGCTCAGTTTTCTTAAGTGAAGTGATACAAGAATTGTTGAGATCTTTATCAGTGTCTTCTAATTTTACTAGTGCTTATCATCCAGCTTGTAATGGACTTACTGAAAGATTTAATCAAACCCTCTTAAATATGCTTAGCCATTTTGTGGACACTAATCAAAATAATTGGGACTCAATTTTGCCCTATGTCATTTTTTCCTATAACTCAAGTGTTCAAGAGTCTACTAAATTCTCACCCTTTTTCTTGATATATGGTCGAGAGCCTTCTTTACCTAACCAGGTTCAGCTGCAAGCTACTTCTAATGACGTTTTTGTGAAACAGACTTTGCAAGAGATTCAGAAGGCACGTCAGGTTGCTGTTGCTAACATTACAAAGCAACAGGTGAAACAAAAAGAAGCATTTGATGCTAAACATAGAGATGTGGTTTACAATGTAGGTCAATTAGTCAAAGTTTTTACTCCTATTAGAAAGAAAGGTAAATGTACAAAGTTGTTACATAGATATTTTGGTCCTTTTGAAATTATCCGACAGATCACTCCACACCTACCTTGTTGGTCGACCTCATGCTCCTCGTACCAAACATCAGAGTGTTCATGTGTCACGCCTTCACCCTTATTATGATCCTGTGGGTCCTTATAGACTGTAAAGTTTGAGTTTTGTGATGCTATTTTTATTGTATGCCTTAATGTTGGCATGAAGCATATATTACATGAAACTGGAAAGTTGCACCATTTTGTGGTAAAAAGTATAAGAAAAAACCTGTGAGTGTACTTAATTTTTGTTTGATTTTCAGGAATGTTATGTGACAGTATTGTTTTGAGTAATGATGTGATTTTGTTCTGTTGCATTTGATTTGATTTGATTTTGGGTTTCATTATGATGCTGTGATCTTTTATTTTCAGAAAATTGTTGCATGAATAGTGTGTATGTATGTGTATATTTGAGGTTATGTGAGAGATATGAGTTAATATTTGCCTCGGTGGAAGTGCGTAAGAGTAACCCCGACGGTGGTAATGTGAGAGAGGAGAAGAGATGAGATGATGTCAACTTCGGTGGAAGTGCCAAAGTGTAACCCCGATAGTTGAAGTGTAAATGTGTTGATTTTTCAGGAGGGCTATATGTACCTGGAAAGTTGATTTGATGTGATGATTTGAGAGATTTTGCTTATTGGTGTTGCTGTAAAGTGCCCAGTATAGCGTGTGTGATGAATTCACACGAGAGAGTAAATGTATTGAAGTGAATGCAATGAGAATAATTTGTTTTGTGTTTATGCAACAAGTTTAGTACCATCTTATATAGCAAGTTTTAATACCACATATTTTCCAGCTTAATTTTGATTCGGAGGCTGTGGATGCAGCAGTATAACTTCATGTTATTTGTGTCATTCCTTGAAATGTTAATGTGATTTCTTTAAGGTTATGCCTATGTAAGGTATTTTTGACTTTGCAGCATGTTGAATGAGACACGTCAAAGAAGATGTATTGTTTTCTCAGTAATTACTGTCCAAGAGAAAGCTGAAAGTTGAGATAAAGATGATGATTTAAATACTGATGATGATGATGATTGAGATGATGAGGACAATAATGAGATGAATAAGATAGTAATGTAGAGGAGAATTTGTGTTAGTGACAGTAGAGTATGATTATTGTAGTTGAAAGAATGTAACGTGGTGTAGTTTGAATTTGTACTGTGGATTTATTTTTGAAGTTTGTAGTAATGCATACAGTAGTTTTGAGTAGCTAGTTAAGTGAATGTTGTGTATAATTTGGGCCATGGTCAGTATGAAAGCTTTCATTTTATTGTCATGTATGAATGTATTGTAAGTGCACTTATTTTCTGTTCATTAATAGTACGAACTGGTTAAGAAATAATATTGGGATCCCAAATAAGTTTCTATTTTTTTGTTATGTTATTGTATGGAAACAATGAATGTCACTGATATAATGTTTATGTATTCTGGTTCTTTTTTGATTTTGTATTTGGATTTTAAAGCATTGTGTGTTAAATTTTGGATGGTAACCCCTGTAAAATTTAGTTTTTATGTCAACATGTAGTCATTTTTTCTCTCTCTTTGCCCCATGTTAAAAGAATTTATTGAGTGCAAACCTTCTGAACATTTAAAATATTTTATTGTAAATAACATACTATTTCTTTTATGTGTGATGATCTGTTGGAGCACCCTTTCTACTGTTTTATGGTTTCTGTTGTAGTCACTTTGCTGATGGCGGAGCTCGAGCGGATAAGACGAGCACTACCGTCTTTCACGCCAGAGGTTCCAGAGACACCACAGGAGAGCTGCCGTGCAGCCACTACACTGCAGTGGCATAAGGAGCCACTATTTTGGGGGGCAGTCCAAGCCAGCGACTGCCCACCCCTTCTTCATCTTCAACGACCTGCACCAGCAAAGAGATTACAGCCAGGATATAATTCGTCATTGTGGGTGATCTGCAAATCCCACCCACAAACAGTTACGTCGGAACATCAATCCAGGTGCAGTGTAGTGTGCATGTGACAGTGGCAGCATGGTGTGTGTGCGTGTGCGGGGTGCTCGAGCATAAGTGCTCTGATGATACATAATCCGTTAACACTCGAGACTCATAAATATGCCAGTCAATATTGTTTTCATGTCTTCGTTTGGGTGTTCCATATACATGTATAAATATTTTTTGTATGTCATGTTTTGCTCTTTCTTGTGGTTGTTTTTGTATAATATTTGCCTTGTGTCGACGAGGGCGTCGATCCCTGTGGCCAGGGGGAGATGTGACGTATGCAGAGATTGTCGTGCATACGTCTCTCTGGTCACCGGGATTCGAGATGGCAGTTAGAGCTTGGGTAGGGGGAATTAGGAATTTTAGGTGGGGATAGGTTGGTTGGCGTCCCCGACGCTTTAGAAAGCGTTGCTTGGGAGAGGCGAGTCAGTGAGTAACCTTCAAGCAGTAAAGACGTGGAACTGCCATCTCCGTGTAGGCATGCATGGCGGCCTCGCCCGGCAGACATGGGAGCTAAGAATGTGGGGTAAGAAATACATCTTTATCTAATAAATCCTCTGTCATCTACTTCTCCCCTGTATTATTTATGATAGTGTGGAGTTCCTTCCTTCCTTTTGAGCCATGTAGCGCCCCTTTTTGCCAGTGTTTGATAATATTTCTGTACTTTCTTTAGCTGCATCCCTCGTCGTAGCCTTGCCATGTTATAAGTTTGTTAATTTTCCGGTACCTTTTGCAAGCGAGTAGCCCATCTTCATTTTGAGCATTAGCTAAAAGAGGCTACGACAATATGAGGGCTTTGAAATTCGATGCTCTTTGCGTGACCTGGAGAAAATATCGAATACCGACTTCCCATTTGAGAGAATTATAAGTAGGTATTTGAAAGTTTAAACCAATAACAAGGAATATCTCAGAATGGTTAACTTAAAAAAAGAAAGTAAAACAGAAATGCTTTGCCATAAATTGTGTGCTTTAACGAGAACAATTTTCTTTTTGTAGTAAGATTTTTGTATATAGATGTACCTATCTTATGGTTTACCAATTGTGCAAAAGTTACTGAGAAATAAGAGGACTTCAGAGGGTATACCCAGGAAACGCAATATATGCATTTGAGATGAAAACATTTTAAACATGTCGTGTTTAATCAAAATCGTTAAGAGTCATTTTTGAGAAAATAAAAAATTTTGGAAAAAGTTTCCATGTAAAGGGTATTTTTTGGGGGGGGGGGTAAATTTCTTGAAAATATTCCTGACGCATGTTTGGAAGGTGCTGAACTTAAAGTAGCAAACTTGTTATTTAACGACTTTTCCTTTCTGAGCTTGCTGCTCAGACACAGATGCGTAGTAGGACTCTTGTAGTAGAATCTCTTACAGTTTAGCGTTACATAAAAGTCATTTAGAATGAAGAGCACTTCAGAGGCTATTCCCAAAAAATTAGAGATATACCCAATTATATTTGTCATGTAAATATCTTAAACAATAGCGGATTTTAATCAAAATTGTTGGAACCATTTTTGAGAAAAGGGATAGTTATGGGGTAGAGGAATTTTCTTGAAAATCTTAACACATTTTGGAGGATACTAAGTTTGAACTAGTTTTTTTTATTTATGCTGTTCACACACACATTTGCTAAAGATGTTTCTTTTTAATTCAGGCACTCTCAAAACGTGTATCTCTGATGAAATCTTGGTATCGAATGTTTGCGTAGAATGCAATATTTCCTATACTTGCTATACGTAAGTGATAGCGAAATTAAAATTTGTTTCAAGACGCAAGGACTCGGATGTGTGCTGATATAAACAGTTATTTAAAAGAGAAAATGTGAAAGGTTGCGCAACATTTTCTTCCAGAGGCAAATGAAACACGAGGTGGACCTTCTAACAATGCTGAAAAGATCCTGAGGTGCTTTCATCTGGGTACTATAACGCTAAACAGAATGTGTGGTCATAGCGAGCCGCTCTTATTACCGGAAGACTGGTAATATAATCAAAGCGATATACAAATAAACCCTCACATAGAGCAGAATGTACGCACAAATCAAAACCGGATTATAACTAAAGAATTTCAATTAAAACCAAACTTAAATTTAACTTTCAAATGAAACTCTTTCATCCAGTTTAACTTTAATTCATGATAACATCTTATAAATTCTTGGAATTACGTAGTGATATTTTATATAGATGCAGAGGATATCAATATAAAGGTGCAAAAACAGAAGTACAAATAACCTATTTTCAATATATCAGTTGGTGACACGTTTGTAATACTATCAAATAAGGAAATGAGGGATTGGATTTAGAAAGGGGATGAGCGTTATCTGTTAAAAGTTGGGTGATTCTCAATGTCTGTTTCATTTGCGAAATCTTTAATTATAATTGTGTTATTTAAAATTTGCATCTCTATTAGGTTTCATAAATGAGAGTATGATTAACATGAATGAGTATATGAATATTTAGGTGCAGTAAAGATTTAAATCGCTTCCTGACAGAAGAATGGGCGTGTTTGTTTAATCAGATGATGTGTCGTGGTGAAGGTCACAGAGCAAAAGCTTGGTAGGTGATAGCAATAGCTCATCGAAGAGGGGAAAACCGCGACCTGATGCTCGTTTCTCAACTTGCTTGGTGCTACAGCTCACAAGCTTTTGCATTTTTTTATTTATATCACCCATTATTCATAAACGTAATAAAGCATATTACAAATTATTAAGGTCTTCATTTAAAGTTTAGGTTAACAGAAAACTATTAGATTTAGCTTATAAAATGAGAAGTATGTGGAAGAATTAACTGCTTCAAACTTAACATTTATCCTAACTAAAAAAATATCCTATTTATCCTATAGTAAATATGTTATAATTCCGACTACACAGCAAAACAAAATTGGACCACTATCCAACTCAAGGTTCTGCGTAACAAATATTAGCATACATTTATGTTTTCAACAGTACTACTTCCTGAATTATCTGCTAAAGTGACTTAAGTTTCCAGCATTGAAGTTTCTGAGCACAATGACGTGGAAGCGGCAGCAGATTGAGCGCCTTGTTCGCCGCCAGCCACTAGGACAGCAGGGACAAAAGAAGTCTTCACCAAGGCTTTAGATATCACAACGCTACAACGCGGAAGAGACAAACCTTGACGCTTAGACGACAAACACTCAGTAGAAAGTTTTCAGGTGCATGATACCAACAGCTAATAAAATGCGCCAAAACGTACCACAGAAAATATTCGTGAAATAAGAGCCCAGTACTATAATTACTATCTTACAACATCATTTTACTGTATCTTAATTGTTGTATTCACATGACTTTCTATACTCACCCTTTTACAAAATATTTTTATTATAAGCTAATTCTTCTATCTACTTCTTGACAATAGAGATAAACTTTCGGATAGCGGATCGTTATTTAATGAATTTTAAATTTCGTGCTTCTTGCAGTATTCTTGCGAATACTGAATAACCGCTTGAAAAAAGGATTTGATAATTCAAACCAATAAAAAGGAATGTATCGGAAATGGTTAACGTCACAAAAATTTTATTTGAGATAAATTGTGTGCCTTATGGAGATCTACATAGTTTGTGTAGTAAGATTTTGTCAATGTCCTATGGTTTACCAATCATATAAAGCTCATTCAGAATAAAGAGGGATTCACAGGTTTCTTCTGGAAAATTCAAGATATACGTTTTATTTGTCATGCAAATATTTTAATATTTTAATCAAAGGCTTTTGAAGAATTTTTTAGAAAATAAAAAGTAACAAAATACTTATATGTAAAGCTTAGTTTAGAGTGGAGGGATTTTCTTGAAAATCTTCGTATTGTATCCTTGAAAGATTTTAAGTTTGGTATTTAACCGACTTTTGAGTTATGCTGCTCACAGACACACACACACACACACACACGCACACACATACATGGATCTAAAATGCTCTTTTTGGTTCAGGGATTCTCAAAAGGTGTATTTCAGGTGAACTTTCGGCAACAAGCAATTCTTCCTCTTCTTTCTATAGGTAAGCAGTAGGGAAAGTAAGGTGATTCTTGATGTGATATTCATGGCTACAGCACAGCAGATGTTCTATACAATACTACGCGTTTCTTAGCTGTTGGCCATTTCACGCAACTTTGTGGGTCAACAGTCAAAGATATAACTCCCAGAAACAGTAATTTAAATTCCCGTAGTCACAAATTCAATGTAAATAAACACATGTTTTATGATATGCGTGAATAAAAATGTTACATAACTAAGTCCACACACTTCTGGCATATTTTTAGAAACTGTCATTCACAGGCATAGGTTGTTTCGAAATTTAGCTTATGTTACTGATGTATCCTTTCTTTGGGGTATCACATGTCGAAATTGCATAGCAAGCTGAGGCAGTATTTTTAACATTGAATGATTTTGGTCAAATTATATAATATAAATTCAATAACAGCCCGCCTTAAAACAATATGTTTGTGTACCAATATATAAAAAGTGTATATTGCAGTTATTATATATGTTTATATTATTGAAACATCTCGCGTCCGGTTAGGAATACTGTCTACAATCAACGCTTCTAGTCATGAGCGCTGTCTACAAGCATCTCGTCCAGTTATGAGCGCTGTCTACAAGCAGCTGACTTGATTTCTACCGCCTAAAGTTGTAAATTTCTGTATTTCAAGTCTCTGATTGGCTATTCCTAGTCCAATAGAATACTTTTATTTAACTTAAGCTTTTTTCTGGTTGTTGATTGGCTATTTGTAAACTGTCTCAAATTTTACATTATTGTTGCTCCAATAATGACTAGTAGCATTATTAAACTTTCTTACTCATTATTGCCTCAAGGTTACCTCATTGTTAGCAATTTTAGCCTATTATTCTCACAGCTCCTACATTAATAAATTACGTAATACATTCACATAACATCATTGAACATGATGGGCAGGGGAGCGACCGACTATCTGTGATCACGAATTATTTGTTGCAAACTATGGAAGAAAACATTCGCGAGGACATACGTTGTTGTACCGGTGTTGTCTTTGCATTTTCCACAAATTTCAAGGTCAGTTCTCTACAACTTGTGACAGAACGCTTACGATTTCGGAAATTGTGCTCAGGAGGGATGTCTAAAATCTTACTGATGAGCACAAGTAGGTACAAGTGATCTAACACTGCGCTGACTTTTCTCATGCGATGTGTGGAGGAAGGCGCTAATTTGCTAACACACATCGTTACAAGTGATGAGGCTGGAAGCAATAATCCACGGAGTGCGGGCACACATCTCCCGTGAAGAAGAAATTCAATCACACGACATCCACTCGCAAGATCATGTGCTCGACTTTCTGGGACAGACAAGGTGCCTTACTGGTTGAATTCTTGGTCAGGAATGCGGCAATCAACAAAGACGTCTATTGTGAGACACTACGAAAGCTAGTGGTGCAATACAGAACAAAAGGCATGGAATCCTTTCGTATAGAATCCTTTTGGTTCATGACAATACCCAGCTACACACAGCCACACAAATCCTGGATCTGATTCCATCATGAGTTTGGGAACAACTTGGCCACCCTTCATACACTCCGGATTTGGCCCCAAGCGATTTTCATCTGTTTCTTCACATAAAGAAACTCCTGGTGGAAAACATTTCAACGACGATAATGTGAAACAAGAAGTACTGACTTAGCCTTCATCACAGGCGGCATCATTCTTTGACGCAGACACACAAAAGCTGGTTTCTTGTTGCAAGCGCCTGAATAACGGTGGTGACTATGTGAAGAAGTAGTGTAAGGTCTAAAGTAATGGATGAGAGTCAAGATTTGGAAAACAATGTTTTTATTTTTTAAAAAATTATGGGTACTTACTTTAAAAACACGGCTCGTATATTGACCATATATCTTCCTTAATACTCTTCTCTCCATCCCCGGGGGAGTTCCTCATCTGTAGCAGTAAGAGTCATAGCTCTCTGTTGCATATGTTACTACTGGTTTAACTGCAGTTCTGTACACTTAAGTCTTCAAATTCCTTGTAATATTAGCTGTTATAGAAGATTAAAATACATAAAACATAAAACTTTAAAACGCATTTGTCAGACAGTATATTAATAAACGATGTCCAGCAGTGCATGAAATTGATTCACCCATGTTCACCTAGGTACCAGGAGCGACGAAAGGGTTATTCATGAGACATTGGACTTCCCTCAGAAAGACAGCCCACTAGACCTCCATTATGTTATGCAGTGTTATACAGGTTACCTATACTTGAGATTCATGGTAGGAAAGTATTTTCGCCACTCTGGTGTAAGCTTTTTGGCAAGTTTAATCAAATGCTGCGTCATTCACAGAATTTCCTCCCCGGCTACCTATAATTGGACCACACAGTTCTGCTGTTTAAAAAGGTATCTTATGGTGAAACTATTACTATTACAAAACTCCTATCTTTTCCTCTCGTGTCTTCTTCGTCGTCTTCCTCCTCTTCTTAATAAAGGTTTGGGAAACTTATGCCCGTCCCAGCTCAGAACGGTTCCTTCCATGTTGACCTCGGTCTGTCTAGATCATTTATGTCATGCAGTTTGTAGTTGTTTACTGCTTTTGATAGTCTATTTGGGCCCATTCTTTCCGCACGTCCTCTCAGTTTATTCTGGAATTTCTTAAATTTCATAACTATACTTTTCATTTTTATGTTCTCTCTAGCCACTATATTTTGTATCTATCGCTTATTGTCACTCCTACCAGGTGATAAACAAATTTCATCTGCGCCACTTGCAATCTCTTCTTGACTTAAGAGTCCTCATTTGACAACCAAATTTTAAAACTGATTTAGCAATAATATGATGTGTTATTTGTTTTCCTTCACAGTTAAGTTTATTTAAAGTTCTCTTAATTATTACATTTAACTTATTCTATTTTGAAATACTTACCTCCATATTCATGGATATGAATACTAAACACATGAACCTTGATGTCTTTCTATTATTTTACTTATTTTTGACCAATTTTATTCTTCCCCTGCAACATTTTGCTCATTCCCGTTGACTTTGTGTTTTCAACACATATTCCAATATTATGTACTTCCAAACTACTGTTGAAACTTTTAACTGATCTTTGTAACATATTCTTTCTATTTCCTATACTCTGTTGCAAATGTTATGGGTCGCGGTATTAAAAATGTTGTCTGTTATTTAGTTGCCAATTGAGGGAAACCGCGGAGTAAGTATCACCAGTCAGATTCATATGAGTAGGGGATTTTAACCCGCTATCCCCAGAATGCGATACGTACACCGGCTGAACCATTTCGTTTGCTAGCTTCCATTTGTTTTGGCAGTAGTGCTTATTGACCCAACTAATGGAAATGATAACATTTGTAGAATTTACACGTAGAATTTCAAAATATTATTAGTAAACTGTAGATCTTTTATAACAGAAACTATTATTATTATTATTACTATTATTATTATTATTATTATTTAAATGTAATTCAGCAGGACACAAATCGTTATAGATATAGAATTTTATTACAGGTTTCTTTGAGCAAGAATTCCTTTTTTGATATTATATAAGATATATTTTAATAATTCCATTTTGTAATGTTAATTTTTTTCCTCTATTCTTTTCAGCATTTTAAACGTTCCCAGTTTTTGTAGAACTAATATACAAATTCCAGTGTAGTCTGTGGCGACACTGCTGTAAACAGAGGGCTGTACTATAATTAACGTTGGTGCAAATTAAAGTAGGATCTCCTATGCTTCACATCTACAAATTTTCACACGTTTCGGAGTTTAAGGTTAAATTAATGTAACATAGCACTGTAAGGTCTTGCCCGTAAAATTAACCCGGCATGGAAGGTAAAGGTTCCAACCTTTAGCCAGAGAACATACCTCGGCTAGAACAATAAAATTAATTAACATTATTTTTGTAACCGCCCTCGTGTTTTGCTTTTAGAATGGCCGCGTTTCAGTATAATTAAATGAAAAAAAATAAAATAGTAATATCCGGCTGCAGAGAGGTTTTTAAATAAAAAGATAGGAGGAAAAAGTCATGGTAGGCACAAAGAACTACGCGAGATTCGTTCAGTGATAAATGCAGAGAAAGTGAAGAGAGCTTATCCCTACTGCGAACTAATTATGAATAATGAATCATATTCCTGCTGTATGAGCTCGGTCAACCAAAGCGCTTTAGTTACCTAACTTTCATCCTTTGCCAGATAAAAACCCGTGACGTAACCAAATTGGGTTCCGGGGGATTCGAAAGTCTGGCTTTCACAGCAAAGGAGCAACAAGCAAGAGAAAATGTGTCTGAAACTGTAATGTGCTTTAATTTGGACACTTCACGTCAAGCTTTGCGATATCTAAGCATACATGGTTATATTAATTTCCATTCAGTAATGAGGCAGCTTCAACAATGACATATACCTTATTAATGTTTACAGCATCAATACAAGAACAAAAAATCTCAGCGGGAAATATTAAAAAATCTAATGTGTAACACACACATACACACTTGCCACTTCTGTACCTTTACTATTTCATAGGTTTCATTTATAACTTTATGCATATAGTGTAATATACTTGTCACATAAGAAGACTATGATTCCTCAATCCAGTTTAGCACAGTCATGACAAATTGCACAATATTGACTTGAGTGTAAGATATGGAAGTAACATTCAGCTACTTATATCTCAAGTTGGATTTTGTATATCTAGGAATTATGAGACAGAGAGCGAGAGATAATGGCTCATTTCTAATTGCAGTGATCATAATGAATCTCGTCTAGAAAAGCTTAAACATAAAGTAACCAATATTTAAACAAACTGTTAATGCTACAACAAAGTAATCTGAAAACTTAATATTTTAATAAGTTAATGAAATCTAAACCTTTAGTTTCTATACTGCTTACTCATGGTATGTAGATGATGTATTGTATTTCACCCAAAAATTCGATATCGACATTTCACCGTAAATAAAATGTTTTTGAGGTTCTCCGAATACTGTGACGGCTATAGTTTTACGTTGAAAATGTTATAACTGTGATTTTATAAAGTTCGAGATACTTAGGACAAATTTTGTTTAAGTAAATGGGAAATTGACCTTAGATTCCTTGCGAGCCACTTCTCGGATGCTGAGATTTGATGGCACAGTGTTTAGAGGAAAGATCACCTCATGTCCGACACTGGGTGAATTGTGTAATTTCTGCTGACGTAAGCTTACGTCAGTTACTAGCAAGACACTAGTCTGCATTCTGTCGGATATTTAAACTTAGTTTTTTTTACGGCGGCCTCTCGGCGTATCACTTCCCTAGCAGTACTCTGTGCTGGCCAGTTGCTTACATTTATTTTTTGCTACCTTGCAGCATCGACGTAGGCCCCAGGCACGATGAAGATGAAGCTCCGGACCACTTCTGTCACTCAGCTAAACCCATAAGCTGTCTAAGTCTCTCTCCCTCATGAAATGTAGTTCAGTTTGTTATTAGAAAAATTAATGTTTTTATTGTGAATATAAATTACATGTATGATAGTGTCAGCCTTTCACCACCCTTCCAGCTACCACAATGTACAAACATCTCGATATCATCCTGAGCTACGTCCTATCCTTTACGTGGCGTATGGTAAAGGTGCTGCAAAGTATGCAAACACTGCTATTTTAACAAAAAAAAAAAAGAGAAGAAAAACAATTATAACGATTTTGATTAAAACGCAATGTTGAGATACTAACACGAAGAATAAAATATACATTTTGAATTTTTTACTGTTTTCCGTTCATTGCGTTTGTATTGTGTACAAATTTGTATAACCGGAAGACAGCAAGAGCCAAACAAATATTTTATCAAAAATGCACATTTTGTTAAAACAAAATTTACGTCAAATAAAGTATTCTGTAGTATTAACCTTTTCTGAGATCTTCATTGCTTGGTTTGAATATTACGATACTTTATCATAGATATTTAGGTGAAAAGTCACTACTGTTTTGTTTCGTGATGTCATATAAAGATTAAGCTACCACGCGTTTTTAAGTATTTGAGTACATTTTTCTACAAATATTTTTCTTAGTTAATATGAAGTAAATAGAAAAATTAGCCTTTGTCAGAACATTTTGAAGAACAGACATATAAATAAGTGACAGAGAGTAGAGAAAATTATGTGAATGTATGTCTGTGAATGATGTTGGTCTGTTTCTTATTATGTTATCTAAAATTTGATATGAATGGAGAAATCGTCACAGGTTACTCACAAAAACTTTAAGATGTACACCCTAAGGAAAATAAATAAATAAACAAACCAACAATAAGCCGTTTCTCGAGGCGCATATTTCTCTGAGTTCAAATCGTTTCCGCGGCCGATTCACAATGGTGCCTCGGGACGGGTGCCTTTAGCTTCGTTCTATTGTCACCTTTCATATTGAGTTTCAGCTACTGAATATGTGCTGACAGCCGAGCGGTTATAAGCAGTTACGTAGCAATGCAGTCTACAGTGGTTCGTATCCCTAGCATATTTTTTTAGCAGAAATAATATGTTTATTACGCATATAGGTATATAAATTCCAATTATAAGGTTTATTTGATTTCCGGGTATTAAGCTCGCACATAAAATCTGAAGCGCTCTTCTTTTCGTTGTTTAAAAGCAAATAAAAACATAAACTTACTTAATATTGGGTGCGTAAACCATCTCCTTCTATTACTGCCCTCGTTCTGCGGGGCATGGATCATATCAAAACTCTAGTGAAATTTTCACGACAGGATATTTCCTCCCAAGCATTTGTATTTTTCCCCACAAAACCTACTTTTTCTTGCGTTATCTTGCAGTCCAATTTAACGCTAAAACTTTTTTCACCTCTGCCCACACATTTTCAATAGAATTCAAATCTGGTGAGCAACGAAGCCAAACAATCACTGTGATACCTTGGCTTTGCGACAACCAGTTTAAAAGCTGCTGATTTTTGTGGACGGGTATTAAATCATTCCATCGGAATGTCTAGTCCTTACAGAAGGATTGATGACATTTTCGAGGATATCTTTATACTGCTGGTTGTTTAATGTGCTATCAAGGTGCCACAACACACCTAGACCATCTCGTGACATCCAACGCCAACACGACACAAATACGCGACCCTGGCTATCTATTTCTGACAAGCAGTTTGTGTTGTTACATTTTGCTCTGGGGCGTAGATTTGTAGATGAAAATGTCACGTCGACTGTGAACATAACCGTATTCCGTATGGTTGACATTTTCTTCTGCAAATTCTGAGTTGCCATAATGTGTGATTGTTCTATCGAGCAAAAAGCCTGCTGTAGTCAAACGATGCAAGTTCGACCGAGGGAAATGAGAATTACTTCTAATTGTAGACACATGATGGAAGGAACTGATGTCTACCTCTTTTAGAAGTGCAGTGTCTGCTGAGGAGTGGTCAAACGTGTTAGACTTGAACCAGGTCGACAACGAACAATCTCTTCCCTGGATAATCGCATGCACATCGTATCCGTAGATATAGGGGCTTCAAGTGTACTTGCAGCCTGAGACACACGGTACGTTCATAACGTAAGGAGAGATCTTGTTGCTTCGTCTTTGTGTGTGCTCAGTCATAGCAAAAGTTTGTATAATTGTTAACACACCATGCAGAATTCCAAGGCTATGAGGTGCGCGCTCGTGATAACGCCAGCGCCATTAAAAATTGAAGAATGAGACAGAGAGTTTGCACATCATATATTAAGTGACTAAAAAGGTTGGTTCAGTTTTTCACTTTAGAATTGTTACTAATGTGGAATTTATTTTGAAAAAGAAAAAAGTAATTTGGTTTTGTTTTTATTCATGCATGTCTTAAAATAAATAGAGACACGTGCATTTCGCCATTCGGCTCCCATACACACAACCAAATTTAAAGATATATTCTTATTTATCGCATAACATTAAAATGCACGCAGGTTGGTATTAAAAGCGTATTGTGAACGCAGAGTCAGTGAATACTTCCGACGTTCTCCGAATCGAACTCCCTCTCTGGCTGTTGGTCATTTATTTTATCTTAGGCTGTACATTTGACTTGTCAGGCCAATATTTCAAATATAAAGGATACTACTGTATTGTGTGTTCTGTGTGGCACAGTAAGAGCTTGTATAAAACAGATAACAAAGTACTACTCATAATACTATCTAGTAATATTCTAGATATTTGCTAAATCGAGAAAGACAATTTTCCTAATACTTTTGCATTTGGTACTTATCGGTAACATTTTGTATGTATACATTGTTTTTATATAACTATAAGGAGCACACTTCAATTATTCATATAAGAAGGTATTACTACAGTTTTATTTCATTGAATGGTCATATTTAGCAACTACGCGAAGCCGTATCTCACACAATAATTATGATGTGCTTTGGTTTCACAACCCCTCCCCCTAGGGCCTTAGCTATTTGTCAATGGCGCTTTGCTGTACATTAGTTAATTATCTTTAACAGACATCCTCGTTATGTGCTGGCATGAATTTACGTCAGATAAGACAACTGTCACTGAAGCAGCAGATAAAAGCCAACCAAACAAGGCGCTATTAACTATGTTCTGCAAGAGTAGCCGATAAGCCTATTTTCACGCACTTCCACCGTCAGTTGTTAACCCGAGGTCAATATCCTCTCTTGAGACTCGGTTTATCTATACGGAACGCACTGCAGAGTGTGTAAATATATCCTGCAATATGACTTTCAGTTGACTTAACATAAACGATGTGAAAATTAGAGAACTCCCCAAAAGCCGTTTTGGGATTTCCGTTCAAAGAAAAGGAACAGTTTTGAGGTGCGTGGAGGCATTTTTCTGAAGGTAAGATTACTCAATGGAGCTTGTTAGTACGGAACGCTTGCGTCTTCAGAGTGCGGTAAATTAAATTGAGCTTTTTATTTATGGACGCTCTTTAACTGCTGCGGTCTTTAGAGTCCCATTCTATATTCGGCGTGAGAAACCTGTAATTATGCTCAGAGGCCTCTTTATCAGGCGTGAGGTTCTTTTACGTGGCGTAAATCTACGACACGGGACCACCGGCTTTACTTCCCTTCCATGCCAAGCCATTCTAAGGATTTTTACCCCCGAAAAAATCCATCGCCCTCTGCCGGGTTTGAACCCGCGACCTCGGGCACTTGAGGTTAGCATGGTAACCACTACACCACGGCAGACGACATTTCAGAGTGACTAATGGTTGCAAAGATACAAGAATGGTTGTCCTGTGACGACTACCAATAAAATCTACCCATAGGACTACTTCGAGTGTTAATAAGTAATATTTTTACATAATGAGTGTCTTTTCTCGCTCTCCTACAGTAATTTAATAGCTGTTAATTATTAACCGTCTGTGTTTGCTTGAGTTTTTTTATTGTCGCTACATCTACATTCTAGAATAATCATTTAGGGACATAAAAAGTGCCCCATTTCCCTAGATGGCATTAGTGTTTTTCGGTCCGTAAGATTTTCAGTTTTAGGTAACCAAAGTGACTCTACTCAGCTGGTCTCCATTGTCTATGTGACTTACCTAAGTGTAATTCAGGAACATAAAAACGAACCACTAAACTATATTATAACCGAATGAAATGAAGGGGAGGTTAGGTACCGCCTGTATGAAAGTGTTTGGTTACGATTGGTACACAAGGAAAGGCTAAACCAATGCAACACAATTTGGCATTCTAGAGGAAGGAGTGAAGAATTATTTGCATGTGTAGTTAAACTGGAGGATAGCCTCGATATTTATGCGAAAACTTTTATCAGCGATATGGAGACAGGCTAAATGTATTGCCATCAAGGACGTATATAAGAAAATCTACATTAAGAAAATGGTAACGTAGCATGAAAATTTAAGATTTTATTACTATAATAACAAAAAACAAACCATTCTTAATATATTTCTTTATTCATACGTGTTTATTGTAGTATAACGTATTTTTGCGCCAAAATTCAATGAAGCATGCCTTAACGGACACCTCTAATGAGAAAATGTAAAAAGTTATAGTGTTACTTCGGCACTTCGGCCAAATTTTTGGGAGCTAAAATACCCTGCCAATCCAGTGGCTATAACTATGCTGCAGCAAAAGAGCAGATTAGGCTGGCAGAGGGTGGGGTTAATCTGTTATTAACCAACATAAACAGTTCGGTTCCGTTCCGTTTTGGGCCACGTTTTATGCACATAGTACACAACTGAACAGCAGAGAGTCCCCACTCAGGCTATGTTCACTTACCTTAAATATTTTAAGAGCGCTTCATTAACCATTATCACGTAGCTCTAGGGTTACTGACTTATGAAAGAACTTATATTTTTGGTCATTCCGCTAGTACAACAGGTTATATTGATAAATTTAATATTAATTAATCTTTGCACATGAAGAATGACTATGGAGAAATGGAATGAGACCGTAACAGACCACTATACCTAATACATGCAGGAAGAAGAAGAATTAATTTCTGCATTAAATTCAAACTGTATGCTAATGTTAAGTTATAGTAAAGTTTGTGGAGATCTCTACCATGTCATAATTATAGGAATTCATGTTTATCCAACTCCTAAACATAGTTTTGTTGTTTAGCCATTTTCACCGTCTATTCTAGCCTCGATTAAATCAGTGAACAGCTCAATATCAACATCAATATCTTCAGTCACCATAAAAAACCTATAAAATTGAGGAACGTGTCGGACAGTATACATATACATAACTCTTAAACACTAACATTTTATTTTGTATTTATTTAATTGTGTTCTGAAAATACCCATAAGGTACGTCCAACACCATCTTTACAATACTGTGCGGTGCAGTGCAGTGCTTGCTGACGATTGCCATCCTGTTAACATGCAGAATCAGG
Source organism: Deroplatys truncata (assembly GCA_030765065.1). Classification (NCBI taxonomy): domain Eukaryota; kingdom Metazoa; phylum Arthropoda; class Insecta; order Mantodea; family Mantidae; genus Deroplatys; species Deroplatys truncata. Next base: position 166,275,491 of record CM060978.1, on the reverse strand, counting down.
GTCCTATGAAAACTAACACGAGTTTCTGAGTCCTTCACTAGGTTAATTTATCTCCTAAGTATTTCATGTAGTCAAAATCATTAATATTCCACCAATTCATTTTAGAGTAATTAGAATAGATTTAGATATTTTTATATATACAAAACAAAATTCGATTAAAGTAACTAGGACTGATATCAGATAACCATGTTTTATTGTTATTTTCCATTGTATCCGAACTACCTGAATTCTTCCTTCAGTGCATTTCTAGTTGTACCCTATATTTGTAAATTGTATGCGTTTTGTACTACAATAGTGCTTTAATCTGGATTAATGCAATTAGGACTTAAATATGAACACCAATTTTAACACTAAATATAAAATAAAACAAAAATTTGAAATACGCTAGAGTGGTTAGCGGTTTGGCTTCTTAATCTAGGCCAGGTTCGATTGCTGACTCGGGAATTTTTCTTTAACTAAAACCATTTTCTACCAAATTTAAAACTTACAGTTCAACGAGTAATAATTCAAGAATTGTCCTTCAGTCAAAGCCCAAATTTAACCAAAGAAATTAAAGCAGCTATACAAATGGTGGGGATATTCGGAAAATTAAGGCTGTTTATGAAATTAATTAAAATTTAATCGATGAGTAATTCCAAGTATTTAATTGCATTGCATGCATAGTATCATTTTCAAATTTCAGGTACTGTGCATTAGTTATTCAAGGCTGCAACCATCCTCTTCATTTTGTTTGAAACGCAGAATGGTGTCCATATTCCACTAAAAAAGTTATAAATAAAACAGCAGGAATTTGTTTATCTGTAGGGATAAAACTACCTTGGCAGTCGCTCCTCGAAAGCCTACAGGTGACACGACTAACCTATGTAGTCTCGACGAAAACTTTTTCCTTGGATGTTGGACATAATTAGTGTCTATTAGTGCTTGCCGAATAAAACTGTTCCATAAATTCAATTGTATTAATGATTATTTAAAATTATTATATAAACAGTTATTTGTATAACTCCAAAAATTGTAACTGCAAGCCTACATGGAATTATGGAATCCCCTCATCTTTATATCTGCAGTTATGAAATACTGTTTCCCATTTCACTCATGTAGATGCTGAAGCAAAGAAAGTTATGATTTGCATACATTTGCAGCGCACTGTCGTGAAGATTTATTTAACGCCCATTCGTACTATTTTGGAACCAAAGACGATGAACACTGCTGGTAATACATGAAATGAAATAATCGCAAAAGAAAATTTGGGAACGAAACGTTCCAGACATAAGTTTAGAGTACCTCCTCGCCATTTCCTGTTATGAAGACTGCTGAAAAACTCGAAGAAACCTCAGTTAGAGTGCATGACCCTGGTGGTATTTGAAACGCGGACCTCTCGTTCACGAGTCCGCGTTTTAATGATCTCGGCTACCCCTGTAGGTTGATGGAACTGCATCTCCTCTAAGGACTGTTACGTTTTAACTTGCCCTGGCGCTGTAAATGAATATAAATATGGTGTAGGAAACCCATCAGATGAGGATTACAGTAGAGGAGTAAGCAGACTGCTCCCCCACGCTACATGCCGGAGCAGCTGATGAGGAATTAAACTGGTTGGATCATCTTTCTCCTGTGGGGTAGGACACCCGCAGCACGTGAGTCCACTATTCCCCTGTTGACCATCAACCAGCGCTCGCTACTTTTTGAATTTTGATGAAACTAATTTGCACTCTTCTATGGTTTAAAAATGATCCAATCTTCGGGCTAGGGGCCCCTCTTCTCCACCTTTACCCTCCTGCATGTAAAAGGGAAATATTCCATGTCAAATTAATGTGATGCACCGCACAGCCGGCTTTTGGCTTGATTTACTGTTCCTCCCACAAACCTTGTTACCACGTGGGGAAAACTAGGTATTAAAAATGAGCCCATAAGCTAATTGATACACCTGAAAATAAATGTGACGTGTAAAAGTAATAATACCTAGGCATCCCATAAAGATATGAGATTCCGTTTCAGCTTTGTCTTTCTCTATGTAGTTGAGGTGATAGTCAATCTGTTTGTTGCTTGGAGAATAGATCTTGTTTAGAGGGTTAGTTGCCTGTATGCACATAGGCAGTCTGCATTAATTATTTTCTACTACGTATAGTATGCAGAAGAAGTATTGCATTCCACCCAAAAATTCGATACCGAGATTTAACCGGAAATACATGTTTTGATGCGCCCTGATTCCAAATAAAGTATTTTTGAAAACATGTTCGCGTGTGTCTCTCTGTGTGTCTGTGAACAGCATAGCTCAAAAACGAAAAGTCTGATAAATACCAAACATGGTATTTGAGTTTAGTATTCTCTAAGGATGCGAGACGAAGACTTTCAAGAAAATTCTCCCACCACAACTATCCTTTATATGGAACACTTTTCGAAAATTTTGATGTTCTCAAAAATTTCTCTAAAGTTTTGATTAAAATACCATATGTTTAAGATATTTTCATGGCAAATGAAATGTATATCTTGAATTTTCTGGGAACGTCCCTATTCTGAGAATGACGTTTTCATAATTGGTAAACCGTAGGAGATGTACATCTTATTAAAACGCACAATTTACGTCATGTACATTTTTTGTTGAGTGAACCATTTCCTGGACACCCCTTGTTATTTGTTTGAATTTTCCAATACTTATACTTTTTCTCAAATGGGAATTCGTTATTAATTTTTTTATGTACTGGACATGCAAAGAGAATGGAATGCTCCACATAGGAACCAGTTCTTAAAAGATTTGACTGTGGCTTAAAGCCTACTATATTCCCCTTGCACCTATACGAAAATTAGAATAAGTTTCTGCAAATGTTTAGCTCGATTAACATGAAGTACTCATAGATGGAGAATTAAAATTTATAAAAATAATTTGTACAAGAGTAAGAAAGCCATGTAGTGCAAAACTTCAGATTATTTTTTAGTTGGTGGTACCAGCAAACTAATAATGCGATTTCATCAACACATTATCAATTATTCCGTTGATAATATACAATGAAATCTTTAAAAAAAGATCTGATGTGTTACATTCACATGATTTTCTCTACCTCTTTGCTTATTAGTGGGTATACACATTATTCTTACAAAAGTGTATTTCCCTAGCTACTTCATTTTAATCAGGATAAACATTTCCGGAAATAGCTGCATTATACATTTCGTTATAGATACAAAGGGAATAGGGATAGTCAGATGTTTAAGAACGGGTCGCTATATGCTGGCCTTAAAACTCCATACTCATATCATGCAATTGTGAAAAAAAAATGAATGTCAACAGGACTTTATAGAAGTACAAAGTATTAAACAATGCGAACCATTAATAACGGATATCTCGGAAATGGTTTACGCCACAGAAAAGGTTATTGTGAATAAATTGTGTGTTTTAATGAGATCTACAGTTCTGTATAGTAGGTTTTCGTCTATCGCACAACTCTTACAAGTTATACAGGGTTTGGTATTTAGGTTCAGTACCTTCCAAGGATGCCACAAAAAGATTTTTAAGAAAAACCCCCACCCTGAACTATCATTTACATGCAACTGTTTTCGAAATTTTGTATTTTCTAAAAATGACTAACGGTTTTGATTAAAATACCGTAAATTAAAGATGTTTACTTGACAAATAAAATGTATATTTCGAATTTTCTGCGAATAGCCTATGAAGTCCTGTTCATTCGGTAATAATTTTGTATAAACTTGTATAACTGGTAAACGTTAAGTGATAGACGAAAAAGTAGGACATAAAATGTGTAGATCCTTTTAAAACACACAATTTATTTCAACTTATCTCGAAAATGAGTCGTTTTCGAGATATTCGTTATTAATAGTCCAATTTGTTCAATACTTTGTCATGTTTTTTAAGTCCCTCATTTTCAGTTGTTTCCCACGATTGCATGGAAAGAGTATGGAATTTTAAGGGAGCATATAGCGTCTTAAAGATGTGGCTATCGCTGTTCCCTTTGTACTGTATACCGAAATGTGTAACGTAGTTATTTCTGCAGAGGTTTATCAAAATTAATATCTGATATGATACACTCATATGACTTTCTCTACTCTATATCTTTATTAGTGGGTATACAAATTATTCATAGCAAGCTTATTTTTCTATCTAATACATTTTAACCCCAATAAAACTTGGCAAAAATAACTATATTACATATTTCGTTATAGATACAAAGAGAACAGCAATATCAAATGTTTAAGAGTTGGACGCTATATGCCGCCTTAAATTCTATACTGTTTCCATGTAATGCGAGAAACAAATGAAATCTATGAGACTTTAAAAGAATGAAAAGTATTGAACAATTTGAACGTCATAACGGATAGCTTAGAAACGGTTTATGCCACACAGAAAATATTCTTTTAGGTAAATTGCGTATTTTAAAGCAATCTGCGTTTTTTGTATTGTACGTTTTCGTCTATCGCTTAACGTTTACTAGTTATACAAGATTATAGAAAAATTCCTTCGAATAAGGAGACTTCACGGGCTATTCCCAGAAAATTCAAGATATGCATTTTATTTGTTATGTAAATATCTTTAGTATATAATCTTAATAAAAAACTTTGTCATTTTTTAAAACATCTAAATTTTAGAAAAGTGTTCAATGTAAGGGTAGTTAGAGGTGGGGTATTTTCTGGAAAATGTTTGTCACATCTTTGAAATACACTGACCCTAAATACCAAGTGTGGTGTTTATCCGACTTTTCGTTTTAGAGTTATGCTGTTCACAGTCACACGTACGAAACTTCTACTTCAACTTTATCTGTTTAACCTACTCTTATGTAGGACTTAAACCCCCCAGGACTGCCTGGGGTCAGAGGCCCGTCGAGGAGCGGACACTCATGGATCAGACAGAATAACCAGGATGGGTGATCAGCCCGATGCCTGGTATGGGAAGAAGGAAGTAGATGAAACGAAATGATGGTGAAATGGATGATGGAGCAGTTGGTGGAATGAATGGCGGGGGAAACCGGAGAAAACCCGCTCAGACGCCGCTTTGTCCACCACATATCCCGCATGTGGGTCCCTGGGATTGAACCCGGGCCGCCTCGGAGAGAGGCGAGCGGTCTAACCACTCGGCCACGGCGCCGCACGTACGAAACCTTTTTGTAAAAATTTTTTTTGGATTCGGGGGTGTCAAAAGATGTATTTCCGGTGAAATCTCGGTATCGAAATTTTGGGTGGAATGCAATACCTTCTCTACCTACTATGTATGCGGTAGAAAGAGTGAAAATCAATTACATAAAAGAATTTACTTTCGTAAGAATAATTTGTATACCTTCCTCCTAATAGACGATAGGAGTACCGAAAGTTATGTAAATGTAACACAGAAGATGTTACAAAAATCCGATCTGTGTAACCTGTAATATTCCTCTAGATTTTCCTGTTAGGGCCCGAGTTTCAAGTAAGGCTAGTCTTGCCATGTTTATACACATCTGGAGCCTTGCCTGTTTTTATTAAGTGGTGGTGCCTAATAACTCGACAACAATAATATTGCACCTCGCTGGGCTGGCTTCCGCGTGTATTCAAATGCAGGTTTCCGCAAGGTCAAGTGCAATAATAACGTGGTCGAGAGTACATACTGCCGCATATTATATTACGCTTGTCTTAGGATCAATAACGCTTTTTCCATATTAGAATGCATGACACTGAAAAACGTGAAAAGTATTAACTTATTCAGTTGTGTAACTTATGAGCATTAACAAAAACAGATACAAAAACTTTAGACATTAGGTAAAAACGGCCAAACTGAAACCAAAAGTGGTGCTAAAATTTATTGGGGGGAGAGGGTGTATGTATGTTACTGTTTCGCTCAAGAACGAATTATATGGTTACTATTTCACTTAGCGTGCAATATAAACTATTCTGTGATATTTTAATTGCATTTTTCAAAAGGTGGGATGTACTGGTGTAAAATAATAAAGGACTACAAGACTAATGTTTCTGACATGTGTTTTTATTTATAACATTGTAATGAATATTTAAGAATTTATATAAACTTATGCTTATTGTTCGCGTACATTAAGGTATAATGCCTGTTAGAGCATTACATTTTAGTAGTTTATTGTCGTTTACTTTTTTCAATAGCAAAAGGTCTAATGTCGGTCGCATAAGCGTAATAAACCCACACAGGTTCATGAACCATTAAAATACTTAGACATGTTTTAATGTTGCTTAAGAACCCAGAAAAAGTGATTTATTACGATTTTAAAAATAAGTATGAATGCTACAGATAATAAAAGCAGCTTGCGGAGACGAAGGGAAACTGAGTGAGAGAGGGTGGGGGAGGTCGAGATAGACAGAGGAAGAGTCAGGAGGAGAGGCAGGATCAGAGTAAGAGAAAGAGAGAGAATCACAGAGCGGGAAATGGGGAGAAAATGGTTTGAATCGATTCTTATGAAACTTTATATATAACGTACTTTAGATATCATTTAGAGAACAGACTGTATAACATCATAATTACTTTACAAAACGGGGATGCGGCACGAGGTCAAAATAACAGAATAACTCGTTTATTGTCGGGTTTTCTTGACGTAAACATGTTTTTATCAACAACTTTTGGCTACTATTATTCGTGTGCATAAACAAGCTATAGGCTATGTAATTCGAGAAGTTTTATTGTAGTTTTCTGGCTACCATAAAAAACAGTGTATCACCGAATCCATTACAAGCATAAAGAACAGGCAAAAATATGTATAATAGTCACACGGGTTACCGCTTAAATATCATTAACAACACAGAAAAGCAGTTTTATAACCGGTTTTTAAAATAATACATTATATGCAGTGTATACATTACACGCAGCGAGGAGGAGAGAAGTAAGAGTTGCAAAGAGTAGGCGTAAGAGAGAGAAAGCGAGCGACTGAGAGAGAGAAGGGAAGGGAATAAGAGACGGATAGAACTGAATTCAAAATTTAATCCAATTGTGAGATGCTGCGAATTAGTTTGCTATTTCTGCTATACAGTCTTACATTTAATAGCCCTATTGACCTACGATAAATAGCTATTTTATTGATTTGTTTTGGAATTAAAACTTATATAACTCATAGAAAAAAAATAGAAATACTACTAGCTGTACTATTTAGCGGTATTTTCTACATTCTTGCAGTTGGTGTTGCGACAAACTAGGCCTATTTGAGGATTCCTTTACAGGTTGCCTGGTTATGATATACAGATGTTCATAAAGTCCCAATACATTTTCATGTTCCTGATCTGCTAGAATACACTAAACATTATATAAGGATACAGTAGGACCTTATGAAGCTCATAGCTACGGCATTTTATATTTTTGTTGCACATAGTTCTTAAAGATTTAGTTACAACTTTAAAATGTCTCTTTGCTACACAATTTGCTACACCATTGATAGGACAATGTTAATAATGAATAAACAAATCACTGTAATAAATAATTTTGGTATATTAAATCAATGTATAATGTAATAAGTCTGAGTTGAAATACATGTCCGAAAGGAAAAAGGTAATTAGCATGTCTTGTAAGGAAGACATTAGTAACAGCCGAGTATAGAACACATTAGCTTAAAGATTCTTGGAATGCAGTTAGGATTTAGTTCAGTACGTTTGCAAAGTCACGTAGGCAGCAATTCTTTAAATTAGAAAAGTGAAAGTTAACAAGGTAAAAGACGCATACGTAGGATTTTAAGATTGGCCCGCTTGAGGAGGAATGTTGGGTGGGGTAGCGCTATGTAGGCGGAGTTTAAGTCAAGGAAAGTTCGTGCACTCTAATCACACCCACATTCGTGACACGTTCATGAATCTCCTGAGATTCTTGGCTCTCGAGTGACTTACTCTCGTGTGTAATTTCCAAGTTGTATAGCGGCGTTATGAAGATTTAGCAACTTTTCAGACGGATCTTACCGAGAAACATTTCTATGACTCACGGAAGCTGACGCTTTGCTTAATTATGATTATAGAAGTAATTTAATTTGTAAATTCAACAGTCGGCGACTCTTCCTAAGCTGAAATTTTAGTCAACATTAAATTTTATCAGCTAACTAAATTGGTGTCATTCTTTTAAAATACACTCAGGCATGCTATACCACTGGAGCAGCTGGCGAACGAGACAACACAGACCAAGCTAAGAGAGGACGACATCCTAGAAATCACCAACAAAGCAGGTAACATTAAACGTTATCTTTGAAGCGAAGGGTAGGGTTCAAAAGTGTCGCACCACGAACGGCTTCAACTTTATGAAAAGTTATTTGATAATCATAAGTAGCAAATTAAGTTGTATATTAGATAAGTAATACGTTGCATTTGAAATGAAAAACTGAATAATACTCTGCTGTAAAATAATTTACAGTTATTAGTTTATTCATACACTTTCTGAACTATTGGCAAGCGATATTTCTAAGCTAGCATGTTTAAACATTATTGTTTTTATGATTGCATGAATACACACACTAAAACAATTGAACACAATTTCCATGTAAGCTTGTGGTATCAGGCAACTGAGAATTCCTCCATTATGTAAAACAGAGTAACCGCTTAATCATCAGAGAACTCATTTTCTTACTCGAATCTTTACAGCTAGTTTAAATACGTGGAAACACAAAGTATAAAAACTGAAGATGTTACGTTTGGGAATCCACTAAATCTCCTTGTTTACATTCCCTTTCCTGTAGCAATGTTAAAAGTGAGAAGTATTTCTGTTTGTGTGCACATAAGTTGGGAGCAGCAAAGCATTAAAGCAAATTTACACCTGTTAATGACGACAACTAAGCATACTAAGGCTTTCTCGTAGTTTCAAAGAGGGAGAAGATCGGAGAAGGAAATTATGATGCAAATGTATACAGTACTGTGATAATACAGCTGCTTTGTGCAGCTTTTGTGTGTGGAGGTGGCCGGGCTTTCTACCGCATTGGTCAAATCTCTGCGAAAGCTCGGGGAATAAAGTAACGCAAGCAAGACTACCTTCAGAGAAGACTGCTATATTCTGGAGCTTGTACACTGTAAGATGCCACGAGCGGTGTTTGAAGCAGCACATTTTGGAGTATTGTCTTTAGAGAAGAGAGGAAAGTAAGAGGTTTTACTCAGATTTGCTACGCTTAAAAGGGAACTAGTCTGACCTCAACATAATCATACCTCGTGAACTACTTTTAACACAGACACTTTTTCTACTGAAAATTATACACATAAAGCACTAAGTCTTAAAATTAGTTGATAAGCCTTACAGATGGCATATGCTGGTTTATCACTTCCTTTACTTATGAATATTTTACTCAATACAGTATTCAGGTTTTTATAGCATGTGAAACCGCACTTTACGTGCAGACGCAAACGATTCTCACATATAATATGTACTCCTATATCACTTCAATATTAATTTTAAGAAGTATATATAATATTGAAGGCAGACGGAAATGTCGGTCGCTGGGAAAACAGACCTTTTTGGAAACATAATAGACAAGCTTTGTATTGGGCGTCAGACGTCTTTGTAGTTACGACATTATTGGCCACCCCAAAAGACCCTAGGATTTTAGTTAAAGTAAAGTGAAGTGGGATATTTGTTAGTTGGTTGGAAGATGCATCATGTTTATATGCCCTACGTATTGGAGCCAATTTGTCGCAGTTATTGCTGGGCGCCTGTTATTGTATTAATACTTTGATTGCTGGGTTCATTGTCCTCCGGCTAGCTATTATTATTATTCAGTCGAGCACATCTCTTGAACAAGGTATGTAAACGGAAAGGATTTGTTACTCAAAGATAACACTGATAAAAGAATTTGTTTTTACACTTTTATTACCGTCACAATTAATTAAGTTCACATATTGACTCTTGATACACGCCAGACTGAAACTGTTAAATTTTCTAATATCACTATAATCACTTATTTACTGCACATTATTAATTCGCGTGTTTCACATTTATAACAATCTTTAAGACCCGAGAGATTCTGTAGAATTGCAACGTGTAACTTCGCGAACAATTCTGATGAACTAAGCGACGTTTAACTTCTGAATGATTCTGTTGGACTCAGCGACGTGTAACGCGTGGATGATTTTGTTGAACCGGGCATTACCTGCCTCTGGCTTTAGCTTTTTATACTCCCACACCCCGATATGCCTAAAAATTATAACCGAGCTGCTATTGGTTAATAAAACACGCCAACATTAGCGTCTATTTTTATATCCAATCAAAAATTACGAAAACATATGCTCAAGGGAAGAAATTCCCGCCATTTCTAAGAAAAGCGCGCCAATCTGACGTCATTTGCTTGTCTCTAATAATTAATAAACAACTCAACCCCTCGCTCATTGTTACCCACCCTTATTGTTAGTTTCAGTGAGGCCGTGTAAACTTATTTCCTAACAATGCTTATAATTAACAAACATCTCAAATCAATGTCATACAATAATGCTTATTTACACTACAATCACTCTGGCATTTACATTATTGTGATACAAATTACTGCCACAAAAGGTTATGGAAAAAACGTGTTTTATCTAAAGAACAGCATTAGTTCTCAAGGGAACATTTAGAACCTTCATGTTTAAAAACATCTGAGGAAGCTTCTGTAAATTAATTGTTCTTCCACACACGCCGTGTGTTGGACAATATTGGAAAGGTAGAATCAGACGACTGAAAAATTCAATGCCATAGCCGGGATTTGAACACGGATCACCCCGCTTCCGTCCGGTTGCTCTAACCAGTGCGCTACCATGGAAATATCCCGGAACAACATTAAATTCCCCAACAGGTTCGCATTTTTCCGGATAAACCACAAGGAGATCTCAAATTACATTGAGATGACATACCCCCATGGCGACTTACAATGTTGTAAGTACTTTTAAGTCCCGGTTTCATAGTTTAACCACTGATTTTTCAGTCATCTGATGCTATCTTTTCTACCTTGTCCAACACACGGCTTGTGTGGAAGAAAAATTAATTTCATGAATTAACCTAATAGTGGTTAAACTATGAAACCCTGGACTTAAAGTACCTACATCAATTTAGGTTGCCATTGGGTATGTCATCTCAATATACTTAGAGATCTCCTTGTAGTTTGCCGGGAAAAAAATGCGAATCTGTTGGGCAATTTAATGTCATACCGGTATGTTGCCATGATAGCTCAGTGGTTAGAGCAACCGGACGGAGACCGGGAGATCCGTGGTTCAAATCCCGGCTATCGTATTGAATTTTTCCGTCGTCTGATTCTACCTTTCCGGCATCTGTAAAATTTATTCACCAACAGGAAAGAAACACTTCTTTTAAGGAAATTCTGTCAACGAATAATATTAAAAGAAGATGTCACGTGACTTAGTAGGAGCAACAAAAATTATGTGGCAAGATCTGGAATGCATGAGTAAGTAAGAATTGGCAATACGCAGGATCGGACGTGTAAAACTAATTAACGGGATGCGTGCGGATATGGACACTTGTAATTTGGAAGTACGCGTGGGTGGATACTTACGACTTATAAACTGGGAACACGCAGAGAGTAAGCAATGTGTTTCATAAAGTGGAACTACACGAAGCTATATAGCGCTGGCAAACTAAAGTTACGTGGGTTATTGTAAATGCAGATTATAACGACCAATTCGCGAAATCGAACTCTGACGCGAGGATATAAATGTTTATATGTCAGGATCGAACCGCGGGAGTGGAGCTATAGTGAACAATACAATGTGCGTATGAGTAAAGTTATTTAAACATAAACGCATATTTATTGGGCATCGGAAAACAGACCCGACATAAGAGATCCATTTTTACACCCACGCAGCTCCTGTATCTCTCCCTCTCCTTTCCTACTCGAAGAAGTGCCTGTCTCACTTGAGATAACTTGTTACTTTCAGAAAATGAATGTTCAATTCTTCTCTTTTATAAAAAGAAACAAATTATTTGAGCTGGTTGTTTGAAAGTTTCTTTTAAATCATTTTTGAATATTGAAACTTCCCCATTCATTTTCATTTCTTTACTACTTCAATATGGCACAAATTAGGGATCTCAAGCCGAAATTGTTTTCTAGAAACCTCACCTAAGTAACAGTAGTACACATAAATGTATCAAAAGAGCAGTTCGTTGTTAGACCCCACTGTCTCCTACCGCTAATTCCGTATTAATTTAGGCCTGAAAAGGCAATGAACAGTTGTGGCTCTATGTTAAACAGATGGCCTCATGGCCTCTTTAATCCCCTCAGCGAGGAGTTTGTCATTTTCTAAATCTGTAGTCGTCATTCCCTCTTTTACATAAGATAAAGACAGTCCGTGGAAAGAGAACCTATTCCTGTTTTGGAGGGAAAAAGCCGATAAAGCATACCCTGTTGTCAAATATCTAAGAAAAATATAGCGAGAGGTGGACATCACTAGAAGTTTCTTCTTTATCGGATTACCCTCCTCAATGTAGAATTTACACCTCCAAGGACTTACAAGCCAATGCCTTTGTTCAGTAGTCTGTCAAGGAGCAAGCAAACTCTGGATCATAGCATATCCAGGATGGGTGATCAGCCCAATGCCTGGTATGCTGGTGAAGAAGGAAATGAAATGTAGTGATGAAAGGGATATTAAGAAAAGCGCGGATCAAAACATAGCATTCGCTTAGCAACCGAGGACAACCGCGAAAAAACTTTTAGTCAGGTTGGTCGACCGCGGGGGTTTCAATCCGGGACCTCCCGAATGCGGGTCACAGACCCGCCTGAGCATCCCGTCCGGTCACTAGAAGTTTCTAATACTGAACATTTTGGAAAGAGAGACTTTGAGATATACTTTTACTTATAAAAGGTAGGGACGTCTTCCGGGAACTGCTACGAGATACGATCGTAGAGGCAGCAGTAATAACAGTAGTAACCAGGTTTCCCTTGAATGACGCCACAGGTAATCCACCGCTCCCAAGGCACTGCTATACGGATCCATCAGTGTAACAGTGGTACACTCTAGATAACGCTAACAGTTTTCGAAACGATACCCCACTTGCGTGTATACAAGCCTGGCATCTAACGAACATATTACTGAACACTCCGTGAATTTGTAGGTGAAATATTCGAAAATATTCTCTAGATAATGTCTTCTAATTCTTCGAAGGTATGGAAATTTGTTGCATAAGCTTTATCCCAGCTTTTTCCGCATATACCGATCACACGGATTTAGACCTGGAGACCGAGCCTGGAGACCGACCAATCAATTATTCTGTCATCAACAGATGACAGTGAGGTAGTAAGGTAGGGTTCTGCTTCGAGCTCTTTTAATGACAGCCCCTATCTTGTTTTTTCTTTTTTGTTTGTTAGAAATATTGGTTGTTTATTTTTATGCAGACCCAGTCTGCGCAATGTTTTCTAACAACTTATAAATTCTGGGTTTGTTATGAATCCCTCTATAAACTCGAGCTGACAGTCCACGTGGTGCTTAACACAAATTTATGGTGATAATTATACAGACAGTGCATTCAGTGGACAGACAGTTTCACGTAAGCTTATTCGGTCCATACTAACCAATTTTAGACTGAACTAAAACTTAACGCAATAAATACACAATGATAATTACAAACAGTAAACACAATTGAGATTTCCACATAAATTTATTTGCACTCGGCAACATACTAAACAATTTTAGACTGAACTGTAAATATCGTGACTTTCTGTAGCGATAAGGGACATTCAACCCGATACTGGCTACGAGTCCGTCCTATCCACTGTCAGTTTCACCACCTACTTTTGGCGAAATAAAATGTAGGTGAGGTGGTGGTGGTGGTGGTGATAGTAGTGGTTAGTACTAGTAAGTAGTGGTGGTGGTGGTGGTAGTAGTAGTAGTAGTAGTAGTAGTAGTAGTAGTGGTAGTAGTAGTACTTGAAAGAGGGTTTTCCTTTAAGTACTTCAGTTTAAAAAGAATTTTTATGCACTTCCCGGTTTCTAATCTAGGTATCAGGAACTACATATTCGCTCTTTTTCCTCAGATTAAGAAGTGCTAGTCTGTAGAAGGAGAACCCATTCCTTTCCTTATTTTCCACTCCTCCTTAATGAGCTCTGCGCCCCTGCTCTGACTGTTTAGCAAGTATTCAAGATTTTAAATGGCTGCTAATTTCAAGTAAATATTAAAGCTGTGCATTCTCAGGGCATCCCTTAATGATAATGTGTTATTATTCGGAGACTATTTCGGTTGGTTCCGTAACAACTGCTTTGGTACAAATACTGCTTTCAAGCCCTTCCTTCTCTTCAGCTATTTATCTTCCCTTTGAGGTTATCAGAGTTGTTACTGCTGTCCTCAAAGACGAAGCATGAATTAGGAACTGCACCTCTAAACCACACTCAAATCCTAGGTAAATGACAGCACTGAACTTGAACTTGGAACCTGCATTAAGCCTAAGGTGTGGAACAGGCTTTAAGGGTGTATACGAAAACTCTCTTACTCTGTTGCTGTAGCAATGCAATTTCGTTATTTTTGTCAATATTTTTTGTGCTTAAAAATAGTCCAAGAATTTCTCTTTAATATATTAACTCTTGATTTTTTCTAGGACCATTTAAACCACAAATATCATTTTTTATAACACTGCATATGGGACTTAATTAAGCCCACGTTTTCTCATCATTGCATCTATGTTTCATCCGAGTGAAAGATCAAGAATCGACATATGCAGAGCAGAAGAATTAGCGAAGTGACGAAAATATATATGAAAACAAGGAAGAAGTCTGAGGAGATAACATATGATGCACTATTATTCAGAGATGAGTTCATAATGTTAAATCTTTATATAAAACGGTTCTCGTTACAAGCTATTTCTTCCAATCCTCTTTAATCTTTCAGAGAGACATTTTGTTCATGTATTGCCATATGTTTTACATGGTAAATAATGTAAATAGCAATTTCATTCAGTAACACTTAAAAACTGGAAGCAAATAAATATAATGAAAAGTTAAAATGTTAAATTAAAAATTAGTATATTCAATATCTTTGAATAGCGAAACCCATAGAAATTCTTAAGTATCATATCTGCATTTCCTCATCAGTTAAACAGAAGCTGCAGCTCAAATTTTTGTATTTATATCTACATATATTGGAATTACCTTTCGAAAATTCATATCTGTATGGTGTTTATCAATAACACAAGTGTATGATAAAATTTGGAAATTCTTTAGCTGTAAATAGTATAAGTGCTTAAGGTTCGTTTATTCTAGCGGAGCGACATAGAAAAGAGCAGTCAAAATTATGTTCCTTTTATGCGAAAATGTTCCTGCTCAGAAAAGTACAGATTTTTACAGCTTCGGAACAGGCGATCATTAGTTGCGAGTTTCCTGTGATGTTATTCAACCTTAGGTTCCACTTTATTCAGGAATAGTTTGCTACATGCTTAATAAGATAAGCTAATAATTCAGATTGGTTGTGCTCCTCTTTAGGAAAAGAGCGAGATAGCTAACTCGTGTTTAAAAAGTCGCGACCGTACGGACCTAGTTTTTTCATGTTTACTCAGGACACTAAGCAGATGGTACTATGGATTATCATATATGAATTTCATCACTCATTCCCTATCGCTTTAATTCCTTCTTCATGCTTCAGGAAGGCGAACCGACGGTAGTGGCTACGAATGACGAACTTATTCTAGAAAAACGTTTCTATCCTGTATCTGGCATGAAGCGCTCCCTAAAAGTGTACGGAGGAGTGCATGGAAACGTGCCGAAGCTATTGATTTACTGTTGGTAAAAAACTCCTTATCATCTGTGTTCCACACCAGCCCTGTGTCAGTTAATCTTATTGGTTTGAATTCAAATCCAACACAAATGCATTAGTCCATGAACAAAGGCCAGGCCTAGGTGACCGGTGAAAGGGTAGGAGTACGAAAACATTACATATGGGTGACCGGAAGACACGTTCCACAACGACGGTTCACACCAGCCCCTGGAAGATGAGGCAGTATTTTTAACACTTAAATGATGTTAGTCAAATTATGAAATATAAAATATATCAGCCCACCTTAAAACAATATGTGTATAATATATAAATGTATGCAACAGTCATTGTATTATGTTTATATTATTATGTTCATGTATAATAATGTTATGTGAATGTATTACGTAAATTTAACAATGTAGGAGCGTGAGAATAGAAGCAAACTGCATTCCGTAGCAAACAGAATTATAAAGTAGAAGCCGGAAAGTTGCTAACAATGAGGTAACCTTGAGGTAACAATAAGTTAGAAAGTTTAATAAAGGCTAATAATAATCTTCGGAACAATAATATATTATTTAAAACAGTTTATAAATAGCCAATCAAAAACTATAAAAGCTTTTAGTTAAATAAAAGTATTCTATTGGTGTAGGATTAGCCAATCAGAGACTTCAAATTGAAGATGTGCAAATTCAAGCGGGATACGCTAGAAGATAGTGTACCCAAGCAGTCAGATTTGGTATGTGTTCAGTGTGAGACATGAAAATTTATTGCGGTGGGAATAATATATAGTTTACGTGTTAAAAAGTACAATTAACAATAATCTCACAGCTCTATAGTAGGATACATCAGAGAAATGTTATTTAATCGTGTGAAGGATTAAAAAACAAAGTATACAATACAATTATAATTTGTGTAAGCCTTGTTCTTTAGCCAGACCAGCCCTGCTAAGAGATACGTGTTCTAAAAATTACTACTGACGCAGCCTAGGCATACATATATGATATTTAAATAAACATTAAAATACAAAGTTGATTTTTGAACGTGGGGCGAAGGCCACCGGAAAAGTAAACGCGGTGCGAAGGCCACCGGAAACTTTGTACTGCACGTGTGGTGCAATCACGACAATTAAACAATTTCAAGTTTGGCTACCAACAGTGGGCTACAACTACAGCAAGTCTGGCTCCCATACGTGGGGCAAATAAATAAACCCTCAAAGAGTCGATTTCGAATTGGTTTTATGTCAAAAGTTTGGCGCTAAATCATCATCCAACCCACGGACACAGGTTGGTTTCAGGCTCAGGAGCGAAGAAAAAGGGGGCAGTAAGACAAATATTAAGTGGAATAGTAGAACCAGGTAATGGGGAAGGACTGGATGTGGCAGAGGCTGTTTAGTATTTCCTTGCCATTATAAACCACTGCGCATTATATAGGCACGATTCCATGTGCTCGATTTTACATGTAGATAGACCAGTTTGTCATTGTGGATAAAGGAAGGTCGACAGATCAGGGCGCTACATCTGGAAACATTAGGGACGCACCTGCGTTCTGCTTGCCGCCACTAGGTCTGGCCTTTGCTTGCTCTCCTTAACCTCTACCCTCCCTCCCAGGGGTCACAGAGGCGCAGTAGGCCAACTGTTGACTATAGAGCTGATATCCTCCACCATCCTAAAATTATATCTTGTATAGAATGTGCTGATAGCACAAATTCTCACCTTTCACCTGTCACTATGTTGTAACATAGTGTAATGCTATTTTAACAGCAGTTATCCTACGTTATTTCACTTTCTATCCGTCATTCTTTCTTCTTTCTTTCTTTCTTTCTCTCTTCCTTCCGTATTCACTGGTTATCATCTGAGTACAACATTGTTACTACAAGATTTTGGTCATCTTATCTCCTGGGTCAAACTTGCATCATTTATGTTAATACGTGCCTCAAAAACTAATATCAGTGTCACTTTGTGTTATGCCATGATATTAAAATATAATGATTTTTAAATACATATTGTAATGATTACTATTTTAGTGTAGGAAGAAAAATACTATGAAGTTGCATTTTGTTTGTGTGCGCAAGAGATACGTAAATTTTAATTAGCAATAATTATTTCAACTCTGAAGCTTACAGAGTGTTAATTTATTTTAATGAGTGTTAGGTTTTGCCTATTCATTGTGCAATCTCTCTCTCTATCTCTCTCTCTCTCTCTTATTCGTTCAAGATTGAGGAAACACTAGCAATTAACACTTTGACCAGGCAGTTTGATCAAACTGAGATTAGAATATCTGCCAGAAGCGTGAGATGGGAGAACTATAGGCTTTATGGCTGTTTACCATGTTAACGTGAAAACAGAATTTATCAAACCACTTGTTTATGTACCGAATGATTGCCAATATTCCTTAATTTTTAATCTTATCGAAATTTTGGATTAGCAATGTTTATCAGACAAATTATACTAAGTGAATTTTGTTGTATAAAGCTTTTCGATAAATGAGATAACTAGATAAGTTGGAAAGGTAGAATCAGACCGAAAAATTAATACATTAGCTGGGATCTTTCAGTTTCCGTCCATTTGCTCTAACCAACTGGCTACCATGGCAAAATGCCGGCACGATATTAAGTTCCCCAACTGGCTCGCATTCTTCTGATAAATCACAAGGAGATCTCAAATTCAGGTTGAGATGACATACTCCAATGGCGATTTGCAATGACGTAAATACTTTAAGTTCCGGGCTTCAAAGCTTAACCATCTATTAGGTCAATTAATGAAAGAACAATTATTTAAATAAGTGTCTTTGATATAAATAGGCACCCCCGCTTTGGGGATTTAAGTAAAACGTCTGTTCTTTAAGTTTTACGAGAACCTCAACAAAAGAGCGTGGCATCGGCGAGAAACGAATTTCGGACACTTAACCATGAGAAAACGATATGCACGGATATATACGGATATGATGTTTACATAAAATAACTGAAGCATGCTGTAGATTCTCCGCAGACTGTACCGACTCAGTATCAATAACTTGATTAATTTTCCTCCATCAGAATCAAAGCAGCAAACTTTAATTACATAATGGCGTGATAATAAACAAAGCGAGATACGCGTGCAAAGGTGAAGCAATTACCGAACTTCTTTTATGTTCAATGAGACCTTAAAGGTAAATTATGTTTACAAATTTCTCAAGGCTGTGTACAACTTTGTTAGGACCTATAGTGTAGCAGTAGATGATTACGAAAAGCTTAGGTAGTAAATTAAAACTTAATTTTTCAAAACTATTAATAATGTTATATATAATTATTATGGACACTAAGGCAGCAGTATACAAGAAGCTGGAAGATGAATTTGTATTATTAATGTATCAAAAGCAAAATAAGAGTAAAAATCAAATATTTTGCATTCACACGACTCTCTATTCATTTTCTGAAAAATATTCTTACAAAACCTTATTATTCTATCACCTTATTGTTAAGCCAGATAAAGTTTCAATTCCATTTACACATTTCGTTGTAGGATACAGCAGATGAAGCGATAGTCAGATTTTTAAAGAGCGTATCGCCATGTAATGATTCTTTGCATGATCACGGGAAAAACATCTGCTATGCTAGATTCACATGCCTTTCACACATGCAAAAGTGTGATTCTGTATTGCAAGTAGTTTCAGAGAAAAAAGTACACGAATTCACATGTTTTAAGAATACATTTTATTATTTTTCTGGAGAATGAAATATTTTTTACGGATTCACCTGCATAAGCCATCAATTCAAAGAACCACTTGAAATAATTATCATGATTTACAGAATAATTCATATAAATTTCAGAAAAAAACATTTACAACTTTAAGAGCAGTGGTATTTTAATTAAGGTGTAATTTCCAGTGTTCAGACTACATTGTCCTCTTAACCAACTTTTCGTTTTTGAATAATAATGTTTACAGACACAGGCACACAAAGCACGTTTACTAAAAATTCTTTTCTTATTCAGGAATTCCCAAAACGTGTATTTCGGGTGAAAATCTCTATGGGACTTTCGGATGGAATGCAACACTTCTTCTTTCTGGAGAGCAAGCACAAATTCATAAATATTAAAATCTTTCTGTTAGTGTTTGATAAAACAGATGAAAATCACATGGTTATGGAAATCAAGTTGTTCTTCCTGTTGGTGCCAGTAATGTGTACTTTTAACTGGTATATCTTGCTGCAACATCCCGGCTGAGATATAGCTTTATCTGTTACAGTTTAGTACAGAGTAAATATTCCAATTTTAAAACTTCTGAAAACTACAGTTTTATGAACTTTAGTATTAGTTTATGCGCTAATTTGAATGTTGAAATACTAATTGAGTCTCCAGAAACAAGTTTTAAAATATTTAATTGAAGTTCAGTTTTATTCTTCTTATTTGCATCGTAAGACTAAGGTTGTGTGGACTGTCTATTGCATGTGCTTAATTTATGTAGTTATTGTAGTGTATATGGAGAATGTATGTTTTTATTGTTTAAGCTTTATACGAACGAAGAACACATGTAGACTGTCAGTTTGGAATTATACAGTTATTCACTGGTGTCAGAGTTCCTAATAAATCCAAAATTTGTATATGGTTAGAAAATCTAAGTAGACCGGGATCATGTAATACAAAAAGAAACATCGACAGATGTGGAATAACCTGTTTGTTGTTTCAGAAGTTTTAATTTTACTTTTTCTACATTTTACATAATAGGTAGAGAACATATTGCAGCCCACACACATTCAATATCGAGATTTCACCGGAAATATATGTTTTGAGCCTCACTGAATAAAGAAATAAAGCAATTTTAGAAAAAAGTTCCGTGTGTGTATCCGAGTGCGTGTCTGGAACAGCATAGTTCAAAAACGAAAAGTCGGATAAATACCAAACTTGGTATTTAGGTTCAGTACCTTCCAAAGTTACGACACGAAAACTGTTACGAAAATCTGCCACACCAAACTACGCTTTACATGGAACACTTCTCGAAATGTTTGATTTGCTAACAATGCCTCTAACAATTTCGATCAAAATACCATAAATTAAAGATATTTACATTACAAATAAATTGTATATCTTGAATATTCTGAGAATAGCCTGCGAAGCCCACTTTATTGGGAAGCAATTTTGCATAATCCTATATGATAACTCGTAAACGTTAAGCCATAGGCGAAAACGTACTACACCAAAACTGTAGATCTCTTTAAAACACAAAATTTATTTAAACAAGTTTTTTCTGTGGAATAAGCCGTTTCTGAGATATCCGTTATTAAAGGTTTGAGTTGTTCGTTTCTTGGTCATTCTCTGAAAGCCCTGTTAACATTTAGTTGTTTCTCGGGATTGCATAGAAACAGTATGAAATTTTAAGGGTAATAGATAGCCTCCAGATCTTAAACATGTGACTATCGCTGTTTTCTTTCTATTTATAACGAAATGTGTAATGTAGCTACTTCTGCAAAGGTTTATTTGGATTAAAATTCAGTAGATAGAAAAATAAGCTTTAGTAAGAGTAGTTTTTATACCCAATAATAAAGACAGAGGACAGAGAAAGTCATGTATAAACACGTTTGGTTTTTTAGTATCACTTTTCTGAATCTTTTATCATAGTAGCCTTGCCTCTACTGTGAACTTGTTTCTTCGTGACCACATTTAAGAATTATCCTTTTTAACGTCCTTCAAGTTCCTCTTCTCAACACAACTGTCTTATTGGTCTCAAAAGTTATATAGCCAAAAGTTCTAACGTAAGAAGAAATAAAAGAAATGGGACTTTTGTGAAAAGAAGTGCAAGCAAATATTTACCGCACATTACAGTGTGTTTTTCTGACAGTATAACTGACTGGCCTTCTCACTCTCCAAATTTTAGTCCATTTCAATATTATCTATGGAGAGTGCTTAAAGAAAAAGCTAATGCATCAAATTCCCATTCGCTTGACGAAATAGAAGATAGTATTTGGAGTTCGTTTGCAATATTTGAGCAGCAGACATTTGCTGAGTGTTCAGTAATGCGTTCAAAAGGAAGCAGAGGTAACGGTAGTATTGTGGGTATTATTAATTTTTGTTGTCATTACCAGAAGCACTGTTGTGCTGTATTGTTGTGTTTCTTTAGTCATATTTCGGCTTAACGTTTTTCCCTTCGGTGCGGACCACTCCAAAGGGAAAGATCTTTCTGAAGTTGGTATGACGCCAATCCTGTCTGGTTTCGACTAGACACGGTTGGTGGGGGTAAGGGAGCGTCACTCTAGTGGAAGTGTTCATTGGAGTTAGACATGAGTGGCCGGTCTACGGTTTACTGGCGTCTCACTCCATCCCTTTTCCTTTGTTCAATATGAAGAGTCGTCAAACGTGTTGTGAATAAATCCAGGTATGTAAAGGTAACGTGTGTTATGTGATTTTTCAGTGTAGTGTAAAACCCACGCCTTCCTTTTAATCTCAACCAAGGTCCCAGATTCTCGCTGCCAGCGAGTTGCGCCACCCCCATGTGCGAGTTGGGGTGATCTAAATTAATTCCTTTTTCTGGTAACCTTTTGGCCTTCACCCCAACATGTAACAGTATCTACAGTCATATTGTTTGGCATCGTGAGCATCTTCTAAGGAAATAACGGTGTGCCGGTCTCCCGCTACTGTACAAAAGAAATTCATATAGCAGTGTCTTAGTAGCGGTAGACTGCCGGTGGCGTCGTTGGAGAGAAACCAGGTGTAACATGCCTGGAAGAATTGTGAATTTTTGGGCAGGTGGCAAGGGACACAAAGATTCCAAGGCGGCAGATCTCTCTTTTCAATAATGGTCATTTCTACCGTTATCACACCAGACCTTGCAACCAGCATCTTCCGAAATACGCAGTTTCTGAATCTGGCATACAACGATGTTAATCTTCCTTACCACGTTATTGAATTTTGGGACTTGAGCCAGCGCTACTTTGGTCTGGGTAAGACGATAAAAATAAGCCCTAGTGATTCGCTTCATGGTGGTAGCGCATATTTATTCCAACGCGGGTGTTAATACGCCAGCTGGTCATAGAGACCACTCCTCCTTTGATGCGGCGTGAAATCTGGTGTCTCCTCGGTGTCTCGTGTATAGTCTTACAATTACTAGTACTAGTCGCTGCTTGTATACTCGACATAGTGTATCTTGTCAACGAACATGTACGCAGTTTATTGCAAAACCAATGCGACCAGTAGGTTTAGCAAAACATTGATTCACTACTGGAGAGAATTTGTGAAACGTGTTCTTCTGCTATTACAGCCCTATGATTTGTCTGTGATATGCCAGAGGAATTCCTGAGCGCCTTTTAAATATTGTTATCCGACTTGCCTTTAGAACCTCAACCGCCCATTCTCGAGAAGTGATTGTTGGCTGCGCGACTTCGTTCTAGTTAGGTCACCTGTAGCTACAATCCAACGACGCCACCAGAATGTATCTAAGGTGGTCAGCCCTTCGTATTTCGGAATTTAAAGCGCGTTTTTGATGGTACGGCTTCTCGTCTAGATTCTTCGAGTTTCAAGTCCTGAAGCCTTTTCGTAAACTCTTCCTTGATGGGCCTACCCAACATCTTGAACCTGACTTTCTCATTCTGCTCCACTTTTCGACGCGACAGTTTGTTTACCTCACCAGTGCATCCGCCGAGGTTTCTCAGATCTGTATTCACGCTGATGATAATTTTGACTTTCATATTGATGTCATGTCGTTGATCTTGTACGTTATGAAAATAAAGCGCAGTGAAACTACATTATTCTTCATCGAACTATCTTATTCAATAGGACAAGATGGTGATACAGTGTAATAGTTTTATTAAACGTAAGAAGCATTGTCCACAAAATCTGGGCTTTAATCTGAAAAAGCCTTAAACACAACACTTCCAGAAATCATATATCATCATCAATTTTAAGTTTAGATCTAAATAAGAAACAGCTAATAATAAAATATTGTTCAGAATTTAATATAAGAAACATATTTAACATTTTAGTGATATTTCAGGAACAAAATAAATCTCTAAAATTAAAGTGACAAGAAAATAATTAATACAATAGAATTACCCAAACGCATGGATTTAACTTTGTAAAACCTAATATGAGGCTTCAAATATAATATGTTTTTTTCTAAAGGAAGTTAAAAAAAAGTTGTTTATTTCATACACTTTCAAACCATGTTTAATAATAAAGTTGTACATCTACGTTAGCTGTCCTTTATTTTCAAAAAATTCAAATTGATTAAAATAAAGAATGGTTTGTTCTACACATTGGAGGTACATCCAATAGCACATTCATAACCTAGGTTGCAAATTTGAGCAGAAGCCTCGCTGCATTACTTATTGCAGTTTCATTCCGGCAATTGTAAGTTATAGTATTTTCCTTAACAAATCCTATAGCAAATTATGCGCCTGGCACTTCTCCACCTGAGCTGTAATACTAGTTCACAAAGCACGCCTAATACAATAATTACACTGCGATAACGCTGAATGAAGCTTAGGGCTTGAGCACACCATAAGGTTTAGTGCAAAGCCAAGGCTTTTGTAATTAGAATATCAATGTGTTTAGCCCTAAATCTTTAAACAATGTAGAATTAAAAGCAAACACGCTAGTATTACCAAACTATCGGCATAGTGGTGTAAAGTTTAAATACGTAACACACCTACAAGGCTTAGAGAATGCGGAAGTAGCAACTTTAAACAAATGTGATCGCTATCAGATGCTTCAATACTACTGCTTTACGTAACGTGTAGCTTGGGATTTAAATTTAGATCTGTGGAACTATACACGTTGCAGCTGTACCTTCCTTGTGTGTGTCGTACGTATAACATTAACTATGTATTAATAAATAAAAGTATGCCGACCACCTTATTCGTATGAATCAATTGAATATTATTTGTCAATTTAATTACAATAATAGAACAATTTTTAAGCTGTAATTTGTTGTATTTGGGCACATGTTCTTTGTTCATGTCAAAACGCAATTTCGTTGGCATTCGGTGGGAATGTACATTCAAAATGCATTCTAGCACACTTGCTAAATGAAAGTATTTTCACAAAAGAATTTTCTGGAACTATCAAATTACCTTAACAAACTACGCTGATACAAACCAAGGCAAATACGGGCATTAGGACTCGCCTTTGTCAGACGCCGTTCTAGGTTTCCTGACACGCTTCTGTCTGCAATTCGCGAACACGCTGTTAACCTATGGTGAACATAGGACTCACCAAAAACACAAAGTAGAGGAAGTGATGCTGTAGAAATGAAGCTTTTTATATGCAGCTTGCTATATCAAATAGACCATAGAAGTAATGAGCACATATGTCAAATACTAAATATTACAACCGTTTTAGAACCGACAAATTGCTAAATAATTAGCTAGGTCTTAACAAAATGGATGGTGGACGCTTTCCCAAACACCTACTCCTTCTTTATAGACCTAGAGGACACAGAGGTATGGTAGAAAGATATGGAAAGAATATTTTTCATGATGACGGAACAAAGTATATGGTTTACCCTTGAAGGGTTTCTAAAATATCTAAGTTTGAGTACGTTTATATCACAAAGAAACAGTGTAATAAAGCTCTCAGTAAAGAGCAAACTGCAGTTGTCAGTAGCAGCCTGGGGAAATATTATCCTTCTAAATTAAGGAAAGTGGAAATTGGGAACACTATATGGACATGTAGCCAACCCAAGAAACAAGATGTCTCTGGCTGTAATTGACAGATCAATGTAAAGAAGTAGGGTCGCTAAATATGCCCATATCTTGCCTACATATATGTATAAGCTTTAAATATTCACAATAATATATTTTATAGTTAGAAAAATCTATTAATTTCAATTAAAGGTTTTATAGATAATGGGAAAAAAATTATATTTTTAGTTTCCTTTTTCTCCGAAACCAGTTGAAGCGGTGAACTGCGATTTTTAGTACAATGAAGAAATTTTACCGCATACTACCGATCTAAGCAACTTAAGCTGCAAATAGGTGTTTAAATAGGTCTTTTACTCTTCAAAGAAAATGCACCAAAATTTACGTTTATTTTTTTTACAAACACCTCAAATTGTATTATACTTAAGAAATAACTCTAATTCAGTATATGTAATAGATTATCTCTCACAGACGTGCAGAATTTCAGCCTTGGAGCAATAATAGTTTCTAAGAAAAAGGAATACATATTTGGAAAAATTCAGTTTTGAGATAATCACATTGAAATTTATGTACAAACTTATGACCAATGTTAGTGCATTCCAGTGGAGTAATCTTCATTATCAGAACCCTGTATTTCCACCTAATTTGCAATTCTATGTCTTTTGACACAGGACAACTTAGATGAAGCCTATAATGCCCTTTCAGCCGATAGCACATGCTGATATATTCAACACATTAGAAAACATCTGACGTGTTACACTCACATGACTTTCTCTACTCTTGGACAGACAATTTTTACAAACGCTTATTTTCCATATGCTGCATGTTAATCGAGATATCGAGATTTAATCTTGTTGCTAATTTTCTTGGAGATGCAAGGGGCATATGGTGGGCTTTAAGCGATAGTCAATCTTTTAAGAGCTGGTTGCTATGTGGAGTATTTCATTCTCTTTGTATGTCCAGTACATGAAAAAAATGAATAACGAATTCCCATTTGAGAAAAAGTATAAGTATTGGAAAATTTAAGGGAATAACTAGCAATATCTCGAAAACAGTTCACTCAAGAAAAACAAAACATATATGACATAAATTGTGTATTTTAACGCGATCTATATTTTTTGTGCAGTAAACGTTTGTCTATCTCCAATGGTTTACCAGTTACGCAAAAGTCGTTCACAATGAAGAATACTTTTGGTGACATTCCCACAAAATTCAAGATATACGTTTTATTTGTCATGAAAGTATCTTAAATATATGATATGTTAATCAAAATTGTTAGAGCCATTTTTGAGAAAACTAAAATTTTTGAAAAATTTTCCATGTAAGGGGTAATCTGGGGTGGGGGGGATTTTCTTGAAAACCTTCGTGTCGCATTTCTGGAAGATACTGAACCTAAATACCAAGTTTAGTGTTTATCCGACTGTTGTTTCTGAGTTATACTGTTCACAGACAGACAGACACACACACACACACGAACATGTTTCCAAAAATACTTTTTTTTGGATTCAGGAGGCCTCAAAACATGTATTTCCGGTAAAATCTGCGTATCGAATTTTTGGGTGGAATACAATACTTCCCCTACTTACTATACGTAGTAGAGAAAGTAAAAAGGGTGGTGGAACTCCAAACTTTAAAGCGATGCGCAGTCTTTTTAAATATCTTTTTTAAAACAGCTAGGTGTTTTAAATTACCAATAAACTATATACATTTGAGTCAGAAAATGATACATTTTGGCAGTTAACTTTTACCAGTCCACTATTATTCGAGAAAATGTATTTAAACTCTGAGAGGAATATAATATTTCCTAAGCGGTTATTATTGCTAGAAATGCCGCAGTAACATTATTTAAACCAACAAAATCAGGAGTTATTTTAAAAGTAACTCTACTAGCTTTCCCCTTCATAAAGAAAGAGAATATTCATTGCTGCACAGGAATCACATGCTAATTGCCGCTAAGGGACACATCTCAGTCGGTAATTGCGTGTTAATTAATATACATAAGCGGTGCACATGTATTAATTATGCACTTGCTCATAACGCAGTAGTATATCAGACTGAGTGGTCTCAGGGAGCAGGTATCTCTTACTACCATCATTTGCGTTCAAAAGAGAATGCGTGATGTAGGCTAAGACAGCACATTTCAACAACAGTGTAGCGATTTAGAATAAAGAATAATGGATGGATGAGGCATTGAAGGTTGTATATTTAGTTTTATAAGTGTTAGATTTATTTACATTAAGTGTAAGAGAAAGTAAGTTAAAAATACATGTATCTGCTTCTCATAAATGAAGATGAGATAAACAAGTTATAACTAGAACACATTACCATTTTAATATAAAAAAAATTCTGATGTGTTACACTCACATGACTTTCCCTACTCTTGTACAAACTATTTTTACAAACGCTTATTCTCCATATGCTTCATGTTAATCGAGATATCGAGATGTCAATCTTATTGCTAATTTTCTTGTAGATGCAAGGGGAATTGGTAGGCTTAAAGCGATAGTCAAATATATTAAGAGCTGGTTGCTATGTGGAGTATTCCATTCTCTTTGCATTACCAGGACAAAAAAAATGAATAAGGAATTTCCATTTGAGAAAAAGTATAAGTATTGGAAAATTTAAGAGAATAACAAGCAATATCTCGAAAATGATCTCAACAAAAAAATGTATATGACATAAATTGTGTATTTTAACGTGATCTACATTTTTTGTGCAGTAAAATTTTGTCTATCTCTTATGATTTACCAGTTATGCAAAAGTCGTTCAGAATGAAAAGTACTTTTGGAGACATTCCCAGAAAATTCGAGGTATACATTTCATTTGTCATGAAAATATCTCAAACATATGATATTTTAATCAAATCGTTAGAGTCACTTTTGAGAAAATCAGAATTTTCGAAAGATGGTCCATGTAAAGGGTAATCTGGTGTGGGGGAATCTTCTTGAAAACCCTCGTATCGCATCTGTGGAAGATACTGAACCTAAATATTAAGTTTGGTGTTTATCCGACTGTTCGATTTTATGAGTTATGCTGTTCACAGACACACACACACCAGATATAATTCCAAAAATGCTTTTTTTGGTTTCAGGGGGTCTCAAAACATATATTTCCGGTGAAATCTCGGTATCGAATTTTTGGGTGGAATACAATACTTCCCCTACTTACTACACTAGTAGAGAAAGTAATAACATTTCAGATAATATTTTTCGCGCATGATGTCCTGTACATTTTAAAAGAAATGAACCGGATTTTTCGCCATTTAAGTGTCCAGAGAATCGTACTTTACATGGTGTATATAGAACTATGTAGCTATGCGGTTGGCTTCATTCGTTCCGTCAATGACCTAACCATGCTGCACCATGTTTACTTACGTACATAACACAGAGATGAAGCTATTTATATGAGAGAGCGCGGCGGAAAAAAACAGCAAACCGGTAATTAATGTATGTAGAAGTAAAATGTAGAGTTGGAGAGGCAGCTAGAATTTATGAAGTTAAATTTTCTAGCAGAAAGTCTCCAGGTTGTGTTCTTTATATCAGGAAATAGGACCATAAAGACCATAAAGACCATTAAGTTATTCTTGATGCAGAAAAATGTTTTCTGCAGCTGAGATAGTGAGATCTAGATACGAATAACTTAGAGAAATAGTTTGCGTGATTGAAGCTTCCCAATGAGTTGTTTTACGAGTGTATCATAGGTATGGGGCAAACAATGCATACGTGTTATTGTTCCAAGTATATATGGACTCTTATTGTGTTAGGAACTGGAAATCACGCAGACGAAGATATTATCCACTGAACACTTTTGCACACGAACGTATCTCCCGTTCTACCAAAGAGATCCTGGTACACCGCAGCGTTTATCTCAGTGTCTGTTTATTTTGTACTTGATCTGTGACACCTTGTCTCTCTTTGCAGGAGGTACAGGGTATGTTACGAATATGTGCCTAGGGCACGCGGTGTTGTCATATATTGCATTTCAAATCATTTTATTTTAATCAAATGCTTGGGGATGATAAAATATTATTTAGATCTTTTTTCGTTTGTTCTTTTTGGCGAGTTCTATTCATGTTTTGAAGGTTGATACATATACCAATTGCACTGTGTTTTAAAAGAGACGCCACAAATAAGGTTACCTCCGGCATAATATAAACCAAATAAACAAGGAATTCCATTATCGGCTTAATATATATTACTTAGCGTTTATTTAAAATAAGAAACAATAAAAAAACAAAACATTTATTCGACATATTGTTATGTGTTGGGGTGAAGGCCGAAAAGATTACAAGAAAAGTATTAATTTAGGTCACCCCAACGCTCACATGGGGGTGCAACTCGCTGGCAGCAAAATTTCGGGACCTTGGCGTGTAAATTTAAGGGGAAGGTATGGGTTTTACACTGAAAGATTACATAACACACATTACCTTGGATTTATTCACAAAAACGTTTGGCTTCTCTACATAATGAACAAATGAAACAGGATGGAGGGAGATGCCAAAGACCGCAGACCGGCCCCCAACGGCCACTTCCACTCGAGTGAACGCTAACTTGCCAAACTTGCCAGACAGGGCTGACGTCATACCAGATGGTTTCAAACAGATCTCTCCCTTTGGCGTGATCCGCACCGAAAGGAGAGACCATTAAGCCAAAATATATCTAAGGAGATCCAATAATCCTACGTCTGGTAGCAACAATACAGTACAACAGTGCGTCTGTTAATGACAATGAAATGAATAATACGCCAGAATATTTCGGTAGATGCCACCCTTCTTCCTAGAGAGCAAAACAATGTGATGTCACAAACCAATCCATATCCAGACCATAAATATTCGCTTTTAATTAACACGGATGTAACAGAGAGAAACAACTATTAAGAGTTTTTACGATTGCCCTCCTCACACACGTGGAAGTTACGGTTCATACTTAAATAATTTATACCACGTATATACCATGGTAAAAATAATATAGGTTTAATGCTATTCTAAATAGCGTACATACTTCGATACTGCACAAGGAGTTATCGAGATGTAAAGAAGTACAGCTTTTTCAGTATTTGGTAAATTAAAAGCTATAGCTCCTGTTAATAGGGAAAATAAGGCCATTATTTGCTCATCATTTGCTCCATTTCAGAATTTTTGAAGGTAACAACTACTAAAATGGACCCAAATGACAAACTTTCGTATTTTCATATTGATATTTAATTTAGAGAGCGATATGTTTCCACAATACCATGTGAGACTCGCATTTGGGAAGTCACATATTTCATTCCCTTGATTGCCCTCTCTGATTTTAGGTTTTTCATAGCTTCTCGGTCGGTAGGCAAATGCTGGAGTAGTTTGGTGTCTACCACGTCAATTTTTTCGTTTTTCCATAATTTCCCTTTCATTCTGTTTCCTTCTTATGTTTCAGGCATACTTCTAGGATTCGTGGTGTGAGGTGGTGTCGGACTGATAGCGTAGATGCTTGCTCCAAGGAAAGAGTATTCCACGTGGACACTGGAGAGCTGCATGGTTGATCGATTACCTCGTCGCCTTCTCTGGGCAACTCTAAATAACACTAGGGGTCTTTGAGCTAGGAACGGTTAGAAACTTCCGCGCGTGTGTGTGGCCTGTCTGCATGTAGCCTCCTGTTAATCCTTCACTTTATCCCTCCCCCTGTGGAGTGGTAGCCGCAATAGATCTCAAGTAGGTTCTCCCTATCCATTCTATACCCCATACCACTTTATTTTAAAATTTTAATTTTCAGTTTCAGATTTCTATTTCTGCCCTCGCATCGTTTACTTACGTGATGACAGAAATAAAGAGAAAGGAGTCGAGCGTAGATAGTACCTGACAATCAGAATATTACATAACAGAAACAAAGCAAATAAAAAAGAAAGAAAACACAACTGGTAAGCTGGAAGCCAACATATTGTGATGTAGGCCGTTTATAAATAAATATATGTATTATATGGTTGTCAAATTTTAAATTACCTTTCTTCGGTTTTATATCAAGCTGTTATTTCAAACATCACCCTACTCATGGGATTAATTTTATATTGCCTTTAATGTTAGTATATTCTTTTTTAATGCACATCATGAACGTTTAGGCTATAACTTTCTGTGTATGCAGGTGTTTCAGGATCTATGCCACCAACTCTGAGAAACGATAGAACTTGCAGAGGGGAACATTTTTTGTCAAGCAACCACCATCATCCGGCGCATCGTTAAGGAAATATTTACCCGTTTGAAGCGTATCTGGTAGGATAGGTTTGAGAGGCACAGCCAGTACACTTTGACTCTCTGTTTACAACCGCTGAATCAAGTGACATCGCCTCTTCCTTGTCCCTTACGTCTGGTTAAGTTTGGTAGCTCTGAGACGTACAGCCAAATTTAACTCGGTGTTTGTGAACAACAGCTCCACCTTCAGAAAGTACAGGGACTGGGACCAAATGACTTCGCACCTCGCGTTCAGTTTGTCCAGTGGTTTCTGCAACGAAACGTCTTGCTTACCGATGAAGCCTGCTTCACATGAGAGGATACTTCAGCAGCAAGAACAGCCACATCTGGGATGTTGAGAATCTTTATGCAGTGTTCGATAGACCAACTCACCAACAAAGTATACCGTAAACATCTGGGCTGGAATCATTAGTGATCATCACCTACGACCTTTCGTTTTGCCACCGCTTTGAGTTAAATGGGCTGGTGGATGTGTGATACTGGTCACATATCTTCCTGTATCGGTTGGATGTACGCTCACCTCTACCGTGCGCACGCGTGCACGAGGCCGGTAGTTGGGTTGGCAGCCCAGATCCTTCGCGGACCGTAGCGCTCCAGGAATTATTTTTATCTCCCTGGCATGCAGACATGCAGATTTTCGAGGAAACCTCAATATACCCTTAGTGTGATAATTGTTTCTTTATTTAAAGTTTGTTAAAAGTGGGTGAAACGATTTTGATTATACTGTTTGATACACTGGTACGAGGAACAGAATAAATATATTTAAAGTTTTCTAGTAATATGCTCTAAAATCCCTTAATTTGAACTGAATTTTGTATAACTGTGAAACAATAAGTTATAGGCAAAAAATTAGTGTAGAAAAAGTGTAAAGCTTATTACAATATACCATTTGTGTTAAGTCACTCCTTTCTACACTATGTGATCAAAAGTATCCGGACACCCCACAAACATACGTTTTTCATCTTAGGTGCACTGTGCTGCCACCTACTGCCTGGAACTCGTTATCCGCGACTTCAGTAGTCATTAGATTACGTGAAACAGCAGAATGCGACGCTACGTGGAACTCACGGATTTCGAACGTGGTCAGTTGATTGGGTGTCACTTGTGTCAGAAGTCTGAACGCGAGATTTCCACACTCCTAAACATCCCTAGGTCTACTGTTTCTGATGCAATAGTGAAGTGGAAACGTGAAGGGATATGTACAACACAAAAGTGTACAGGCCGACCTTGTCTGTTGAATGACAGAGACCGCCGACATTTGAAGAGGGTCGTAAAGAGTAATAGGCACACATCTATCCAGACCGTCATACAGGAATTCCAAACTGCATCAGGATCCACTACAAGTACTATTACAGTTGGGCGCATGGTCGAGCGGCTGCTCATAAGCCACACATCACGCAGGAAAATGCCAAACGACGCCTCGCTTGGTGTAAGGAGCGTCAACATTACACTATTGAAGAGTGGCAAAACGATGTGTGGAGTGACGAATCACGGTACACAATGTGGCGATCCGATGGCAGGGTGTGGATATGGCGAATGCCCGGGAACGTCATCTGCCAGCGTGTGAAGTGCAAACAGTGAAATTCGGAGGTGGTGTTATGGAATGGTCGTGTTTTTCCTGGAGGGGACTTGCACCCCTTGTTGTTTTGCGTGGCACGATCACAGCGCAGACTACATTGATATTTTAAGCACCTTCTTGCTTCCCACTGTTGAAGAGTAATTCGGGATGGCGATTTCATCTTTCAACACGATCGAGCACCTGTTCATGCTGCACGGGCTGTGGCGGAGAGGTTGCACGACAATAACATCCCTATAATGGACTGGCCTGCGCAGAGTCCTGACTTGAATCCTGTAGAACACCTTTTGGATGTTTTGGAACGCCAACTTCGTGCCAGGCCTCACCGACCTACATCGATACCTCTCCTCAGTTCCGCACTCCGTGAAGAATGGGCTGCCATTACCCAAGAAACTTTCCAGCACCTGATTGAAAGTATGCCTATGAGAGTGAACGTTGTCATCAAGGGTAAGGGTGAGAAAACACGGTATTTACTTCCAGCATTACCGATGGAGGGCGTCACGAACTTGTACGTCATTTTTAGCCAGGCGTACGGATACTTTTGATCACGAGTGTAGCTGTAGCCGTTTAAGGGTATTTCCCAATGTTGTCAGAATTTTGCAGTATTTTAATTTAGCACACTAAGAAAATGTTGTGTCCATTTTTTTTTTCTCTTTTTAGGCGATGCATACGGTATTCAAAATATCAAGTCTTACATAAAAGTAGCGAGTTTATTTTTATGCATTGGACTGTCGTACTCTTGTCCTGTATGTTTGAAGCTGAGAAATGGTTATTGGTCCATTTTGGAAACATTGGCCATGATTAACACATGTAAAACACAAGCTCCTTTTGCGAATAATTTCAAGACTAAATATGAAGATAAATTTTAATGGATGCAAAAAGTCATGTGTCGAAAATTATATTTTCCCCCTTATTGGTGGTTAGCACTCTTAAAGGGTTTCCTAGTGCACTATTCATCTTGTTTTCATTTTCCTTTACTGTCACATGGACTTGTATGTCATGGGAAGTGTATGCTAACTCTGCGTAGACCTGTTTTGATGGAGGGTATCATGGAAGAGTTTTGTAATATTGGTTGGAATAAGAATTTTAAGTGCAATAATCCCAAATGCGAGCCTCAGCGTAACATCTTGCTAGGTAATTTGCAGAATTTATTTGTTCCAACTATATGCTCCTAGCATACAAAAAGGAGATATATGGGATGCTTAATAACCTTCTAGCTGATAAATAAATGCTGAACTTATATATTGCTTACTTGAGAGCTAACACCAAGAATATCTTTTAATCCAGGCTTATAATGCACAAAAAATGTTTAACATAAATGTTTTACTTTGAAAAAATTTAACAACCATGCAGAAGTATTGTATTTCACAGATTGGATTCTCTTAACAAAAAAAGGATAGATAATAATAAAACCTGGCCACTTCGGTCAACCAGGCGTGTGTAAACAGGTGCGCTTGTATGTTTAGCCTTACTGCACCAGGGAAGGAGCGACATCAGATAAGTATGTCACTGTTAATTAACACTAACACGCACGTCACAACGGAATGTGTACGTCGCCCCTCGTGCCAGGACATGACTTGGGTCTCTCAGTTTCAACTAATTTTGTACGGGACATGATGACCTAAGAGCATTCTCCAACATGCAGTCACTCTCACTATGGTTATTATCAACCTTCAAATTTCTTCCTTACTGAACCCGCTGCACCCCTCTGGAATGTAGGCAGCATTACTTTCCATAAACCACAAGGGTGCAATGTCATTTACAACATTTTTACGCATTCTGCTTAAGACTTGCAACATATTTAACACATCAAGTGGATACTGCAATCTCTGCTCAATTTAACATGTCCAAACGACTTCCTAGTTTATAAAATATTCTCATTAACCCAGTGAAAGAGTTGTACAAATCTTCCTCTTAGTATACCGACTCCTAGGTCGCAATAGTGTTTTCCCCCTTAAGGTTTCCACCTTCAAGAAACCAACATTTAAATCCACCCAGCCGATATCAGTTCTCTATGTGACTGGCCTGAAAAACAATCTGACACACAAAAACGAACCAATGAACGATGTTATAACAGATGTGAAATGAAAGGTAGGTTCAGATAGCGCCCTATGAAGCAGTTTCACTGCAATTTGTTCACAAGGAAAGGCTAAACAACGTAATTTGGCCTTGTACAGGAAGGGGTGAACAATTATTTGCATATGTCGTTAAACTGGGTGACATTTGTGTGAGAGCTTTCATCAGCGACATGGAGACGAAAGTTGAAATTATTGCCGCTGTCGAACGGCAATATCCAAGCTGATATTAAGAAAACTGCAGTGTGGTATGAAAACACAAGATTTAAGTTGTAGTGTTACTCTTCAGCAGTTCGGCCATATTTTGGGGAAGGTAAAGCACTCTGCCAATCCAGTGGCTAGAATTAAACTCAAAAACAGAGCAGGTCACGCTAACAGAGGGAAGAGCTAGTTTGTCAGTACCAACATAAACTGCTACGTTTCATTATGGGTTACATTTTATGCACTCAAGTATAAAGTTTTAGTCCTTAAATTCTTATTTCACTGAAAGTATACTTTCTGAACTTTTCGCTGCATTTTAATTTACGGAACGATTAAAAGTGTCTTACTGATGTAAATGTTAGAAGAGCAACTCATCCACACACACACACACACACACACACACACACACATATATATATATATATATATATATATATATATATATATACTACGTATAGTAAGTAGGGGAAGTATTGCATTCCACTCAAAAATTCGATACCGAGATTTACCCAGAAATACACATTTTGAGCCCTCTTGAATTCAAAAAAAAGTAATTTTGGAAACATCTCCATTGGTGTGTGTGTATGTGTGTGTGTGTGTGTGTGTGTCTGTCTATGTGCGTCTGTGTGTCTGTGAACAGCATAACTCAGAAACGAACAGTCGGATAAACACCAAACTTGTTATTTAGGTTCAGTATCTTCTAGAGATGCGACACGAAGGTCTTAAATAAAATCCCCCATCACAGATTACCCTTTACATGAACATTTTTCGAAAATTTTAGTTTTCTCAAAAATGGCTCTGAGGATTTTGATTATAATATCATATATTTAAGATACTTTCATGACAAATAAAATGTATATATCGAATTTTCTGGGAATGTCTCCAAAAGTATTTTTCATTGTGAACGACTTTTGCATAATGGTAAACCATAAGAGATAGACAAAATTTTACTACACAAAAAATGTAAATCGCGTTAAATTAATTTTCCTGCATCTTTAATTTTGGTATTGAACTTAAAAACTCCATATGTGCCTCAATTCCTATTTTATTGTACCATTTTATGTCAAAATTTTCACTTTCATAAGTAGCAATAAGTCTTGTAAAATTCATTTTCCTACATCCTATTATTTTACCTTTCAGTGTACGTTCTATTGAACTTTCTGTTTTAATATTATCGTTATTCTTATAATAGGATGGTACCGATTATTTTTCTCTCCAAGCAATAGTATTGCTTTTCTCAAAACGCTTGTATCTTGTTAGTTTTCCTTCCTCCCGTCTGGTGTCGGTTGCGTCTCATTTTGGTTTTTGTTTCGAAGGCGCTGCCGTTACTGAAAGGTTCGGTGTGGGTTTTTGAGTTATGAGTCAGAGAGTTGTGTCAGGTTAATGCCAGCGAGTAGCTCCTCTTGACTTGTGGCGAGTGTTACGCCTTCTTTTGATTTTCTTTACTTTGGGCATTCTATTCATTTAAAAGACACTTGGCCATTATTGTATCTGTCTCTGAATGGAGATTGTAGACGTGTTATGCCGAAAGCAAAGGGCACCTGTTCTCACATGCTACAGTTTTAAATTGTACCGCATAGGATTTTTGGCTAGTTAGTGTACAATTATACGGTCATTTAGCTTATTTACCCTTTAAAACAAATTATAAGTGAATTGCTAATTTACTTTAGTGCTGCAAAGTATTAGATGCACTTTTGTATCTTACATACAGAGACTGCAAGGGTTATTCAGAGTTTGTAACACCTTGTTTCGTATGTGTAGTACATTTACGCACAGTAAACACATTAGTAAATGTATCTGGCGGTTAAATTTCTTACGGAACCTGGCATTATTGCCCTCTACTTTTCATGTAACGGTAGTAAGCAATATGCAAGACAAACGGGGAGACCTGGTGGCGCAGGACATTGTATCCTAGATAATCAAAATTCATAACCTGTTCTATAATCAGCCCATTTATATATAGCACTTTAAGTGTTTTTTCACCTCTAAGATGCCAAGACTAGCTTAAATATAGTTCCTAAATATAAACAAAAGGAGATAATGATCATCATGGTCTGTCGGGTTCCCATTTGAATTCTGTTTGGGTCAAGGTGACCTGATGGAGTTCCCGGGGTTTTCTTACAATCACCTCAGCTCATTTTCTCGTCTTTTCATAGGTTTATGCTAACCGGATAAATGATGTGAAGTATAAAAAGGAGATACGGATGGGTCGGGAATAACAAAAGAGAGGAACATTACAAAAGAGGCGAATAAAGAGAAAAAGGAATTACAGCGACCAAGAAAAAAAGGGGTGGCGAAGAAAGAAAGGAAGAACATTGCGAGAGACCGTGTAGTTGGGAAGGAGCTAAGACTTGAGCAGAAACAGAAGTGGATGGATGAAGAAATGCAAGATTAAGGATAGCATTATGAAACTCAGAATAATATTGCTTGTGACTTGGTTGTCTTCATATGAAAGGTAACTCCCAGATACAGTTTGTTTGCAGCTTAGCGCGCTCGCTCGGCGGTGAGCCATTTAGAGAAAGCTCTAAGCCCGGAAAACGTCAGCCTGAAGACATCTTGATCCCCTCCTTCACCAGGCATGATGCCTACTTTCACATTAATATACATGCGAAATCCGACACTGTCGCTCCGCTCTTGTTGTTATGACTGGGAGATTTGCTCTCCTCAAGGTTTGATAGAATAATAATTTAGTTTACCACAGCAGTATCATCTTTTCTAAGTCCGAGGAACGTTTCATATTTTATGTGCTACGTCAAAATGTGCCACTCTGCCTTGATGTAAGCCCTCTCGTTGGCAGAGACGAGCGTGTACGGGTCGCTGCCAGTGTAATTGACTATTTCAGTGCAAGAAGCGGAAATCTCTCTGCTATCTCTTTTTGCTGAACGAGTAGCATATGGAGCGCTCTCTTCTTAAAAGGGAAACGTTAACAGATATTAAAATGGGTAAAATGGTTTAGACTACCATTTGCTACCAATGCAAAGAGTGTGGTATTGTCAAGCGCTGAATCCTTCAACATTTCTCAGCAAAAAATCGGTACTGCCGCCCAAAGGTAAATGCACAGTTTATACTATGTATTTAACGCGCATTTCATATTAATTTAACAGACTTTATATTTAAATGCCTATATTATCAGACATTGCAGGGCTGATTTTTAAATCTCAATGACTTTTTCATCTAATACTGCATTTCCTTCCACCCAGTTCGTCCTACTCCTTGTCAAATCTTACTTTTTCTGGCATCTACCTATAATATGTAGGAGGAAGTGCTGTATTCCACCCAAAAGTTTGATTTAAAATCTTACCAGAAATACATCTTTTAAAACCCCCTGAAAAAAGAAAAGCATTCTTAGAAAAAGATCTGTTTGTATGAATAGGTGTGTGTATATGTGTGTGTGTGTGTGTGTGAACAACATAACTCTAAAACGAAATGTCGTGTGAATACCAAACTTCTATTTTAGTTCAGTATCTTCCAAAAATGCGACAAGAAGATTTTCAAAAAATTACTCCACCTATCCTTTATGTGGTACATTTGTTGAAATTTCTTATTTTCTCAAAAAACGGCTGTACCAATTTCGATTTGATTAATATATACTTAAAATACTTATAACACAATTAAAATGCATGTTTTGAGTTTTCTAGTAGTAGCCTGTGAAGTCCTGTTCATTCGGAAGTTATTTTGTATACTAGTGATACTTAAAAGATAAACAAAAAGACACTACCCAAAAAATGTAAATCTCTTTAAAACACACAGTTTAATTCAAACAACTCTTTTTGTGACTTCAGTCCTTTCCGAGGCATACGTTGTTATTGATTTAAATTTGCCAATACTTTGCCATTTTTTTGCTTTCTTTACAACGTATGTAGTAGATAGAGAAGGTTCCATTCCACCAAAAAAAGCGATACCGAGGTTTCACCAGAAATACATGTTTTGAGGCATTTGAAACATGGATCTTCGGCTTTTCGTGCAACTGTTCTAACCATCTGAGCTGCTACGACAAAATGCCGAAACTACATTAAATTCTCCAACTGACTCACATTTTTTCAGGTAAATCACAATGCGTTCTCAAATTCATTTTTAAATAACACATATACCTCAAAGACGACTTACGATATTATAAGTAGGCTGCTTAGCATGCTACCTCCAAATCCAGAGGTCCCGTGTTCAATTTCCGGCTGGAGGTTGGGAATGTTTCTTTAGTCAGGATCATTACCCATCCTCCCTAGAGTCTGGAAGTACGAGGTGCGTTTTTAAAGTAAGTACCGATAATTTTTTAAAAAGCAAAAGAAAATGATTTTCCAAATACTTTATTGTCATTCATTACCTTACACCATACACTACTTCTTCACATAGTCACCCCCGTAATTCAGGCACTTGTCGTAACCAGTTTTGTATGCCTTCGTCAAAGAATGATGCCGCCTGTGATGAAAGCCAGGTCTGCATTTCTTGTTTCACATCATCATCGTCACTGAAATGTTTTCCACCAAAGAATTTCTTGAGATGAAGAAACAGATACAAATCGCTAGGTGCCAAATCCGGACTGTAGGGAGGGTGGTCCAATTGTTCTCACCAAATAATGCGAGCAGATTTTGAGTTTGTTTGGCTGTGTGTGTCCGGGCATTGTCACTCATTATTATTTCCCCATAAACCTCACACAATCGGCGATAAATGTTTGCTGGCGTAACATTTCTCGTATTCAAAAAATGATTCACTGATCTGACTTCTCAGTCGGTAGGTCGTTAGATTGTTTTGAACATTTAGAAACGCTCTAACAATAGGAAAACACTACGTGCAATCGCTCACAGCTGCGCCTGGCTTCCTAATGGATAGAGTAAATGATCGCACGTGTTCAAAATTTCGACTGCAGCGGCCAGATATTAAAAACGGTATTTATTTTAAAAATAAGTCTCGTATGAATGGTAGTGTGAATGCACGCGTGACTTTAATGTAATAACCAAAGTAATACCAACCCAAAGACTAACACCACTGTAACAGAGTATCGATTAGTAATTGTTCCAAAGCTAAAAAAGCTCCTATATCGTATGACCTTAGATGTTAAAGGCGACATATAGATGGAACATATATAAGTCCCAGGCTTAATAGTAACCAACTAGGCGAATCAGTGTTAATCACCTGCCGTGTGTAGGCTGAATTTAGAAAGGTAGAATCAGACTGAAAAGTTCAATGCCATAGCTGGCATGTATTGAACCGTTCAATCTGATTCTAGCTTTCCAATACGTAGGTATGTAGTCGACTAGCATTTTTAAATCTTTACTAGCGAATGTTGACGCTACTGACGGATATGAATTATGATCACTGTTGTGCGTATTCTCATTATTATCTCATGATAAATATATATTTATGGAAAAATTACAAAAATATGAATCTCAAAGCAGAGTCCATTTATTATCTATAAAAATCTTTCCCATAATAGACTTGGTAAATGTTACAATATCAATG
The DNA here is from genome assembly GCA_030765065.1 of Deroplatys truncata. Classification (NCBI taxonomy): domain Eukaryota; kingdom Metazoa; phylum Arthropoda; class Insecta; order Mantodea; family Mantidae; genus Deroplatys; species Deroplatys truncata. The sequence goes on along the minus strand of CM060978.1, from coordinate 166,234,740 downwards.
TTGAAGAAGAAGGGCTTGAACTGTCATTGACACTCAAATTTGAGGTTAGCTTTAGCATATTGTACAACATAATATAAACAGATCTTTTATTGCTTACAGCAAGAGGAGCCTGGATTGCGTAAGATGTGTAAAAAATTATAGTAATAACGATTTGAAATAAACGTGTCTCACCGAACTGAAAATGTTTAATTAATTAATAAGTTATGTTCAGCGTTAAAATTATTGTAATATTTTCTACATTTATTTAAAAAGTATTTGAGACAGATTATCTTTACGTTATTAGCACCACGCTTTAAGCGCCAATTTTGAGAGAGTGTTGTTAAGCTCCATGTTTGGGAGCCAATATGAAGGTAGATGCAGCCCCACTGTTGGAGAGCTAAACTTGAAGTTGTTTATTACTGCTGTTTGCACCACGTATTGCGGGAGATATGCTTCTTGGAGTGTTCGGCCCACGTGTGACACAAACTTCCCGGTGGCCTTCGCCTCACGTTCACTTTTCCGGTGGCCTTCGCCCCACGTTCGCTTTTAACTTTTATTTTAATGTTTATTTGTATATTATATATGTATACCTCTGCTGCGTCAGTAGTAATTTGCAGAAACACGTATCTCTTAGCAGGGGTAGTATCGCTAAAGAATGAAGGTTTACACAAATTATAATGGTATTTAAGTTTGTTTTATTAATCTTTCTCACGATTAAATAACACTTCACTGATGTATCATACTGTAGAGCTGTGATATTATTGCTTAATTGCACTTTTTAACACGTAAACTTTATACTGTTCACGCCGTAATGAACTTTTTGTCCCACACTGAATACGTACCGAGCGAACTGCTCCGGAATGCTGCCTTCTAGCATCTGGCGTCTACCGCTTAAAGTTGTACATTTACTATATTTAAAGTCTGAACTAATTTTACCCCAATAGAATACTTTTATTTAACTTAAAGCTTTTCTAGTTTTTGATTGGCTATTTATAAACTGTTTTAAATATTACATCATTATTCCAAGAATTATTAGGAGCATTATTAAACTATCTAATTTATTGTTGCCTCAAAGTTCCCTCATTGTTAGCAACTTTCGGCTTCTATTCTCACAGCTCCTACATTGTTAAATTACATAATACATTACATAACATTATTATACATGTGCATAGTAATATAAACATAATACAATGACTGTTACATACATTTTATGTATTATATTATACACATATTGCTTTTAGGCGGGCTTTTATTACATTTTATATTATATAATTAGACTGATATCGTTTAAGTGTTAAAAATACTGTCTCATATTAAACATATAAATTTCAAATATTCTTTAAAGTTGCACAGCCTTAGAAGATATGGCGCAAATTAACAATCAATATATAGAAAATTATATACGACATATCTAAATCTTTAATGTTCAAACATGAATATATTCAGCTGTGTTAATAGCAAACGAAAGGTGTGTTAGAATACATATTCATTCAACATCTCATGAATTAGCTAAAACATTGAAACAGGCTGTTTTTAAATACTCTTCTAGTAATTAATAGTCTTTGGCTCCTCCTAAAACTTTCTATTAATAAGCATTACAAGATTTGAATAATATCGCCTCAGCTTTAAAATTTCAAAATTATTTTTCCCGCAATTATCATTATTTAGTCGATGAATTCTTGCTTAGGTTTTATGATATATTGAAGATATAAAGCTTGTTATTACACGTTGCTCATTTTTGTATTTTTATTGGCAATTACATGTTATTCATACAGCCAATGACAATAACAATAACAAGGAATAATCGAATAAATTTACAAAGAACACTTACATGTAGTCTTCAAACATTTCAGTGCATAATGATGGAAATTTGGTGTTGATATTTACTAGGTTTAACCTTTTTATGAGATCACAGATGATGGATACCATTAAATTATAATATTGTTTCTTTTTTAATACTTAGCTATAACTTTTTAAATATGGTAAATTTTAACCCTTAAACGTTACCTTACTCACTCTTATGCTTAGCTATTGTGGATGAAGTTTCACCCGCTAAATACTTTAAATAATTTATCTCTATGTATTTTTACTTTCTCTATTACATTAGAGCCATTTTAGAGGGAATAAAAATTACGCTATTCAGAGGTTCCAAGAAACGCGCGCGCGCTTTTTTCTAAATGCATTTTTCAGGGTTCAGGGAGCCTTAAAACACGTATGTTTGATAACATTATGAAATCGAATTTATGGGTGTAATACATACTTCCTCTGTCTACTGTAAGAATGCAGTAAAGAAAGTAATTGTTCTGTTATAAGTTATATATAATATTGCATATCACAATTGCAACATTAAGTAAAATTAATCCAGGACCCAAAACTCCTATCTTAAACATTCGGCATAAATTTCCTTACCTTTCATTTAACTTTTGCAAATCTTACTGAATAAATCTTTATATTCCAAATTGAACAAACTGCAACAATAGTACTGGATATATTTAAAAGTATGCCTATTTTGGACATTGCTTCTTTTGGTAGTCAACTAGCTATCAGGCCCTTGTTTTACAGCTCTAGTTTTTTTCAACAGTGAAAGTACCCGTAACCTTTCACGCTATGCATAGCTCAGCATTATGCATGTATAATGGTGGCCATGAGAGTGTAGAGTTTTTCGATTAGGGGTTTAATGAGGTAACGCTCTCAGGAGGGGCGTAAGAACAGGCCTGCCAATATAAATCACCGAATTAACTTGGAGGAGTTCCATTGTTTCATTCCCCTCTTCTAGCGCGTGCGCACTGTTACTAAAGGTGCTACTTTCGTGATTTATGTGGGCACTACTCCCTACGGACGGACACTACTCTGGCATTAAACGTTCTGATGAAAGGCTTAAATCCGAGCACGATCTGAAGCTTCTAGGACGTTCATTTCACTGCAAGGAATTTGAATCGTCGAATTTAATGGCGGCTTGTGAATGCTGGTTTAACTGTACGATTCGCAGTTTCTGCAGGAAACCATCTGAAGCAAAGAGAAATTGGGTTAGGGTGGTTATATCATAATTCTATAGCATTTGGCTAGTTGCATCCAGTTTGAGACCTATTTTATCAATGTTCGAAACATACCTATTACTATACAAACTTTTTTTTTACTATCTCTACCACGTACCTTGTAGGTAATGAAGGTATTGCTTTCTATCCAAAAATCCGATACGGAGATTTCACAGAAAGGGCATGTTTTGAGGCTCCCTGAATACAAGAAACGCATTTTAGAAAAATAATCGTGTATGTTTATACATGTGTTTGCTGTGAACAACGTAACTTAAAAACGAAAAGTCGGATAAACACCAAACTTGGTATTTAGGTTCAGTTCATTCTAAGGATATGACACGAAGATTGTCAAGAAAATTTCCCATCCCCAAATTTCCCCTTACATAGAAGATTTTTCTGAATTTTTTATTTTCAAAACAATAGCTCTTAAAGATTTTGATTAAAACGCGTTATTTTAATATTTACGCCACAAATAAAATGTGTATCTTGAATTTTCTGGAAATAGCCTTTGGAGTGCTCTTCATTCGAAAGGAATTCTGTATAATCTTGTATAACTGGTGAATGTTGAGCGATAGACGAAAACATACTGGACAAACTGTAGATCTCTTTAAAACACATAAATTATTTCAAACAACCTTTTCTGTGGCATAATCCATTTTCGAGATATCCGTTATCAATGGATCGAATTATTCAGTACTTGGTCATTCTTAAAGTTCTAATATTCACTTGTTTCTCACAATTACATGGAAACAGTATGGAATTTTAAGGCAGCGTAGCGTGTGTGTATATATACTACTTTCGGCAAATTATTATTTGTATTAAATTAAGTAGATAGAGAAATAAGCATTTGTAATAACAGTTAGTGTACACACTAATAAGCGATAAAGGTTAGAGAAAGTCATGTGAATGTAGCACATCAGATTTTATCTATTATTCGATTCTATAAAGCGATTTTAGCTTCATTTCGAATATAAAAATTGTAATATTTAAGATAGTTATTAATTTTTCTGTAATAAACAGCAATATAAGAATATAAACGCACATAAACAAAAACATAGCTGATGCCTAATCTGAAAAATTTAGTGTTAAATTCACGTGACTTACTCTACCCTCTGTCGTTTGTTAATGGGTATACAAGTTATTGTTATGAAAGCTTGTATACTTCAATTTAATGGAGGTTAACCTTTGAAGAAATATTAAAATACACATTTCGTTATTGGTAAAAAGAGAACAGCAATAGTCAAATGTTTGAGAACTGGACGGTATATGTTGGCCTAAAAATTCCATACTCTTTGCATGCAATCGCGAGAAATAACTGAATGTCGACAGTACTTTAAAGCATGACAGAGTATTGAACAATTCGAAGCATTAAAGACGGTTATCTCGGAAATGGCTTATGGCACAAAAAAGTTGTTTGAAATAAAATGTGTGTTTTAAAGAGACTTGCATTTTTGAATAGTACGCTTTCGTCTATCGCTTAACGTTTACCAGTTATACAAGATTATATGAAATTCCTTGCGAATGAACAGGACTTTACAGGCTGTTCCCAGAAAAATCAAGATATACATTTTGTCATGAAATTATCTTTAATATACGGTACGAGTATTTTAATGAGAATCGCTAGAGTCATTTTCGAGAAAATAAAAGTTTCGAAAAATGTTGCTTGTAAAGGTAGTTGGGACAGGAGAATTTTCTTAAAAATCCTTGTGTTGCACTTTTGAAAGACATTGAGCTTAAATACCAAGTTTAGTACCTATCGACTTTTCATTTAGGCGTTATGGTGTTTACAGTGAAGCCGGAATTATAAAGGCAATAATTATTATAATATTCTGAGAAGGATAGCGATATAAAATAAGTAATAATATATTTAAAATAAGTATGTATAAAAAGGAGAAGCATTGTGAAAATTGTTGACTGTAAAAGCGACAGAAAGTCCAGACAGGCACAGTTTTGTTAATTAGGGACCAGCCTCAGGTAGAAAGGATAAATACCATTGAAGCCAGTTTCTCTTGTAATTATTGGGTGCAGCTGCACTTGGCCTGGTGAAGGTCATTCTAGGCTTCAGGACGCCGAGTTGTGACGAGCGTTTGAGGGGAGAGTAGGGGAAGTAGTTGCTTGTTTTTCCTTGTAGCGCGGTGGTGAAATTCAGTTTGTCCTGAGCGATCGGCGAGAGCGAGACGACATTCTCGTCGAGTTGTGAACATTGGCGGCGAACATGCAAGAGGGTAGAACGTTCAGCTGTAGTTAATAATCTTCGGTCTTGATAAGACACAGTAGCATCGTATGCATTTAAAAGTGATCGGAAAACCTTAAGTTTTATTTTAAATGGTGAATATAAAAGTGTTCCAAGAAAGCGTTCGTGTTTCTCTGTACACATCCACGCATACCCATTGATTAAGATCTCATGCTGGAGCAGTCGTGGCAAAAGAAGAACCATCTAGGAGGAGAAACGCAGCAATCGTGAGGCAAAGGTATTGCTTCATTGATGGAGGACGTAGCGTGGCTGCGTCAACAGACATACCTTTTTCTAAAAATGCTTTTTTATTCAGGGAGCCTCAAGATTGTTGGCAAAATCTCGAATCATATTTTAGGATGGAATGTAATATCTTCCATACTTGCTATGTACGCGATAGAAGAGCAAAAATGGGCGTGGTAAGTTGCACTGCCAAGGTATTTACATTTATAAATAAACTTATAGGTGGAAAATAAACAAAACTCCACGTGGACATATTTTCAATTCTATAATCCATCAAATAAAGTGTTTGGGAACCCTTTTTGACGCAGTTCGCCTACATCTACCTTTAATCGAAAGATTCCAGTTTGTGCAGAAAATAATTTGGATAGTATTTACATAATGAGTCTATAGCATTTTGGTAGTTCCACTTAATGAAAAAAACTCGGATCTGAAAAACAAAATATCCCTGCCTATTTATAGATACTGATATTTTACAAGTTCACAATACTGAAATTATAAATATACTATACATAGAAACGTTTCTCTAAAAATGGTTTTGTTTTATTCATGGATCTCAAAACGCGAATTCTAGGCGAAATCTCTATATCGAAATTTTGGGTGGAATACAATATTTAATCTTCTTAAAAATTTTATTTAATTATGGTCGCTTCAACTATAAAGATATAACGCGACTACTTTAGAAAACAGAACATGATTACAATGAAAATTACAATATTTTAAAACAGTGATAGTATATACAACATTAAATTCTCCAGATAAGTGTGCTATACAAGTTATACAACTTTGTTGTTTCCATAAAGTTTAAAGTTCTTTGTTGTGCTGAATTTAGAGCGTCTGGTAGGTTTTGGGGAGTCACATCTTTCTCTGTGCTGTACATAGCCACGAGGTCGCACATAGGAGGGGGGTCACATTGAGGAGATGTTTGTGTATTATAGAAGTATGTCCAATACGTAATTGAGTTTATACAACTTGGTCTTTGCGGTTGAAATGATGATGTTGAAGTTTGCACTCGGAAATTTAAACATCGTGTAACTTCCTTCTAGATGTGGCTTTCCATGTTTGTCTCCATTGAATAATGCAAGTCTTTTTGATGAAGTTGATGAAGTCCGTTATGGGATCATGATGTCCTAAGGGGGACGTTTGATGGCTCCTTTGGCTGCCTGATCAGCTGATTCATTTCCATAATTCCGATATGAGACGGAGTCCAGGAGAATGATACTGATTTACCAGAGATTATTTATGAAGTTCTTTAATAATATTTTGAGGGATTGAGCTTTGTTGAAGGGTTGATAAAGCACTTAAGAAGTCGGAAAATATTATGTAATTATGTAGGTTATCTTTTTAAGTATATATTCCTATGAAAGTCGAATTGCGAACAATTCACAGGTATAGATAGAAAGATAGTTGGGAGGACTATATTGTATGGTGTAATCAGAGAATACCGCTGTAGATCCATTATGACCATCAAGTCTGGTTCCACGAGTGAAGATATGAGTGTGGATCGAGACATTATCTTACTTTAAGAGCTATCAGAGAAAGTAAACAGCGCTCGGAAATGGGGTGGGGGGGTTAACCATATGTCCAATGAATGAAAAAGAAACGCAGTAACAATTCAGTAACTAAGAGGATTTGTAAGATTAGTGTTAACGCAACTATTTAAAATGAAAATATAACGGGCAGGAATGCTAAGCTCTGAAAGTGGCTCCAAGAGCCATTTAGTATACAGAGAAAGCCAGCGGTAAGGTCTCGCATTCGAGAGGTCCCGAGTTCGATTCCCGTTGAGCCGGCTACTCTGACCATGGTTCTTTTCTCCTGATTTCCTCTACCCAGTAACTATGTTGTGTGGTTTCTGTTTAACCACGAATTTCCTGTCCCTTCATATGTTTCAGGTGGGCTTCGAGGCCGTGCAGTGTCAGTCGGTGTTGGAGGGATGGTGCAACATTCTTGCTCATTGGAAAGTTCTTCTCGGCCCTGCCAGATGTCTTCTTGGGGCCACCTACGATCGAGTTCTCTCCGACTCCGCCAGAGGGAAGCCTTCTCTGAGCAGCGCGATGGTATGATCAGGTCTTTAAGCTTGAAATCGTTAAGGAGCTCTGTGGCGTTCCTGTCACCCGTCTCCTGCGGTACCTTCACTGCATCTGTTGCTCCTGGAGGGTCGATAACCACAAAGAATCCGTCTTGGGTCGAGTGAGTGAGGAGCCCCTCTCCGTTTTCTTGTAATGGTATAGCGCACAAAAATGAATTATATAAAGAATCAATAAATAAGAGTGGAGCTGTAGGAAAAACTTTAACGGAAAGCTATAGGAAGGCATGAAAGATCATAGTCCTGCCACGTAGAGCTGTGAACTGAAGCTATGGTTTCCGGCCACGGAATGCGCCCGGGTTTCATCTCACCGGAGGGAGGGTTGTGGATTTTATATCCTGAGTATAGAACCGGTGCCCACTCAGCTTCGAGAGGTAATTGATGAGCTACGATAGGCAGCTATTCTGTCCACGGAAGTCAACATTCTGACTGGGGTTACATGATGCTAGCTAAATCACCTTCCCGTATCTGTTGAATAATCGCCTACTTCTGACGTGCGTACGTAAGGCCGGCAGTCAGTCTGGCAGGTCTAGGCCCTCCATAGGCTATAACGCCACGGGATTATTATTAAAGAACATAGAGCGCATAGAAGAGGAAAGATCGTCGTCTGTGAAAGAACTAAGCGAAGGAGAGTAGGAAACTACGCAAACGATGGTAGATATGTCTAAGACACGAAGAGCAGCAGAGGAATAAGCTATTTATGATCATTTGTCAATAGTTCCAATTTAGTTCCAAGTTCTAACTTATGAGCACAAGTTGGAAAGCTCATCTATCAGGTGCAGCACTAAAATTCCTGGAAGCCAGCAAAGCAAACGTTGCCTCGCACATCCATTATCACGGGCCTTTAACATTACCTCCATCCAAAGGTGCATTCAAAACAATTCTTTTAATATGAAATCCCTTGAAATGCACGCAAAGCGAACTTTACACAAACGAGCTTGTTATTATGATGTATAAGCATAATTGACTTAGAAAGCACAAGATTTAAGTATCTTATCTGTTGGTCTATGTTACAACTTAACAGGATAGAGTTATCTTACTATTTCCCTTCCTCTTTTTTACATTTTTTCCTTCTTTTGCTTTTCCCCTTCTCTTTACTTCCCTTCCCTTGCATTTCTTTTATGGAAACTGTGATTCGTGTTTAGGAAGATCTGCGTTTGTAATTGAATTATATACACGTTGAATTTCATAAAGTCTAAATATATATTATTTAATTTTCGTGATGTGGTTCCGAAATTTTTACAGTGGCATCATCGCAGTGTACCATGTTACAGCCATAAAACGTTCCACAGTGATTAATGCGATGACTGATGATTAGCCTTTAACAAGAATGAAACAATAAAATTGCTTTCCATTAGCTTTCTGCTTCGTGGGCAGCTTAATTTCTTCTAAAGAAACTCAAGAAGTTATTTTACTCTCATGGAATTTAACTTAAACCATACTGACAGATTTATTAACAGTTACTATTTATGTAATTTGTAGCATTTATAATTATTATTAATTTGCATTTAAAAGCTACAGATAAGTAAAGCTATCCCTTGATTAAAATTGTTGTGTACAATAACTGGTAGGATTATTTTTAAAAAACATCAATGATGTAAATATTAAATTTATACCAAATAGTTTCAAATCTTGCTTTTACTATTACAATCATTTTTATAATACAACTCTTGTAATAATGTTTATAATAGGTCACTTTGACTGTATGTATGTATGTGTGTGTGTGTGTGGTGTGTGTGTGTGTGTGTGTGTGTGTGTGTGTGTGTGTGTTGTGTGTGTAGGTAGGTATGAAATACTGTAGCGCAGCTATAGACCGTGCATAACATTATGCCAGATTAATCCATACATTAAACATATCTAGCACATGGTCGTTACCGAATTTTGGAGGAAATTAGAGCCTGTTTTCCGGATGTTGACACTTTTATAACCAACAAGGAACCCCTCAAGAATTAAACTATACGGAACCGCTATAAGGGGACGGAACCTGGAATTCCCTTTACTCCACAGCCAAAGTAATTTGGTGGGGAACCTAGCTCCAGGCTGCAATATGCTAAGCTCAATAAAATACGACAAAGTTTTTAATGCTATTAATGTCTTAGACGATAGAAAAATTCTGTTATTGTGAAATAGGAAGGAAAGGAAATAATTTCACCAGCTTTGTTTTAAAGTTTTTCATATATGCAGAATAATTTCAGTAATACTACAACTATAGTAACATATGTATTTGAAAGCATAGAAACTTAGAGTACCAGGGGCTCTTGAGGCAATAGGACAGGTTTCAGAAACACTGAGTGGGATATAAAGCTGGAACTTCTCAGAAATGTGTAAAACGAGAGACGCGTCACTGAGCCATGGAACCTCAAGCAAGGCTGATATTTCGGTTTTTATTTGCTCTACTAAGTCAGGTGATATGGAAGGTAGTTTTTTTTTCAAAATATAACAGTTGTTTAAATGCTATTTGCATGCGATTTATGTTCAATGTATTTCGAAAATACATTATTGGATACTGTAAAAATGACAGAAAAGCCAATCTAACACAGATTTCTGTACATCAATAGCTTAATTAAATAATGAAGTAACTTGTTGTCTACCATCTATCGACTATAGACTATTAGTCTATTGACTAACCTTATCTATCTTGATGGTTTGCTTACTAAAACCCCTCTGCCTGTTGATAACACAGGACTTAAAAGCATTCATTAGAGCTAGGTTCAATATCCTTGAGCGAGGAATCAACATAACCACCGCCCTACCTAATACACGGACCCAATGCTGCACAGTCGACAGTCATAGTTCGCTTGCGTTGTTGGTATGGAGAGTTCCTCTTTGGGAGCTCTGTGTTTATGTTCTGTTCTACCCCTGAGGCTTATCTTTACAGTTCCAGGTTACCTGTGGTAACCCCTTCCCCTCGCCGCACTGTCGATACAAACTAGCAGCATGCACACGTTGTAAGCCAAAGGATATGTCGTAACACTGGTGATCATATACTGGTACTGGTCTTATTATAAGTATAAACTACAAAAATTTCATAAATATACGTCATGAATTTGCCACCTTACATGAATGCCTTTAAATTTATGTTGAGGAAAATAACTAAAAATAGTGTAAACTTTGTAACTTCTACTTGCACTGAATAACTTTTATAAACATAACAACAAAGTTCTGGCATGTTTCCGTTTACTGCTGAAATAGCACTTGGAGCTCTGCGAGTAGATGCTGCTGCTACTCTCTTCTACCTCTGCTATGATCTCACTCTCTACTGGGTCACCTTTGTAGCTTCTGATTTTGGAAAAGCTCTAGGCGTTGCTATGACGTGTTTACAGGACTCTTAAGTGTGACTATGACTAGGGAATGGAGGAATACCCCACAACTCGAACCAAAGTATTATTTTTGTGCCTATCACCCCAAGGAGGAGCGGATTATGTGAAGGAACTACAGGAGGCTATAGGCCCGGGCAGCCCAGCGGACAGAGATGCGCAAAGGTTCCTAATATTCCAAGCTTGATGGCCCGGTCGCACCGGCGGGTTGCTCAGAGGAATACCTTTTTAGCAGGTGTTTATTCAAAGGATACAATTTTAGAAATAGTTTCTTTAAGAAATTTAAATATTTTTATGTATATTTTGTATTTTTTTCTACTGGTTTGACATTATGTTATATTTTTTTCGTCTTTTATATTATGTTTTGTGAGGGAATTTTAATTTAATATCTATATTTATATTAAGTAAATTGACACCTACCGGCACTGCAGAGTCCCTAAGCCTAGCTGAAACATGAAAGGGGAAGCGAAACGATGCGAAATGAGGGAAAGGAAATTCATGGTGGAGAGAAACCACTCTAGCATTCACCTTGCCAACCAGGAAAATCACGAAAAACTCATTGATCAGAGTAGCCGTTCCAGAAATCGAATCCTGTACCTCGTAGGCGGAGCTATTTCTCTCGGTTTACTTAACCCTTGTTGGAAACTTTCCCATATCTTGAAAAAAAAACCTTGAGGCTATCGCATAACTAATATGGCCTATTAAATCGTTGCGGGCCCTCGTAGTCGTAGTCGCTGGGGTGTATAGCTAAGCTGAGGGTCGCGGATTCGAGTCTCGCCTTGGCATGGGTGTTTGTGTGTGTGTGTGTGTGTGTGTGTGTGTGTGTGTCTGTGTCTGTGTGTGGTGTAATTGCGGTAATAAGCGGTAACGAAAACAGTAAAAACACAAAGAGCTGAAACAAATGACAAAAACGTATGGAAAGATGTCAAAAAAAAAGAGTAAGATACATCAACTAACAGGAAATAGAATCAGATTGTAAAATTAAACCTTCTCTAAGTCTAGCAAACGAAATAAAATTGAACTGGAGTAAAGGGGCATATATACTGAACTTAGGAAGAAAGGAAAGATCAGGAATGGCATGGTTTAGACTGGGGGGCTGGAGGGCACAGAAAATGACTGACGATTCTGGCAGGAGAATCTGCCCATTCTGTGATTTGGACGAGGACTGGCTACATATTTTGGCGGAATGTGCACAGTGGGAGAACCAGCGAACAATTAAACTCAAAGAAAAATTCTTAAAGTCCCTCAAGAAAGTCATTGGCATGTTGGGATCTACTGGCTGGCCAGAGGAACTGGCAAAACATGGGCAACTTCTTGGCTAAGGTGCACGAAGCTAGCTCAAATTTGTTGAGTTAGCCAAAGGTAATTTATCTCTATTTTACTTTTTATTGTTCTTCTTTGTTTTGTTTTCTTTTTGTGTTGTTTATTTTGTCACCATACCTTGTATCTTAAATATGCATGTACGGTCAATGACCCATGCACTAAAAATTGTGCAATAGCTTCAATAATTTGAAACCAATAAAGATACCTTATATAAGGATACCTTTTTCTAAAAAAACTAGGTAAACAAAGGGAACCTTAAAAACATTGAGACAGAAAGGGAGCGAAAGGAAATTGACTGCAGTTAAGCGATAATGTTGCATAGTTTATAGTTAATAAACGCCCATTTCACTAACTAATAAAAACTGACGTTTAGTATTGGTTAATAAGTTGGCTTCCTAACTTAAACTAACTTATGTTACATTATTAAGTGCAAGACAAAATCGCAACGCTCATTATGTTGCATGGAAGAGTATCGGGTCGCTTTTAATACGCAACGTTGAGTATCGTTGGGCCTCAAAGTCTTACAGCGCTTCGTACAAAATAATGGGCATTTACTCGCCATTTTGTCAAGAAACCTCCACTAAGCAAGCACTGAAGATTAGAGGCATTCGTATTCTCTACCTCCTACTTTATTACAAGCTTACCACTGTCAACAACGTTAGTGCAGTGACACACAACATAAGCTACTCCAGTGAAGTACGCGTCGTTCATGTGTAGGAAAGTTAACAGGCGCAGTTACAAGGCATTACCATAATGTGGATGGACAAATGAACAAATTTATAGGTCTCACAGTGTCAAACTGTGAATCCACTTTACAAGAATTATTTATTTTTCATCCTCTAAAAATACTAACTTTTTCGGTGTTGTTTTGAACCACCCGCTATAACTACATTCTCTCAAAAAAATGGGAAGTTTACTTTAAAACACCTGAAGCACGCTACATTAACGTTACAAGTTGAAGGAAGCACGGTTAACTTACATGTGAAGATAATAGACTATTATTTGTGGCGGGAAAGCGTTGTGCATCACTTGTAGCTGGAAAACGTTGTTCCTTTTGGTTGATGCCCTCTACTGTACTGTTCTTGTCTCCGGCTATTGCTGCTCGTCGGCTGCTGTATTCTCCATTCCTAATCATTACCTATCTAGCTAATTTCACAGGTCTCAGGGTTTTCGTAGGTGAGGCAAATTAAAATACACTGTATTTCCATTAAGAATATGGTTTATTATCCAATAAATATTTATGGGCGGCTAGCTTTTCCCATTATAACAATTCCCAGTATTATAATAAATTAGGAGCCTAAACTAGCTGCTCACGCTTCACAACTAATGCACACACGTGCATTTGTCGTCTAGAGAGTAACACTGTGTGTCGACGAGATTCTATAAGAGAGTGAAAATCTGCGGCTTTCTTCCCCTTTTTATACCTAAGCCTAGTGAAGCTTACCTCCGCGCCTCAAATGTAACGATGTTTCTAATTGGTCCTTTGTTACTTTATTATGTATGAGAACATTCTGCTACAAAAGATTTCACATATGCGTCCCCGTGACGCGTCAGGAAGCAGATTAAATATGTCTGTCTCTTTTCTTTCTCTATCTGTCTCTTTCTATTTCTCCTTGCTACTACCAGTTCCCTGCTCATTAGCTTGGTGAAAGATGGGCGCTACCTAGAATCATCTTTTACCTGGAATTAGCTAGCTCGTCTGTTCACTACATATCTGAATTACAAATTACAATCTGCCTTTGTGCAATTCTTGGTTATATATATATATATATATATATATATATATATATATATATATATGTGTGTGTGTGTGTGTGTTATATCCCCTTTCATATTCTTCTAACCGAGCGAGATGACTCCACGGTAACATGTCAGACACGCAATCGGGAGGTCTTGGGTTTGATTCCATCGACCGCCCACTCTGACAAGTGGATTTGCTTTCCATCATTTCCCTTTCATTACGTTTCATTCTGACCTTCGAGTGTGCTTCCAGGTTTCGTGGCGCATGCTTGCCGGCAGATGGCGCGGATCCTTGTTCAACGGAAAGAGTAGTCCCCGTGGAAACCAGAAGACTGCTTGCTCGACGGGTCGTTTATCGCCTTCTCTAGGTGGTTACAACATTGTGACGGGTCTTCGAGCCTTGTATTGTTAGGAATTTCCGCGGGTGTCTGTGGCCTGTCTGCCTGCGATCTATAGCCACCTGTGGTTCCTTCACTTCATCTCTACCTCCTGGAGGAGGTGTTAGCCGAAATAGTTCTTCCATAGGTCGCAGTATGTTAGATGTCCCTCTCTATCGTATACCCTATGCTATTCCTCTAGTTGTAAAATTAACCAAAAAGTTCCTCTATTTTTGCCCCTAAATCCCTGCAGTCTCACATCTTTCTCTAAGAACATATATAAATAGCTGATGTATTTCATTCATATGATTTACCCAACTATTCTTCAACGAACTATTTCTAAAAAGCTTAATCTTGCGTATTCTTAATGCCAATCAAGATACACATTTGCATAAATGGTGTTCCTTGGAGAACGGATACCCATGTGATTCATAACTACACAAAAAAACAAAAAACAAATACTTATACTTGAGAAAAGCATAACTATTTAAAAACTGAACAAACAAGAAACAATACCTCCGAAATGGTAAACGCCACCAAAATTGTGTGCTTTAACGGATCTACATTTTTTATGTAGTAAGATTTTGTTTATCTTTTACTTTTTACTGATTATAGGTATATAAAGGTCATGTACTTCGGGTGAAATTTTGATATCCAATTTTTGGGTTGAATAAAATATTCTCTCTTAAGTGCGTAATAGAGGAAATAAAATTAGTAATTTTAGTGTAACTGACGTGCCTGAATCGCTATTCCGTCATACGTTTTAAAAGCTTTTAAAGCTATAAATTCTGATTGTGTATCTAGATACAGCACACATGTTGCTGTAAGCTACAAATTTTCCTGACAAAATAGTCAGCCACAGTTCTGTTTGATAAAAAAATTAAATGAACTATGCAAACATTTTAAAAGGGCTATAACAAATTTTACGCAACCAAATTGTGTACCTCGCAGTAACCACAATTACCTTTGAGAACACAGGCGTTGCGAATGTGTTATTTTTATACAAGGCGTGTAAATTTGAGAGCGTAGCAAGAAGGGCCTCTCATCTCATACAATTTTTCTTCCCCTTTTTATGGTATCGCCTTAAATTACATCATACAAAACTCGTTGGATGATAATATTAATATTCCTCTGTAGTACAGTGTGTAGCATAAAGGAGAATTCTTGTTACAGCTCTTCTTTTTCTTCTTCTTCCCACTTCATAATTTTTTCCCTTCCTTCCAATTTCCTTTCCCCCTTTGTGGTTCTGCACGGTAGCGCCGGTACCTGTTCCCCCTACCTCTTCTTATTCTTTACATGCAGCTTGTTTCTCCCTTCTGTTATAATAATCTCATTCATCACTCTCCTCATTTCTCCCTCCGAAGCTTACAGCCATTTTGTTCCTGAGTTGTCATATATCTGTACTCAATGTATGCCCCCTTTCCTTGCCACTTGTTCGGACCAGATTCATGCACTCCCTCAGTTCCATAGACACCTCTTTTACCACAGTCTGTTTCAAAAATATGATTCTCCGTGCGTGCAATACTTAATTGGAATTATAACACACAAGACCGAAAGGATAGTAATGTGTATTAACATAAACATAAAAAAATGACGCATATCTTTCATCATCCTTCATATTCTTGTATTTCTCGATAAGACACTGTCCAAGTTAAGGGAAGAATAAAGTCCTATCCCGTAATGTTAAATCTGTTAAATTCATGACCCATTATCTCAGAAAATATTTAAAATATCAGACCGAAAGTTTTATAGGATATAGATGCATACCTTCTAAAGTTCTTTTATGTAATAAGCTTCTCTATTAAGAAAGATAGGATTGTTTTCTTAATTTGTCATCTCCTGAATAGAATTTATCAGCATCGTTTTAATTATCATGTTATTAACACCAAAGTAGATCCACAACTTAGAGGTTGTTTTCATGATCTAAAAATTTAATTTGGTTGTCTTCAGTAGCTTTAGGCCATTGAAGCTATAAATATATTCACAGAAAAAGCTATTTAGAGCCAAAATTTAGAAAACACAGGCATGTATTTGCAAATAAAAAGAAACTACAAGCTTGAGCACACCGAAGCTGGCATACACTAATATGTAGAACAAAACTCCCCCTAAAAATGGGTCAAAGTCTCTTTCTACTCCAAATTGTGTGGGAGTTGTGATTTTTTACTTTGAAATGGTGCAGAATTCACAGTACAAAACGGAAGATACAGTATCATTTTTAAAAGCACATTTAAATATTCGTATTTGTTTAACGTGCTTTAACCGAGAAGGTCATATCGGACGATGAATAAATGGCTGAAATGATGCTCAAATGGAGTCCTTAGAGCGTAATGTTACCGGACATTCATCTTTTCAGAATAAAGGACATTCCCGGAAAAAGCATTATCCTGGTAACTCGCCCTAACAGAAATTGAATGTAAGACAGACACGCTATCCGCAAACCACGGAGGTAGATTTATAAATATAATTATTGTACCTTTAATGATAAAATACAGTAGAACTTCAACTATCCCGATTAACTGGGATCGGACACGATCCGAATAATCGAATATCTAGATATTTAGATAAGTCATAAAAAAAGGACATTTGTTTAAAAAGAAAAATTTATGTATACTGTAATGTTAACTTAACGACTACAAAACAACTTTCTTTTTTACATTTTATCAGTACTGTACTTGCATAAAGTGTCAGTTCTTGAACATATCGGTCAAAGTCAATTGATTTTCTGCCTTAAATCGTTTTTGTGCAGCCAAGTCTCGATCCGCTTGACGGTGAGCAGCTGTACATAATCACACTCAGGTTGCTGTTCCATCCAGTTTCAAGACAGGCAAACGCTTCAGCAGTTGATAGTCCTGCATTTGGTTCAGTAGCAATGTCGTCTTCTTGCTCTTCAGTTTCACACTTTGAATGAGTTCATCATCAATGAGAATTTGGAATTAGCTTGCCTACGTCCTCTGCACTGTACTCGGAACATCAATAATTTTCAAAAGGATTTTTCCTATGACATTTCGTCATCTCCTCTTCCGCTTCTCTTTCTTTCTCTTCCTTTTCACGCTTCTTGTTTTATTGATTTTCTTTCTGTATCTCCTCCTTGGTTAAACTGCCTTTCAATTTGGTCTAAGTACTTTTTGATGTTCGTTTCTTTATCAAATTCCATGTTTCCGCCACCATGTAAGAGCAGTCCTTTAAATTCAATTTTAGG
The DNA here is from genome assembly GCA_030765065.1 of Deroplatys truncata. Classification (NCBI taxonomy): domain Eukaryota; kingdom Metazoa; phylum Arthropoda; class Insecta; order Mantodea; family Mantidae; genus Deroplatys; species Deroplatys truncata. The sequence goes on along the minus strand of CM060978.1, from coordinate 166,217,211 downwards.
TGATGAGTCACAATGCCTACTTCATTTTCTTCTTCTATCAAAAGCTTCCTAAACAGCTGTCTTCTGTAATCTCGCTTCATAGTTTTGATAACCGATAGGTCCATTGGCTGCAGCAAATTCGTTAACGTTTGACGGCAGGAAATGTGTTTTGAAAGATCCACCTTCCATATCAACAAGGCCTTCTGTGGGGTGAGTGGGTGCATTGTCCAGCATTAACATCACCTTACTGCCTTCTTCCCCTATTGTCTTTTGGTATTTTGTACTTCAGGTATGAAAGTTAAATCGTACCATTCGGTAAAGAAAGCAGAATATGAACGGTAATTGACGTGTAGAAAAACCATTCGAGTTCATCACACCTCAAAGATTGTTTAAAATGGCCCTTTGTAACTTTGCTAGTTTCTCACGGCAACGTTTAACAATGTCAATGTGTTCCTTTTCCATACATTTAACAAGTAAACTCCTATTCTGCCTCAGAAGACAAGTTACCATAAGTTTATTGACTATAGAAATTCACTATGGGCCCATGCCATTGATTTTGTTTCTTCATTCACATATGGTACCCAAGTCTCATCTCCGTCCCATTGATTAGGAAAAAGCGTTGCCTTCTCTTTCCGTAATGTTCAAGAAAGGATAGTGCCCATCCTTCCGAAGAGCGTTGTGCCGTTCACAAAGTAGAGATACCAAGCGGGAACCAAACTTCCGGTAGCCTAAATATTACACTACCACTTCGTAAAGCAGAGTACGATAAACCTGCGGAAATTGATCAAAAAGCTCTGAAATGGTGAATCGGTGGTTTTCTCTAACTTTGACGGAAAAAAACTGAATCATTCGATTCAGTTCGTCAATAATGATACCAGGACGGTCAGTTCTTTCCTCCTTTTGGATATTGCCTCTCCCAGATTTAAACATACGACAACATTGTCTTACGCTGCCATCATTCACGATGTTTGGCCCAGAAACTTCATAAAGTTGTCCATGGATTTCAGCCGATTTACCGATTTACATTTTTTTTTTCTGGCGGTGGCGCAAGATATCTTAACAATCAGGTCTTAACAAAGTACGTGAGCACACATTTTGAAGAACAGTTCAGCGAATAATGACTGTGTGACTTTCACAATACCACTTCTCAAAGCATATTGGACCAAGCTATATAAGTGGATAATTATGGTGCTTCTGCGGTGATTACTGCCCCCTGCATGAAAAGGGAAGTAACTTTGTGAATAACCTTAAAGTTTAAAAACCATATGCTTACTGAGGAAATTAATATATTATTTCTTTGGCGTCTTATTGTAAATTTTATTTTATGTTTTTTGCTTATCGATAAAGGAGGTCTTCCTGGCGAAGACCAAGTGAAAACTTTTACCTTCTAAACAGAAATTCCAAATACAATCCTAATATCGTCCCAAGGCCGAGAGAGGACGGAGCACCATTCTATGAATACGATGTGTTGATTTTTTTTATTTTGGGTACAGCCTGGCATTTACAGTGCATGGACCCTATTTCTCCCTGTATCTATTGGTTTCCATACAACTTGCATTCAACGGCTTTGTGCTTGCATCTTAAGCGGTGCGGTGATCCATTTTGCCCATACACGATGTAATACAAAGCCACTGTCGGATTATCGGCAATGTTTATCTGCTCGTCATGCCTTGGGTTGTGGAAGGATGTGCAAGGCAAATGTGACGTCATCAATCCTAGCGCTGCAGTCGTCCATGTCTGAGCATAATCCGAAATCTGCCAGTGTAAATCCTAGCGCGTCCTGAAATTCAAGCGCAACGGAGACTACATAGAGGATCATTTCCATTCTTGTTTAGAATATTTCTTCAGAAAAGTGCTTACCCTAACAGTTCATTTATGTAAGCCATTACTGTCATATTCATCCTTATAACCATATTTAAGGCACTTTGACCTGATCTAGTTTTTAATTGCTCGTTCCACTACTGCCTTGTTCTGCCAACTAATTTGGTTCGAAGAGAAAGTTCTACTTATACGAATTTGAGAAAGACGTAGAACCTATACTTCGGAATAAAGACTAAAAAGTTATGACTAAATTCAGGCTATTCATTTGTATGTTGTCAGAATACATTTCATGCGTTTAATATAAGTGGTTGAATGTGTTTAGATCTCTTGAAAAAATTATTTTTTGTTTACGAAATTAACTTAAAGGTAGATATCGTCAGTCATAATTCCTCAACAATTTATGTACATATATATATATATATAGGTTTTTTAAATTACACCTTTTAATATTTTGTTCACATGGATATATTTTCTATCCTGAAACAAAGAAATATCCTGAAAGAATATAACACATATATGCTATTATGAGGTACTGACAATGCTCTTATCACACAATATGGATATGTATGGCTTTGGGTGTCACTAGTATCCCATGAGACGTTTCAAGTAGTGGAAGGGAAGTAGATAACATTTTGCTGAGCAAAATGTTTGAATAAACGTACCACAAAGTAGTGTTTAACGAATAAAATATCCCTAAAATCAGAATTGTGAGATATGTTGTATCAACAGCTACACGTGGACAGGTGAGCAATGTTGAAGGAATAAAGGTATACAGACAAAATCGCAACGCATTTTATATCTGAATTAACGTATAATCAACGTAAATGGAAAACGTGCTAATTTTATTTCCGTCTCAAACGCATCGCAAGAAAGAATTTTAATTACATATAAGCAATTAATACTGAATTAAAGTAACTTGAAGAAAATATGAGTTTCAAATATAACCTGGAATAAAACGCTATTATCATGCATTTCTTCAAATTCTGCATGAAATGAACGTAATGCAACAAAAATCTGATGTGCTGCACTCACATGACTTCCCCTAATCTTGCACAAACTATTTTTACAAACGCTCATTCTCCATCTAATCGAGATAATCGAGATAAACATTTGCAGAAACTATCTTATTGCTAATCGCTTTAAGGGATAGTCAAATCTTTTAAGAGCTGGTTGCTATGTGGCGTATTCCATTCTCTTTGCATGTCCAATCAACAAAAAAAAAAAATAACGAATTGCCATTTGAGAAGAAGTATAAGTATGGAAAATTCAAACAAATAAGTTCGGTTCACTCGGCAAACAAAAGGAAAAAAAAGTGTATGACATAAATTGTGTGTTTTAACGATATATATATCTATATATATATATATATATATATATATATATATATTGTGTAATACAATTTTGTCTCTCTCTTACAGTTTTTCCGGTTAAGCAAAAGTAATTCAGAATAAAGAAAATTTAGAAATTTCTGAAAAGAATTACAGAAAATTCATGATATACATTTCATTTTCCATTAAATGTCTTAAACATACGATACTTTAATCAAAATCGTTGGAGCCATTTTTGAGAAAATCAAAATTTTCGTAAAATGTTCCATGTTAAGGGTAGTCTGGGGTGGGGGATTTTCTTGAAAATCTTCATGTCGCACTTTGAAAGATACTGAACCTAAATACCAAGATTGTATTTATCCGACTTTTTGTTTTTGAGTTATACTGTTCACACACACACACACAGATCTTTTTCTAAAAGACGACTTTCTTTTATTCAGAGGGCCTCAAAAATGTATTTCCGGTGAATTTCGGAATCGAATGTACTACCTCCCCTGCTTACTATCCGAAGTAGAGAAAGCAGTTATCGTGCTTAGTAAAGAAGTAGACATAAGAGGGCTACATTCATTAAAGAGAAACGTTTTAAGTTTTTACTAAAGATGTGTTCACTTTACCTGAATTTTTTTTGGAAGTTGACAACGCTATAAACCGGCGCGCGACCTTTTAAAGCTTGTACTAAGCATAAGCTTCTCTCTCTAATCACCGTATTTACCTTTATTCTGTCAAAGCAGACCAAAAAGCAAGCTTATGAAGTGCTTCTAATACCTATACTTTTCTATTTTAAATGAGCACCTTGGCCGAGATTACGCGGATGCTGTTATAAATGTGGTATACTACTAAAGATTCCAGCGAGTCTGAAGGTGCTCATTACAGGAACACAAATTTCAGTGGAGCGGTGATGTTCTTTAGTTATGTTTTGGAATTATGAACACGCATGGTAAGTTTAAATCAGTCAAAAAGAGCAATAAAATGGTGAATTACAGTTATTGAGAGTTCTCAGCATCGCACTACCACCGAAACAGTTATAATACTTCCGGAACCGCATCACCTTCCCATAGTTACAATTACAATCATACGAGTAGTAAGCACATACATTATCACAAGAGATTATGAACATTTGTTTACTTTCTCTACTACGTATAGTAAGTAGGGGAAGTCTTGTATTCCACCCAAACATTCGATACCGAGATTTCACCGGAAATATATGTTTTGAGACCCCCTGAATCCAAAAAAAGCATTTTTGGAAACATATCCATGTGTGTGTGTGTGTATGTGTCTGTGAACAGCATAACTCAGAAACGAACAGTCGGATAAACATCAAACTTGGTATTTAAGTTCAGTATCCTCTAGAGATGCGACACCAAGGTTTTCAAGAAAATCCCACCAACCTAGATGACCCTTTACATGGAGCATTTTCCGAAAATTTTAATTTTCTCAAAAATGGTTCTAACGATTTTGATTAAAATATCATATGTTTAAGATATTTTCATGACAAATGAAATGTGTATCTCGAATTTTCTAGGAATTCTCCAAAAGTGTTCTTCATTGTGAACGACTTCTGCATAACTGGTAAACCATAAGAGATAGACAAAATTTTACTACACAATGCACAATTTATGATATATACATTTTTTTTGTTGAGTGAACCATTTTCGAGATATTGCTTGTTATTCCCTTAAATTTTCCAATACTTATACTTTTTCTCAAATGGGAATTTGTTATTCATTTTTTTTGTCGTGGTAATGCAAAGAGAATGGAATACTCCACATAGCAACAACCTCTTAAAATACTTGGCTATCGCTTAAAGCCTACCAATTACCCTTGCATCTACAAGAAAATTAGCAATAAGATTAACATCTCGATATCTCGATTAACATGAAGCATATGGAGAATAGCGTTTGTAAAAATAATTTGTACAAGAGTAGAGAAAGTCATGCGAGTGTCACACATCAGGTATTTTTTATTACGCTACATATAATGCCGGATATAACATTTAAGGCGACACAACATAAGCGACTTTTTGATTTCAACAATGATGTTCACTTGCTTACATCTTTGGGTTGGTATTACATGAAACACTCTCTCGCTTTCTCTCTCTCTCTCTCTCTCTCTCTCTCTCCCTCCCTCACACACACTCACATTATCACTCTCGTCCATACTTTCACACCGCCATTTCTAGGCGGAATGGGGAATAATCAGGCTAAAGAAAAATTCCCAACCTCCAGTCGGGAATAGCGCTCGGTACTTTCGGGTTTGGAGATTAGCATACTAACCACCATACCACAGATGTTGGAAAGGTCCTTCTTTAATCACGTATTTCTGACATCTTTTTAGGATATTTGCATCCGCTCTGAAGAGTTCAAAATCCGAAAATGTGTGCATTTTGCTTATAGTTCTACCAATGATACATACACCTTATTTTCATAAGATCATCAGACTTGGATACATTTTTGTACCTGGATTTTGCAAAATGAGTAATATTTTAGCATAGTTTAGCATATTTTAATAGCATAGTTCAATTTATATGTCTGTGTTTCGTCGCAAAATAACAAATTTTGGAGTACAGAGAAACGGATTTTACGCACAAGATTCCTTTTCATGACACGAAAATTGGTGTGCAGTAAATGCATACAAAATAGTCGGACCTATTCCTTTTATCAAAGAATAAATGCAGAGAGGAACAGGAAGGACCTACACTATTTTTTGAAAAGGCTGATGACATTGAATATCAGTCTGGATTGTTCCAAAAAGACTTTGCTGCCGCGCATACAGCTGACGAGTCATTAAATTTATTTTAGGAAAACTTTAAGATAGGGTAACAGTAAAGAATTATGTCCCTCTGGATCCCCTAATTTAACTATATGTGATTTTTATGTATGGAAATCTTGAAAAATAAGGTGTTTGCATCAAACCCCATACTTTAAAAGAATTAAAATAAAAACATTAGGCGAGAATTTCGCCAAATTTTGGATACTGAACTCTTCAATGCGAATGAAAATTTCCCGAAAAGGTGCCAGAAATATGCCATAAAAGAACATAGTTTGTAACATCTTTTATGATAAGTAATGTGCTTATTACTATTGTAATTATAACTGTAAATATGCGAACGTGAGGCGGTTCTGGGATATTAAAACTGCTTCAGCGGTATCCGAGCTGCGGCAGCCGCCATGCGTGGTCACAGTTTGAAGGAAAGGTACTCTATTTCAGTTATTTTGGATGTTAAATAACCTATCATTACAAAAAATACATGATTTGCATTTCATACAATTTATGTAGGTATGGAGTAACAGAATGGGATTTAGCCACTGACATAAGGAAAATATTTTATCCGAATATTTGATACAAATTATGGCTACGCGTTCACCTTGTAACGTTTAACGTCCGTCCTTACTACATACAGCACCTCAGGTGTTGAACACTGATGATACATGAACTGAAGTAATTGGGAAAGGAAATTTGGGAAGGAAATGTTCCAGGCCTTGGTTTAGGGTATATCACCAACATATTTTGTCAGTTATGAAACTGAGCAAACCTGAAAAAAAAGACTCAGCCGGGTAGGATGGTCTCGGCGGGATTTGATCCACGGACCTCCTGCATAAACAATGGTTGGGAGGCCAAATAACTGAACCGCCATTTTTTAAAAATTCACTTTTTGAATGAATGAACTTATAACACGAGTAGAAACGTCCCACTATGAATTATATCGCAGTAAAACGTAGTAAACGAATCCCACCTATAGTAGCAGCATATAGCGAATACATGAGGTCTTAAGAACCAAACAGGTAATTTCATAATCCCCCCAAAAACTTAGCAGCACTCTATTCCGCACTTTTGCTTCCTCAACTACGTACTTAACAGTAAGTAGGGGAAGTACCTGTTATATTCCACCCAAAAACTTGACACAGACATTTTACCGGAAATACATGTTTTGAGGCTCTGAACCCCCAAAAAAGTATTTTTAGAAAATCTACATGTGTGTGAAGAGCATACCTCAAAAATTAAGAATCTGATACGTACCAAACTGGCTTAAGTTCGATGATCAAATCTATAACGCTATTATTACTGCTCACGCTTTCACTTTAATTTTCTTTATAGACTCTCCTGACGCCTACACATCATACTTTGTCATGGATAGGATCCATAATTTCTTTTATGACACGAAGTTTTTCAAGAAAATATTTCCTTTCAAACTATCCTTTACATGGACAATTTGTGGAGCTAACTATTTCCGATATATTTTTTGTTATTGATTTGAATTTTTCAGTACTTATTTTATCAACTGGAAAGTAACTATTTTTTTCATGCCCATCAGAGTATGGCATTTTAAAACTATCACACAGCGATACGTTCTTTAAACATCTGACCATTACTGCATTCCACAACAAAATGTATGCATGTGAATTGAAAGTTTATCTGGATTAACAAGAATTAGAATAGTAAGTTTTAGTAAGACTAGTTTTAAAAGAGTGAGTGGAGAAAGAAATGTAAATGCAACACATCAAGTTTTTGTTCTAATGTTACACATAAGATAAAATAATACAAACAGTGATTTAGGGACAAATTTGAATTAAGATAAGTGGTTTTTATAATTTCATAGATTATGCATAAAATACTTTGTTTGTGTTTAAAACGAGGAGTTTTAGCTTTATGTCCTTTTAAGTAATTATATTATATTATACCTAACAATGGCTTGGATGTTTTGACGCGCTGTTATTACTGCATGGTTGTTTAATGGGAAGGAACCTCAGTTTCACCTAGCACTATTAAAGGACGTTTAATAAGTATGGCGTTGGCTGTTTATCCGGATTTTCATTTACACTTTATTTTAAGCTATAGATTCTAAATCTGTTGCACTTAATACCTCACATACAGACAGACAGAATTCTTTTTAAATTGTTTCTTTAGTTCAGGTTTTCCAACGTGTGTTTTATTGCTACGTATTCAATGATATATTGACTAAACGTTGAAGAACTCTAATTATATAAGGAATTAGGGACATTTTTTACTTATAATACTTACGCTATATTGGAAAATGTTTCCCTCCCCAAAAAGAAGTAAAACCATAAACTGAAATAATAAGATAAATAGTTAAGTTTTTATCTAACATCGTGATGTGTGGCAGTTGTATGACTTCTTGTACAAAGAGCGCCAAAGAAAATCTCACTGCACCTCGCGTCTACGTCACATTATTTATCGTTTTACGTGGCCTTTCAAAGCCATTGCCATTTCATTGGTTGATTTTGACCGCTATGCAAGGATGCGCCAGTCCTTCTGCTAAATAGTTACACCAATAACTACAACAAAGGTTACAAAATGGCGTAGAAACGAAATACATGTTTACGCTCTCGATCGTATTGGGTAAAAGAGAAAGAGGTAGAGTGAGTGCATCCAGTTTGTCATACAGACCTCTTATCGTGATAGGTAGCTTATCGGCTAGTGCAGGACACGCCTTTGAAAGGGTTAAAGGCTAAGGGGAAAACTTGATGAGCGCCCCGGTTAGCGAAATGTAGAATGTGCAGTGTGGGACGATTTTCAAATTAAAGCTTGAAAGGTATTCATTAAATACATAGCAATACTTTATAACAAGAAATAAACAGAACTGTATTCTCACAGTGGTATCAATGCTTATTGCTGCATAGAATCAAACATAACTAAATAATAAATACATAAAGAAGCATGTTTTCCTCTATTTCAAAGTACAATTGGTTAATATACCTTTACCAACATATTGCTGATCATAGGAATACAACAGCATTATAGACAAAAATATAATCCAATTTTACTGCCATAATATGTATGTCATATTCGGAAAACCATATGCATATGCACATTTATCTCTAGTTTCTAAAGACGATCAGTCAGTTATAGCAAAAGTGTAATTTGCATTTAGTAAACGGATATCATCTGCGGATGTTTTACGAGGAGTTCCCACTTTCTGACGAGCATGTAGACGTCTTCCCCACTTACATGGAATATTTTTATCCAGTAACTTACTATAAAAATACTGCCGTTGCAATTGCGGTAACAGTGCGACCAGCCTCCTACATACCCATGATACGTCCACAAGTAATTTCGCTAGTATACGCCAGACTGTTTCTGAGACAATAAACATGTTTTCGTTTTAGTAACACCAGCAAAAGTAAAGGCATCAACCTCCCCTCTTTCCCCGCTTATTGCTGTGTTATCAAGCCACTACGCTCTGCGATAGGTAAGGTGAAGGACACGCCTCAAAAGACCCCAGAAAACGACACAAAGTCAGCGGAAGATTTTCTTTGGCGCTGTTTGTACGATTACCGTTTCACCAGAATTTTTCATATATAACATAATTCATCAACACGAAGTTCAATCCAAATTACATTAACCGAGAAACATGTTTTTCTAGAAATGGTTTCAACCTAAGCGATACAGAATTCTTCACAAAAACACAGATGTTTATAACACACAATTTTGGTCAAGAATAACAGGCTTATGAATGTAAATGGAAGAATCACACAGATAGATACAAATCGTGGAAAACGTTAATTATCGCGCAGAGAATGTTTTGAAAAGGGATACTGCAACGAAAAGAAAGAAAAAATAACCAAAACATCGCTTATAAATTATAACTTTAATGAGCTCTACATCTTTCTGTACAACTTTCATGGCTACTCTTTGTTTATTGTTTCTATCTTTATTTTATGCCGCTTTAACTATGCGGCCATATCGCGACGGAACTGTTCGGAGATAGTTTGGATTGGTGTGTGGCGGACAGTTAATCTTCTAGGTCTCATCTCTGTATCATACCATCTTGCTTCATCACATGATCACAGAGGCATGTGGATAGCAACTGTACCTCTGCTTCTGTAACGGGCAGTTGGCAACTTCGACAGATCTTATGCATAGCAACTTTATCTCTACTTCTACAAGTGGCGGGCAAGGGTACCACTCTGAAGCAGCTGACAAGGAAGATGAACCACCTCAACATTCGTCTGCCAACCCCAGGGAAACCATGAAAAGCCCATAGGTCAGAATGGGCGGTCGCCGGTGATCGAACCCAGGACCTCCCGAATGCGTGTCGTACACGTTACCGCAGCGCCACCTGCTCGGTTTCGCATGGCTGGAGTTTTCTTATTTCTATAACAAATATATCTACTAAAATGAGAAATCTGGAAACACGCCAGAACACGTAAACTGTAGTATGGTTTGATCTTTCTGTACATTAAAAATTATACTCTTTTTTTTATCTGGTTGTTTTAAGTAGAAATGCATACCTTCTGGAGTCATTATACATGGATGTGCTTTGAATGATGAAGGTTACAAAGTTAACAGCAATTTCAATTTTTACGGTATAAAATAGAGCACGCATGGATAAATTATGGGATTTAGAAATATTTCTAGCTAAATGCAAATGGTAGTTGTAATTTAACAGGCGTTGCGCAATAAAGCTCATTTCATTAAAAGTGACTCGATAAGACGTGAATTTTGGGAAATGTATAGAAAACCTATAATACACTTTAAATTCAAGAAGCTATACCCAGCCTTTACGTAACTCACTCTTATTTTTCAAAAAAGCTTTAAAAAAATCCAGTGTGGGGTGAGTTCATATTATAACAGTGTTTATTTGGTCTTGTATATCTGGCACAATAAGCTAATCCTCTGACCTAGCTACCATTGCAGCAATATGACGTTAAACATGTTTTAAGTTTGTTTACATTGGGTTAAGAGAGCAACACGCAAGCGCGAGAATGCCTCCCCCTCTCCTGCCTTCCACAAGTCGACGCAGCAGCAGCAGCAGCAGCTCTGGAGGAAGTTATGGCTCTCCGGGGAATACCCCTGGATGAATTTTTCACGCGCTGTAAATTGCATATTAAGTATTGATATCATCTCTGGCTCAACTTGCAATAGCATGCACGGTATGATGGCCTTGCCAAGATACAGCTAGGGAATTCCTTGATTTTTATACATATGCTTGTTACATTACATTGCTGGGCTGTGGGAATCCCACATAAAAAGTCTCCTGCAACGCTGTCACGGTAGGCTTTGACCTATCTTGCACTTAAGTTAGTTCACGATACAGGTTTCTCGACCATGGTCCATGTTACTTGTTTAAACACAACACTCTTCACTTATCGTTGGTATGTTCCTTTTCACTGATCATAAGGCGGTTAGCAATAACACTGTGAGAGAAATTGGTGGATATAATGCGCTTTGTCTTCAAAGACTTATGGTGAAACTTTGAAACCTTCCAGTGGTTAGTCCTTTCAATTTTTTTTCAGAAGCTGTTTTAATACAAAATTATTGAAATGTATTTCAGACCTCCATAATAGTTTTTGAGAGAAACATATAATTCCTTTTATTATTCTAAATAACCGAAACTTTCACACAATGCAGAAAAAACATAGCATTTTTTCGTCGTCTTTGAGTTTCTGCTATAAAACCAAAAAGGCTATATATAAACCACATTGTGGGAGAACTTTTTATATTAAAACGTTGAAGAAAATATTACCCATTTCAAATAAGTAAAGACAACCTAATTGCGTGCGAAGGGCCATTTAATGACTATGTGACTGGTATATGAAACTAAACGTTCTAGTTGAAAACATGCACAAACAAACAAAAAATGCTTATTTGCAAATTTAAATCAATTTATTCGGTCTTTAGCGGATCCAGTATCGCAAAATGCGCCAAATATGCTTTCAGCTTCTTATGCGCTGATACTGCAGTTTCAGAATTCGGTTCACATTATTCCCATAATATGCACGTATAAAAGCAAATAAATATGCTGAAAGAAATTTAAAGCTAATTTTCCTCTCTGATATTTACGGAAATTTATATATATTTAGTGTGAAGGTATAAATATAATTATTTCTATACCAATGTCATTAAATGTAAAAAATTAAAATAAAACCGAGGATTATATGCTATAGCTAGCAGACATTCTTGGCCAGAATTAGACATCCAGAAAAATAATTATGGAAAAAATACGAAACATATACTATTAGTCTGATTATATCCAATAGGTAGTTAAGGTGGCAAAATATTTATGGTTAAACTATTGAGTCTAATAATATTTGGGGAATTTAATAATGTCAAGAGGTATATCATCTCCATGTCACATTCTCTGTTAATCATTGTATGAGGCTCATATTAATCCACCAAAATCCGTTAAAAAACGAATTTTGAAATAAAATGGCCTTCGTCGAGTTTTGTTAAGATCGTCCTCATGTTCTCTCTTTTCTTTCTACCTCCCTAATATTATTCTTGCTAATGTGGCAGTTTACTTGTACTATAATATGCCGTAAAAGACATCGACAATTCAAGGTGTGCTGTTAGCTTTGTGGATATAGGTATACGAAACGCTTCTATGTTTAAGACTACAGCTTCGCTACTGGTATGTTTTTATTTCCTGATTAATTCTTTTAACATGCTATCAATTAGTTTGGTAATATTGTTTTCATAAGCACCAATCTGATACTAATATAATTATTATAATTTTCACTCAGGTTTTATCTGATTAAAACTTTCCGCTCGTCCGTTCACGTGGTACAAGTAGTCTGTTCAAACAAACAAACTATCAGTTTTGTTTTCGGTGAGTATAAGGAGCTTTACTGCGACACAACGCGAACGCTGCGACAGAACGCGAATGCTGCGACATATATTGAAGGCCATTTCTTGCTACACAAGCAAATATCTCTTCACAAGGAGTGCTGGAGTCCTTATACCAAACGTACATAGCTTCTATGAGCATTCGCGAACTCTGATCGACTTAAGGAACTTGGGGAGAACTTTTTGATTTGGATATTTATTTTTTTTTTTTGTTCCAAGAAGGCAAGGTTTAGCCGCACCGACTGCTAGACTTCTAATTGTTGTTATTTTTTATGCATTATGTGTTATCATCAGTTAACCTTTCACTGGGCGTTTTCTTCTTTGTAATCTAGTATTTCCGTACCTTTTTTTATACTTTTTCATAGAATTCTATTTTTCTTGACTTCCAGTCGATACCCGGTTTTATCCTCCTGTAATTTGCTACCGGAGCCCTAACTCTCAGCCTCATCACTGTCGTCTGAATTCTTCTTTGTATGTTTGCATTCATCGCCAGTGTTTCATGCTGTACGATCCACATGCCAGTGCCACAGCTGTAACACCTCACATGCATGTCTCCTCTATCATTTGGCCTTATGTACGCTTTGGGAAGTGTCAGAGTTTGGTCGAGGTGCTGATCGATGGTTGCTTTGACACACTAACAGATACGGAGAAATGGTTTGGAGGTCCGTGGAAAATGCATGGCCCGCTGTTCTGTTCCACTTCTCGCTGGAGCAACTCCCAAAGCTAACAAACGGGACTCCTCAGCGAGCTCCGCTGAACTGTATTGAACACAATTTCGGGTTGAGACCCGAAGAGCTCCAGAAATGCATAACGGGATCGATCGCCTTATCTCTGTTTCCGACTAATAAAACATGAGTGTAAAAATGGAAGGCACAATGTCAGAATAGTAAAGAAATAGGCGAGTATGCACCTTCAACAAAGATAGCGTACCGTGTCCTTGATCTACGAGTATTAAGAGCTCAGTACTTGGCGAGAGCTGTGCGGTGACCGATTTTCGAGCTTTTTAAAAATTGGAGTGGTAATAAGGGTAGGGATCGAAAAGGTAATTGAAGGAGAGGGGATGTTGAGTACCGCCTTAGTACCTACGTTAGTAAACGTTTGTACTAGCTGCCGGTACGTGACCGGCAGCGGCAATAGGTTAGCCGAGTTAACAGCCATCGCACAAGTCCCTGACTGCCACCCGAGGATTGGAGGAGAAGGATAAGGGGTGTTTATGTTTATCATAAATACATAAACGCATATTTGGGATTTGTTCAGCGATAATTTCGTCTGCTGTGTTTGATGGCAGTGGTGGACATGTGCCTCCTTGAAGTTGCGAATGAGGAGGGAGACTTCCTATAGTTGCTGATGGTTGTTGTGTAATTGTTGTAGTCTCTGAAGAATGCTGGATTCGGTTTGTTACACCCCTGAGCCCTTTATATCCCGAGGCGGGGGCATCCAGACGACTGGCTTGACCAGAGTATAGTGATGCCGTCTCTGCTTTATTTCTTAAACTGTTCACTAGCGCCTCTGAGTGTCAATTTTGCTCTGTTATACTCCAGTGGACCTTGCCTAACAAAATTGTCTGTGTTATTGTTATAGGCAGCATCGTGGATTATGCTTAAACTTTTTTTTTTGTATCTTTTTGTTACCAATATGGCATGTTGCACCGAAATAGTTTAAATACATTTATCTATTCGGGATTCTGATTTTCAAGCGTTAGTTTATAGTAAATAACTGGAAATCGCCTTTGAAATATCTTTGATTTAATTTGCTGCTAAAGGTAAGTACCCATCAGCTATCAAACAACCTCTTTGGCCAAACGTTTGAATTGCCTACATGAAACCAAAACATTTAATTGGAAGTTTTGGGTATTAGAAGACTGTTTGCGTCGTGGGTTCTTCGAATGTTGCCTGCCCATTTCAGGAGTATGCTGTGGTTTAAAAACTTTCGATAGGAACCCCCAAAGAACCTCCCTAAGGTAATTTCATTATGCATGGACTATGAATGTAGATTTTATCATTATGCTTGAACTGTGAATATACAATTTCGATTTCGAAATGCAATCCAATGCCAAGAAAGGAAAGCACGGTTATCTTTTTCCTAAAAATTTACATCATTGGCTCCGGAAAAAGGGATTTGTGTGAAGAATTTTACCACAGCAACTAGCTTGAATGTAAAGAATTTCAAAGTAGTAATGAAGCAGATGAGGCAGATTGAGACCAGTTGTACAAAGATAGTTCACTACTATCCGGTTTGTTTTGCCAAAAGTAGTTTCAATTTTAGTCAATAATAATAGTGGAGTTTAAAGTTTTATTTTCCTTAGGATATATTTTGACCATAAATTATTGATTTTAGTCTTAAGTTATTGAAATTTGAATGCTGAATTTCATTAGTGTGCTAAAAGCCATTAACCAGTTTTTTTTAAAACATTTGGATATATATCCAAATTTATTTTACAAATAGTAAAAGAGAATTCTTTTATAAATTAAAATCAAGCTGATATACAGGGGTATAGTTTTAACTGTAGAAACAAAGAAGCGTTTGTATTCTCTGATTTTAATTACAAGCGCATGTAAGAGAACATTTGGTTAATGTCAGGCTACAATTAAAACATGCCCTAGTCCTCAGTCAAACGTTTCCTGAAAACGCTGCGGATCATCTTGCATCTAAATAGCTTTAAACTCTGAAAGAAAAAATTCTTCGATTTATGTTTTTATTTTTTCAGTTATCTGTTTCACAAAGTCCTACGGTTAGTACGCTATCTTAGGGATTGTCACCGGTAATTTTCAAATCATAGATGAATTCTTAAGCCACGAATTGTTTAGAGAATATGTCTAGAGCATTTGGAAATCAAGAGTAGCTTTTGCTAGGACTATTTAGGAATAAAATTACTATAAAATCATGGTTGTTAAAATGTGTTCATAAAACCTTTATATTTACCTGAAATTCAAACGGGGTTCGATTAAAAAGAATCAGAGAATATGGTTGTACTTCCTTCGTTTGATAAGTACAACTTGATAATTTAATACTGTTTACAGCAACTGGCGTGGGAAACTAGAAGTAGGCATGCAACATTATAAGGATACGATAAGCAACATTGTAGGTTATGATTTTCTTTATAACAAACATGATTTAAAACTACAATTGCTGAACACAAAATTATTAAATCTGTAGAATTTGGACAGAATTTCTTTATTGTTTGTCATGTGCAATGCAGATGAGGAGTAGGCATATTGTTTCTTAATTTGATTACAATATCAGAACGGTATTTATTAACTGCACTGTAATATAATACTTTGACATGTTCAGAATATTAAAAAAGAGGGAACTATGTTTATCAAGTAAGGAGGTGGTAAAGAGATTTCGATAAAGTTTGAATGAATCAGTATCGTGGATGGTTGAAAAATAACATTCTTTCAATCACGATTGGCCATTATCTCTTATTTGGAGCCATTAGTGAAATAGTTTTTGTGAAGTATTTTTGGGGGGGATTTAAGGGAAGGCTGTACGAAAAATAGAAAATGCACCTATTGAAGAAGTTAAGAATGTCGACTATTTACATTATGTCGAGAGATTCACCCGCTATCGCCACGGATTTCCAAAACGAGAAAATGAAATCGAGCTATGTTTATGGACGCTCTTTAACTACAATGGTTCTTAGCGTCCTATTTTATATTGGGCGTGAAACACCGGAAAGTTTGCTCAGAGGCCTCTTCATCAGACTTGAGGTTCTTTTACGTACTGTAAATATAGGACACGGGCACCGGCTTTACTTCCCTGCCGAAATCCATGCTAAGGAGTTTTACGCCCGAAAAAAATCCATCGCTCTCTGCCGGGTTTGAACCCTCGACGTTGTGAACCAGAGAACTCCTAGACTACGGAGAACGACTCCACAACGAGATCTGGTAGTTATGCGATTTGTTTTTTCATAAATATAGCTCTTACAGATTCCCACAATGAACAAAAGGTAAATATTTGATAAAATGTTTCAATTTTTCACGTGTAACAACGCCAAATAACCTCAGGAGAATTAGGTAATATAATAAACTCAGTGGCATCCCATATCCGAAGATTCTAGTGGAAATAGATATATGTCGTATGAAACTTTTAAATAAAATCTCTCGTACACTGAACTGATATTTCACTTTACAAATGTACCACAGTAGATCGGTCTACCAATGAAAGTTTTGTTTTTATATTTGTATTTTTTTGGAATAAATAATTTGGAATACCTAGACCCTAAGATTTACTAATATATTATAATCGAAATTTTACTAGGATTTGCAAGCGAATGAAAAATGAAATAAGTTCTCTTTAATAAAGGAGGATGTGCAACAATGAAACAGACGTACACATTTCAAGACACACTTATACCCCAGTATTAAGAGAATCCGTTATTTAAATACTCAAGCAACGATGTCTCAAAACTATTAGGGCTAGAATCTTACAAAAATTTTATTATGTCCCTGTCTATATTCTCTACCACTTAGCTATAGCAGATAGAGAAAGTACTGTATCCTACCCAAATATTTGATACCGAAACTTCACGTAAATACACGTTTTGAGATTCACTGAGCGTGCGCGGCAAAGATTTTCTAGAAAATTCCGCAAACCCAAATTTTATGGGACCATTCTCGTTATTTTTCAATTCAAAGGTTTTTATTAAAATTTCACATGTTGAAGTTATTTGTGTCATTAATAAAATATATCTTGAATTTTATGTGAATAGCCTGTGAAGTCCTCTTCATTCTGTATTACTTTTCTATCATTTTATATTACTGGTAAATTTTATGAGATAGAAACTACCATATAAAATATATAGAGCTCATTAAACTATACAATCAATCGGTTTTGTAACCTTAACCGTTACAATATCCCTTGTTACATGTTAACGTTTTCCCAGGTTAAGCTGTAAAGACATCTATTAAAAGATCTTAGATGATTCTTTTTTCCCCGTAACGTTACATAAGTGGTAAAATATTACGTATATGCGAACATTTGCATTTCCCCCCTTGTGATACATACAACTAAGAGCATATTTTGAGTCTATTTGCTGCCGAACAACCTTATTCCTTGCTTAGACGCTTACCGTGTCCCAACTTCTTCGCTGCACCCTGTGTACTGTCTCTTTACTCAACTCAACCACAACTCATTCCCTCACTCACGTGCTGCTGGCAGGCTGAGGTTCAGCCTGAGTGTTTTTGCTACATGCCCAATCTCAATAGATATTTACCGCAGGGTTTTTATTTCGGGATAGGTGTTAAGGATTGGTTTTCTGCTTTTGGATGGAGTGAAATAGACAGGAGGATGCATGTTGCTCCTCGACGGCTATCTGTTAGGATGCGGCGGTCCTTCTGCACGCTGTAGGAGTGGTTTTAAAAATCTGTGATTCCATTGACTTCGCACAAGCAGCTCATTTATATAGCCCCAAACAAAGCGGGATATTCTCTATGGAGCAGCTTCTCAAACTTGCCGCCAAGGAAATTTCCAGAAAGGCGGAGCGCGCACATAAAGGGTCTGTTGCTAGAGCCATTATTGCACCGATCATTTGCTCTGAAGGCTATTATTGAGCGGACCATTATTTCTAAAGGTCCGGCCGAAAATGCTAACAATCCAGGAAATTAGGAAAAGGAACTGGGATGCTCACGCAATGGCGCGGCCCGCCGCAACTTCGTGCACGTGGTCACAGTATTAATACTACGGTTATAGTTATCGGAAAGCGGAAAAGGATTTCAGCACGTAAGCGCACAGTCATCTATTGTGCTTCTGGAAACCTCCGGAGCAGGAGATAAAGCGAATCATACAGATGGCGAGCATATCCGTAGCGACAGGCTCGGGTACAGACGGAGTCCCTAACGTTTCCTGATATTTCATTCTGATGCCGGTGGGACCCCCCCCCAGTAGCCTATCTCTCCTCACGGAGAAGTCTCTCTGAAGGCCCCTCCCACGTCGAATGCTAGGACAGACAGTTTCACAAAGTAAACTCCACTGCATACGCCTCCCCCATCGTCCATTTGCCTGAACCTTCGAGGAAATGGAATGGCATAAAATGGAAAATTATCCACCACAGCATTCGCCTACAAACCAGGGAAAAGTGCGAAAAATTCAGAGGTCAGAGTGGTAATCTAAACCGGGAATCCCGATTGCGAGCCTTGCATGTTATCGGTGGCCCCAATAGATACTTTTATATTTGAAAGATTGATATCACATTTATAATTAATGTTGTATTATTTCTTATTATTAAATCTATTGTTTGCAGTCATTGTTCTGGGATGGGGAATTGCGCGATAATCTATTTGCGAGGGATCACAAGTGTCGGGGAACTCCTTTTGTCTTTTTGTATTGTGCGATGCGCGATATGCTCTAACGCGAGTTTAGTACGAGAACGCGAAGCAGTCTGTGGAGAGAACTAGGCGAGATGGACGAAAGTGATGTTCCGCTCCAACACGAAGCGAAGACCATGGCTGGGTCAGAACCACATTGGAACTTTTAGTATCTCTACATATAATTGAAAGGTGAGTTCGTCTTAAAAATGTCACCTGTGTGTGTGTTTTGAAATGAACCATCGTTCTTTTCATTCTCCTAAAGTGAGTGACCACATTTCCAACATACAGGGTTATTCTAAATTAGTTACCTGATAATAAAGCTAAATTATACATATATATCTTACGTAGTTTATTTCCATTTCCATGACATACATTGACATTAACATTAAGTTTTATTTGCAATGTTTACAAATGCCAAATGTGACTCCCTTTTGTCATTTCCATTACATACATTGACATTAACATCAAGTTTTATTTGCAATGTTTACAAATGTCCAATGTGACTCCCTTTTGTCATTTCCATTACATACATTACATTAACATTAAGTTTTATTTGCAATGTTTACAAATGTTCAATGTGACTCCATTTGTCACTCGGCAGATATCCCACCTTTACGACAGTTCATCCCAGATACGCGTGATCATGTCCGCATCTACCCGAGCTACCGCTACGTTAATTCGTTGACGAAGCTGATCGAGATTGGTCGGCAGTGGAGGGTTATACACGTTATCTTTAATGTAAACCCACAGACTAAAATCCAGCGGTGTTAAATCGTGGGGCCAAGCTATGTTCCCGCCACTCCAAGCGGGAGTGGTGTGGGATAGGTACGTAGCGACCTCATGGTGGTAATGAGGAGGTGCTCTATCTTGTTGAAAAATAAAATTATCTCTCATATCTTTGCAGCTGTGGCATCAGGTAGTTTTCTAACATATCTAGATATGTGATGCCAGTCACAGTCTTCTCATAAAAAAGAATGGTCCATACACTTTCACGGAGCTTAGCGCACAACACACATTCAGATTAGGTGAGTCACGTGTATGTTCCAGGCATTCCGTCGGTTTCTGTGTACCCCATATCCTTACATTATGGCGATTAAATGTACTACTAAGGTGAAAAGTTGCCTCGTAACTGAACACAATATTATTAAGAAAACTATCGTCTTCTTCCATCCCGTTCAGCATGTCCGCACAAAACTCATAACGTTTAAGCTTGTCATTAGCACTCAATGCTTGAACCAGTTGCAACTTGTACCCCTTACACTGCAGTCGTCGTCGTAAAATTATCCATACCGTAGGTTGTGGAATGGTCAGCTCCAAACTTGCTCTAGTCGTAGACTTCTTTGGACTTCGTGCATAAGTTCTTCTCACGGCATCCAAAACGTGGCCTGCTACAGGAGGGCGTCCCTGTCCTTTCTCTCGGTGTCCCACAAAACCTGTTTCTACGAATCCATCATACCATGTTTTGATAGTTTTCACCAACGGGGGAGTTTTTTGATACATTGTACGAACGTCTTTGTGTGGCAATTTGCGATTTAGTTTCATGAAACCACACACAACACTGCGCGCGCTCCGCAACGTTGCAAGACTCCATGGCGACGGCTTACTAGGCTCCAGGTGTTGCGAGTGCTTCACATTTTCCCCGCCAGACGAGCGAGCGAGTGCATGTAGCGAAGTCTGCCGACCATGTTTAAAACTTGATGATATGACATAAGGTTTGATGAACATCAGAATAAATTTCCGTCAACAGTTTCGAAATAATTCATTCATACTTTCAGGTAACTAATTTAGAATAACCTGTATATACCTTTCCATTCTTCCGTTTGTATAGGCAACTTAGGTAAGTTCCTGGGATCCTCAGTCTGCCAAGTGAGCCCTTGTGATAATCATGCAGAACAACTAGCTTTAATTGTTCTCTTCCTTGCTCTCCCTAAAGGTACATGTAGCAGTATGGATTTTCAGGTTTTGACGTCCATTTGCCTCTGCAAGAACGCGTGATGTCTTGGTGAGAGGAGGCTGCACACCATTCTCCCAGTCTTCTGTAGTAATACGCTATCTACGGCGCAATCCCGGTTCCTAACATGTAGTCATGCTACAATATCATCCTGTATTAATAATATAGATAGTTGTTGGAATTTTACTTTATTAGCCGCTGCCCCAACAATTTTTTAACAACCGAGCGAGATGGCTCAGGCGGTAACGTCTGTGGGGATTCATATCCCATAGGCCGCACAAACTGTGTTTTTTCGCGGTTTCCCTCAGTTGCCAAGGTAAATACCGGATTGGGTATTTAATACCACGACCCAAAGTTCCACCTTATTTCTAAAACAATAGTAGAACATAAAAAATTGATGATAAAACGAGTGCTCTGCAATCTAACCAGAGATAATGAAATCGGGTATACTAGACGACACCTCAGTGCCATTAGCCCGGCATGTGTAGAAGTAGAGATACAGTTGTTGTGCATATGCCTTGGTAGACATTAGTGAGGTAAGATGGTATACAGGGTTAAAACATAAATGGCTAACTGTCCACCACACCCTGATCCGTGAGGTATTTCCTAACAAATCCTCGCGATATGACTACGTAGTTAAGCCCGTAAAATAATAAAGAGAGAGAAAGTGTTAAACAATGCATCAATGCAGCTCTTCTATCAGACATATTCCTTACTGACAGAATTAAATGATTCATACGGTATAGCGGGCTTACACAATTTAAGAATGATAAGTTCCGACATATTTGTGACGCGATTATAACAAACTTTGAGTGGAAATCTGAATATTAGGATTGTCTTAAAGATATGTTAGTGTCACATTACCTTTGTAAGTCTGGCTGGTTATGAATAAAAAAATCTGATGTGTTATAGTCACATGACTTTCTCTATTCTTGTACAAACTATTTTTAAAACGCATAATCTCCATATGCCTCATGATAATCGAGATATGGAGATGCTAATCTTATTGCTAATTTTCTTGTAGATGCAAGGGCAATTGGTAGGCTTTAAGCTATAGTCAAATATTTTAAGAGCTGGTTGCTATGTGGAGTATTCCATTCTCTTTGCATTACCAGGACAAAAAAATGAATAACGAATTTGAGAAAAAGTATAAGCATTGCAAAAAATTAAGGGAATAACAAGCAATATCACGAAAATGGTTCACTCAACAACAAAAATGTATATGACATAAATTGTGTATTTTAACGCGATCTATATTTTTTGTGTAGTTAAATTTTGTCTAGCTCTTATGGTTTACCAGGTATGCAAAAGTCGTTCACAATGAAGAACACTTTTGGAAAATTCCCAGAAAATTCGAGATATACATTTCATTTGTCATGAAAATATCGTATACATATGATATTTTAATAAAAATCCTTAGTCTTTTTTTGAGAAAATTAAAATTTTCGAAAAATGTTCCATGTAAAGGGTAGTCTGGGGTGAGGGGAGTTTCTTGAAAACCTTCGTGTCGCATTTCCGGAAGATACTGAACCTAAATACCAAGTTTGGTGTTTATCCGACTGTTCGTTTCTGAGTTATGCTGTTCACAGACACACACACACACACACACGGACATGTTTCAAAAAATGCTTTTTTTGATGCAGGGGGTCTCAAAACATGTATTTCCGGTGAAATCTCGGTACCGAATTTTTGGGTGGAATGCAATACTTCCCCTACTGACTGTACGTAGTAGAGAAAGTAATAGCAGATACTAACACAAGTAATTGAAATAAAATTTGTAGGAACCTTGACCAGGGACAAGCGAGAAGATAAAATATCTACAGTGCCGTTTGTGAAAATTGCAACACCAAGAAGGAAACGCATGAATTCAATGAATTTAATACCACAGGTTAGGTATATGACAAGTAACAAATTATAAACTTTTCTAATATATACGTGACTTTTGAGCCCTAATATTCAGTATTTGGTGTGGCCTCCATGCGCCAATTAAAGCTGGTATACACCGTGGCATTGAATCAAAAAGGTTCTGAATAAGTTCCTGAGGGATTTCCCTCCATGCAGTTTGTATTTGAGCCCACAAATCCGTGAAGCACCAGGTGCCGACCAACCATATCCCAGACCTGTTCGATGGGCGACATGTCAGGCGAATGTGAGGCCAAGGAAGCAATGGTATCCGTCGCTCTCCGAAGAAGGCTTGTAATTCCTCGCAATAAGTGGCCGGGCATTGTCCTGTTGAAATGTGGCGTGTGGAGATGCCTGAAGCTGGGAGCAGGCGGAGTACCTCAGGCTCTACAACCATCGTTAGGTACCGGTTGCTGTTCAAAATGCCCTCAATTCATAGGAGGCGAGATCGGTTGTTGCAACCAATGGCGCCCCAAACCATCACACCTGGTGTTTGTTCGCTATGTCGCTCAGCAATGCAACCCTCCAGGTTGCACTCACCATGGTACCGCCGGACACGTATGCGGCCAACGCTGTAGGGCGCGTTGAAGCGGGACTCGTCTGAAAAGACTACCTTTTGCCACTCATCACCAGTGATGGTGTTCACGTGCCCATTGCAGTCGGGGGAGCTTGTGTTTTCTGGACAATGGAAGCCGACGTAATGGCATGCATGCAACCAGTCCATCCTGCAGCAGACGGCGACGAACCGTTGATGCAGACAAATTCACACCTGTTGCAGTGCTCCAGCGTCCAGCCATCATTGTGGATGAAGCTGTGCGGTCCGTTATGACCATGCGGACAAGATGACGCTCATCCCGTGCTGTGGTCGTGTTCCGTGGTCCAGTATCCGCTCTTCGCTGCGTACGACCTTCATCTATCCACTGCTTCCACACACGCATCACTGTCGTAGCAGCATGCCTTGTACGAGCCGAAATGTCACGGTGTGACCAACCCGCTTCCCGGAGACAGATCATTCTGCCCCATTCGAACTCACTCACATGCCGATATGGCTCCCTTTGACGTCGTCGAGCATCCTGGCATTCTGATTATTGTTGCCACCTTATTTGACAGCTCTGCACTGACTACGCTGAGCGCAAACTGACCTTGTCGGATCGACACGAGAGGGCTCTGCTCGGCCTACGTGTAACCCATCTCTCTGCAAACGTAATCACTTATTGGTTGCACACGCTTCTACGCTTGCACCAAATTTGGAGTTATTCTTGGTGCAACACTTCTTGGTGTTGCAATTTTCACAAACGGCAGTATATATCAATATCTATAAAGGCAAAAGCAATTTTTTCTCGTGGACTTCAGATTGCGTTATCAGCTTAATGTATAAAAACCCAAAGGAAGGTGAAATGTACAAAGCACACAAAAATAACTGAGGGAACATCCGAATTGGAGATGGCAAAGGATAATATGTATGAATCCAGCAAGCTGTTTGTTGCGGTAGCGATGGTGACGATCTTTTCATCTCTGTTGCTAACTTATAATAAGTAGAAGTATTTATTCTAAAAAAAATTCGATATAACATTTCACCGGAAATATAAGTTTTCAGGTTCCTTGAATTAAAAAAAAAAGCATTTTCGAAAGGGAGGTTTGTAAGTATGCGCGCAGGTTTGTGTACAGCATTACAAAAGCGAAATGTTCAATTAATACCAAAATTGGTATTCAACTACGACTTCTTCAAAGATGTAGCGCGAGGATTTCAAAGAAAATTTCCCCAGCCAAAATACTCTTCTAATGGAACACTTTCCATTATTTTTTATATTCTCAAAACGGCTCTAAGGATTTTGACTAAAATATCATAAGCTTAAGACATTTCCGCAACAAATAAAGTACAGCTTGAATTCTTTGCAAATAGCCTGTGAATCCCTCTTCAGTTTAAGAATATATGTTATTTAACTTTGTATAAATTGTAAACCTTGATGAGATAGAAAAGAAATAGTACATGTATAATGCAGGTCTTATTAGAACACACAATTCGTATCAAACAAATTTTTGTGATACTTACTCTTTTTCGAGATATCCATTGTTGTTGGTTTGAGTTGCCAACTTTATACATGTTTTCAAGTGCTAAGTCGTTATCTTTTCCTCGTAGTCATTAAGGACTAGAGAAACTGTTGAAAATGTCCTCCCTCCTGCGTAAGGCATAACTCGACACGTCGTTCCGTATTACAGGCCGCTCGTTGGAGGTTTGTGTTCCTGTGTAAAGTTGTCAAATGTCTAAGGGCGTGGCGTAAATTCTACCTTTTAAGTAACCCCATAGGAAGAATTCCGGAGTTGTTAAATCAAGATATCTTTGTGGCCACATGTTCTAGGAGGTTATTTCTGTCGTCCAATTAGCGCAGTGAATTGGTTTGATGTATGGCATGTAGCGCCATTTTGTTGAGAATATTCCTGACCCAGCTCTGCATCGCCCAGTTACTCAACAAACCCCATGAAGAAAAAAGAGGCCTACAATTCTCTGTGCGCACACTGTGTACAAAATCCCGACTCTTGCTGGATGCATAGGTTTTCATGAATGATGTGGTATTTCAACGACTCTATAGCGTGAGTTCTGTAAGAACCCGTAGCCACATAAATGGAACTATAGTTCATCTGTGAACCGTGTAATGGGCTATAT
Source organism: Deroplatys truncata (assembly GCA_030765065.1). NCBI lineage: Eukaryota > Metazoa > Arthropoda > Insecta > Mantodea > Mantidae > Deroplatys > Deroplatys truncata. Next base: position 166,191,672 of record CM060978.1, on the reverse strand, counting down.
GTCAGGATTTTGCACAACGAAAGCCGGAAACCAACGGCAATGCTTCATTCTTTCATCCTTATCTGGTTCCTGCAAATGATGGATAACCCAGTGGTTTTAGGTTAACACCTTTCACAGCTCTCTGACACCGGTCTTTTGCGACAAACGTCTTTTTTTAAATTCATTTACACCCCGCCTTAAACTTGGTCTTATCGGCGGCCTTTCCTTTGGAACTTATTGCCTATTGGCAATGGTGTTATTTGTGTAACTTTTGTCGTTGGGTTTCTTGCACTTTTGATTATTTAATCATTAGATCATACACATTCTTATTCATAATTCCAGACTCTGGGAAGGATAGGGATTAATCTTGGCTGGAGAAAAATTCCCACCCCCCAGGCGGGAATCGAAGCCGGGACCCCTCGCACAGCAGGCAGTTGCTCTTCCGATTGAGCTACGGAGCCAGCCGACAAACGTCTTAATGACTTACGGACGTCCACAACAACCGTGGTCAGTTAGATGAACGACGTTTGCCTTCTTCACGGCAAAGTGTTGTTTCCAATTTGTTTATCGGAGGAAATAATGTGCTTCTTTCGGGAGGATTGCGGACATCAAATTCTCTCTGGTGTACCCTTCGAATACCTGCAATCCAATATTGCTTCATAAGGAACATTGATTAAATCTGTACTGCATTGAACAGCGACTAGAACAAAATGTCGAAAGCAGCTGGCGACCATAAAAGCTAACATTAAGGAATACAGAATGAAATTCTGTTCATCCGAGACAGGGAATCACAGCTTTCAAATATCCCACTTAATTTTACGTTAAACTTGAGATATGGATGAATAAATAAAGAAATGTGTTATTTGTTATGTGCTATTTGTACACTCAGAATTATTGGCTAAACTATTGTAATAACAGCGACTTTAAGGGTTGCTAACATAAACTCAGACAATATTTTATCAGAACTGGCTGTACCAAAGCTGATGATGATGCCTTCTAGTATGAATGCAGGAAGAGATTTTTCTCCCTCTTCCTTGTTGCTCCCTTGTGGCCAGATTTCTTACTCCCATGGGTTAGACAGCACATTTGCTGCCCGGAGAATATTAAAGTTAGTTATAACGCATCCAAGCAAATTAAATATTAATACGTACGTTGTATGTTACCAGTTTATATCCGATTTGATTGTTTACCTTTTTGTTTAAAGCGTATTCTTGTTTTTTTGTGGAGGATTTACTTTTTAGCCACGAAGCAGAAATGCTCTTAAACTTGTTACAAATGATACCAATCGCCAACTACCAAAATGCTAGTCTTCCCCGGCATTTAAATGGGAATTTTACCATATGAAATGTACGTCTCTGAAACGTGTCTACATCAATTTGACAGTAGTTTTGTTCAAATTAATTTAAAATAAAAATCTAATGTAACTAACAAGTTTAGTGCACACATATTATGCTCCTTGAGGTACATACTTTATTTATGTGTTAGTAAATGCGGCAACCAGTACATGTGATTAATCCTCGAAAAGTTATTCGTATAATTGTTACCAACTTCGAAAACTGAAGTTTCACAAAATTTTTCCCACATCTGTAAAAAGGTAAGGTTTTTAATTAAAGGGCTGAAAATGTGAGGTAGTTTGAAAGTTGCAACGTAACCCCGTAAAGTTCGCCGAGTACTGTGCGTGTAAATATATAATTATTATGGAAAACTCCAATCCAAGAAGACGAGACAGGTCTCGTTGGTAAAGTGCTCATCTCCTGTTCTCATCATGGGCATGGGTTCGATTCCTAGCTGGATCGAAATTTTTTCTTTATGAATTTCTCAACATGTCCAGAGACTGCGTGTGAATTTGAATGAGCTCGTGTATGTGCTTCTGTTATTTTATGACTAAGCTTAGGAATTCTTAAGCAGTTGGCTTCAAATAGTTACACACAAACCATTATCAATACAAGGAACCTAAACAATGGTGGCCAAGGGTCATTGACGGCAGGTAAACACGGTCTAGTGAGTGGTCGGGTACTGTCTGCAAACGCCTACGAATGTACGTGGGATTGGGTGGTTTGTTACCTGCAAGGTCACTACGTTAAGTCCAGTAACAGTTCAACCTAATTTACTTTCGGCCCGGCTTCAATGCTTGAAATACTATAAAAGTTTATAACTAATTTTGCTGCTGCTGATTAGATGCGCAAATGCAGCAGGTGTTATCACCTAGTCGTTGGTGGCTTGACTGTCAAGCTTGGCAAAAGAGAAAATGCCGGATATTGTTGTGAAAAGAACACTTTGTTTGTGTGTATTGTTACAAATATAATGATAGGTAAAATGCGTTATTTATGTATATTATTATTATTATTATTATTATTATTATTATTATTGAATAGGTTAGGAGTATTTATTTCAAAGGGATATAAAAGTATATGAGTATTTATTGCGACATTGAGAGGGTAAAATTGTAACACAAATATTCATTTATTACTGAAGTACAAGTTACAGGAGGTTCTCTGTTTGATACGCATCTGGAATCTGGGAGTGAATGTCAGTGAGTTTTATAATAAAAATCTGTTACAGTCACATGACTTATTCTACTTTTGTACAAGCTATTTTTACAAACGCTTATTCTCCATCTACTTAATGTTAATCCAGATATTTATCTTAACACAAATTATACTTTTAACTTTAGAATAAGCAGTAGCTATTATTCAATCCTATGGGTTTGCAGTTTTAAGAACACTTTATTCTCGAGATATTAACCTTATTGCTGATTTTCTTGTAGGTGCAAGGGGAATATGGTAGGCTTTAAACAACAGTCAAATCTTTTAAGAGCTGCTTGCAGTGTGGAGCATTCTCTTCTCTTTGCATGTCCAGAGCATAAAAAACAAATAAGGAATGCCCTTTGAGAAAGTATTGAAAAATTCAAACAAATAAGGATATTTCGGAAATAGTTCACTCGACAAAAAATGTATTGGAGATAAATGTGTGTTTTAACGAGATCTACATTTTTTTGAGAAGAAAGCTTTTTTCTATCTCTTACGGTTTACCAGTTATGGAAAAGCCATTCAGAAAGAAGAGGACTTTTGGGGACATTCCTAGAAAATTCAAGATATGCATTTTATTTGTCGTGAAAATATCTCAAATATATGACATTTTAATCAAAATCGTTAGAGCCATTTTTGAGAAAATCGACATTTTTTAAAAATGTTCCATGTAAAGAATAGTCTGGGGCGGGGGAATTTTCTTGAAAATCTTCGTGTCAAATCTTTGAGAGATACTGAACCTAAATACCAAGTTTGGTATTTATACGACTTTTCGTTTTTGAGTTATGCTGTTCACAAACACACAAAGATACACACACACTTTTTTCTAAAAGTGCTATTTTTTATTAAGGGGTTTCAAAATGAATTTCCGTGAAATCTCGCTATTGAATTTTTGGGTGGAATGCAATACTTCCCCTACTTACTACACTTAGCAGGGAAAATAAAAATGAATAAAACCAAGTTCCAAGTTAAATACCCTGAAGTTTAAGGAATTATAACAGCATGCCTAGTTTTTCATGTGAAAAACCTCGATATGACCATAGAAATTAAAGGGGACTATACAAATTAAACAATAAAGATGAAATTACGAGTAAATGTATTTCATGAATTAAAAACGAGCCACCCTCCAAAAAATGTGAAAGCTTTATTCAAGTCATTGTGTATAATATCTACATATCATTATTTATTTCAGAGTATTATGCTGTTATTATTATATAAACATGTGACCCAAAAGTTAATACTTTCTCTGCCACTTACCTACAGTAAATAGAAGTGTTGTTTTCCACTAAAACATTGCAACTGGAGATTTCACCAGTTATATACGTTTCAGCCCTCCCGAATCAATTTAAAACGTTTTTAGAATATTCCGAGCGGGCGCATACACAAGTTACTCAAAAATAATAAGTGGGCACTCATATTTGTATTTAAGTTCAGCATCTTTCAAGAATGCGACACAAAAATTATCAGAAAAATTCCTCACCACAAGCTACCCTTTACATGGAATAGTTTTTATTTATCAAATATGGCTCATACGATTTTATTTAAAATGACTCATTCCTAAGAGGTTATACCTTGAATTTTCAGCGAATAGCGTGTGTAATCCTCTTCATTCTGGAAGAAGTTTGTCGGCATTGTGTAGGTAAACCGCAAAGGATAGCAAACACTTACTGTGCAAAACTGTATATAACACAAGTCTAAAACACAATTTAAGACATCATTTTTGTGCTATTAATCATTTTCGAGTTATTTGTTGTTATGGGTTTGAATTTTTAAACATTCAATGTCTTTGTCCTAAGTTTTCATTCGTTTATTGTATCCATGCAAAGAGTATTCAATTTCAAAGCCAAAAATAGCGATGGACTTCTTAAAATTTGGCAATAGCTTCAGCTTGCTGTATCTCACCTGTATCCAGACTTTCTGCAAACTTCCATCTCAATTAACATGAAGCGGATAGAACGATAAGTTTTTGTAGAATGGTCTGTATAACAGTCATTGCAGAAAGTCGTGTACATGTAATACATTTAATTTTTCCCATTTCATTTGTTTAATATTATGCCTCATAAAATATTTTCTAGTTCGTAATTTCTTATAACTGCATTTATCTTTTAAATAATAATAAAAGCTAAGTCCTGCGATTGCAATGTTATTGAAAATTTACATTACTTTCCTAAAAGTAAGTACAATTCTTCTACTAGCTACAAACCGTTTCAATCGGAAGAAATGAAGCATGCAACTGTGGCTTCGTGATTTCTTCCTCCTTCCCTTCTGAACACAGTTTCAGTTGCTGAGTAAGACAGCAACTACACAATGCAGCATAGAGCAGTAGGTTGTTAACTCTGGAATACAGTACCCACCATAAATCTGCATGACGGTTCAAAAGTATGTAGCACTATGATGCGTGCCGGTAACAATGAGGGAAAAATAAGACAACAAAATGAAAGCAATTTTTTGATGCAAGTTAATAAATACTTACGCCAAGGGTGTGCTATATTAAAAAAAATAGTGTTACATTCATATGACCTCCACCATATATCGCTTATTAGTGGGTATGCACACTGTTCTTACAAAGTTTATTTTGCTATTTGCTTCATATTAATCGAGATAAACCTTTCCGGAAATAGCTGCATTACACATTTCGTTAAAGATACAAGGGGAATAGCGATAGTCAAATGTACAAGAACTGGCAATACTTCCTTCGTTCGCGTAACATTACCAGATATGCTAGATTATATAAATTTCCTTCCGAATGAATAGGACTTCGCAAGCTAATACCCAAAAAATTCAAGATATACATGTTATTTATCATGTAATTATCTTTATTATAAGATATTTTAAATAAAATCGTCAGTGCCATTTTGCAGAAAATAAAAAAAATTCTAAAAGTGTTCCATGTAAAGCGTAGTTGTTGTGGAAGGATTTTCATGAAAATCTTCGTGTCGCATCTTTGGAAGGTAATGAACTTAAATATCAAGTTTGGTATTTATTTGACATGTTGTTTTTTACTTATGCTGCTCACAGACACGTCTATACATAGACACAGATGGACCATTTTACTTTCTCTACCCTGTATAGTAAGTAAGGGAATTATTGCATTCCAACCATAAATTATATACCCAGATTTCACCGGAAATACATGATTTGAGGCCTCCTGAATAAAAACGTACTTTTAGAAAAGGTTCAGTTTGTGAGCCTGTGAACAGCTTAACTCAAAAACGAAAAATCGGAAAAAATCAAACTAGGTATTTAGGTTCAGTATCTTTAAAAGATACGACAAGAAGATTTTCAAGAAAATCCGCTCAACCCAGACTACACTTTACATGGAACATTTTTCGAAAATTTGGATTTTCTCAAAAATGAATAATGATTTTGATTAAATTATTATATATTTAAGATACCTTTATGACAAATAAAATGTATATCTTGAATTTTCTGGGAATGACTCTAAAAGCACTCTTCTTTCTGAATGGCTTTTACATAACTGGTAAACCGTAAGACTTAGACAAAAACTGTCTACACAAAATATGAAGATCTCGTTAAAACACACATGAGGGGGAGGGTAGTGTACAATTTCCGTGATATTCCTTGTTATTTGTTTGAATTTTCCAATACTTACACCTTTTTTCAAATGGAATTTGATTATGTCCTGGACATGTAAAGGGAATGAAATGTCCCATATAGCGACCAGCTCTTGTACGATTTGACTTTCGCTTAAAGCCTACCATATTTCCCTTACACCTACAATAAAATTAGCAATAAGATAGCTTCTGCAAAAGTTTATCTCGATTAACATGAAGTAATTGGAGGATAAACGTTTGTTAAAATAGTTTGTACAAGAGTAGAGAAAGTCAGTGCTTCAAACACATCAGACTTTTTTTTCCAAATACTATGTGTTCCATTGGATGACTTTCTCCGTTCACTCTTCTACATTCTATTCTTACAAAAACGTATCCTTCTGTCTACCTCTTGTTAATCAAGATAAACTTTTAATTAACATTTGCACATATGTTGTAGGATATTCTAGGTAAAGGATAATCGCATGTTTAAAGAGCGGCATGTCACTGTGTGATGGTTTTGAAATTCCATGCTTTTTGCATGACAAGGAGGACAACAAAAAATAATAAAAAAGTAAAAAATCACGGCTTCCCAGTTGAGATAAGTTTCAGAATTTCAAAATTCATTAATAACAAAGAATATCTCGGAACATTTAGAGCCTAAAATATATATGACAAACTGTATTTTATTAACGAGATCTGCCTTTTTATCTAGTAAGATTTTGTCTCTCCCACGGTTTACCAGTTAGGCAAATCATTCAGAATGAGGATGAATACAGAGCCTATTCCCAGAAAATTCTATATATACGTTTTATTTGTCATGAAAATGTTTTTAATCAAAAGGATTCCTCTGAGCCATTTTTGAGAAAATAAACTCTTCCATGTAAAAAGTAGTTTTGGGTTGCAGATTTTAAGGAAAATCTTCGTGTCGCATGCTTAGAAGAATTTGAATTTGAAACCACGTTTACTTTTTAAACAAGTTTTTAAACACTTTCTACACACAGACACATACATGCGCTCGCACGGATGTTTTCTTAAAAATAACTTTTTTGGGTTCAGGAGGCCACAAAGATGTATTTCCGCGAAATCTCGGTGCCGAAGTTTTGGGTGGAATGAAATACTTTCTCTACCTATGTACGTGGTTGGAGAAAATAATAATAATAATCATAATAATAATAATTTTTATAATATTAATGCATATTTCTAACCTGTATTACGTAAGACTGATTCCTAGTTCTGATCGGTACGAATTGAGTACATTTTTCACATCTAAAATCCATATACATTATGAACCATAATTTTAATCTGCAAATCTTTGGTTAAGGCTTTTATTCATTTTAGCAGTTTTTTACTGAAACGTTGGTGAAACAGATCTATAATTTTACTAATTTCTAGCTAGGGTAAAGCTATAATGAGTAATGTTTCAATTCAACGTTGCCGCAGTCCATTCACCTGGTTGTTTAACCGTTAATTAATATGAAGGCCCGAGATCGCCCCTAGGCTAGTTTTGGAGCATCGCGCAATTATTATCCACCATCAATTAACTTTGTTACATATTTCATGTGTGCTTTATTTAGTTTTTGTTAGGAGCACAAATATGTAATAATTTCACTCTGTATATTTAAACCTTTGTTCGTTATGTATCAGTTTTATGAGCGTGTGAAGTTGCAGTCATGATTGACACCATTGGTGCATATTGGAGATGAGGGTGATTAGAAGGATAGTTGTTCAAATAACTCGTTCTAAATAATCTATAATAAATTAATAGCTAATTCGGAACACTAGAAACCTTCTCGTTTTAATTCTAATTGAGAATTCATATTGCTACTGAAGGACAATACAGTGTTATTTTGTAATTATTATTTGAGGTAGGATTTCTACTAAAGGACGTTAGACGGTCTGTCTTGCTTTTCATGCGGAGATAAAAAAATCTGATGTGTTGCATTCACAAGAGTTTCTCTACCTCTGGCGCTTATTAGTGGGCATACAAATTATTCTTACGAAAGTATATTTTGCCGTCTTCCTCATTTTAATCGAGACAAAACTTTCCGGAAATAGTGCATTACATACTTTGCTATGTATATAAATAGAATATCAATAGTCAAATGTAGAACTGGAGCTACTGGCCTTAAACTTCCATGCTCTTTGCGTGCTATTGGAAAAACAACTAAGCATCGAAAGCACTTGAACATATCACAAAGTATTGAATAGTTCTAACCATTAATAACGGATACCTTGGAAAAAATGGCTGCTGCCATGAAAACGTTATTTGAAATAAGTTGTGTGTTTTAAAGAGATCTACATTTTTTGTGCAGTACGTAATTGTCTATCGCTTAAAATTTGCCAGTTATACAAGATTATACAAAATTTATTCCGAATGAAGAGGAATTCACAGTCTATTCCAAGAAAATTCAAGGTATACGATTTATCTCTGATGTAAATATATTTAATATATGGTATTTTAATCAAAATCGTTAGAGCCATTATTTAGAAAATGACAAATTACGAAAACGTTTTCATATAAAAGGTAGTTTGGGGTACGGTATTTTCATGAAAATCTTTGTGTCATATTTTTAGAAGATACTGAATCTAAATACCAAGTTTGATGTTGATTCGACTTTTCGTTTTTGAGATACGATGTTCACAGACACACACACGGACATTTTTCTATGAAATCTGATGCGATATATACAAAACTTTCTCTATCGCTATCGCTTATTAGTGAGTATACAAACTATTCTTATAAAGCTTATTTTTATATGTTCTATGTTTTAATCCAAATAAACATTTGAAAAAATAGCTACATTACACATTTCGTTATACATACTAACAGAACAGTGAATTTTTAAGAACTGGGCGCTATATGCTAGCCTAAGAATTCCATACGTTTCCATGCTTTTGAGATAAAGAACTGAATGTTAAAAGGACTTTAAAGAATGACCAAGAGATGAACAATTCAAACTATTAATAACGGTTGTCTCGGAAATGGCTTATGCCACAAAAGAACGTATTTGTAATAAATTGGGCGCTTTAAAGAGATCCACATTTTTTTGTGTAGTAGGATTTCGTCTATTGCTTAACGTTTACCAGATGTACAAGATTATACAAAATTCCTTCCGATAAAGAGGACTTCCAAGCTATTCCCAGAGATTTTAAGATATGCATTTTATTTGTCATGTAAATATCTTTAATATATGGTGTTTCAATAAAACTCATTACTGCAATTTTGTAAAAAAATAAAAATTTTCGAATAATGTTCCATGTCAAGGGTAATTGGGAGTTAAGGAGATTTTGTTGAAAAACCTTCGTGTCGCATCCCTGGAAGATACTGAACTTTGAAGTAGATATAAGCCCCATGTTGGAGAGCCAAACTTGCAGTAGTTTGAGAAAGTTGAGTTGTATTGTAGTTGCACCATTGCAGGAGATATGTTTCTTGGAGTTTTTGCCCGGTGGCCCTTCGCCTCAACGTTTTAGGAATCAACTTTGTGTTTTAATGTTTTTTTAAATATTATATATATTTATGTTAGCCTCGGCTGCGTCAGCATTAATTTGTAGAAACATGTATCTCTTAGCAGGAGTTGATGGGGCTAAAGAATGTAGGCTTACCAAATTCTAGTTTTTACTTCACTCCTTTTATTAATCCTTCACACGATTAAATAACACCTCACTTATATAGAGAGCTGTGAGATTATTTATTAATTACTTGCACTTTTTAACACGTAAACTTTGTAATATACTCGCCGTAATGAATTGTATATGTCTCACACTGAATAAGTGCCGAGCGAATGAACTGCTCAGGTACGCTGCCATCTAGCGTCCGGTTAGGTACGCTAACATATAGCAACTGGTGTGTACTGCTTAAATTTGTAAATTTCTTTATTTCAAGTCTATGACTGGCTAATTTTACTCCAATAGAATACTTTTATTTAAATTAAAGCTTCTCTAGTTGTTGATTGGCTACTTATAAACCGTTTTAAATATTACATTATTGTTCCAAGAATTACTAGTAGCATTATTAAACTTTCCAATTCATTATTGTCTCAAGATTACCTCATTGTTACCTCATTGTTAGCAACTATCGGCCTCTATTCTCACAGATCCTACATTATTAAATTACGTAATACATCCACATACACTACGTGATCAAAAGTATTCGGACATCTGGCTGAAAATGACGTACAAGCTCGTGGCGCCCTCCATCGGTAATGCTGGAAGTCAATATGGTGTTGGCCCACACTTAGCCTTGATGACAGCGTTCACTCTCGCAGGCATACTTTCAATCAGGTGCTGGAAGCCTGGCCTGGCACGAAGTCGGCGTTCCAAAACATATAGGTGTTCTATAGGATTCAAGTCAGGACTCTGTGCAGGCCAGTCCATTACAGGTATGTTATTGTCATGTAACCACTCCGTCACAGCCCGTGCAGTATGAACAGGTGCTCGATCGTGTTGAAAGATGTACTCGCCATCCCCGAATTGCTCTTCAACAGTGGGAAGCAAGAAGGTGCTTAAAATTCAATGTGGGTCTGCGCTGTGTTCCTGCCACGCAAAACAACACGGGGTGCAAGCCCCCTCCAGGAAAAACACGACCACACCATTACACCACCATCTTCGAATTTCACTGTTGGCACTACACACGCTGGCAGATGACGTTCACCGGGCATTTACCATATCCAAACCCTGCCATCGGATTGCCACATTGTGCACCATGATTCCTCACTCCACACAACGTTTGCCACTGTTCAATCGTGTAATGTTGACGCTCCTTACACCAAGCGAGGCGTCGTTTGGCATTTTCCTGCGTGATGTGTGGCTTATGAGCAGCCGCTCGACCATGGAATCCAAGGTTTCTCACCACATGCCTAACTGTCATAATACTTGGAATGGATCCTGATGCAGTTTGGAATTCCTGTGTGGTGGTCTGGATAGACGTCTGCCTATTACTCTTTACGACCCTCTTCAAATGTCGACGGTCTCTGTCAGTCAACAGACGAGTCGGCCTGTACGCTTTTGTGCTGTACATGTCCCTTCACGTTTCCACTTCACTATCGCATCAGAAGCAGTGGACCTAGGGATTTTTAGGAGTGTGGAAATCTCGCGTACAGACTTCTAACACAAGTGACACCCAATCACCTGATCACGTTCCAAGTGCGTGAGTTCCACGGAGCGTCGCATTCTGCTGTTTCACGATGTCCAATGACTACTGAGGTCGCGAATAATGAGTACCAGGCAGTAGGTGGCAACACAAAGCACCTAAGATGAAAAACGTATGTGGGTGTCCGCATACTTTTGATCACATAGTGTAACCTTACTATACATGTACGCAATAATATAAACATAATACAATGACTGTTAAATACATTTTATATATTATACACATATTGCTTTAAGGAGGGCTGTTATTTTTTATAATATATAATTAGACTGAAATCATTTAATTGTTAAAAATACTGCCTCAAAATGCCCCCTTGTAAAAATATTTAAAAATTATGTTCTTTTTGTTTTGTCTTTTTAAGTTTGTTAGTATTCTTTGAAAGTCTCCTGCAAGAAAGAAGTATAACAGTTGTTTATTATAACACTTGATATTTTTCACTGTCACTTTTTTTTAACACTCACTGGTTTTCACTACACTCTTGTATAGCAGAACAATTTATTTTGTTCTGCCACTTATTTGACACTTTTAAGGTCAACGACCTGGTATAAGGTCAATGATCTGATTTTCGATGACCTGGGTAAAGTTTGTTTATTCACTAACACAGCCACTATTAAGTATTTTATTTGCTAGACATGTTATACTTAATTAGGCATATTAACACTTGTTACCCTTTCTTTACAACTTATTTCTCAAGCATTTTTATATTTCTTACAATTTCTAACAACTTATATATTATACAATATAAATGTTGTTGCTATTCAGATTTATTATGCTTTTCCTACTATCAATGGATTTTCTTCTATTACATCTTTCTATATAAACTTTCCTTTATTATATTGACAATTTGTTACATTTATAAAAATATTTTTATACACTTTTAAATTACATTGCTTTCCCCCTTTTTTGTTCCAGTTACTTTATTTTCTTTTTCTTCTTGTGCCATTCATAACCTGCATAATGTATTTTCTTTTTCTTTTTGTTCTTGTGCCACAGACTGTTTAGACTTGACCTAATTTTATGTCGCACAGTAGCATTCCTGAACGTATTTATAAATAAAGTTCTAAATGTTTCAAAATTCATTTCACTGTCTGCTAGCATATGTAACCATTCTAAGGTTTTCTTATCCAAGCATTTTCTAACAAGTATCATCTTTAATGCTTCAGGCACAGTTTTCAATTTAAAATATTCTACTACATCATGAATAAATTGTACTGGATTGAGGAAGCATTAAAATAAGGTAAAGATAATTCATTAAGCACAGAATGATACTTTGTCACCCGATTTGTTACATGCACTTGTGTGTCATCATTATTGTTTTGTGTTTGAGAGGCTGATGCTATGGAAAAAGCAGTAGCGTCTCTTGTATTACTAGTTAACAAAGGTGATACACTTATTTCTGCACTTGCATTATTGTCATGCATGTGATTAGTGTTTACTCAACTAGTTACATTTGCATTTACCTTTAGTACTGTTAGATCTATTGGTATTTGCACAATATATGCATTTGTGTTTTCTATTTGCTCAGATTCCTGACTAGTTTCTTGTAGTTTATTTAACTCTGTGCTAGTTTCATTCAGCTTATTATTTAACTGTTTACTGGTTTCAGTTAAAGTATTACTTAACCCTACTCTCATTTCATTTATCTTATTATTAGTTTCAGTTACATTTTTATCAAGTTCAGTTACTTTATTATTAGTTTCAGTTAGCTTATTACTTAAGTCATTTATTGCTTTTAGAATGCACATAATATTTTGTTCTGAGAAGTTTTCTTGCTCTTGTGTCCTAGATGTGTGTGGGATGGTATCTCTTTCTATACCTAACTGTGAATTTACAGATAATTGTTCTTCTAATTCTAACCTACTTGTTTCCTCTAGCTGTGATTGTAAATTTACATTGTAATCTGTAATGGCTGACCTATCCTCTCCTACTTCCATTTTTTCATTGTTTTCTGTTTCCATTTTGTTTTGTATATTTTCTTTTGTTATATTTGGTTTGGAATTTCTGAATTTTAATTTAGAGCTTCTTAAGAATATCAAAATTATCTTAACGATAATATATATTTTCTTAACTGTCTTGACAGTTATTATACATATATAATATTGAAATTTTCTGACCTTTTTTCTGGCTGTTCGTAAACCTTTTTATTCTGGTGTTCTCTCGTAGATTATAGTTGAATTGTTGACTGCGTGCCCCGTACTCCTGAAATAATTGTTGCTGCCCTTGGATGATGTTGATGATTTTGAAGTTCTCTGAAGTGAAGTCTTGAAGTTTCGTCGATTCTGGTAGTTCTATGATGTTCGTTGATCTCTTCTTTTCAGCTATTCTTTCTATTCTTTCCCCACGCAGTGCGCCAATTTGAGAAAGTTGAGTTGTATTGTAGTTGCACCACTTATTGCGGGAGATATATTTCTGGGAGTGTTCGCCCCACGTACGATACAAAGTTTCCGGTGGCCTTAGCCCCAACGTTTACTTTCCGGTGGCCTTCTCCCCAACGTTTAGGAAAAAACTTCGCATTTTAATGTTTCTTTAAATATATATATATATTTATGTTTGCCTCGGCTGCGTCAGTATTAATTTGCAAAAAAACATGTATCTCTTAGCAGGGGGTGATGCGGCTAAAGAATGTAGGCTTACACAAATTATAATTTCTACTTCACTCCTTTTATTAATCCTTCACACGTTTAAATAACACTTCAGTTATATAGAGAGCTGTGAGATTATTTATTAATTACTTTCACTTTTTAACACATAAACTTTATAATATACTCGCCGTAATGAATTTTATATGTCTCACTCTGAATCTGCCATCTAGCGTTCGGTTGGGTACGCTAACTTATAGCAACTGGCGTTTACCACTTAAATTTGTAAATTTCTCTATTTCAAGTCTATTTGTTTAATTTTACTCCAATAGAATGATTTTATTTAACTTAAAGCTTTCTAGTTGTGATTGGCTATTTATAAGCTGTTTTAAATATTACATTATTGTTCCAACAATTACTAGCAATTTTATTAAACTTTCCAATTCATTATTGCCTCAAGGTTACCACATTGTTACATCATTGTTAGCAACTTTCGGCCTCTATTCTCACAGCTCCTACATTATTAAATTGCGTAATACATTCACATAACCTTATTATACATGTACACAGTAATATAAACATAATACATTGACTGTTACATTCATTTTATATATTATATTATACACATATTGCTTTAACGCTGGCTGTTATTTTTTATATTATATAATTAGACTGAAATCATTTGTGTTAAAAATACTGCCTCAAAATGCAGCCCCACGTATAGTAGCCAAACTTAAAGTAGATTTTTTTAACCCCACTGTTGGAGAGCCAAACTTGCAGAAGTTGCTTTCCCACGTATGGGAGCCAAACTTCAACAGGTTTAATTGTTGTTGCAGTTGCACCACGTTTAGGCACCAATTTGAAGCTGGTTGTTTTTAGTAGTGTTCATCTCACGTACGGTACAAACTTTCCGGTGGCCTTCGCCCTACGTTTTAGAATCAACTTTTTATTGTAATGTTTATTTAAATATTATATACATATACTAATGACGAAGCCGAGGCATATATATATATATGCCTCGGCTTCGTCATTAGTAATTTGTAGAGCACGTATCTCTTAGCAAGGCTGGTATGACTAAAGAACAAGGCTTACACAAATTATAATTGTATTGTACTTTGTTTATTAATCCTTCACACGATTAAATAACGCTTCACTGATATATCCTACTATAGAGCTGCGAGATTATTAATTGCACTTTTAACACGTAAACTTTATATTATTCTCACGTCTATAAGTTGTTTATGTCTCACACTGAACCCATACCGAACTGCTCGGGTAAGCATTCTTGTAGCGACTCTCGTTTGAATTTTGAGGCAGTATTTTCAACATTCAAATGATATCAGCCCGATTATATAGTATAAAGTATAATAACAGTCCGCCTTAAAGCCCTATGTATATAAATAATATATAAAATGTATGTAACAGTCATTGTATTAGGTTTATATTATTATGTACATGCATAATAATGTTATGTGAATGTATTACGTATTTTAACAATGTGGGAGCTGTGAGTATAGAAGCAAACTACCTTTCGTAGCAAACAGAATTACAAAGTAGAAGCCGAAATAGGTAACAAATAGGTAACCTTGAGGCAATGAATTAGAAAGTTTAATAATGCTACTAATAATTCTTGGAACCATAATGCTATATTTAAAAATACTAGAAAAGCTTTAAGTTAAACAAAAGTATTCTATTGGAGTAGAATTAGCCAATCAGAGACTTGTAGTATAGTAAAAGTATAAATTTAGGCGGTAGAAGCCAGACGCTAGAAGACAGTGTACCTAGCCGGATGCTACTAGGCAGCGTTCCTGAACAGTGCAATACGTATTAAGTGTGAGACATAAAAAATTCATTACAACGTGAATAATATAAAGTTTAATCTCACAGCTCTACAGCAGGATACATCAGTGAAGTGTTATTTTATCGTGTGAAGGAATAAGAAAAGAAGTGAAGTAAAAAATTATAATTTGTGTAAGCCTTCATTCTTTAGCCGCACCAGCCCCTGCTAAGAGATACGTGTTTCTGAAAATTACTACTGACGCAGCCGAGGAAAACATACATATATAATATTTAAATAAGCATTAAAATACGAAGTTGGTTGATTTAAAGTGGGACGAAGGCCACCGGAATCTTTGTACCATACGTGCGTGGTTTAAACATCTTCAAATCGGCGCCTAAACGTGGGGATCGAATAGACAAGAATAGGTGAAAAGAAGAAAAGAATCGAGGAAACTGCAAGACTTCACTAAGACTTCACTACAAGAACTTCAGAGATCTCTAGGGAACTTCATAATTATCAACAATAACATCATCCAAGGACAGCAAAAATCTTTCAGGACTACGGGTCACGCAACAATTCAACCAGAATTTACGAGGGAATATTGGATTACTAACACAGCCAGAGAAAAGGTCAGAAAATTCCAATACTGTATATTTATATAATTATCAAGATAGTTAAGAAAAAATATAAGTGTTATTAAGATAATTTCATGTTATTAACAAGCAGAAAATTAAAATTTAGCAATTCTAAACCAAATGTAACAAAAGAAAATATACAGAATAAAATGGAAACACAAAACAATGAAGATATGGAAGTAGGAGAGAATAGGTTAGCTATTAAAGATTAAAACGTAAATTTACAATCAGAGCTAGAGGAAACAAATAGGTTAGATTTAGAAGAACAATCATCTGTAAATTCACAGTTAGGCATAGAAAGAGATAGCAGTAGTATGCAAGGTCAATCACCTTTACATATGTTTGTGCAGGAAACAACAAATGAAAGAAATACTGTCCCTCACACATCTAGCCAAAAAGAGCAAGAAAACTTATCACAACAAAATTTTATGTGCCTTCTAAAAGCAATAACTCCTTTCCTTGAGTTAACATTAAATCTGACAGATACCTTCTCAGCTGTTCTGTCATAGCACAAAGCGTTGTTAACTTTTAAATCTAAATAACTGTAGGTATATCTAAAGAAATTTAATAATACTAAAATAAAGCTTACGAAAATAATGTTAATTTTTATGGTACTTGCAATATAGATTACTTCAGCCAAGATTAGCATACGTACTTCTTGATCTAGTATTCAGAAAGACATATCTTCACTCAGAACTGCTGCAGCGGCATACAAACTTATTGTGAGTGTAACACCTTCTTGGTGACCTGAAAGTTTCCAGACCCAACACATTCTTTCACAAACTGGGATGATAGAACGGGCCCATATACTGTATCTAATAACAGTGTATTTCGAATCTTAGTTTTATTAAACGCACTTTAGAAAAAAACTCGTTCAGAAGAAACGTTGGTATGAAGCAACGAAATCTTTGCCAGTACAAATTCGGCTAACTGTTTGAAATTATTATTTCCATCGGGGTCACACATGTTGTTTAATAGGAGCCCAGAAGCTATCAGATTCAGACGTGCTCTTTATTTCGCAGGGAGTGTAAGTTATTCACCAGTTTTCTCCACTGATCATCAGTTTTCTGGACAGTGATGAGTTCTCTGGGAGAGATAGAGGCCGATCAAGAGGACAAAAATTCAGACAAGAGTCAGATTTGGTTGCGTCAAGAATGTAACGTCAGTATGAGAAAAAAGGCAGCGTTGGCAAGTTCATTTATTTTCGCTGTTGTGACAAACGCGACAGAGATATTATGTTATGTTTAGCCGGTATCGTATAGCACACTATCGTACAAACATTCAAATTATCGTATGTCCATAATTATGGTAAGAGTTAGCAATCCCAGTATATATACAAGTTTCTTTCTCTCTACACCAAGGACAGATTCTTACACCCTTTTTAACAAATTTGATCGCTCGCTATGATCCCAGTCTTAGTCAAGTAAGCCCTTTTTGCTGCCTCTATTTGTGCCAAAATATAATGCACGAAGGTGGATTGATAAGTCAGTGACTTTTTAAAGAAAATAACACTTTTTTCAAAAAATAAATTTTATTTCTCAACATAGTCTCCTTTCAACTCAATACACGTTGTCCAACGTTTCTCCATTTTTTTAACTCTCCAAAAAATATGATTTTTGGAAGTCTGCAAAATATGAGGTTCTTTCTGCCATGGTGTGTTCACTGGACGTGAACTTATTCCCAGCGAGCCAATTTTTCAGGTTTGCAAAGAGGAAGAACTCGCTCGGAGCCAAACCTGGATAATATGGTGGGTGAGGTAGCAGTTCGTAGACCAATTTCACAAATTTGCGATGGCAATGGCTGACTTATGTGCGGGCGCATTATTCTGGTGAAAAAGAATATTTTCCTTCAGCAAATGGGGTGGTTAATTTAACAATTCCTTGTAAAACTGATCCTGCATTGCGGCATAATATGAACCTGTGATCGTTTTACTCATTTCCAGGTAGTGAATGTCTATCAGCCCTTGTGAATCCCAAAAGACAGCTGCCACGATTTTTCCTGCCGACGGAATGGTTTTCACTTTCTTTGGAGCAGGTTCGCCGAAGTGCTTTGATTGTTGTTTGGTTTCACGTTGATAGTAATGGATTCAAGTTACATCAACCGTGATATTAACGCCGCAAAAACTCATTTGAGTTGGCTTGGAGCATGCTCAAACATCTCTGTGAAATGGTCACACGATTCCGTTTGTTCTCAACTGTGAGCATTCGCAGCACCCATCTTACTGACAGCTTTCTCATGCCCATAAATTCGTGCAGAATGTTATACACCCGCTCACTCGAGATGTTTACGGTCTTGGCTATCTCACGGATTTTTACTCGGCGGTCTTCCAACACAATACCGTGAAATTTGTTCACTATTTCTATTGTGACCTCAACCGGCTGTCCTGTGCTCATGGCATCTCTTGTGCTCGAACGGCTACATTGAAATTCTGCGAACCATGCCATGTGATGGAGCAGAGTCCCCATAATACTTGTTCAGCTTTTCTTCCGTATCCTTCACCGTCTTACCACGCAAAAAGGAGTGCTTTATCAGAACACAAAATTCGTTTTTCTCCATTTTCTACGAGCAACACACATCTACTTATTTTAGACGCTCTCAACAATGTCATAAGAAACAAGTGACTGATTTCTGTGGTTATACTCGGAATAGATGTAAGACTTGGGTGCAAACAAGAAACCTGTGATTAGAATGCAATCTCTCGTCAAGTCATGGACTTATCAATCCGCCCTCGTACTATAACCCAATCTGTTTTTAGTTTTGATTGCAAGCTTAATTATACTTTCTCATTGCATTGTGACAGTGACTGCTGTCAATCTATATTTTTCATTCACTTCTGTATTTTGCTCCACATATTCGCTCTATTTCCTTGTCCTTCGAACCAAATACTCCCATTCCTATTCTTTCTATAGTGCAAAGAGCCGGTTACTTTTTGAGTATCTACCCGAGTTAACCCACTCGCAGCCACGTATGCATGTGGCTGGAGTAATGTTTCTCGTACAATTTAATGTGCTCAGCATTATGAGGTCATGTTAGGGAAGAGAGGAACCTTGTAATTTCATTTTCATTTGACATGTATGTACGCGGACCTAACATTACCATAAACTCTTTTTTGCAATCTAGTCTTAAAGGGATCATCAGACTTACCTCCGTAGTTTCCAGCATCCAAGTTAGCAATGTCGCCAAACTTATCGGCTAATGTCCCTGCCAGCTGTCAGAAGTTTTCACCGTATGCAGGCAAGCAAACTCAATGCGAATGAAAATGGCGGATACAAGACTAACAAAAACTAAAATATGCCACAGTTCATTATCAGCTGTATAGGACAGTGTCAGCAATGTATGGCTACTGTTATGAATGGTTACAAATGGTTGGAACTAGCTACACATTTACACATATTAAAACAGTGATTTGCTTTAGCAATTTGAATGCTTTACATCATCTAGTCAAGAGTACAAAATGCACGTAACGTACTGATTATATCTCTATTACATATATTGCTTATATTACATTACATGAACTGCAGAAACAAGACATGGTTTTGATCATTTTTATCCAAACTTGAATGGTTTAATGCTCCATAATGCCTAAATAAATTATTATTTTCCGTTACAGTTTGAAAAAAAGGTTGTATGATAATGCAGAGTTTAAAAACTTTATTTCAAGACAAATTAAAAAGCTTTTAGTGCCCCCGAAGCCCCAAATTTTGTATATTTTTAACTATATTGCAAGTAGAGTATTCGCCAAGATGTTATTTTTGTCATCTCACTGGTTTCATTTGCTTTTTGATTTAACACTTTTGAAAAATAACCAAAATAATAAATAAAAACTTACAAAATAGTGGCTTGATAAAAATCCACGTATTAAAGGAACCAAAATAATGCGTGGAACTAAATAATCAAATAGTTCTGTTATAATTATGGTTCATACATTGTTTGAGATATGATATTTTTCAGTGTTAAGCTGTCAGCATTAAGAGTGATAGCTAAAAGCACAGAAGGAGAATGTTCATTATGGTATACATCATCATCAGTCACTGTAATATTGTAATATCCCTTATTTTTGTTTATAGCGCTGAGTTTTGTCACAATGCCTCTCCTTCTTCCACATTTAATTTTTTAATGATGTTTATTCTTTTGTGTATTAGTTATTCTTTCTTATTTAATTATTTTGTTTCATAAACTTACCTAACTTCATTGTGGGTGTGGATGAAACTGTATCTGTATAGTTTTTACAATTTAATTCTACTCCTCTTTTATCTACTTCATTACGTTCTTCTTGTTTAATTTCTGTGCAGTAGAGTCACCAAACACAGTTATAGGATACTTGAATATAGAATATTCCTACTCTTCTCCTTTTTTTACATCTTAATTAATATAAATATATTTTAAATAACTTCTGTGCGCTGATATAATTTCCTGCAGTATACACGTATAATTCTTTGCCTAAGAATCTGCGATACTTTCTGTGCTATTTTATTCACTTAGTAATTTATTGCTTTCGTTGGTGTTAAGAAAGCAATGTAAACGATGGCAATGATGACAACAGCAATAAATAATAGTAATAACAATAATACCAGGGTGCTGGTAAATAAATACTTTCTCTTTCTCGGGCTTTTAGCCGGATAAATCAACGTTTCGAGGTTTTGTACGTTGTCGTCAAGATATACTGATGGAAATTCCATCTCCATGTTTATAATTATGTAAAGCTGATGAATACTTTCCAGAAGACAAAAATAAACCATAAGGGGAAGTGAAATTCATGTGAATGTAATGCATCAGATATGCTTTGAAATATTAATTTTTTTTCGAGAGCATGTAATAATGAAGCAAGCATTTATTGGCCTACTTTTTAAACAGTACACTGTAATATTAGCGTATTGTTCCCTCTATAACAAAGTATATTATGAAACCAGTACTTATGAAAACTGGTTGTGATTAACGTAAAGAAGATATACAAATAACATTTGATAAGAAGAATTTGTTCAACATAATATGAAAACGAATACAACACAACGTGCTATCACCACACAAGATTTTTCCCCATTATGTTGCCTTTCTTACTTAGTGTAGGAAACGTTTGGTGCGCTCTCATTGGAGCTCAGAGGTGCGCACTATAAATAATACGGGGTTTTATTAAAGTTATATGGAATCCGGTGCCCAACTTTGCAGTCTGGGGAGTTACACCTCGAGTGCGCTGGGCATCCAAGCAGTGCTGCTGCACTTGGTTGTGTAGGAAAGTGAGCGTTGCAGCATCCTAATGGAGATGCATCCTAGCGGGTCAAACAACGTCCTACCTTGTGATGGATCCGCCCCGAGAGCCCCTCGCTGCCCGGAAGCAAGCGCTGCTTTACAAAATTCATGACTTGAAGAGCTCCATCCAAAGTGCAACAACCGTACATCTACCTGTTGCTAAATAGCTACATGACTCGGTGCGTCTTCATTGAAAAGTGCTCCAGAAACAAAATAAATTATAAGGTAAAAATTGTATACTTTCCAAAGATAGAAGATACAACTACGACACATGTGAAGACAGGAAACTAAATATTTAGACATTGAAACTTAATTAAACAAATAATCGTTTTAAACTAGCATATGAAGTAAAACACACTGCAATGTGAACTCAAACTACAAGCAAAATAGCAGAGTTAAAGATGAGAATGGCTAATTCTGCGACAGTCGTTTCTCTCATGCATTTTTTCCCCAGCATCTGCTAAACAGGAAACTTTCGCTTCCTTCTGCAGTAAACTACAATTATAAATAAGGAGACGAATGTTCATACTAACGTAGAATGAATTTGAAAGTAGCATAAAATAGTATGCTATTGCTTAATAGTAAAATATAACATGTTTTCCAGACTTGTAGGCCGTGGTTGAACAAAGCTGAGGACGAAACTCAGGCATTAGCAATTTTATTCTTTGACCACGGCCTACAAGTCCGGAAAACATGTTACATTTTATTAATAACACCGACTGTGAAGGCCTATGACTACGCTTGTTCAATAATTCAGCTATTACTTTAAGACTATAAGACTTCATTGTAGGTACACATTATGCTCATACACGCCGGTTTTTCTATCCCTATACAAGAAGAGTGTAAAGCGTTTACCTACTTGTTTGTAAATACATATTGTGCAAATAATTTGTTTCACAAAGTGAATTTTTCAGTTTAAACCTTTGAGTATTTGCAAGTTCTATGCTTTCGCTGCCCTGGATTATCTGTTCTATACCTGCGGAAGACTTTACATCCCGTTTGTACTTGCTTTTCAAAAATAATGAAGCGGTTACAACATAAGTCGGCCTTCTAGAGGAAGGGATGAAGAATTATTTGTATGTGTCCTTAAACTGAACGACAAGCTACGTCATTTATATGAGAGCTTTCATCAGATACATAGATACATGGAGACGTACGTATTGAACGGCAATAACCAAACCGATATTAACTAAACGCTAGTGTAATACAGAAACACAAGGTTTAAATTTCACTGTTATCTTAGGCAGTTAAGCCATATTTTGGAAGAGATAAAGTGCCCAGAGGATGGAATTATGCTGGAAAAATAGAGGTCATGCTGGCAGAGGGAAGGGCTAGGTTGGCGGTAACAACTAAAAGAGCTGCATTATGGGCTACATTTTATGAACGCCAGCATAAATCAATGGAGAATAGAAAACTGGCAATAAAATGCGAGTTATATTAAATTAGTATGTTTGCTAGAGTAGGTTAAAACACATTTTTATTTTTTTTATATTCATAATACTCTTTCAGACCATAGTAGACTAGTCGGTAGTATAGGCATAAACATTAATAAGGAGAAAATTTTACAAAAACAGACATTACAGAGTCTATGGCATAGTTTCCATGGCCAAGAAACGTAGCAGTACCATAGAAGAAAACTTTGTAAACAACAATACTTTCAGAAACACGAAGGTAAGGTAGGCAATAGTTATGTACTTAATACAGAACATATTGATATCCGGGTATAGTTGCAACGTTGTCTTCCATTTAGTTACAGAAGTGAATTTAAAACCTATACCATGAATAATCTGAACATTTGCATGGCGAGAGGAGATTCTGGGAATAGAGTGACTTTCTCTAAGCTTGTTTTCCATTCAGAAGCGTTCTATGGTATCTAGCTTTTCTCACTGTCGGTTACATCGATCAGCTCTGACTATGCGAACAAATGCCTTACTACACTGTATATGTAATCTTCGCTTTTAGAGTTGACACATTAAACAGCAAAAGCGGTAAAGTTACGTTTAGAGCCCAGGTGTTAAAACTGCTATTTCTTCAGGCACTTATTGTACTGTATTTTCTGCATTAGAAAACTGACATTCCTTAGGGCAAGAACTCTGTAGTTATTATATACAGTTTCATAAACAGTTAATTATAAAATATTTTAAAGCGTGAAATTAGTGCAAATTTTAAACCTACACTTTGTATAACACATAGGTTGATTGTAAAATACTTAATATGTTGTATAGGAATGTTAGAAGTTATTATTTTGACTGGGCTTGGTAAATAATGTAAACTGAGATAGTTTAATATACTAATACTTATCAAAAGTATTACAGTTTCTTCCAATAATGAAATGCTATAGTTGCATTTCAGGAATTCAACACACTCCAAGTAATTTAAAATATGCACCACTGGGTTTTTCCCATACCAAGAGGTGTTAAATATTGTGGAAAGTACTATTGCGTAGGAGCTAGGGATTGAAAAGAATCACCGCCAGTTATGTTAACAATTTATTATAAAGTGTGGCATTTGTTAACAATTCCATCATTAGCATACTTTAACGTTTTACAGGTTTTTTGATTTACAAAAATATGTTCGGAGACGACAATGTAATATACTCTTTCACCTTTTTACAATTTAAGTTGTCCTACAAATTGAGAATATTTCTGAAACAGCGACTAATACAATGCAATGTTACACGAAGTGAAAAATATAAACGCTTCTCCCGTAAATGTGAATTTAGAAACACCAAGAGCAAAAAGGTTAAATTTTGTAGCCTACTAAATAATTGAAAATAATTTAGAGCTGAAAGGTTACTTTTGGTGGGTTACGCCAAATCCCGCCGACACAAAACCAGACCACGGTTCTGGGTGCTATTCACTCGGTCCCTGGCCGAAGAGTACCTCTGCTGTTTACCCAGGAGTTGCTGAAGTTGTCCACGGGCATGATGGCGCTGGCGTCAGTGATGTGGAACAAACCAGCCAATGGTAACTCTGCACGACACTAAGTTGTGGAATGATGAATTACGTCATGCATGACATCTTTCTCGAAGCTTTGGATGTTAACTGTTTCTTTCGATGACCCTCGTCATCATTTCCGAAGCATTGGGCCGTTCTTGACCTGGTTGCCTAAGCCATGACCAAGGGGGAGGGGAAAACGGCACAAATATATGAAAATAAATGATTACTGCTAACTATGAAGTTGGATATTTTAATAATATATGAATCTACAACTTGATTATGTACTGATACTGTGTTCTGCTGATAACATAAGACAGATGAAGTATTGAATTAATTCTGCACAAAGCTAGCCCAAAGGTTGAATGTCGAGACCGATCAAGATGGTTCGACGGTAAAGTGTGAGGCTTATCTGGATTAAAATGAAGTAGACGGGAACATAAACTTTCCTATGAATTATTTGTATATCCATTTGTATAACGATAGGGGGTAGAAGAAGTTATGTGAATTTAAAACATAAGATTTTTAAAACTAAATGTGCAGCATTTTTCTCATGATTAACATAAGTAATGAATGGAAAACATGTTTCTGTTGTGACTCATTTGTGAAATTGGTATGGAAATATACGATAAAGTACAGGAAAGGTCATTAAAATCTTACACCAAATTTTAATAGTCCTCAACTTCTGACTTTTTAATGACAGGTTTATATTTCCATTCGTGTTCATGTGTCTGCATCTAGAGCTGTTATCTGGAGATCTTCGTTTTTAAAGAATTTGTTGTTAACATCGATCCTTTTATTTTTTGCTCTAAATCAGACCTTTCTTATATTCCGTTTCCTCAACTATACCCTTCACTTATACAGCCTTGATAACCCACAAATATGCATAAACGCTTTAATAAACAGCAGGGCCAGCCCTGAAAAGCAACTAAATTTAATCAATTCATAAATACCACGAAATGTCTGCATATTGCACAAACTTGAATTGCATAAGTTTGCAACGGATTAAGAGCTAATTTTCGTCTACTTGAACAGTTTTATTCGCTTCGGTTCCATTCAGTCTATTAACACATACACTTTCGAAACCGGATTGTATGAATCAGTGTTATGGGTGGATGAAGCTATTCAGAAGTACTTATTTCCAGAGGAAGGCAAGGTTAGTAGCTCCTCCTAACAATGTTAAATCAATAAATTCGTAACCCATTTTCTCAGAAGCTGTTTAATATAGCAGACTGAAATTTTACAAAAGTTTGTATGCATGCTTCTAAGTTTATTGATCTACTTTTATCGAATAGATTGTTTATGGAAGATAGGATTATTTTCTTAACTATAGTAGCTTTGATTAAAATGGATTAACATTTATTTCTTCAAAATATAACCAACTATATTATTAACAGTAAAGCACAAAACCATAAAGAGGTTATCTTTATTATTAAAAATTAATCTTTCTGTGTTTAATAATTTCTGTGAAAAGGGTCATTTACACCAGAAAGTGTTAGTCGCAGAAAAAGCTGTTCAAAGCAAAAATGGAGAAAACAAACTGGTATATATTTCCCAAAAAATAGAAAACACATACTTGCGCTCAAAGAAGTTGCAATTTTTAACGGTAATACCAATTTGCAAATCAAAACTTCCCATAAAATATGGGCTGAGCTTTACCTCTCTACTCCAACATGTGTAGGTGTAATGGTTTCTTCTGTGAACTGGTGCACGATACACAACTAAAATAGCAGATGCAGTAGGATGCAGCAAGTGTTTAACGGATGGGGACACCTCGCGCACTGCCGACCATCTTGATATATTTTGGCTACACCGTCTGGGAGGCAGGGGTGAGGTGAAGGAGCCGGAAGAGCACCCACATTCGCAAGCAAACAGGCCTACAGAGACGGGCAGAAGTCCCTAATATTTCCGCGCACCGGTGAGCGAGGAATCCTCAAGAGGGCGACGCAGCGACCCTAGCTGGCGGTGCATCTTACTCTGGCGTACACGAGGAAAATCCTGCCAATGCGCATGCATCCGCGCCCTATGCTCAGCACCGCAGGACACGAATTCACACCTGAAACGTGAAATGAAGGCGAAATGAGAGGAAAAGTGAGAAAGGAGAGATCTTGGTAGAATGCACTATCCTGACATTCGCTTTGGCGATCAACGGAAAACCACGAAAAACCCCATCAGAGTGGGCGGTCACAGGGAATCAGACCGGGAACTCCCGAATGCGGGCTGCAGTCGTTGCTGCCTGAAGTATCCTGCTCGGTAGCAGTTGAAGTGATTACCATGTTTAAAAATATATTTCAATTATGCGTATTGTGCCCAATTATATACTTTCAAATTAAAGAGTAATTTCCGATTAATACCAGATGCATGCGTTTGTTAGTTTGTTATAATTGACCTCACCACTGTTTACCACACCCTCGAGTACAACTAGGTTTGTCCTCGGTGACGCAGTAACCTAATAAAGCATGATGAGCCCATCAAGAGACGCTGAGGAACGGTTTACTTTGTTAAGGAGTTAGCCTCCCTGTTAACAGAATATGCTTGTCAGGAACAATGGAGGATGGATGCCCTTCTTGCAGGATGTGGGATGAAGTGGGCAATCTAAGCTCCGGAAATTGGCAGAGGGAAGGAGGTTGGGAGAGTAGCTCTGTAATAATTACCCCCTCCTCTTCCTCCTCCTCCAGGTGGTGCATGGAGGTACGGAGTTTTCCCAGTGACCACCAAGTCATCTCAATTATGCAGCGCGTTTAAACCATGTTGCTGTCTTCTTGGCCCTGTGCTGGGACATTCCACAAACCGCCTGGATGGTCGCGGCTGCATTTGCAATGCTGGATTCTTTATCTTCGTGTACACGTAAATAGAACAGCTAGTCTCAACCTTGTAGCGTTGAAAAATTGCAGCTTTGTTTTTTGGCCATATAAGCATGTCTAGTGCTGCAGTCTTAGATTTGCTTAAGAAAAATAATAAACTGTTTAACGAAGAAATGTAATTAGTCTGTTTATTAGGAATCTGCAATGAAAGTTTGATAAAATAACACAAGTTTAC
Source organism: Deroplatys truncata (assembly GCA_030765065.1). Taxonomy (NCBI): domain Eukaryota; kingdom Metazoa; phylum Arthropoda; class Insecta; order Mantodea; family Mantidae; genus Deroplatys; species Deroplatys truncata. The sequence continues at coordinate 166,164,246 of CM060978.1, read as the reverse complement.
CGAACTCTCTTTTGCAACGGGGTACTGTCAATTTTGTAATTTTTATGTACAATTTTAAATTGTTAAGATAACTATATTCTGTGTAATACTAGCTAACACATTAAGAATCATGGTGGGTTTCAGATGCTTATGATGACAGTACATATGTATAAGGTATCCTAATAGAGAAAACAATGGAGTAGTTCAAAATTCCTACCAGAACTAATGAAATTATAGAGTCACTAAGTAACATTTTCTTCCAGCACGAAAGTCTTTATACCGACGCCTCATTAATAAGATTATAAACACTTATATCCTCCTCAGAATTCAGTTGCTGTTAAAACCAAATTTTGCAGGTGTGTCATGCAACATAAACAGACCTTAAGAACCTGAGTTCGTTTGTTGTTAAGGTCGAATGTTGCCTATGAGGTCACACAACATAAACAAACTTTAAGTTGTGCGTTGTATAGGACATGTCAGGCCTAAAGAGGATATTAGTTGTTTTTACAACGCTCTAAAGCTACAGTATTTCATTAATTACCTGTTTAGTCTCCACATTGCATAAGATGACTAAATATGCAGAGCTATAAAACTTAAAAATGTCATTTCAAGAATCTAACCAAAATAATCCACATGGAATAAGATAAAAATTCGAAGATAAATCTCAGATGTACAATTTAATCAATACTAACAGATCAATACCGAGGGCAACTGACCATCGTAGCAGTTGAATAGTTATACACAGTTTTCGTGCATGTTACGAAAGCTTCCTGTTAGGAGGGCTAATAATAAGTAAACTAGAGATTATTTAAGTGGAAGAAAATGTGAACCCAAATCTGTCAATAATGAAACAAAAATAATAATATTGCATTTGGCAATCACAACCAATACTAGAGACAAACAGTGCTCTGCAAGGAGACCCTTAAGCTGTTCATACTATCAGCCAAAGAAATATGAAGCACAGAGAAGAACTGGAGAAGAAATTTACATATATGGATACACAACTTCGTAGTCGGATCAGCAAATATATGTAAAGCCCGGAGCGCTTCAACATAAACAGCTCAAAAACAGAAATAGTATTCAGAAAGAGGGAAAAAGTCTCCACCACAACAGAAATTAAACTGGACACAAGCAAAGGCAAAATAGTTAAACAGTTCAAGTACCTAGGAATTACACTACAACTCAAGCAAGAAATTCGAAAAGACATGCAGCAGAAAGATTCGTGCAAGCAATCATCGCAATAAATGGCATAAGCAATACACAAGCCCTAAGCCTGAAGACAGGGATGATATCATTCACAGCAAAGAATCTCCCAATAAGCTATGATCAGGCACTTAACATGAAATAAGCCATAGGAGTGTTAAAAAGAAGCCAGCTAGTTTACCTACTGCCAAGGAACGTATTCCTTATAGATATAAAGAAGATCTTTCCTGCTGCTGCTCAGAACGTGCACTAGAAAACTAATTCTTCAGCACCGGGGCAATGATAGGCAATGGACGTCAACTTATTTTCAATTATGACACGTCATGACATGACTAAGCATCCAAGGTTTCCACCATCTGATGTGCAGAGACAACACACCACCATCGATGACACCATGCGTGTGTGAAATGTGTGATGGGAAATATGAGTGATATGAATTTAAAACAAGCAATAAAAATCAATCGGTGATTGCAAAAACCCAAGAAGTCATCTCTTAACAAATTTGCGCGCAATCTAGTCTACAGAATAAAATTAAATATTCGTGGTTCGCAATAAAGAATCCATCAAATCGACCAACAAGTTTTAAAATGCCAGCTGAATTCTGCTTCAAGGAACAGTGAAATCAGAATGGGGAAGTCGAGTATGATAAACACCTTCTCATCCTTGAATGGTGCAAGGATAGTGTGCATTTTGAGTACGCCGTAAATATAAACGTTATCTCATAAGTAATATCGGTTTTTAAGCAAAATTAAAGAATTTACACTACTGTTCATAGTAGAGACCATCAGATTCAATGGTCTTTAGCCATTTTTCAGAGAGGTTTACTATCCCGCGACGGTTTTTTATGCAAAGAATTCGGAGATCCACTTCCACAGCTTCACGTTTTCGAAATTTCTTTCACATAAGAAATGGGCCATGGATCAAAACAGATGACAATCTGAAGGCAGTAGATCAGGTTTGTATGCTGGGCGTGCTAGCAGCTCAACGTCTTCCAATTCCCGGATTTTTGTCATGGTTGTTCGTGCAGTATGGGGTGTTGCATTGTCCTGCTACAAGAGAATTCTTATTTCGATTAACTAATGTTGATTATCTCCGTCTCTAAATTTTATGAACTGGTTCCAGTTGTAGAGAATAAATATCCGCATTGAATGCACGCTCGTTTGGAACAAACTCCCAGTGAATCACTCCTTCAAAATTTCACCATTACTTTGGGGCCGAACTGATTTCTTTTTACGATGACTTTGGTAGGTTGGCGGGGGTTGAGCCACTGTTTCAAGGCGTCAGGGTTGCAGTAATAGACCCATTTTTCATCACATGTGACAATTCTACTGAAAAATTTAAATTGAGTTTTATTTATGGACGCTCCTTAACTACTGTGGTTCTTAGCGTCCCATTTCATATTGGGCGTGAAAGACCGGTCATTTTGCTCAGAGGCCTCTTTATCAGGCTTGAGGTTCTTTTACGTGCCGTAAATCTACGACACGGGACCACCGGCTTTACTTCCCTTCCGAAGGAAGCCATGCTAAGGATTTTTACGCCCGAAAAAATCCATCGCCCTCCGCCGGGTTTGAACCCGCGACCTTGAGAACTATAGGCTAGCATGGTACCACTAGTCCACGGAAGACGACAATTCTTCTGATAAATATACCATTTCATGAGATTATCGATAAATTGACGACAGATGCCCACCCTATGTTGAGCTTGTGGAGGACGAAGTTCTTCTGACAGTACTTTTTACTAATTTTCTTCCAAAACTCTGCATGTATTCTCAATATCCCATAATTTATGCCTTCCAGAACGTGGTAAATCTTCAGTGTTTTTTTCTCAGTGCTGAAACTTGGAATATCGTTCTGCCACACGCTCACTAACCTTTACAAATATGACTTCTGCATTTAAGTAATTTTCTAAACTCCTTGAAAATGGAAAATTCCGAGATTTCAGTAATTCAATAATGAGTAAAAAGTACAGGAACTTAATTCCACTTTCAAATCAGCTTTATACAACTATGTATACCTGTGTATATTAATTTTGTAAGGAGAGCGAGAGAGAGAGAGAGAGAGCGCGCGCGAGGGAGAGGCAGAGAGAGAAGGATAATAGCGGAAACTTCTCACCGATCTTAATAATTCTTTTACCATTGGAAAGCTTATTTTTAGTTTCTCTTCCACGTTCTTAGTAGGCAGAGAAGGTATTGCATTCCATCCAAAAATTCGACACCGAGAGCTCAGAGGTAACACCATGTTTGGAAGAGCCCTGAATCTATAAAAAACATGTTTAAAAAAAGGTCCCGTGTATATCTGCGTGTGAGTGGTATGTCGGTGAACAGTATAAATCTAAACGAAAAGTGGGATAAACACCAAACTTGCTATTTGGGTTCAATACCATCCAAAGATGCGATACGAAAATTTTCAAGAAACCCCTCCTCCCGAATCAAAACTACCCTTTGCACCGAAAATTTTTCCAATTTTTTTAATTTCGAAAAACCGGTTCTAAAGATTTTGATTAAAATCCCATATATGAAAGATATTTACATTACAAATAAAATGTATATCTTTAATTTTCTGGGAATGCGTGTGAAGTCCACTTCATTCAGAAGGAATTTTGTATTAGCTTGTATAACTGCTAAACGTTAAGCGATAGATGAAAACGTACTAGACAAAAATATAGATCTCTTTAACACAATTTATTCAAATAACTTCTTTGTGACATCAGCCATTACCGAGATATCGTTATTAATGGTTGGAGTTGTCTACTTTTAAAACATTCGACCGTCACTATTCCCTTTGTAACTATTGAAATGTTTAATGCAGCTATTTCCCGAAAGGTTTATCTTGATTAAAATGAAGTAGATAAAAATAAACTTTCGTAAGAGTAATTTGTATACCAACTAATAAGCGATAGAGAGTAGGGAAAGTCATGTTAATGTAACACATCAGAATATTTTTTCTTTTCTTTTTGGCAAGGATATAGGCTACGAAATATTACCAAGAATGTTACACCTGGGAGGATAGTTCATAGTCATGTCACCCAATTTCAATTCCGTTTCATTGAATATGAATATCAGAGGATTTTTTGTCACTTTATTGCCAACATGGCAGAGTATTAATGATTTCATGACCAAAGGGACAAATGGTTGGGGGCTTAGAGTATTATAAACTTTATCTATTGAAGGGAAAGAATTTAATGTGTGTTTATATCACAAATTTCTCTCCGATGTTGTTAAACGTTGTTGTAAAGCAGTATTTCGGTATGAGTTCGACAAAGCGTGGTACCTTGAATTTTAGAATCTGGCAAAAATGATGTTGCCCTGCAACTTTGAAAACCTTTAACATCTAACATACAAATCAACACTCTTGATCCTATCTAGGCAAAATGTTTTGCACTTATATTACAGGACCTAGCAAAAAATTATAGCCTAGCTTGCTATTTTCAAAAGCTACCCTTACCTCATTTTCAAACCCTTATGCAGAAACCTGCACTGTTTAACACATGTGGTCAAAATATTGTACAATTATACTACAGGTTGTTGCAAAACTCATAGGTTATCTTACAACTTCCAAAAGCTGCCCAAGCCTTATTCTATGTTATATGGTAACTCAAAACTTTTAAGATCTTCTCTTAGGTTTAACTGGAAGTTATTTCCGGGCTGTTTTGCCGTGGTCTGCTGGAGATAGGTGTTCCAGACGTTTCGTCTACAACTACGGTAGACATCTTCACTGGCACTGTCGAAGTCTTCTAGGAGAAGATTGCGCTGTGTCTGAAATGTCGGCTTTGTTTATTTAGATAAAGAGGTATTTGGAAGGAAAAGAAGGAGGTAGAATACTGTTGGGGCGCTATTTACTGGGGACATAATTGGTGGCATGGTGGCTGGTTCCGCCATAGCAAACCTGCGGTTGGGGGTGATTACTAATGTTGGCGGAGTTATCCGCAGTGAGGATTAGGTATCTGTCATAACCGAAGCCCTGACAGGGACCTATGAGCAGTGGTGTTTTATGTTTTTGTTTGTGGGTACCGTGCCCGGGCCTGTTACCTCCAGGCAATGGTTGTTGTGTGGTGTGTGTTGTTGGTGCTGTGGTGATCATCTGTTGCGGCATCTGTTGTGTCGGCTGTTCGTGCTGCTATATTTATACTAAGAGGGCTCTCCACTGATTGGTGCGGGTATCTCCCATCCACCAGCCGACCGGCACCCGAACCAATCAGCGTAGAGCCCTCTTAGTATAAATATAGCAGCACGAGGTCGCCAAGGACAACAGTTGAACGCAAATGCTTACGCATAGCGGCCAAAGTGCCCTACTGCTACTCAAATAAAAAACTATACAGCCTCGTCAAAACCGAACCACTCCCGGAATTCATTGAACGAGGATATCACAACTACGCCAATAAAGCAAATAAACTACCACATCGCCAGCAACTACTTCAATCATCAATGACGTTTAAGAAGAACGCCGAAAATCAATGCCGAAACTACACATCGCCACCTTTAGCTTTCATCAGAACCAGGATAGAAGAGAAAGCAAGACAAGACCAAACAGATGTGCAAGACTACCTCAACAACCTTCTAAGATAAAAGATGCGCCATCAACAGAGCCAACAGCCTTCACAACAGACTGGCCATGGTTACATACTACCACTAACATAACACCAATAAAAACTAACAACAACACAGCCCCATAAAAAACAACAACACTGACCAAGGCATAACCGTGGAAAGAGAAGTGTGTCCACAAACACCAAAAAAAAAACAACAACAACAACATAACATACACACACAAGACAAAGAAGACAATGGTTACGCCCACACCATGAAACAAAGACAACCAAACTCCTCAAAACCTCACTCCTCCCCACACCCATACTCATACACCACAACAGCTGTTGCCGAGTCGCTGCGAAAGTCGCTGCGAGTCGCTGCCCACATAAAATAATAATAAAAAAAATCCTGGCTGAAGAGGGAAATAACCCTAAAACAGCCTTGGTTAGTGAAAACTAACCAAAATTACCTTTTTGTTTGTTTGTTTGTTCGCCAAGGACCCGGCTCTTCCCTCCAGTTACCGCTTCCATCAGCCTCCTACCCACCCTCTCAAAAGTTTTTGAGAGGCTTATACTTCACCGCTTGTCGCCATTACTGGCTAACATTCAAGCCATACAACCCATCAGTGTAGTTATTGTCCTGGGCACTCGACCACCCAGCAGCTACTGCCTTCTCAACGACCTGGCATGAGGGGCTCCTCTATAAAATGATCCAGTTTGGTCTATACAGACAAATCAACCACATAATACACAGTTTCATACACCAACGCTCCTTTATAGTAGTTGTAGCGGGAAAAACATCAACACAAAACCCATACGAGGCGGAGTCCCCGAAGGCTCTGTACTATCCCCCACACTGTTCAGTATGTACATGGCAGACTTTTCAGTGGTGCAGGGCGTCAATATGGCACAGTTTGCTGATGACGTCCTGCTGTACACAACCAACAGACACATCATCAGAGCCTTCAACCCTATACAGAGACACCTCCGTCTCGTTGAACTCTGGTGCAGACGGTGGCGGATGTCCGTGAATCCGGGCAAAAGCCAAACTGTCCTGTTTTCCAAGCGACGAATCTCCGCTGCACACAAACCAACATTCACTTATCAGGGTCAAAGGATAGAGTGGGGGACATCACTTCGCTACTTGGGCGTCACACTGGATAAAGGTCTAACTTTTCGGGAACACGTGCGTGGAACAACGAACAGAGCTGGGGGGGGGGCGGTAGCCGCCTTATACTCGGTTCTAGCTTCCACTATACCGTTTCACTTAAAGTTACGCCTTTATAAAGCGCTTATCTTACCTCTGATGCCTTATGCCTGCAAGGTGTGGAGCATGGCAGCAGATTTCTGGCTTCTCTGGTTGCAGTGGATTCAGAATGGGGGGCTTCGGTCCATCTATTCCGTTTGTCGTGGCTTTCCAGTCAGGCTACTGCACGAGACCTCGGTCCTCCCATACGTGGAGGATGTGATTAGGCATCGGGCTCAAAAATTTTACGGCAGATTGATACATCATGAGAACGCCTTTGTCAGATCCCTGGGGGACTACTTACCACAAGAACGTCGATACAGACGCTACCGGATTCCCCGGATGGCTACTGGGCATGCCCGGTAAAGAAAGGCTTTAAACCTGCCAACAGCAAAAAATGATGTCTCTAAGTACCTCTCCCCTCCCAATGGGAGTTGTCAATCAAAATTAAACCAACCACAATTTAAGGAAGAACAAACACCAGCGGAGTAGGACACTGGCGGTACTCCGGAAAAGAGCCACTGAGGAGCCTATACAAACATACGCTACCTCCCATCACACCCACATCATCAAAATCAAACCCTCAGCCTACAATAGATCCATCATCCCCATTGTTAAACCCTCCCAAGGGTAGGTACACCACGAGCCTACCAGACTGGATTCTGAGTCCGGCATTTCAGACGCAAGGCAAACGTCTCCTAGAAGACTTCAACAGCGCCACTGAAGATGTCTACCATAGTTGTAGACGAAACGTCTGGAACATATATCTACAGCAGACCACGGCAAAACAGCCCGGAAATAACTTCCAGTTATACTGACTCCGGTCGTGAAAGCCTACGTTCCCTCTTAGGTTCTTTTTCAACCCCTCATAGGAAAATGATATTACTTGGCCAATGAGGGCACAGAGTTGTACACTTGAATTATAGGACTTTGCGAATATGACGGTATCTTACTACTTCAAACCGCACGAGCTGGCTGCTCGGTACCGTGTGAGACTCGCATTCAGGAGGTCCTGGGTTCGATTCCCGGTGACTGTCCACTCTGAACATGGATTTTTCGTGGTTTTCCCGGGTCGTGGGAAATGCTGGGGTGGTTCCTTTTCTACTATGACTTTCCTGTGGCTCATTTCCTTCATCACCTCTGTTTCAGGGCTGAAAGACCCGGCGACGGTATTCGGGCTGTTGCGGCTGGGCGGCGGAAGTGAGCTTTGTGAAGGCTACTCCCTGACGTTGGTCGGACTGCTCACTTTGGTACCGCCTCCCTGTGCTCTAGGAGGAGACTCCCCTTCGGGGATCCCGGGGATCAGGGACTTGTGGGAGGAACTTGAGCGGCGTCGGATGCGTTCGAATTCCTGTCTATGCACATGTCGTATCCCGGATCTCTTTGCCCTTCTCGTCTCTCTGTGCTCTCATCCGTCGCTCGCTCGCTCCCTCCCTCCCTCCCAGGGATCACGTTCGAAGCAATAAGGGCTGTTGCGGCCGTCAAACGGTGCTCTGCCCCGGTTTCGGGTGCCACTCCGTAATTTGTACCCCTGCCGTTTATTACTTCAAAATACTAACCCTACTCATATTTTCAAACCATTAGTACAAATCTGCAGAATTTTGCCAATCTGTACAGAAATCTGGATACTAAAGTTTTAGGTAGATGCGAGTGAAACTGTAGGCTACTTAGGTTGTTTAAAAAACAACCCTGTCTGTATTTTCCACCCCTTACATACAAAATGCATCTGTACAATGCCAGGTATGGCAGCTGGTGACGTAAACTGTCAGATGTTAAACAAAAGAAAACTTTGTTTTATAGAAGTCTTTTTCAAGCAAGATATCGCAAAAATTAATGATTGTTAATCTGGTTGGTACACTCAGAGTTCCGTAGAGACAGTAAAAGCTATTATGACACAGCAATAGGTGAAAGTGGGCGAGAATTGGACAAGAGAGGCAAGTGTATCGCTCATCTGAGTGGAGGACTGTGCAGCAGGAAGCTGGGATTGAGCAACTGAGCTCGAGCGGCACCACAAAGTTCAAATATTGACTAGAGGAGCTAGCAGCGAATCGTCCTCGAGTATGCTGAATTTCTTCTAAACCACGTTTTATTTAAACGACTTATATTTTTTACTTTTAAGTACTTAATGGTGACTTTTTGGTCTAGAATTCAACATTTTAAGTTCTTTCCATTGGAGTTGTGTTGCATAGGTAACCTTAATCTCATGTCAAGATCAATAACAAAAGTCCCTTAGGATGTCTGTCTCTAAAACTAATTTTTTAAGAAACTGTCTTTCGAGTTTTTCTGTACATAATTCATTCTACATGACGTAATTTTCACCATTCTTACTGAAGCTTCAAAACTAAATACAGAAAAACAAAATAGATGGCTGGAATATGAGTTATCTAAAAATAAAGAACTATGTTAATAATGCAATGAATAAACTATAATGAAAACATTTGTTGAATTAAAGTGAACCTTGTTTTATATAACTGTAGAACACACTTGGCATGAAAGTCCCTTAGCAATACTTTAAGCTAGTTACAAGAAGCTTTTGATTGTAAAAGCTTAAATAATCTGAAGATTGGCAAACGTTGAACCATCTTTAAAAGAAAATAATATTTCTTAACTATTTGTAGCAGCAATATGAAAACATGCCTACCTATTATTGTGTGCTCTTTTTCCTTGCTTGTGGTTAAATTTGAAAGTTGGAATATGATTTAAGTAAATATTAAATTTCATAATAATTTTTTTGTGAAAGCTTCTCTACACAAAAGAATATATTTCACGAGAACAGCTCGGAAATTAATTACAATAGTGTTTTCTGCATTTCTTATTCAACCTGGACAAACATACACGAGATCATTCAATATATATATAAAACCTCCAAACCATTACTGGTTTACCGGTAAGTACATTATGTCGAGGACCCAACCACTCTTTGGGCTTGTACAGAAATGAAGAAATCAACATGGCTTCCCTGGGAAAACAGCATTTGTTACCGTTTCTAGGGTACTTAATTTTATTGGTTGGTAGTGTCACTTTATAAGTGTTACCACGCCTTGTGCTGTGTACCGGACCAATAAGCATACCTATACTAGTTGGTTAATTACGAATAAGTATAGATGAGGAATGGCCACCTCCCTCAACTAGAAAACAGAAGTCAGGTGTCTTGTGTCTCATTTTAACATGGTGAAGACCGATTTTGTCGATCTTTCGCGAGGTTAATTGCAAGTATACAGCAAATTTCTGTTTAGAAATGCTCGTCAATTCTCGAGATGTTAGCAGTTTAGCCTTCAAACATCAGCTATAGGTACTCATATAAATTATCGTTTCCTACTATTTAATGTTCTTATATTAGCAAACTATAGTCCACTTCCTCCTTCACCTCACTAAGGGTGCCTGCAGTTTCTCACTGTTTGCAAATGATCCACCTAACAGCGACTCTTTCATGCTGTGGAATAAAGCATCATCAGACAGAGCATAATATTCGAATACAAAAGCTGCAATATTATAGCAAACAGTGAATTCCCAACAATGTTAACTTCATGTTTCTAGGAGTTACATATTGTCTTGTTGGCGTAGAAGTCTGTTTTAGCACCTTTTCCCTTGCTGTTACAGAATCCCGCGTCTAAAATATAAAGAACTTGCATTACACCTCATTTTTGAAAGTCTTTTTCGATTATCGTTTCTTTCCACCTTATTCAAGTTTTCCCTACTTGACAAGACGAATCCCGTTCTCTCGCTGCACACACTTACTTGACAAATACCCTAGGCATCAGTGTCTCATCCTGTGACTGGGCGTGCCTGCAGATTGTGGGGTATTTTTATAACACAGCTACTGTAACACATTTTCAACTGTTCCTCAAAGGTTACATAGATTTCTACAATGTATATAATGATTATTGATAGTGGATTCGCCTCTTACCCAAATATTCTGTGACAACTTCTTAGAGAAAATTGTAATATATCCACCTGCGCGGATTCTAACGTTTCTCTTAATTTCCCTCCTGAGCTGGGAAAGAAAGTAAGCCCAAGTTCAGATGTCGACTTTTTGGAGCTTTACGACCTTAATGATAGAGTTAATGCGATTAAAAATGTAGGGCCTTGGCCTCTATTCATCAACGTTCTTTTGATTTACAAGGCTTTTCCATTATTTTATTACCAGAATTTATATCTCATATTTACACCTAGCCTATTGCGTATATTACTGATAACTGATAAATTGTAAAAAAAATCGTTTTAAGGAAATTACAAAATAAGATATAATTGACATATTTTAGTGATTTTATTACGTGACGCAACAAAATTATCTAAAGCTCGAGCAAAAGCAGAGATGACATACTTGATAAGTGCTGCTGTCATACGGCTTTGCCATTGAAGACGTTTCATCTAAACGTATTGAAATGTATAAGCAATTTTATTTTTTGTGAGATACCACTTCACCTCTCAACAGCATGGCTTTCGGTAAATTATTGTGGAAAATATGAAAGACACTAGATTGCCAAAGTAAGCAATAATTATAAACGATAGGTAAGGGAGATGTTTAGATACTGAAAGATTACTCGATAAAAGCAGAATAAATATTGTACCTAAACCTCGAGTAAAGACGAATATGATATGAAAAATAATGTAAAATATTTCGGAGAGTATTTAACCGCGGTTTTGTATTTTTGGAAAAAGTTTGTTTATATCACTCATGGAAGAGCGCACATTTACTTAATATGTTAAGAAAGTTAAATTCGACTTTCTTTCCTTTTTGTTGGCATTGCTTCTCGTTTGAAAATATTAAACTCAGTTCCAGCAGCGTTCAAATAAAAATGTTTTAGTTATTTTGTTTTCATAAAATATACGCCGTTATTTAAGGAATTAATTTTAAATTGTTGCTTATAAAATCTCTTCTTACACGAAATTGTTCCAAACAACAATTTCAGTGATGAAACTAATCACTGGTAACTAATGGTTGGCTAGAAAAAACTCACGATATTAATTTACGGAAATATTGAACTATTGGACTCCAAAATTAGGGTAAGGGGCTTATCCGATATATTGCGTCACTCACACAACATGTAAAAGGTTTATAACTTACTTGGTGTACAAAAATACTCTTAGATGCACCGATCAGCAATATCACGCTACAATTCGATGCATGATTCTCATCTAAATGGAAAAAAAGGGAAAAGAAAAGAAAGAAAAAAGAAAAGAGCACTGATACTGCTGCATTGTGAACACACATTGAGCTTTATTGGATTTTGCAGCTAAGAGGCACTTGTTCACTTTCGATTGTTATTGGTAAGAGAGATGAGAATGAAAACAATTTCGTAACTAGTGAAATGAGTAACAAACTGGGGCCCCATAGCGCAATCGGTAGAGCACCTGCCTGCTGTGCGAGGGGTCATGGGTTCGATTCCCGGATGGGGGTTATTCCTTATCCTCCCCAGAGGCCAGTATGAATGACAGTGTGAAGGTGTGTGAGATCTAGTGAAAAGACCCAAATTACCAGAAACCCAATGACAAGTGAATACGAGTTAACACCAGTGCCTATAGGCAACAATATGTTTCAATGGAAAGACCACCGATAAGACCATTGCAGTTAAAGGTGGTGTGTGAATGGAACCTTAAAAAATTAGTAACAACTGGTATTACAAAAGGATAACTTCTCTGTTAACGCTTATTCTACCACAGCTTTAATTTAAGCTCTTTGGTGGAATGCTTGCGGTCTAGCCACACTACCAAACCAGAAGGAATTATACAAATCCGCATAACAAGTTTGCGGCAAACTTCGGAAAATAATTTCTCTATGAAAACGAACACAAACCACTTTAGAAACATGTGTCCAGAAATGCATTATAAACTCACAGTGTGAATACTTGGTACCTTATCTTCACAAGTACGCGGTTGACATCTGTGACTGACAGTACAAGCATTGCAACGTCGGCACATAGACAAGTGAACTTTGTCAATGTTCATGGGGTCATAATATAAATCTCAAGAAGCACCCAGCTTTTTGTGTGTTCCCAAAAGTAAAAGCTAAAAATATTTAAATCAGGAAACAATAAAGTTCATTGTAAGAATCCTCCTCTGTCGATCCACCTTCCAGGGATTGATTTCAGATAACTATGTACACGACGAAACACGAAAAATTTGTATCACTCTTGGATAACATTTCATCTATGGGTAGCGAAAAGTCCTGAAATACACTTATTTTTATGTTAAATTTCTATTTTTGGGGTTTGAAACAGCATAAAAGAGTCCATGCGAAGGTATTAAATGGATCTTATAAGGCTTGCCTTTAACGAGATTTAATTAATTACGGAGCTTTGATCAACTAATGCAATTTGGGCTCCAGCTGAATGGCAGCATACATATTTTTCCCGCCACTTTCATATCACTCTCTAATCAATACAATGTCATCTGAGTTCATTAGTTCTGCCATTATTAAAGTGTATCTTTTAGCAACAAAGGCAGACATTGCATTAGACAGCTGGTACTTTATAACTTCCATACTACTCTATTTTAGTACAGTGCTCATACTCAGCAATAATGATATCTTCCTTTACAGACATTAAGTCATATTTTACATATTGTGTAATATCCCTAGAAATTTCAATGAAATATGTATTTGGTAGTATTAGTAGTATAATATATCTATATTTTTTTGTATAAAAAACTAAAACGTAGTAGGAAAAGACCGGAACCTAAACTGGTATAGGCAGGTAATGTTCTTCAAAAGGGATATTTAGAACCAATAATTTCCTTTCCTGTAATTTATTCATAATATTACAATTATTCTATCCTTTGTTAGTAGTGATTTGAATGTATAATTTTAGAGAACAACGTTTATCAATGTTCATTTATAACAAAAGTCTTTATCGAAGTTAATCCTCAAATTAGCTGACGTAAATGCCACACCCTGCTTTTGTGTTTATAGTTCTTTGCGTTATACCTGGACTGATAAATTTAGCTTCTAGTAACACTGTTTAAATTTACAACTTTAACGGTTTTAAAACATCTTTCCTCACACCATAAACTGGCCTATCTGACAATTAGCAACATTAATTTAAAACTCTCTTTGTTTGGTTTTCTCCGCACTCACTGATATTCAGTAATAATTCAATTTTGAAGTCTACTTATCAGAACATGTTGAATACGAATTTGGAAAAGAGTGAAACATGACTCACTTTAACTTGAGGTTATCCGAAACACTACTTCTCTCTCTCTCTCTCTCTCTCCCCCTCCGAGCAGTTCACAAAAACTTGGAGGAGGCAATACTTCCAAATATTGCCACTCCAGTGCTACCGCGTGATCCAGCTACTTCTATTCCGCTATCTTGATCATGCATGGTAACTAGAATGACGGATGCTGCACAGTACCATCTTGTAGCTCGGATGAATAAGATCTTGCAGAGGGATGTGAAAGTGGTTTAGAAGGGAGAGAACTGTATTCATCGCCAGCGCATTATATGTATGAAGAATATGCATACTTGGGAGCAGAAAAAGTATCCATCTTCTAGATGGAAACAGTGCTTTTTCTTCTGTTAGGTTTCCACTTTTGTATAACACTTATTATGTTTAACGCTAGCTTGATATAAATTCCAAGAAACAAAAATATATAAATCAGTAAGCGATGTTATATGCAGTGTGAAACGGAGGACGGGTCAGAAATAACCCATCCTAATAATTTCTACATTGATTCATGTGAACAAGAAGAGATGGCTAGCCCAATGTAATATGACTGGCTACCCACCTTTTGTTGGGAGAGATGGGTGACATATTATGAGTTACTTGCTGTGCTAAAATTCATAATAGACACATTATTTTTGCCCTGGTAACGTTTCTTTTGATGTAACATGGAAATAACATCCAACATTATTGCCATTGTCGAATTATTGCCGCCAAAGCACATTCTTGCAATTCATTTGTCAATTTCAACCATTTCTTGGGTCGGTAAGCAATAATAAACAGTCCATCGACAGTTTTTCTCTCCACCTAACTTTTGGGATGATGTAAGCAAGTTGTTAATCAAGTGGCTAGAACTGTGCAATAGGAAAGGTAGAAAGGTGACGATTGGAGACGGCGATGCTAAAACAAATTGAACTCCCTCGTTTCTACATGGACCACTTTTTCTGCTCCCAAGTATGCATGTCAATAAAGATATAAAGTTATAATTTTTTTTACTTCTTTACATTCATTTTTAAACAAACAATTATACGTTATTAGTTTTCAATTAGTGCCGTAATTTGTTTTCATTGGTTAAGTTTATTAACTAAGAATAACTGCATGTCAACCAGATAAGTACAAATAGAGTTGGGAGAAGTCAGATATTATAGGTGTTTGGACATTGTGACAATTTTGCCACCATATGGCAAGATTTTTCGCGCAAATGCTGCTAAAGTGTAGTAGAATGTGGTAGGTGTATCTTTACAAGCAGCTCTGCGTGAGCCTATAGGGTGGAGTGAAGCGGTTGTTTTGTTAAAAAGCTAGCAATGCTATAGGCGTTTCCATAATTAGGCTGTACTTCACTACCACCACTTGCATTCGAGGTCAGCGTACGCAAGAAAAATGAGATGAAGACCAGATTGTTACCTAACGTTTCAGGGGTAACACCTTTGAGCATTGGAGCCCATTCCTGCGCCAAATCCAGCAACGAGGGCCCTTGGAAACTGCTTGGTGAGTGGTGACTGAGGAATAGAAAGAACACACGGAGCCATAGCCCACGTTTTGATATTGTGCGCTTGTATATATAGTGCACAGGGATAAAGGAAGTTGAAGCTAAGCTTAGACGCACATAATAAAATTGCCTTAACTCGAGAATTTTATTATTGGGGTATTTCATTTCCAGCTAGTTAATCATTCATTAGTAATTTTAGGAAAATTTGTGAAAAGTAGAATATGGAAACTGTTTTTATAACAGTATTTAAATATCATTCGTTATACATTTTTCATGCCATGTATAATACAGGAGTATATAAAATGTGTACCAAATCCGAAGCACTTTTGTTTGAAATAGCAGTGTTCTGCAATGGGAAGTAAGCGATATTTGTACTGTTGGAAGAAAATTGCGCTTTTCCAAAGCGCGATTATGAGTTTTCATACCTGCGCATATAGGAAAACATCGTTTTAAGAAGGGTTTCACTTTAAAAGTTCAAGTAACTGGTACTAGTCTGCCACGATATGAGAACGTTCATCAAGGCTAGGGATCGGAGGGGAATGAGGGGCAAGGCGATAGGAGAATCTACAGTTGCACAATGAAAACAGTACTACATTTGCAGGCCTTAGCCTCGCAAGTAAATGCAACTCGGAACTGTGGACGTTTTCTTCACTCGACTGTCCTTCCGAGGCCCCACCCACTTATTTTGTAACTATTTAGTTCCTCTTCCCACTGAACGCACTCGTATCGTGGCTGACTAGACTGGAAGTAGCCAGGACGAGTAGCCTGGAAGTAAAACCACACTTCGTTTGTGACGATGATAAATAATATGATATGAAAACATATAGTCTTTGTCTATAGAAGTATAAAGACGTTGTAAGGCAGTCTTCAAATTGTGTTGATATCTAGACATCTTCGACGATCGTTTAATTCTTCAAGCAGTCTTCGGTGTTGTGTTCCGAGTGGCAGTGTACGTATGTGTGTTATTTTTATAAACTCATTAAGTAAACCGGGCACTAAACGTGACCACAAACATGAAAGGCAAAACATTATGGTACACAGTAAGGCAATGTGCGTATACGCAATTTTTTAAAAGAAATGCCAGTCGAAAAAAATATGATGTGATGCATCCACATGACTTTTTCTACCCTCCATCGTTTACTACTGTTACTAAAGCTTTTTTATATCTACTACATTTTAATCCACATAAAATTTGCAGAAATAGCTACATTACACATTTCATTAGGATAAAAAGCGAACAAGGATAGCCAAATGTTTAAGAACTGGACGCTATATGCTAGACCTAAAACTCCATTCTGTTTCCATGCAATCCTGAGAAACAACTGAATGCTGAAAGGACGAAAGAACTGGCCAAGGAATGAAGAAATGAACATTAATTCGAACCATTAATGTCTTAGAAATGGCTTATGCCACAAAAAACTTATTGAAATAAATTGTGTGTTTTAAAGAGATCTACATTTGTTGTGTAGTACGTTTATTAGTTGTATAAGATTTTACAAAATTCCTTCCAAATGAAGAGGACTTTAAAGGCTATTCAGGGAAAATTCAAGACATACACTTTATTTGTCATGTAAATACCTTTAGCATACAGTATTTCAATACAAAATATTATTGCCAATTTAGAAAATAAAAATTTTCGAAAATGTTCAATGTAAAGTGTAGTAGAGGGTGGGGAAATTTTTTCGAAAATCTTCGTGTCGCATTCTTAAAAAGATCCTGAACTTAAATACCAAGTTTGGTATTTATCCGACTTTTCGTTTTTGAGTTATGCTGTTCACAAACACACACAGACACACATACACACGGAGCTTTTTTTTTAAATGTTTTATTTTATAAAGGTGGTCTCAAAATATGCATTTCCCGTGAAATCTCAGTATCGTATTTTTTGGTAGAATGCAACCTTCTCTATCTCTATGTACGTGGTAGAGAAATTAAAAACATCAAATCTAATAGCCAAAGATACATAATAAGACTCAAGGCACCAATTCTCGGCTATTTTCGGTGCCCAGGAAACGCTTCCATTTTCCTAGTAACAGTAAATACGAAATTAGGAAAAAAATTAGATAGAGTATGTCGATTAAATTTCTAATTTTTAAAAATCCTGCTCGAAGACAGGGCAATTTCTCGTCTGGTCTGGCTCCATTGCACCAAATTGGGTTATTGCTGGCAGGTTCGACGCGCACTAATAAATAACCAGCAGGTGAAACAGACAAGTACCTAAAACCGAGAAGGAATTTTGCTCTTCGTTAGTACCCCTCGCACAAAAGCAACGGCATATTCTATGGGTACTGTTTTTATAGGAAAACTTATACCCATCAGCTCTCTAGATGTCTTTATTTCTCTCTTCTTAAAGCTTGGGTTCCAGATGTAAACGTAGAAGGACTGATGTTTTTTTAACGTAAAGTGGGGTAAATCATTTGAAGCTGAGTGAATATGAATAAAACACAGTAAGTATTTGCAGGAGGAGTAAATGACGTAAAAAGTGCCTCAAGGGATCATAAATTGCTTTAATCAGTTAAATGTCTGAGGTCAAATAATTCATTAATCTGGTAGCTGTTATGTGTATGTATATACACTACATGATCAAACGCATCTGGACACCTGGCTGAAAATGACGTACAAGTTCGTGCTGCCCTCCATCGGTAATGCTGTAAGTCAATATGGTGTTGGCCTACCCTTTGCCTTGCTGGTAGTGTTCACTCTCACATACGTAATTTTAAATCGGTGCTGGAAGGTTTCTTGGGGAATGGCAGACCATTCTTCACGAAGTGCGGAACTCAGGAGAGGTATCGATGTAGGTCGGTGAGGCCTGGCACGAAGTCGGCGTTCCAAAACATCCCAAAGGTATTCTATAGGATTCAAATCAGGACTCTGTATAGGCCAGTGCATTACAGGGATGTTATTGTCGTCTAACCACTCCGCCACAGCCTGTGCAGTATGAGCAGGTACTCGATCGTGTTGAAAGATGCAATCGCCATCCCTGAATTGCTCTTCAACAGTCGGAAGCAGGAAGGTGCTTAAAATATCAATGTAGGTCTGCGGTGTGATCGTGCCAGGCAAAACAACAAGGGATGCAAGCCTCCTCAAAGAAAAACACGACCACACCTTAATACCAACACATCCTCCGACTTTCACTGTTGGCACTACACACGCTAGCAGCTGACGTTCACCGGGCATTCGCCATACCCACACCCTGCCATCGGATCGCCACATTGTGTACCGTGATTCATCACTCCACACAACGTTTTGCCACTGTCCAATCGTGTAATGTTGACGCTCCTTACACCAAGCAAGGCGTCGTTTGGTATTTTCCTGCGTGATGTGTGGCTTATGAGCAGCCGCTCGACCATGTAATCCAAGGTTTCTCACCTCATGCCTAACTGTCACAGTACTTGGAGGGGATCCTGATGCAGTTTGGAATTCCTGTATGATGGTCTGGATAGATGTCTGCTTATTACTCTTTACGACCCTCTTAAAATGTTGGCGGTCTCTTTCAGTCAACAGACGAAGTTGGTCTGTACGCTTTTATGCTCTACATGTCCCTTCACGTTTCCACTTCATTATCACATCAGAAATAGTGGACCTAGGGATGTTCAGGAGTGTGATCTCGCGTACAGACTTCTGACACAAGTGACACCGAATCACCTGACCACGTTCGAAGTCCGTGAGTTCCACAGAGCGTCCCATTCTGCTGTTTCACGATGTCTAATGACTACTGAGGTCGCTGATAATGAGTACCAGGCAGTAGGTGGCAGCACAATACACCTAAGATGAAAAACGTATGTTTGTGGGGTGTCCTTTTGATCACATAGTGTGTGTATATATAATACTATACACATTAAACTTGTAAAAAAGCTGTTTATTTAAACAGAGGGAAAACAGAATTCTCCAGTCAATTATAGAGAACATTTTAAATTATGACGATTAAGCACGGACGTCATTGGATAAGTAGAGAGACAAGATTCAGACAATGGAGATCGATGGATGCAATTTGAAGAGGAACCAGGATATAAAGCTGGAAAATATAAATAATGAAGAATTGAGACGGTTGAAGATGGAAGAACCAATATCTAATATAATGTAAACTAATTTTGCAATCACATACAGCCACGTTAAAGGAATGAATGAGGTGAGACTGCATTGGACTTTCTCTGAATGGTCGCCTGCAAGAAGAAAGTCAGGAAGTTCGAAAAATCCAAAATAGTCCAAATAATGAAAAGAATATTACTGGAAAGGAGACTGGTAAGGTTGTGAATGATGGCGTTTGGAAATACAGGGTAGCTGCTGAAAAGAGGAAAACCCCTCAAAAGCAAAGCAAAATGGGGTAACTTTATGTTAGTTGTAGAAATGTTTCTGTTTTAAATTTCCGATCTCTTTATAAAGGTACTACACGTTATGATCTCAGCTCCCTCTTTGAACTGACACCATAACCTGCAATTTTGCAAATAAATCCGAAATTTGAAACATAAAATTGTTTTCACCACAATGAGCCAAATCGTCCCATTTTACGGCGTGAAATATGTTTTAGAAAAGTAAACAATTAAGCGCATTTAAAATAATATGTTTTATATAATAAAATACCTTCTACTAAATTCCGAAATAACCAACCTACATTTAGTAAAAGGAAAATAAAAAAAGTGCAAGAAAGTAGTTGGAGTTTACCTCATTGCAAAGGAGGAAGAAATACAACTTCGGAGTGGCAGGGATTCAGTTTCTTGGCAATAGTTTCCGCTCAAGTGTTTCAGAACACGAGTTTGAAGGAAAGATCGTCACCAGATGATAAAAAAACTGACGTAGGATTATATTATAAAGTTAAGCCCTCAAGAAGAAGTATTTACTCGATGAAAAGGATAAGATATTTGAAAGAAAGGATATAAGCGCTGATTTCCTTTCAGTATCCAAGGGAGAAAGTTTGTGAGGGACCCATTCAAACAAATGAATAGGAACAGGAGCTTGGTACTGAGAAATTGCTTTACTGAAACTCTTTCCTTTATTTTAAGGGAAGAAAAACATCTATTTTGACAACTTGAGACAATGAAAGCACCAATGAAGTGTATAATCCAATCAAGCAAACTATCTATAGATAGTAGAGATATATTTTCCTATACGATTTTGTCAAATAACTGATGTTACCGTGAATAGTATGCACCCTAAAAGTAAAGTTCATGTTTTAAATATTTTAGCGCGCGCGCGTGTGTGTATGTATGTATGTGTAAACAGGCCATATGATATCAAAACATCGCCGTTATTGTTGAGTTTTGCGAATAATTTTACATAGCTGAAATCTATAATGTTTCTGATAAGTCTTGTGATTTACAAAATTCGATTGGATGAATTTTTAAGGAGTTAAATTTCGTTTTTCTACGGAGTTCTGTGACAATAAAACTGCTATATCGCACATGCCATTTTTGTTTATATAGGAAACCGAATTATTGGAATACAAAACACGATACACACCTTACAATATGTTTTTCTTTTCTTTTTTATGCATATTTTTATACTACTTGGAGAGGTGTGTCTTTTTAAAATATTCTAAGGTCCTTTAACCTGGTAGGTCATATCGAAAAATGAATGAATGACATAGGTAGAATAGTCCGCAAATAAACCTGGTTCCATAGCACTTAGTTACCCGATATTCATCTTTTCAGGATAAGGGAAACTCCGGAAAACCGAGACTCCAACTGGAACCTCCTGTAGGAGAAGTGAGATATGACGTAGATAAACTACCCCCACACTATGGAGGTGGGCTAGAGAAAGTGTTGTGAAGTCAGTAAGTAGGAAAAGTATTGTATTCCACCAAAACATTTCATCGGAGATACAACTTTTGGAATGCCTGAATCCATAAAAAGAACAGGTCACTCCGTGTGTCTGGATAGGCAGAACTCAAAAATGTAAAGTCCGTTAGATACCATACTTAGTATTTACGTTCAGCTATTCCAAGGACGCGGCAAGAAGATTTTTAAGAAAATATGCCTTCCAAACTACTCTTTACATGTAAACATTTTTGTTACTCTATAAATATTTAGATTAAGATGTCATATGTTTAATATTTTGACATGGAGAATAAAATTTATATCTTGAATATTCTGTGAAGTTCCCGTTTTTTATTCAATCTTGCATTTATAACTTTGAACTAAAAGGTAGCCTTAAATGACAGACCAGGGCTTACCACCGAAAAAAATAGAGATTATCAAAATAAACAGTTTGTGTGAAATAAATTTTCTTATGTGTTAGGAGTTTTTAAGTATTCCATGCTGAGCATTATCTAACGGAAATGATTGATAGATTGCGATTTATTATTTCTTTCTCCCTTTTCGTTTCTTTTCATCTCGCGAGTGCTTGTTACTATGAATATCTGAATACTGTTGCTGCACGTGGTAACTAAGAACGACTTGCTTACTTTGAAATCATTCCTAAGCAAAACTGTATAAGTAACGTAACGTGGGCAGAAGAATCACATTTTTGTATGAATAATATAAAACGGATATATGTGAATTTGTCGTTGGTAGAGAAAGTCGTGTAATGTATCACATCAGACTTTTATTTTTGTAAATTTAAGTGAAAGGGCTTGAGCAAAACCATGAAACATCACAGTTTGTTTTCTCTCTGATTTAGGTGACTTGGACTATTACTTGCATTCTGCACAAAATTCTGTAGAGTAAATGTAAAAAAAAAAAAAAAAAAAATCCATTACTTATGGACTTCCTTTCTTTTGCTTTACTACATATTTACACATTGTTAAACATATTATTGAAACAGATGTAAATTGATTTTCCCAATGACAGAAAATGGGTTATAATTTTGATTTTGCTAACAGTCTGTAAACATATCTGAGTGAGAGAGAGAGAGGGGGGAATAAGAAATAGAGTCGCGGCAGCCATTGCAAACCGTAATTCCTTAGGAAAGACCTTCATTCCCTGAAAGTTATACAGAACTATCTGACTTTGAGATAAGTGACCACAGCATCAAAGGCATACCGCATGTTAACGTATGAGTGCGGCGGTAATACCAGAAAGGACAATTAAGCTCTTTAGTTTACAATACTTTAGTTCATGCCTTTCTAAGTAGCAGGGATCCTCATCGTTGGCAGTTCAATGTATACAAAAGCAAGGCTCCGAGCTGCAGGGGGCGTAGTTATTAGTAGTAGTATTTTGGTGTTCTTGCTTTCTTGTTCAATGATGGCCATATTGGATTTGCTTACTAGATGCCTGAATAAAGTACTGAGTAGGAAGAAACCCTGGACTGACTGCTGAAGCGGTTGTATACGAAAACCATTGATGTCCCTTAATTGCCCCGAAAAAATATTTTTGCGTAATTAATATTATACAATTATTTGCATCCGTAATAATACATGTTTTAGTTAACTATAGTGCGTCTTATGCAACATTTAATAGTCATTAAAACTATATACGATATGTCTTAGATAGGATTCAGATATACTTTTACTGTAAAATACTTATGTATTACGTGTGTTATACATGTGAACTTTCGTTACTGTTAAAGATATGGACTTATAACTTAATGTGACAATTACACGCCAGCGCCCTTCAGCAAACATTCTCATTGATTGATGCCTTACTTACAAATCGAAATCAAATAATGGATAGATTAAAACAAGGTACTCAGAATCTAACCGCTGACGGTTTTTTTTCTCCTGCATTCATTTTTTATTCCTATAATCTCTGCTTCGATTCTACTAAAGATCTTTCCGAAGGAAAGTAAAGCCGCTCCCGTGTCGTAGATTTACGCTACGTAAAAGAACCTCAAGCCTGATAGAGGCCTCCGAGCAAAATTTCCGGTCTTTCGCGCCCAATATAGAATATGGCGCTAAGGACCACAGCAATTAATGAGGGTCCATGAACAAAACTCAATTTAATTTTAAAGATCTAGGAAACCTATTCTCATGCTTTTTCTTGTTCACTATTGGTGGTTGATACAAACTGTAACCATGTAGAATTCTATAGAATCCCTCTCTTTCTTATAATTTGTCTTTTCCTTTATTTCGTTTCTTTTCTTTTCGGTGCAAGATCTAAAGCCGTATAATACGAGGTGAAAGAAATAAGCCACTTAAAGTACAAAATATGGCCTCGTTC
The DNA here is from genome assembly GCA_030765065.1 of Deroplatys truncata. Taxonomy (NCBI): domain Eukaryota; kingdom Metazoa; phylum Arthropoda; class Insecta; order Mantodea; family Mantidae; genus Deroplatys; species Deroplatys truncata. The sequence continues at coordinate 166,140,549 of CM060978.1, read as the reverse complement.
TCGCATCGCAACCACTTCATTGATTATATTAAAAGTAAGAAATAATGGCGTCGTTCTCGCATCGCAACCACTTCATTGATTATATTAAAAGTAAAAAATAATGGCGTCGTTCTCGCATCGCAACCACTTCATTGATTATATTAAAAGCAAAAAATAATGGCGTCGCTCTCGCATTATAATTATCCTACAGAATACTTCTATGTCTTGTAATTTGGCTTTAAACGAATTTCGACACCCAATTAAATTATCTAAAAACTGCCAGTACTCGTGGAACTAATTCTACTAGGCCTATTAACGGACAAATGGTATTTTATATTGTATCGTTTAAACGAATCGTACATGTCGTATCTTTAGTGAAGAACTCGTTTCTTAAACCTACACTTAGGCATAGAGAAGCAACTTTACACAACGTTCGGCTAACAGCGATACCGCCCGGTTACGCTACTCTCTTAATAAAGAAGCAAGAGCGATATACAGAAATAACAAAATCATGTTTGTTAAACCCATAAGCTTACATTTTCAACTCACTATTTGCACGCGACATCACCATGTTATCTCTTGCCTACTTCTGCACTCGCAAAAGTTCACCTATATGTAAACCAAAATGATCAAAAACCATTATATCTGTGCCTACTATGATTACTTCTTAATAAAGATTAGCTGAAGAAATTTGTTGACAATAAAAATAAATACCATCATTTAAATACAGTCAGTCATGTTATAGCATTGGTTACGCAATGTTTCTCCCAAAATATCGACAAAATACAGAATAGTAGCATTGTGATCTAGAATTTTCCGAGCGATCTAAATATACAAAAAACATATTCGAATAGAAACAGTACAGAGATAAGGGCTTAAAACGAAGTTTTCAATGAAAAACAAAAAGGGGGAGGAAGGAGAGAAAAGAGGAGCACGAAGTATATCCTTTATTTACAAATATTTTAAAATGCACGGTTATTCAAAAGTAAAACAGAGAGGCTTTAAAGATTTATTTCTGAAGAACGACTAAAGATAGCAACACATACGACATATCATTGAATGGAGGAAAGTTCAAAGTTTTAAGCTCAATCTATTAGTTCCATTCAGTGCCTACAGCTGCGCTGTGTTTGTTTACGATAAAATGGCAACGCCACAAGAAAAATTGTTTTGTTTGCTGCAGTATGCAAAGAGTGAATCCATTGTTTCATTGCAGCATGCATTTCGTTGTATGTTCAACAACGAGCCGCCTCGTCATAAAAAATTTACAATTGATACAATAAATTCGTAAAACATGGTTGTGTTTGCAAACGGAAAAGCGCTGGTCGTCCTCGCATAACAAATGGTGCTGATTTTGAAGACACAAAATAAAATTTTGAACTTTCCTCTTTTCAGTGATGTATCACATATGTCGCCATCTATTGTCGTTCATTAGAAATAAATACTTAAAGTCTGTTCCTTCTTTTTGGATAAGCCTGTATTTTACGAGAGCTTAAACTAATTTTAGCTGTCACAATATTATTTTATTTTTGTCATCTTGTGATAGAACTTGCGTAGGAATCAAAGCAAGAAGTGAAATGTTATTTATAATCGAATTAAACCCGGTGATAACGCCAGGAAGAAATAATAAATATTATACCATAATCTTTAATAGAGATATATTTAAGAGGCAAATTTTGACGCATGAACGGAATTAGCGTACTATCATATTTCTCTCAATAGTTTAAAGAGCATTTTACACGCTGCATTTGATAAAGCTGGTTAAGATCTTCTGGGAAACAGATGTCCTTATCCTTTGGAAACGCACTGGAACAAAAGCTTGGACAGAGGGTAGCAAAGCAATGTGCAATGCAGCCTTAAGCGGATTTATAACGGATTTGTTTCCATATATTCCCGTTTTACTGTCATTTATATCATCAGGTGCATCATCATCTTGATCTCCATCTTCACCTCAAACGTTTAGTGTTCTCTCTCTAAGTAGCTTATGCGAGACGTCTCCTTGCGGTAAATCTCGATTGTCTTATCGACAAGAGAGTTTGCATTAGACACCATCAGCGCGTCTTATGAAACAAATTTGTCGCAGGCTGTCTGCCGTTGAGCAGAATACAATGAAGATCCACTACTTACTGAAAGACGTTACAGAGCATATACACTGAAACCTTCATGAATAAATGCATTTAAATTTCGGCAGCTAGTGAAGGTTAAAATCCGGTTATAAACAAAGCTTTGAGCTTTATAGGGCAACAGCACAAGCTATCTAACACTAAAGACTTAAGTTTATTATTTTTATACAACGGCATTATTTGCTTTATTTCATTTCAAAATGCGAAATCCGAACACCACCAGTGTTACACATAAGCATTGCGTAGCTTCTTTTGTAAGCATTACCTATATGTACGTCATAATTGAATACTTAATAAAGCATGTAGATATCTATACTAATTATAAAGATAAAATGTGTGTCTGTCTGTGTGTGTAGAAAACCGAAAACCGCTGAACCGATTTTGGTTATCCCTTTACCAATAAAAAGCCCTAGTTTTTCTGACGACATGGTACAAAGTAACGTTTTATAATATAAATTCAGGAATTACTAAAAATGTTTATAAAGCCTCTGTACTACGTAAGCACTCACTGCAGTAATTATACTCGAAACAGAGCATACTGAAGACAAATGCTTTGATTTTCGTTCAGATTACCATGGAGTAAAAAATAGTTGCAACTCCACAGAGAATGCATGTAAAATCAGAATAAATACCCCGATATTTCATTCCAAATAATGTTTTTAGATGTGTCTAACAAATAAGAACACATAATATGCAACAACGCCTAAGGAAATATCAGAATGGCAATCTACACAACACCATGTTGTGCCGGTTTACGCTACTGCTATTGTTGATGAAAAACTTACGTTTAATTAGAGAACTTGGCGTATGAAATTCGGTTCTTATTGTATATAGCGTGGCATCGTATGGCAGTAGGTAGTTCTGGTTTGAAAGTTCTTTCATAACTGTTGAACCACTTAAGCTTTTATGGACAATACGTCTGTCTTCGGAATACTCGTTGATTACAAGGATGGTCAAGTCCCGACCTGACAGCATGATGCTTATATGGGATTCCTCCTAACGCCCGTAAATAACCGCCTGAAGCTTGGTGCACGAAGGTGTCTCCAGTATCAAAACGGTGCGCCAGAAGACATGACGCTAAGGCAAATGACATGGCGGAAACCGTGGTTGCTACAGCTTCCCTCAACCCTCACCAACTATTTGTACCAGCGCTCGTTTAATGTGCATCTTTATTACTTCAAGACTGTATGACGCTCTGGTACGAAAAGAAAAACCAATGCTCTTCTATCTCAAAGGAATATTCTGGAAACTTTCTCTAGACTAATAAGAAGATCTCTCTGGAACCGCAAGCAATAGGGACGTGATTACGCATATAGGCTTTTTATGTAACTTTTTTCATCGTACTTGCAATTTTTCGGTTTTATTTCCTTTGTTGTTGCTGTGGTGTAGATTTCGCTTTAATAAATGAAAACAGTTAAACATCTTCACTACTTTCAAATACAGGAGCTAACTAAACACATGGAACTCTTCTGGGAAATTAATGGAGGACAGATTATTAGCAAAACAGCCCTACTCCTTTTTTGAGTAGAACTTTACCCAACTACAAGCCTGATAGCGGAAGCCCAAGAAAAATGTATAGTACACACTATTATCCTTCTTACTATAGTAATTCACAAGTATCCTTTGTATAGAGAAGAATGTTTCTTACTGTACTCTCAACTCAGCTATATGTTCGTTTTCCAAAATTTTCATTTTTGCATATGATTGAAGATAAATGATAAAGTTTGCAAGGTAGCGTATAATTAATTTTTTAAGAAGTTAACTTATGCAAAAATACTTAAGTTGTTATTGAAAATAATATTGAAAACTGTTTTCAGATCTCCAAGATAATGCACATTTATTATATATTTAAATTGTTTTTATATGAGAATTAAATAAATGTTCGATAATTTGTAGTTATGTGTAATGCAAAACCCATTTCAATGGAAAAAGCTAATATGCAAATTCGATTAACATCTAGAGGAAACAGTGGTTGTTTAAAATTTGAATTTTATTTCAACAGGAATTACAATTGTTGTACATTAGATACGCAACGCTTTTAAACGGTTGTTGAGTTACAAATACTCCTTTGTTCTAGCCTCATTCCTTAAGTTTATAAATATTTCATGACATCTACTGCGAAAGCAAAATTAGAAATTTTCTGTCTAAAGACACAAAGAATCGCCTGTTTCTATCCCATTATTGTTCTAATTATTCCCACTGCTTATTAATCATCGCATCCTGCTGCATTTACTGTTAAATTTAAGGGCGCATCTGATATTATGATAGGAGAGTAATGCAAAATAAAATAACTGTTGATTGCTTTTGAAAGCTTAAAGTCACGTTACTTGCTGTAACTTTTATAATCCTGTCCGCAACGAGACAATTATTGAGGTGCAGTTAATACTTCTTATTTCTGCATACTTTCGCTGGATTATAAACAGCAGAGGGTAAGACGCATAATCTGGTCCGTTCTAGAGAGGTAACCATTTAACAGCAATTAGAAGCTTGTGAGGTGCAAAATTCATTAGGCAAGAATTAGTTTTTAAAGAATGAACACAGTTTACCCATCAGTTTTAATATCTGAAAGACTCGGTTTTGAAACCAACTTAGACGTGTGGAAAGAGAAACTTTCAAAACAGTTCATCTCAAGGAAGGAAGAAGTTTTGAAACAGCGCCTAACTTGTCAGCAATAGAAAAACAGGGTAGAAGGGACTTTTGCTGCAAACAGAAGCCATTACATGGCAAGGAACTTGGAGCACAAGGCAACATAAACACGTTCTCGTCCACTCCTCCTTCTCCCTTTCTCTCAACGGGGAAAAAACAAAACAGAAAAAGTATTGATTATACAAGGGTTTTTACCTTAAGTGTAAAATGTATCTGTCTCTTAAAAATAAAAATTTAGTTACAAATTGCTTCAGACAGACTGACAGACAGACAGAATTGTGTGGACCGTACATCATAACAGCAATTTTTCCTGCATAATTGGTAGAAAAGGTTAACCTAGCTTTTACTGAATGAAGTTTTACCATTTCTATGCACCGTCATGTTGAACAACGCATCAGTTATCCTGATCAGGATTAAACTTCCCATTCTCTACGTGAGCCCGTTAGGGTTTATCCTGGCCTAACATTAAGGTTAAACTGTAGGTGGCAAATTAAACGTTGTGGGAAAGAATATTCAAATCGGAGTTTGAAATAGTTTATTAACGCGGAAGTTTACACAAAATAGAATTTAAAAAGAATGGTCCTTTAACTCGGACTTGGACAGGCATGTAGACACGCTGTGTCATTCCGGACTTACACGTGCTAAGAGGTAAATCAGGTGATGCTAACTATGGATGACTTCGTCCTTTCATAAGATCCTATAGGAGGTCAGCAATATTCAAGAGCAAAATAATTTTCTTTTTGCTCACCATCGGGCAAAAACGATCCTGGAGGGTTACTTTTCAATATATAAATCGTCTTGAAATAATCTATTTCCTCCTCTCGTGCCTACTCCCTGATGGAACATCGAGTTAAGGTGATACTGTGGACCTGCTGCTGAAACGTTAAGTAAAGCAAGTAGTCAAATCCCGAAAAACAAAAATATTGTCTGGGTGGTCGGTCCTCATAGGCCACCTCCCACCTGAATCATACCAGGAAAATATGTGGTAATTCAGAGTTCGACAGACTACAGCATCATTAGAAGCCATTGCTTTTCATTCACATCTACAAATATGTAGCCAGGTAGGAATTGAAGATTTCACAAAAATTATCAGACTAATTAATAAATAAGATAATTATAATCAACAACAGTAGGGAAAATGACGCAAATATGAAGTAACTCAATAATGAAATGTGGGAAGAAGACGTCCAGTTTGTACCCGAGGCAAATCCTGTATTTTTTTTAAATAGGTTGGCTATATTATGTTGGGAGGTATTAGATTAGATCGGGTAGTACAACACTAGCTTCGATGATCTACTGCTCCTTTTTCGGATTCGAGTGCATCCAGTTCCCGCTGGAGAAGCTCAGTTATTCGCTAATAACTGATATGGAAGAAAGAAAATGATGACTACAAAATGTTAAAAAGCAGCTCAGAGAACATGAAACGATTAGAAAATTACAGAAACACAGGTTTCCCTATCGTAAGTAAAGAGATCTTTAAAAATAGCATAAATACCCATATACTGGATGCATTCGTGTCATATATTTGGGGGAAGTGTTCCTGGCATCAAAACAGTAAAAAAGGTTCACATGTACATGGGTCTAAAAATCAACATATCCCTTGTTTATAGGTCAAAGAATATGTATTCTATGAGTGAATAGACGGATATGCATTACACGTATGGTCATCCAGGCGGTAATGCAAGCACGAGCACTTGAACTTTATGCAGAAAGGTACCCTGACAGGCCGTTACCGTGTGCAAGAACATTCGCATGAATTCACCAACGCTTGAGAGGGAATGGCGCATTTGAGAGGAGTACTAGGGATGTTGGGAGACCAAGAGCGGTACGAGGCATTGAGCTTGAAGAACGAGTTCTTCGTGCTGTGGATGCAGACCCATCACAAAGCACAAGACGTATGGCTGTAAGGGAAAGAATTAGTCATATGACTATCTGGAGAATTCTGCATGAAAATCTTCTGTACTCGTATCGCCTTCAACATGTGCAAGGATTAAAATAAGGCGGACTTTGAGCCAAGAACACGTTTCTGTCAACGCATGTTACAGCAGTGCGCTGTGTTTATCAATTTTTTAGCCTGTATCTTATTCACGGATGAGGCCGGTTTTACTCGTGACGGCATCTTAAATTTTCACAACACTTATAACTGGGCATTTGAAAATCCTAATTAAGTACGACAGAACAACCATCAATAGAGGTTCTCTGTCAGCGTTTGGGGTGGAATCATTCATGATCACATTATTGGTCTCTACTTCTTCTCTCCGCGTCTGAATGAACAAACCTATCTCCAGTTTCTCAGAAATGAGTTGCATCACTTAACTGATAATCTGCTCCTGGACATCATCCAATGAATGTGGTTTTTTACACGATGGTGCTCCAGCTCATGTCGGTATGATAGTTCGTAAGTTTTTGAATGATAGATTTCCGCAAAGATGGATTGGTCGACGGGGACCCATTGCATGGCCTGCTCGATCGCTTGATTTGAATCCAATGGATTTCTTCGTCTGGGGACATTTGAAGTCCTTGGTGTATGCGACTCCTGTACCTAATGTTGACATTTTGATAGGACGTATCCAAACTCGATTTGACCAAATACGAAACACGCCAGGAATATTTTAAATAATGTTAGATAAATAATATAACAATATAAATTTCAGTTTTAGTACATGGAGAAAACCTTTAAGATATGAACTTTGTATACGAAACCAGCTTGGGAGGTACTTTTATACATTTTGTGTAGAATATGACCTATTTGACAAGTTTTTACACATTTTCTTTTAACTCTTGTCCACAATATGCCTCTGTCGTATCACGTTTGCATTGTTGTATGACAGAACACACAATAAATCAGTGATAAAAGCGTTCACACCATTTGAAAAGTATGCAATCGCGAGTGAACCAGGTACAGTACTTACTAACTCATAAAGTTATCACTCATAACGACTCCGGTCTCACAACACAACAAGGGCTTGTAGTGGGATCCAGTGCAATGGAGAATTACATCAGTTAACACAATGAGGTCTATGGGATTATAGGGCGCCACTAATAGGAAGGAAAGAGTAGGAGCGAATAGCTAAACTTTGCTTCAGGCATAGTTGTTCAGGTATGTAGTATTGATAAATCGGAGAGGAAGTATGTGAAAAAAGTTAAGCAAGTAGTTATACAGAGTGTATCTTTATTGGTGTCATATATTTGGGGGACGTGTTCCTGACATCAAAAGAGTAAAAAAATTACATATTTAATTGGATAAAGTCACAATATGAAAGCAATGCACTCGCTTTCTATTAAATCGTTTTTAAAACATTTGACGTGATAAATATATACTTTATTGCGTATTATAACTCTAATCCAACATATTTTCTTTTTCTTTCCTTGTATATAGTCTTCGTGGCCCAGTGGTTAGACCGCTCCCTCTCACCAAGGGTTCAATCCTAGAGGCTCGCCTGTGGGATTTGTGGTGGACAAAGCGGCGTGTGGGCGGGTTTTCTCCGGGTTCTCCGGTTTCCCCCACCACTCATTCCACTAATTGCTCCATAATTACTTTTCCTTTCATCCATTTCGCCTTTATTTCGTATAATCTTCTCCTCACTCTCATACCTGGCTACGGGTCCACCCTCCGTTCCGGCACGCTTCTGACCTTAGGCACGGTTGTAAGTTCTAGGAGGTGTAAGCCCTATATACGAAGAGGGTAAGCTGACTAGTAAGTAAGTATACAGCCTTAATAAATAATTTAAGCCACAAAAAAGCAAAAGAAATATTGAACTTAAATGACTATCAAAGAGAAAATAGCTAATTTTGGGGGGCTTAAACATGGCTGATCTGGCACCAGGGACAATATTTGTGTCCAATCTGTATGCGTTTTTATGATATTTGCCTTTGGTTTGAACATTCTGGTAATATACGTTCAGAATCGCGATGTATAACCGAAAATAAACAAATACTATACAGCGAGCTGTGTGCTTCTAGAAATACCGTCCAATCAGAGCATCTTACATCACATTAGCAATCTGTAGGCCTATATGTATATTCTAACACTGCTAACCATGGGTTCGGCCATAATAATTGAAGAAATTTGCTCATTCACAGTAGCACTTTTATGATGTAATGGGTTATAGCTGCGTCCATCCCAAACTGACAAGATAATAATGCACGCTTGTGTAATGAGCGCGAGGCCTCAGGCGATAGCGTCCGATGCTCACATATTATAACAAGACGTAGTCTAAATGTTGTACACTTGTAGTTATAGATTCACATTATGGAAACCACATTATTACCTAAACACTTTTTTATGCAGTTTTTATGGTTTATCTTTAATAAAACACGGCGTACACATTGTCCTTAAATTAAAATCAAATTGTTTCTGGGAATCCAGTTTAGAGTTAAATTCAGTAAGATTGCAGGGTCATGAGGGCCAATTCTGGAAAAGACAAATCAAAGGTATTTCTGAGATTTTAGTCGGGCCCTCCAGTAAGATAGTAACAAGAGCACACGTAGGATTTTAAGTATTAGCCCGGTAATGAAATAAAATTGTTGGGAGTCTAATGTAGGCGGAGCTTAAGTAATAAAGGTGTACAATTCTAAATCAGAGAGTTACTCTGGTACCGTCACCAGTACTTATTGTCGATATTGTTCGTGCACCCATGTGTTCGTGCATTCGCTTTTTCGTGCACATAGTTGTGCAAACATTCGTCACTCTGGATACTTGCAACGACTCGTGGTTTAAAGTGCCAAGTGAGGCGCTTGTGTGAGTAAGATTTCGTGGCTATCGCGAACAACATTTTAGTTAGGTTTCTAGTTCCTTTTATTGTGGAAACAACTATTTAAAACTATGAAATTAATCTGTAGAAGTTAGTAGACATAATAATCAATTGTTATTGTTTCAGTGCTACGATTTATAATCACTTTCATTCTTTATCTTCAAATGTTCGGCAAATCGGTCCAATATAGCCCATTCCGTTTCTTTTCGGCCAGCAAGTAGGACAAAGGAGGGGAGGATGCATTTGTAGAATTAGGTGACCTGCTCCCCGTCCTTCCAGACTTGGCCAAAAAGAATGCGAATGGACTGTAGCATTAAATTTCTCAATCAATATAACTGGTGCTATCCTTCACATTACACTCACACATACGCTCAGAGAAAATACTCACAGCTCTGCCACAGGAGCAGTTGGTACACGAGACAACAGAATAAGCTACAAGATAACGACAACATCAGAAGCAGGTAAAGAATACTGCTTCAAAAGGGACGACCATCGTTCCCTTATCACACTCCATCAATACTTTATTTTGTATTTGTTGCGCATCAACAGGTAGAAATTACTGGATTCAACTGCATCATACGAAAAATGCTTGAGGTAGACATTTAGAACCACCTCCGTGGTTTGGGTTGAAGTGTCAAGTCTCATTATGGAAGGCCCGAGGGAAGAATTTCCATTGAGGTAAGGTACCTGAATAAAGCTTTTTTTCTGGGGCTTTCCCCTATCTTCGGAAGATAAATGTGGAGTATCTACACCCCGGGCTCATTTGAGGATCGCTTCAGACGTATTCACAATTCAGACTATACTTTCAGATTGTAGCGTCTGTTGCCCGCATTCGAGAGGCCAAGGACTTAAATCCTATGTACCAGTTAATCCGATAGGTATTTTTTGGTAGCTTGCTTTAGTTGTCAGGCAAATAATGGACTAAATATTTCCATACTACAACCTAAAGCTCCACCCACAGAATGAAAGAATTGCAATAAAATGCATGATATATAATCGCTTCTACCTATCTAAGGCCGTATTATTTTAGCGGAAGAAGAACAGCTCAGTGACTACATGTAGCCAACACAAAGAACAATGAACAATGTTCTAAAATACTCCTTGCAATCAAATCGACGAAATAAATAATGCGGGAACGTAGGTGCGGAAGTGAAGCAAGGATAGCTGCTATAAGGTAAGAGGGCCACATAGAGATTTTATGACTTTATGACTTACGTTCTTCTTTTGTTTTAAGGTTGCATGCTTGTTGCTGGTATACGAAAAAAATGTTATGTAAACGTCAATTAAACTGGTGTTTTATTTCTTCCCAAATCTATTCACGGCCTTTACTGGTGGAAAAACTGAATGCGAGAAGAATGCTTTCACGAAGAGAAGTAAAGAAGTGTATACAACAAAACGAAGCTATTTTGAAATACATCGTAAGTACTTTAACTACCTGACTTCATGGTTAACCATTGTAGCCTGTGTATGTTGACGAGAAATTTCATACAGCTAATTTTATCTTGGTACTACCTAACAGTACTTTCATTTTATACGTTTTAATCTCTGTATAATGTTTTTGATTTAAACTTGTTTTGATTGTAAAAGAGTTATACTTGAAACACATGTTCAGCATCTGCATAAGATGATATTATATGAATTACTCTGGTATTTAATAAAATAGTTAATATGCCGAGTTGTTTGTCATACATCCTACATCAATAACACCACTATTAGGTCAACCAATGTTTTGCTCTTTCGAATCTACCATATTTTGGATAAAGTTAGAAAGATAGAATCAGACCACGAAATTGATTACGAAATTGTAAACAGCATGCTACCTCAAAATAAATTTGTAAGCGGCTTCCAATTTATCGGAAAAAATGTGAAATGTAGCAGCTTTAGCCTAGGCACAGCAAATGTAATAGAACAATTAATTAACAAGAAGCGATTCCATTTTGCGTAGACTAGAAAACAAAGGCTACTGGAGTCAAGATACTGCCAACAGATATGAGAGTCGCAAGTTAAGGCTGAAACACGAAAAACTATGCATCGTTGCTATCTATGTTTTGGAAAAAATTCACACAAAGACCAATGCTTTAAAAGGGGAAAGCATCGTGCATTCACTGTAAAGGCCAGAACCATTCAACTCTGACAAATACGAGAAAAACGTACAACGGCTGGCAAGATAGAAGTTATTACCTCAAATTTGACTTTCCTATAGACCAGAGGTGGCGAAAACGTGCTTCGCGAGTTATTTTGACTCGCAGGCGCAGTTCCCTCTCTGCAACCGTCCATTTGATTTTCACATGCTACTGAGTGATGCAGTGCGTGTTGCATATTTGGTGACTCGCGGAAGGAAGTCGTTTTCGCCACTCTTGCTGTAGATGGTCCCGGTGTAGTTCAAGGAGCTACCAGGAAGGCTGAAACTCACACTCTGTATTCTCGATGTGGTACAGTTTTATTCACCACTCCTGAATATTCTCCCCACAGCTTACAGCTACTGACAACTAAGACTCTGGAAGTAACTACGTTTGAGTCAGCCTTGATAGATTCTATTAGGAAAAGAAAGGTCAGCTTCGACAGAGCGTATTTTCAAAAACAGCTTGTGTTCTAACCCAAAATATAGCAAATCTGGCTTCAGTTCGTCATGAAACTATGCTTTGTTCAGAGTCTTTTGAGACAGTGAAACGGGAAGATAACGCCGTCGTGAGACCAATGCGGCAGCTTTTACAAAGAACCGCCACACGAAGCCGACCAGGGCGCCAGCGACCGTTTTCCAACTTCCCTCTCTCCCTCTCCGCTGTCTCAAACGACTTCTGAACAAAGAATAGCAATTTCTTCCATTCGAAACCATCATTAGTATACAAAACCAGAAGATTGTGAGAATGAAACAGCCAATGAGAGTATTTACTATGGTTCTCTTCCTGCAGTCGTCGGATACATGCTCAGCGGCAATGTATCAAATACTGTACTAAACAGGATATGGTCCATCACATTTTGAAGACATCGCCTCTCAAGACTTACATTACCTGCCACATCAAGTGAAGAAAAACAAGAGACGCTCATAAAACAGAATTACGCCTATTAACGCATTCTACACGAACCAAACTCTACGTCGTTAAACGACACGTTAGAAATAGAGCCTAACTGTTTCCGGAATTCCAGGAACACTGCTGCAGTTTAAGAAACAAACTAAGGCTATTAAATTGCGATAAAGCATTTATGCAGGTAGCTCTCGAGAGGCAAACAGGGACCTAAATATATCCCTGTGGTACTGCGTCGAGCAAGAACAAAACAGAATATATGATACGTCACATAGAGAGGTTGCACTGCTTTAAAAACCTGCTGTTTTGACTGGAATCTAGATAATTTGTCCTGGTTTTACCGATATTATGGAACTGTCTATACTAAATCAGAGAAATAACCATTAACGGCAGCGCTCACTGAGGAAACACGTTCGTAGATGACTTCCTAATCACTGCAGAGGACAACAATTAGGTGATTAGCGTACGCCAGAATTCACTGCACTTCTGAAGTAGATGATGCTCCAAAATCGGAAACTTTGAACCGCATTTGGAAGTAAGGTCAGTGACTGCTGTATTTGGAATGAACTGTAATACTATCGAAGGCTGTATTTCTACAAACAAGAAGAAGAGTACCATTGACCTCAGTGATAAACCAGGAAATTGGAATAATGTCTTTCGTACCACCGCTGAATTTTACGAGTCACTTGGGCTTTCCACACCCTTTGAGATTTTTGCTAAGCATATATTTCGAGATATGTGGCTCACAGATTTGGAAGGAATTACTATCTCATGACCTTACAAAGCGATAGCATTCGTGGATTCCCAAGCTATGTTACCTGCTATCTATAGTCATCACCAGATGTGCAAGGATAGAAGAAACCACACAAACCTCAAGCACGCATGTACAGAGTGAGCCAAAAGACTCCGCGGTGTTTTCCCTATCCGCGTCCTCTGCGCTCGTTGCCGTCTGCTGCTATCATAGAAAGACGCGGATGAAACCACACATTTTCAAAACTACTTTTAAAGGCTTTACTTACCAACTTTATGAAAGGAAATGCTGAAATTGGCCACCGTAGTTGTCCATACATTTTTGGCACCTCTTTAGGAAACTATCCACCAGGAATTTTTAGGAGGAGTTTTCCAAACGATGACCGATGTGGTCTAATGTTTCTTCGGTAAGAACCGAACGCCGTTTTTTTAGATTTCTTAGTCTGAACACTTCCTATGGCCTGAAATTTACTGTGAAGTTCATGGATTGTTGTACGACCTGGAACTTTTACACCTAGAAATCTTTCTGCAAATTGTGCTTTGACTTGGCGACTGACCGAGTTAACACATACAAATCATAAATAAATACACACTGTGCGGTAGAAAACATATACTGAGCCATAATATACTTTGTGACTAAGTACAGGACAAAATAATAAATAACTCGTAATAACTCAACCACATCACATCACCGTCAACTCAAAACTGCCCTTCACATTGCAAAGCAATACCACAACAGCGTAACTCTGCTTATAGCAGCAGTGCGTTATCATGTTTTCATCATATTTCCACGCGCCCAGAGGAAAAATACGCGCAGCCGGTAATACTGTTCATAAAATACCCCTCCGGGATAACTTAAAACATAAAGTGTACAACACAAACCCACACACCCTGGAAGAATTAAAACAAAACATCCGCCAGGAAGTGATGGATAGTTTCTTAAATAGGTGCCAAAATGTATGGACAACGAAGGTGTTCAGTTTCAGCATCTCCTTTCGTAAAGTTGGTAAGTAAAGCCTTTAAAAGTAGTTCTAAAAATGTTGTATGATTTTATCCGCGCCTTTCTATGATAGCGGCAGTCGGCAACGAGCACGGAGGAAGCGGAAAGGAAAACCACCGCGCAGGCGGTTCGGAGTCTTTTGGCTCACTGTGTGACGCATCCAAAGGAGCGTACGGATAATTATATATTTGAGGTCAGCTTCGGAAAATACTTCCTGGACAGGAATTATTTGCACAAAAATGGACTAGCACCAGTAAAGAAAGTAGCTCCACCTCCGAGATTTCAGCTGCTTACCGCACTTATAGCTACATGACTTCTTCACCACTTTTGCGAGGAACAGGTTTCGGCATTAATAGAAGAACTTTATGGATTGACCCTATCGTCTCAGTAGAGATGCAGGACTTTCTTTTCCAATTGAATCACCGAGATAGTTCACTATACGACACCTAGCCAATTACGGCATTGTCCAGAAGACCAAAATCCTGCTGAATACCTCATGCGAGTTGTAGAAGCTGATAAGTTACCATGACGACTATACACATTCCATTGCTAAGGGTTAGAAGAATATAAATAGTATTGTCACGTATCTTCTGCATACGATAGGGTTTGGAGGTTATTACACATCACAGTTGGTTACTTAGTTTCATTCAAACGCTTAAGAAGAAACCCGTCATTAAAAAACCTTAACAACCGAAGACATGTACATTGCTCGCATGTATCGGTTAAAAAGATTTAACAGGAATGCTTCACTCCTGAACTAGATGCACCTTATCGGCGGACAGTTGCCAACGTCATAAAAAATTGCACATTTTTAACATTTTTCGCCAGGAAGGCATCATTCGAGTAGGGGGAAGCTTCAACGTTGCGGAAATGTCTACACACAAAGGTACCTTATAATATTTGACAGCCTTTATTTCATGCAATTAATGATCAAGGGCACTTATGTCAGACCATATCATTTAGAAGTGCGTATCATATTAGCATGCCTACATGAATAATTTGGATCATCCAAGCCAGACAGGTCATGGAGAATGATATTCGTTTACTCATGCCTGACTTGTAAAATAGCATGCAACATTCCCTTTATTGAAGTAGAGGTACCCATACTACTTGACCGCATAAAACTTACGTAGATGACTTCGAATGTTGACTCTATGTTAAATCACGATATGAAGTCTAGAAGTCCAACATAGTGTCGCTTACATGTGCTACATCCCGCGCTGTCCAGAAAGTCTTCACAGACATGTCAACAATTTAACATTTCATAGCATTACAGAGGTTTGTTAGTTGCAGAACTCCTGACATATATACTTCCACAACTCACGGACCTTCTCTACAGCCCAAAGAGACCTCAAGAAACTGGCAAAGGTGTTGATGGACCTTAGCATGCATCGATATTGTGCGCATCTGTGCAAGCTGGAAATTTGCCACACGCCGGGAGGCTTGATGGAAAGGTCTGGGAGAAAAATTGTAGTTTGAAAAAGGTTCATGGATGCACCCATTTAGATGTGGAAAACTTTAAACGCTATTACTGAACATCAAAGCCACCCTCTAGCGCAGACGTTTACAGAAGAGACATGTAACTGATATGACTTAACCCCCTCCCACTTTCTGGTTGAGAAAATGTCGCTGACAATGTCATTCGGAGAGGCCACATTGTACAGCCATGCATTCCGAATTAGACAGAAGTTTATTGAAGAGTTTTGGCAGCGATGGAAAACGGAATATTGCTTAAGCATAAGAATCTACCACGAGGTTCAATCAAAGAGGTTCGCCTAAGATTGAAAACTTCTTTTTTCCCCCAGGAAGACACGAAGCACGTCATATTTGGAAGAGTGCTAATACATAGAAGAGCTCCATGAAGCAGAGATGGAAGAGTAAGGACAGTAATCCTCCAACCACCGGAAGGCAGTAGGATAAGTTGGCATATAGAGCTGGTTATGCTCCTAGAAGTACACCAGGGTGGAGAGTATGTCGAGGATCGCTAATGCAGTTAAGAGGGCCAGGTAGAGAACTTGTATTTCTGCGGCTTACATTCGTCTTTTGTTTCAAAGGTCTATGCTAGGGGTTAATAACAGGAACATGAAAATAAATAATGCTATTAAAACGTTAATTAAATTGGTGTTAAATTTTTCACCAACTCTTATTCAGGACATATCTTATAGGACAACCGCTATGAAAGTAGGTATGATACAACTTACGAAAGAATCTAAAGGCAACGTCGAGATGTGATCTCTGGTGTTAAAAGTATAAAGAATAAGTTGGTATAAATAGAAATAAATGAACATAAACTGCAGAATGTTCTCTACCGTTTCGGCCCGTTTTCACAGACGGTAAAAGCAGTGAAGTTCGAGAGAATCGCCCTTTACATTATTACAGAGTAATATACCATCATGTATTATTTATAAGGTATGCATTACATCACTGACCTCTGGAATTCTATTGGTTGTAAGGATAAGAAATATATATTTATAGCACATCCAGCTATGGGCATCCAAAAGTGATACCGTTTTTAGATCTGGTGTAAATGGGCGTACAAATACAAATATATTTTCATTTATACAGCTGTTCTACAATGCAGATGAAGAATATGAAAGGTAGGTTAACAAACATAAACGAATGGTTTGACAGCAGGTGGGTTCACGGGATTATAAGAAATTAATGCAAGGGTTCCATACTCTGCTATTCAATTACCGACTGACGTTGCCCCTCTGCACGCGCCTTTCAGCAGAATTTTCATATCTCGCCTCCGGGGCCGGCACATTCAATCTAATTACATGCTTTATGGATGTCAATTAAAATGGCGCTGTTTGCTATTATACCAGCGTTTTTGTGCATCGGTATTGTAAATCAGTTTTAAGTTATGTTTTTCCATGGTTCGTAGAGGAAAGCCTTTCATTGATTCAGCTCAATTGATTGTAGCTTCTGCAAATTGGAACACAAATGTGGCACACTCATTCGAAACCATGGTAAAGCAATCAAAATCGACAAGTGCTTTCGGTCGCCATGTTGTGTAATTTTGCTAATCTTAGAGCAGAAATAAAGTTGTAACTAATGAACTGAATATTGGAAAAAAAGGAAATTATCACAACAACCTCTTTGCTTGTTGACCCAAATAACAAACCACTAAAATAAAAGGGATTTTTTCGCACGTTGAAAAATATTTAGAGGGGAGAGAGTGTTTAGAAAGCCATAATTTAACGAGTAACATTTTTACTTTCTCTGCCGCTTACCTGAAGTAAGAGAGCTACTGCACCCGAAACAAAATATTCACCATACAGCTTTCATTGGTATTGCAGGTTTCAAGATACCCTTAATAAAATAGGTAGGGGAACATTTTCAGAGAAAGATACGTGTGTGTATGTGAATGTCAGTGAACACCGTAACTCAAAAAGAAAAGTCAGGAAAATACAAAATTACATACTTTAATCATATTATTTCAAGCACGTGGCGAGAAAATGTTAAAGACGCTTCTCCATCCCAAACTACCCGCTATATTAACCCCTCTTTTTTCATTCTCAAATTGGCTCTAGCATTTTTTATAAAAAATTCAACGGAGATGTTGACGGAAACCCAAGTGGATATCTAGAGTTTCCATAAACAGCCCTGTCCATCTTTACCGACTTTTCTGTAACTGGGAAACGTAAGCGCACATTTTGGAAAGAAATTGTGATTCGATACATTCACATGACATTCTCTGCTCTCTGTCGTTTATTAGTGGGTATACAAACTAATAGTACTAAAGCTTATTTTTCTCTCTACTACATTTTAATCCAAATAAACCTTTGCAGAAATAGCTACGTTACGCATTTCGTTATAGATACAAAGGGAACAGCGATAGTCAAATCTTTAAGAACTGGACGCTATACGATAGCCTTAAAATTCCATACTGTTACCATGCAATTGAATGTTGAAAGGACTTAAGAGAATGACTAAGAAATAAACAGTTCGTATATTTAATAACGGATATATCAGAAATGATTTACACTACAAAAAAAGAATTTGAAATAAATTGTGCTATAAAGAGATCTACATTTTTGTGCATTTCGTTTACGTCTATCGCTTAACGTTTACCAGTTATACAAGATTATACCACTTTTCTTCCAAATGAAGTGGACTGCACAGGCTATTCCCAGAAAATTCAAGATATACCTACATTCTATTTGTCATGTAAATATCTTATAGTATTTTAATCAAGATCGTTAGTCACTTTTTAGAAATAAAAAATTTCGAAAAATTTTCCATTAAGGGGTAATCTGGGGTCGGGAATTTTCGTAAAAAGTTTCGTGTCGCATCTTTGTAGGATGATGACCGAATTTCATTTTTAGTTGTGCTGTTCACAGACCACACACAGACAGACACATACACACAAGGACCTTTTTCTGAAAATGCTTCTTTTGGATTAAGCGGGCTCAAAACACGTATTTTCGGTGAAACCTCGATATCGAATGTTTGAGTGGAATACAATACTTCCCTTGCTTATTTATACGTAGTAGAGAAAGTAATGGAACGTACAAATATGTTGTAAGTATCCTTTTCCGTTCCATTAACCACTTCCGAATCATTCATTATTCATAGTTATTCCAATATTTAGAGGTCGTTCAGAAGTGTATTCAAGTTGTATATAGCAGCAGGTTAACATTTAAAAACCTATGTTTTAGACAGTCTCTCATCTTATTCTCCTGTATGTTTGTGTGTGTCTACTAAACTGTACGTAGACGTTTTGTACGTAAACAAAATGTACATTACTTTTGAATATTTACTATGATTAATAGAAAGGAAATACAGAACTAACATCAAGTATGGATGATTTCTACAATAGGTATGAAAATATATCTATGAAAATAATGTGAGAACCTAAAAATCTGTATAACATACAAAATCAAACGTTATGTTGACAGTTAATAAAACTAAATAATAATATATGGGTGTAAAGAAAAGAATAACTGAAAATTCAGACTAAAATACTCGGACATATGGCCCTTCATTGAGTTCACAAGTATTAAAGAATTTGATAACTGTTAATATACTTTGCTGTATTCGTGAATTTATATCAATATAAAAGAACGGCGTTGATCAACTGATGGATCGCTTTACTGACTGTCTTAAAATGACACTCAGTTGTTGACAGTTTCTACCACCATTTAGCTCTTTCGCTTGTCACTATACTCTCTTTGTGTAACAATCATCAATTTGGTCACCCTCTGATTCACACTGAATTTGAGGAGGAATTCCGTGTTTTCAGTGAAAATGCTTTAATATCCCATTATGCTGAAGATAAACATGCTTATTATGGCGAAGAAATGAGTAACACAGGGGACGGCCGAAATGAGCGAGATAATAATGTGGTTGTGATACAGAACAATGTGAGAGCTTCCATCCTTCTTTTCAGTTTTCCCCTTTCCCAGTAAATCTTTATGATAGTCTGCTTTGATATAGTAGGTACTAATCATTTCTTGAAATAACAGAGGCCCAAAGCGTCAACCCTCCTTACAGTTGCTCAGAACCCAAATCACGCTGTCGAACTACAGCTATAGATCTCTCACTGAGCATTTTTACAAATGCTTACTACTTCTGAGGAGATAATATAGAATTATCTGCACTTAGACCTAGTGTGCTGGGTATTTTGCTTCCTTTAGCATAGAGTTTTGTTAACTGTTTAAAGTTAATAATAATTGCTAACAACTCCTACATAAACAAAGGTTTAGCATGAGACTCACAATGCTGGGCTCTAATAATGAAGAAAAGAAAGAAGTAAGCACTTATAAAACGATTTTCTTGAGGGTATGGCTATATATGTATAACATGCTACCAAACCAATTAAAGAAGAAGTACTAAAGAATTGAGTATATCTTAAGAAACGAAAAGAAATATATCAACTGAATTATTGTAAAGTCCTGTAAAATATTCCAGGCACTCGTACCCCAAAGAAAAAGTTTTAATGTTGACCGAAAAATAGATCTGATAGATAACATCAAATTACCCAATCCTTTAGGAGACTACGTTTTCTAACTAAATTCGCGTCATAGTCTATAATAATTTACAGGTTTCGTTTCAGAGATTTTATAAGCACCTTTTTCTTTTATTTTTGTTTTTTTTTATTGAGGTTATTTAATTTGTTCAATCGTGATGTGTTTACTATATATCACATTAATCACCAACGCTATTGTATGCGACAAACCTGAATGCTCTCATCCTATTCAAGTGAAGTTCTGATGCATAGTGGCATCACGTCTAAACAATAACACAGCCAGATGTCTGGTGTCACTCCACCCGCGTTGCCAGCGTCATTATGTAGTTTAGAAGTCAAATATTGAGACTTCCTTTTTTCCTATCATAACTGAGGGTAATTAATTATGGAATTAATACTAATAAATGATATTATTCATATAAACTAAAACGATTAGAGTTTCTTATTAGTCGAACTACAAAGACGTGACAGCGCTTTTTTTTCAGTGAATGTTGATACACCTTACTCCTCAGCCTTATCATATTGAAGCTTCTCAGGACTCGGAACGAACCCTGTTTCCAGCCCAGGTACCGAAGCGAGGTATACCCATGAAAATCAATAAAATATTAACTCCGGCCATGAAAGCGTTCACACTTACTCGTGAAAGTGTTTAAAGCAGGGTTACATTGGTGAATCTAGATTAACAGAACGCTGACGCCTCGCAGCGTAGAATATAAGCTGACCGAATTGAGATCACAGGGAAACATCATCTCGACAAAACAGAGTGGACCATATGCTCATAAGATAGAATAAAGAACTCGAGGTTTATGCTGAAACGCTACCTGGATTCTCATTGACACTAGAACGAGCACCCCCGAACGCTGCACGCAATCTAGACCAGTGTTCTCCCTTTAAGCTGCGTCATCCGATACTTCCCAACATTAAACAAGTGACGGAAACGACGAAGACAGCTTTGTTTTTTTTCTTCTGGGCATAAAAAGAAACACCTCACTACTTAGCATTAACGTATCAAACAGCTGCCTATCCTAATCGTACTCCAGTGAAAAAAAAATGGAGTTTGGCTCGCTCTATAGCATGCTACAGAGATGGTCTGGAAGTCACCGCGTGCTGCATCAGGTATTCAAGTACTTTTTGGTAGAACACCTAAGTTGTATATTCAGCTTCCTGTACCAACTACACGGAAAAGGAAAAAATCTGATGTGTTACACTCACACGATTTTCTCTACTCTTGTACAAACTATTTTTACAAACGCTTATTCTCCATTTATTTCATGTTAATCGAGATAAACATTTGCAGATTCTATCTTATTGCTAAGTTTCTTGTAGATGTAAGAGGAATATATATTTAGAAGGGCAATATAGAAATACAGTAGCCTTTAAGCATATACATATCTCTTAATAGCTGGTTGCTAGGTGCAGCACCATTCCCTTTGCCACAGATTAATACTCTTTGCATATCCAAGACAAAAAATGAATAACGAATTCCCATTTGAGAAAATAAGTATTGAAAAACTTAAGGGAATAAAAAGCAATATCTCGAAAATGGTTCACTCAACAACAAAAAATGTATATGACAAATTGTGTATTTTAACGCGATCTACATTTTTTATGTAGTAAAATTTTATCTATCTCTTATGGTTTACCAGTTATGCAAAAGTCGTTCACAATGAAGAATACTTTTGTATACATTCCCAGAAAATTCAAGATATACATTTTATTTGTCATGAAAATATCTTAAACATATGATATTTTAATCAAAATCGTTAGAGCCATTTTTGAGAAAATTAAAATTTTCGAAAAATGTTGCATGTAAAAGATAATATGGGCAGGGGGGATTTACTTGAAAACCTTCGTGTCGCATCTCTGGAAGATACTGAACCTAAATACCAAGTTTGGTGTTTATCCGACTGTTTGTTTCTGAGTTATACTGTTCACAGATAGACACAGACACACAGACACACACGGACATGTTTCCAAAAATGCTTTTTTTGGATTCAGGGGGTCTCAAAACCTATATTTCCGGTGAAATCTCGGTATCGAATTTTTGGGTGGAATACAATACTTCCCCTACTTACTATACGTAGTAGAGAAAGTAAAAAAAGAGATGACTTCCTCCCCACTCATTTATCACATAGGGTAGCATGCTTAAATCCATGTAAGCAATCGAAATTTATCGCTAAAATTTTGCTGAAAAAGCCTCACAGTCCGTTACTGGCTGACAAGCAATTCCTGCTACGCGTTGTATACTACAAGTACAGGGTGAGCTGTGCCCACATTTGCTGTACGGTATTAATATGTGGGTGGGCACTGAAATATCCAATTTAGGTTTATATGAGAATTGAGGAAAATCATAACAAAAACTATAGTTAAATTAGTGAGTAGGAAGAATATTCGTAGGATCTCCTACATAGGCCATTTTCCTCGACAAAGCCGTATGCAGTCTGTCCACCAGGTCGTGGTTACTGGTATGAATACAGTTAATTGCTGCATTATTATGCGAACAATTCCAGCTATCTTAAGCTGGGCTCGATCCTCTACGAATTTTATATAGTGAAAATTATATAATAGGAGATGTAACACTTAATTATTTATTTATTTTGATTTAATGTTTGCATGGTTGATAATGTGCAGTAGTGGCAACTTTGGGTATTTTTAGCCATTGATGAACCCTTTCTCATGCAAAAAATGAAGCAAAACATTTTTTGGGATAGGAAATGAAGTAAATAAGGTACCCTGAACACTTTTATATGGTTTTCAAATATTTCAATTATTCTTATAAATAAAACTGCAGTTTGTTCTCAAGAGCAACATTGCCCATACAAAGACAGGCCAGATTGCTTCACTATTGCTTATTACTTTGTGTGAAAAAGACCTAAAATAATTACTCTTAGGAACAAAACGTATTTATTGCATAAATCACATAATAAATTGATGTTGCTTGTGAGCAACTTTACCAGATAAAGCCTTAAAACGAAGGAGCGCTAAATTATCGCGAAACCTCCAGTTAAGAATTATTCAGCTACATGTGCTGACTATAAGTAGTCTTTTAAACAAGATGTATTATTATCAAAGAAGTTCTGTGGCCGCCTTTGGTGCTAAGGCTCATTTTCGCTGAATGAGTAAGAGGAAAGGGAAGAATTCCAGCGAAATGACAGTACGAAAAATGTTTTTCACTGTACCATCCTTCCACCAGTACTTACCTCTTTAAGTTTGATAATGTCAATCAGCTTGTAAAGTTCTAATTTGCATATGAAACCATAGCTGAAGCTTCTTGTTTTGTATTCCTAATACAGGAGATCTCTTGGAGCTTTCAGGAGGCCTTTTTCACCTCTATGGGATAACTGAGACAAATTAGGAGCTTGTTTTCCTCGAAACCACTTTTCAAAGGTCCAGTGGTTCATTTGTCTATGGTAGTCGGCTTTAATTATAAACGAGAAGAGAATTTTCCGGAAACCTATTTACGCTATCTGATTACGGTACGTTCCCTGCATTATTGTCCATCTGAATGCCAAATTTCTTCGTACTCTGCTACGGTTGGCGAATGCAGTCATTCTTGCACTTGAAGGAATTCGACAAGTGAATCTGAGAGACATCAGGGTAAAGACATTAGTGATGCCTTGATAACATTGTCAACAGTAGCATAACCGCAATAGTAGAGGTGTTTATGAACTCTTGGATTCAATTAACAGGGAATACCTCGGGTTCATTCATACCTTAAGTATTCATGATAATCTAAGCTGGATTATTCATGAAACATTCTAAACTTACCTTTAAATAATAAAGCATGCATTTACGAACTAATGGTTATTGTTTAACCTACTTATGTTGGTACTATTTTTAAAATGAACGAAAAGAAAATACTTCCGCTGGTCTAAAACCCTCTAAAATCCATTATATAAATTATTTCTCCCTTGCTTCACACTGTAAGAATGCAAAACCGCTGCAAAATGAAGATGGCTTTTACCATAGAGGCCAATATTTTATTACCCTAAAATGAAAGTCCGGTCTCTTTCACGTAGTACCGCCCGCTGGACTTAATCCAAGGCTTCGGCACCTGTTGAAGGCTCCACGCGTAATACGCTCCGCACAGCGAAATTCCCCACTCCTCTTGGGAAAACCAACAAGTGATTTTTGTCCTTCACCGCACGCGTAGACGGAAATGACATACCCTAAGAGGGATTAGAAGCATAATACAAGCTATTATTAGAAAGATAGCTCGAATGCCAGAATTGTCTACTTGGACAGACATATCGATTTGAATCAAGAAGGGATTTGATGTGTGCTTATGATAGGAGACAAGAACCAAACATAAATTACACTGGCCTTTTAAATTATATTGTTACATTTTCTAAGAGAAGTGAAAAATAAATAATCAATAATAAAATTTGCAAAAATGAACGTTTTGATAGTGTAAAGCAAAGAAACAAGGTGTTCGTTACGTGGAACTTCTTGGCAATGACAGTACCAGGCAAGTAATCCCCGTTTATTACTTTGTCTACATCTTATCCATAGTAGAGGAAGTATTTGTATTCCATCAAAACATTCGATGCAGAGATGTTACCGAAAATACTCGTTTTAAGACACAATGAAAACAAAAAAGCATTTTTAGATAAAAGTATGTGTGAACAGCATAATTCAAAAACGAAAATTCGGTTAAACACTAAACTTATTTAATTTCAGCATATTACAATGGCTGTGATACGAGGATCTTAAAGAAAATTCCCCCATTCTAAACTACCCTTTACCTGAAAACACTTTATTTATTTTTGACTTTCTTAAAAATGACTTCTAGCGATTTTGATTAAAATAACATCTATTTAAGATATTTTCATTATAACCGAAATTATACATTTAATTTTCTGGAAATAGCCTGTGTTGTACGAATTTTATATCATGATAAAATGGAACAGATAGACAGTATGTTACAACACAAAAATCTAGGTCTGTTAAGTACACGCCTTATGTTAATTTGTTTTTGTAGCGTTCATTTTCGAGATATTCTTTGTTATTGTATAGTATTTCAAATGCTTATACTTGTTTCAAAGCTATTCGTTTTTTCTCGTGGTGATGCCAGGAATATAGAATTTTAAAGCCATCACATGGTGATCGGATTTTTAAAAATCTGATATGTTACACTCACATGACTTTCTGTACTCTTGTACAAACTATTTTTACAAACGCTTATTCTCCATATGTTTCATGTTAATCGAGATCTTAATCGTACTGCTAATTTTCTTGTAGGTGCAAGGGGAATATGGTAGGCTTTAAGCGTTAGTCAAATCTTTTAAGAGCTGGTTGCTACGTGGAGCATTCCATTCTCTTTGCATGTCCAGGACATAAAAAAAATGAATAACGAATTCCTATTTGAGAAAAAGTATAAGTATTGGAAAATTTAAGGGAATAAAAAGCAATATCTCGAAAATGGTTCACTCAATAAAAAAATGTATATGACAAATTGTATATTTTAACGCGATCTACATTTTTTGTGTAGTAAAATTGTGTCTATCTCTTATGGTTTACCAGTTATGCAAAAGTCGTTCACAATGAAGAATACATTTGGAGGCATTCCCAGAAAATTCGAGATATACATTTTATTTGTCATGAAAGTATCTTAACCATATTATATTTTAATCAAAATCGTTAGAGCCATTTTTGAGAAAATTAAAATTTTCTAAAAATGTTGCATGTAAAGGCTAATCTGGGGTGGGGGGATTTTCTTGAAAACCGTCGTGTCGCATTTCTGTAAGATACTGAACCTAAATACCAAGTTTGGTGTTTATCCGACTGCTCGTTTCTGTGTTATGCTGTTCACAAACACACACTCGGACATGTTTCCAAATATGCTTTTTTGGATTTAGGGGGCCTCAAAACATATATTTCCGGTGAAATCTCGGTATCGAATTTTTGGGTGGAATACAATACTTCCCCTACTTACTATACGTAATAGAGAAAGTAAAAAATTGGACTATTGCTTTAGCCTATTGTATTCTTCTTATACCCACGACAAATGCGTAAATGTGTAATGTAAGTGTATCTCGATTAGCAAGAAGAATACCTATTCTGAAAGTTCGGGGTTCAAATCCCGTGGGGCGATCGATCTAACTGGGCTTTTTTTCGTGGTTTCCCTCAATCGCCAAGGTAAATACCGGATCGGAAATATACAGTAATAACAAATGATCTGTCATTTATCCATAGATAATGCAAGTAGCTAGACTGGACGGCACCTAATGTCATCTGTCCGACATTAATAGAGGCAGAGGTGCACTTGTCTAGCACTAAGGTCTCTGTAGACGTGTGATAAAGCAAGATGGTACGGCAAAGGAATGAGACCTAGAAGGCTAGCTGTCCGTCACACCGACACCGAGCCATGAGGTAGCTGCTAACATATCTGTCGCATTATAACCATGTGGTTAAAGCGAGGTAAAATAAGGTTGTATAAGAACGCTTGTAGAAGAGAGTAGAGAAAGTCATATGAATGCAATGTCAATTCTTTTTAAGATATACAGTCTGATAAGGGAAACGAAGACATGATGGATATCCATCCGTCTGACCCTTATATGGTAACACCTTTGCAAACACAGTTTTCAAAACAATATGAGCCTTTATACGCACGACTCTTATTTTAAATAACACTGTCTTTAGTTCCTATGCCAACATTGACGGCTCATCTGAAAACTTACATTCCGTGTGATTATCGGAGATGGTTGTTTCTCCTTCAACAGAGCGAAGTCGTGCATAGACTTGGGAAGTAAACTTCTTACGGCTTTGACGTCTGCGGAGGGACTTCGCCGCCATGGCGGCCTTAATAGTCATAAATGGACTTTGGATGTATATAACTTATATAAACAGGAATACATAATTTATTGCTTATTCGTTGTATTATTAAAATACTATTTAACTTTCTATTTATGAGTACGGCGTTGTTATTAAGAAATTTTCCTTTGTTGTGCGACTGGAAAGGTGAGTTCCTGTAAAGAGTATAGCAATAATGGGTTGTAATCGCTGCAGGTAATTACTTCAAACACAACATAGTACTCAACATTATTAAATGTATATTCAATGCGCCTGTGTTTTAATACAACGCATTTGTTATTTCATTTTGACAAAATTTTAACAATAATAATAACCTGAAACAGTAAATTCCGTCAAGATTACTCGGAAAAATGAATTTTTTCCTTGTTTTCCCTCATTCTCAAGTTTGGTTACCTTAAAATAAGGCACGAACAATGGAAAATCTGCTCCTTAATGTCTCTTAACAGAGAATTTTTAGGAAAATTGACGAGTGTTAAGTTATGAAACCAATAAAATTAAACACATTTATTAAAAATTCTCAATCCAGAGGTGCCATACACGATTCACAACAAAAATGATTCCCTAACCTCCACAGAATCTGAAAGTATGCATTTGGTGGATGAATGTGAGTTGTTTAATGGGAAAAAATAATAAAACCAAAGGATTAGAGGGTAGAGTTCAAAGAGGTATAGCATCATTTGCTGCCTAACTCAAAGTCTTTGATATGTCCGTGAAATTAATGTAAGTTATACATGTAAATTAAAAGAATTCTGAAAATCAAAGCAAGATTTTTCATTTTTACTTTAAAACTTTTCAGAAAAAAACATTAATTATGACAGTATTTGAGGTCCATGTTTAGGTAAAATATGTGGACATTATATTAACAAGAGACATAGACATATCATATAAATAAAAATAGTAAAGCTTGTAAATAGGATAATTTGTATTAGACTAGAAAAAGTGAAATCGGGTGTAAGGGACGGAACCTTAAGTAGAAGGCTGGAGAAAATCTACGAAACTCTAGTAGGTGGCTCTACAGTTTGTCTTTTAGATTGAAAAAAGAATAATTCATATTTCCTAAGTTCAAAGCTTTTTAAGCACTCAAACAAAAAGTACAGTATATCACCTAGAAAACAAGGACAGTATGTGCGGACAAGTTTTCATTGGAATCGATTCTGTACAGAAAAGAACGCTTTCTAACCGGCCTCATACATGATGTTTCTGTGTTACTGAAATAAAAAGTTCAAAACTGGGACTAACTATCATTCAAAAAGTGTTTTGTTAACAATTTCGTATCCTTTTAAAACCACATAACCATGGTGCCATCTGTTATCCCTCATTCAGTAAGCTAACTTGGAATTGGCTTCTTACTTTCTTTACCACGTACATAGAGGTGCAGAAGGTATTGCATTCCACACAAAAATTCGATAGCGATATTTAACCGGAAATACATGTTTTGAGACCCCCTAAATAAAAAAACAACATTTTTTAGAAAAGACGTGTGTGTGTGTGTGTGTGTGTGTGTGTGTGTGTGTGTGTGTGTGAACAGTATAACTCAAAAACCAAGTCAGATAAATACCAAAATTAGTATTTAGGTTCAGTACCTTCCAAAGATGCGACACGAAGATTTTCAAGAACATCGTCCCACCCTACCCTTTACATGGAACATGTCTTGAAAGTTTTTATTTTCTCACAACTGGCTCTAACGATATTCATTAAAATACATTTTAAAGATATTTATATTAAAAATAAACTTTAGATTTTGAGTTTTCTGGGTATAACCTATGAAGTCCACTTCATTCAGAAGAATTTTCTATTATCTTGTATAACTGGTAAACGTTAAGCGATAGACGAAAATGTACTATACAGGTAGTTCTATTTAATACACACAATTTATTCCAAATAAGTTATTTCCAAGATATCTGTTATTAATGGTTTGAATCCTTCAATACTTGGGCATTCTTTTCAAGTCATTTCCATATTCACTTGTTTCTAGGAAGGCACGCAAACAGCATGGAACTTTAAGGCCAGTATATAACGTCTAGTTCTTAAACATTTGCTTTATTCCCTTTACATCTATAATGAAATGAGTAATGCAGCTATTTACGGAAAGTTTTACCTTGATTGAAATTAAGAAGATAGGAAAATAAACTTTCGTAAGAATTACTTGTATGTGCACTAATTAATCCCAATGGGTAGAGAAACTCATATGAATGCACACATCAGAATTTTTTGTTCCTCCAATTTAGAGAACACTTTTATTACGTCACATTCTTCCACGAATTAGGTATACTTTGAATCCCTCTCTTTCCGTGAAATCATAGACCGGAACATTACTGCAGACCCTCAAAACTATCAAAGAAATATACTTTGTTTGAATTCTTTAAAATCACTGAGAATAAAATAAAATGCTTCTGAGTGAAATAATTACGTTATTTCTATCGAAAAGGAGGGACCTTATTTCAATTATATTCTGCATATTAAAATCAAACGGTTAGACGTAATATGTGAAGGGTGTATTTGTTAGTAACTAGTATTTATATCGTTATGTTTTCCTACTTGTATGGGGTTCAACAATAATTAAAATTTACTAAAAAATGTTTTAGAAAGTATACAGTTTATTATATAATGACATTCTTTCAAAATTTTGTATTTAATGTATTTATTTTACTTCTCCAATGGAAAATACAAAGTACAATAAACGCAAATGTGGCTGAAGAATAGGATATAATATTATAATATATTAATGTTAAATATATTAAATAAAATAATAAAGTCAATGCAACAAAAATGGAACAATACAAGAACAATTAGACATAAAGTTCATAAGGATGCTGTCGTATTTAAATTAGGTTGGCTCAAGATATTCTGGATATGAGTGAGATGTAACAACCTTTAATTGTATCTTTTCATCTACTTGATGAGATTCGTTTGCAATGACTTATAAATCTGATGTTTGGTGGATGGTGTGCGGGAGACAAAACCACTTTTTAAATTCAACAACCCTTCTTTTGTTTCCGAGCTTTCCGGAGTCTAAATAACCGGTTTCCCTATCCATTAATGCTTTATCGGATAATATCTGTCTGAAAGGAATGTGCGCTCTCTGAATGAATGTCTCTTAGATTTAAAAAGTAAGGATTCCCTTAAACATAGAATTTGAAGATGTTTATTCTGCTCTGTATTATCTCCAATGATTGGGGTTTATATAATCTAAGGACCTTAAACTTTCGAGAGCTGTACAACATACTGCTAGGTAACTCTGCATGAAGTATATCTTTGCTTTTATCGGTATTCTCAAGAAATTACTTAGGTATCTATTTAAAAGGAAAATGGCTGTATAAGGGTAGGTTAAACAGACTATTTAATACTCAGAATTGTTTTTCTGGCTTGTAGCACAGATTAGTTATTGTACGATTAATTCCCTAGAAATATTTATCTTAAACATGCTCGGAAAATACCAGACATAAGCAGTGTATTTGTCTTGATATCAAGTTTCCTTTTTTAGCTTTGTTATTGTTATATGTGCACATATATGTACTGACGGCTTCCCAACATACATATACGAGGGCGAATCATAAACTCTTTGTCCCTACGTTTTTTTAGCCAAAATAAGGTACATACTGATAATTACATATATACGTACTATTCTACGTACCTTACTCTACTGTTCCACATAGTCGCCACACCGGTTCACACATTTATCCCATCGCAGCACTAAGCTTGAGATGCTCCTGTGGTAGAATTCGTCCGGCTGATTGTGGAATCACCGTCGGACTGCGGCTTCATCGTTGAATGTGAATTGCTGTCCTGCCAGGAACTTCTTCAGCGGTCCGAAAACGTGGAAATCACGGGCGAGGTTTGGACTGTATGGTGGGTGGTCTATATTCTCCCAGTGTAATACCCGGAGCTTATAGGCGATTCTAATTGTCACATGTAGCCTCGCATTGTCGAGGAGGAGAATCACATTGTCCACATCCAGAATCCCTCGGCGCTTTCGCCCGCCGGCAGCCCGCAGACATAACAGTGTAGAAAAATAGCTGTCAACATTGTTGATTGCACCTTGTGGCATGAACTCCAGCCGAGCGAAAGGCAGTTAACATAATTTTTCTCAACAGATGACACTGTATAGAATTTTTTGTTACAGGTGAACCCGAATATTTCCACAAAATGCTCAGCTCCTTCGATTCCGGCGTGAAATGCAGTATCTACGTTTCATCGCCTAAGAATGCACCCAAGAAACCTTCACCCTCCTCAGCGTACCTTGCAGATGATTCAGTGAAGCAATCACTCACTTTCCTTTTATCATGTCATCCAACTGCTTAGGCACCCATCGACATGAACCTTCTGGTACTCTAAGGACCCGTGAACGATGTCGTAAACGCTCCCAAATGAAATGCCAAGCCTCCAGGAAATGATCTTGAGGTGCACATGCCCAATCGCTTTCATCATTGCATCCATGCGGGAAATGTCATCAGTCAGAGACGAACACGGCCACCCGAAATGTCATGCAAGACTTACGGCCTTTTGCGAACTCGCAACACCACCACTTCACACTTCTCAAAGCGAGACAGTTTTCCTCATATATGGGCAGCATTTCTCTGTGGGCGTCCCTTACGCCATAAACAAAAAACGAATCACACTTCGTTGCTCGTACGCCGTGGACGTGAGAAGCATAACTGCCATCTACAACTGACAGCAGTGCCGTGCCATTGAGCTACCGGCAGATTAAGGCCGGGCCGATCCAAGAAAGGTCCATCGTTGGGAATGGTTATGTTGACTTCGCATTTACAGCCGTAATTTGGCTTAAAAATAAGGGAAAGACTTTCTGATTCGCCCTCGTGTATATTCATTTCAGTGGACCTTAAAATATGCATTTTAGGTTAAATCCTACATAAAAGTTTTGAACGAATATCATCGATACTCTTATAACGAGCTGCTGTAACACACCAAGCATTGAAAACATACACTGCTACTAACATCATGCATTAGCTACAAGCTTTAGTGTGTTCACCAGCTTAACAGCTCCGGGGAATGAATGAGAGAGGTTAGGCACTCCACGTTAATCTTATGGAATAATTTTTAAATGCCTTCGCTATCGTAGTTATGCTGTTGTTGCTTAATTTTTGCTAACTTAGCACCAATTTTCTTTACTCTATAATCATTCATAGCCATAGCGGATGTCTCTCAGTTGCACTTGTAGCTTCTAAGGGAGAATGAAGAAACTGACGTAGGTAAGTTATGTTGTAATTTTCTTGATGAAGCACAGTAGTCTACGAGATAAAGCACAGGTGTCAATGAAATTCTGATCCCTGGTGTGTTGCTGAGGAACATTCCGCCCATTAGCGAAGTGCTGATCCTAAGTGGTGTCGATATTGCCTAGGAGGCACTGAATGGTTATCCATGTTCCCCTAATTATTCCTTGGTGTTCTCCCTGGTGGAATTAGAGTTTCGTAGCGTACCTACAATCGCTGTCCCGAAACGTAGAGCGCTCCAGCCCTACTTAAGAAATATGCTCCTCAGCAGGGTAGCCAGTGACCCGTTCCAATGCCAGTTAGTCAAGGTGGATTGTTGATACATGTTTGGTTAAGGCTGGAATCAAATTCCCAAAACATTGTGTTTCAGCATTACGTATTTATCTTTGCTACCTTCCTTCTTAAAGTCTTAAAGAGAGAGTTGCATTCAAAACATTCCTGAAACAGAGGGCAACAGTTAACGTTGATATCGAAATATCAAATAAATCGTCGCTCTTCTGCTGCTATCATTTTTCCCATTCTGCGTAATGACACGGGTAGTCGAGCCACTGAGGCATGGACTCATTGACGGGAGGTATAGGTTTAAATCCGCCAGGACCGTCCTTCCTAACTGACAGATGTTCCTCAGTCTCAATAGCTGGTAAATGCCGGGAAAGTAGCAAAACTTAAGCCTGGAATATTTGTTTCCTTCCCGAATTTGCTTTCCCAATTTTATAATTTAATTTTATGCATCATCACTATCCACCGCCTGTGGTGCCGTACGCAGTAAGAACGGCCGTTAAAGGCCATTACCCTTCTGCTTATCGAACTACCAATGTCGGTGTAGCGCATTTTAGCCACGTTATTTTCATCGCCGCGCTCATTACGCTGCCATCGGTACCTCAAATGGTGCTTGTTTGTTCAAGGTTGTATTTGTCTCTGGTATTAAAAATGGTCTATTCCCATTTTCATTCTGTTCTTAGAACAGATAACGAGAAAATGTATCATTCATATACCACGTGTAGTTAGTATATTATTATTGACTATAAACAAGCAACTATACGCTTATTGGAGAGAGGCTATTCACAATGATCTGAACTTTATTCGATGACCGGCCATGGAAACAAGAGACGACCGAAATTAACCTCATGAGCGCGGCGATGACATCTTTCATCCAATTTCTAAATAGTTGAAGGTGGCCAAATCACTCTTGCCATTGTAGTATTTAGTCTCACTCTTACCTTAAATTAGTCGCATAAAGAAGCATGGGTTAAATTCCTTGGATAAATATTAATTTTTGTGAGTAAATTACATGTGAATATGTGATTAAGTAAATTAGTTAATAATAACATTTGATTTGCATTCAAAAAGTATTGAAATATAATTTTCCTTATTGTACCAAATATTAGTTAAGAAATTGTGATAACTTTTATGAGAAAAACTGTAGTAAACTGGGGAGATAGTTTTTGTGCATAGGTAATTATAGGGTCTACGCATTGTTAAATTATTTTTTTCTGTAAGTTCATTTGACAAAAACTCGGTCTTCAGAAAATCACAACGTCACTTCGGGTTATTGAATTTAAACACTGGCAGGCAATTTTGGGTATGCTTAAAACTAGTATTATTTTCATTTTAGGTTTCATTTCTCATCCAAGTTAACTCACTCCCCCACCCCGTTTTTAAAATTCTAATAAAGCTCCCATAACATTATACTGACGTCTGTACTATAGATTAGAGCTTGAATCATCTTTTATTATTGAGGTCGAAAGCAAGAAAGTAAAAGGACTATTTAACATTTAATGCAATG
The DNA here is from genome assembly GCA_030765065.1 of Deroplatys truncata. Lineage (NCBI taxonomy): Eukaryota > Metazoa > Arthropoda > Insecta > Mantodea > Mantidae > Deroplatys > Deroplatys truncata. The sequence goes on along the minus strand of CM060978.1, from coordinate 166,106,473 downwards.
GTGTTTTGATTTTAAAATGATACCCAACCTACAAGAAAGAACAGAAATCATCTACATTTAGGAAGCTAAAAAATTGTGGTACTGTTAAAACTGGTAGTGGTTTCAGTGGATTATCCAGCGATAAACGAAAACCCACTACTATATATTTGATCTAGTATGAAAATTAGTTACGTTGTTGACCTGTTAATATTGGAATACGTTTTTTATATTATTTAATTTGAAGTTTCGAAAATTAATATTTGAAAGAAACCACAATAAAATATTCTTTTGCTCTTTCAAAACTAATGGAACCAGGAGACCATCGAAAATAAAGGACTAAACACGAATGAATGAAAGGTATTGGTACTGGTTGTGCTTTCACGATATAATAACACAGAGTTGCAATTAAAGTTCATACTCACTGCCTGGAGGTGAAGTAGTGTAAAACCTTACCTCAGCAAACAAACTGAAATATATTCTTAATTAGGTTACTTTAAGTACTGTAGTTTACAACGGGAAATCTTAAAGTAACAATTATTTCTTTAACATGCATGGGAATTAAAATAGCTTCCCTGTAAACAATGTGCGAAAAATCTTTTCAGTCCACTGTTGTGTAAGGTTAACGTGCCTGCTTTCTAACCTATCGGGCCGAGATCGAATCTCGATTGGGTGGGTTGGGTGGACTGGACTTTGAGTTTTTTTCCCCTTAATCAAACGAATTTCGATTAAATCTCAGCTCAGTGGATCCAAGAATCATTTCGCATAGTTCCACTTTAAGACCTGAGTTGTTAAAAATGAATTTAAATTAAACACACACACACAATCTTTATTTTAACGTAATATAGTTGGATTTCTTTTAACATGAAAGGTTATATTTTATGTTCACTGAAAGTTGTTCATGTTTTCTAGAAATAAATAACAGAACCCCGTCAAATAAATTGTTTGCCTTTCATTCTAGACCTCAGTTCTGCTAGTTTTTGTTTTGCTCTCAGAGTTTCCCTCTCTTGAATCTTTACTGTGGCGTCATTTGCATTTTACAGCTCTTTCAACTTTCTCAGTTTTCTTCTCTGCCTTCTTCCTTTTACACTTAACTTTATATTTTTTACTTCATAGGCTTTTTATTTCATATCTTTCCCATTTTTCTTTGTTTTTGTTTTCCCCTTCCTGGTCTCATATTTTCATTGCATTTTCTTTCCTTGTTAAAATCGTAGTTCTCTAGTCCCGTCTCTGCTCCTTTAAATCAGTTTCCCGTAATGCCAGCCAATAACTTCCTCAGAAATGTCTACCAAGGTCAGCATTGTAATCGAGAGTCGAAGAGATTTGCATACTGAACCGCATATTGTGATTAATATGAGAGTATGGAGACAGGAAGTGACGTTGACATGGGAGGGAGAAGCGGAAAAGACTTGAATCTAACCCTCAAGTCGACGAATTTACTGGAGCGTGCATCATTGTGCAGCCTGTAGCGTGCTCAATTGATCGGAGCGCGAGAATTTATTCTCGTCTCTGTTGGGACAACAGCGACACAAGCCATGCTTTTTCTCGATTTCCCAATCAGCTGCTTAAATTTCCTTCTTTTCTACAGTTTTTCTCTCAAAAATAATTTACTTTATCTTTGGTTTACTTTTACCCAAAATTCGATACCGAGATTTCATCGGAAATACGTGATTTGAGGCTCCCTGAATACAAAAAAAGCATTTTTAGAAAAAGGTACGTGCCTGCGTCTGTGTGTCCGTAAACAGTATAACTCAAAAACGAAAAGTCAGATAAATACGAAACTTGGCATTTAGGTTCAGTATCTTTCAAAGATGCGACACGAAGATTTTCAAGAAAATTCCCCATCCCAGACTACTCTTTACATGGAACAGTTTTCGAAAATTTTTATTTTCTCAAATATGCTCTAAAGATTTTGATTAAAATAACATATATTTAAGATATTTTCATGACAAATGAAATGTACATCTTGAATTTTCTGGGAATGTCCCAAAAAGTTCTCTTCATTGTGAATGACTTTTGCATAACTGGTAAACCGTAAGAGATAGACAAAATTTGCCTACAAAAAATGTATATCTCGTTAAAACACAATTTATGTCATATACAGTTATGTGGAGTGAACCATTTCCGATATATCCCTTGTTATTGGTTTAACGTTTCCAATACTTTACTTTTTCTCAAAAGGGAATTCATTATTTTTTTTTAATGTCCTGGACATGCAAAGAGAAAAGCTCCACATAGCAACCAGCTTTATTTCTTAAAGCCTTGCACCTGAAAGAAAATTAGCCATAAGATAGTTTCTGCAAATGTTTTATCTCGATTAACATGAGGTAGACGTAGAATAGGCGTTTCTAAAAATAGTTTATACACGAGTAGAGAAAGTCATATGAGTCTAACACATCAGAGTTTTTCATATGTAACTGAAAAGTTGATGGATCATGTTACTGAAAATATGTTTAATATCACCGAGTATAAACCAATGGATTTGTGGAAAAAGTATTTGTGTGCGCCACTCAATTCATAGCAGCTTCGCAAAATGAAACAAGAATTTCGTAAAAAATTAACAGAAAAACAAAAATTCTAGCCCTTGACTCTAAAACATAACAGATAAGTAACGCTTTTAGAACAAAACATTTAAACTTTATTCTATAAGTATAATATCTTGTTCAGTAAATCCATTATTTGTATACAAACACCAGAAGGCGCCAACAAACCTCTATCCAAATTATATTCCTTCATGTTAGAAAACAATTTAAGCTCTTAGCATACAAATTATTCTCTAAATGGGGCTTCTTTTTTCACCCATTTTTATTTTCAAAATGAAATATTTGGTTAAGTACATTGACAGAATCAATGAAACTCATTTTAAAAGTTTAACAATGAGCATTTTAATATCTGAATATCCCCTTGATTAAAATCCCAAGTATACTAGTCATGTGCTTAAACAATGTTTTTTCTGAACTTGTACGTAAAAGTAACGTATTGAAGCATTAAGAAATGAACTGCAACATTAATACTACATTCAATACTGAACTCCTCGTCACTCTCAATGTTAATGAAGCGCGAGAAAGTAACACACGAAGAACTCGAAACACAGACCTCTAGTTTCAATGAAACACGCGAAAGGAAAATTCGAGTGAAATGGCTGATTTACAGAAAATGTTGGCAAAACGTTAGACATCTCAAAAATATTATTACAGCGAAATCTAGAGTAAATACGCTAACTATCCAAAAAACGAGCTAGTAATGAATTCGCTTTTTAAAATATATACCTTTCAAAAACAATAGGCCCAAGGATACTCGGGATTTTATTATTTTACTAAAATTAGAAACCCGAATATGCTTGGGATTTAAGTTAAGAGATTAAAGTAAATTATGAGTAACATATTGCGTTGTGGGAACTGCCAGTGTTGGATATACCTTTTATATTTTGATATTGACGCTTTATAAAACCTCATCAAATGACATGCGCAAAAGATTCCAAATTAATGAGAAACTAAATCACCTCAGTAATATTTCAGTTTTAGACAATTAGGCCTCCAAAAATGGACTGAAAATTGGAAGAGTGAAAGCATGGAAGTATGAGCAAATGCGAGTGGTAAAATTGAATAAAACCCAACGATAAAAAAAATTCAGCTTAGTGAGTTATACCTATCATTTGTTTATTAAGCCAAAGCTGCCAATATGACCGTTGATGTTAAGCGGCTATACAAATGAAATAATAAAATAAAGCAAAGAGAAATAAAACAAGAAAAATTAAATAACACAATATTTTCATGTTTGTCCATTCGTTAGCCTACCTATGTACGTATAACAAAACTCGAAAGCGTAAAATCGTATAAGTAAAATATATTTGGTAGTTAAGGCAGACTTCTTTTCAGTAAGCAAGGCTAAGATTTTACAAACGTTTGCTCACATCAATCAAAATTTTATCGGAAATAATTTGTTAATTTTGATTTTCTTAATTTCCTTAAAAGATTGCTGATTTAAACATAATGAGACTTTAGTTATTGAGGTAACACAAAAAGTGCATTTTTTGTAAAATAATAATTAATAATTAAATTTTTCTCCTTGAAAATAACCAAATATAAACAAAAATGTGCTACACACTATGCAATTTGTCCATTTAAAGTGGCTCACTTTTTCCAAAGCCTATTACTGCAAATTTAAGTTTTATCACATTTTAAGTAGTACACTTTGAAACGTTAAATACATACTCCTCATTCTCCCACCAACTCTTGCCTAGGATAGAGACTTTTATACAAACAATTTACTATGTCTTATACTCTTGCATACAACAATATATACATTACCGTACATTACCCAAGTGAAGCCATTTTACGGGTATGCTTATGCGGAGAAAAGCGGGGCTTTTCTGTAGTAATCTACTAGACGTTTTGATCCTTATGAGTGAATTTATATTTAGAACGTGAAAATTCAAGTGAGAATTAAGAATTCTAATTTAATAATTAATTTACTGCCAACATTCAAATCTAGTCTCTAAGGAGGGATACGGCAAGCCATTGATATTCACCTTCTCGATATTTTTACAAAACCAAACCCTAATGATGTAATGTGTACAATAAGATATATGGTAGCAGCCAGATTGGTTGACAGTCAATCTTTCACTTCGTTTATTGTTGGAAATAATTTAAATTAAATTGAATTTATTTATGGAAGCTCTTTAACTGCCGTGGTACTTCTATATTGGGCGTGAAAGACTGGAAATTTTGCTCAGAGGCCTCTTTATGAGGCTTGAGGTGCTTTTACGTGCCGTAAATCTACGACACAGGACTACCGGCTTTACTTCCTTTCCGAATGAAACTATGCTAAGGATTTTTACGCCCGAAAAAATTCCATTGTCCTCCGCTGGATTTGAAGCCGTGACCTCGGGAAAGTTGGATTTTTTGTTGCAAAGTAACGATACATCATGCCTATAGGTAGTCTGTAGAAACGTTATGAAATTTCAATGATTACAGAATTTTACATCAGACGTTAATTACATTCAAGCGCATGACATAGTTGGAAAGCTAGATGCAGATTCTTTAAAAGAGATTTTGAAACTGCCATAAGTTAGCCAAAACTTTCAACAAAGTCACCTTCAATGAGCAAAATATCTAATAATGAAGGTGGATATAAACAAATCTGATGTGTTACATTCAGACAGCTTCCTCTACCCTTCATCGTTTATTTTATACAACTTCTACAAACTATTCTTCGAAAACTCATATTTCTATTTATTTCCTGTTAATCGATATAAACCTTTGCAGAAATAGTTCTATTTCAGGTTTCGTTATAAATGCAAGGGAAATAGAGTAAGCCGAATCGATAGTTAGATGTTTAAAGGCGGGGAGCTACGTATGTGCCGGTCTTAAATTTCTATACTCTATCCCTGACATCGGCAGAAACAACTGAATAGCGAATGTAGTTTAAAAATGACAAGGTTTCAAACGAATAATTACGAGTATCTTAGAAATGGTTGATGCCACAAAGATTTTCTGCAAATAACTTTAGTGTTTTAAATTTTTAACGTAATGAGATTTTTTTGAACCTCTTATCGTTTACCTGTTACACAAAATTATACAAAATTTCTTCCAAATGAAAAACTTTACAGGCTACTCCCAGAACATTCAATATATACATTTTATTTTTATGTAATTATAGGGATTTTTTTATAATCTTTCTGTCACCTCCTTGGAAAATGCTGAAAAATACAAAGTATTTGACCGACTTTTCGTTTTTGAGTTATGCTATATTTTGTAAAAGATACGCGCAACATAAATATGAAAAATTAAGTGTACTTAATAACATGTGCAATAGTTAATACGGCCTTTAAATTTAACAGAAAAACTGTAAAAGTCTATGTTTTTATTCGACTAATATGCGACTGAATTTAATTTAAGTATTCAGCATTGCTAAGCATCTATAATATTCTTTCTGTTGGAAACCTGTAAAACTTCAGTTCTCCCCTACCATAAATTTCAAAGCCTTGTCAAAAACTAGCCCATTTAACCGTCTAACAATAAGAGTGTACATTTCAGAACAAATTACAATTAGCATATAAATCCTATAATTGAACCTCGTAGCTTGAGACATATTTTACCCTTTTAAGCATTTAATATAGGATCGATCACATTTTGGATGTTTAAAATACGGCTTTGCACACCTCTATCATTTTTGTCGATGATTCTCATTGGTGTTAATAATTATGGTGACTAATTTTCATTTCATCTATAACAAAAGAAGGATTTCTCCTAAATATAGTAAGTATTTTTAAGTGCAGTGTAATTTACCCTCTTCTAACAGTAAATCAAACTGTTTGATTTGTCAAATATGTTTATCTACTTTCAGTAACAAAACATAATTTGCCACTCATCATTTCTTGCGCAGTACCTATAAACATTTATACGAGCAGCAATGATTGAAAGTAGACCATAATACAAGCAAAACCGTCACACTATACATGCTGTCCAGATGAACCGATTAAGGGATAGTTGTGAAGGAATGTTGTAGTACACAGTCTGAGAATGCACGACTAGAATGTTGCTGATATTCTAGAAGCATCAGTTGAGCTATATTGTATTGAAAACACAACAGCATTACACAAATGAGGAGTATGATGTGTGCAGGAGTAGAAACAAAGTAGATTGGATAGCTTGTAACCAGATATACATAATTTTGTCTTTTGCGATTATTTTACCGAGATTGTTTTATTTCTTTCCTTTTTGTTTCTGAACTATTTATCTATAGTAAGTAGAGAAATATTTATTCCACATAAAAGCTCGATACAGAGATTTGAAACTCCCTGAATCCAAAAAGAAAATGTACTTCAGAAAAGGCCCATGTGTATATGCGTGTGTGCGTGAACAGCGTAACTGAAAACCGAAAGTTGATTAAATACTAAATGTTATATTTAAATTCAGAACCTTCCTATAAAGCCAAAGGACGGTTTTCAAGAACATCCCCCCTAAACTATCCTATACTTCGAAATGTTTGGTTATTTTTAAGTCCTTTTCATTCTGAACAACCTTTTTTATAATAGGCAAACTTAACAAATGAATAAAATCTTACTAAAAAAATGTAGATTTGTTAAAACACATAATTTATGTCAAATGCATTTTTTTTGGCGTCAAGCATTTCCGAGATATTCCTTGTTATTGTTTTGAGTTTTCAAATGCCTACACATTATTCAAATGGTAAGTCGCTATTCGTTTTTTCTCGTGGTCATGCAAAGCGTATGAATTTCAAATCTATCATTTACAGCGATCCACTTTTTAAAATCTTGCCTATCGCTTTAACCTATGTATCCATCATATACATACAACAAAATAAAATAGTGTATAATGAAAGTTTACCTCGATTAACAAGAACTAGATATAAAAATAAACGTATGTAAGACTGGTTTGTAGAAGGGTGAGTAGAAAAAGTAATGTGAATAATACAATGAAAGAATTTTTTCCCAGTTATCGTGCACATACAACTGTTTAATTTTCCCCAGTATTACCTATACTTTCCGCACATTAAATAAAATGAAAATTTAAGCCTTAGCTGCATTAATAGCATACGAAAAGGTCCTACAGTTTTTGTGAAGGGAGTTTTGCATTAATCAGAGTTTCAAATAAGTATCTGTGATCAAAGATGATATACCTTGAGGCAGTATTTTTTAACACTTAAGTGATTTCAGTCTAATTATATAATATATAAATTCCATAACAGCCCACCTTAAAGCAATATGTGTACATAACAATATATAAAAAGTGTCTATTACAGTCATTGTAAATATTTATATTATATGTACACGTTCAATAATGCTATGTGAATTCATTATGTAATTTAATAATGTAGGAGCTGTGAGAATAATAGGTTAAAAGTTGCTAACAATGAGGTGACATTAAGGCAATAATGAATTTGAAAGTCTAACAACACTACTTGTAATTCTTGAAAGCATTAATGTATTTTTTGTGACAGTTTATAAAATAGCCAATCAACAACCAGAAAAAGCTTTATTTAAATGAAGGTATTCCATTGGACTAGGATTAGCCAATCATAAGCTGAAATATAGCAACATTTACAAATTTAGAGTACAGTTGGTTGTAGACAGTGTTCCTAATCGGATGTGAGATGTGTCCTCAAGAAATTTAATGCGTATTTTGTGTGAGACAAAAATAGTTTACGTGCTAAAAAGTGCAAGTATTTAATAAAAGTATCTTACAGCTCTCTATATCAGTGAAGTGTTATTTAAATCGTGTCAAGCATTAATAAAAGGAGTGAAATAAACTTATAATCTGTGTAAGCCTACATTCTTCAGTCGCACCACGCCCTGCTAAGACATCCATGTCTCTAAGAATAAATACTGACGCAGCCGAGGCAAACATAAACATGGGGCGAAGGCTACCGGAAACCGGGTACTACACGTGCGGTTGCAACCAACTTCAAATTCGGCTCCCAACAGTTGAACTACAATACAATTCCTACAACAAAATAACTTCTTCAAACGTGGGGCAAAATAACGTAAAGATACTATCTACTTCAATCTATATAATGGCTTAAGCAACAACTAAAGATTCCATCCTCAACTATAGTACACCAAAAGTGTTGTACAGCATTTTTCGAAGTAGGCTTCAATCGTATATTTTATTTCAATTGTGATTACACAGTATACATTCATGATTACATTTCACTTATGCGGTTGAAAGTATTGAACATATTTAATAGTCAATACTAAGTTTTATTTGACTTTTATGTACCTGCCAAATAGAGCATATCCGATAATAAGTTGTGTGTTTATGGGACAGGTGTAAACGAGCAGATTTATTGCCGATAACCGCAGCACGCTCCAAACTGCCGAAATCTCTGCAGGATACCGGTAATATTTCACGTGTATTGCCATAAATAGCAGCTGATGGTAGCGGGAAATCATTTGCTGGCGATCCGGGGAAAGCGTAACTTGTGCCACTTATGCTTGTTTCCGCTTGCTCTCAGTACATTCTATTAGGAAGTTGGCAATGTGAAAAGTGGTTCAAGTGTAAAATAGATGGTATCTCATTGACATTGTACTCTGACGGTCGTGGAACACCTGGGAGCTCTGTGTACTCTGTAACCTCAAATGGAACTTGTGGCTTTCGTGATATAGTAAACACACCGGCTCCAAATGAGATTTCTGCGGACAACATGTATTATTTTCTGGTTTCAAATACACAATACCTACGAGGGGTGAAAAAGCGTGTGTTTCATAACACCGGAGATTCATCTATAACCACCCACCGCAGTGAGGATTTCTGAAACGCCTGAAACAAAAGCTGCTATAGCTGAGTTGTTTTCACAGAATTAAAATTCAGATTTAAGGCAGTATTTTTAACACTTAAATGATTTCAATCAAATTATATAAATATATAATTCAATAACAGCCCTCCTTAAAGCAATATGTTTATGTAACAATATATAAAAAACTATGTAACAGTCATTGTATATGTTTATAATTGTATCCATGTGTAACAATGTTATGTGAATGTATTACGTAATTTAATAATGTAGGAGCTGTGAGAATAATAGGTTAAAGGTTGCTAACAATGAGGTAACCTTGAGGCAATAATGAATTAGAAAGTTTAAATGTTACTTGTGATTCTTGGAGTAACAATAATGTAATTTTAGTGACAGTTTATAAAATAGCCAATCAACAACCAGAAAAAGCTTTAGTTAAATGAAGGTATTCTATTGGAGTAGGAATAGCCAATCAGAGACTTGAAATACAGAAATTTACAAGTTTAGGCGTTTGAAATCAATTCAGTTGCCTGTAAACAGTGTTCCTAACCGGACGCAAGACACATCCTCGAGAAGTAGCCAATCAGAGACTTGAAATACAGAAATTTACAAGTTTAGGCGTTTGAAATCAATTCAGTTGCCTGCAAACAGTGTTCCTAACCGGACGCAAGACACGTCCTCGAGAAGTATAATAGTATTCGAGTGAGACGAAAATAGTTTGTTTTTTAATAAAAATTCTCCAGTTCTCTATCTATATCAGTGAAGTGTTATTTAAATCGTATCAAGCATTAATAAAAGGAGTGAAGTAAAATTATAATCTGTGTAAGCCTACATTTTTGGTCGTACCACAGCCCTGCCAAGACATCCCATTTCTCTAAAATAAATACTGACGCAGCCGAGGCAAACATAAATATATATTTAAAGAAACAGTAAAAATACAAAGTTAATACTTTGAAAAATTGGGGCGAAGGCTATCGGAAACTGTTTACTGTACGTGCGGTTGCAACTACTACAAGTTCGGCCCCCCAGCAGTTAAAATATAATATAATTCCTTCAGTACAACCTACTTAAAATTGACGCCCAAAGCGTGGTGTAAACTCCTACAACAAAACAACCTTTTTCAAATTGACACCCAAAGCGTGGAGCAAATAACGTAAAGATACTATCTTCTTCAAACTGGCTTTCCATACGTAGCAATAACGTAACAAACCATTCTCAGATTTTGGTTCATAAATTTAACAAATATAAAGATTATTCTTATTATCAGAAACTGAATTTCCAACAGAAATTAATTACATTCTTCTTCACACGCAAAAATTCCCATTGCTTGCAAGATAATAAAAGTAGCCAACCTTGGATTGTCAGACTTTTTAAAATATTCTGTACCAAACAGCGAAAGGAATGTTGTCATATTAAGGGAAGATTAAATGACGAAAATAGTCAAAAGTTACATTTTATTTTTATGTAGTATTATCAATTAGAAAGTTCTATTTAATTTTATATACATTATATTTAGGTATTGGACCACTCAGTGCTATCGAAGTATACCTAATACTTTGAGATAAACCTTCGATACATTTTCGATAGTTTTAAATTTTTAAGTTTTGCATTATTGTAACGTGTTGCGTCTAACTTTGTACCAGATAAGGAATGTAAGGAGTCGGTACTTCACGTCGCCTCGCACGTTACCTTAAAGAGCTGCTGGAGTATAGTTCTTGATAAACCTTGGCTGCGTTTATGGGTAAGGAATCTAAGGAACGTTCCATAAATTTTTGCGTCTAAGTGAAACAATGTAAAACAAGAGAAAAGGAGAGGTACTCATGTAACATGCAGCGTTTACTGAGCTGTAAAAGAAACTGATTTACTGACACACTAAATCACATTTCCGCGATAGCCTAGCTTGATAACTCACTCTCAGTCATTATTCCGGTGACTAAAATCTATGAATCCAGCAGAAATAATTCAAATTTTAAGGCGTGAGATAATACAGTGCATGAAAATATTTTTTCTTTCCTTCCTTCTGTTAGTTTATGTTTACGCAAATCAAACTCGGGTCACGAGCGTAGCTTACACGTATACCATACGGCTAATTTCCATAATATGGATAGTTAATTCTGTAAAATAAAGCTTTCAGCACAACGTATAGTTACATAAAAGGGTGGCAATATTATTATTATTATTATTATTATTATTATTATTATTATTATTATTATTATAATATTAGCCCTGCCTAACAGGTTACTACGAAGATCCACCTGGATAAGAACCTAAGCCCAAACCCCCCACTAAAAACCCAGGGTTAGCTCCATCCGAGCGGCTCTACAACCGTGGGGTTTCCCATGAGGCCAATACCTTATCCTAGAAAGGCCCCCCCCCACTTACGCGGGAGATGGAAGTGGATACGCCACTTACGCGCGTCATGACTACCGATAACCTCGGTGGGGCCGACAGCAATCTAGCATACCGTCTACCGGCTATCCTGGACGGTACCGGAGAACATTGAGGCGTCTCCCAACCCCGTCTACATGGAAAACCATACAGACGTACCCAATACCCATGAGTCTCGGGAACCACTAACCCGCCGAGTCCAACCCAATCCGAACAACTCCCCAACGGGAGGGACTCGAAACGTTAGGCCCGGTGTACTTCTAGTAACGTCAGAAGTACTACGAGTGCTAGGGGTTCGCAGCGCTCGCACTATGGCAGCTGAGGAGGTCGGAACCCCTCCCCGACGAGGTAACCTTGACTAACAGTAGGAGATATATAACTTGTAGCATTATCAACATCAAAAAATTGCTTCCAATTGGAGAATATCAAACAGGAACAACTTCGGTATTGCTATACAAAACAAAATTGGTAAGGTGTGTTTATATAGAAAACTACTTATAAAGACATAATTAAACGTTCAAGCTATAGCCTTTACTATTTTTATAGAGCGAGTATCAGTATCGATGCTCAAAATCATTATTGGTATTGAGCATCGAGAAATAGTAGTATTGTCCCATCACTAATTATATTATTGTGGACATAACATTGTTTCAAAAATGTTCTGCATCTGCCATTTTGTACTGTAAGTTTGCACCACTTCACAGAAAAAATTATAGCTCCTAAACACATCTTGAGTAGACAGGTAAGCGTGGCCCAAATTGTAGGAGACATATTACTCTACGAATTGGTTCTACTTTTAAGTATGGCAGCTTATGCTTGCTCAAGCCATGTGGTTTTTTTTGTTAGCAAGTATATGCGAGTTTGTTTTCGTCACTTTTACTTTCAACAGCTACATATATGAATGACATTTTCTGGTATAAATGGCCCGATTTCTCAGAAACCACCGCAGATACATGAATTAACGTTTAGGATGATAAAAGCAACCAATAAGTGCTGTCGAGAATTTACTTTGGTGCTAATAACATGTTTGGTTATTTTGAAAAAATAATTCGATAAACATGACTCAATATGCAGTATATTAATATACAAACTAATTGTATGAAAGTATATCAGTGTAGTTAGAATGCGCGCATCTGCATCCCATAAAAATGTGATGGAATATCCTAAGATGTGTTGAGATAACCGGTTTTTTTTGTGGATTTAACATTGGCAGGAAAATCAAAGTGTGCCTACTTTCATGCATTTAATCTTATGTTGCAGTTTTATATGACTTATATTATGCCTTATAAGCTCTACAAGATATATATATCAAATGATGTCTGTCTTATCCCCTTCCCAGCTTCCTCCGCTCCTGAGCCGTAAATCACCACTGTTCATTGAATACGGTTTGAGTGCCAGTTTATTGACATCAAACCAATAAGAGACGGGTAGATTTGTCAAGTGTTTGGCGAGTGCCTTGCAGCAATTCAGGTAAAATGCTTTCGTTTCCCACTCCTTTCGCCTTTTTCAAACCAATAAGTGGCACAACAGGATAGGTGTGGAACACAACTGATAAGGGTATTCTGCCCATATTAAATAAAGGAAACCACCATAGAAAAGCAAAAGCGTCCGCAGTTTTATTTTTTTTTTTTGCACCGGGCTGTACATCACGATTCTCCTTAACTTTTGAATAACGGGTCGTGTGATCGGTTTACTGCTGTATTAAACTAACAATGCATCTTAATTAAATAAACAAAACTCAACATTTTCTTGTGTATTTACACACTTAATTTCCTTATCATAGTTTGCTCAGCTTTCATTCAATTTGTGACCTTAAACTTCCAAACAAAACTCCAATGACGCTTAACCGGCCCCCATGCCGCGTTCGCTAAAGGTGCCTATCTTTGATATTTGGCGGTACAGGGAATTACTGGCTCGGGTCCCATCTCGGGCATGGGTATTCGTAAATGTATGTACATGTGTGTAAAATCAAGCGGAACAACCAGGAAAATAATAGGAACGTAGGGGGAAAAAATACTCAGCAGAGATGCCGAGAAGCACTATGGTCTGACTTCCAAATACAGGTAAACTTATGTGAAAAAAAATATGCCGATATAATGAACTGCGTGTTTAAGTTGGTAAGAGATTTTAGCTCCACTCCACCCCTTACCTCGTTAAAGCAGCCAAAGTTGATTGGCGGTTTTTAGATAGATTTTTTTTTGCAATGGCGGATGTGCACAGAGGCTAGGATCCAAGGCAGGTTTAGATTAGTTGAGAAAGCATAATAATTTCAGTTTTATTAATTGTTCTTCCATACACTGGAATGTTAGAATCAGAATGATAAAGCATATAAAGCGACATTGTCTCAATAGAAGTTAGGATTGTCTTGCTTTTTACCGGGAAAATAAGAGTAACATGGAGAATTTCATGACGTATTAGCATATTGACATCGTAGCTCAGACGGCGGAGTAGCGGTACAGGAAATGAAGATAGGTGGTTCGAATCCCGAGTTTGGCATACAATTTTTTATTGTGATATTATCTTTCCATACTTAATTTGGAATTAGTATTGCTTTAAATAAATTTTATCAGAGTTTTGCAAGAAAAGGAATAAGTTTAAAAAAGGTTGTCAACCTTTCTCAAGTAATGCAAAAATGCTATGTTTTACGAAACTTCTAAATGCTTTTTCGTTTTACGTGGTACATTTTGTACAATTCAGTACCTTACCAAGTTTGTTTGTGATATTTTATAATTGAAAATGAATATGCCTGTTGCTCTAGTTGTACATGTACTTAATTTCGCTTTGTATCCCGTTGTGATATATTTTTGAAGTTCCTGTGCCATGTAAACTGCATTATGCATTTAGAATTAAATACACCACCTGGTATGCGTGTCCAGTACCTATATTTATGGTATTTCTTCCACCAATTTTGTGGTTGCAATTGAAGTACTCCATAGTTCCGCAGCTCTCGCTATTAAACTAACTTGCTCATTCTCGGTGTGTTGTCCATATCCTTTGTTCTTTTCAGATAACATTTATAATAAAGAGGACCCTGTTTACAAACTGATTTCATCCAATCACTTCACTTTATTAATTACTTATAATCAAAGTGTACCTACTTTCATGCATTTAATTTTATGTTGTAGTTTTATATGACTTATATTATTCCTTATAAGCTCTACAAGATATATATATATAGATATATATATATATATCTATATATATATAATTATGTCTGTCTTATCCACCTCCCTGCTTCCTTCGCTCCTGAGCCGTAAATCACCACTGTTCATTGAATAGGGTTTGAGTGCCAGATTGTTGACATCAAACCAATAAGAGATAGATTTGTCAAGCATTTGGCGAGTACCTTGCAGCAATTCAGGTAAAATGCTTTCGTTTTCCACTCCTTTCGCCTTTTACAAACCAATAAGAGGCACAATCGGGCAGGTGTGGAACACAGTTGATAAGGGGATTCTGTCCATATTAAATAAAGGAAACCACCATAGAAATGCAAAAGCATCCGCAAGTTTTTTTGCACCGGGCTGTACATCACGATCTCTCATCGACTATACAGAGCTTTCAGAAGATGTCCTAATCACTCACATGGAGTTTTGTGCCTTAAGTCGCTGGGCATGTCACAGTCATCCGTGGGTGACTTCGCTTCTTAGATCTGTAGATATATCAAATATTATGTTATACCAATGCTAGAAAAGTCGTCCTCCTTCAGCTTATCAGGGACAGTATCGGGTAAACAATTTCGGATTCACACGATTTAGTTTGACCCTTCAATATTGCTGAACACAACTATATTAATATTGGAGAGAAAATTTGAATGTGTATGTAGGATAATCTTAAGTAATCAGATAACCGACTACGATGATAATTCTTTCACCATGGAAAATCACAAGTCTTTCTGTGGACATGGACTTTAATTTCATTTCATAAATTACCAAAAAATTAAAAAAGACTCCAAGGTCATTGCAGATGAATACGAACACATTGGAGTTGAAAAAAGCATGCTTGAGAAGTAGGCTTCGAATTTATTTGAGAATGACATGGAGCTGAAAAAAGTTGTGCTTCACTACAAAATAACATTTAAAATAAGACGCATGCCATAGTTATTCCATCCCAAGCAATATATGTGTAGATGATCACGATTTGGTAACTAAGATACAACAAAACGAATGCATAATGCTTTATTCTCTTGAAACGTACTGTTAGACCGCTTCTCATACATTATTGTAGCTCTGTACTTCGTAGGTGCGTTATTTTCCTGTGAATTATGATGTGGACATTTTATTTGTGATGGATATTTTATATATTCGTAATTTTAAGCTAGGATAATGACCGCAGCTTCTTGCTTAACAAACTTAAACCAGTCATGACTAAGTTTTACCCGAACATTTCCGAACATACTGAAAGTTATCGTATATCAGTTGCTTTCATTGATTTGCTTCCTTTTGTGTGTGTGTGTGTGTGTGTGTGTGTGTGAGAGAGAGAGAGAGAGACAGAGATCAGTGCTACATTAGTCTTCTCTGCGCTTGTTTTTTAATCTAAAATTCATCCACAATTCAATCCACTTAAATTCAAGAACCGTGAGGCACTTAACAGTATAGGTACCCGCGATAATATCTCAAGTCGCGTATTGTTCTGTCCGAAAATAAAATGTATATACAGAAACTTTTCTTATGACTACACTTGTTAATTTTTGGGCTCATAGTGTCGACTTTATTTATCAGCCCATGTCTGAAGCTTCGCTTTGTGAAAACGTCACCTAAATTCCATTCCGCTTTTCATAAATGTTGGCATTTCATAAATGTTAGGGATGCAACTGGTACTGCATAATGAATGCTATATACGATAAATAATGCATGACTACATAGTTTCTTAAACAAAATATAGGGAAATAACCTCTCAAAGGTGGTCAAAATTATGATATAATATATCGAGGTAATAATCTATAACCTAAATAATGTTTATCATATGGAAACTCCTGGCTGCTTTTAGCAAATTTCAATATAAGGAAGGTTAATCTATAAAAGCTCTGTTTTTTTTATTTTGTGAGCTATGAACCTTAATAATTAAAATAGGAAACTACATCAAGTATCAAAGAGCAACTTTAAGATTAGACTACCAAGAAACAATCAAAAAGTGGATTGTTGTGAATCCAAAAGCAATTTTTACATTCCTTGTAGTGGATCCTTTAGGGGAGCATACACTCACAGAGCAAGGAATGTAAAGCACTGGAAATCATAAATGATCAATCAAGATAGGAACGTGTAATAATATAGTATAACACTGAAAGTTAGCGTCTACCATAAAATTTATACAGATATCAGAAGCATTGTATTTAGTTAGGAAGGAGGTAGTATCAGATTTAAAGGTTCACTAACATACACAGCATTAGGCAGAATTGAGTCGAACTGCGAGAGAGATTCGAGGAGAAGCAAGGATGTAGATGGGGAGACAATTCCTGGAAAGTCAAGGACAGATAAGAAGTTAACAATTAGAAAGAGTAACAGGAGTTCTGAGACAGAGATAGTGGGTTTTACCAAAGAAGTCAGACAGAAGCTTGACTTCGAAAAGTGAACGATTTCTTTCCCATAGCACGCGAAGTAAATAAACAATCGAAACAAAGATTAGGTAAAAAGGCGCGAACGTTGGTGTCAGTTATAAAGGTATAAAAGGAAGGCGTGCCCCAGATTTCAACACTGCTTTAGGTTCTCTCATGTGAGCTATTTGGTGACAGGTGCTATAACGCGTGTCCGTGTGGATGGGACATAGCATGTGACATAGGTAGATCCACTGCAACATTCAATGTGGCGGGAAGATGTAGAATACAGCTTATAGATTACTTTCTTATTATTCAAAAGGGAATACTGCTAACAGCTTCGATAAGTTGTGTTAGAACAAATCACTCGTTAAAAGAATTCAGCTTATAAATTGCCTTCACTCACAATATCCTGAGATACACGTAGATAGGAATACGACCTTATTCACAGCTCACGCCTAGCAGTCGAGGCAGAGAACATCTGAAAACCTCATCCTGGAACTAATCATCAAGGCGAGATATCACGTGTGTACATGGCAGCGCAAGACCCCGCCCGCTACAAATGGCGCCAACGTGGTTTAAGTAAGGAAGGCACTGCCACGCACAACCAACAGGAGCACACCATCGCACCAAGAACTTCCAAAACCATCGCAGCACAGAGTAATGTACAAAGATGTCCTTTATAATTTAATTTCGTAGTATTGTAATTTTGCGTGTTGTTCAGAAATAACAATGTAATCAACATGGCAGAATCTTTTAATGTTTGTAACATGTCAGCTGGAGAAACCATTGCTTCACCTACCGTTCATCTCCTATAAAACTGTGAATCTGTGTTACAGCAGTCAGTAACCAGCCCAGCTCAGCAATCGGTAGAAAATTCACAAGGCATTGCTAACCTAATGCAGATGCTACAATCAACATTAGCATCCACACTGAGTGAATAGAGTAGGCAGTTAGAAAACAACAGTAGAGAATTAAGAAGGCAATTGCAAGAGCAAGTAGAAACTCACAGTAGGAATCGAGTAACCAGTTGCAAGAGTTACACAGTAACAACAGTAGATAATTAAATAAGTAGTTATGTTAGAAACAGCGTAGAGAAGCGAAGAGAGTTGCAAGAAAAATTAGAGTAAATTAGAACAGAGCAAACAAAACTACAAATACACATTCTTAGTAGCAGACAGGAGCTAAATGTAAATAAAGCAAAGTAGCCAGTCTTTCAGAATTTGAGACTTCTCAGATGGAAACACAACAATACTCGGACACAACAAAAGTTTTCTCCGGTCCAGGAGAACGTAATGCTAGGACAACATCTTGAGAAGATGAATGAACTCTGAATTAGCCACAGTTAAATGCATTGTTAACCCACTCAGGTAGAAAGTAGTCAGGAGATTGCAGACCTTAGAAATTATTCAGACAATGTACTATGTGCATGATAAGCAAATTGTTAAACTCAAACATAATATGCAGAAATTGGAATTAGAACAAAGCTTATCCAAAAGCAAAATGAGTGACTATCAAGTAATTTCGGCGGACACCGGGAGTACACCAGTGCTCTCTGGCGAAGCCTCAAATCCTGCAAATAAAAATTGTAATCATACTGATGTGCATGCTAGTAGTGTTACAGCACCCGTACATGTTCTCATGGTAACAATCATAATTTCAATTCACATTTGTTGAACAAGTTGACGCCTCCAATTTTGATAAGGGAAAATGGGACCAAACCAAACGAATACATAAGGGACTTGGAGCAGTATTTTAGGCTAAAGTCGACTCCAGAGGAAATAAAACTTTATTATTGTGAGAAAAAGCTTAAAGGGTTGCGCTTTAAACTGACTGCGATTAACTCTGGAAGACTTCCTTTCTTATGCAGAATTTAGACAAGCATTCCTTCATAGATATTGGAGCTCCACAGAAGTTAACAAAGTGAGCCTGGAGCTCAACAATGGGCGTTACGTCCAAATGTGCACAGTAGTTTGACTTCGTCTTAAGGTTAGATCAGAAAGTAAACACATTGACCCACCAATGGAGAACAGGGAAGCAATTGGGCTTCTGGTAAATCACTTCGAAACACAGTTAGAAATGGCCTCATAGTTGCACAGCCATAAAGAATTGCGAAAACGCTTGAGTGGATAACAACTTTTGTCCAGAAACCCAGTAACGTAAACACAATGCAGGATAGCCACGAGAAAATACATTCTCTCAGGATAGCAGGCAACATACATACTTTATGGGGACAGGGGTACAAAGTGTCAGATTAACCAATGAAAGAAATCAAAATTCACCTAGGGATAATACAGATATAAGGCGCCTAAATCGAGAGGAGACAGCAGCACAACTATGGCGTTAGTCAAAATAGACAAAACAGGAGAGGTGCCGTAATAAACCACATACATTATACTGGACAAATAATTACAATGGTAACTTTAATAATGACTAAAGAAACTTTCAGGGAAACCAAAACCGATACCAGGGAAACCTAAACTACTGGTATGAGAAAAATTCCAATAGTTTAGAAAGAAATAGTCCGGATAACCACCAAACCATAGAACATACCAACAATGGGAGGAGATGAGGTCAAATTCAGAATTAAAGAGGGAAGCCAAGCTCAGCCAAATGAATAGAATTCGAGAAATATTGTTTACAGGCGCTAGGTAAACATCGAAACCAGCAGTGGCCAACTCCAGTCGTCCCATTTGGAGCCCATTGCAACAATTAATAAATGTACAGATATTGCCAAAAACAACAATGGAATAAAATTTCCGCATACTTAGATATACATGAATCACTTAGGATAACAGTAGAAATTATGGATATGATGACAGAGGTGTTTATAGATACGGGCGCAAATGTTTCAGGATGCTCCGAAGAATATTTTTACACATTGCAACAACAAAAAATAATGTCATTGCCAATTATAAACGTGTATTGTACAGTAGCCATTTCCATGTGTTAAGCAACAAGCAATGTTTTAGATAGATATGAGAAATGTTACATTTAAAGTAATGTTTTTATTATACCAAGTTTGCAACAAGGGGTTATTGTTGGCTCGGATTGCTTCATTAAATCGGAAGCTATATTAACTTTGAAACTACGTGTTTAATTTTGGAGAAGGTAAAGTTTATGGTACCATTCACAAGAGGGGCAAGCAATTGAAGAAAGTACGCCACAGAAGAAACATTTTTTGTAAAATCAATCATTTTGCATGCAGGACTGAACATTGCTCTCATACATGCCGGAGAGGTGCAATTACTAAGCAAGTTTGAAACCCGCAGCCAGAATTTGGATAAAGAACTATTTTACATCAACACTCAGGAACTTTGCGGCGATTCAAAACATGTCAATTAACACCAGTAACGACAGTAGGTAGGCCAAGATCGGTTTGAGGCATTCCAGAGTGACAGCATCTGGGCAGAAGAAATAGCCGCGCAAATTCGCCGAAAGATAGAAGAAACAAACGAGTTATCCGCCAAAGATAAAGACATGTTATCACAGGTTTTTTTTTAAAAATAAGGCAGTGTTTTCACTTAGACCACGGCAAGTGCCCGCGAACATGCATTTGTTTTAAGTAAAGCCCATAGCGCCATATACACCAAAGTGTAGAAACCTATTTTACAATTAGAGAGCAAGCGGAAGAAGTTATAGACCGAATGCTACAAAATGATATAAACTGAACTGTTAAATTCTGTGTATGTAAATCTGTGTTGTTGGATGAGGAAACCAAATATTATTACGGATTACAAATAAATTATTCAATGGTAATGAATGTTGGCTTTGATATTTCCATAATGCCGAGAATAGCTTTGCGTATAAGCAGGGAGGTGGTGTGAGTAGGAAATACGCAGAGAATTCCGTGAAAACGTGTTCAAGAAATTGAGTTCAAGAAATTCGAAGAAAGGCGAAAAAAAGGACTTATAAATGAATACACGAGATCGGGACTTGATTTGGTAAAAAACAAACAAAAATCAAATGGTTGGAGCAAGAATTCTCAGAATGAATTTGCTGTACAAGGCACCAGCTAAGTTTGGCGAGCACACATTTATTGCCGATAGCAATAAATTTTGGGTGAGATACAATAAGCAAGTCTTAAAACCTTTCAACTCATAGAACATGCCACAACAATACTATTTTGTGTTTCATAAATTGTGCCATCAATATGTTGTACATATGTAAGGTTTACTTAGTAAGGAACAAGTTTTGTTTTGTATTTTGGTGTCTTATTTTGCTTGTTCCAAATTAAGCTGCTAGAATGCAAGAAACGCACAGAATACCACTGTGGGAGATATATGCTATTGTTCATTAAGGACAATCAATTACTGCATTTCTTATGAATTGCAACTGCTTGATACAAAAGAACCTAATTAATTGCGAGTTAAGGTTTCATTGTTATAATTTTCTTATTAAGGGCACGTGATCAAATAAAATTGTTAAACTATAGTATAGAAGACATAGAATTAATGGGACATTTCCCATATTCATTTTATTGTACATACATAATGATTTCTTTTCGCATAAATTTAAAGTTATTTTCATAGAGAGAGTATATTGAAGTAATATTCTCGAATATTTCTGCATATATAACAAAAAGAGATCAAGTAACCGCTAGAAAACATTACAGTAGCAATACAATTCTGAAAAATTAGGTGTAAGCAGTGAAAGAATCGCGTGTAAGGTGGCCTGAGAAAATAGGCCTCCAAAAGGCCCAGTGATAAAAAGAAAAGGATTAAAAACTCCAAGTACTTCCAATAAGTTGGGACAACAATCTACAGTGGCACCAACCCTGGAAAGAAGAAAGTGACTTGTGTAGCTTTTTTCTTTCACAATTTCTATGCAAGATGCTTGTACTAATAACTAACATGAAATATAAAAAGCAAAGAGAGACCAATACTGTAAATCTTATGTAAATAATTTTAAGCTTAGTTTATTGTTAATTTTATTTTCAACCTACTTTAACATTTCTGTAGCGGTATTCTCTTTAACTGATAATTACTACATGGCATAAACTATTTCAGAGAATTTTTGTTGAAGTAAAGTCTCACGTTTCTTACACTACGAAGTTGAAATTTAAGCCCTTACTTTTGGATAATTACCCAAGAGTATCATGATAGCGCTGAAAGTTGAAGGTGAAGTTGTAATATAATTTATTCTCTCTTACATAGCAAACGCAATATTAGAATGTTTGTGTCTCGGTTAACTTTACACAATGAGTTAATACGAATAAAAATTGTTTTATCTGGCCATATTGACGAACAATATAATATTGTTTGCCAATAGGTTTAGATAAATGAAAATTGTCTTAAACTATGAAGTGTTTAAATTAAAAATCAAAATAAACAAATAATCATAAACATACATTGAAGTTGAAACTACAATATCCCCAAAACTAAGCGTTGTAGAAAGAAATGTATTTCATAAAAGTTGCTTTATATTATGAGGAAAGTAAATGCTATTAGTCGTGTTTTATAATTGAGGACGTTGTGATGGTCATTTTAGGGACATTTAATTTGACCCTAATTGTAGGTTTCCATTAAAAAATTTAAATTGACCCTAAAATGACTATCTTAACGTTCCCCAAAGAAAACACGGCTAATGGCATTTACTTTGCCCCATAATATCAAGCAACTTTTACTAAAGACCATTCTTTCTACAACGATTAGTTTTGGAGATGTTGTACAGTCTCAACTTAAATGGTCCACACTGTATATTGTTCTTTGTGCCTACGTGGTGTTAGACAGAAAACCTGCCCTTCCCGTCCCTTTCCTCTGTACCCTTTAAACTGTGTTTCATCACACGACTAATTGACTTGGTCGACTCTGGTTTAAAAAGTCTGTAATCAATATGACATAGTAACCAAATTGCCCATTTACGATATAACAGAACTTAATATACAAATTGTTTAGACAGTGTTCATTATATTGTAGCTCTATCCAGTTTTTCTTTAAATCTCACTCACTGTCACTGTTTTTTATTTAGTTCACTGGGAGTTCACTTCACTAATGTCGCTTCACTATGAACTAGTTCAATTCTCTGCCATTTCCTTCCTTCGTGAAGTAGCCTCTTCAAGCTCACTTCACTCGGGAGTCGAACACAGGACCTTCGGAACCTGTCGCTCCGTAGTTGCACTCGCTGCATGTCACAAGCATTGTCACCAACTCGCTCGGAGTATCGCTCTTGCTGTTGCACCAGAGACGCACTCGCTAACTCGCTCTCGCAATGACTCAACAGCTTTACTCGCACTCGATTCGCTAACTGACTCGACTGCCGCGAGATCGCTCGCTTATATAGTCAGTGGAATCTTTCCACAAGGTTCTCAAACGTTCTAGAATATTTCGGCACACCTTCTGGTGGAAGGGGAAAGAAACTTCAAGAACCCTCTAGCGTTATCTGCCGATAATGCTCCCAGTGTTTACGCTGGCGAACGGTAATTATCATTGCTTCCTCGACGGCACGGCGACCGACTTCCAGATAACCTTGGGCCATTGCTGCGTGTCACAATGTATTCAAGATCATCAAGATGGGTTTCAGGATATGCTGGATAGAAATCCAGGGCGCACCGTTTGCCATTTGAGAGGTAATTGCATTTTGGTATATTAGACAAGAACTTTATTAACAAAACTTCCTATGAATGATATGATCCTTATTTCGGATATACCCTCAACACTGATACAGTGCCAGTTACGAAAATCAAATAATACTATACCTATTGTGGTACATTTTAAAAGAAATAAAACCAGTGTTTCCACACTCATAAAACTTGTCTAAGGAACAGCATAAATTCTGAAGTAAATTTAGCGTACGTCCAAATAATAACAATCTATTAGTGAATATGTTTACAGTATTTATCCCGTAAATACTCTTCTAGCACTTACGAGATACCTATATGCTGGAAACAGCAGCAACAAATAATGTTTGTCTGTATATCGTTATAGTGAAAATTAGCATCAAAGTCTGTAAAACAATATGTGCTAAAGCATCAAAATGTCAAGAAACATTACATGATGGTAACGAATCTATAAGGGATCATAAAAACTCATGACACAATTTACGACTGCCTGTGGTTATTTATACTGTCCGCACAAACCAGAAGGAACTAAAAAGAAAGCTTTAGAAATGTTGGAGGTCCAAGAGGAAATTGTAACCAAACTGAATGCATTCATTTCAATTGCTTCCATTAAATTACTGTTTATAATGTAACCTTCAAGGCACACCTACCTTAAAGAGCCAGTTATATGAGTACTTAAGCATAACAGAATATTTATAATGCTAAATATTCTGCGTAAATGCATTTGTGTAACCTCAAAAAATATCTATTGTTCTGCAGAATGGAAGTCTGTGTTTTTCAATGCCTTGCATATAAATAAACGCCTCATTATGGACTAGAGGCAGTGCGCTTAATAATAACAGAGATCTCGAAGTGTTTTGATTGATCAGGTAGTTGATGCCAAAACCAGATGTTGTCGGTCTGACTATGGCCTGAAACCATTCACAGTTGACTGCACTGAAAAGGAGCCCCTTCCTCCTCCCCCTCCCGGTAGCATTGCTTCTGATCAGATACCAAGCAAACAACTCCCTTGTTCCATATAAAAGGCTGATACATGCCTTCCTTTTTTAGCAAAGAGGTTGGTATTTCCACTCAAGTAGCGGAGCTTGGAAATTCTACTGAGTAGGTCTTTCACAAACAGGACGTTTTCCATGGCAGTCCTTTGAGTAGAATCTCAGCTTCTGGAATTTTAATATACACGCATTATTTATTGTGAATAACGTAGAAAATATTTATAAGAAGAAAGCTCTAAGGAAAATTGTGTTTTTTCCCTTATGGCATAATAAACGATGCCAACTTCGACTGACTAAACGGAAGCTTAATTCTCTTATTTATGTATATATATATATATATATATATTTCTTACCTTAAAACCCAAAACTGATCGAACAAATTCTTATGAACCATATATGTTATGAATTCTTATGAACTTTTTTCCCCTTGTGCCATAATAAATGATGCCAACTATCGAATGACTAAACGGGAGGTTAATTCTCTTATTTATGTAATCACGTTTCTTACCTAAAAACTCTTGAATGTTTTATCACTTACAGAACTGAGTATACAGCTTATTAACCACTTTCCACAGAAAATAATATTTGTAACGGGCATAGGGAGGAATGGTCGAAATTTGTACCATAATCGAGTTCTATAAAAAAAAACAGAATTAACGTTCAGAGTGGGTTAAAAGCAGCTTTCTCGAAATATCACAAGAAAGCGAAGTTGCAACCAGCTTTATTAAGCCTTGATGTTACAATTTCTGCTCAAATTGCATACCGCCGAGCTGGATATATAATGTACAATATTCGGATACTGCAGAACAAATACGTTTATGCAGTTCCGGGGACATGATTTAAATTCTAAAACGCATTTTAAATAAGTTCTCTTAGAATCATTTAAAGCCTGCCGTTTTTTCTGTAACAAAAACCTCATCCTTGACAATTACCGAGATTGAAAATCAATCTTACGAATGTGCAGTCCACAGAAATGGCACTCCGTAGCCAATCCGTTGAGGAAAGTGATCCTTCAGTAGCCTACGCACTCTAATGAAAAGATTCAAGGTGCTGCATCCCGCTACAAAATGATTTGCTTACTAGTTACTCAATTCTGGAATAACCGCTTCTTCTAAAAGCTCCAGATACGAGATACCGTAACTGGTCGTCAAAGAAAAAATGTCCTACAATTCCTTTACTACAGATACCAGTTCAAGAATTAACATCCTGTATGTTCAAAATTTTTGTTATGATTTCGCCCGGATTGCCCATTAGACATTATTGTATCTGTTTACATGTCGTCAGATCATCAAAATTTGATAAGAACTCAGGATCAGGATCAACCTCATACTTGATCAGAAACTTCGCACGTGCGTCTAGCACCATCACCTGGATGCAATGTTTACAACAGTTTTGGGCAATACGCAAGGAACTTAAAAAAAGCTCATAAAAATTTCGTATACCACTAACCATCCTATCTCAATAGATCTATTTCGAGTAGAGTTATGTGGACTGATGACACCACTGTGTCTAACCAATTCCAAACGCTCATAACTGCAATCCAATGTCGATAATCCAGGTCCAGCTTTGTTAAACCCAATGCTCAAATTACGAATTGTTTGCCGCATCAGAAATTGAATATCTGGAAACCCTCCTTGGAGGTCTTGTGTTTTGAATCTTTACTATGCCACCACCAAAGTTCTAACACAAAACCTCCTTGTTCTTTCGTGAATTTTCGATTAATTTTCACAAGTAACACATAATGAAGAAATACTGACAACATAAACAGATAAACATAAACCAGATAAACTTCCTTAACAACGAGAAATACGTCGTGGTTGCCGTAATGATCAGCAAACCTACTCTATCCTACACATTGCATCCCTAAAATGCATCAGGAGCCACTTCACGCGATTATAACCTACATACACGACTATATGTGTATAATTTACCGACTTTTCGAGAAAACGAATTTCAGCACATCTTGTATTAAAAGTTTACAATTTTTTCTGCCAGCTTCTTATTCACAACATTTGAACACAATGCAAAATTAAAATATTTCTTAATTGTTCTTTAGTATTTTCCTTTACTAAGGCGTTAAACGGTATATATTCAGTTGTTGCTCATAACAGGAGAGAGCCCAGCTCCCTATGGAAAAGGAGGATGTATTTTGAACTTTTATGTTTTCTCCTTAATGTTGAATAAAAGCTTTGTCCAAAGGCATGAAATATTTAAGGTTTGGAACGCTTACACCTTCAAGGGTTTACAACTACTACATGCATAAAACTTTTAATCCATTTTCAACAGAAAATCTAAAAATACTATTAAATAACATTCTTTGTCTTCTTCCTTCGACTGTTCTATATGTTTGACGGATATGGAATATAACACCAAAGCAGTTACGTGATGTGCCAACATTGACATTGAAAGGTCTGAAAGGAGTGCCGCTCCAGATTTAGACGGTTTAGTGCTAGAATCTTCTAAAACTGTAACGCTTGTAAGTTGATTTGAGTATGTCTTGGATGTTTAAGAGAATGTTTCATCAATTTAATTACCGTACCTATTGGACTAAGAGAATCATTCACCTAATTTATAAGGGGAGCAACAGAGAATCAGCCCAATTATCTGGGAGTTATTCTGCTACCAATTATTATTCTTTCTGAATATTTTATAAAAATATACTAAATATTTGTTATATTTTAATAACTTAAGGAAATAAATTAAAAAGTATGTCAGTTTACCTAGGCATTCGGTACACAAATTATATTTAAAACACATTTGTTGAATATACTGAAACTGAATTAAATGGGCTTTTCTATTTAAGCATTTAATGGAAAGGAATTAATTTACTCTTATTTAAACATACAAAACAGGCAAGAAACTATATTATGTACAAGTAGCGAAGCATGTTATCCGATGGAAGAGAGACAGATGGTTTCAGGTAAACTGTGCTCTAGATAATCTCTGTTGTGCATTGTATACAACGAGATGTGGGTCATGTCCCGTTGAACTAATGTCCATCAGTTGTTCCTAAAATGTTGACAAGCTGCTTATATTCTTTTGTTACAGTAGGCGAGTACAGTAGCTTAGTTATGACCCTGTCAATTGCTGACCGTGATTACTTACCAGTAGTGAAAAATCCGCACCGAGAGTCACGTAACAACTAATCTGTTTAATCGAGCGCAAGTTCTGCTGTCCGGGTATATACCGGGTGTTTCAGAAATACTTTTACAAACTTCGGGTACGGGTTCCTCACACCAAAAGAAGGAGAATAGTTCATATGAACATATGTCCCATAATCCTTGGATTTCGCGTTATTCCTGTCATAATGAAAGTTTGAGTTCAATGGCCTTCGGGGTCCAACCTCAAAACTTCATTTCTCTGTGCATTCATAGAAGGCGTTGACCCATTGTACTACATATAGTAGATGGCGAAGTGTTGCCATGGAGACTTGTTTACGTTTGTCCTTTGTCATTAGTCTGTCTTCAACGTCGTTTAAATTGTGTACATGTAGTGAATTAACTGCACGTGTTTCGTTCCACCATGGCTGGATATTCATTTCGTGAACAGGCAGACATGATTTTTATGTATGGTCGCGCGAATGGTAATTGACGCGAGGCTGCACGGCTCTATCAGATGGAGTTTCCAGACCGAAGACAACCGAGTCATCCAACCTTTGTCGCTGTTTATCGTCGCCTTGCTGAGACAGGAACCGTTGCACCACGGACTATTGATCGAGGAAGACCAAGAGTTGTTCGTACGCCGGAACGTATGATGCACTGACTGGTATCTACCATAACCGATGGATAGGCAGAGGAGGACCAGTTCCATGGCCTGCACATTCTCCCGACCTCAATCCTGAGGATTCTTACATCTGGGAGCATATTAAATCACTGGTTTATGGAGCAGCCATCCCGGATGCAGAAACGCTTCATCGACGTGCCATGAAAGTCTGCGAAACCATTCGACACCATCCCTGATGTTTTGACAGGGTGCGACATTCCATGATTCGACGAGTACAGGCATGCATAGAAGCAAGAGGAGGATATTTTGAGCATTTATTATGAGTTTGTGTTATAAATGTACCACTGTGTTGAACACCTCCTAACGAGAAAACAAAGGATTATGGGACATACGTTCATAGGAACTTTTTTCCTTCTTGTGATGTAAGGAACCCATTCCCGAAGTTTGTAAAATTATTTCTGAAACATTCTGTATAAGAAAGTTTTGCGAACAATAGCTTTCATATAAATAGTTACTGATTAACTAAATTATACACTAAATTAACTCGTTCTTATTTTAACTCCCATTGAAAACAAAGATTTATTTTAATCGAGCAGTTTGTAAAAGAAAAAGTGACGAACCATTTAACTATGTGAAAACCTTGTATTATGGGCCTTCTGTGATAAAAATCTCCCCTGTATGCTAAAGGCACCACTTCAATATATAAACTCGGTGGAAATTATGATTTACGCAAAACAAAAATACTAAAGCCCGTGAAATTAAATGTCTTTGCAGCATTGCAAGTTGCCTTTAAGGTATGATATCTCTAATATTTTAGAACTCCTTGAAGATTTACCGAAATTCTTCAATCAGAAGAGAACGTTTATTGCGCATACTGAAGCCATAGTGCTCGTAGTTGAAGCGGTAGGAGTATTGGCATGCAGAGACAAGTTCAATAGTTCGAGTCCTGGCTATGGCACTGCATATTTTAAGTCTGATTAAACCTTTCATCTTAGTGCTTACACATGACTGGTGTGAAAAATCATAAATTTTGGCAAAATCAGACGTTTCAGCAGTGAAGTACAACAAAGAATGTGAATCAATTGTTGTTCTGTCATGTTTGTCAATTCATTTTATTATTCGATCCGCACTTGATCCATTTAGTATTCTCAAAGGTACGTCTATTTATTTTGCGATACACGCATCGTTATAATTCCACCATCCCGGTCGCGGAACACACCGTGAATTGCAGTGAAACTAGAGTGGTAGAACTATCGGACCAACCGGGTCAGACGATCACCAGAGGGCTATAACGATCTTCTGTATAGTGCTCCTCACCTCTCCGCCAGTCTTTCAGAACCCCGTGACTCACATTTTCACTGGAGCACCTACTGGTGTCTGAGGAATGAGTGCACACGGGAGGCAGAGAAAGTTCACGCACAAACAAAGTCAGGCCGTCACCATTCCCGTGTTGTAGCATGTACTAGTCGGTCACGATATGAATGTGTGCGGTGGGAAGAGGAATTAAACGCTTACATAACAAGTGGCCACGGCATCGGAAGAACAGTCAAGTGAAGAAAACACCCGCATTTACTAACGAAACTGAGGCCTGCAAAATGTAGTACCCAACCGCCTTGCCCCTCATTTCCCTCTGATCCCTAGCCTTGATGAGGTTAGACAGTGTCAACAAAAACACTGGGGCCCTCCTCCAAGAGTATTCATAACATGGCTACATAACTAGTACTGTACTCTCGTTATCTCTCCTGTCTAAACCAAGCCATGGCACACTAGTCAAAATTGCACTCTTGCGTCAGACAGGTAGGAAATAGTGCAGGAGGGTCATACAGGAAAAAACGACTATTTGGCTTTAATATACTCAGGAATGAATATTTTAATAAAAAACTGAGTGTTGTATTCACATTACTTTCTCCAACCACTCTTTCCTTCTTAGGAAAGCTTATTCTTCTATCTATTATTGTCAGTACAGACAAACTTTCATTATTCATTTACACATTTCGTTATAGACATAAGAAAAGTGCGGTAAGCTAAAACGATAGTAAATATTTAAAAAGCGGTCGCTATATGATGACCTTGAAATTTTTCTATTTGTATAAACAAGACAAAGAAAGGAAAAAAACAAATAATCGCGATCTGCAATCAAGAAAACATAAAATGTTTGAAAACAGAAACTAATACCAAAGAATATCTCAGAAATGGTTAACGCCACAAAAAAATGTATTTGACATAAATTACGTGTTTAAACATTTCTGCAACTTTTGCGTATAAGATTTATCTATAATACCTACCTCAGTTACAAAGAAAAGTCATTCATAATGAAGAGGACTTCACAACCTACGCCCAGAACATTCAAGATAAGCATTTTATTTTGTCATGGCAATAGCTTAAACATGCGGTTTTTAATCAAAACCTTTGAAGCAATTTTTGGAAAAATCCAAAAGTAACGAAAACGTTTCCATGTAAAAGGTATTTTGGGTTGTGGCATTTCTTCAATATCTTGACATTCTTGAAAAGTCCTAAACTCAAATCCCAAATTTGGTGATTAAAATACTTTTTGGTTTTTTAGTTAGCTATACTGTTCACAGACACACAGAGACCTTTCTCTAAAAAAATGTTTGGGTTCAGAGAGCTTCAAAACATGTATTTCCGGTGAAATCTCGACAATGAATTTTTGGTTGGAATACAACACTTCCTCTACTTACTGTAAGGACATAGTAGAGGAAGTAAAAAGAAACATGTCATTTGCAAAACTACAGCTTATTTTATTTATCCACATAGTCATTTTCATTATTTAAGCATTTGTCGTATCTCACCACGAGCTTCAGAATTCCCGTGTTGTAATCGGCTGCCGCCAATCCTTAAGCCAAGATGTATGGACATAATTTTTCGGAAGATCTGTAACTCATCTAGAGTTACACCGGTGTCTTTTACGATTTTGTTCTTCACTTGATTCTTGTAATCAACTGTGATAAAGATGGACGTCCAGTCGAGTTTCGTTATGCATATTTGTTCGTCTTTTGTTGAACATTTAACACATTTCTTACTTTTATTAAGGTATCGCCACACACTTCCTTTAGTTCAATGTGAATTTCTGCAGGTTTTCAATATCCCAACATTAGAAAATCCTCCCCCCCACACACACACACAAGTAAGGGGAGATGATTTTTTTATCACACAGTTAATTTTTAACCATCACGGAAAGTACAATAATAAATTGTTTCATCTGAAACTCAAACAACACTGAGAAAAGATGTCGAGTAAACGATTTGACCTAGGACAGAATCCCGACAGCGATTTGCGCAGCGGGAATGCGCAAACGGTCGTTTCTTTTTGGATTACCTCGTACATACGAAATGCTGGTCACTAATTTATGTGTAAAATAATTTCACAACGTATGGAAGAGACTTTTTTAGAATGAAGTCTGACTTAAATTCTGAAACGCATATGGAGCAACACATGAAAACAGGGTCCAAACTCATCAGCCAAAGAAAATGGTTAGAAAGTCTTTTCTATTTGTGAGAAAGAGGAATATGTAGAGCGCAGAAGAATGGATCTTTATCATGGCGTCATAGACATGCTGGGCATTCCCGGAAGGCAAAGAAGAGGAGGAAATAAATAAAAATAAATTTCTCTTAATGCAAACCAACTCAGGGAGCTGATAATCGGGGAGTGCTTTCACCAGGTAAGTAAATTATGCTGGGTGTATGTACTAAGATTATATGTTATTTTATTTGTATATTTATTTATTCAGATATATGTTTATTTTTCTTCGAGTTCTATACGGAGCAAGTATATGTTCAACAACGTTTTCTTATCCAGTATATAATTCCCCATTGTATCCTCCCCTTTTTAGTTTTTTTTCTGTTGTTTATTTTAGAGAGTTCTTTCAGTTTTAGTATCGATTGTATTACAAAAGTATTTATTATCCTGGATCACTGAAGTTGATTAATATCCATGTAGTTAAATTGAAATTGATCTGGTTGTCATTGATTAGTTAATTATTTTATATTGTCATCTCTACTATTAACCACAAAAAAGCCCTTTATGACTAATTTTGGAAAACTTACTCGAATAAATGTTTAAGAGAAGGAAGGAGAAGGATAAATTCCTCATTTAGTAAGATAATGCAAAGAATACTCCGGATGCTGTTCTTCATCATTCCATTCTGTTTTTATTTTAGCAGCTGTATTTATGAAAATTTATTGCCTACGGCGTATTGTTTCTAGGATTGGTGCGTAGAAAGCCCACATTTTGTAATATAATCATTTGGTAGTTGCTACACATAACAGTAAAATAACCACAACTGACGAACCATAATTGCGGATGCTAGTTTGATTCCGCCGGGATGACAGAATGTATTCCAAAACAACATAAAAGTAAACATGCCTTCAGAGAACCTAATTATAATCAGTCGTAACAACTGCAATGTTGCGCAATCATTAACCATATAATGATTTATTAAGTTGGATGATCAAAATAGGACCACAAAACAGGAGGCAATTTATAATGACAATATATTGCAGGGTAAACGTGCGATATATGAAACCCATTTTACTAACTCAAAATAACTACGGAATTTACTTTTATGAGTAATTGAAAAATAATACAAACATTTAGCTTTGAAAC
The DNA here is from genome assembly GCA_030765065.1 of Deroplatys truncata. Lineage (NCBI taxonomy): Eukaryota > Metazoa > Arthropoda > Insecta > Mantodea > Mantidae > Deroplatys > Deroplatys truncata. Next base: position 166,073,424 of record CM060978.1, on the reverse strand, counting down.
GCATTTTAAACAAATAGAAGAGCAAATCCTAACGACCCTGAGTAGTCCTAATATGAAATATTTCACTTTTCACCTCTGTGTTCACTCTAGATACACAAATGTTTTCTCAGTAACTCCACCGTATTTATGACCAGCTGAAAACACGATGCAATTCTGCATCGTTATCTTAATGAGTGTTTCTGAATATCTTGGAGAAGATTTTTCTTCACTGGATATTTTCTGTATGACACTATTCACCTCCTTGGCCTTTTAGCAAACAATCTCTTATCCCAACGTTTCGTTTGCATTCGCACCGGTTTCCCTTTTCCTCGAGTCCTTATCCGACTCTCACCACAGGTGTATAGTTGTTTTGAGTTACAGATCAGAACGATGGTTTGGTTGAATACATTACAGCAGTGAATTTGCAATGTATGTAAAGATTCCACACCCTAGCCCTTCAAGTTAACCCCTTTGTAAAGTACATCTGGTCTGAGAGAAAAACATTCTTCTCAGTTATTAATTAAAATATATCGTTCACTGATTTCCCAGTTTAGCAGTTTTCTCTCTTTGCACAATTATTTAACATGCCCTGCCAAGAAAGTTGACTCAGTTTCAATTAGTTGATTGCATCATAAGTGCAAAGGAAATAAGGCAAAACGTTCTCACATAACGGTTGTTATAATATTTTTGTGTTGCATGTGGAACATAGCCTAATACATAGATAACACTCTTTTGTTTGGCAGCGTCTTAATTGCTAAATCGTGATTTCATATATATATATATATATACAGGTATACAGTGGCGAAGGGAACTTATTAAATGCCTTCCAATGTGACTTCATGGAAGTACTACAAACAAAAATGTATAATAGCATTTTGTTCTTTTATCGGCAGTTTTCGAAAAGATAAATACATTTTGTTCCAAATTCGATGCTTTGTTCAACGAGAATGTATAAGGTAATAATTGCTTACTTGTAATATGAGTAGAGTAACCTATTTCTGGCGTTGTTTCGGTAGTAACTATGTGGCATCACATAGGTTTTTAAACTAATTAATCATTTAAAAAGATATTTCGAACATTTTTCTGCAGACATAATTGGTTATAGGAACAGGCAACATTGCAAACAGGACGAGTATTCCGCTCCGCTCCTTATCTGAAAGGTGACTAGTAACATTGTTTTGCACACGCTCCTTAATCCAAACAAACACGACGAAAGGACGATGTAATGTTTTGGCTATATAACAAGCACAACTAGCAAGCTATTTGTCTACACTAGAACATTATAGCTATAAAATGGAAGGAATGCCTTCAGCATCTATTACGGGCCTAAAGATGTAGCTTTTCTGTGATTACATGTGAAAAAAAGTTTGGATGATTAGATTACAGCAGTATCTACAAGACGTATTTAAATTTAATATTGAACGATCTGAATAAAATATCCATATATTGTGAGTTTAGTTACAAAACGCGTCATTGAAAGACTCTTTATGAAATTATCAGGAAGCAGCAAACACGGAACATTTGTTTTTTACGCTCATGAGACACACGCCACTCTGTAAGTGAAACTGTAACTATTACGTGATGTCCTCCAACTGGTTTTGAAAGTGAAAGTAACTCACCAGCACTTTCTGTCAGCAGTCTCTACAACGTTACCAGCATGTCTGATTTATGTTCTCAAAATATTTTCGCAGGAAATGGTCATAGAAAGAATGTGTTCCAAATAATGAGATCTGTAACTCGTTTAAATTAATGTAATAATTTTCCTTCCTCCCGGTATATCTTGGAATGAAATATTTTCAGCATTTGTCTTATTTTACCTGCATATATTGTAGAGTAACAAATATTTTTGGATCTATGTAAAACTGTATGTCAAGGCCTTTTTCGGAATCATGTTCTTTTATAACTTCAGTGTGTTCATATTAAAGCACAACGGTCTTGTACATCCTTTTTAATGTTTTAGTTAGTTATTTAGGAAATGAAAGTAGATAGCGTTTTATAGCCCCATGTCCGTCAGCTTGAGAGCTTTTCAGTGGTGAAAGAAGTATCAAAGTGGGTTGAGATTAAACACACACATACATTTTCTGCTTCATCCTCTGGATCTATAATTGATCGTACCACCAGATGGGAAATAAACAAGGATCAACCATGAAAAGTGCACAAGGAAAACTGCAAGCAACTATTACGAAAAATATTAATTAATGTTAATCCCTGTTGTTGGACACATGATAGGAGCTAGAGGAAGTATTCCATGCTTATTTGTGCAATTCAGCATAACAAGAACATAAAGATCTGATGTGTTACACTCATATGGCTTTCTCTACTCTTGTGCAAACCATTTTTACAAACGCTTATTCTCCATATGTTTCATGTTAATCGAGATATCGAGATATCGAGATGTTAATCTTATTGTTAATTTTCTTGTAGATGCAAGTGGAATTCGTAGGCTTTAGGCTATAGTCAAATATTTTAAGAGCTGGTTGCTATGTGCAGTATTCCATTTTCTTTGTATTACGAGGCCAAAAAAAATTAATAACGAATTTGAGAAAAATTATAAGTATTGGAAAATTTAAGGGAATAACAAGCAATATCTCGAAAATGTTTCCCTCAACAAAAAAATGTATATAACATAAATTGTGTATTTTAACGCGATCTACATTTTTTGTATAGTAAAATTTTATCTATCTCTTATGGTTTACCAGTTATGCAAAAGTCGTTCACAATGAATACTTTTGGAGACATTCCCAGAAAATTCGAGGTACACATTTCAATTGTCATATAAATATCTTAAACATATAATATTTTAATCAAAATCGTTAGAGCCATTTTTGAGAAAATTAAAATTTTCGAAAACTGTTCCATGTAAAGGGTAATATGGGGTGGGGGTATTTTCTTGAAAGCCTTCTTGTCGCATCTCTGGAAGATACTGAACCTAAATAACAATATGGTGTTTATCCGACTGTTCGTTTCTGAGTTATGCTGTTTACAGACACACACACGGACATGTTTCCAAAAATTCATTAGTATCTCAACGTTTTAAACAATTTTATTTATATTTTTAGGGATTATTGTTGTAATTTTTTAGATTGTTATTTATGTATTCAATTGTGTGACGAAACGTATATATTTCGATAGAAACCACTTATTTATGTCTGTTTTTGTAATTTTAATACTTTGTACCTCAATAAGCTTTCTGTACGGCAGACTTCAGTTGCTAAAGTGGAAATCCATAATATCCGCTTGGTCCCAGGGACTAATTACAGACGTTCATCTGACAAGTTTTGACAGGCCCCTGCTTTTTATAGTGCGTTTTCACCGTTATCGATCTGATACCAGTGAATTTTTAAGCTGCTGCAAGAAAAACATAACTGACAATAAGTTTTCAAGAAAAGCCTCCTCTAACTTTCTGGCAAAGTATTCAATAAATCACATTTTTATTTGTTATTAAGAAAAACCTCTAACCTTGAAGATTCCTAATCTATTTGTACCTTCTACCTCAGTCACATTTAAATGTCCCTCGGCGTGAATTAAAGGTACGTTGATAGGAAATTTTCACCTAATACTGATTTTCTTTCAAACTCAAACTTATTTTTCAACATTTTTATCAATGTATATCATCAACGTTTGAAATTCTTGTCATAAGCTTCTTAAAGACTAACAATGAAATTTAAGGATTCATTTTATTCTTATTTGAGCTCTACTTTTAAAATTACAACTAAAACAATATAATGTATATTTTTTTGGGTGGGGGAAGTATGAGCAATAAATAAAAAAACAATGTGCTTAATATTGAAGAACGAATCTTTAAACAAGTCTATACTTATAATATTTAAAATTTAAATGTTTCAAAATTACTCGCGGAGGGCTTTGTGATGTATTACATTCATATGACTTTCTGTACCCACTATCGTTTTCTTTATATAGGCACTACAAATATTCCTTCGAAAGCTTACTTTGGTACCTACTTCATACAATTTTTATTAGAAGAGGAATTATAATTAGGTTATTTTATTGAAATAAATCTTTGCAGAAATAGCTCCATTACATACTGTGTTGTAATTTCAAGGGGGACAAAGCAGCATCAATTAACATATCTCTCATAAACCCTGGCCTTGAAATTTCACACTCTTTCCATGATATCGCGAAAAACAACTGAATAGTGGCAATACTTTAAAAAATGACAGAGTGCTAAAAAATTCAAAGCAAGAATAAAAATATCTGGGACATGGTTAACTATTGGAGAGGTGATTTGAAATAAATTGCTCGTTTTAAAGAAAACCTACATTTTTTGCGTACTCAGTTTTTGTCTTTATCTTATGGTTAAGGCGTTAACGAAATTATATAAATTCCTTCTGAACGGCTATCTATACAGAATACAGGACATACATTTTGTTTGTCACGTAAAGAAAATATATGACTTTAATCAAAATAATTAGAGCCATTTTCGATAAAGTTTTTATATAAAGGGTAGTGTGGGGTGGGATTATTTTTTTAAAATCTTGTGTCTGTCTTAGGAAGATAACTTTTATTAGAAGTTCAGGGGCGGGGGCTCAGCATACATATTTCCGATGAAATCTTGACATCAGTTTTTAGGTGGAATATGTAAGGGGACTAACCGATAGCAAATAAACATAGGAAATAATCAGCATATAAAGTAATGGAAATAGAATTAAGAATCCATGTTAAAATATTGGGAATAATCTAAAATGTTTAATACCAACTTGTAACATAGCTAGCAAACGAGAGGTGAAAGTCCATCGACATACGTGATAATGTGGGTATGAATGATTGAAGGAAGTAAATACTGTTTTATAGTAATTTATTTGAATTTAGGTTTTGCAGAAAATAGAAAGAGAGGGCAGAGAATAGAAAGAGACAGAAATAGTGGTGCATTTCCCGGAACTCGAGGGAGTTGGTAAATAAAAAATGAAACATGTACTTAAAGAGAGGGGCAGAGATATTAGGTTTTGCCGGATAAGCCGCGAGCTGGCAAACGAGAGGTGAACGTCCATAAACAGATACGTTGATGCGCACAGGATCAGGCTAAACCTCAGAAATTGGAAAGAGAGGGCAGAGAATAGAAAGAGATAGAAATAGTGGTCCATTTGCGGAACTAGAGGGAGTTGGTAAAATAGAAAAGGAAACATGTACTTAAGAGAAGGACAGAGACATTGGGTTTTGTCGGATAAGCCAGCAACACGCGTGACTTCAGAAACTTGACATTTTTTTTGTCATGTAAATTGGCGCGAATTCTAGCGTCATAGGAAGGCAGATAAAAAGGGAGGGAGGCCCCGAGTTCGGACGACTGTCTGAGATACTCTTTTGGATTGGTTTGCGTGCTACTACCGTAGCAACTGATATTAGAAACAGTGATGTAATTAAATTGTGCAACCAGGTGGAAGATGTTGCGTATGTGGGTGGGAATATCATGTGACGAATTAGCTAGGTCCACAGGATAACAAAGTGATAGCGTAAATGTTAAAACTATAAGGTTTAAAAAGCACTTCTTAAGGGAAATTGCTATTCGCCTAAATAAATATAATTCTCTTCAATAAGTCAAGATTATAGGAAAATGAGTTTATTATTTTGCCTTCACCCACCCACAACATTCCAGAGTTATTATCCTACTAGATAGAATAGGAATTTTTTTCGTCAGCTCTTCGACTGGCAGCCGGAAAGAACGGGGATCCAGGAGGTACGTGAGCCTACGTGTACTCCCGCCACAAATACAATCATTCTACTTACTGTAAGTTCACAGTAGAGATATTAAAAACATTTTTATATGCACAACTGATAAGGCTATTACATATGTTTGAATTAAATTGTATAATTAAGAACTGTGGTGTTAAGCGTCTTCATGCGAAGGTTTCCTTAATTGTTTTCATGGAAATAGTATCAGCATGGGAATGTTCACAGTAATGTCAGTTGGAAACTCCTCCGTAAGCTGACAATGGACGTGCTTTCTACCAGAACGAAGAGATTAAGTGCATAATACTCAGCAGTTACTCCTGAAGTAGTGTTAATGAACACTTTCTCGAAGAAGTAAACCTGGATGTTACTGGAAGGTTTACTGGTGAGTCAATGCTTTCACCCCAGTCCCAAACAGTCGCAATGCAGAGAAAAACACGGTGTCCATGAGCATTAACGTTGTAAATAATAATAATAATAATAATAATAATAATAATAATAATGTGAAATTCAGCTATGCTTTCAAAGGGAGGCGGCTAAAGTATAAATCAGAAAACGTAAAAGTGAATTTGCATATTATTTAATGTAATAAATCAATAAATGAAACAAATACATCAACAATAAGCATGTGCTGTTTAGACTACTTACATGCATGGCAGTACTGTTATTCGTAATTCAAACTAAAAGAAAGAATCGAAAAAATATAATAATAAAATTCAGAGTACTGAAACTTTTCATTGGTTTAAGAAAATTGTCAATTTTTCTTTACTTCGTTGATTTGTCCACACAGTCATACACTAGTCGATTATGTGTATTAATCTCAGAAATATCATCATTTAGGCTTTGCGGTGATAGAAAATCGTTATGTAATTTCTAAGCATGAAGTCGCATGTAATGTTACATGTTGGGGTGAAGGCCAAAAGGTTACCAGAAAATGATTAAATTTAGATCACCCCAATACGCAAATGGGGGGGGGGGGGCGCAACTGGTTGGCAGAAAAAAGTCCGGACCTTAGTGTGTAGATTTAAGTGGAAGGTGTGGGTTTTATATTACGCTTAAAGATTACATAATACACATTAATTTCATATACCTGGGATTTATTCACAAAACCTTTGCGACCCTATATAATGAACAAAGGAAACAAGATGGAGGGAGATGCCATGAAACCTTAGATAGGCTACGCACACGTTTGGCTCCAACGACCACTGCCACTGGAGTAACTCTATTTTACCCTCACCAACCGTGTCTAGCCAAGGGTTGACGCCATACCAGACAGTTTCAAACAGATTTTTCCCTTTGGCGTGATCCGTGTCGATAGGAAGGACCGTTAAGCCGAACTATCACTAAGGAGACCAATAATGCTACGTCGGTATGCAATAATGCAGTGCGTCTGGTAATGACAATAACATTAATAATACGCCACAGTATTAATCGCAGAAAGATCACCATCATTTAGACTTTGCGGTGATAGAAAAGCATTGTGTGATTTCTAAGCTTGAATTGTTGCATATACATTGGAAACGCTCATTATTTGGGGCTACTTCATCACCGTTATCATCATCATCATCATCATCGTCATCAAATACAACCTGGGATGACTGGCCTTGCCTCGACCTTATTGCTATCACGCGTCCAACATGCCTATTGTCTTGTGCTGCGACAGCAAGATATAATATATAGAAGCTATGCATAATATATCTTAACATAGCATAAACTAACGTATAAATGAGTAATTAATGTAATATATTTTGTACAAATGAATCAGAAAAATGTACATATTAATGAGAAAACCGGAAAGCGTACAATTGAGCTAAATATTAATGATTAAATTTCGGTGCCTTAAAAATCTGATGTATATCTGACGAAAATGTAAATAAGGTTTAACTATAATAATAATTATAATAATAATAATAATAATAATAATAATATAGCTCCAATTCTATAAAGAGCCATAGTTGGACTATGATATAGGAGTAGGTAAGCAAACATAACTAGCATAATTCATTTCTTCAGATCGCTCAGTTTGTGTCTATTACTAACTATATATGGAATAGCGACTGTATAGAAATGCCGTGAAGTCATCATGGCTATTGCGCTCTCTCAATTCACCCGCACATGGTTTGTAGACAATCGCTAACAGAATTAAGGCAATAATTACAATAGAAGCTACAGTTTGCAGTAGCAACCGAAGCATTCATTTTCGCTTTGAACACGAAGAAGAAAATCATTTGGTTGGCAGCATTTTCAAATATTTTGTTCCTTTTTTAATTTCTGAGAGAATAGCTGCGAATTATTTCCTTTGATTCACATTTTGCTCATAGTATATGCATGATATTTCTATGCCGAAGAGAGAGACAGGGAGACGTTATTTTGTTTCCTTTCCTTTGCCTCATTCCGAACGGTTGAAGCCCCTTTTATTTCTGCGCTACTTCTTCAGAAATTAACGTAGTAAAGGTGGCAGCTTTCAAATGCAAATCACCTTCCTCTAAGCCGAGCCCCAGGGCGCAGCGGGAACAGCGCTGCCTTATTTCGACTTACCCAGCAGCTGCACGTACATTTCTTTCATAATGGAGTACATCATAGGCAGTATTTTGTTGCTTGTAATTACAAAGAGCTATGGCTTTATTATAACATGCGGAATGACCATCATGCTGTTAAAAAGTTTAGGAATGTTTCTTATCTACAATGTTAAAATTTCATTTTTTATTTCTGCCAAAATGTATCAGAGCTGGGAGTCTTAAACTTGACTCTTTCATTTGACATCACAAAACAAAACAAAAAAATCTGATTGTTGCACTCACATGACTTCTCTACTCTTGTACAAGCCATTTTTACAAACGCTTACTCTCCATCTACTTCATGCTAATCGAGATATCGAGATGTTAATTTTATTGCTGATTTTCTTTTAGGTGCAAGGGGAATATGGTAGGCTTTAAGCGATAGTCAAATCCTTTAAGAGCTGGTTTCTATGTGTAGCATTCTATTCTCTTTGCATGTCCCGGACATAAAAAAACGAATAACGAATTTCCATTTGAGAAAAAGTATATGTATTGCAAAATTCTAACAAACAACAAGGAATATCTCGGGAATGGTTCACTGGGAAAAAAATTTATATGACATAAATTGTGTGTTTTAATGATATCTACATTTTGGTATAGAAAAGTTTTGTCTATTTCTTACGGTTTACCAGTTATGGAAAAGCCTTCAGAATAAAGAGGTCTTTTGGGAGAGTTCCCAGAAAAATCAAGGTATGCATATTATTTGTCATTAAAATATCTTAAATATATGATATTTTAATCAAAATTATTAGAGCCACTTTTAAGAAAATCAAATTTTCAAAAAATGTTTCATGTAGAGGGTAGTCCGGGGGGATTTACTTGAAAATCCTTGTGTTGCATCTTTGGAAGGTACTGAACCTAAATACCAAGTTTGGTATTTATTCGACTTTTCGTTTTTGAGTTATGGTATTCACAGACTCACATTCACACAGACGCACACAGGGACCTTTTTCTAAAATGCTTTTTTTGGATTCAGGGAGCCTCAAAACATGTATTTCGGTGAAATCTCGATATAGAATTTTTTAGTGGAATGCAATACTTCTCCTACTTACTATACGTAGTAGAGAAAGTAAAAGAAACAAGATATAAGGTTGTCCACCTGTAACTGTTAAAGGAACTCGCTGATAGCAAGAAATACTAAATAACCGTTGTTCTATATCTTAGTTTTTAGTTGCCTAGTAATCAAAGTTGTAAAGCAATATTTGACAACTCTGCACCAGTAAAGCTCGGTGAAGAATGGACGGTGGGCACTTGCGGTAGGTCATGAAGTAAATAAATCATGAACGCTGGCTTACTCTCCAAAACAGACAAGAGTATCTAGTGCCATATCCCCGTCCTTGTGTATTACATGCAGTACAGCTCGATAAATCTCAAAGAGTATCATAAGAGTATTCATGTACATGATTAACACGATTACCATCATCATTATAGCTGTTTTACCTACTTATCATTGTAACCGCTGGATTGATTTTGGAATTAAGTACATTTCATTGAGTGTTTTGTATCTTTATAGTAATCAAATCCGCTAATACTGGTGATTTATCAAAACAAATCAAAGTTCAGCTACATTATTTGTGTGAACGAACAAATAGATAATATTAATGTCAAGTATTTTAAATTTTATGCTATTCAGGAAAGCATTTAATGTTTTGAAATTTATTATGTTCTAGTCGAAATATTGCGAAAATGGTTTCACTATACACATGGTAGGCTGGCAGAAAGGAAGGCTATTTGCGGGATGTAATTTTCAAGAAATGCAATATATTGAATAAAATGACACATTATATACATTAATCTCATATACTTGTTAATTTACACCGATACATATGTATTATATATATAATTCAAGTTTATTACACAGTTCCAAAAAGTTAGTTTCGGTGAACTACTCTGTGGTATTGTTCATGGTATAAAGATAAGCTCTCTTCTTGGCCCAATAATAGAATGATAGCAGGTTTGAGGTTAAACTCAAAATTAATATAGACTGTTGGTTATAGTTGCGTTACCGGCGTCATTTGTCCTTAATTCGCGTCTCTGCCGCTTGTCGCCATGGAAGAGAGGCTGTGGATTCAGTTGTCGCTGTTAGCACATCCAGCGATAAATAAAAGCATGTGACTCTGCAACGGTATGAATGCAAACCGAATTTCGTTAATTCTTTGCTGACTAAAATTAGAGAAGCAGGTAGGCCCAGAATGAGATGGAGATATTAGATGTGATGTTTCTCGAGATTGAACAGATCCTGCAAAAGGTGATCGTGGTGACACAATAAAATATACTTTTATTTATTAATTAAATAACGGTAAAAATCAAAGCCACGAAATCAATTAACGTTTATGAACTTGAAGACAGCTCAATAACGCTATTAGGGAATTCCCTTAAAGCTATGCGATGCACCAAATGTACAATTGATGTAGGGGTAGCGCCCTCGCTCTTAAAGAATTCCTGCATTAAGCCCCGGTCCTAGGTACCGTCACGAAGGGCTCAGCTCACCTTAGAGATGCTATTTGCATGTACAAAGTGCGCCTCTAATGAATTTTGTACAGTGCAACAGCAGTATATACATAATAACGCTCTCTATTGGTCTCAGGGCTTGTACGTGAGCGAGGTGGGAACCGTATAACGAGGTGCGACATCATTCCAGAGAATTTATACACGTGCTGACAAATCAGCATGCGCTGACATGACGACAACGTCGGTAGTTTGTACTTGTCACAAACATTCATGAGGAAGGCACAAGGAGAATATCTTTTACGACGACGCTTCACTTAGATGTGGCGCTTTTCGTTCTCATAAATACAGAGTTATACTACTGCTAGGACAATGTAGAAGGCTTATATCTTTATAAGGCACTGAAAATTCCGTATTAACAGAAGCTACAAGATGAATTTTAAATGGTGTAAGGTAGTGGTTCTCCAATTTTATTGCTGGCATTACCACCAACAGGAATGGGAAATATGCGAAAGAAGAGTGCAAATACTCAGGATTTAATCTTCAAATTCTGCGGTAACGTACAAGAGTCGCATTTGGGAGGTCTCGGGTTCAATTCCTGTCGGGTCGGCCTCTCTGACCTTGAGGTCGGTAGGCGAATGTTGCGGTGGTACCTCTTCTACCAGAATTTACTGCCCATAATTTCCTTTCATCTTTTTATCTTCATCTGTTCCACGGTTATAGGGGGCAGGCGACGGCGATTGACATGTTGCGGCGGGACGGTGTGTTTACGATGTGTAAAGATTTCTCTCTGGCACTTGGATGACCGGCTGGGAGGCTTGTCATTTCCGAGACCCCCGAGCAGACAGGCTCGCGCCGGAAGTCAGAATTGGTGTTACACTGGAATCGTTAAGGGTCCCGCCCTTGAAGCCCGCATCGTCGTATGCATCTAGTCACCCTTTGGGTCTCCCCTTCATCCCAGGGATCACATAAGTCACAAATGGCCTATGTAAAGTGCTGAGCTCCAGTGTTCTATACCACCCGCATACCTGTACAATAGGAAGAAGAAGTATTACTCACCACCCAATAATTCGACATTGAAACTTCACTATAAATATATGTTATGAGGTTCCCCGAATAAAACAATTGCACTTTTTCAGAACAAAAGTGCGAGTGCGCGCGTATTTGTGAACAACTTAACTCAAAACAGAAAAAATAAAAAAAAAAAAAAAATACACTGGCTATTTAAGTTTACCGACTTCCAAGGATTTGATGCGAAGGTTTTCTATAAAATCCCCTCATCCAGAATTATTTCTTATGTGGAATGTGTTTCATTACTTTTTATGCTCAAAAAGATGGCCAACATTTTTATTAAAATTTCATGGCTTTAATATATTTTAATGTCTAATAAAATACACATTTTTGAGAAGTCCTCTTCCTTCGGAATGAATTTTAAACAATTTCGTATAAAGTCTGGACCGTAAGAAATGGGCATAAATTTTCATACAGGAAATGCAGATCTCATAAAGACATAAAATATTTCTTTACATTTTAGAGATATTCGTTGCTGTTTGAATTTTCCGATAGATATATTTTTATAGTGCTAAGTTATCATTCGTTTCTCGTGATGTTATGTAAAGAGGGTGGGAAATCCAGTTAACTTTGGGATGAAACTTACTACATGTAAGTAGTACAGAAAGTAAAAATTAAAAATGTTGGGGTGTTTTTATTAAGGAATACTCAATTTTAGCTCCGATTTTCTTGCTGTAATGAAATAATGGTTATCCAATTGGAGTAGCTTCACATCAATGTGGGAGTGATGTTGTATCAGACTTTTATGCAACCTTATTTTGTGTTCTTAATATGATGCCAGAACTCTGATACTTTATAATGAGTTGCCTTCACTCGTATGTCGACTACATAGCCATGCTTTGTGTTAAAGTTGTATATTTTTTCTAAATCCGTAATATGCTTTTAATGTATACAGCAGCTTATAAAAAACATATTTAAAAAAGAGCAACTATTTCAAACTTTCTCACAGACACTTAAAGTACGTAAGAAAGTACACTAAAGTATTTTCCCAGCTATCCGTGAAGAACGTGCTGTTTCGGAATGTGTCTACACTTTTATACTCGTCAATAACGTCAAAATATGGAAGCTAGCTCATACATTTAGGAAAACTACAACTTTCATAAAAGAAAAAATAATCTTGGATATTTATTTGATGAGTTGCAAGGTAATGAGTTGTAAATTTAGTAATTTGTAGATTATGCAAATGGAAACAAATATTATTGCCGAATTTTCCCCATAATTCGGAAAGGAATCCTTTATATAGGAAGTTTCATAACAAATCCTTAATACTAAAATGAGTTTTTTTTTCAAAAAGTCTTATGTAATACATTCACATAACTTTCTCTACACTCTATCGTTTATTATGACGTTTTCATCCATTGCTTAATGTTCACCAATTATACAAGATTATACAAAATTCCTTCCGAAAGAAGAGGATTTCCACGCTACTCTCACAAAATTAAAGCTATTCATTTTATTTATCATGTGAATGTCTTTAATATATGGTATTTTAATCACAATCGTTAGATCCATGTTTTAGAAAATCAAAGATTTCGAAACTTTTCCCATGTAAAGGGTGGTTTGGGATGAAGGATTTTCTTGAAAATCTTCGTGTCGCATCTTTGGAGGATACTGCAACGAAATGCCAAGTTTGATATTTATTCGACTTGTTATTCTTGTGTTATGCTGTTCACAGACACACACACAGGGACACCTCTAAAATGCTTTATTTGGAATTAGGGGCCTCAAAACATGCATTTCGGAAATCTCGATATCGAATTTTTAGTGAAATGCGATACCTTATCTTACTAGGTAGGTAATAGAAAAGTTGTGCAACATTTTACAAAAACAAAAGTGAATTGTTGCTTTCCAGGATATGATATAATTGACATTTTGAAATATTAATATATCCTTTTATATCCTTTTTTTCTGAGAAGATATTTTAATTGAATGCAATTTTTAATTTATTTAATACAGAACTTTTGGTTACTGTTTAATTATTGACTTGTATATAAGATGATGTGTGAAAAAAGAACTGTTTTAGTACCTCTGTAGTCGAGTGATCAGCGTCTGGGGTTCAATTCCCGGTTGGGGCGTAGAAGTTTTCTTTAAATTCTCAGATTCAAACGAATGGAGAATGGAATGCTGCTAGTTAGCTTTAAATGTGGATGGTATTCAAGCTTTAGACTTATATTCCAAAGCTAATAGAGGTGCTGATTTCCACACCATATAAATGAGAGGACAAGTACAGGGCGTCATTTAGGGGGGGGCAGGACCCCCTATGTTATGAGAAATAGGCTATTGGTTATTATTGCTCCATCAAAAGAAACATTACAAGAACTGTACTTTTAATACAAATATTTCACATTTAAAAGTACAACATAATTTTATTTTAGGCCAAATGTGTCGTTAAAACTCACGTGAAAATTCGGGCAACTGCTTCAGGCAATCTTGCACCCTCCCCATGCAGAAACGTAAATTATGCTGCTGGACAAGTAATAGACGTAGGTCACTTCCGTTATTAACTAAGGGAGGAAACTCAAAACTGTAATTTCGAGTTATCATTTGGATTCCCAGTACTGTGTAAAACTCTTCAGCCTACTAGATCCTAATGATGAAGGATCGTCCATCAGTGTATTAGTAATGGGTTTCCAGAAATAAGTTACTCGGACCTATAATTTGTGCAGAGTAGAGAGCACCAAACTTTGAAACACTGGATCAATGCTGATCAAAAATGGAATAATTTGTATCTGTGTATTAGGAATATATACATCAGTAGACAGAACTTGCTTTAAAGATAAGGTCAGCACAATAAATTTCTAAAATGTCGGTCAAATCTTGAAGTTCACTACAACTCCTAAGTGTTTCATAGAAGAATAAGCACAATATACTGCATTATGACTTTTCTTTTGAACAAAATAGAGCACACTTTTTTCTTATAAACTGAGCCGCTCCTCGCGTTGTCCATAAATAAAATGGGTTTACTGTCAGGAATAAGTGTGGGTAGATTTTCTAAAACTTTTAACGAGTACTGAAAGGCTATGTGTGTCACCGTGTATTAACCATTAGTGCATTTTTTTCGCCTAAGCTTAATATAATTTATTTCAACTGTGTTTGATTTTCTTTCATATTTAATGTTTTAGATTGTTAGAAAATTGTGGCGTACGCGTTTATTTTTGTGGTATTTAATTGTTGGAGGTATCAATAATTAGGTGTATCCTTTAGGTGGAAAGGATCTGTAGAATTGTCCGATTAGAACATGCTCGTTACAAAGTGCTGGGAAGCTATCGTCAGCCACGTGTACCGGATTGTCTAACAAACCGCCTTGGGCAGCCATAGAACACCACCACAGAATAAGGAGAATTTAGAATGGACATAAAGGGCGGCTTCTTTTATTAGTTTAAAGCCTTGGCGCAGCGCCGGCCACCATGCTAGAACAGTGCACGAAAAAGAGCGAGAAAGAGCAGCAGGTGTTTAAAATGAAGCTTAACGCAAAGAAAGCGTTTTTGCAAAAATAAATAAAACACTTCATTTACATATTAACCATTCATACCTACTTTGGTTCTCTGTATTGCATTTAATGAAATAAATCACCAATGAAAGGCAAATCAAATTGATTAAATAGTCGTAAATTAGCATAAGGGGTTAAGTTTTGTTTATTTATATACACACTAGTGGTGACACTTGGCTTAGGTTCTCTTCTTGCGTACAAATGTAGCTGCATCTTTGAAAACCCTCTTGATCACTTAAGGAGTGCAGAGGTGGAAAGGGTGGATCATTGAAACCCTAACGTCTTCTTTCTCCAGCAAATTTATTTTGGAGCAAAAGCAGAGTCTTCACTGCTATCACTAAACCTAAGAGAACAACGTTATAAGTATTTCTTCTTAAAAATCAAAATACGATCGCATATGCAAGCATGGAAACAAAGAGTTGTTGCAAATCTTATCATTCCTTTCTGTTAGGAGCGCTAGTGCAGCCTTCCTACGAACGTATGTAGAATATAAATGTCATGAATCTAGCCGGAATTCGAACGCGGGACGCCTGAAACAGAAGAAGTGCTATACGAACTGAGCAAGCGGTCAGTCTTTGTTTTTATCACTTTTAAATTAATCTATTGAAATCTCCTGAAAATTTCGAACATTTTCTACTGAAACTTTGACTACTGGTTTTGGCAAGGCTGATTCTGTGACAAGACACTGTATGCATTGAAACTTCACAGCGTTTGGACGTGTGTGATGAGTAGTTGTAATTTCCTCCATATCTCTCCCTGTGAAGAGAACTTCTACAGCGACGTGCATAAAAGGTGACCCATAATGTAACGCAGCTGTTTATGCTGGTTCCAGCCCCACATACTACCAGAGCGACCTTCTCTGTTCCTCGAGGATAATCCTAGCCACTGGTTTGGCGGGGTACTTTACCTCCCCCAAAATATGTGTGAACTGCCGAAGGGTAACACTACAATCTAGTTGTTAAGGCTAGACTTCATTGAATTTTGGCGCAAAAATATTATATAATAAAACGTAGAAATAAAGACGAGAGTTAAGAACCCCTTTTTTTAACTTAAAGCTTCTACTTTGAAGTACACAGCACTTTAATGCCTGTTTTCTTATTGCTGTTCTATAGCGTCAATAACTTTAACTTCCATCTCCATGTCGCTGATAAAAGCTCCGATATAAATGTCGTAGCCGTTGTTCACCTTAATGACACATTAAAATAATAATAATAATAATAATAATAATAATAATACCCCTTCTTATAGAAGGCCAAATTATGTTGCATTAGTTTAGTCCTTCTTTACGCATATTACACCATAATTAATATGCACAAGTTAATATAAAGAATATGATTGCAGCCATGTAAATAATCCTTAGAGAAAGTAACAGTGGAGAAAGAATATTGAAAGGAAAAAGTAGGAAAGGGGAACAGTTGTAAAAAGTAAAGATGTAAATAATACAGTAAACGGCATGCAATATAACATTCTATACACTTATGAATACTACTATACAATAGTAATATATTAATTTATACTACTATTGTATATTGTTTATATACAATATAAGCTACGGAATATTGTGAAAACGACGTTGGGCAGGAAAGCCTGCTAGCAAACTAAAACGATCACCGGAGATTAGCAGCAAACGGAGATAGGAAGAATAATAGTTTGTATGGAAGAGAGGACCGAAGAGAGAAAAAAATAGAAATACATAGGAATTTCTGATCTCATCAGAAGCGTGACAACAGAGATGCTAAATATTTCATTCTCATACAATGCTATGTAAAGCACCAATCAGAAAAGATGTTACAATCATTGGCGCGAATGTGCGCGTCAGGGCATTTTCGTACAAAAAGGATAACTTTTTCCAAGAGGCCCACTCTGACTCTGGTTTCTTAATAGCGATGTGCTGAATCTAGACACGTTATATGAAGAAGCATGGGAATATATCGTATGAAAATAAGTTTAGCTTCCCAAAAATTATTGCAAAGAACGCGGTATCGGGAAAGAGATAAGGAAAGAGAAGAAATGCGAACATATAATTAAGCGAAATAGCTTGGCTAGCCTCCTTTTACAACTGGAATAAAATCCAGCTTATAAACGAACACATGGTTGTATTATATGCTTCACCGATTTCTAGGATTAAGGACAATAGAAATAGGCTTCATTTACAGCATCTTCAAGCTGAGAGAGCAACCGGCGGAACTTCGAACCTGAGATATCCAGATGCAAAGGCGAGGACTTACACTAAACCTAGCGTAACTCCGAGCGGCGTTACGTTAGTTGTTTGAAGTAAAGAGAGCACAATCCACGTTTCAGCAATAGGATCAAAACGCACCACAGGAGGAACCGCATCGAGACCAGGACTTCAGTAACAGTAACAGTAAAAGTAGGACAGTGACAATTACGTGTATATCTTATACTGTCTTTGTCAGTTTGCATGTTGCTTAGGAACAAAAACTTTGTTAACATGCCTGAAGCAATCAACAGTAACATGGCGGAAGGAGATTGTTTTGTTCTAGCTGCTTCACAGTAACAGAGGAAAATTAGCAATAAGTTTAATGCAAATCATCAATCAGCAATGGCAAGGGCACTTTATGACCACAGTTGGCAGTTACAGAAAAGGTTAGTGGAGCATAGCAGAGAAACAAGTAGGCAGTTACGGGAAAGATTAGCAGAAAATAACAGGGAAACAGATAGGCAGTTACAGGAAACGGCAGAGAAGCCAATAGGGAGTTACAGCAAAGGTTGGGTCGCGGGTTCGAGTCCCGCCACAGGCATGGGTGTTTGTGTTTGTGTTTGTGTTTGTGTGTGTGTGTATGTGTTACGGAAATAAGCGGTATGAACACAGTAAAACACAATGGTATTAACTGGGTACAACAAGGGAACTTAAAAAAAAATGTTAGTGAAACACAGCAGAGAAACAGGTAGGCAGTTACTGCAAAAGTAGCGGAACGTAGCAGGGGAACGAGTGGACAGTTACAGCAAAGATTACCACAAAATAACAGGGAAGCAGATAGGAGGCTACAGAAAATGGCAGAGAAACCAGTAGGGAGTTACAGCAAAGGTTAGCGAAATATAGTAGAGAAACAAATAGGCAGATACAGCAAAGTTTAGCAGAAAGTAACAGGGAAGCAGATAGGCAGCTACAGAAAATGGAAGAGAAACCAGTAGGGAGTTACAGCAAAGTTTAGCAGAAAGTAACAGGGAAGCAGATAGGCAGCTACAGAAAATGGCAGAGAAACCAGTAGGGAGTTACAAGAAAAATTACAAAAGGTTTATCAGAATATAACAAAGAAAGAGATAGGCAATTACAATAAAAGGACATGGAATTAAGTCAGAAAACGTTAAGTCTGACAATGTTAGTGTAAGGCAAGAATTAAATGTTAATAAAGGAGGAATAGACAGCTTTTCAGAATTTATCAATGCTAAAAAAGAGATAATTTCACATAACAATGCTCAGATACACTAGCAATTAACACAGGTGTAGGAGAAAGTTATGGTAGGACTGAAAAAATCTGATGTGTTACACTCACATGACTTTCTCTACTCTTGTACAATCTATTTTTACAAACGCCTATTCTCCATATGCTTCATGTTAATCGAGATATCGAGATGTCAATCTTATTGGTAATTTTCTTGTAGATGCAAGGAAAATATGGTAGCTTTTAAGCGATAGTCAAATATTTTAACGCTGGTTGCTATGTGGCGCATTCCATTGTCTTTGCATGTCCAGGACATAAAAAATCTGATGTGTTACACTCACATGACTTTCTCTACTCTTGTACAATCTATTTTTACAAACGCCTATTCTCCATATCCTTCATGTTAATCGAGATATCGAGATGTCAATCTTATTGGTAATTTTCTTGTAGATGCAAGGGGAATATGGTAGCTTTTAAGCGATAGTCAAATATTTTATCGCTGGTTGCTATGTGGCGCATTCCATCCTCTTTGCATGTCCAGGACATAAAAACATGAATAACGAATTTGAGAAAAAGTATAAGTATTGGAAAATTTAAGGAAATAACAAGCAATATCTCGAAAACGGTTCACTCAACAACAAAAATGTATATGATATAAGTTGTGTATTTTAACGCGATCTACATTTTGTGTGTAGTAAAATTTTGTCTATCTCTTATGGTTTACCAGTTATGCAAAAGTCGTTCACAATGAAGAATACTTTTGGAGACATTCCCAGAAATTTCGAGATATACATTTCATTTCTCATGACATTATCTTAAACATATGATATTTTCATCAAAATCGTTAGAGCCATTTTTGAGAAAATTAAAATTTTCGAAAAATGTTCCATGTAAAGGGTAGTCTGGGGTGGGGGGATTTTCTTGAAAATCTTCGTGTCGCATCTCTGGAACATACTGAACGTAAATACCAAGTTTGGTGTTTATCCGACTGTTAGGTTTTGAGTTATGCTGTTCACAGACACACAGACACACACACAGACACACACACAGACACACACACACACAGACACACACACAGACACACACACACGGACATGTTTCCAAAAATGCTTTTTTTGGATTCAGGAGGTCTCAAAACATGTATTTCCGCTGAAATCTCGGTATCGAATTTTTGGGTGGAATGCAATACTTCCCCTACTTACTATACGTAGTAGAGAAAGTAAAAAATGAATAACGAATTTGAGAAAAAGTTTAAGTATTGGAAAATTTAAGGAAATAACAAGCAATATCTCGAAAACGGTTCACTCAACAAAAGAAATGTATATGACATAAGTTGTGTATTTTAACGCGATCTACATTTTTTGTGTAGTAAAATTTTGTCTATCTCTTATGGTTTACCAGTTATGCAAAAGTCGTTCACAATGAAGAATACTTTTGGAGACATTCCCAGAAAATTCGAGATATACATTTCATTTCTCATGACATTATCTTAAACATATGATATTTTCATCAAAATCGTTAGAGCCATTTTTGAGAAAATTAAAATTTTCGAAAAATCTTCCATGTAAAGGGTAGTCTGGGTTGGGGGGATTTTCTTGAAAACCTTCGTGTCGCATCTCTGGAAGATACTGAACCTAAATACCAAGTTTGGTGCTTATCCGACTGTTCGTTTTTGAGTTATGCTGTTCACAGACACACACACACACACACAGACACACACACAGACACACACACGGACATGTTTCCAAAAATGCTTTTTTTGGATTCAGGAGGTCTCAAAACATGTATTTCCGGTGAAATCTCGGTATCGAATTTTTGGGTGGAATGCAATACTTCCCCTACTTACTAAACGTAGTAGAGAAAGTAAAAAATACCAGCGAGCTAGAGCAGTATTTTAGATTAAAATTTACACCGGATTTTACACCGTAGTGAGGAAAATCCTCAAAGGTCATGCGCTAGTTGACTTAGAAACTCTGGAAATTCCTTGTCAACTCAGAATTTAAGAAAGCATTTATATTGAGATATTGGGCGCACAGAAGTCAACAAAGTCGCCTATAATTTAACAACGGACTTTGTAACTGAAATATACATGGAACTTTGATTACGTTTTGAGATTGGCGCAAAACAGCAAACAAATTGATCCCCCATTGGAAGACAGAAATAATAGCATTGCTGATTAACCATTATAATGCTTAGTTCCTCTTCGTGCAGCATGCACTCCTATCGTGGCCGACTAGTACACATGCCCGTACTGGCTTTAATCCACTCGTTTCTATTTGGGCCAGTTTTTATGCGGAAATGCGGTTAATTTAAGGAAAAAAATTGGTTGTCTTTTTAAAAACAACTTGGATGTGAAACATAATGCATTAAAAGTTTATATTTTGCATTACGAGTAGTTGCAAACTCTCTCTATATCTAAACATGTAAGCACAATATTTTAGAATGTTTAGTATGGTATGCAATTTAAGAGTGTTAGGAGTTTTAACTTCTATGATATAAGATGTCTTCAGGAAGGTTAATTGATTAGCAATTAAATAAATAGTCTTTTATTTTTTGTGCTTATACAAAAAATAAGAATTTAAGTGAACTGTGTGGTCTTCTCATAAATTAATGTTGTGCTTTGCTAAACTATAACTTTAAAAAAGAGATTTACATCCTGTTTAATTCACACCATTATATAGTTTTTACAAAACAAAACATACAACATTAAAGCATTGTTTTTGCCAAAAATACGTGGGAAACCTGAAGCAACTTAAGAAGCAAAAATGTTCTTAAGTGATGAGATTTAAAGTTAATAACGTTTCTGGGGTCATTTCAGAAACTATTCTAAATCAAAATCCTTTGAAATGGTTTTATTTCAGTACGCCGCACAAAACCAATGCTTTAATGTGTCAAAATAATTGTTTCCTACATTTAATCTCAACTTTAACTTACACCTTTTGAAAACACATATTTTAATTTTAAAAACACAAATGCACACAAATTGTGTTACAGTAACAATGAATAAAATAATAAGTATATAAATCTGTGGCCTGAGACTACTTTTTAGCTGAATATGCGACTGGTAGGTTTCTGGAATCTAATATAAAAATTGAATAATACGTAACACAGTAAAGTCTGAATTAGTGCAGTTAAGCTCTTCGACTGCATCCTTGAACTAAAGGTTTCATTTTTAATAACCATTTAATCATTACAAATATTCAGAAATATATTTATTTCTTTTAGATTTAAAGCTTGAAATTTCTTTTATCAAAAGTATGAATACACTGGACACTTTCTCAAGATAAATTAATTTTACGCACTCCATAAGCTGACAAATGCTGTGTTAACCTATCAGGTGGTTCGATTTTAATTCATTCCATAGTTTCTGCTATAGGTTCTTAAAGCAGCAGTATCAGTAATAGTCTGTAATACTTTTCGTTGTTTATGTTAGACCTCCAATTCGTTTGCAATTTCTATATATCAGCGCCGCCGGTGTGCCAGAATTTCGTCCCGCAGAAGTTCTTTTACATACCTGTAAATCTACTAACATGGGGCTGTCGCTTTTAAGCACACTTAAAATCATCGGTCTAGGCCGGGTTTCAACCCGTGACCTTGGGATCACAAGGCCAGCGCGAACCAATTGAACCACCAGACCGACATATTGCAATTTCTAATTGGCTTCTCTCAGCACATAAGAAAATTATTAACATTGTTGCACATAAATAAATTGACAAAAACGTATGAAATAAGCCCATTTCAAGCAGCAATCTTAATCATGTTTTACTTTTTATCTTTTTATTAATGACTCATCTGTTATTTCAAGCTCTCAGTAAGGAAAGGTTTATTTTGTGGGGGGATCCCGCAAGTAGCAAAAGAAAGTCACAATAGTTAGTGTTCAAAGGCAGAATAGTTAAGACACCAGAAGCTTTGTCTGGGTTTGTCTGGAAAAGCAAGTAAATAAGCAGCAAGTCTTGTTATTATAACAAAAGCACGTTGAAGATAGGTACATACATGTAAGAGCTCGGTGCTAAGTATGCAGGTATGCATAATCAACCGGGGTTTATGGAAACTGTTGAACGTAACGAGAAAACTTTCCTTGCTCTTCTAATTCAGCGCGAACTTTCTTTTATTTGATGTGTGAATTATACAGGAGTGAGAGAAGTCTAAAACAAAATGTGAAAGGGCTGTAATATTCCTATTGGAGGATTTTCACAAAGGTATGAAGTTGCTTAAGCATAAAATGTAATTTCAACAAGGAAATCAAAAGGTTGCGTTAATTGACATAGAGTATTCAAGTTTCGGGTGATTAATGCTCGTAGCCGGTAAATTCGAAGTGCTAAGTACTAAGGAAGCCCAGAGTTACCTTCTCTGAACTCATTGTAATATTTGTGATACAAATTTAACAACAATGTGTATACAACCATCATCAGGCAAGAAATCTGAAAGGGTTAAAGTGTTTGTCCATTAGACTTGAAGAAGTGCCATAGCATCCCAAGCAAGAAATGAAACAAGTGATATGGGAATGTTATTACATTTTATGTCGTAAAATGTTTATTAATTATAAACTATCGTAAGAATTGGCTTAAATTGGAAAATAAATAAAATCGTAACATTAGGAATAGCAAAAACATATCTCAATTTAATTTTGAAAATCCTTGCCTCACAGTGCCTGAAAATATTTAATGTTTTGTATTTAATACCAAACGTAGCGAATGGATGTGCATATTTGCCATGGGAAATATTATTGTGATTTTGAGGTGCTTATATTGTTTCCTTCGTGTAAGGCGTGACTTGGCAGCAGAAAAGTGGCCCATTCGCCTAATGGACAAAAATAGAAACATAATATAATTACACTTGCTTTACCCAATTCATAAATTTTATCTATTTACTTGTACATAGTCACACTAAAATTATGCGGAATATAGCAGGTTTTGAAGAACTGTATTATACAACACGACTTAAATTTTTTCAGTAACTGTTTGTGGTACCTGCCAAAATGTTGATGTATCTACATCCCTATCTCAAGTATTCGCCCCAAATTGTACAGTGATAATCTCTGCCCCCATTTACAACAGATTTATCCTATGATATATTTTACTAAGCGCTTTAGATTTTTTGTTTGTTCCTGACCAAAACAATATCGCCAATACCATAATTCTATTTGCTTTCTTTTTTCTTACTTCCGCATTTCTTCTAATTCTTGCCAATGCCTTCTGCAAGTTTTCTAGCGCTATTTCTTCGGGTCCTCTTTTATAACAAAAATATCTTACATAGCATTACACTTCTCTTACTTCATTATTGATGAGTATCTTTACAATATACCTTATATCCTTTGCAGTACTTAATAAACATTCAATATACCTTTTTGTGAAAACAGTTTTCTTGACTAGAGCATGCTCTAAAGTTTTCCTCTCTTCATAACAAAAAATATATCTGCCTTATTTACACTTGCTAGCTGATCTATCCCTTCCGTTCTGAAATGGTCCAGAAGAGTGAAAGGAATGAACTTATGAATGAGCATTATCCTTTGTTTCCCGTTATTTTTCCTCACCCAACACAAATGATTTATGTAATCTGATTCAGATAATTCTATAGGGTAGTTAATTATATTCGAACCCACTTGTGGCCTCTCCCCACTGCGCGAGAGAGCCGGCAGTCGCCGGGAAAATTACGCCGGCAGAGGCGGACTAAAATCCTTACCTTGTAATAGATGCTGGAAATGTTGACTTCAGCTCTCAAACAGGCAGTATATCTCATGCTAATATTCTCGCTCACTCTCCAAAGCTCAGCAGCAGGAATTCTTGTGATTTATTGCACAATGTTTTCTCTAAGTTCCTGTAGTGTGCGACTATTGAAACGATACACTTTGTCTTTTAAAGAACCCCATAAATAAAAATCGCAACTTATTAGGTCAAAAGAACGGGGAGGCCACAAATCAACACTAATTATTCTGTAATCAAACACCTCTCTTATTGCATGTAATGATTCGGCAGCCATATATACGATTTCTCTTCTTCTATTAAGCGATTGCAAAATGACACACAAACACAATACACCATTAACAAAACTTTCACTTTATGCTTCAAGGTTACTTTGTATATGCTCTTTACCTGTATTCACAACAACTATATCAGATCTTGTTGTACATTAACTACTTCAATAAAAATTGTTACCTCTGCAAATTCCCTCGCTCCTGTTGTGGGTGCATGTCCCTCATTTTAAACCATACAGTTATGTTTCCATTTTCCAACACTTTCTTTCGAAGTTAATTATATACACTGTGAAAGCAATCTCAATCAATTATTACTTATGTCGTAGGCGCGGAAGTATAAGAAAAAATAACTGGATACAGTATTTCCTATAGTTATAGATAACATACCTGGTACTTCACCTTTTCCTTTATTCTTGGATATTGATACTGGGCAATGCACATTTTTTATTGGAAGTGACACAATGCTTATCTTCTTTTCTTGAAGACTTCTAAAATGCTCCTCTGAACACACTGAAACGCTAACGCTAACATTAACGTTAACATACCTATAATTTCAGATATTACTTTTGGCGATTGATTTACATCTATACTTACTGGAATTTGTTTTAAATTATGTGGTTAGCTACCTCATCCTGTTTGCTAATTATAGAGATGGGCCCTAATTGAGACAACTTCTTCTGGTCAGTACTCTGCTGGCTGCCCCTTTAAGCACTCGTATTTGGCTTCCGAATTATTTCGCATTTGATGTTCTGGGTTCGATTCCCATTTTCTCCAAATATTGGTGTTTTCCATAGTTTATATATTGACTGGGCTACTTCTCCCCCAGTGCCTAATATTTTATCTACATCGCTAGTTGTTGCTGTGGTTACAAATGGGTTTATGGTCAAAAGCTGCAATTATTTCTAACGTTTTAATGTTTACTTTTGGCTGCACAACAATTAAACCATTTCTGATCTGAGGCTCAAAATGGTTAATCAGAAATGCTATTAGTTCACTACCTTCCATTGGAAGATCCATCTGTTTGCTCTTTTGCATCAATCTCAAAATTTAATCAAAATTCCGCACATTTGAGTTATCAAGCCCACATATATTTCTGATGAAATCTCACGATCAAATTTTTGGATGGAATACAATACTTTCGCTACATACTCTACATAGAAGAGAAAGTAAAGCTTTTATAATAATAATTTGCAAAGATATATAAGTAAATGATAATGGGTAGAGAAAATTGTGGAAATGTAAATGGGGATATGCCTACAATATCTGATCTACCAAATTAGTTTAATCCAATTAGTATTTGTCTGTAATGCCAGGTTGAAAGTTTTCATTTTAGTGTAGATAGTCTTGTCAGCCATCAGAATTTTGCAACTGCAGTCAGATAAAGCTCCAACTATCCAGCTAAGCAATGTAGGTACATCAGAAGTGGTGACTGGTGCAAATTCATTCTTTCTCTAGAGCTTGTGTACACATCCTTGACAGTCTAATACAGTTTGAATGTACTGTTCTGATGGATGTAACAGTTTGGTTCCATGGAGCCTTTGTTTCATTGTTTTAGCTGAAACAAAAATATTCTTCCCCAGATCCTGAAAGATGAGTTAACTAATATACAAATTATTACCATCTTAAACAAATTTTAAAACTAATTTGAGGCTTTGTTTCTTTCAAACAGAAACTTTAATTGTCGGCCTAAACGTATCAAGCTGTACTCATCTTCACAAAGAAGTACCACAGAAAATTTGGCTTCTGGCAGATCTAAAGCAGTAACTAACATAACAGAAATGTTCCTAGAACTTCATATATAAGTAATTCTAAAAAATTATTAGGTAATTACAACCTAAAGAATTCTGTGTCACCAATGCAGGAGGAAGGAACTAATCAGTTCTGAACGTAAGAGATAAACTACCTTTTTGTTTGTTTTTGTTCGTAAGGTTCCACAGAGAGTAATATTTGACACAATCACCATACACACACACACACACACACACACACACTCTTCTAGCCCACTGTCCTCATTTCTGTACATCCCAATATATCAATATAAATGCTTTCTTAAATTCTGAGTATGATAAGGAGTCTTCCAGAGCTAATCTAAGCCAACTTAACGCGCGACCTTTGAAATTTTTCCTCACTACAGTCCGGAGAGAATTTTGAAGGCCCTGTCCACTTCCAAACACCTATTAATAAATAAGTTATAAACTTAATAAATAAGTTATGTTTTCAAAATCATAATGCTAGTTATATTGTTTATTATTAAGAAAGGCGTCGCTGAGAGAACAACATTAGAATAAAAACATGTTTTTGTGGGATGTCTGGAACGCTATTTATTACGTGTTGATACCAGCGACTGATGACGTCAGCACAGCCCAGGCAAGGCAGTCATATACATTGTTTCTACTGCCGATTAAAGGATTATACGTGAATTTCCGCTAATATACAAAGATTTGCACTGCGTGGTTTATAAACAATTTGTATATGAATTAATTCGTGGGAAGCTTTTGGGGAAAACAAAATAGACATCTCATACCTTCTTGTGTAGTAAATAAAATAGTAGCACGATTTCCAGAACCAGGTGGAAATTATACACATTTTGAAGCTGCTGCTAACCGAGCCGCTGAATGCTTCAGTTAAAGTAAACAGTAGGAACAGTAAATTTTGTATTTTGTCCCATGAATTCAAGACAAAGAAGTTTATCTTTATTGTTGATACACGTCTCCTGGCCTTTCTACGCCTCGTCTTCTGATGTTGAGGCCACAGGACTGTAGCAATACACGTGGGGTTATCACATCAATTGGAATGCTTTTTTTCACTATTTACTTCTTGTAATATGTTTGTCCGCCATTCATCACTTTTCTTTTTATACACTGACGCGACGACCCATCTCTTACCTTTCTTCAAGTATATTAGTTTCTCACCAGTCACATCTCTCCCCGTATTTTCATTGTAGTTTAAAGTATCCACTTTGTATTTAAAATTATTCCTTAAAAAATGAACACTTCTTTTTTGTTTAAAAATTGAGTTTTCTATTTATGGACGCTCTTTAACTGCTGTGGTCCTTAGAGTCCAAATCTATATTGGGCGTGAAAGGCCGCTAATTGTGCTCTGGGGCCTCTTTATCAGGCTAGAGGTTCTTTTACGTGCCGTAAATCTACGACACGGGACCACCGGCTTGGCTTCCCTTCCGAAAGAAGACATGCTAAGGATTTTTACGCCCGGAAAAATCCATCGCTCTCCGCCGGGTTTGAACCCGCGATCTTGGGAATTAGAGTCTAGCATGATAACCACTACACCATGGAGGAAAACAATTTATATTTTAATGCAACATGATGAAAATATTCTAAACTTCCAGTGTGGCAATAGTATTTCGTACTCTTTAAATCCTCTATAAATGAAGTTTCATTTATTACTGACGAAGTCTGTAATCATGCGAGTTCTTTCTTATCTTATCCAGTTTGTTTTATTAATCTGATCCTCTGTCATCATGTTTACATTTATTCATTAATTTATTTCCGGGCAAGGAGTGAATATTGCAGATGTGATTCAAATAAATTTGAACTTTTCAATAAGAACTAACTACCTCTCTCCCACAAGTTTGATTTGACCGCCATATATGATTAATATTACTTTGTTTCCATCCATGTACAAGCTCTGATTTTCTTTCAAAGATGTAAAGATTTGACCATGTGCCATACTCAAACTCATGCGCTATGTTAGGAAACTTTTTACGTATTAACTTTATTATTCCACGATGCCTGTCAGGGAGAAACAGGTTGTATGCTTAGTCCTTTAGATACGAGACGAGTGATTAAGGTTTCACACGCCGGTTTTTCTAGCTCTCCAGTAATAGTATCTTTCTGCAACACAACAAAATCCAAGATTTTTGTATTGTTATGTTCATTATCGAATACGTTACATACTTGACACAGAACCCAGCACCATCATATTGGCAATCACCTTTTATTCAGTCTTCGTTCGTAGTAATTTCGAACTGTTCATCCCTGTTTTGACCCCACAGATTCCTAATTCCGGACCGCTGTATACTTTTACTAATATATAAAATGCTTGGTGTCCCAGAGTCGCTAAATTTATTGTTTTACAAAAGCGTTTCATTTTACATATAGAGACGTAGCTAATCTCAAGCACAAAAAGGATTGCCTTTTCAAAGGTTCCTGCGAACATCAGACATTTCTATGATCTGCTACGTGTTCAGTTTCAACTCTTAAGCATGGTCCCCTACATGAAGGTTTCATAGTTGTAATCATCTTATCACATTCTTTACAAAATACAAAAAGTTACAGAAGACATTCTCAAATGAAGAAAAAAGTTTTATTCTTCATTTCTTCCTTTCCGACAAACACATCACTTTCCAATTTCTCGTCCGTGTAATCATAGCCATCACCCGATAGTGTGAATGGTTTGTCTGAAGTCGAAGTGACATAATAATCCTCACTTTCAGCTTCAAGATATCTGTAAGTATATATTCATGCCCCATTTCACACTGAACGGCAATTTCGAACTAATCTTTATGTTGCTGTGTTTGTTCACTGTCGGACTTTTCTTGATTTTCATCTGGTTCACATTGACTTACATTTTCACAACTAACTCCGCAATATGGAAACTAGTACTTTGGTTCCGAAACGCCTTCATGTATAATTTTCTTATTTCTGAGATAAGAACTGTCTATGACGAATCTAATTCCTTCTGTCCCCTGGATTCAGAGAAGGAACAGCATTCGTTTTTAAAACTCTGCGTAATTTACTTTTAAGAAGAGAGGATTTTAATACCCAAGATTGCTCATAATCCTTCAGTAAAATGGACAGAGCATACATGAAAAAATTGCTTGCAGTGAAGTCTTCGCGATTAATCTTTCAACCACGCATTATATCGCCCCACGATCTTTCTTTCCTGGAGAATTTATGAAACTTTACATTACTGCTTTGACTATGTTCAGAACAATTATTACACCCAAACACACAACACACAGTTATAGTATTACAATAATGGGCACAATGCACTGCAATACTGTAACCATGTTACGAGAGCTGTGTGCGCTACAACTGAATGTCAGGATGCTGTGTTGGGCAAATGTGACGTCAGCGCAATATGTTGGGAAAACTTCAACACAGGATTGCTGGAGAACTAGTCATTCTACGTCATTCGGATTTTCTACGCACTTATTTTGAGAAATTGATCTTTCAATTGACAAGACTTGAAATTTAAGTGGACAGGACCTTTAATCTTAAATACTGCTCTAGCTCCCTGCTATGCTTTTTCGCACGATCGTCCTTAGTTTCGTCAAAGTTGGCGGAGTCAATTCATTCAGCAAAAGTTACGGCCAGTGTTGTGAGAGCAAGTAAACTGTGGAACTACATTACATGCACATTAAGGTTACACTGATTACTATCATTATTGCAGGCAGGAGAATGACTTTGCATCCGGTGTCAAGCAAGATTTTCTGAAATTCACTACCTGATTTTTCATTACATTTTTTCTATTTCTAATCTATGCATGTTGTATTTGAATTCTACCATATCACTATCATGTCCAGTATTCAGAGATTGGATTACATCCAGTAATCAAAGCTTGGTTTTCCTGAGGTTTCTGTTTGTGTTGTATTAAGAATATGCTTTACTTCTAACAATTCCACATTTATTCTGTCTTCTAAGCTTTTTTCTGTCCTAGCATAACTTTTTCGTATATCAGTGTTAACTGCTGTTGTACCCAAGCAACGGTATGTGAAAGTATTCCTATCCAAACACTGATAAAGTGTAACAAAATAGCTATTTCTCCTTTATTAACATTTACGAGAATTAAAATAAACGAAAAGAATAGCAAACTGTCAAACCAGTAGAAAAAAAAATAAGACATACATAAAAATCTCACACCAACAATCTCAGTCTTGATGTTTGCTATATTCTGCTAATTTTCTTGTAATTTTTGTTGTAAATCCCTAACAGTTTCTCTGCTATTTTCTATAACTACTTATCTGCTTCCGTGTTATTTATTAACCTTTTCTGTAACTGCCTACTTGTTTCCCTGCTATTTTCTGTTAGTGCTTACTGTTTCCCTGCTATTTTCTGCTAATCTTTTCTGTAAATGCCTACTTGTTTCCCTGCTATTTTCAGTTAGTTAGTATCTGTTTCCCTGCTATTTTCTGATAATATTTCCTGCAACTGACTACTTGTTTCTCTGCTATGTTCCACTAACCTTTCCTTTAACTGCCTCCTTGTTTCTCTTCTATGTTCCAATAACTTTGCTGTCACTGCCTACTGGTTTCTGTGCCATATTTTGTAACTGCTTATCTGCTTCCCTGTTGTTTTCTGCTAATCTTTGCTGTAACTGCCTGCTTGTTTCTCTGCTATGTTCCACTAAACTTTACTATAACTGCGTACTGGTTTTTCTGGCGTTTTCTGTAACTTTCTATCTGCTTACCTGTTATTTTCTGCTAACCTATGCTGTAACTGCCTACTTGTTTCTCTGCTATGTTCCACTAACCTTTACTGTTACTGACTACTTGTTTCTCTGCTATGTTCCACTAATCTTTGGTGTAACTCCCTATTGACTTCTCTGCTATGTTCCACTAATCTTTGGTGTAACTCCCTATTGACTTCTCTGCCATTTTCTGTAACTGCCTATCCGCTACCCTGTTATATTCTGCTCACCTTTGCTGTAACTGTCTACTTGTTTCTCTGCTTTGTTCCACTAACCTTTACTGTAACTGCCTACTTGTTTCTCTGCTTTGTTCCACTAATCTTTGGTGTAACTCCCTATTGACTTCTCTGCCATTTTCTGTAACTGTCTATCCGCTTACCTGTTATTTTCTGCTAACCTTTGCTGTAACTGTCTACTTGTTTCTCTGCTTTGTTCCACTAACCTTTACTGTAACTGCCTACTTGTTTCTCTGCTTTGTTCCACTAACCTTTACTGTAACTGCCTACTTGTCTCTCTGCTATGTTCCACTAACCTTTACTGTTACTGCCCACTTGTTTCTCTGCTATGTTCCACTAACCTTTGGTGTAACTCCCTATTGACTTCTCTGCCATTTTCTGTAACTCCCTATCTGCTTCCCTGTTATATTTTGCTAACCTTTGCTGTAACTGCCTACTTGTTTCTCTGCTATGTTCCACTAACCTTTGCTGTAACTCCCTACTGGCTTTTCTGCCATTTTTCTGTAACTGCCTATCTGCTTCCCTGTTGTTTTCTGCTAACCTTTGCTGTAACTGCCTACTTGTTTCTCTGCTATGTTGCACTAACCTTTGCTGTAACTGCCTACTTGTTTCTCTGCTATGTTTCACTAACCTTTGCTGTAACTGCCTATCTGCTTCCCTGTTATTTTCTGCTAACGTTTGCTGTCACTGCCTACTGGTTTCTCTGGCGTTTTCTGTAACTGCCTATCTGCTTTCCTGTTATTTTCTGTTAACCTTTTCTGGAACTGCCTACTCGTTCCTCTGCTATGTTCTGCTAACCTTTGCTGTAACTGCCTACTTGTTTCTCTGTTATGTTCCACTAACCTTTGCTATAACTCCCTATTGACTTCTATGCCAGTTTTTTGTAACTGCGTATATGTTTCCTGTTATTTTCTGCTAATATTTCCTGCAACTGCGTACTTGTTTCTCTGCTATGTTCGCTAACCTTTGCTGTAACTACCTACTGTGGTCATTAAGTACCGTTGCCATTGCTGATTGGATTATTTGCACTAAACATATTGCTGGTTTTCCTCTGTTGCTGTGGTCCTCCGTGGACTAGTGGTACCGTGCTAGCCTCTAGTTCCCAAGGTCGCGGGTTCAAACCCGGCGGAGGGCGATGAATTTTTTCGGGCGTAAAAATCGTTAGCACCTTCGGACAGGTGGTCCCGTGTCGTAGATTTACGGCACGAGGCCTCTGAGCAAAATTACCGGTGTTTCACGCCCAATATAGAATGGGACGCTAAGAACCATAGTAGTTAAAGAGCGTCCATAAATAAAACTCAATTTCATTTCAATTTCCTCTGTTGCTGCGAAGCAGCTACAACAAAACAATCTCTTTCCCCCATGTCATTGTTGCTTGCCTCAGCCATGTTAACAAAGGTTTTGTCCTAAGCAACATGCAAACTGGCAAAGACAATATAAACTATACAGATAATTGTCACTGCCCTACTTTTACTGTTTATGTTGCTGAAGTGCTGGTCTCAATATGGTTCCTTCTGTGATGCGTTTTGATCCTATTGTCGATGCATACTCTCTTTACTTCAACCATGCCGGGACCCGCTCGGAGTTTCGCTAGATTTAGTATAAATTCTCGCCTTGGCATCTGGACGTCTGAGGTTCGAAGTTGCGCCGGTTGCTGTCTCTGCTTGAAGATGCTGTATATTAAGACTATCTCTACGCCTTTTATATCAGGAATGAGTGAGAGCATATAATATAATCACGTATTTGTTTGTTTATTCCAGTCGTAAAAGGAGGTTAGCCAATTTAGTTCCCTTAATTACATATTCGCACTTTTTCTGTTTTCATAACTCTCTCCCGATACCCCGTTCTTTGTAATAATTAATGGAAAGCTAAACTCATTCTCGTCACATGATATCTCTCAACCCTCTCCACATAACGTGTCGTAGGTTCAGCACATCGCTGTTAAGAATCCAGAGTTGAGTAAGCTGCCTGGAAAAAGTTATGCTTTTTGTATGAAAATGCCTTTCGTGTATTTTAGGGAAACGTTTAACGAAAGCAGCTAAAGCACACTTGTTTAAGTTTCAATGAAGCAATAAACGAAAATAAATGCTTAATTTTAGTGTGTACTTAATATAAAAACCAAATAGATACAGTGTGTTTTAGACACAAAATAACTCAGATGCTTATACGACTGTTCAGTGAGAACAAATAAATTAAAATAGATATTTTAAGTAACGATTTAAAGAACTGCTGCAAAATAAAGTAAATAATGAAATTTAATTATGTAATAAGCCGAATTGACAAATGAACATTCAATAGGTGGAAATAGACCCGATGTACAATTTGAGTAATAATATTTACAACGAAATTAAGGCCTACAGCTAGCGGGCGAGAAGTACAGAAGGCTCCAAATGTTTTCCGGTGGACCAGGGAGTGTAGAAGAAGAGGAGGAAGGAATACCTTCTCGACTAGTAATGCCTGGATATAGCCTACAGTAAGTGCCTGTATCGTCTCAAAGGTCACATTTACTTTTGTGTATGCTCGTATAATTCAGTGACATTACTAATAGGAAAGAAGACAAAATTTTTCTCTCTACTAGATCTATCCAAGCGCAATAAATTAAAATTTTCTTTATATAATATGTTGTTTAAAAACCAAATATTGCACTATTTATGCGGGTGCTACAGAGGTTTAAGATACACGATCAGCAATTTTCTTGAGAAACAAGGCGCACATAATTTATATCTTGTTTTTAAAGTTTGTTGTTAGTAGCAGTAGTAGTAGTAGTAGTGGTGGTAGTAGTAATAAATAATAATAATAATAATAATAATAATAATAATAATAATAGTTTCATAATTTCCACGCAAAGGACTTTCTACACGAATTCTGACAGCAGAGGGTATTTATTATCTTGAATATAAGTATATTTTTCTTTTAATATTTAGATATTGAACACAAGTTTTATCGCTATGTGTGTAGTTTCATACAGTTGGCACATTCAATTCTGATAGTACTCAAGTAACGTTTTTAAAACACGGAAGAAAAAGTAATATTAATGTCAAACTGTTGAAGCAATTTGAGCACAATGAAGTGCAACATTCAGTTTTCTTCAATATGAGATATATATGATATACATTTTTTATTTGAAACATCATTCCCCCTTATACACCTCACAAGGCAAAGGGAGAAAAACCGTGGCAACAGTATAGTGGACATAGAGTAAAAAATAGCTATTCTATTTAAAAGGAGAAAATGTTAATCGATACGAGGAAACAACGTTTAGCGCAAAATATGCAGTTTCTATATAGCTGTTTTATTCGGTTTTTATAACATTTCAAAATAGTGGCACGAAAGTGGTGTTAAAGCATGATGTGGTTTTGTTGCAATTGGTTCATTTGTAAGCACTCTATTCTAAAAATTCAGTTGCTTTCAAAAGTAAACATGCTTTCAAATTAAAAATCCGAAGAAGAAAAAAAAGGGAAAAGAAGCTTCGAAAATAATATACGGTGTTAGACTTAGATACTTTATATTATGAATCACGTTCTGAATTCTTAAAATGCTTCTCTTTTCTGGTCTAGATTGGAACGCAATGTATAACGGAGAGGACTCGTCACAGACCCAGTGAATGGGGATATTGCGCCTGTGCCCCTCGGGGGGGGGCGCCCCGGGAGGGAGGCAAGAGGTGAGAAACACCGGCCGGCCGAACCAGGGTTGGCAGCACAGCAATGACGGAATCCCTACAGTTTCCAGATTGAGACGCCACAACAGTTGGGCAGACAAACTGGGAACCCCGCCCCACACACAGGATCCTACTCCCCAAGGGGCGGACCGTATAACCCGGCAACCAGTCGAAGACCGAGAGATGGATAAAGTTCCACAGAGAGCATCCTTTTTTCCTGTCACGCCGCACCGGAATACCATCGCCGACACCTCCATCCCTGAAACAGACCTAACGGGGTTAGAGATGCATGCAATGAGGAATGGAACCATATAGAGGGACAGGAAATTCGGGGGCTGAGATAAACCACTCCAGCATTCGCCTGACGACCCGGTAAAATCCCCGAAAAAGCCCAAGGTCAGAGTGGGCGGTCGCGGGGAAGCAAACCAGGGACCTCCCGAATGCAGTCGCACGCGTTACCACGGCGCCACCTGAACGGAACCTGGAAGATCCGTAGTTCAAATCCTGGCCATGCCATTGAATTTTTCAGTCTGATTCTACCTTACCAACCTTGTGCTACACACGGCTTGTGTGAA
The DNA here is from genome assembly GCA_030765065.1 of Deroplatys truncata. Lineage (NCBI taxonomy): Eukaryota > Metazoa > Arthropoda > Insecta > Mantodea > Mantidae > Deroplatys > Deroplatys truncata. The sequence goes on along the minus strand of CM060978.1, from coordinate 166,037,914 downwards.
AGAACAATTAGTGACTTCTTGTTAATTGAGATACACTGTCATTACACTCTTAAAAACTCCATTGTAAGTATAAGAAGAATACAGCAGCTAAAACGATCGTCAACATTTTATGTGGTGCCTTTGAAATTCCACGCTCTTTGCATTACCGCGAGAAAAATCTAATGAACTGCATTCACGTAACTTTCTCTTCCCACCTATCTTCAAATTGTTTTTAGTAAATCTCGTTTTTCTATCTAATTATTTATAATCCAGATAAACTTTCAATTCACATTTAGCCCATCTCTATGGCGTGGCGTTCTGCCTCGCATTCAAGAGGTCCCGAGTTCGAATCTCAGTTAGAGTGAGTTACCTGGATAAAGCTTTTCCGGGATTTTCCCTTTTCCTGAGAAGATAAATGTCACGTAACTCAAAGCTCTGGGGACCTCGAGCGCATTTGAATATCATTTTAACCATTTCGGCCCTTCACCGACCGTAATGGCTTGCCAGTTAAACGACGTTAATCAAATACCACAAAAGTTCACATTTACATATTTGGTTGTAGGATACGTAAGTAGAGCGATAGTCACATTTTCAAAAAACATGTCACAACGTGAAGCTTTGAAATGCTATGCTGTTTGTATGACCGCGACAAAAACGAAACAAATAGCGACTTCCCAGTTACAAAAAGTATTCAAACCAATAACAAAAAATATCTGGGAAATAGTTAACTTCGTATAATATATGTGTCACAAATGCTTTAACGAGGTCCGCATTTCTTGTGTAGTAAAACTGTGTCCATTCTTTACAGTTTATAAATTATACAAAAGTCACTCGGAATGAAGATTTGTGAGGCTCTTCTTAGAAAATTCAAAATAAATATTTCGTTTGTCATGAAAATATCTTAAACAGAGTGTTTTTTTATCAGAATTGTTAGTCATTTTTGATAAAATAACAAACTTCGAAAGTTTTTCCATATAAAGGGTTGTTCGGGATGGGGGAGACTTTCTTGAAAATCTTTGTGTGATATCTTTGAAAGATGTTGAACTTACGTATCAAGTTTGGTATTTCATCGACTTTTCGTTTTGGAGTTATGTTGTTCACTGATACGCAGGCATACGGAGATTTTTCTATAAAATATGTGTTGCATACAGATGATTTTCTCTACTCACTCTTCTACAAACTATTCTTGCAAAGCTTATTTTTGCATCTATTTCATATTAATACAGATAAACCTTCATTACTTATTTACACATTTCGTTGTAGATATAAGTAGAACATATTAAGCTAAAACGACAGACAAGTCCCTCAAAGCTGATGGATGTGATAGCTTTGGATTGGATTGGTTTATCTTGATCCTCATAGAGGATATTGTGCCTACGCCCCACGAGGAGGTGTCCCCGGGAATGAAGGATGATGCGAGAGGAGACACGGGGCGGGAACGGAATCGAACCCACGACCTCCCGAACGCGGGCCATTGTTTTTCAACATGTTGCACTTTAACATCAATACATTTTGCATTCGCTGAAACCAGTCCTTAAAGCAATGATACCTCTCTTCCTGAGGCACTTCAGAAATCAGGTTAATATAACGTTCCACTGCTTCATCAATGACGAAAAAGTGATGCCACACATTTTATCTTTAAATTTTGTAAACTAAAAAAAATCACAAGGTGCTAGATCAGGGTTGTATGGTGGAGGGTAAACAGAATATTTGTGTACCAATCGGCAGTAACGGTACGTCTTTCTTCTAATGCTATAGTAGCAATATGGCTCGTTTTAGAAAAAAAATAGCAACCCTCTTCTCAACAGCTCGCGAATTCGTTGGAATTTTGTAGGCTTAGGTTCTATTTGAAAGTCCCATTGAATCGATTGACTTTTGTTTTTCAAGATCATAACAATAGATCATAAGTAAGGATATTCCAAACCAAATGTAGTGTCGGTTTATATTTCTTCCAAAGTTTTTATTTACCAATCTATGCGTTGTGGTTTTTGAGTCAGTTTATGTGGAATCCATCAACAACAAAGTTTTTTTCACGTCTAACGGTTGATGTAAAATGTTTCGGATTTAAATCATACCAGTGCCCAATGTCGCACGAATAATTTCATAAAATGCGATCGATCTTCTTCAAGCGTTGCTAAAACAGCGACAATTATTTTCATCAGTAACAGCAGTTCTTGGGCGTCCTTCACGAAATTCATCACTAAGAAAATCCGACCTCTTTTGAATTCGCTATACCAATTACAAATTGTTGGATTGGATAGGGTTTCTTTGCCAAATGCATTTCTAAGCCGATCTTCACATTATTTAGGTGTTAATGAGGATTTAAAATCGTAAAAAATCATAACACGGAAATGTTCTGTACTCAAATTAATTTCTGCGTGAACACAAAATCTTGAAATGATGATAATTAACTATTAGAGCAAATCAAACAACCTACACGGCAATAAACTCACAAACATAAACAACTTTCATTTGTTTTTAGAAACATGGCATTCTAAAAACCTTCAGTATCGCCTACGTAATAGAGTCCTCATTCATGCATTCCTCATTGCAGTGAGTACTCAAATTTGTAAGACAACACATCTGTCTGTAGTCCTGGGCGAGATGGCTCCACAGTAACGCGTGAGGCTCTCATGCACGAGGTTCCGGGTTCGACTTTCGTCGACCGGCATTCTAATCTTGGTCACCAATGTACTATGTTTATCACAATTTAAGAAGACATATTACGAATAAAATACCAATATGTAATCCCAGCGCTTGATAAAGCCATTAAAATACATGGAAGTATTGAATTCGAATTTAAATGCTTTATTTAATAATAAAAATAATTAGGATATATTCTTAGTTTGAACGAATTATATTAAAGGAAATTTGAGCTTTTAGGTTCTTCTTTAGCCATTTGCACTTCCTCTTCTTGTGTTAGGAAACAATCTTGCGTTCTGCATTTTCTTTTCTCTCATGCTAGATATTGTCTTTCTCCTTTTTCTATTCCTGGTTAACACATTCCTGGTTATTTCATATCTAATTATTTCATGTTCAAAGCTTTTCACGCTTCTTTACTAGATTTACTATTTAGGTATTATCTTTTTGTTTTGCACAGAATAACCCACTTCTAAGATTAAAGCAATTTCTCTTCGATATCACAATTTCACGCGTTCCTATATTCTTAACTTTGTTTATCCTTGAAAGATTGATGCAGTTAAAAGATTACTGGGCAGAAAATTTCTTTTGGTGTTTCGATAGCCGATGAAACAGCAGTTTTTGTATTATCACCGGAAACAATATAGAGAATAATAAATCAAATCGATATCATTGCACACCTTGCCTACATCTGCAGTTTAGCATGTGTGATTTTCTCTTCTCTTTCTCTTTCATTTACATTCTTCCCTCTTTCACTCACTCTCTCCCACTCTTCTTCTCTCATACTCTCCCTTTTGCTTTCCACTTTCTCCTTCTCTCGCCGTCTATCTCTCTCCCTGCCATGTGCGCATTAATAATATTAACAAAAAAGATGTTTTTAAATCAGATAAATCAAATCCTTCTTGGCTATTTTTGAAAGTTTTATATAATAGGTAACTAAAAGGTTTAATTCTACACAAATATGACCCTTATACTTTCAATCTGACCGAAACTGTAGTTATTTTATAGAATCAGAAAAGGATCGAAAAATAAAATGCGCCTAAGTGCTTTATGTATAGTCCGATGCGACAAAACGTGCCGATGCTTCCTACAACGTTTTTCTTTATTTAATGTTGGCAGAATTCCCTCACCAATTGAGTTTCACATGTGCTAATGTAAACAAAGTGGGTGGCAAAAAAGTCGGAAACGGAAGCGTTTTTCCTGAATAGCTTCAAGGTACTCGCCAGACACTCCAGTCCACCTCTTATTGGTTTAATGATAAACTTCAGACACTGAAACCCTAATCAATGGTAGATTTCTGGCTCAGGAGCGAAGGAAGTCGGGGGAGAGGTAGGACTATTGTATGACAGACATTCATGTTTATCTTGTAGAGCTTACAAGCCATAAGATAAGTCAAAATCACAACTTAAAATTAAGTGGATGCAAATAGTAAGATTACACTTTAAATACAAGTAGGTAATTAATAAAGCGAAGTGGTTGGTTGAAATTTGTTTGTAAAGAATTTCCTCTTTATTATAGGTATACGTCAGTTGAAACGATTGTTGCCATTTGGACAACAAACCGAAAATTATTGTCCCTAACAAGCAAGGTTATAGCATAGCGAGGGTTGCTGAATTGTGGAGTATTTTGAGGCAGTATTAATATATACAATGTAATAACAATTATTGTATTATGTTTATATTATTATGTACATGTATAATAATGTTATGTGAATGTAATAAGTAATTTAGCAATGTAGGAGCTGTGAGAATAGAGGCCGAAAGTTGCTAACAATAAGGTAACTTTGAGGCAATAATGAATTTGAAAGTTCATTAATGCTACTATTAATTCTTGGAACAATAATGTAATATTTAAAATAGTTTATAAACAGCCAATCAACAATCATAAAAGCTGAAAGTTAAATAAAATTTTCGTTTTGGAGTAAAATTAGCCAATCAGAGACTTGAAATAGAGAAATTTACACATTTAAGCGGTAAATGCCAGTTGCTAGTAGACAGCGTTCCCAACCGAACGCTAGATGCGTTCCCGAGCAGCTAAATACGTATTCAGTGTGAGACATAGAAAATTCATTACGGCGATAATATTATAAAGTTTACGTGTTAAAAAGTGCAAGTAATTAATAAATAATCCCACAGCTCTCTATAAGTGAAGTGTTATTTAATCGTGTGAAGGATTAATAAACGGAGTGAAGTAAAAGTTATAATTTGTGTAAGCCTACATTCTTTAGCCGCATCACCCCCTGCTAAGAGATACATGTTTCTACAAATTACTACTGACGCAGCCGAAGCAAACATAAATATATATATAATGTTTAAGATACAAAGTTGATTCCTAAACGTTGGGGTGAAGGCCATCGAAAAGTGAACGTTGGGGCAAAGGACACCGGAAACTTTGTACCATACGTGGGGTAGTTACTTCATCAAGTTTGGCTCCAAACAGTGGAACTACAAAACAATACAACTCCTCCTTCAACTTCAAGAATAGCGTCAAACTGGTGGTTACTGGACACGCAAACCAGGTGACGTGTTTCATTATAAATGCATCATGCAGTCCGAATGGAACCAGAAGCTTCAAAAACATATCACAATAGGATACAAAGCAAAATCAAAGCACATGTAAAGAAAACAGTTTAATAAATAAAATTTTCAACGGAGATAAAGATGTATTTTACTTTTAATAACAATCATTTTCTAGCTTAGGGCATTACGAGTTATTATATTATTGTTATTTTTATTATAATATTACCTTCTATTAATAGTATTTGTTTGCAAAGGAACAAGAGCAAAAGACATATTGATTTTGATTTATAAAATATCACAAACAAGCATGTTAAGGAACTGATTTATACGAAATGAACCACCCGAAACGATAAAGCATTACAAAAGGTTGCAAACAGAGCATTTTCGCATTACTTGAAAAGGGTTGCTAATTTCCTTTATATTACTGTTCTTGCAAACTCTGGTAATAACATTTATTCATGATAATATTAATTCCGAATTAACTATGGAAATGTGAAATCGCAATAACAAATTCGCTGCCATTATCAGGATTCGAATAACTGGTCTTCAGCTCCTCGTACCGTGTCCCGCAGTTTGTGCTACGATGTCAATATGACACCTCATGAATTTCTTCATGTGACTCCAATTTTCCGGGTAAAACACAAGGCATCCTTAACTTCTCTTGAGATAACATACCCCAAGTTAAATACCTTTTCATTGTGGTTCCGCCTTTCCAACCTACAAAAGAGCAATTAATAAAATTATGTTTTCAACGAATCTAAAACTGCCTTGGATCCTAGCCTCTGGTGTACATCCGTCATCGAGAAAAAAGACTATGTAAAAGATGCCAATCCACTTGGGTTGCTAGTACTAGGTGTGGAGCCAGGGGATCCCTTACCAACTTAAGACGTAGTTCATTATATTGGTTTTTCTTTTACACCCAAGTGTACATTAAAATCGGTAACAAGAAACTGCTTAAATTCTTACAATTAATTTTGTCGAAAGTAAGAAATTTTAGAAACATTATGCATATGAAGGCTTCCTGTTGTTTTCAGAATGATCAACACTAAATGTAATACGAGTTTTATTTCTTGTCCCATCTTGTCCAAAGTAGCTAAAATGGCACATTTCCTAATTTTCTATGCATAATCTAAAGCATGTTATATAATTATAATTTTTATAAGGAACGGTTTGACCATTTTTGAACGAAGAGGTTAAAAGGAATTGTAAAATAATCAAACAAGAATATGAACAACCGTTCGTATGCCCTTCTCCTTCTACCCCTCTCTCTCTCTCTCTCTCTCTCTCTCTCTCTCTCTCTCTCTCTCTCTCTTATAAAGTACAATTTTTTATGTACGTTACCACATTTAACATCCGTTATTTATCCAGGATTACCAGTGAAATTTTTGTTGAAATCAATATGTGGAATAACAGAGGAGGTATTTCCTTTTCCATTGTTGAAGCACTCTATTCACTTCTTCAGGCGCTACATCAGTGTTCAGACGGCTTAACATAATGGATAAGGGAGTTTCTGGAGCAACCCACAAGTTTCATAGGAGTACGCTCTGACATTAGAACTGGGTACCTATATAAAGAAGACAAGCAGAGAAGAGTTATCTTTAATTCAGATCGTTTCTAGGATAGGCGACTGCTAGTCAACTGCGACGAAGAAGTTCAAGCGACTATTAAATGCCCAACTAGTTAGCAAGCGAATAAAAAAGAAACAAGAGGAAGAAAAAGAAGAAGCAATAGCGAGTTATTCAGTTTGAACCTCATAAAAACTGCTGGTGTGTGGGGGCTAGTAAAGCTAGAATCACTTCTCGAACTGGACACAGCAATTTAGTTATTCCTTACCGGATTGAAAACTTAGTTTCAATCAAATTACAGAGTCGAAGCATCAAGCTCCGATATTCATTCACATTGGTCTCGAAATTATGTCCACGAAAGAAATTAAGTGAATAAGAAACAACTAAGAACTGTCGTTACATTCAATTACGTCTAAAATCTTGTTTTCCATTCTTCTAGCTTATCTCGCATTATCTCATGAAATGCTCTGAAAGGGTAATCTACCTGAGCCATTTGTTCAAGTTTGTAAAATTGTAAAGCAATGATATACTTTTATCCATCGGGCACGATGGCTCCTCGGTGTGGGAATGTTCTCATTCGGAAAGTCTCGGGTTCATTCCTGTCGACCGCTCACTCTGACCAAGGGATTATCGTGGTTTTCCCTGGTCGGTAGGCGAATTCTGGGGTGGTTTCTTATTTATCATAATATTCTTTCCATCATCTTCCTTCCATTCTTTCCCTTCATCCTTCAGGTGTGCTTCTAGGTTTCGTGGCATACGGCGGTGCCGAAGAAATGGCGCGGATGTTTTCTCAAAGGACAGCACACTAGAGGGCAGCTTGGTCGACAGATCGTTCGTCGCCCTCTCTAGGTGGCTACAGCAACAATTTCTGAGATTGTTAGAGACTACCGTTCTGTGGCCTGTAGCCTATTGTAGTTCCTTCACTTAATCTCTTTCTCCTGGGGGTGTTAAACACAGTAGACCTACATAAGTCGCAGAGCGCGAGGTGTCCACCTCCGCTGTAAGCTACATATATAACCTACACTCATATCTTCTTTACCACCAAAAGCGAAAAGGAAGAACATCTTTTAGCAATTTCGTGCAGTTTGAAGTAGGCTTTGTTTCTTAAAGTTGCTGTAAGATCATACTGCACAGTATGAAACATTGTCAACGGAAGGCAGCACAGAAGAAAACGGCATTGCCCTTTTCCTCATAAGATTTTTACAGCTTTTTCTTTTATTCCATTCAAGATTTCTTGGTTTTATTTCATAGAATGAGCAGGGAAAGGGGCGAGGAAGAATAAGGCACACTTTTATTACTTAGATGTGATGCCATACGTATATATTACACTGCAAAGTAACTTCATAAAACCTTTCACGGAGTGAGCTGTTTAAGGCAAAATAAAATATATAGAAAATTTCGCTATAAAGTTGAACGTTACAGTTACACTGATTTACTGTCTATCAATTTAGTTATTTAATGTTTGCTTTTTAAACTCCAACATTACATTACAGAGTTTTAGAATCGGGACTAAAATTATAAATTGTTATTTTTTTGTGGTAGAGAAATTAAGGGGAGGATGATGGATAACATGTTTAAGCTGCTTTCGTAATGTTTGGTGTAAACATATACCGGGTGGAAATAATATGTAATTCTTCCTCTTAAGAGATTAGTCCATCTACAGAGATGCACTCAAATTATAATCTGGCTTTACACTGTAAACGATTGTTTTAGCAGAAAAGAATTCGTTTGCCGCGCATTCTGCGCATGCTCACCTGCGCATACGGAACATGTAAGACTAGTCTTACTGGAATATATTCAGAACAGCAAGTAATCTGGATTTTTGCTTATCTTCACTTTATTCCATAATTACTCGTTTCGTCATAATCGTCTTGTATAAATCATAATAAACTCTGGAGTTACAACGTCGCAACAGCTGCTGAATAACTAACTACGAACACGCACGACACGGTTTTCGTTAATTCCGTTATAAACATCATTACCAAAATGTTATATCGTGTCTATTTCCTCCTATTGAATGTTTACCTATCAGTCCGGTTTACTACATATTTAAATGTAATTATTTATTCGCTTTTACTGCAGTTCTTAAATCGTTACCTGAAATATCTATTTTTCTTTATTTGTTCTCACTGAATAATTCTATAAGCCCCTGAACTATTCAGCGTCTAAATGATACTGTACCTATTTGGTTTTTACACAAAATGAACACTAAAAACGGTTTTTTTTTCGTTATTTGGTTTCATTCAAGCTTAAACAACCGTGTTTTACTTGCTTTCATTAAATGTCTCCCTAAAATGCACGAAGGAATAGTCTTGGGAGATAAACACCACGAGAAAAAAACTATCATTTCTATAATGCAGTAATGACTTCACAGCGACATTGGAGAAACAACGTGATTTATACTCTGCGGTGCACCTAAGCTTACCTCTCAGTGCGATTTTCACACCCACCTACAACGTAAAGTGTGTTATTGTCAAACCTCTCTGTAGCTATTCTGAAGTCTTTTCTACAAATCTAGATAGCGACAAAGTGTTGATAAATGTTTTCAACCATGAGGACTATTGCTCTTTTAAAGGATGACATTCAGAAAGCTGTATTTTAGAAGGAGTTGTATCGTATTTCAAATGTTGGGGAGCCGAACTTGTAGTAGTTGCTACCGCACGTATAGTAAACAGTTTCCGGTAGCCTTCGCCCCAAATGTATTTTCAGGTGGCCTTTGCCCAGGTTTAAAAAATATTATTACTGTTTCTTTAAATATTATATATTTATGTTTTCCTCGGCTGCGTCAGTATTTGTTAGAGACACGTTTCGCTTAGTAGGGTTGTGGTGCGACAAGAATGTAGGGTTACACAGATTATAATTTTACTTCACTCCTTTTAGTAATACTTGATATGATTTAAATAACGTTTCACTGATATAGAGAGGTGTGAGATTATTTAATTAATTACTTGCACTTTTTAACACGTAAAACTATTTTTCGTCCCACACGAATATGTATTAAATCTCTGGAGGACACTTTTAGCATCTGGTTAGTAACGCTGTCTGCAACCAACTGAATTGATTTCAACCGTCTAAACTTGTAAATTTCTGTATTTCAAGTCTCTGATTGGCTAATTCTACTCCAATAGAATACCTTCGTTTAACTACAGCTTTTTGTAGTTGTTGATTGCCTATTTTTAAACTGTTTCAAAATTTACATTATTGTTGCTCCAATAATGACTAGTAGCAATTAAACTTTCAAATTCATTATTGCCTCAAGGTTACCTCATTGTTAGCAACTTTTAACTTATTCTCACAGCTCCTACATTATTAAATTATATAATGTATTCATATAACATTATTACACATGGATACAATAATATAAATATATACAATGATTGTAATATACACTTTTTATATATTGTTAAATACACATATTGCTTTAAGGCGGGCTGTTATTGAATATATTTTTAATTAGACTGAAATGATTTAAGTGTTAGAAATACTGCCTCAACATTTATAACCCTCTAGCAGATAGGATAAACAAGCAATAGTTTAGCAAAGTTTTATTGCAATAAACCTCTTGGTTTTTGAGCTATTAAAGGCATGTTCCCAAATGTTGATGTTTAAAAATTGCACTTCGTACCATTATGTTTGGAATATTAATTAATGCAAATTAAAACAGACGGAAATGATCCTGAAACTTCTAGCTTTAGTTCTATAGTAAATAGCTGTAGATATCATATACATATAACGTACATTTTATGAAAACACACGCAAACTAGTATCTTAAAACTTCGCATACAGGTACCTTGATGTGCCTAATAAAAGCAAAAGTTATAAATTTTTACTAAAATGGTAAAACTCTCGTACATTTACTTCAGTAAGTTGAAATTTTGGCTATACAACACTTAAAATAATTAATTTGACTGTAATACATTACATATGTATAACAACAAAATCTAACAACACTGCATTTATTGACCATTCTACGAAGCATTCATTTAAAGCTTCATTTTTTATAATTATCGTGGTAATTACAATAACGCATGTGCAGATATTAAGCAGAAATGAATGAAGTGGTTTCTGTGGCACGCCATAATACGAAAAATTTCTGTTCCGACGAAATGAACAAAATATCTGGAAGCACTTGAACTGTACGTATGGAGAAGAATGGTGTATTAGAAATAGAGTAAGCAATGGCCAAAAAAATGGGCGAAATGGAACAATGAAACCTATCAGGAAGAGAAAATTAATTTTCTGAAATATAGAAGGAGATGAAATTGCTTGCTAAGCAATGCAAGGGAAGGAATTGTGCACGAGGAAAAATTCGGAGCTGAAAATAATATACCAAAAACAGGGGAAAGAGGGAAGAGTAAAAGGGGACTGGATTTCCTATGAAAGGTCACTTGGGCAGAAAATAACCAGCAAGGTTTTTTTTCCTTATAATCAGTATGTAACATGCAACAAAACAAGAAGAAATTATTGTAAACTTGAACCAATTGATCAATTCATTGCCACGGTTGGGACTCGAAAAAGTGTAAACTGTCTACTTTATGCCACATGTTACAAGTTAACAAATTAATGATGCCTACTAGCGAACACCCAAAAATAATGACATTACTATATACCCTGCCGTATTATACGTTATAATAGAGCTGATGTGTTACATTCACATGACGTTCTCTAACCACTATATTTATTTATTTTGTTGCTGCAAACTATTCCTATGAAAACTTCCGTTTCTAGTTCATTTAATCGAAATAAATTTTTGCAGAAATAGTTTCCAAATTTTAAAAATTTAAAAATATAGCCCATTATATTTTACATCTTTCACACAACCCTCGAGTTTGTCGGCGATACCAATGCTTTGAGTTGGAGGAAAAAATCTGAGTACGAGTTTCTGACATCTTCAAGATTATTGAACTGCCAAATTCCCAGAGGAGATGTTAACATTGATCGGAACAAACAATAGTCTGAAGGCATATTATCTGGACTGAATACAGGTTGAATTATAATCCTATTCTTTTCAATTCTTGAACTTGTATTAGGTGGATCTTGGTAGGTGAATTGGCTTCTAAAATGAAATTTCTATTTATTAGGGCCGGACAGTGTTGCCTTAAAATTGTAAACCCTACGTGATTGCTCACTGCACAACTACATGACCGTTTGGGAGTAGCTTGAAATGGGCATCATCTTTGAAATTTCACCAGAAATACGAGTAAAGCACCATATTTCGTCCCAAACGAAGTTGATGAACCACTAGTGAGGTTCTTTGCGTAGGATATCCGTACCTTCACTTCTAAGGATTGCGGAACAAAAGCCAACTTTTCGTCACATGTCACGTTGCGATTCCAGAATCAGTTGTCTAGGGGATTTTTAAGTGGTTTACAAATATCAACTCGTCGCTGTCCTGAGGTTCGGAAAATTTATATGCATATACTCTTCAGATTTTGTATTTTTGCAGATTGGTGTGGGTGTGTGTAACTATTGTCATTCAAGAGACATCAATCCTTCCTGGCAACTCAGGAGTGATAGTAATTAGTTCTTCTTGGAGTATAGTGCGCAGGACATTATTCATTTTCAATAATCACTGTAATCACCTCTATCTTCTTGGCGTCAGTAAATAGATCAAACCAATTCTACACTTTTATTATGGTCTTAACACTCCCAATTTTGTAAGCCCACATTTCTTTGGTAGATCTTTAGGAACGCTAATCTAAATAAAGCGCAAACTGTTATTTTATTATCGCACATTCTTCGTTAGATTTGGGGATTATATATGACAATGTAACTCCCTTACAGTAATAAGTACCTTTAAATTCATCTGAAAATATGGTTTAAAACAGTAGTTTCAGCTAATGTAAACACATCATCTGTTTCTTAGTAACCCAAAAAGTAAACTAAGACAATATTCTGGGCACTCAAATATCATTAAAGTAAGTAGTTTAAATTTCTTAAACATATACATTGTGATCTTCAGGAGGGCGATACAACAGTAAAATCTTCCTAAAATAAATTATTTGTCGATCATAAGTTCAGCACAAACAAAAGAATGGGCACTGAATTGCACTTCAAATCTAAGCAAAGTTAAATCACAGAACAGGGAATATTTTGGAAATTAATCTGCTGCGAAAATACTAAGTACCGGAGAATCGGGGTCACAAGGCGAATCCCCTTCGTAGAGAGCCGTATTAAGTTATATACCGTTCCTGACGTTGAATAAGTAATTTTGAGTTTTGACAGACAGTAATGCTAAAAAAAGAGCAATTTAAATAAATGGTAAAAGTTTTTCAACATTTTTCGGCATAACAGAACGAATGGCTTAGGAATGAAAATCTACGAATTATAACATGTCAGACAGACCATCCAGCATACTCGTTTATAGAATAACTTGCATACTGTACGGTAGGAATTGCTGAAATCATCATTAATGAAGCACAGAAAGCAGTACCTTCTGTGTATAAAAATTGTATTAGGCCATTAAAAAAATCATTACATCAAATGAATTCAATTCTCAGGTTTTAGGTTGACTCAATTGACTTTCGTTTTTATCTACGACACAAAGTCAAAGCAACATAGCCCGAGAGCATTATTGCACGGAAACAAACATGCAGTCTACGTAACAAAGGAACCGTATTTCTTTCTATGGAGGATACCCATCAATGTATTACTTTCCTTACTGCTTACCTATAGTAATGGAGGAAGTATTGCGTTTCATCCAAGATTTCACCAGAAATACACGTTTTGAGACGGCCTGATTAAAAAGAAAAGCACTTTTAGAAAAACATCCGTGTGTGTGTCTGAAGAAAAAATCTCAAAAATGAAAAGTCGATTAAATACCAAACTTGGTATTTAAGTTTACCATTTTCCAAAGAAGCAACACGAATATTTTCAACCAAATTACCCAACCACAAACTACATTTTATATGATACGTTTTTCGATATTTCACCGAAAATACATATATTGAGGCCATCTGAGTCCAGAAAAGCCTTTTAAGGAAAAGGCCCATGTGTGTTTGTGTGTGTGTGTGTGTGTGTGTGTGTGTGTGTCTGCGAACAGCAAACCGAAAATTTTTGGAACATTTTTTATTTTCTCAAAAATGGTAAACGATTTGAATTTAAATGCTATATATTTAATAATATATTTATAATTGTATTTGCATAACAAAATGTATTTTATGAATTTTCTGGGAATAACTACAAAGGCCTCTTCATATACGAGATTTGCATAGCTGATAGACGTTAAGTGACAAAATTGTACAATACAAAAAATGAATATTCTTTAAAACACTTAATTTATTTCAAATGACCTTTACGTAACATAAGCTATTTTGAAGATATACTTATTAGTGGTTTGAATTTATTAATACATACTTTGTCACTTTTTACCTTCTCTACTACGTATAGTAAGTAGGGAAAGTATTGCATTCCACCCAAAAATTCGATACCGAGATTTCACCGAAATATATGTTTTGAGATCCCCTGAATCCAAAAAAGCATTTTTGAAAACATGCCCGTGTGTGTGTCAGTGTGTCTGTCTTGTGTGTGTGTGTGTCTGTGAACAGCATAACTCAGAAACGAACAGTCGAATAAACACCAAACTTGGTATTTAGCTTCAGTATCTTCCAGAGATGCGACACGAAGGTTTTCAAGAAAGTCCCCCCACCCCAGATTACCCTTTACATGGAAGATTTTTCGAATAGTCTAATTTTCTCAAAAATGGCTCTAACGATTTTGATTAAAATATCATATGTTTAAGATATTTTCATGACAAATAAAGTGTATATCTTGAATTTCCTGGGAATGTCTCCAAAAGTATTCTTCATTGTGAACGACTTTTGCATAACTAGTAAACCATAAGAGATAGACAAACTTGTACTACACAAAAATATAGATCGCGTTAAAATACACAATTTATGTCATATACAGTTTTTTTTAGTGAACCATTTTCGAGATATTGCTTGCTATTCCCTTAAATTTTTCAATACTTATTTACTCAAATGGGAATTCGTTATTCATTTTTTTGTCTTGCGTATGCAAAGAGTATTAATCTGAGGCAAAGGGAATGGTGCTGCACCTAGCAACCAGCTATTAAGAGATATGTATATGCTTAAAGGCTACTGTATTTCTATATTGCCCTTGCAAATACAAAACAAGGGGTACATAGTACGCCTTAAGCGATAGTCAAATACTTTTAGAACGGGTCGTTATGTGTAAAATGTAATTCTCTTTGCGTGTCAAAAGATCGTTTCTGCAAATGTTTATCTCGATTAATATGAAATAGATGGAGAATAAGAGCTTGTAAAAATAATTTGTACAAGAGTAGAGAAAGTCATGTGAGTGTAACACATCAGAATTTTTTGAAGTGCTGTCATTATTCAGTTGTTTTTTGAGATATCATCAAAGAGTATAGACTTTCAAAGCCAGCATATAGCGACTTGCTTTTAAACTTCTGACTACA
Organism: Deroplatys truncata; assembly: GCA_030765065.1. NCBI lineage: Eukaryota > Metazoa > Arthropoda > Insecta > Mantodea > Mantidae > Deroplatys > Deroplatys truncata. The sequence goes on along the minus strand of CM060978.1, from coordinate 166,022,768 downwards.
CATTTGGTTTCCTATACCCACACACGAAAAAGTTAATGAACTACTAATGCAAAGATTTACCTCAATTAACACGAAGTGAATAGAAAATTAAGCTTTCGTGAGAAGTGTTTGTAGAAGCTATACAGCATGTTTAAAAAACAGTACACGTACACAATAAAAAAGATGCATTACAACATGTGTCCGGAAATCCTTAGTTTCTGAGTTACGGCCTTCAAAACAGTGATATTCACCGGAACGTTTTTCTTCCCGCAGGTAGTTGCCGTGACAGAAGATATTACAGGACACTCTGACAGTTCATTCCGAGGTGAGGGTATCCTCCTCTGTGGTGTACTGGTTACTATGCTAGCCTCTAGTTTCTGAGATCACGGGTTCAAACCCGGCGGAGGGCGATGGAATTTTTCGGACGTAAATATCCTTAGCATGGCTTCCTTCGGAAGGGAAGTAAAGCCGGTGGTCCCGTGTTGTAGATTTACGGCACGTAAAACAATCCCAAGCCTGATAATGAGGTATCTGTGCAAAATTGCCGGTCTTTCACGCCCAATAATCACAGCAGTTAAAGACCGTCCATAAATAAAACTAATTTCTTTCAGGCGAAGGGTACATTGAGTGCTGTGTTTGGCGTTCGACAGAGCGGCATGTACTCAAATCAGGAGCTGATAGAAATGCACTTCATGTACGGCAAGGAGGACGGCAATGCTGGCTCGTCGTTTCTTCCAAGAGAGATGCCCACAGCGAAGATGTCCAGATCGGAAAACATTTGAACGTCCCTATCACTGTCTGTGCGCTCATGGGAAGTTTACATCTCTGGTTTGGGGAGGGGACGACCAAATCTACAATTCTGTACACGCGATTCTGGATTTTGCTCACGACTCCTTCTATCACTACACGAAGGTGCAAGTGAATGTTCCTCATACGACTGTCTGGAGACTGTTGTAAGAGTAACAGTTGTATCATTATTTGCAACGTGTACAGGCCCTATTACCAGCAGATTACCCTACTCGATTGATGTTCTGCCAGTGTTTCCTGCAACAGTATGCTACAAATCCGAACTTTCCTGCCTTAGTATTCTTTACAAAAGAAGCAAGTTTACACGAGATGACATTACAAAGTTCCACAATCAGCATTTATGGATATATGTAAACCCCATATTCATTGTTCCCACAATTGTTCCATCGCATCACCAAAAGCGGTTCCTTCTCACCATGTGTGCCGATATCATTGGTGGTTGGACAGTCGTACACCTAACTTCCTGAAAACCACCATACCTCATGTGTATAAAGACACTTTACTTAGCATTCGTCAACAAGCTCACTTGTTGCATGCTTGCACTCCTGCACACTTCAGTCGTACGCTCACCGGTACTTGGATCGAAGGATAGGCAGAGTATGACTAATTGCGTGGCCAACGCGTTCATCTGATTTGAATCCTCTTGATTTCTAAATGTGGGGCCATTTAAAAGCATTGGTGTATTCGTATCCGATGCCTGACATGGAATCTCTTCAGAATTGAATTGTGGCAAGTTATGAGGAAATGTTCAATACTCCTGGAACTTGGGTTCGTGTTCGCACGACCATGAAACGTTGATGTGTGGCCTGTATTCAAGCAGGAGGCGGACACTTTGAGCAACTTCTGTACAGAAAACTACCCGTGGTAAGAGATACGTTCCGGTAAATATCACTGTTTTGAAGGCCATAAATCACAAAACAAGCATTTCCAGACACATCTTGCAATGGACGTTTTTATTGTCTACATATGGGTAATGCATACCTGAAATTATACCCTCTATTTTTAAACAGCGTGTATAAATGCAAACGGTAGCGAGTAGAAAATGTCATGCAAATGCAAGGAATCACATACTTTTTAATGTTATGAACAAAGTTTTAGGGGTAAAATAAATGGTAATGGAGGGTAATTTTTCCAAAATCATATTTCCAACTATTATCAGTAAAGAGTAAATGATTCACCTCGTGCATGAAACTTTGTCAGTTACTTAAGCGTCCTGATGTGAAGGATTGTAATCTTTTAGGAATAGGAACACAAAACAATAAGGTTATTTTGATGGAACGTTATATGTACACATGTTTCATATTTTCTGTAATAATGTTACTATGGTGGCGTATAGTTAGTTACCTTGGTGTCGGCTCAAAACAGAGAAGAGCTTCGCCTGTAAAGTCCTTAATACGCCTTCGTTCTCAAAGGAACTAAAAGCTTTGGTCTCGTGCGAGTTTTATTCATTTCTAAGAGAACTCGCAGAAAAAAGCCACTGAAGTTGGTCATTTTACACCCAACAAGTGCTTGCGTCTCTCTATTGACTGTCCATTCTACCAACCTCGTCACTGTGGTTCTAGTGGCAGTAGCAGATACTTAGGATTACAGAAAACCTCGCCATGAGTCCCTGTATGTCTTGGTTGATGTGTCTGATTGACTATATAATTGTCAATAATTTCATATAGGCGCAGAGTAGAGTGCACGGAAACATGTCGAAGCATTTAGTTATCTGTAGTATTTTACTTTATTTAATCCTGATAGAGTATCTTCATCATATTTTTCCACACCAGCCCTTGGTAAGTCAATCTCCGATTGCTTATTGGTTTGATATCAAGTCCGACACACACACAATTAGCCTATCAACAAAGGTCCGACCTAGGTAGGCGGTGAAAGGGGAGAAGTACAGAAACATTTCAGCTGAGAGCTCGAAGACATGCTTCGCAGCGACAGTCCATACCAGCGCCTGGATGCATGCGTTTCGTATTTGTTTGATGTCAAAATCCTGACACTTAAACATTAATCTATGAACACAGATGGGTTTCAGGTTCAGGAGGGAAGGAATAGGGGGGAGGAAGACAAACATTAAGTGGTGTGCTTAACCAGGTAAAGGGTGGGGGCTGGGTTGACATAAGCGTTAAATATTTCCTTGCCAACGTAAACCACTGTGCATTTTGTCGGCACTATTTCATGTACTGACTCTACATTAAACAGCAGGAAACCTCATTCAGACAGGTCGTACTACTGAATAAAAGTAATAAAATGGAATCATTTTAAAAGGAAATTCCTCATTCCCTTTATGTAATTTCTGCAATTGAATAATATTTGAATAATATGAAATTATTTACAAATTCATAATCACTGAAACGCGGGCATTTAGGTACATCCTGAAAATTACAATTAACCTTTGTTATCACGATCAATGAAAGCATGAAGAACTTTTTCTTATTCATTTGACAGACTTTTGTTTTTAAAAGCCTCAACAAGAATGTCTCCTTAACGATTTGAATGTGCTATCCAACAGTTACTGCACAAGGACAGGTCCTTCGCTGAAAAATACAGTCTTCTATTCTTTCCTAATTTCTCTGCGTATATTATATATTAACTGTCCCTGCTATGTGCTTCTGTCCCATACCATTTTACTGCTTAAGCAAGTGTAATCTTCTATTGTCTTCTCAGCCAACAATCAAGCGAATTTATTTTTCATGCAGTATCAATTTCAGCATTGTGTTTCCTCGCCCATTCTCTTTGAAACAGATAGACTGTTATATAACCAATCTCAACGTCTGGAACTGAGATTTCTATGTGCATTCATGTACTTACACACTGTATACCAATAAGTATGCAGAATATGCTGTCTATGGAAGTGTTTTAAAATAATTAGGGAGCTTCTTTTATAGTTACATTGTATAGTAAATTTTAGAAATTTAAATAATAACAAAATAAAATAATAATATATCTATTACATTTAGCCTAGATCTTGCGTTACCAACTGGTGTCTCTTTGAGTAAAGCACAGAGAGTGACCTTACTTATTGCTCCCGCTGAATCACCTACTGCTCACTGTGTGACCTTCAACTGCGCGGAAAACAGGACAGATAATTCCTTCAGTGAACTGGCAGAATGCAACATTTTGCGTTTGAAATACGTAATCCATTGTTGATAGGTGAATATACCTATTGTAAGTTCACGATTGGTAGAATAATTGCTCTATTATGATGTATCTTATATTAGTATTTATATTTCTGATATGAACATATACATATTTTCATAGGATTGGTAGTCGTAACATAAACACTTGCAAAAAGTAATGGCAATTATTACAGCATTAACATAGTAAAACAACAAATAATTTGGCTTATACCATTGTAATCGCTTTGTATCGCTAACAGTATGAGAATACATTTGTAAAAGAAAGTTTTCACATTGATAGTAGGAATGTGAACAGGCATCTTAGTAATTAATTGGTATCTAACACAATTCGAAAAAAGCTGTGAATATGAACAGGCCTCTTGCTAATTAATTGATATATAACACAATTCAAGTAAATTAGTAACTGAAGCATTGCAAAGGAACGAGAGATCCACCGCAGCCGTCAGAAGCCCGTATCTAACCGATGTCTCCCACTGCATGCACGGAGTAACCCTGCTTGCTCTAGCACAAAAGAAGCCAGTTGTAACGCCTGGCCTAGATATACCGGGCTATTAAGTAGGCTCTCAAATATTACACGAGGCTATATACTTATTGATGCGCTTTCTTCGACGACAGGCGGCTAATTTTACTTTCATATTCATGGTGGCACTTTCTTCTTAGGCTTTTTCCGCACAACAGGAACAATTAGAACGCTTAACACTACCTCATAATAGGCATTTCACCTGATAAGAACACAGGTTGCTATGCTTATCAATATGTATTTTGTATTCAGTTCGGTTGAGAGGTTTATGGTTGAATTCAAAGCTATTAGTTATCAGCTTAAAGGTTAACCTAACGCTTTTATTTCATTCTTCTTCCAGCAACGAATTTCAGCCATCCTTATAGTTTTTATAAGCAGAGCGTTTATGTAAAAACTATACTCGCTTACAATTTTAAACTCATAAATCCCGGAATGAACCTCGAAGTCGATGAAAAAATTATTATCTCTGTGTATATTCCTTTTGCCAATTAACGCGGATCCCTTATATTTGAACTATGCATATAGTTAATTTTCCATCACATAAGTTAATGTTCCATCCACTTTACTTTAATTATGATAAATGTTAGTTCTAGCCTTTCAGATTATATGGTTGCAAATAGGAATGAAAGTCTAAGTACAACCGTTTCTTTCAAACCAGTTTTATAAATGAGATTGTGGAAAAACAAGAATTGCACATATAAAACCTGTTTCAAGAATCACACAGTAATGTAACTTGGGAAAAAGACGGAACTCTACATAAACCGTGCATTTTAATTGCTTCCATATTTGTACATTAAGCTTTCACTTAATATGTAGATTGAAGTTGTATAAAATTGAATACTAATCAAGAGGAATTAAGGGGCTATCCCCAAAACTCAAAATATGCAATTTTGTATATGGACAATATATGGAGAATTTCACCCGGTTTCCTCAAATAGGTTAAAATATAATACGTCGTATTTATCCGACATTTCATTTGCGAATTAACGCTGTTTGCAGATGCATACACTCGTGCTCATAACTTCTTCTACATTAACTTTTTATTGATTCGGACAGCTTAAAAATGTATTTCCGATGAAAGTGCGATATCCAATGTTTTAATCGAATTAACCATCCCCTAATTTAGATATCATACACACTACCTAAGCAGCATAGAAAGTAAAAACAGACCTTTATATTTATTTTCAAAGAATTAATTAAAATACGTATAAGGCAATTAATCTGTAAATACATTTTTAGCAGCTGCGCTGTTTTCGAAACATAATTATTAAGAGTTTCTTTAGATGTAACAGAATGCTCTAGTAAATTAATTACAATAGAGTACATGGGATGGCGCCGATATAGAGCACTGTGCTTTATGTAGGCAAGCAACACGTCAGTCACCATCCTTTACCTGGTTCTAGTACTCCACTTGAAATTGTCTTACTCCCATCTTTGCTTTCGCTCCGAGGCTAAAACCGACCTGTGTTCATAGGTTGATATTTGAGTCTTTTGACATCAAACCAATACGAGACGAACTCATTGCAGGGTCGTTGCGAAGCATGCCTCTCAGCCACTCAGGTGAAAGTTTCAATACTCCTCTTCCCCTTTCGCGCTCACTTAAGCCTATCTTTTTTCGTTGGTAATGCTCGTGTGTCGGACTTGAATTCAAACCAGTATGGTATTGACTTACTCAGGACTCATATGGAGAACCAATAATAAGGGGATTCTGCCAACATAAAATAAAAAAACCATTATAAAGAATCAAAAGCACGTTTCCGTGCACTCGACTGCATGTATTTCATTATATAGCCAAGATAAAGATACCTTGTGAACAAAATAAATATATACCATTCAACAATTGCCTTATTTTTCATTTTGACTCACGTCCTCTCCTATTTGTAGTTGCAGCTGTAGCATTAGCAAATTTTATCAATATATTTAATTTCAAATCAAGTTTCATTATTATTAATATTAAACCGAAAGAGATGGACTCTAGAATTACACGTGTTAGGAATTTCAAACTTGACTGCCTTATTCATCTACATTCCTAGAATCTACATTCCACCCGCATTCCTCAGTCCATTCAAATACTTGAGTGCATTTATAATAATAGAAATTCACTGGTGTTGTCTTGTCTATACAATACAGATTTCCGTCATTGCTCCGAACGCACTTCAGCCTTATTGTGCTCCTGCATCATGTTAAAGCCAATTCATTATGCCTGTACCCTTTACTCTGCTGAATCGTGTGTCTATTGAAAGAGCCGATGTCATCGCAGAAGTATACGATAAGCATATATAAGCTTAGCCGAGTTTAATCTCATAACGATATGCTTTCAAATTCCTGATTTTAAAAACATTTTCCCAAAACAGCCAAAGCCTCACAGGAGCATAAATGTGCCGGGCTGTTTCGATTTCTTTCTTGACATTCTGCAATCTAAGTTACCATGAAACACTCCCAAAGTATTAAGATGCTGTTTCACAGGAGCATGTCCTGTGAGAAATGCTATAATTGTTCTCAACTGAAGTCTGTTACATTTAAGTAAGCTATCAGCTTCTTTTTTACATGGTTTTCTAATAAATAGTTTACCATGTTTGTTTCCTAGAGTTTTAAGCCAGGTTTTATTATGTTCTCATTTGGACCGGTTCTTAATAGGCTCTATCACTAAACTGAAGCTGATGCTTATCTTGCAGGTTCATCAGCTTTTTCATTTCTCTCTATGCCAATGTGACCCGGCACCCAGATGAATTGGACTTCATGCTATTCGGCCAAGCTTATGATTATGTTTAGGCAGTTTAAAACAAATGCTGACGTTACGTTACTTAGAGCCTTAAGTGCAGCCTGGCTATTTGGTTAGATGAAAACTGTTTATAAAATTCGCTGGTGAATTGTGTGTCTATTGAAAGAGACGATGTCATCACAGAAGTATACGATAAGCATATATTAGCTTAGCCGAGTTTAATCTCAATCTTCATTCAGCCTGTTATAGTAGCACTTAGTGTCACCATATTAGGCAGGTGGTGTATACATCCCTGAACATAATCGCCACACAATACCAATGTTGGTGAAAGTAATTCCTTATTTACTGAACAAGAGGTTCCCTGGAAGATATTCATCGTTGAGACAGATTTGTAGCCTTTTACTCTTGTAATCACATATAGAGTGTGGTATATGCCACAGGTTTTGTAGCAACGTTTGCCTGATGTATGGGATATTTGAGATGTCCAATCCATTGCATCTGTTCTATTTTTAATCGTATCGGTCGCTTCGAGAATTTGCAAAAATGAGAAACTTGGTTGCAGCATTTTGTCTTAACGTGTCAAAAGTCATCAATTCAAGTTCTTCATATAGCTTTGCAACATTTGGTTATAATAATAAAATGTAGAAAAATATTGGCACAAGGCGATTTGGCAATGACACAGGATTATCCCTTCAATTATTATATAAATAATGTATATAAATTATGTCACTTAGCGTGATGGATTGAAGCGTCGAGCTCCGGTTTCCAGCGGTGCGGATTTTCCGGCCCATGTACAGCACCCTCAGCATCGTAATGCATTTGAGGAGCTAGGATAGGTAGCGGTGTTGGTCATGAGAGCAAACATTCCGGTTGGGGCAAGCATGGTGCTCTCCACAATATCTCCCCGTATCCGCTGGATGATCGTCCACCTCTGACTTGCGCATATGGGCCTGAGGTCAGCAGCCGGGTTAGTAGACAAAGGTCATCAACGGCTGCGGTGCCAAAGATCTATTTTAACACTTACTTGAATACAGATCAAAGTGTTTGTAATTTAAGTTTTATTTGTATTTTTACTGTAAAAAGGCCTAAAAATATAAAAAAATAAAAAACAAAATAAGCGGGACTACTAAAATATCCCCTTTGTCAGAATGGGTATAAGAAGTTATTTCAAATAATAGTTTCTACGGCTGCTCAAACATCAGTGTTAAAAGTAATTTGAGAGTGCTGCACACAAATACTCTTTGTAGCACTATGTTTATGTCTCTGAAATCTTGCCCTTATAGCATGTAGCTGAGCTGCAGATCGTGCACGGGACGTTGGACTGTCGTTTTAGGAAAGAGATTTCCAAATGATGGAAGATACAGTAAAAAGAACAAAAAGTGTCCATCTAACCGTTTTCTTCATGCTCCTAAGTGATGCACTTTCCCTCATACTCTATAAGAGGGGAGAAACGGAAGCACTTAGATATCAAATCTTATTGGAAAATTGCAACCCTCCACTTTAGTCTTATGTTCGCTTCCTTGGCAACCCTTCCAAATTAGTCAGACCAACAGCACTAGCTTTGAGATCAATTGGATTTATCTCATTAGCCAGTAGCTTGAGAGCTTGTCGTATTCTGGAAAAATGGTCGTTAGGTTCATGTCATACTTTGGAGATAATTGTAGATTATTGAATAAGCCCACCCTATGTCAAATTGAGATGACATAATAGTTTTTGGATCTTCTCCAATGTGGAACCTCTTCTGCTTCTAGTTATCTTATTGTTCTTCTTACATCACTTCTATGAACTCCTTTCCGATAGAGGAAGTTACCCACATTTCTTCCCTAAGATAAACCATACTTCAGGACTATATTGCAGTTTTGGAATGACTGTCCCATTTTCCCTAAATTATCTTTCCTTGTTTCCGTTTTCTTATTTTCTATCTTAGTCATCCATGTTTTTTGTTTTGTAGTTCAGCGCCCTTTAACCTGGTAGATCATAACGAACGATGAATTGAATATGTGAAGTGATACTCTAATGAGCCCGGGGTCTATAGGGCTTAAAGCAACCGACATTCGTCTTCTCAGGAAAAGGAAAAAAAACCGGAAAAAACCTCATCCGGACCTCACCCTAAACGAGATTCGAACTCGGGACCTGTTGAATGTGAGACAGACACATTACCCAACACCACAGAGGAGGGAATGCATTATTATTATTATTGTTGTTATTATTACTATTATTATTAATATTATTACTATTATTATTACTATTATTATTACGGATGATCTACCTTTTAAAATTATTATCACATTGTTCCAAAATTTTAATTTCCTTGCCTTGTTTTGTAAATTTTCGGTCTTCATTTAGTCTTCATTTTACATTTTCTTGTTCCCAAAGTAAGAGCGATGTAATTATGCTGTGTATCTACAGCAAGGAAGGGATGAGACGAAAACCGGTGCGCGGCGTGCGTTAACCGAAGGCGGGATCCCTAGCGATTCCAATAGTGCCTATCCTGACCCTGGCACAAATGCTTTCGTAATGTGGTTCCTCCTGAAGGTTAGCGATACTGGTGCTTCCCTCAAGGAGAACCTGGTAGACAATCCAGCTAATTGGACGCGCGCTAGGGAACAATCCTTTACACTGAATAAATTCCAGCCCTACCCCCAACGCAGTGCATCAATCTCAGTTGCCTGGTCTTAAAACCTTGAAACACAATTATAAAGATATGAAAGCAAAGGAATGAGGGTCAGGAGAATTCATGGTAGCATATAATCCACATTAGCATTCGCTTATCGACTTTAGAAAATCCCTCCCCCAAAAAAACCTATCGTCGGAACTATATACCTATATTTATTTTATCGGTCGCATTTTCTGAAATGATTCAGAATTTTCTTATTTTGACCCTAAAATAAAAAAAAATCAAATGTTGAATTTGTTTCAGGAAGACAAGAAACAAACATTGCAAAAAGGTAAACGGTTCAACGTGAACCCAACTCGTTACCGCCTCGGCTAACTCGCTCGGTAAGAGAGAGCATAGTTTTCGCAATATGGTCTGTAACTCTTCATATGCCTGTGTTTCTTCCTAACATGCTTATATTTATTTTGTAATAGACAGTTATGATAGCTACCATCCCATAACATTAATAATCGTAACATGATTTCAATTTATTTCTCTGTTGACTTGTTTACTGAAATATCCACAGAAACTTTTAGTAACCGAAATAGACAAATATAATTAGTTTTGGTTTACAAGACCAATGCTTTATTTAAACTATTAAAACATTTAATGTAAATAATATTTTATTTTATATCTAGTACTCAATTAATTTTCTCAAATTAGAGAATAAAAATATTTATAATTCATGTAGATATACTCTGATACATAAGCTACAATAAATAAAAATCGCCTTTACTTAATTATATTAGTGAAAGCAAATATATTTGACCGTGCGTAACATTTATGCGCCACTATCTGGAGTCGTAACACTAGGCGCTTATAAAGACCATATATGACGACTGAAATGCACATGCTGTAGTGTGTGACAATACATAAACTTAGATGCTTATGGTAGAGGTCTCACAATAGCTCTGTGCAGTTTTTTTAAACCTGAAGGCGTTTAAGAAGGCAAAATTCAATTGGCTCAGAATCTAATAAACTTTACGACAGGTAAAGAATACCACAGATCTGATGGATTTCTGGAGAAAAATGGAGAGGATTATGCATCTTTTGGTAGCTACGACGCAGTCTGGCGCGGATATTTGTCTTTTGAAACTGAATAAGATTTGTAGAGCATCAATATACAGCATTCGAAGTAATTTTTGCTTGTAGGGTTGCAAAACAGGACTGATTTACCTTTTATTCTTATTGTAGTTATTCTTTTCAAGCGACGATTCAGAATAATATGCGTATAAACGTTTAATTAAAGGTTATAAAGGAAAGCATTGTTTAAGTTACCATAAACGACAGTAGGGGTAAAAATAGCTATTTACGTAACTGTATAGAAAAATGAGCTTTTTTGGGAAGCTTCGGGCGGAATATCGAAACGAATTCTGGAAAAAAACATTTTCTTACAGTTACGTGCAATATTTGTTTCATACCGAAATTGGAATTGAGTTTTATTTATTCACGCTTTTTAACTACTATGGTCCTTAGCGTTCCTATATTGGGCGTGAAAGACCGGTAATTTTGCTCAGAGGCCTCTATCAGGCTTCAGGTTCTTTTACGTGCCGTAAGTCTACGACACAGGACCACCGGCTTTACTTCTCTTCCGAAGGAAGCCATGCTAAGGATTTTTACGTCCGAAAAAATCCATCGCTCTCCGCCGGGTTAGCAGGGCAACCACTACACCACGGAGGACGACTGTTTCATACCGTGTCGAAATGCTTAATATATTGGTTAAATATTGTACTCCATATTATGTTGGACATGGACGTAGTCATATGTCTCATATGCTTATTGCAGGGCCACAGTTCAGTTATTGATTAAACATTGAAGGGAGTTGGTGTTGAGAGTAGGGAAAATAATTGAATGGCAAAGTTCACTTTGGCGTACTGGTTTGAAAACATGAAATTCCAGATAGTATAAAACAAATACTTTTTCTTGTCTATTTACATCGCTAAAATCCTATCTGTACAATGCACATTGAGTTTAAACCCACATAGTCTATAGAAAATAATTCCATTCCACAGGTTGCATGCTTTATTTTTTCATTCCCGTTTACATATAAATATGTTCAGCATATTCCACCATTCCCTAACCACTCCTTTGTTAAAGGGTTAGCCGCTTCCTGCTTCTGCATTTGTTTCAGCTATCAATATCGCTATGTAATTCCAGAAAACGAACAGTTAGCGGAAGTCAGCGAAGCAAGACATGTTGCTCTATGAACAGCAACCTGTTTTCTGATGCAAAAGGCTCTATACGTGTATACAGCCGATGATTTAATTTGCTCCGCGATGTGGAAGTTAAGCAAACAAACAGTTTGCATTGTGATATCAAAATTCAGGATACCTTCCGCTGTGCTCAGGTTGTTGCTATGCTCTTTTTCCTACCTAAACTACACTACACTTTAAGTTGTCCTCCTGGCGGATCGACAAACGTTATCTTGCGCTTCTGGTACATGTTTTCGTAAATCGTGGTGCTTGTTTACAAATATGCATTAAATCTATATTAATATTGTAGAAATCTAAATTTAGCGAGTAATGTACTTTTTGAGACTATAACGTTTTATTTTTGTGGCCAAAAATATTTTAAGCCCTATTAGAATTTTTACTGTGCATATTCATGCATTCGCGTTTTCGTGTTTCCCACAATTTCGAGCTTCTATTTTGTAATATTCCAATAACCACCATCTAGAACGCACATGCGTGCTTTTCTGTGGTTTTCAAAAACGTTCAATAACAAAGCCTTCTTATGCCCAGTTGAAAAACTAATGGTATTATTATGCTCAATGCCCATATTTATGGTTCGAATATCCTTCTTATTAATTTGTTTAACATTTTACATATAATTTACCTTACTATTCAGGAGATGAATGGCTAAATTATTGTAAAAATGATTATTTATTTTTTGTATTAAATTGATATTCATTTTATCCTATAAAGGTTTGTGTAATTTCTAAATCTTGGCTTATTATTAAATATTTTGCATTATCTGTTATGTTTCATGCTATATATTTTTTCTCGTTGAATCGCTTATGTTCATATAAATATGTTCATATACATAATGTCTGGCAACGTAGAAACTAAATAAACATTTGGAATTACGAAATAAAGCCAAATAATTCCTGGACACTATCCCAAGATTTATTAATTAGGATTTACCTAACTTGTCTTTAAAAAGGGGTACCTTAAACTACCTAATAGATTAAGGTAAATTAAATACATTTTGAAGTAGTATTAGTATGTATTTGTGTCCCCACGTGGTTAATGTTTCTCACGTAATGTTATTTACCTCACGCGTGGAACCATCTTGTGTGACGTCATTCGTCGGTCGCCTGCTAACTCCATCTGGCGTAGCAATCTATATGAATTAGTTTTAAGGTTATGTATATTGTCTTCCGGCTAGCTATTTAGGTAGACATTTAACTCTTGCAGGTTGTGAAGCGGAAAGGAATCTTTTGTCTATAAATGATACTGATGAAGAAACTGGTTTTATAATCTTTATTGCAGAACACGTTCACGAACACTTTCACAAATTAATTTGGATACTCGCCATACTGAAACTGTTTGTAATAACTTCTCACTTTTAACTCATGTACTTCAATTTTTGTATATAAGTGACTTTGTAATATTTTAGATCTTGAATGATTTTCACTGCGCGTAACTTGACGAACTGAGCGGCCAACGTGTAAATGTGCGGACGATGTGTAATGCTTCGTGAATCCTGCCGAACTGGAGGACGATGTGTACTGTGTCGAGAATCTTGCCGAACTGGAGGACGCTCTCTTTGAATCTACACTATTTATAGACTTGCCTCAAGCTACACCTAAAGATTATAAATGAATTACCATTGGCTAATAAAACGCGCCAACATTAGCGTCTATTTTACTATCCAATGAAAACCACTAATACATATTACTTTTATAGAATGTTCTGGAAGCTTTTTTTTACTGAAAAGGCGCGAAACATGACGTAACTTCCTGGTTCCCGGTAACGATAAACAACTCACTCCCTTGCTAAAGTATTATGTTATTGTTAACAGTTTCAGTAGAGCCATATATTATTATTTACCAATAATAATTACAATTATTAAACCCCTGAAATCAATGTTACATAAAAATACATATTCATATAAAAATAATTATTTACATTAAAGTAATTTGTGATACAAATTACCGTCTCATATGCCCCACTAGAAATATAATTATAAATATTTATAACCTGTTTGGAAATTTTATAATTTTGTTTTTAGTCTCCTAAATCTTGTAACACACGCTATTCACTTTCACTTAACACTTCACACGCGTTTAACACAAGACATATGTTTTATCTCGCCACTACTTACTGGCTTTGGTTTAATTTGTTTTAATATTAATCTGTCGTTACAATAAATTTTTTGTTACAAAAAATGGTTTACTTTCTTATATTGTTACCAAAAAAAATCTATCATTCAAGAATTTTTTTTGTAATTACCATACATATTTACCAAAATATTCACCCTTTACATATATTTACATTTCTTAAATCTAGATAATGCTTTACATTTTCTGTTTACTACACAAGTATTTGTTTTAAATTATTTTTACCATTTTTGTTATTTTGAATTTTATTTTAAACAATACTCTCGGAATTGCACTTACGTATCTTTACTTTAATATCATATTAATTTTCAATCTTTGTATTCTTAATTTTTTTAATTCTTGGTATTGTATTTACGTACTTTTACTTTAATCTCATCTTAAGTTTCAATCTTTGCATTCTTAATCTTCAAATATTTTGTTACAGTTACTAAAAATTTAATTATTTATTTTTTTTATTTTAAACATTTCTCTTTTTTTTTTTTTTTTTTTTTTTATAACTTATTTCTATCATTTAATTTATTTCACTTTTCAAATGACATATATAAATAGTTAACCCTCTTACGTTCCAATACATTTCTCTGCAAGTCGTCTTCAACTATCCAGCATTTACTTTACATCACATTGCTATTTACCCTCCTGGATCAAATTGTATGTGGCTAAACATTACTCGTAGCCGTAACCTAACCTTCAAATTTTTGTTAATGGATAACCTCTTGTATTCATTTGACATTTCGTTCCTTGATAACATTTGAAAACAATCTATAGTTTCTTGAACTACACATCTTTTAACAACATTCATTTTCAATTCATCTGCTATCTCTTTACTTTGAAAGTACTCTGACAAATCTGTACTAAACTGTACTGGACTGGAGTTTTCATTTTGAACATATTGGTACAATTTATTTCTTTGCATTTCTGATTCTTTTTGCATTTCTGATATCTCCGCTCTGAAATTGACTTGTGCCTCATTTACATCTACATTCCTAACCTCATTTATCTCTCTTAACTCACTTGAAATACTACTCATTTGACTTCCTAACTCTGCGCCTTCTACATTAACCTCACTTTTAGTGTTAACCTCACTTTCTTTGTTACCTATTTCCTTGCTCATGTCTAGCATTTTCTTTGAATTTTCTCCTATCTCACTTACTATTACTTCCTCATTTTCATCTTTCATTTCTGGCATACTACTATTTAACTTCCTAACTTTCTTTTCAATTTCTTCACTGCTTTGATCTACTGTTTGCTCTACTTTCTCATTCCTCCTACCAATACTTTCAATTGATTTCCTGTTTTGTTCAAAGCTTTTACCAATATCTTCTCTTAATTCTCTCTTATTCTGATCTAGTTTTTGTTCTAAACTCCTATCAATATCTTCTCTTAATTCCCTATTATTCTTTTGCATATCTTCCCTTAATTCCCTTATATTTCTCAGCATTTCCATCATCATCATATTAGTATCAAGATTAACATTTCCTGCTATTCTATTCTCACTTTCTACACTAACATTTTCATCTTCAAACCCCAAAAAATCTGGGCTATTCCCTGTACTTTGTATTGGATCACAGCTAACTGTTACATTATCTCCCTCCATAATTATTTCTTCTGTATTATTGGTAGCCATTGTTTTTATTATCCTACCGCTCCTAAGTCTCATTTAATTACCTTTTTGATGCTGTCTGATGCTGCAGTTTTGATGTCCAGCGTTCTGCCCCATTCTCCTAGGTTTGTATGTCGCTTCTGCGTTGTATCGTGATGAATCTACGTCGTTTCGATGTTTTCTTGTAGCTGAATTACCCTTCTGTCTCGGAATCTGCGTCTATAGGTCGTTTCACTGCTGCTTTCGCCTCTCTGGTTATTCTTGTTCCTTCCCTAGTCGTCTAGCCTTCCTTTCCTAGTTGTCGCTCCACGTTGATGCGCCAATTTGAAGTAGTATTAGTATGTATTTGTGTCCCCACGTGGTTAATGTTTCTCACGTAATGTTATTTACCTCACGCGTGGAACCATCTTGTGTGACGTCATTCGTCGGTCGCCTGCTAACTCCATCTGGCGTAGCAATCTATATGAATTAGTTTTAAGGTTATGTATATTGTCTTCCGGCTAGCTATTTAGGTAGACATTTAACTCTTGCAGGTTGTGAAGCGGAAAGGAATCTTTTGTCTATAAATGATACTGATGAAGAAACTGGTTTTATAATCTTTATTGCAGAACACGTTCACGAACACTTTCACAAATTAATTTGGATACTCGCCATACTGAAACTGTTTGTAATAACTTCTCACTTTTAACTCATGTACTTCAATTTTTGTATATAAGTGACTTTGTAATATTTTAGATCTTGAATGATTTTCACTGCGCGTAACTTGACGAACTGAGCGGCCAACGTGTAAATGTGCGGACGATGTGTAATGCTTCGTGAATCCTGCCGAACTGGAGGACGATGTGTACTGTGTCGAGAATCTTGCCGAACTGGAGGACGCTCTCTTTGAATCTACACTATTTATAGACTTGCCTCAAGCTACACCTAAAGATTATAAATGAATTACCATTGGCTAATAAAACGCGCCAACATTAGCGTCTATTTTACTATCCAATGAAAACCACTAATACATATTACTTTTATAGAATGTTCTGGAAGCTTTTTTTTACTGAAAAGGCGCGAAACATGACGTAACTTCCTGGTTCCCGGTAACGATAAACAACTCACTCCCTTGCTAAAGTATTATGTTATTGTTAACAGTTTCAGTAGAGCCATATATTATTATTTACCAATAATAATTACAATTATTAAACCCCTGAAATCAATGTTACATAAAAATACATATTCATATAAAAATAATTATTTACATTAAAGTAATTTGTGATACAAATTACCGTCTCAATTTAAGAGCTACATATTAAAATATCTTAATTTTTGGAATTCTTGCATTTATATGCACATTTGTACTATTTTTGTATAATATGATTATGGATATAAGAGACTCAATGTAACTGCTAATGTTATTTTTGTGTAAAACAAACAGGTTAAAACTAAAACGAATGCCAAGGTTAGTCTTTCAAATTTAATAAAAAAAAATACTTTACAATTATGCGCTGGGAAATTCCATAAATACGTCTTATCGCCCTTTTCTGTAAAAACAAAGCATATTTCACATAAATACTTTGACAGTAATGTATGTAACCATAATAAACTAATAAAATATATCTGCATCCATTATCACTACTGAGTGCCTACTTTAAGTATGAACATATATTTACTGATTTTACCAGGAATATAAGTAATAAGGGATCGATACTCTAAGTAAGGCTGAAGGTAATATCTAAAAAAGATCTGCCATATTCAGGATAATCTACCTAAACATTTTTAATAAAATTCAAACTTAAATGTTTAGGGTTACATGAATCAACTATTTTCTAAGATGGAATTGTATACTAATTCAGATGTGTGAAGATGACAGTTCTAATGCAGGATCATCTATGAAGGTGATTGGAATTATTAGAGCTCTGCTGAACATTAAAAGTAGACCTTTGTGTACACCGGATGGTTGGGATATCCTGTAAACCAAGAGATACATCTCGACAGGCGCGTTGAAAATCCTTTTGGACACTTTCCTATAGTTCATAGGTTTATAGAGAAACGCTCTCAAATGCAGAGTAGTCTGGCAATAGTACCCTTTCTTTTGCTGATGGGCGAGAAAACAACAGATTAGCTGCCGCAAATTAGAAAGCGCGCTCTCTTTCCGAAGTCCCCGTCAACACATTATTGCATTATAGAAATGATGTTAACTTTTCAAGTGGTGCTAGTTTCGTTTATTCTCAACGAACTGTTCAATGAAAGGAGCTGAAACCAAACCCACTGGTTTAAGCTTAAAAGAAACAACAAAAGAAAGTGTTTAAACTTAAACCTTTAGTTCTTAAGTAACTAAAATAAAATCAAATAAATACAGAGGTTTAGACCGTTAGACATAAAAAGTGTTCACAGGGTTATCGACGCATGAAGCGAAACAAAAGAAAATGCAGATCTCTATCACCTTCTATACTGCTTACCTATAGGAAGTATTGCATTCCTCCCAAAAATTCGATACAGAGATTTCACCGGTAACACAGATTTCAGACAGCCTGAATTCAATAAAAGCATTTTTTAGAAAAGAGTCCATGTGTGTTTTGTGTATGTGTGTGTGTGTGTATTCCAGGATCTGTGAACAGCGTAACTAATAAGGAAAGTAATTAAATACAAAACTTGGCATATAAGTTCAATATCTTCCAAGGAAGCAACACGAAGATTTACAAAAAATTCCTCCACACCAAACTACTCTTTACATGAAACAATTTTAGAAATTTACCATTTTATTAAAATTGTTCTAACTATTTTGATTAAAATACCATATATTAAATATGCTTATATGACAAAATGTATGTCTTGAATTGTTTGGGAGTAAACGAAGTCCTCTTCATTTGGAAGGAATTTTGTAAAATCTTGTATAACTGGTAAATGTTAAATGATAGACGAAAAAGTACTACGATAAAAGTGTAGATCTCTTTAAGGCACACAATTTATTCCAAATAACCTCCTTTCTGCCGTAAGTCGTTTCGGAGATTTCTCATATTAAGGTTAAAATTGTCCAATACTTCGTCATTCTTTTAAAGTAATTTGGATATTCAGTTATTTCTCCCGACTTCATGGAAACAGTATGGAGTTTTAAGGTCAATAGCGTCGTTCTTAAACATTTGACTATCGCTTTGTATACATCCACAACGAAATGTGCAATGCACCTATTTCTTCAAAGGTTTTATCTCAATCAAAATGAAGTGGATGAAAAAATTAACTCTCCAAAGAATATATATGTATACTGGGTTACCTCATTGTTACAATGAGGTAACTATGAGGTAACCTTGAGACAACAATAAATTTGAAAGTTTAATAATGCTAATAGCAATTTTTGGAATAATAATGTAATATTTAAAACAGTTTAAAATAGCCAATCAAAACTAGAAAAAGCTTAAGTTAAATAAAAGTATTCTATTGGAATGGGCTTAGCCCATCAGAGACCATACACCATACACCCCCATTAATAAACGATAGAGGGTAGAAAAAGCTATGTGAATGAAACAGAATTTGATTTAATTTATAACAAAATGCAATTACAAATTACAATGTTCATATTACTGTGAAGAAATTGATAGCTTTCATCTAAATATGAAAGCAAAAATATAATAAAATAATTGAATCGCTAAAATATAAACTTTTTAACGAAGAGCCGAAGACCTCGAGATAAAAAAACTCTCATATTACTACATTATATTATCACGTTTTTGAGATTACTGCTTGGTATAAATTTTAAACTGTATCATTTTACTATCACCCTTTCTAAATTCATATTGAGAATACGTAAAGCTTCAGTTACAAAATAATTTTTGTTGAATAATATTTCAAAAACCTTTGCAAAAACTATCACAAAATTAACTGGTAGACAGGTATGATTATACTAATAAAAAAGGTCAGATAAGCCATGTATGCAGCACAAACTGTCTTATTAACCATGTATAACACAAAGCTTCGAAAAATGTGACCAATACGTTCAGCGGCAACCAATTCAATATCCATAACCTGCATCAATTTTGTTCTTAAATAAAATGTCGAGCTAGGAAGAGGTGTGTAAACTAATTGTTTTGTGGAGCATTATATAATTATTACTTGAATGAATATACTCATTATTAAGGCTTACATTTTACATTTTACGCAGTAGTTTTGTTCACGAAAGAGGTTAGAGTTATTCTGCTGAGCAAAGGAAAACCACTTTCTTATAGCTGTTGCGTGTTACTATAATAATTAATACCGTAATTATTGACAGGAGGATAAAAATAATTAAGTAGGAAAATGACAGTAAGGTAAGGAAATAATTCAATAAATAATTTCCGTATATTAAAACAATGTATAATATAATAAGCTTGAGCTGGAAGATTTGTCTGAAGAAAAAGGTAATTAGCGAGTCATGTTAAGAAAAGTCATTGGTAAAGTGTGAGGAGAAAAAGTATTATCTTAAAGTTTCTTGGAAGACAGTTCATAGTGAAGTTCAGAACGTTTTGAACAGTCACGTAGGCAGAAATTCTGGAAAAGAAAGGCGAAAGGTATTTCCGAGAGTTTAGCCAGGCCTCCATAACAACAAAATAACAGGCCTACACGTAAAAATTGTAAAATGGGCTCCGTGCAAGAAGAGATGTTGGTGGGGGAGTAATATGTAGGCGGAGCTTGAGTTAATTAGGGGCGTGTAATCTAATCACACACACATTCGTTCTGCATACATTCGTTCTCGAGAATTAGTCACTTAATCCGGTGATTACTCGCGTGTTATTTTAAGGGCTCAGTGACGCGCTTGTATGAATAATATTTAGCGGCTATTGCGAGGTGTTTTCCCAGTAGACATTTTAGCGACTCACGGCAAGTTACGCTTCTAAGTTCTTTTATTGCGGAAACAGTTACTTCAAACCGTAGGAAAGGTATTGCAAAATTTTGCATGTATAATAATTCAGTTGTTATACTTTGAGTGCTATAATTCAACATCAATTTCATTCTTTATCTTCAAACTGTGGGAAAATTGCTTCAATAGCTAAAGTATTAGATATCATTAAATTTCTTAATCAGCCTAACTGGTGCTACACTCACGCATACACCGAAAATGTACTCGTAGCTCTACCACAGTAGCAGCCGGCTGTAGAATCAACAGCATATGTGGAAGCAAAGGTTACGGCTTCAGAAGTGATGACCAATGCCGGGTATCAGAACAGAAGTAAACTATTGTTAAAAAGCTTATACAAAGCATATACAAACATTTCTGAAGTATTCAACTCACATGAGATTTTCTTCTCACTCGTCAACAGACTGTCAAGTGTGTTGAAAGCTTATTCTTCTACCTACTTCTTGTTGTACAGACAAACCTTCATTATGCATTTACATATTGTTGATGGTATAAGAGCACAGTGAACCAAAGCGATAATCAAACCTTATCAAAGCAGGTCGCTATGTCATGTATTTGAAATTGTATTTTGTTTGCATGAACACGAAAATAAATTAAAAACAAAAAAGTAATAGCGATTTGCAATTGAGAAAAGTATAAAGTGTTTAAAACATTCAAACCCATACCAAAGAATATCTTGGAAACAGATAACTTCACAAGATTTTGTGTAACATAAACTGTGTGCTTTAATGAGTTCTACATTTTTTATGTAGTAAGGTTTTGTCTATCTCTTAAGGTTTACCCTAAGTCATTCAGAATGAAGAGGACTTCAAAAGTATTCCAAGAATATTTAAGATAATATGTATTTCATTTGTCATGAAAATACCTTAAACTAATTTAATCAAAATCGTTTGAACCCTTTTTGGAAAAATCTAAAATATCTGGAAGCTTTCGATGTAAACAACAGTTTGGAGCGCCCACTGACGTTTTTGTAAAAATGCTATTTTTCTTTTCGGGGACTTCAAAACATGTATTTTTGATGAAATCTCGTATAGAATTTTTGGCCAAAATACAATACTCCGTCTAAATTCCCTAAGTGTGTAGTACAGAAAGTAAAAAGCAGCCACTAATTTCTGTTGCATTCCGGACCACTCTGTGCTTTTTAATGTTTTATTTTCATGTTCTGTTAGCCAAGGAACATTTTTTGGGCAAAAGCCTTTGTTTCATGAGAAATACATGTCTTCAGTTTTATCAGGATTTTTTCTATTTGGACATGGTTGTGAATATCATGATGTTGTCCTTGCAATAAGTCTCAAAGAGGTATAGTTAGAACTCTCGACTGTAGGATAGCCCTTTGATGTTATGTAGGTCTATGTCCCACTCTGTTGGCGACTGATTTTCACTTTCTCTACTACGTATAGTAAGTAGGGGAAGTATTACATTCCACCCAAAAATTCAATACCGAGATTTCACCGGAAATACATGTTTTGAGACCCCTGAATCCAAAGAAAGCATTTTGGGAAACATGTCCGTGTGTGTGTCTGTGAACAGCACAACTCAGAAACGAACAGTCGTACAGTATCTTCCAGAGATGCGACGCGAAGGTTTTCAAGAAAATCCCCCCATCCCAGATTACCCTTTACATGGAACATTTTTCGAAAAGTTTAATTTTCTCAAAAAAGGCTAACGATTTTGATTAAAATATCATATATTTGAGATACTTTTATGACAAATAATATGTTTATCTTGAATTTTCTGGGAATGTCTCCAAAAGTATTCTTCATTGTGAACGACTTTTGCATAACTGGTAAACCACAAGAGATAGACAAAGTTTTACGACACAAAAATGTAGATCGCCTTAAAATACACAATTTATGTCATATACATTTTTCTTGTTGAGTGAACCCTTTTCGAGATATTGCTTGTTATTCCCTTAAATTTTCCAATACTAATACTTTTTCTCAAATGGGAATTCGTTATTCCTTTTTTTTTTGTCCTGGTAATGCAAAGAGAATGGAATACTCCACATAGCAGCTTTTAAAATATTTGACTAAAGCTTAAAGCCTAGCAATTCCCCTGCATCTACAAGAAAATTAGCAATAAGATTAGCATCTCGATATCTGGATTAACATGAAGCATACGGAGAATAAGCGTTTGTAAAAGTAGAATATATTAATACCATTTATAGTTTTTATTGAAACAATTTGAAATATAATTCGTCCTTGTACAAGAGTAGAGAAAGTCATGTGAGTGTAACACATCAGATTTTTTCTCAATAGGCGGACTTCCGTGCGATACCCCAGATCAAAATGGGTACGGTTGAAAGAATTTCAACCTTTCACATTCAATTATTGCTTAAACTGAAACATGACAAGCGCCATTTAAAATTAATTGGTATGGTGATGTAGATATTTTTGAAACGAGAATGGCGTGGGGGAAATGAAACAAGATACACCAAACAGGAATTATGCCCATTTAAAAAGTTCGATTCATTTGTTTTGCCCTTGTGCTCCATATCATGTTTTCTTCTATGTCGGCAACCTAGGCAGTTATAAAATGCGTTTGTAAAGACAGTAACGTTTAACGTTTTTTACGCAGTCAATAACTTCCTGGTATTTTTCATTAAAAATGTGTGTAATAAGGATCTAAACCCTTAACTCTTAAGTAACGGTTTTTCTCTTTATTCAGCCACAATTTTCTATGATCTAGGTAATATGCTTTTTCATTGACATTCTTACCTTTTCTACTACAATAGTAAGCAGGGGAGGTATTGTATTCCACATAAAAATTCCAAGTAGAGATTTCACCGGAAATAGCAACATGTTTTGAGGCCCCTGAACCTCGAAATCATGCGTAGAAAAAGGTAAATGTGTATGTGTGCGTGAACAGTATAATTAAAAAACGAAAATTCGGTTAGATACAAAAACCTGGCATTTAAGTTCAGTATATTCCAAATATGTGAGAACTTTCCCCACCCAAAGCTACCCTTTACATGAAAATTGTTTTCGAAAATATTGATTTTGAAAAAACTGGCTCTAACGATTTTGTTAAAAATATCATATTCTTAAGATATTTTTATGACAAATGAAACGTATATCTTGAATAGACAAAATCTTATACACACAACGCACATCTCGTGAAGCACAATTATAACTTTTTTGTGAAGTTAACAATTTTTGCAATATTTCTTGTTATTGGTTTCATCATTGAGATGTCTACTTAGGACAACAGAGTACGATTCTAAAGATAAAATAGGCATAACATCAAAATGAGGTGTTTTAGGTGCTATGAAAATAACATTTTCTGGTTTTAGTTAGTCATGAAAGGCTTAAGTACAATTTTTCTCGCAACTAGGAATTCAAGAAATGAATAGGTTTTAACCTAAAGATCCGTGGTATAGTAATGAATTGTATCCTCAGCTCAAGAATGGTATGTCTAACCGCAGATACATATTAATTCACATAGTTGATTTGAAAAAGAAAACAAAAAAATACCCAAGATTACCAACATAAAATCTGCGAGATCTCTGCCGTAATACTTAATAAGCAAAGTTGTCTGGCTATCACACTTTTTCTGGTAGCAGGATGTTGGAATAAGAGTAACCGTCATAAAAGTTTGAGAGTGTGTTAAGAGAAAGTTTGTTACAAGAATTGAAAGGCGTCAAAAACCCTCTACTTGTTGATGCATCAAGAACTCCTTTACTCCGTTACACCTAAAACTAAGTTTAATAAAAGAACTTTGTGAAGGCAATGGACAAATCAGGATAAGGAAAAGTTTCCTTTTGTGAGACTAGACTTCGGCAAGGAAATTCTATAGACTCGCACATCCACAATTTTTGAAAAATATTGCTTTCAAGAGACGATGGTCGAATACTGCAGATGTGCGTAATAAAGCTGTATCAAAACGCTTTAGTAATCTTTATTCTAACTAAAAAGGAATGTATTTAAGTATTAAGTATTTGTTTATTTGTACTAAGACCTTTACAGCGTTGGTATGACCTGGAGCTAACCTAAGTTCTATTCCAGGCCATACAAAATAACAGAAAAACCCGACTTTCCACAACTATTGTTGATAGCTCATATATTTCTGTTACCAAAATATTATTTTACTTTATAATTGTAAACTACTTTGTATTACATACTGAAGTTTAATTTACTGACTAGATTCTTTTCTTCTAAACTATAAATAAGAAATCTTCCAAATTAATAATCTCAGGTTTGATACAAAAAGTTATTTCAATCACTGTTATTTTTGCGATCTTCAAACATTTATTTTGAATGAAGTATTTCCCTAGATATCCATGTCTTTGCACTTTAATGAAATGTGGAATCGCAACTTCTTTATCCCCGCATATAATGCCAATTTCTTCTTCTGAAGATAATGTTTTAATATGAAGTACAATAGCGGATAAATATACCAGCAAAACGCGTAGCAAGCAATACACATACATGTTTTTGGATGTAGAGAAAGCATGACAGCATAATCAGCGGCCACAATAGTGAAAATTACTAAAAAGGAATTAAGTAAAGAGGCAATACTTTAAAAGGACTGTGCAAACAAAACACATTTTGTATAAAAGTGCGATGGGGAGAAATACAAAGAGACGGAGGACTTCGGCAGGGAGATAGGTTGAACTCTTTATTCTTTAATCTATTTATATGTGATGTGTTAGAAAGACTGAAGGCGTTTGCATTCATATACCAGCGATTAATAATAAAGGATCTTATACGCAGATGACTTATTGATAAGTTGATACACGGTAGTATATTAAGGAAACCGAGTAATTGAAACTGTAAGGTACCAAAATGGGGCTTTAATGTTAATTATACTTAGATTATAGTATTCAAAAGGGGTATTAAATTAAGAAAACATGAAGGGTGGTTATTTTAGGTCAAAGAAATTCAAAATTCTGAAGCTCGCAGTCAAGTTTCTGGAAGGCAAAGTTTTGCTTCATGTCCTGTGAATGTTATAAACAAGTTGATCACAAACGTAGGCATATTCAATACATAAACAGAGAAAATTGTGCCCAAAGTAACATTGCTCAACCTCTATTTGTAATTAAAAATTAAAAATATTATTTTTCTCCGTTTTCAGACTACATGCCAGGGTCAAGAATTTTAAATTGCTCCCTTTGAAGGTGGGTTGACGAAATCCACAAGATTTTTGGTGCATTATTATGAATACCTGAGGTTTACAAATTTCCTGTTCTGTCGGGTAAAGGAAATTCACAATAGAAGGTATTCTAGATCATCGTACAATCATTTCTTAAAAGAGGGATAGTTAAAATTAATTAAATCGTTCTTCTTGATTTTTAAAAACCATCGTGCAACGTCAATGTTTCAGCTAGTAGGTAGTATAAATGTGTTAAGCCCAGAAATAGAAGAAAACGGTAACATCTTGATTTTCCCAGCTTTCCTTATTCTCTAAATTCCTTTAAGCATGTTTATATTTATTGTCGCACAAATGCAGTGAGCGCATCACTGTAGAACGAGGAAGAGTAGTGTATTTTCTACGAGATTCTTCGGTGCACTCAACGTATGCATATTACTTTTTTTCGGCGATAATGAATAATAGAAATTCTACTTCTGCAAAAATAAAATTAATAATTTACTGACAGCTCTTTAACATTGGTTCCAGTAGCAAGATCACCAAAATTAATTTGGTGTTAAGGTGGAGATTGATTTTCCCATTTTGACCTTAAAAAACCAATAACTACCAGCTAAAATTTGCTGCTTCATGAATTAAATCGTAAATAAACATTAACAAATGAAGAGTAAGAAAATACCAGATAATATTTAAATAGTAAATTAAAGGATGAAACGATCTGTATTGAATGTCTGCAATGCAAAACAAATCATTAGTTAGAGGATTTGATATAGTTCATACTATACGTGCAGTAAAATAGCCAAAACACGCCGCTAAGTTAGGTTATCAGCACTGAATGCAGGAAATTTAACCTTCGAAAATAACAGCATAAACGTTGAAAAATTTCCTTTAAGCGTTGATGCAATTAAGAAATGAACTTAACACTTTCTTGGCGCCGATTAAGAGAGAAGCTTTTACCTTTCTATCGGCGGAAAACCTTAGTCAAGAAATAAAGCATGTATGATCCTCAGAGATATTGTTTCTAGTTCGAGGATTGGATAAGGATTTTTACTGCACCCCGCCCCTTTTTCCTGCCTCAAGGTGTTAGGGGTTACGAAGTGGAAGGAAATCTGCACAGTGAGAGACCTCTATCCACTCTGGGGGCAGAAGCAGATTGGCCCACATCCGCTCTCGCTCATCTGTTCTCCCAGTTCTCCATTTTTTCTCTCTTTTTGGGGGTACTTTTTTCCTCTCTTTCTGCTGGGTAAGTCCGAGTGAAGCGGGCTGGAACGAGAGCTTCTCTTGAAAGCATTGGCCTGGACCGATTCATCACGTCCTGCGGTAATCCTTCAAAGGGGAGAATGATGACAGCTGGTTTAATTTGTCAACGAAATAACTAATTGTATAATTTTGGCGATTTGTAAACATCAGGGACATCACTTTTATTTATGGTTTTGTGAGAACTCGACAGTGATACTTTCTCGTCCATTCCGTTCATTTACGCGCGTTTTCAGGTTTACAGCTCTGCTCTTCATTAGGACTCTTTTTCTGTCATGTCATTCTTCGCTTCATTGGTGATATACATGACAAGCTGTTGCTTTAGAGCAGCAGAGTAGTAAGTGTCCATATACGTATTAACAGCTCAGTTATTCTCCACAGCTTGCCCAAGCCAAAGGAAGTATTGCAGTCGGCTTAAAATTTGTCCCTCGAAAGTGTGTCTTATTTGAAACAAACAAGGTTAAGATATCAAAATTCTCAGTATCCAAAATGTGTTTTATTGCAAAAATACTATTTCTGTTTTCCCAAAATTGATTCCTACTACTGAGATTAAAATCTCCTTTGTTTTGTCATTTCAGGTGGTGCATTATTATTTCACAACACAAATTTAATAACAATTAATATTTCTAAAACCGTATCTATAAAACACAATTATTATATTTTATATTTATTCTTTGTACGTACTTTAAAAAACAAAAATAATCTTGCAATATTGAAAATTTCGTATAATAACAGGTGTGAAAGTACAAAATCCCATAAAATGTTAAGTCTTTTTAAAACTAATGTAGGATATAGGAAATGTTATACATAATATTAAACCATTATTAGTTCACAGTTTGAATTTTAAAGATCCAAATGAATAATTTAAGTTTGACAGCGTCACCTCTTGCTTACAATGGGCGAATTACGACTTACAAACATTTCCTATTTACATTTATATGGCAGAACTAAGAACATTGGTCGTTCCCTTCTGCTCTAGTATCATGGAACACAACACAGGGTAAATCCAGTAGAGCAAGCAAACTTATGTTACAATAGTTGGATATCTTACTTTATAAAACACTAACTAATGCTAGAAATTCTTCATTCTTGGAAATCACAAAATGATAACCATACACATATCTGGTATAATGTTGATAACGATTAAATTAGACTGATATAAAGTAAATTTGTATAAAGCAGTTTTGAAATTTAAGTCTAAAGTAACACATTTTTAAAGGCATTTATACTTTTTACGAAAATGTGTAAAAATTTAACAGTCTGTCATTATGGTAGGGCAGGGGTCAGTTGTAATATATAATATTTGTAACATTTACAAGTGTCAGTTGTCACAAAAGTACCGATGGAGATGTGAATTAGTACAAAGATAACCTCACCAACAGTAGTAATTGCTCAAGGTCTCAGTCTGCCTGCGTTCCTTCGTAATGGAATACTCCCACCACAGAAGAATTCAGTGTCTGTTCCCTCCAGGACTTAAAATGTCAGTGAAATTCTTCTGGAGAAATGCAGCGATTCTTTGTTAGACGCTTAAATATGTAAATGGAGGTATAGGTTGTTTACACCTAACATGTATACACATTTTTATTGCGAACTTATACAGTAAGCTTCTCTTATATTAAATTTACAGAAGAGCTAATAGCATTTCTGACTAATGCTTTGCATAAATGTTCCAAATGATACCAAAGAATTGCTTAAGAGAAGAAACTGAATTACTAACAAGGTAAACGTTATATAATCTCATTCAGTCAACCAATGTAAGATGTTTTAAGTATACCTAGCGGGCTAAATTTATCATTGGCCTTTTGTTTCTCATAAGTACAATTTTAACATTAATTTTGAACCATGCAAACCTTCCGTAATGTGCAGTTTTATTTATGAACTAAAAGGGCCTTAAGACAATACATTTACGGCAATTCGCTTAGGCATAGGCGCATCGCATACCTCGTAGTGCATACAAGAGGAATTGCCAACTGCCACATTTCGCCAAATTTTGACAGCAAACCTGTGTCCTCCGTTTTAATTTTATACGGAAGCGCATACTTCAGTATTCGTATCTGCAGTTTATAATGAAATTTTGCAGTGCATCGCTTGAAGCTAATTAGTGTACAATGAATAGACATTTCGTAGTAACATTACTGGATCGCTAGTGCAAAATGCATATTACATCATTCGACTACAGCTTCTGGTAAAATTCAACTCTGTCATAGATAAGCGATAACTGTAGAATTCTATGAACCGCTTCACACATATATTTTGAACTATTTCAGTTCCTCAGACAATGTCGTATTCACATCATTACTCCATTAAACATAAGCACTGACATCACTTTGGACACCTCCATTATATTCTTATTAATCTTCAGCTTGATGATATAAGCGAGGGATACCTTTATTTTGCTTTTTGAAAGATGCAGTACAATCAAGCGTGTTTCACCAGGTAACAGCACTATAGACAACTGGATGAAAATATTAAAAGAAGGGAGGGATAGAAGAGTTAATACTCAAGTTTTAATAAAATTTCACGTTTTGTACTCGGCATATCAGCATCCAATGTAGAAGAGAATGGTTTCCCTGAATAGTCTGATCATTTGCAGCGTGGATCCAATAGAAACTGAGTTAAAATCAGCGCAAACTTTTAATATTTCTGTAATATGTGAGAAATTATAAGATATTTAATGCTGCTGCCAAGATCACACATTAATCTGACTTAATTAAGAGTAATTGTGTTATATGTAGAATGTGTACATCGATTTATTGAAATATCTTTAAGGGAAAAGTAGAACAGTGTAATTTTATAACAGTTATTTGCCTTATGTCGACCAAAGGAATCTGAGAACTCTATACCAGAGACGGGAATTGATTACAATGAAGGATAGCGAGTAAAGTGACGTTCGGTTCAAAGAAAGGCAGATAAGGCGAATTCATATTAGGATTTATCAACTAGAAATTGGCTGATGATCGTATGCTTGAAAACAAGGATAAAGAAGAATTTAGTTCGAGAAAGAGAGAGAGAGAGAGAGAGAGAGAGAGAGAGATGCACGAGGAAATAAAGCCAAGAGCGCTAATTTTTCAAGGATCCTTATGGCACATTAATGAAAACGTAATTTATTCATGCACCATTAAGCTATGAGATTGTGACTTTTACTGCTTGTGTGCGTGCCAGAGGAAGAGAGACGTGGCTGTGAAGCAAGATTAGCTTATTAATTTTTTTTTTTTTTGCTCCGGAATTACGCATTTGGAATGTAAAAACATTTCAAGCATTACAATTTGCACCAGTTTGGCACTCATCGTAGAACATCATAAAGTAGCGTGTCCGGTTGCTAGGTGAGAGCGCGTGGAGGGTGGAAAAAAGAGAAAACATTTTGAAATATGGAAATTCGCTGCAACAAACCCCCGGCCGAAACCAGAAAAGTTAATAATTCCTATCTAATGTTTTTAAATCCTCTGCGTGAATGAGCCGGCGAACACATAACTCTGGGGACTGGCACGGTGCGCCATGTTTGGGAGGATGGGGTGGCTGATGTAGCTATTATACCGTCCCTGAAACATTAACCCATCAATCGACACACACACTCACACTGTTGCATATGAAATCGATTCAAAGTACAGCATAGCTGCAACACGCAACAAACCGTGATGTAGCTGTTACCATGCACAACAATGGCCAGTCCGCAAACTGACACACCGAGCGAAAAATATAGCATAGAGGAGGGCGAAACCCCCTGGGCCGGCCACCACCTGCGGCCCCCCGGAGAGAGATCCGAAAGGGCACGCGCATCCGTATTTCTCAGTGGGGCGGACAAACACAGACAAGTGATTTTTAATTGAGTGAGCAGCGTTACCGTGGAATTCGCTAACAAGAATGAATTCCAAAAAGAGTCTGCGAGCTCGTCACTGAAAAACTTTGCGCTCACTGTGCACAAATGAACTGAAATGGCTTCATCGTTTGCTCAGGAATTAACGATTAACCGGTTGAAGGCCATAACTTTATTCATGTTTATTCACTGGATTCACCTGATAGTAGTAGCATAACATAGCTATGCAATCCTAAACAAAAAAAAATCTGATGTGTTACACTCACATGACTTTCTCTACTCTTATACAAACAATTTTTACAAACGCTCATTCTCCATCTACTTCATGTTAACCGAGATAAACATTTGCAGACTCTATCTTATTGCTAATTTTCTTGTAGATGTAAGGGGAATATATATTTACAAGGGCAATATAGAAATACAGTAGCCTTTAAGCACATACATATCTCTTAATAACTGGTTGCTAGGTGCAGCACCATTCCCTTTACCACAGATTAATACTCTTTGCATATCCAAGACAAAAAAAATCTGATGTGTTACACTCACATGACTTTTTCTACTCTTGTACAAACTATTTTTACAAACGCTTATTCTCCATACGCTTCATGTTAATCGAAATATCAATCTTATTGGTAATTTTCTTGTAGATGCAAGGGGAATATGGTAGGTTTTAAGCGATAGTCAAATATTTTAACGCTGGTTGCTATGTGGCGCATTTCATTCTCTTTGCATGTCCAGGACCTATAAAAAAATGAATAACGAATTTGAGAAAAAGTAAAGTATTTGAAAAATTTAAGGGAATAACAAGCAATATCTCGAAAATGGTTCACTCAACAAAAGAAATGTATATGACATAAATAGTGTATTTTAACGCGATCTACAGTTTTCGTGTAGTAAGATTTTGTCTATCTCTTATGGTTTACCAGTTATGCAAAAGTCGTTCACAATGAAGAATACTTTTGGAGACATTCCCAGAACATTCTAGATATACATTTCATTTCTCATGACAATATCTTAAACATATGATATTTTAATCAAAATCGTTAGAGCCATTTTTGATAAAATTAAATTAAAAAATTAAAATTTCCTAAAAATGTTCCATGTAAAGGGTAGTATGGGTTGGGGGGATTTTCTTGAAAACCTTCGTGTCGCATCTCTGGAAGACACTGAACCTAAATACCAAGTTTGGTGTTTATCCGACTGTTCGTTTCTGAGTTATGCTGTTCACAGACACACACATACACACACGGACATGTTTCCAAAAATGCTTTTTTGGATTCAGGGGGTCTCAAAACATGTATTTCCGGTGAAATCTCGGTATCGAATTTTTGGGTGGAATACAATACTTCCCATACTTACTATACGTAGTAGAGAAAGTGATTACATACTCACCGTGGAAGAATTAATTTATTCTATATCTTGATAATATATATTTATTTTATTTTCAATTTATACTTTTCTGGTATATCGGAGAATAAGGCTATGTGCTAAGCTAGCTGACATTCGTCTAATGAATGAAGGTAGGTTCCGAATATTAAGCTGAGTTAAACAGCTGATTGGAACTGCGGTTTGCTCTTAAGAGTGGGTAAAAGTGAATCTTATTGAGTGTGTCTATAAATATAGGCATACTATAAATTCGTTAGCAACAATAATTTTTTCAACTTAATAACCTGATAGACAATAAATATATCTACCTATTACTGAAGTTAACTTGTAAATGAGCTCGGCGCTAAATACAGTAAATGATCAATACAGTAAGGACTGAGGAAAAACTCGAATAAAAAGCGCAAATTGTATCCGCTTGTACATCTGGATAAAATTTTGGTACGCTGCGTTCATCTTTTACTGTTTTCATAAGCAAATTTTCTTAGTTCTAGTATGTATTCTTCTTCTTCTTTAATCGATTACTCTCCTCTTTAGGACATACACTCCCAAAGACTTTACAGCGCAATGCCTTGTGTCAGTAGCTTGTCAAGGAGCAAGCAAACTCTGGTTCATAGCATATCCAGGATGGGTGATCAGCCCAATGCCTGGTATGGCGGTGATGAACGAAATTAATGTAGTGATGAAAGGGGTGATAGGAAAATTCACAGATCAAATTATCAAACCCAGCATTCTCTTAGAGACCGATTCGGTCAGATTAGTCAGCCCCGGGGGTTTGAACCCGGTATCTCCCGAATCTGGGCCAAAGACGCTGCCTGAGCCATATCGCTCGGTGTAGTATATATTCACAACTATTAATAAATAGTGATAATAATAAGAGCAGATATTATTACTATTATTATCACCATCATCAAGCATAATAATTCTTAAGCAGTTGGATTCACGTCATCTGTACTCAAGCCGTATATAAATTCAAAGAATGTAAGCAAGGATCACGCACGACAGGCAAACACGATCTGGTGAGTGTTGTATGCAAGCACTAACAACAGACTGTACGAGGAACTGCGGTATCTGTTACCTGCGACGTCCCTGTCTGAAATTCTGTAACAGTTCAATGTTATTTCCTTTCGTTCTGGCTTTAATGCTTGGAAATTCTTATGCCTGATTATTATTATTATTGTATAAATATGTATACCATTAAACGCTTTCTAACGCTTTACTAAGGGTTTTACAAAAAATGATATTACAAGTACATTGCACAGAGGGAGGAAAAGAGATCAGGAGAGGGTAGCGGTGGCGAGGATGAGAGGAGGAACGACCTAATGGGAAGGTAAAAGAGACAGAGGGAGATAGGACGTTATCACTGGAAGAGTGAGCGAAGGAGACCGACAAAAGAATCTGCACAGTTAACGCAATTCTCGGATAGAGTGGCAAATTCGCTATATATGGTCATACGTTGTGCCCAGGAAACAACAAAGGACCCAAATTTGAAAAGGGAGCTCTCATTTGTGGAACAAAAATGGATGGGAAAGCTCCTTTCAAAATCTCTGGGAGAAATGGACACCATTTTCGAAGTAGAAATACATAAAATAGATCTCCACGCTCATGAGAATATAACGATAAATATTCGGGGCGCAAAGATCTATATTTTATTAGACAGACAAATAGTTTTAAAAGCTCTTAGTTCTTTTGTTATTGAGTCAAGGTGGTAGTAGTAGTAGTAGTAGTAGTAGTAGTAGTAGTAGTAGTAGTAGTAGTAGTAGTAGTAGTAGTAGTAGTAGTAGTTGTTGTAGTAGTAGTAATCTGAGACTATCTACAAACCCTTAACCAACAATAACAAAGTTACTCTGATGTGGGTACCAAGACATGCAAGAACCGAAGGCAAATGAACTAACAAATGGTCTTGGCAAAGACAGAGCTTCTGCATCCTTCGTTGTACCTGAACCGTTTTATAGAGTCCCAAAACATTATCTGAAAGATAAATTAAAACTATGGGGACGCAAAATCAAATTAGAACTTTGGAGCTCTATTCCAAAATTGAATCACTCTAAGAAATTTACAGCTCTAAAGTTAAGAGCTAAACAGCTACTCCATTAAACAAACAGGAGTTGAGAACCATAACAGGTGTCTTTATTGGACGTTTCCTCCTCAGACGCCGTCTCTATAGGTTAGGCAAAATTATTGTGAATCTTTGTCGCTATTTTAATAAAGAGCAAGAAATGGCAAAGTATATACTTTGCGACTGTGAAAGAATTACACGAACCTGGAGTATGGATTTCCAACGCCAGGAGAAAGTAACTTTCTCCAGGAAAATTATTAACTTCTGTAGAAGTATCAAATTAGACTGAGAAACACAGATTAAGGATGCTCACAATAGATCTTTTCGGTTGCGGTAAAGAAAGGTCACAAACCTACACGACCCTGTTTATAATCTAATCTAAGTTGCGCCCAAAGTAAGTCAGCATTTTAAGGATGTGTTGAATATGAACAGAGCGATCAGAGGCCAGTGGTAACATACTGTTGATTTTGTTACAGACAAGACAGATAAATAAAGGTTGAACTAAACTCTTGCTGTTGTGAATAGCATGTTCCCCTATGAGAATCTATTATTACTCGCACAAATATATATTAGATCTCAAAATGTTGCATTTAATATACACCTCATGATTAATACTAGGATTATTTTGCAACAAACGTTAATTAATATAATATAATAGATGTACACACTAATTCCACTGGTTAACAAACTAAGATTTTTAATACTAAAAGAAATAAAGCGGGTGATTCTTACTGAATTTTTTGTGCAAATTTCAAATCTTTTTATAGAAATTTTTCATCATCCATTGTTTTTTTGTAATTGCATAAATAACATTCCTGGTAATTATGCATTTTAACATGTGTAACACCATAGCTACAATGTCTTTTATGTACCTAAAATGAATGTAAAGTAAATTTTTGACTGTCCGTAGCTTGAAATTCTCTCGAATGTCCAACATTAGTCTGTCAGCATATTTGGAGTCCATTTTCCGTGGTAGCATCTTTCCATTTTAACGATGTCCTGATGAAAACGCTTACCATGTTCGTCACTGACAGCGTCGAGGTTCTCAAGGAAGAATTAAAGATGGGAGTCCAACATGTGTATTTTCAAAGACATATTACATGACCTTGTAGTTCTCAACCAGCTCACTGACAAGTCCTCTGGAATGTTCAGGCCTATAAGTCAATGTTTTTGAAAGAAAACTATGCAGCTCGTTCTTGCATATTTAACAGGCTTTGAAAGTTCTCTAATTTGAGGGCCAAGAAGTATTCCCCGTTTTAGATTCTCTTCACTGATCTTTGGAAACCTAGTTTTCAGAAAATCCCGTCACGATCCATTGCTTTCACACAATACTTAATCAAACCTAATTTGATGCGTAATTGAGGCAATAAGATTTTATCAGCACTTTCAAGCGGTTGATGTACATCATTTGCCTATCCTGAATTGAATGACTCTTTCTTTGGCCAGCTTTTTTTAACATCATAATTGCTTTTACCTCTACTATCTCACATGCACAAGAAATGGAAAAATTTTGTATAGCCAAACTGTAATCCAAGTAAGATAGTTATCATTCTAACATCTGCATATATCTGCCATGAACAGTCATCACAGCGGTTACTGGATAGCAAGAGATGCATGTTCACGTAACTCTCCTTCATACCAACTTCGTAGGCTATAGAAATGTGCGTCAGGAATGGCTGGTTGATTTAATTGTACGGTAATTCTCGCTGTTGCCCTGGCTAGTTGGTTCTCAGCGGAGATGTCTGCATGGACTTTGCCTATCAGGATTGCTAATGAGCTCGTCGATCTCGGTTGTGGTACAAAGGAGCTCAGATGTGAATTCACTACTCATCATAATGTTGTGTTTATTGCTATTTATTGTCATTTCACTCTAACACTACATAATGTTCTGTTTACTTATCACTTTATATAGAATACCATTTGCGCGTCAACTTTGTTTGACGGAGAAGCGTAGATTCCTCGTCTGTATCTACAAGTCAACGCTCCAATTATTGTGGTAAATCTCGACTATTTAAAGACCACTATCCCCTTCCTAAAATTTTGAGATCTGATTTCTCATTGGAGGAATTCTTGCGGTTCGCTCAACGTGGCTAAATATTATTTAATTTATATAGATTCCTATTGGCTAGTTTGTATATACCATGTGACCTTTTTTCCGGGCTTCTCTTGGTAAATTACCGTTCTGTGTTATTTTCCTTCACTCCATACTTCCGGAGCCGAGACAAATAAAAGTCATAAAATCTTACCCCTCGATTCTAACACAAAATATCCCATTTTCGCTGCACATGCGAACAGCATATTTCTACCCTAACTGCAGAGTTCAAGACATTCTAAAC
The DNA here is from genome assembly GCA_030765065.1 of Deroplatys truncata. Taxonomy (NCBI): domain Eukaryota; kingdom Metazoa; phylum Arthropoda; class Insecta; order Mantodea; family Mantidae; genus Deroplatys; species Deroplatys truncata. The sequence continues at coordinate 165,986,201 of CM060978.1, read as the reverse complement.
TTAGTTAAACAGGAACATTATGTACAAGACAAATATTACATTATACAAAATGACTATTTACATGGTGTTAACATTGTACAAATATATCATTTATATATCAAATTAAACGCTAAATAAATTAGCACATCATAAAATTAATTCGGGCACATTCTGTCTCAAATGGATGGAAGCTTGTTTTCATTATGTACAAGACTCCTTTCAAGCTTGTTTTCGTAAAGTCAATGAAGAAACGCCAATCTTCACGTTTATGTTGAACACCCATGGACTCCATCAAAGAATGATTATTATTACACAAAACTAGGTCCTCCAGTTTAGAAAATAAATGCTCAAATTCATTTTGGCGTTGACGGAAAGAACTTACTTTGCGCCATCCTGCAGGAGGTGCCAGCCTTTCAATTTTGAAGCAAGTAGCTCGCTTTGCTTTTAGATAACCCAAGATCACGAACCAAGTCATTTAGAACCTCCTGTGTTAGAAAGTGCGGTTCGTGTATGGTAACTTCTTCCACAAAATCTTGGTTACTTTGTTATAATTCACCAATGTCATTTCAAAATCTTCGGTAACATTTCTGTCGTCTTGTGGAGTTGGTATGGGAAGGCCTGGTCGATGAGGCACTAGTCGTATTACTGATTCTAAAGATGGATATTTAACAATCTGTATGGAGTTTTAACTTATTTCAGATATATTTGTCAAGCAAAAGTAGCAGTCTGTTATATGATCCTTAGGTTCTCGCCATATCACAGCGAGTGCAAAAGGCATATGATCTCGCCCTTTTATTAAGCCGGTTTATAGTGTTTCACATTTGTAACAACAGATTTCCGGAGCCAAAAACTTATTCTGGTGTATTTTATTGTCAAAATAACACTCATAAGCACTTTTAATTTGAGGAGTCAAATTTCGCCTCTGCGCTTTTGAAGTGAACTCAGCACAAATGTAACAAAAATTGCTTTTATCGCTTACCATTTGCGAGACATTATCCTCCTTCTAATTAACAATGCTTAAGAAAACACACTATTAGCTAACACTAAACTTATTAATTCACAACTGAGAGCACACAGGATTAGCTTCTTTCATTAAACAAAGCTTCTGCTCCTCTGGCAACTATCTGTAACAGACTTTATTTGTCTGTTGCTGGAGTAAACATTGACCTGGGTGGGAAAACCATAGTTTTGTATGGAGGAGCTCAGTGTTGAACTTTGCTATTCTTGAAGTCAAAGAAAGCAATCACCTAAAGCAAATATGTCATTTGTTGGCCAAATTAAATACAATTATTTTCTTTTAATCAGTGCTTATACCGCTCTATGCTAATCAACATGAAAAAAGGTTTTTTTTAATATTACAAAATATTGGTGCGTGATGGAACATTTCTGGCTTTATTTTTTGATTTGGCGGATGCAAATACATAAGAATCAGCAGAAATTACTTATTTAACATTTTCATTGTTGGCCAGTGTTATTTTAAAGCATTACTTTCAGCCTAACTAGTGCTTTTATATGAAATTATCCCTGAAAGAATGGCTATGTCAATGTGTGCTAATTGATTGGTCATTCCCCTGTGGAATGACAGTACAAACAAGTTCATCGTTCTATTTTTCTCCATTAGGATAAAATAAATCTATAGTTTAATTGCTGACGAAGGAATTTAAGGCACTAAGAAGAGTAAAGCTATTTGTGAATTTCTCTTTCCCTGGATCCAAAACTCGCTGACGTTTATGTATGACAGAGATGGCAGAAGTTATTCCTGAGCTTTCCACGCCAATCTCACTCCTAGGTATCTACACTTTTATTTACAACACTGAATAGCTTGCAGCCCGGATAAAAACAGCTGTGTATATGACATGTCATCTACCTCCGAGAAACGTTCGATTCCAAGTAAGCCAAGAAGTGGATTAGGTTCAATGCGGAATACTGTAAAGCAAAATCATCTATGTGTACATTAACAGAATAGTGTCAAATTCTGATTAAGTAAATCCGAATGCAAGGAAGTGCCGATTCGTGTGGAGTCCTAATGATGATAAACCATCTTATTATCTGCGGTCCTCACTAACCTCTTGATGGGCCAGTATCTTTAGACTGAAATAAACACCGACGCAGAGTTATTTACGTTTAATCAAAGGTTAACGGGAGTATGAGAAATTTCAACCAGAGTGATTAGGAAACGTTGCCTCCTACTCCTACTCCAAAGTAATATATGGCATTTTACAAAATAAACAGGGGCAGCAACACAGTAGCAATTGTCCTTAACGAATAAATTACAGCGACGAACCTCTTTAGTTTCCATCATTATCATCATATTTCACGCCGTAGGTAGTAGTAATACCTGTAGCAGTTTACACTTCTAGAATCGTCCATCATTTTTGTGGACATCCTATGTTTATAATTAATCATTTTATATCTAACAGAGTGTATTCTCTGTACGTGGGATATCCATTTACTCCTATATTCATTTATTTCAAATCTAAATTAAATTAATCCTAGTAAAGGCCAATTATATTCATTTTATTTTTCGATAGAAACGAAGTACATTGTATTAGCCCATGTAATAAGTATACGATATAGATATTTCATAATAGATAATCTGAACTCCCTATATAATTTGGAGTACATATGAAAATCTGCAGAATTGAGCATCTCTAAAACAAGCTTTGAGGAAGTATAAAGTGGGCTATAAAGAAGCCCAGTTTAAAGTTTTGTGACTCAGCTATTATTATATTATTATTATTATTATTATTATTATTATTATTATTACTACTACTACTACTACTACGAGTGGTACCATGGTGGTGGTGGTAGTAGTGGTAGTAGTAGTAGTATTTAACAGTGTGCTATCATATCTTAATACTGTTGTAGTTCAAAGAAGCAATACCGTAATTATTGACGGGAATATATAAATAATTAAATAAAAGTCGTCTTCCGTGGTGTAGTGGTTACCATGCTAGCCTCTAGTTCCCGAGGTCGTGGGTTCAAAACCGGCGGAGGGCGATGGAATTTTTCAGGCGTAAAAATCCTTAGCATGGCTTCCTTAGGAAAGGAAGTAAAGTCGGTGGTCCCGGGTCGTAAATTTACGGCATGTAAAAGAACCTCAAGCCTGGTAAAGAGGTCTCTGAGAAAAACTACCGGTCTTTCACGCCCAATATAGAATGGGTCGCTAAGAACCATATCAGTTAAAGAGCGTCCATAAATAAAACTAAAAAAAAAATCAAATAAAGAAAGAATCATAAGAAAGATATCATATCTGCAACAAATAATTTCCGTATATCAAATCAAATATATAATGTAATAAGCCAGAGTTAAAAGATTTATCAGGAGAAAAAGGTAATTAGCGTGTCATTTTAAGGAAAATCACTAGTCAAGCCGAGCAGCGAACGCATTAACATAAAGGTTCTTGGAATGCAACTAGGGTTGAGTTCAGTAAGTTTAAAAAGTCACGTAGACAGGAATTCTGTAAATTATAAAGGGAATAAATTCTGACATTCGAGCAAGGTACCGCTTAGAAATAGTGTGGATATGCATAAGAAGAGTTAGAATCGCGTTAGTAGGAACGTGTGGGTCGTTATAGGTGGGCGGAGCTTGAGTTTAGAAAAGAGCGTGCATTCTAATTCAGACTTAATCTTCCTTACTTAATTCTGTGATTTAATCGTGTGAGCACCCTTGTGAATTTTAGTTTCATTTTTAAGTTGTGTCGCGCCGAGTGACGCGCTTGAGTTAGAAGGATTTAGCGACAATCGCGAGGAATCTTTCCCAGTAAAATTTCTGCGCTTTAGGGCAACTAACGCTTTGCTTCATTATTATTATTATTATTATTATTATTATTATTGATTATTATAGTAGCAATAATGTAATTCTTTAATTAAACAGTCGACGACTCTTTTCAAGCCGAATATTTGAGTAAACATTAAAATGTATCAGCTAACTAAACTAGTGTTATCCTTTCACATTACACTTACGCATACCCTGAGACAAAGAACTCATAGCTATGCCACTAAACCAGCTGGCGCACCAGAGAACGCAGAAGAGCTTGGAGATGACGACATCGTAGAACTCAACAATAAGCAGGTAACATTAAATGCTATCTAAATTGATGCAACTTCGAGGAAGCAGCATAAAATCTAAAGCCAAGGCTACTGTTTCAGAAGTTAAAAATTAGCTTCAGTTCTCTTCTTGATTTTTCAAGAAAGCATGCTCCTGCTTCTCCGTTTACTGCTTCTTCTTTTAATGGAAACTCCTTTTTTTGCTGTTTAATTTCACAATAGAAGTATGTAAAAGAAATTATGGAAATGGATAAATCCGATTTTAAAAATGTAAGTAATTGTTTTCTCAAATACAAAAACGTCATTTAAAAATTGTAGCATATTTGCACCCATAATTTTATACTTAATATGTATATTTCAATAACAAGAATGTTAATCGATAGTAAAGACCAAATTTTGTTGATTTTCTTTCCACAGAAACGAAGTACATTTTATTAGCTCATGTAAAAAATAAGCTGCGTAGATATTTTTATAGATAAATAATTGAACCCCTATATAATTTGGAATTTTTAAAATCTGGAGCACTGAACTCGAGCAAATTGATATAGTGTAAAGTTGATTAAAAATTCCACCTTATAGTTTGGTGAATTATTATTATTTAGAAGTCTGTTATATTCCAACAAAAACGGTTAACCGGTGGAGATAGCTCAGTACTAATACTGAAGCTCGCATCCGGGAGCCATTAGGGTTAAGGTCCATATTTTGAACAGGTGACCAGTCTTTTGTGCTTTTCCTTACTCGAACACGTGAATGTTGCTTTTTTATACCATTTAAAACCCCAAGGTTCACATGAAGCAAAACGTGATAAAATTAGGGTAAATGACTTTAAGGCCGTGTTTATTATACAAGCAAATTATTTTGAAGAATAACCGCTGGCCCGCCTCTGTCGTGTAGGGATAGCGTGTCTGCCTCACATTCAAGAGGTCCCGAGTTCGAATCTTGGTTAGGGAAAATTGCCCGGATACGGTTTTCTCCGGGGGTTTTCCTTATCCTGAAAAAAATTAACGTCACGGCTCTATAGATCCAAGGATCATCTAGACATAATTTCACCCATTACATTCAGTCATCGTCCGAGATAACCTAACCGGTTTTAGGACGCTAAACTTAAAAAAATCTAATGTGATACATTCATATGACATTCTCTATCGTATTTTGGTGGGTATACAAATTATTCTTACTCAAGCTTATTCTTCTATTTACTACATTTTAATTCAAGTAAACCTTTGCAGAAATACGTATATTACACATTTCGTTATAGATACAAAGCGAACAGCGATAATCAAGTATTTAAGAACAAAGCGCCATATGCTGCCTTAAAATTCCATACTGTTTTATGTGATTGCAAGAAACAACTGAAAGTTCAGAGGACTTTTATCTCAGAAAAGCTTATGCTACAAATGAATTATTTAAAATAAACTGTGTATGAAGAAATTGACATTCTTTGTGTAGTAAATTTTCATCTATGCTTAACGTTTACTAGTTATATAATATTATACCAAATTCCTTCCGAATGAAGAGGACTTCATAGGCTATTCCCAAAATTCAAGATATGCATTTTAGCTTTCCATTTAAATATCTTTAATATATGATATTTTAATCAAAATCGTTAGGGCCATTTTTTAGAAAGTGAAACATTTCGAAAAATTTTCCATTTATGGATAGTTTAGTGTAGGGAGATTTTTTTTAAAATCTTCGTGCCGCGTCTTTGGAAGATATTGAGCCTAAATACCAAGTTTGGTATTTATCCGACTTTTATTTTTTGAGTTATGGTGTTTGCAGACACACACACTGACATGTTTCCAAAAATACTCAAGGGGCCTCAAGACCTGTATTTTCGGTGAAATCTCGCTATCGAGTAGAGAAGGTAATAAATAGGCGCTGATGGATGTGAGATATGGCCTTAGAAATTCAAAGGCAAAACGGAAAATCCAGGATTTATGGGTTACTGCAGTAAAACCGCAACTATTTAAATAAAACCTATACATTTTTAATTCCATATTAATTTTCTTCTTCTGCTTCTTCAGGCATTAGAACTCACGATTTGTTGCGACTCATTGGTCCGACCATCTTTTCTTGGGTCTTCCAACCCCTCTTTCCCCTCTCGGCTTATATTTTAGAATCCTCTTTGGCATTCTTTCATTACCCAGTCTATTAAACGTGGTCTTCCCATGTCATATTAATTTTATGAATATAAGTAATCGATTTTAAGGAAAATTTTGGCGCCATGAACCCATAAGAAGTGCCACATGCGCAGCGGATTAGGAGGGGATCCCCCAGTTAACAGAGCTCAGTACCCATTAGGCCATTGCATGCCTTTTGCGACTTAAGTGAACCCGCTAGATAAGGATGAAGCATAGACAGAAGGGCCATCAGATCGGAATGACGATGCGGACTAGCAAGGATGGGTACCCTAACGATTGCATTATATTCACTTGTTAGGATAGACGATACGAAGTCCAGAAATCATTGCGCGAACATCTCATGCTGTACATAGAGGCTATTATCTCTATATAATATAATTAAGCGAAGATATAAAACTGCTACTTCGTGGTAATGAAAGCAATCTAATTTTTCACTGTACCAGGGATCAAAGTTTAGACTCATTTATATGGTAATAGGCGTGCTATGTTATGCATTGCGTCCCTTTAAGCTGTATAGAAATTTCCAACCAAAATCATTGCACAGTAATGGTTGATTGGATGTACAAGTCAGCATTCGCCAAAACGTCAAATAAAGATGACTTCATACAAAACTTCATTAGCCATTCGTAGTGAGAAAATGGCTTATATTTTTAGGTACACTTAAAGGCAGAAAAGTGGCCCATTCTTTTAGAATGTTATTTTCTTCTGTACGTTTCCACATTTATCTAGCCAATACTATTTCCACCCAGCCCAATCACGTCATTGTTTGCTGGCCTAAAACAAACCACAAACAAATATGAAGCAATGAACGATGTTATACTCGGTGTGAAACGGAGGGTCAGAAATAACCTCTCCTATTCGGATAAATAAATAGAGATGGTCTGTCGCCATGCTTCGATTGGACCTCGTAGAGAGAGGGATGAATGAGAAATGGTTACCTCAGATTGAAATGCAGTGCAACTATAAAATTTATGTTCAAACATTTCTTCTGAAGTACGCATGCAAACAAAGTCTAAAATTACTGTCGCAGAAGTACATTTTGCAATTTTTGTCAACTAAAATTGTTTTGGTCCATAAGGATTTAGATACAACAAAATAATCCTGTTTATTTAATTATTATACGTTTATTTTACTGTTACGTTTGTTGCTGTATGGCATTTATTTGGCCCTAGTAGTCAAAAAGTGTGATTTAATAAACTATTGTTGTCAGCCGTATTTTCATGATGATGACTAATATTGTTATTACTATTGTTGTTAAAATAACGGTAACTACACAGTGTCCTGCTCCGGTCAATTTTTGGGATGATGTAAACAAGTTGACAGTCAAATCGTTAGAGCAGAGGAAGAAAGGTGACGCTTAGAGAGGGCTGAGCTATCATTTCAATACCACATTAATTGCCCTCGTTGGCCACTATGGGCCACTATTTCTGCTTCCAATTGTTTACATCGTGATTATCGAAAAGCTTTAACGTACCCGAAAATAATATTTTTGATTTCTCTACCATATACTCAATAGAGCATTTTGGGTGGAATGCCATGTTTTGAGATCAACAGAATAAAGAATGCATTTTTAGAAAAAAAACGCCGCCTGCTCGCGTGTGTGCGCGCGCGTGAACAGCATAATAAAAAGACGGATAAGCACTAAGCTTGGTACGTAAGTTCAGTATCGTCCAAAGATGCAACAGGAAGATTTTTAAGAAAATCCCCCGCCTCAAACTACCCTTGCATCGAAATATTTTCCAAAATTTTTATTTTCTCAAAAATGTCTGTAACGATTTTGATTAAAATACCAGACATTTACTATATTTACATGACGAATAAAATGTATATGTTGAATTTTCTGGGAATAGCCTTTAGTAATCCCCTTCATTCGGGAGGAATTTGTGTATAGGTAACAGGCAAACGTTAAGAGACAGATAAAAATGCACTACATTAAAAATGTAGATCTCTGTAAAGCTGACAATTTATTTACAATAAGTTATTTTATGACCACAGCCATTTCCAAAATGCCATTATTATTGGTTAGTAATTTTCAATACTTCTGTCTTAAGAACTGTCGCTCTTGATTTATTTCAGGCGATGTCATGGAAAGACAGTGGAATTGAAAGAATTCTATATAAATATTCACCTTAAGAATATGAATGTCAAATCGGTTTCCTATATCCGCCTTGTGTCTACAACGAAATGTGTAATGAAATTACGGGATGAACAATCCTTGGCGGGACGGCCGGCCGGCGAGGGCGGTTTGTTCTTGTATAAATAATTTGCAGAAAAGCTTGTTTAGATGAATAGAGAATAGCTGATAAAATGGATGGTTAAATTTAAACTATAATGCGTGATACGTTTGGAAATGGATAAAATTAAATGTCATTATAAAAGCCAATATTATTGAGGATAAATTTCTAGCTGGTTATATTATACTTAAAAGATGGAGTTTCCATATATGACAATCAACAATGCATAACCTGAAAGGACAAATGAAAATTATAGACGATTAAAATGGCTGCTGCAAGTCAACAGCGGGCACAATCTTTTCTTTGGTATGCCAAATTTCAAAGTGGTAAAAGAGTTCAAAGGGGAATTTCGACCTGAGTATGATGTGTGTAATGTACCTAAACATGATTCAATGTTGTGGTAGCGAACATTTGCGGAAACAGGTTCTATAAAAAGAATGCAGTAGGTCGCAGACGAAACTCAGTAAGAAAAGAAGCTATCACTGAAGCTATGACAAAGAGTGCTACGAAAAGTTTAAGACAACTATCGGCAGAGATGAGTGTATTGTTTGAAAGTACCTGAAACTGTACCCATTTACAAGTCTTACCTGCTGAGGAACATGAAGCTCGATTCAATTTTGCATGCATACTGCGCCAATGGACTAATGTTGATAACGCCCTCATAAACAAATGAATATTTAAAGACGAAGGTACTTTTCACGTCAGCGGGAGAGTAAACACGCACAATTGCATTATTTGGTCTTTAAATCCAATGTCTCCTATGAGATTGAAGGATCAAATCCAAAAGTATATGTATGGTGTGGAGTGAGCCGTAATAAAGTGTATGAATGATTCTTCTTTGCGGAAAAGACAATACCCATGAATCTTATTTGGATACGCTGTAGTTGTTCCTGTTACCACACTTGAGCAAGGCAACAATAAGAACATTGTATTCCAGCAAGATGCACACCCTAACTGGGCATAGGAGGTTCGTAATTCTTAAATGCCACTTTCATGGTACGAGGTTGGTCGTGGTGGTCCCATTGTTTGGTCCCCAAGCTCCCCAGATCTAACCCTCCTGACTTATTCGTGTGGGGTTTTGTTAAATACACTGTCTATGCATAGAAACCCAGGAACATTGGTAATCTGAGTGTAAAAATTACTCAAACGTTTCAACAAATTAGACCTCTTATGTTATAAAGCACATGGGCTGAATTGTTATGAATTATGCGGAGCACGCAATGGGGGGTCATGTTGAACACTGAGGAATCTCCCATTCTTCAATGTTGTTCACACAACGTTTCAACAAGTAAGGTTCAGTAGTAAATATTTTACAGTGCTTTTATTTTGTCCATATCCAAACGGATCGCCTTATGTTATCGTGGAGCCTTACTTTGATTATAAGATCTGTTTGGTTTTGTAGAATACAACTTAAAATTCCAGCATCATTTCTAAACACCGGAACAAACTGTTTTATACAACAAATGTATTTAACCACAGCACTTTTTTGTGTAGTTTTCGAGTAGGAGAGTATACAACTTTAAAACTATTGTAGTTTGAGATTTGGAAAGGTATAATCAGGCTAAAAAATTCTACCTTTCGAATCCTAGCTAATACACAATAAAACAATAAAATTTATAAATTTAAAAATTAAGAAATTTAAAACAATTAATTGTTATCATAGATGGGCTTTCTTTATGTTTTTTTGCTACTGTGAACACGACAGAGAGTGGAAATAATATTTTTTTCTAAGGCTGATTGCGTCACAATTGATGTGAAAAGTTCTTCAATCAAGGTTGGTGGTCATAGAGCGAGCTTAAATACAGTAAACCTGCAATAGTCAGTGACCTGGGGGACGGGGGTTGTGTGTGATTATTTCTTTGTGCTACTATATCTCTCCACGGCTATCTGACTTCGTCACTATTGGACGTTGTTGTCATACGAAGAGACTATTCGATTTGAAAATTGTAAACAAAATAGTTTTGTTTTTAGCTTTATGTATTTCAGTTCTATGACACTAACCTCATATTACAATGATATCTAGACGCCAAAAGTAAGCTACTAGTTAATGAAACACTAGCAACATCCAATGGAAGTGAAGCGTGTAAAAGAAAAAGACAAAAGTAAGAGATAAGCAGCTGAAATGAGGTTTCTGCGTTCAGTCAAGGGTTGTAAGAGAGAAGAACTGAAGGTATACCCATTATTACAGCAAGAAGAACATACAGGAAAATAGGCTAAACGTTTAAATCATATAGCACCAAAAGAAGGGCCATCTAAACAAACCATTAAAACAACAACAACAAAATTAAAGAGCAAGAGTACGAAGGCCAATTGGACAACCCGAAAAAGACAGATGGCATCAACAGAAATGAGACCAGAATTGGCAAATGCCTAAACCGTGAATGAGAAACTTATGGAACCTGCAAGCATATTTCAAATAATTCATTTAAATTATTAATCTTCTTTAACTGTAATCGCACTCCTACTCTAAGGACAGATATATTATTTCGTAAGTTAAATCGTTTTATAATGTTTCAATGGTTCTATTATTTTCATTTTTGGTATGTGTAGCTCTTAGGAAATTCTTATTTTATAGGTTTGTTATCTGTGTGTATAAACTATGTTTTAAAAACAACGCAACCATAAACAAAATCCATTTATGTATATCAGGTTTTAAGAAAACATTTGTGATGGTTTCTACATATCCATTATTTTTGTAGAATGCTGTACAAAATCTCTGCTAATAGCACCGCCAAATTAGCGTGTACTGCATTAAGATATAAAGCTATCACGAACTAAAGCGTCCAAATAAATTTTCTTAATTCACCAACCACGTCAGAAAATATAATTAAGAACGCTAATAGGGCTTGTAGCACATCAACATTCATATTTATTTTACTCGTGCAAGGTTAACGGTTTGTTCCTTTGTTTGTTTTCAGAGCATTATGCAGAATGAATGAATCCCCGGTTTCCACTGAAAAAAACAAAGCAATACAAAACGAAGCAAAAAACGCCGTCCCTTTCCACACTCGTGATGGAACTGTGTGCTTTGCGTAAGCGTTTCAGGTGAACCAGTTCTCTGCGTTCTCACTGTGACATCTCAAATCTGTGTAATTTGTCTGTGTAAGCTATCTGACCAGGTCAACCCCGTTGTGGGGTTACCACTCCCCAGCTCTAATACACACGCACACACATAAACATGCAACCAACAGCATATATCATGAGCATTTGTACGTTTTTGCTACGCAAATTATGACCTTGTTTCGAAACTTCATGAATCGTTCCATTGTTTTGATGAAGCTTTGTTCACGCATTTTGTTGCTAGAAACCCTTGTGCAGAAATCTCACTGGTATACCAATTTGACTGGATAAACAAACTTTTGGTGATACAGTGGGCCCATAGCATAATCAATTTTTTTTCTTCTGATTTCTTCTTTCTTTCCTGAGAAATAAACGTCTTGCTCTTCTTCGTAACGTCAACTCATTGCTTGCTGATGGGCGTGGAAAGTGAACACAGCAATATTTTCGTTTTCGATAACTGATAGTGTGTATAATCGGTGCTACAAAGTCTCTGGTGAAAAACGTGTGAATTCACATAAAATAAACCTAATTGGCTTGCTTGGATATGGGAGTTTTGAAAGCACTGTAACAAAAGCGTATACTTTTCATTTTAACTTAATAACGAAAATGTATGTAGCTGACTGATTCTTATTTCCGTACTGCTTAATGGCAGGTATAGAAAGTATTGTATTCCACGCAAATATTTTGTGAGTTGTTTTGCTAGAAGTACATGCATGTTTCGAGAACCTCTGAGCTACAAAAAGCATTTTTAGAGAAAGTTCCACTTGTGTATATGTGAACCACATAAATCCAAAACCAAAATAGGATGAATATCAAATTTAGTGTGGCTTTTATCTTTCATGGATGCAACATAAAGATCTTTACGATATTTCGCTCTGTCATTTACATGGGAAGGTTTTCGGGGGCTATGTCAATTGCGCCCACGTAAACATGTTAACCAATAATAGTTCGTCAGTCGCGTCTGGAGTTTTTACAATATGCGTCAGTTGCGTCCACAGCTACCTGCTTAGGTAGCTTGGGTGGGTTTAGGTTCTTCGATAAGACGCAGCCAAACACTATAGAACGCATTCTACGACGAGACACAACAAAGCACTATTTAAAACTGTTTGTGCTACGTCATACGATAAAGGTCAAAGTGGACATACGTAATAGTTCTCATTCCGAGTTGTGCACGAGCTAAGGAGTCGATGACAAGTGAGAAGGGGAAGCCTTTATTTGTGATCGAGGGTTACAAATTTATACATCACAAGGATCTGCAGAACATATTTCGCTTTGGGCGTGCTGCATGAAATCTTGTAAGTGTTTCATAAAGTTAAATGTTAAAAATGAAATCGATGATAGCAATCAAGAACATAACCACAATTTAATAATGATATTGCCAAAATTTTGTGGTGAAAATGCCGCAAACATTTTTTTGTTAACTCGTGTTCAATTCTTAGATTTTTATGCCTAACACAACATAATCTAACGAAACATAACTAAATTTCATCCATTTGTGGAGTATAAATTAAAAGTGTTACAGAACGTCCTAAATCTGCTGTTTGTGTCAGGAATTGAAAATACTGGGACTAACAATTCAAATCTTTCAGAGAGGCAATTGACGTATTAACCAAGAAATCCAGGGACGCAACTGACGTATGACCCGAAAAATCCAGAGACGCAACTGACGTATAAAACTGAACTCGGGACGCAATCACCGGTCACCAGGTTTTCGTTATTGTTCTTTTTTAGGAAAATAGTTATAACAATATTCATTAAAATATCATACATATGAGACACTCGAGGAATAAAATGTATGTCCTGCATTTACATATAAACATTCTGGTGAAAATCGTTCGTTCTGAATGAATTTCCTTTTCATTCTTTTTTATTTTGATGAACTAAGAAACAATAATAGATGTTATAATTGTACCTCAAAAACATGTCAAGTGCATTAGAAAGTACAATTTGAGAATAAGTATTTTTCGTTGCAGTGTTAGCAGTTTTCGAAATATTTTATGCTGTACTTTTTAAATTTAAGTGCGTTGTCCGACGGAACGTAGTTGGAAGTTTGTAATTCTTCTTTGTTTGCTTCGCAGGGCACTTTACTACGACTAATGAATTTATTCCTCCTCTGATACGAAACATTTGAAAGTGCTTCAGTATGTTGTATGTAACCATTTACAGCTTAATTAGAATACATCCATGGAACGTAACAGAAATCAAGGAATAACTTTAATGTGTATATCTGAATTTTAAAGTCATGCCATTGTATCAAATCAGATTTATTTATATTTTAAGGTACGCTTATGCTACTTTGCAATAAAATAGCTGTTCTGCTATGTATGTAAATTATGAGGATGAAAGGGTTATATAAACAATGACATTTTTCTTTATAACTTCACAATTTAAATTTATGGTTTAAAGGACATTTAAACACAAGAAATACGTAACTAACATAAATATTGCTGCAAATTTGCTATGCAGCAAAGTCCTAATAATGTAAAACTATCAATACTTTTATTTGAATTTGTGCGAAATAAAGAAAAACAAAAGGAGTGACTAAATACACTTCCTCAGTATTTGCTACAGTAGCAGCAAGTTAAAATCGTACGCCTCTTTTACTAAAGGTGTTTACTTGCACATGATTTTTGTGGTTGAAAATATGCAATCGTTTGGCGCTAAATAGTTTAAAGATATGCCCAAATTAGACAGTAATCATAATCCTCAAATAAAATCAATGCATATTGAATTTACGGGGAGACAATTTCCTATTCCAGCAATGTTAAATTTACCAACTTCGTAACCCACTGTCTACTAAACTATTTAAAATATCAGACTGAAATTTTCACAGAATGTAGTTGCATAACCTATGCATTTGCTGATTTATCCTTATTCAGTAAGATCTTCTCTTAGTTTCTCATTTTCATTAACATTTATCATCAATTACATTTTAAAGCATAACCAACCAACTTACTAAGTAAAGAATAGCACTGCAATATTTAGTTTATAATCCCAACATTTATTTTATTTACAAAAGCTCCGAGGAAAACGTGTACTTAAAAATATCATTTACATAAACAATGATTAAAGTAAAAATAGAAGAAAAATACTCAAATACATTTGCAAAGAAGAAACAATATTGTTTGAACATAAGGAAGCTATCATATTTAGAATTGGTACCAATTTATAGAACATAACAAAGGGGTACGGATGCAGCACAATTTTAATAATATATCTAAAATACAAAATATAATATGAAATATGCATCAAATTAAACAGGAAATCTAGTTCATGAGGTTACATAAAAAAACAACTAAGGACTGCCTCTGTGGTCTGGTGGTTAGTATTCTAGCTTTCAAAGTTAGAGTTGCCGGGGTCGATTTGCAGCTGAAGAGTGGGAATTTTTCTTTAACCAGGATTATTCCCCATTCTCCCTAAGGTCTGGATATATGAAAGAAGTATATATATATATATATATATATATATGTGTGTGTGTATGTATGTGTGTATGAACTTAAAAATAACCCAACGATTAACACTAACAGTAAAGAAGAGAATACCGTTGCCAAGAGCAATTATTCCAAAGCAAAAGCCGATATGACCTTAGGATGTAAAAGGCGGCATATAAATAGAACAAAACAGCTAAAAACGTTATTTTTGGGCCATTTCTGTCATTTTGTCTAGCCTTATAAACACAAAACATACCCAAACATTACAATAATTAAAATTTTCTTTCAGTTCCCCCTCATACGTTAAGGACACTGTAGAACATCAACTAATTTGAATAGTTTGAAAGCTAATAAATCGCAAGTTCGCCGCCCCGTCCCATTTAATGCTACAAAGATGCGGTAAGGAGTACGCACCGCAAACAAATCAATGCTTCCTTCCTCTCACTTAAAACCATATGAAAACAATCTGGGGGGAGGGGGAGAGAGAGAGAGTGAGAGTGAGAGTGAGAGTGAGGGTGTGTGTGTGTGTGTGTGTGTGTGTGTGTATAATGATTCGGTTTCAGTTAGAACGGGCGTGCGAGCTTTTTCATTGCGTTCAGCGGATCTCAAGACATGTTTCCGGTGGAATCTCGATATCAAATTTGTTAGTGGAGTATAATACTTTCTCTACCATTCAGGTAGATAGTAGAGAAAGTAAATATGAATATCTGACTTCAAGGTAGCCCATTATTCACGCTTGGAACCAAAATGGCAAATTAACAGAAACCAGAGACGCCGGGACGAAGCAAATATGGGAGGGGGCGGATAATTGAAATTGTATTATTATTAATATTATTATTATTATTATTATTATTATACTCACCCATCAAAACACATAGTTAATACATTGTATAAGATAATTAAAAAAATTAACTGTTTTAAAATATGCATTACTTAATATCCAAAGGTACAACTTAGAATTAGTGTCATTATTTGGGATATTAAATGTTTTGATAATTAATATTTAACATCAGTATGTAAGCGTAAGCTTATACATTAAATGATTACCTTAAATGCTTCGATGCTACATTACTGTACTGATTACGACCGAAATAATCACATACCCAAAACACAATTATCCTGTTTGAATCCGGAAGTATGTATTGTAGCTAATTTTGGAGTACGAAACTCCAGGCGTGGCTAACAACGGGGGTAGTAGTCGCAAAGGTAAGAAGTAGTCGGTACCAAGTTGAAAGGGTGCCATTAAGAATCTAGAGGGCGTCATATAAAGACAGCACCAGATTCTATAAAAACCAGTAGCTAGGTCATTCAAAGAATCGATTTAAGGGCTTGGGCCCTCTAACAGAGCCGTACAAGCGTTTAAATACAAATCGCCAGGACTTAGTACCTGGATGCAGATCTGGCAGGACATGTGTTATGTCGGGGTTCGAGACCCAAATTTAACGTAGACCCGCAGCTTCTTCGCGGCAGTGAGACGATCGAGAGATTAAGCACTCCGACCCACTTACGTGAGCAATAAATACTCTTCGGAAAGGCATATCAGCAAATTGTTGTCCCCTTTGATAGTTTGTGCACATTAGGCCACTTTATGAAATCTGGTGCAACTTCCCGGTTGTGGATCAGACCCACGAAGGGTCGTTACAATATGTACGAGAGTTGGAACGTAAATAGTGGCAACACTGCTGTAGAGATGCTATGCAACTGAATCTAATATTGTCGCCTAAAGCACACGTTAGTTACATACCTATCTTACCTTAGAGCACAGTCGAGAGAAACAGAGTCACTTGTGCGCTAGCGATCTAACGCAGTGTTGTCACGATGTTTTCGAAACAGGAACAACGGAGTTGGATCAAGATTGAATGTGCCAGAGGTCGTATACAGCACGACAGTGTCATCAAGGTCTTCAAGCGGCTTGCAGGGAATCTGCATTGCCTTACAGAACAGTGGCACGTTGGGTAAAAGCCTTCAAGGATGATCGGTAAACTGTTGCAGACATGCATCGGGCAGGTCGTCCTAGCTTCAGTGATGAAGAAGTGCATGTTCTTGCCGCGTTGCTGGACAATGATCGACGCCAGACGATTCGTGAGCTCGCCCAAGAAACCGGATTAGCGCATACGACTGTGCTTCACATCCTGAAGGAACGCCTGGGCATTCGAAAAATTGCATCACGATGGGTTCTGCATGATTTGATAGAAATGCAGAAATGGTTGCGTTACGACGCTGCTAGGACGCACTTGGAGCGCTTTGAGCGCGAAAGAGAGACTTTCTTACGCAACATCATAACGCTGGATGAGACATGGGCCAAATTGTATGAGCCAAAACTGAAATGCCAATCGAACGAATGGCGTCATTATGGGTTGCCACGAAAATCGAAAGCTCATCAGAGTGAAAGTTATGGTGATTCTCGTGTACGACTGTAATGGTGTTATTCCAACGCATGACATTCCTCCACGGCAGAGCATCAATGCACGGTATTACCGTTCGTTTTTTAAACATCGCCTGCAACCAGCTGTGAGAAAGAAGCAGCAACACTTTCTGCAGAATCCATCCATCATTTTGCACGACAGTGCTCGGGTGCATACAGCGCAAGCTGTGGCTGATTTGTTCGGTCGATGGAACTGGGAAGTGCTGTACCATCCACCATACTCCCGGACTTAAGCGATTGTGACTTTGATTTGATTCCGAAGATGGAGGAACCACTTCGATGCATTCGCTTCAGAACTGTTCAGAGATTCGTCAGGCAGTAGACCTCTTCATTCGCACTATCAACAGAACAGGCTCTGCTAAAGGTACACTATGACTTCCACATTGCTGGCAACGGGTTATACACAACGCTGGTGACTACATTGAAAGGCAAAAAAGGTTGCTAAAATGTAACCTTTTTGTATCGGCTATAAATAAACAGTTGCCAAACCCTCATATTTACTCGCTGGTGTGTATCAGAACAGTAAAAAGAAAAGAATAAAACTGTAACAAAACTGAGGAGTGCCTGTCCCCCTCCTGAATATCTGAGTGTAGGCTGAAAGACTCAGACATATATGCCGGATAAGTCTTCTCAGCCTGGGATTAAGAAGTTATGCAGTTCCTGCGTTGTATAGGCTGTGCCATAAACATTGTCCACTGCATCGCGTCGTATCAATTTCGGCTGAAATGACTGCTTTGCACCGCAATGCGTACAGTGACTTGCACTCGTAGTGCAATAGTGTGTATTTGGCCTTCAGTGGTAAAGGTCCCAGGTTCAAATATTGCCACTTGAAGGTACTTTTAGGTTTAGTAAATTTAACGACAACTGATAGTTTGGCAAGGAAGTGTCGTTTCACTTATTTAGTTTAATTGTGTGAATTTCATTAAAACAAATTTTTACTTGTTAGAACATTGTTTAATCAACATCATAAATAAATGAATATAACATTGTAATTATAACATACAAACATAAGGCATTATTAAATGCTATTGTACTATTTAAAGCTATTCTTTCATACAAAAGAAAGCCAGGCCATCACACAGATAAACCTTTACAATTTACCGTTTCCTCCATGCGGTTGGCCACCATGCTGGCGGGTACGAGATCTTAGTCTAACCATCATCGCCAGCCAAACCCGGCTCAACATGGCCGGTGTGATGCCATGGCAAGCTAAGATGATGCGTTCCCTGAATTGTTGAGGTGTCATTGGCCGCTCCTGGTACACGATATCTTTAAGATAACCCCATAAGAAGAAATCTAATTGGGTTAGATCTAATGAGCGTGCTGGCCACCCTATTGGTCCATGCCGTCCGATCCATCGCTCAGAGTAGGTGGCATCGAGAATAGCCGTTACACGACGGGCGGAATGAGTTGGTGTCCCATTATATTGGTACAACATATTTGGTACATTTCATCCAGTAGAGTAGGCAGTTATTATCGTAGGAAGCGATATAGCGATTCCCAGTGAGTTAGGTATCGTTAAAATACGGGCCTATTAAATGAAAACCAAATATACCAGCCCAACCGTTGAAACCCCATCGGACTCGCATCCAGTGTGGGTTTATAGTGTTCCAATAATGCATGTTCTGGCGATTTACATGTCCTGCCTTATGGAACCCTGCTTCGTCTGTAAATAACAAAGTTTCCAAAAACTGTGGATCTTGTTCAGTTTGTTGTATGATCCAGCGAGCGCCATCTTCGTCCATGGTCCGGCTGCAGTTGCTCCTGGTGTAGTTGAAGATGATAAGGGTGAATAATGTTATTTGCATGATGTAGTATTCTCCACGCGGAAGGTTGGCTAACATTGAATGCTTGTGAATGCCCCTCGTATTACAACGCGGATGCTGAATAATATAGTCAGTCACAAGATCCGTCGTTGCTTGGTCACAGCCAGGGTATTCTCTTCGTAGATGTGGTGTCTCGTGTCTGTTCCTGATTCCAGAATGCGGTTCGTACCTCGCAAAAGTGTGTGATCGTAGGAAGTGTTCTCTGCGGAATCCTCTATTAGTATAGATGACTAACAGCATGTCCATATACTCCCTATTCGAAAACATTGTACCACAGTGAGCACGAACGGCTGGAACTTTGCATTTATAGGCAAATCCACTTTCTAGTGCATTGGGCAAGAACGTTCTCTTTGCTAGAACGTTCTGGAAACATCAACAGATATGAATAAAGGACTCATTTATTAGCAGGCGTGATTTAAACTTCCGACCCTCACCATGATATTCCCAGCATGTTTACCATTGCGCTACTAGAGCACGTTAACAACGAGCACCACGGTAGCCCTAATCAGCGGGCTGGTGAACGCGGTATCAGCACCTGCATTTCGCATCGTTTCTAAAATGCACCGTTGCCTAATTACCAATCCGCAGGATGAGAAGACTCATGTGCTATATTCCAATTCCTTGCAGCACGTTACTTAGCCAAAGTTTG
Source organism: Deroplatys truncata (assembly GCA_030765065.1). NCBI lineage: Eukaryota > Metazoa > Arthropoda > Insecta > Mantodea > Mantidae > Deroplatys > Deroplatys truncata. The sequence continues at coordinate 165,966,407 of CM060978.1, read as the reverse complement.
TGCCTTCCTCCGATCAGTTTGTTGTTCCTTGTCATTATATAGTTATGTTTTATAATAGAACATTGTTTTATTCACGAGTCCTTTCTGTGTATATCTGGTGAAATCTTAGTTTTAAATACTTCCGCTGCCTTAGGTACTGTAGGGATATACCTAAGGTATAATACCATACTTCCGTATCTCCCACAGGAGACGAGGTGCTACCAGAATAGGCAGCGAACATTAGCTCGCAGTTTGCATTCATATCAAAAATATATTGTGGCTCATTTGGATGCCAATGAGTTCTCACATAAAACATGCTTGAATGGCAAAACATACTGACCGCAACTTTTATTTTAAAAAAATCTGTTCTTAGACATGAAAAGAAGGATTACACTAAGAATTACATCCGAGAAAAGAACATAAATAAATTTCTCCTGTAGGAGCATCAAAAGGCCAGTGTATATTCTGTTAAGAAGAAAGTTTTATCTACCTACAAAATATCTTTAAAAAGGTATTTCCGTATTTTTTATGGTAAGCACTGTACATATGGACACAAAATAAAAATCTGATGTGTTGCAATCACCTGACTTCTTCTACCCACTCTTGAACTAACTATTCCTACAAATGATTCTTCTTCTATCTACTTCATATTAATAAAGATAAACATTTGCAGAAATTGTCTTGTTGCATATTTCTTGTAAGTAGGACGGGATTAGGGGAATATAGTAGGCTTAAGCGATAGTCAACTCTTTTAAGAGCGGGTCGCTATGCGTTTGCTTTGAAATATCCGTTGTTTTTGCATGGCTGAGAGAGAGAGAGAGAGAAAAGAATAAGAAAAATGTGTTGTACTCACTTGACTTTCTCTCTTGTACAAACTATTTTTACAAACGGTATTCTCCATCTACTTCACGTCAATCGCGATAAACATTTACAGAGTTTTGCTACTCTTATTGTCAATTTTTATAGGTACAAGGGGAATATGGTAGGCTTTAAGTGATATTCAAATCTTTTAAGAGCTGGTTGCTATGTGGAGCATTTCATTCTGTTGCATGTCTAGAACATAAAAAAGGAATGACGAATTTCCATTTGAGAAAAAGTATAAGCATTGGAAAGTTCAAACAAATAAGGAATATCTCGGAAATGGTTCACTCCACATATAATATAAATTGTGTGTTTTAATGAGCTCTATATTTTTGTGTAGGAGCATTTTGTCTATCTCTTACGGTTTACAGTTATGCAAAGCCCATTCAGAAAGAAGGGGACTTTTGGGGACATTCCCAGAATATTTAAGATATACTTTTTATTTTTCATGAAAACATCTTAAATTTCTGGTACTTTAATCAGAATCGTTAGAGTCAATTCTAAAAAAAAAATCAATATTTTCGAAAAATGTTCAAAGGAAAAGGTATTCTGGAGTGGGGGTATTTTCTTTAAAAACTTCGTGTCGCATCTTTGAAAGATACTGAGCCTACATACCAAGTTTGAATTTATCCGACTTTTGTTATTGAGTTATGCTGTTCAAAGAAACACAGACACACAGAGGGACCTTTTTCTAAAAGTGCTTTTTCCGGATCAGGGGAACTCAAAACATGTATTTCTGGTGAGATCTCGGTATCGAATTTTTGGGTGGAATTCAATACTTCCTCTACTTAAATATACGTAGTAGAGAAAGTAATAAACGAATAACTGCTTTCCATTTGAAAAATGTAAGTATAAGTGTTTCAGTATGCAAAACCAATAACAAGGAATATCTTAGAAGTGATTGAAGGCTAAAGAATGAACATTTCACATAAATAGTGTGCTTTAACGATACCTACATTTTTTGTGTAGAAAGATTTTGTGTATCTCTTAGGATTTACAAGTTATGCAAAATTCACTCAGAACGAGAGGACTTCAGAGACTCTTGATGAAAATTAAATATATGCATTTAATTTATCATTAAAATATCTTAAAAATTTAGTCCTTTAATCAAAATTGTAATAGTCATTTTTGAGAAAATCAGCAATTTTAGAAAAAAGTGTATATAAAGGTTAGTTTTTGGGGAGCGGGGATTTTCTTGAAAATCTTAGTGTCGCATCCTTGGTAGAATGCTGAAGCCAAGTTTGGCTTCTAACCGACATTTGGTTTCCGAGTTGTGCTTTTAACACACAAAACACACACACGGACCATTTTTTGTGTGTTCAGGGTCCTCAAAACATATTTCTGGTAAAATCCCGACGAATAATTGAGTGGAGTACAATAGTCCCCTACTTATTATAGGTACGAGGTTGAGAAAGTAAGAAGTGTGGATATTGCATATTGCACTTTAGATATTTGACTTTTTTATAACCTACAGCACTGGAAATATTTATTACGTCACCCACCATACTTATAGTACATTTTACTCTGTTTCCATGTGAACGTCAACATGGAAACACCTCAAGGGCAGCAGCCATCGCAGGAGTGTCTTAATCGAGGCGAACCGTCTGGACTCTGCACATCTAACCCAAGGTACCCAACATGAATTCTAATACTGTTTCTCCTAACTAAACGTTATGCTATTTAAAAGTAACACAAAGTGGAGCATCCAAAGATCAAGCTGTAGTAATTGAAGCACACAATGGCATTACTGTAAAATAATGCCTATTCTCTATAGAAAAATCACTGACCCCATTAATCTACGTTATGTGTCACTTATAGCAAATAAGAGAATATAGCAATTTTTTGTTTGTACCAAACAGATGACATCAGCAGTAGTCATCCACGAATTTTCATCAATATATTTCAAGCTACGTCCCCAAACAACTAAAAAAAAGTGTTCTTATCCAACGTTTGCTCACTTATCCCTAACCAAGCTACTGAGGATGCTGTAACCTCACTTGACATTCATCTCACTAGTTTAATTGTTAAAATTAGATCTAGAATCAGTGCCTCAGGATATTCACAGATACTGAGATTCATTCATTTTTCATTTATTCATTATCTGTTTACCCTCCTGTTAGGTAGGACTTACACCCCCCCCAGGACTTACAGGCGGGTGCCTGGGGTCCGAGGCCCGTCGAGGAGCAGACACTCATGGATCAGACAGAACATCCAGGATGGGTGATCAGCCCAATGGTATGGGAAGTAGATGAAGGAAGTAGATGAAACGAAATGTGGGTGAAATGGATAAAAGGAAAGGTGATGATGGAGCAGTTGGTGGAATGAATGGCGGGGGAAACCGGAGAACCCGGAGAAAACCCGCCCAGACGCCGCTTCGTCCACCACAAATCCCACATGCAGGTCCCTGGGATTGAACCCGGGCCGCCTCGGTGGGAGGCGAGCGGTCTAACCACTCGGCCACGGCGCCGCTATATACTGAGTTTCAGCAGACAGTTACTTGTATCACCACCAGACTTAGAAAAACTACCTAAAGTTTTTAAAATTCACCATGAAGACACCGCTTCCTGGCTATATGTCTCCTCTGATACTCCCTCCTGTTTTCTTTGCAAGACAGAAGGCCACATGACACACCAATGTAAATCAATTGCAGAAGACTCGCTAGACACGCTGATGCTTTGACCAATGAGTCTATTCCTGCTACTGGCAGGGCCTCGGAAGAAGACGATCTACCTCACCCCGAAGCTTCAACATCAGCTCAAATACTTCCACCTCCCTCCTGCACTCTGTGCCATCTACCAGCAAATGCCCAGAAGCCATACCAGGTATACCATCACGTATGTCTTCAACAAATAGTAATTCAATGCCTTGTGCTATTAAAAAGTGCATAAGCGACTCTTACACCTGTACCAAAGTACAAGACTTCACAGAAGACGAGCTACCCTTAACCTTGTCGTCCAAAACCTCACATAAAAAGCCGAATACCTTCTCTACTACACCAAATATGCGTGACTTACTTCTACTAAATAAGTTCGTTATAGAAAACAGCCCAACAAATACTCACTCGATTTTGACCAACTGCCTAGCTTCTATGACAACACGATAGGAGCATTGGATGTGATGAAAATAGCTCTATCTACACATCAGAACTTCGAGGCCTTCTAGAAACACTCAAGAATTGCACCTCTAATCTTTCCGGATCTCGGTTAAAAACCAAACAACGCGACTGGAAAAAAGGTTTATGACTGCCATCAGTAAAGAAGAGAATACACGGAAAAAGTCCGAGTACAACGATGGGTTAAACTTACCTCATATCCACAATGGAGGCTCTTTCAGCAATACTACAGTGGAACATAAGCATTATTGAACCCAGATGGAATATTTAAAATTTTTGAGAACTTATTCTCCTCGTGTTAATTGCCCTCAAGAAACCAATTTTAGCAACAATACAACTGCCTTCATAGAAATTATACCGGCTATCAGTATATGTGTGGACCCTAAACATCTAGCGGCGGAGCTTCAAACTTTGTAAAGTAAACTATACCACACAAAGAGATACCTTTGATTACCCCAAATGAAATTGTGGCGATCTCCGTGTATCTTATCTCAGAATTATCTATCTGTAATCTACCTACCCAATCCATATACATTGACATTCCCACCCTCGCTAATCTAGTCCAACAATTACCATACATTTTACTTGGCGATTTCAACAGGTATAACATTCTCTAGGGTTGCCGAACTTCTAACCATCGAGGTAAAATTATCGAATCTCTTATCAACTCATTCCATTTAAAAATTTAAATTCGCCATTCCCAATTCACTTTGACGTAGCTCAAAATACTTTCGGCAATATAGATCTAACTTTATGTACGGCTGATATTGCTCCTCTACTACACTGGCAGGCGCACCCACATCCTAACGGAGGTGACAATTTTCCAATTATTATTAATTATGAGTATACTCCTCGCAGATTATACGAGCCCCACACTGGAATCTGTGCAAAGCAGACTGGACTCATTTCAGGGAGCTAGTTCAAGCTTCATTAGAGAAACTACCTCAACCTGATGAATTCCCCCAAACAAATATCGACTCAGTAGTTGCAGCATTCTCTGGTGTCATCACTAACAGCGTCAAGTTATGAATTCCCATCAGTCACTCATCCTTTCGACCACGACCAGATCTATGGCGGAATGAGAGCTGACAAACAATTATAACAAAAAATATAAAGCCTATTATCGATATAAACGACACCCTAATATGGAAACCAAACTGGAATTTCAAAACCTCCGCGCAGCTGCTGTTAGAGAAATTAAAAGAAGTAAGAAAGAATCATACATATCTCTGACTAATAGATTTCTCAAATAGAGATGAGGCACAAAATGCAAGCTATCGTAGATCTTGAGCACCATTTTTATATCACATCTTCATTCTTCTGACTGCAGAGCTCCTATAACTGGTCTTTTGTTAATTGTTGATACCCTCGCTTCCAGCTTCTGTAAATATCTAGTGACTGCATATGCTGGCCAGTATTTAACCAACAGAAACTTGACTTAGAAAGCTTGGACAAATCGCTATTCTTTGATATAGACCAAGCTTTCAACGATATGTTTACTCTGGCAGAACTTCAAGAAGCAGTTAAAAAATTTAACAGCGAGAGTCCTGGATTGGACAACATCTCCTATGAATTAATCAAGCAAACGCCAAAAAATGGTTTAACGCATCTTCTACACCTATACAACCAACTGTGTATCAATAAATGCTTCCCAGATCAGTTGCATATATCAATCACTGTACTCATCCCTAAACCCAACAAAGATCTTGTTTTACCGAGAACTTTGGCCCTATTTCGCTAATTTGTACCATGTGCAAACGTCTGGGAAAAAGTCATCGATAAACGGCTCCGATGGTATTAAGAAAGTAATAATTTTTTGACAAAGCTCAAAGCGCTTTCCCACAAGGCCATTTAAACTCATAGCAACCTTATTTCAGAATCTGGAATGCGCAATGCCTTCACCAACAATCAACACCTAATTCTAGTTAATCTAGATGTAAACAAGGTCTACGACACAGTGTGGTGATCCTATATCCTATGTACACTACAGGACTACCAAATAGGAGGAAGGATGTCAGCCTTCATACACAAATTCCTTCAAAACAGGCGCTTCAAAGCTGTTGTTCCCTGGAAAGTAGAGTCTCTTAGGGTTCAGTCCTAAGCGTAACATTATTCCTTGTTGACACCAACAATGTTATTTTCCTACATCACATCACAAGTAAAAGGTCTATTATTTGATAATGATCTCACCTTACTTTGCAAAGGCAAGACAATTGAAGTAACACAAAAATTACTTAACTGCTTACAGCAGCTCTTGAACTGGAACCACTTCACAGGTTTAAATTTCGTCCCAATTGAAAAGTAAGTGCATAGTATTTTCCAAGACTCGCAAATACATACCGAATCCGAATCTTATCATTAATAAACATCAAATCGCATTCTTGGGGTACTCTTCGACCTGAAACTCACTTGATTCCTCATCATAAACCCCTTAAAGCAGACTGTGGCCAACGACTTAATGTACTGAAACTTTTATCAGCAAGATCATTGGGAGCTTACTTCAGTGTGTTACTACGCACTTACAAATGCACCATACAACCTAAACTGGACTACAGATCTATAGTTCAAATTTAGCATATACCACAGCCCTTAAAATGCCCCCTCAAAATATTGTTAAAGAACTTCAGAAACTGTTCAACCAATTACTAATCCCTGGTAAACTCAGTCTTCGGTGTTAAGAATTGCTTTAGGTGTCTTTCACACCAGCATCATAGAGAGCCTAAAATTTGAAGCTAACGTACCTCCGCTACAAATTAGAAGGAAAATCTCTTCCTCTTATGTTTCTTCCTCCCAACGTATAGGCCAATTACCTGTTCCGAAGCTAATTTTCAATGTCAGTTTGTAAATCACTCCATCGTCTTCGTGGTCGTCCCAAGTTTCTAGTTCCCTTAGGTTTATAATACATCGCTAGCTTAGGTAATCTACAAGATAACATTCTCATAACATGCACTTTCCATTGCTTCTGGTAGTTACATATTTCATCTACTATATTCTCGACTCCCAACTGTGTTCTTATGTCTTGGTTTCTATCTCTGTCTTATCTAGTATTCCCCACCAGATAACGCATAAAATACATTTGTACTGCTTCTAAGCGGCGTTTGTCCCGGCTTCTCAGCGTCCAGGTTTCACTTTCATATCTCAGGGCTGGCTTGGATACTATATTATACAATATCTGTTTTATTTCAGTTCTCATATTCCCTCCAAAATATTTCCTAATACATCCATTCAATTTATTGTATTTTACATGTTCGTTTCCAGTTTTCATTCATTCGTTCAGTATTTATATGACCTCCCAGATAATTGAAAGTGGAGATCTGTCCTATTATTTTATTATCTACTACTATTTTCACTCGTTTTCGATGTTTCCCATACACAGCCATTGATTTGGTTTTCTGAGATAATATTTTCATATCATATTCCTTTGTCATCTCATTCATATCAAGTTTATTATATACAACACGTACTGCAACGAGACCGTCATCTCCAGTCCGCTCTTACATATTTCCCACCAACAATATAGGAAATGTCACAGAATCAGCACAACGTTTAGATTTTCCAACTCGTTCTCAGCGTTCCTCAAGGAATTTAACATTACTCTGTTCCCTTGTTTCATAGAATCAGATTATGTATCACGGAGACTCATTTGCCCCATTTTTGACATAACTGGCGAGACAAATAAAATCTTCAACAGAATATGTTTCTTATAAACGTCTGTTTAACGAATGGTGTACACTTTATTCAACACACACTCATATCCTCACTGATGGATCCAGACTTGATGGTCATAGTGATATACAACGGTATCCCCTGATTACACATAGAGTATAGTGCTCCCAATTATCTTTCTGTCTATTGTTGCGAATTGTTCGCAATTCAACTCTCATTGACATATATACACTTTAAAAGGATAACCTACATAATTATATATTTTGCAACTTCTTGAGTGCTTTAACAGCCCTTCAAAAAACCTCAACCCCCCAAAAAATTGTTAAAGAGCTTCAGATACTGTACAACGAATTATAATCTCTGGTAAATCAGTATCATTCGCCAGGACTGTGTGCCCTCGTCAGAATTCTGGAAAATGAATCAGATTTTTAGGCAGCTAAGGAAGCCACCAAGCCACTCAGGACATGAAGATCGCACGGATGGACTTCATCAACTTCATCAAAATGACTTGCATTAATCAATGGAGACAAACATGGAAAGCCATACCTAGAAACAAGTTGCATGATGTCTACATTTTCGAGTCCAAATCTCAACACTATTATTTCAATCGCAAAGACAAAGTTGTATTAAGTCGACTACGTATTGGAAGTGCTTCTATAACGCACAAACATCTCCTCAACCATTGACCCTCCTCCTATGCGCGACCTCTGCAGATCCAGCCTCACAGTTCGTTTCGTTACAGCCTGCCGTCGCCATGTTCAACATAGAGGAAGATATGACATTCTCAACAGCCTACCAGACCGCTAAATTCAGCAAAGAATGAACTTTAAACTTTATGAAAACCACAAAATTGTATAGCAATGTATAGCACACTTATCTAGAGAATTTAATATTATATGCACTATCACTGTATTAAAATATTGTATTTTTCATTATAAACATGTTTTGTATTTTAAAGTAGTCGCGATATGACTTTATAGTTGAAGCGACAATAAAGAAATAAAAATAAAAAATATATATTCACTGCTGCTCACTCTTTCCCCATTGTTCTTTGTACCGAAGTGACTTTGCTTTGTCGTAGTGCAACAACAATTGCAGCAACGCACTTCTTTATAATGTTGAGTGTAGTTTAGTATAGTTTTGGTCTTGCACATTAAGTACATGTTCCACAATATGGGCAGAGGAACTGAATTAACTCCTCATAGGAAGAGAGTGATTGTTGCAATAGCTTCCGAGCTTTTCTACGTGACACACACAATCAAAAATAGGGCTTAACCAGTCTACTGTGCCAAGATTGTAGACTAGATTTAAGAAAATTGGAAATATTGCAAGGCTGAAAGCTACAGGCAGAAAAACGTCTTTTACGACAGGATTTTGAAACGAATTAGTCTGACAAATTGACGTATAACGTCTGTGCAGATGAAAAGATGTTGGAAAGAAGCTTCTGTTGTGGTGGTTTCCCTAAGAACCGTTAGAAATGAGTTTTTAGAATTGGATTACCTGCTAGAAAGCCTCGAAAGAAACCCCTTTCCACATCAAAAATTACGAAAGCACGCCTGGAATAGGCTCAGAAATATACTCAATGGATTGAAGAAGTATGGAGTAAGGTTATCTTCTCCGATGAATCGAAATTAAACGTCTGAGGAAAATGGAAAAATATTCGTCCGTTATTGGAAAGAAGAATCAATTCAGCCAGAATGTTTGGAGCCAACAGTGACGTTTGCAGAGATGTAATGGTTTGGGGTTGCATATCTAGCAAAGGTGTGTGTGCACTGCAATTTGTAGGAGTAGTGAATACAGATGAATGCATAACGATTTGTTACTAACAATTGGAGAGCACTTTGCATCAGCGGAAAGCTGCATCTTCCATACTGCTTCCTCACCATGCAATAGAGCTAGGAGGGTTAGTACGATACTTTTAAGAGTTATATTTCTTTGCACTTTTACATTTATTTTCTTTAACTTTTAGCTTATTTCAAAATTTGGTAATTTCATTCCCTAAGTTCAAAGATTTTTGAACCCAGGGAATTACCTTTCACACCGTCAGGAAACAGCCAAGATCTCAACCCCATCGAGAACTCTTGGAAGATGATTGACAATGCAGCGAGCCCCCCCCCCCAAAAAAAACTCGTTGAAACAATGTGGTTCAATGAGATATCACCGGACCAACTGAAAACCTTTATACTATGCCCAGACGATTTGCTGCGGTAATCAAAGTTCGTGGAGCCAACACAAAGGACTAGTCAAAAGGGTTTAACAACAATTATTGAACTACTCCTTTAATGGGATAACTATTCAGTTTCTTCACGATTTGTGTGAGTATTAACATTTATAGTTCTCTCTCTGTTTTAATGTTAAGAACACTTAACATAAATCTATGTAAATCAACACAAAATCTATGTAAAACATCGAAATCTTTGAAAAATAAAATTTGAATTTGGATTACAAGGCATATGAATCTTCCGTACTAACTGAATATAACACTACCATAAATATCAAATGTATAAATAATCATGTGTGATGCAAGAATATAACGAGTATTGTATTTTATACAGATGTGTAAATATGTACAACACTTTTAATTTGTATCTAAAACTATTATTTAGTATTACATATGGTGACGGTGCCTTCGGACTCCTGCAATTTGGGTAGCGGGCATGTTCTCCAGCGCCAGCCGGCGTGTAACTGGTTTGGAGAGATCACACTTCGCTTCGAGACTCCACCGAGGTAACATCTCTACACTCGCCGAGATCGCCGAAATGGGGAAGAGAAGGAAACGCCTCGCCGCTGAAGTTTCCGCTGCTACTTCTCCGGCCACCGCTGAGTTGCCCAGCGCTCTCCAGCCGACTCCGGCCGCAGACCCCGCCGACTCGCCGGCAGCTCCACCGGCATCCGCTGGGAAGGCTGCTTCGCCGTCACCGCCGACCGGGCGCAGCTACGCTTCTGCTGCTGCTTCACCCGGTCGCAGCACTGTAACGCCTGAACCTGTTGCCTCCGGCTCTGTTTCTCAGGGCTGCACGACGCCACCGACTGCCGCCGGCTTACCACCCTTGGTGAGCCCGATGTCACCGCCGACGCACCCTCCGGCAGATGGCCGTCACAGTGTTGTCATCTGTGGAGTACCGAGGAACCTGCCAGTACACTTCGTGCTGGATGCCGCAAGACACCACTGGCGCTCGGCAATTCGGGCATCCCGAATTTCCTCAAAACGAGGGCCAACACCGCTGGTTCGCCTCCATCTGTGTTCCGCCTCCATCTGTGTTCCGCCTCGGACGCTCAGGCGGCTTTGGGGTCAAGCCTGCCTCTGCTGGGGCAGTGCTTGCGCATCGAGGCCAGCAGGAGTGAACGTCCGGTACCCTGTCGCCGCTGTTGTGGCTACGGCCACACAGCACAGGCATGCAACGCTGCACCTCGGTGCCACTACTGCGGGGCAGGTTGTCTTACGGCAAACTGTACCGCCCACGATCTCCGCCGACGCCGCAAGTTCTGCGCCACTTGCTCTGGGCACACGCACTTCACGGGGCAGGCTCAGTGCCCCCTGTACCCCCGGAGCAATCCACCAACTGGGTCAGCTACGCTGAAGACGACCACAAGACCGCCTACGCCGACGGTCAACCAACATCCTCCGCCGACGACGCCCCGTGTAAGGGTAACTTCACAAAACTTCACAACCAACTCATCCAGAACTACAAGACACGCTGTCTGCAATGCAGGCTACTCTCCAAGACTTCACCGCTCGCTTGGCTGAGTTACGCTGTGCAACCAACACGCGCCTAGCGGCAGTGGAGGCCAAGCAGCGGACCTCGGCCAGGGCGATCTTCGCACTCTCCAAGCATATCTCAGACCTCCAGGGTGATGACGGGATCCTCGCGTCGGTCCAGCGCAAGCTGGCACGCATCGAGGACCACCTCGTCGAACCAGATGACACAGAGGCGGAAAGCGACGACCGACCTACGCGACTGGGAGCCCTTGAGGCCTCAGTTGCGGGGCTTCGAGAGCTCCATACCGAAACCAACAACTGCATATCACGGGAAGTTACATTCTTCAGTGGGGAAACCCGCAGAATGATCAACGGACTCCGCAACCAAATTGAACATGCAATCATAGGCGGAGTCAGCAAACTTCGTCAACCAACAACTGCTCCTACGGACTGGCCGGGCTCGATACCAAGAGGTCGCGCCAGGAACCCGAGGAACCACTGAATCACACACTTCACTCAACACGGCAGCATCCTGGGAACTGCTGCCATACTACCACTCACGACTTCCTTTACCCTTCGCTCCTGAATTCACAAGGGCGCAAGTAGGGCCTCGGTCATGCTTGCGTCCTGGCACCTTCCTTCACCCGGCTTAGGCTACGCCTGCCAAACAACCTATCACCTCAATCCGCCGGTGCAACAGCGGTACGGCCACATTATCACTTTGAATTCCTCCTTTTTCCTTCTTCCATATTTTCCGTCCGGTGGAGGAGTTTTTAGTGGGTATGCCGACTATTGGTGAGTGCCACACTCTCAGTCCCGACTCCCATCGGGGCTGGGGTAAGTGATTAAATCATTTTCTCCTCCACTCGAAAAAAAGAGAGATAGAGGAAGGTGCTCCTCTCAGCTAATGGAGTTCCAAAACGCTTAGTGTATAACGCTCTGGTAGTTGCTCCCAGTTCTCCCCTTCCCCCGTTATGTGCCAAATCTTCTTTGTATTTCGTACACTCCCTTACAAAAGAATCTGGGGCCAGAATGTCAAAGAATGAGTCGCGTACACGTTATTTGTTTATCCATAGCCAGCGGAGGGAGGAGTCACTGGCTTACTCGGGTTCAGGGGGCTTATCTAACAGAGCAGCAGGCGCTATTTTTACACTATTACTCCATAGGATTGTAATCCGCACCGATAGAAACTTAAGAAACAATGTTTTTCTATAAATAACCACTTACTTTTTTATCATTTGAAGGGGGGGTCAAGAAAAAACTAACTGTTCACTTTTATCACAGAGCATTTATGCAATTCAAATATGTCAGACGATATGTTTGTTAATTTAATTAAGGTTAATAATCGCTGCTAGGATACTTTTTAAGCAATTGTTACAACTAAATTGTATTTAACACTTATAGAATTAAATTACATAATGGTCATATTGACTTTTCGCTCTTGACAAACAAATATTATCAACACAAAAGGGTGATAGCGATGGCGGTAGGAATGAAAGTAGTTTAATAGCATACTACTCAAGCGTTTGGTAACGCCCAAACAGGTTAAAAGCGTTTTTTTACGTTCTAAGCTTGCATCAATAGGAATAAAATAACATACGACAGACGTAAAAACAATGTTTTGTTTACATTTAGTTGTAATTAGCTATTCAATTACAAATGAATCTTGGTTTATGCCTGTAAAATGAGAGAGCTTAAGTTAATTAAACAATTCTATTATGCACGTTTCGAATAATGTAAGACATTAAAGATTTGAAACAAGCTTCTTCATATAGGTACATTCCGAAAAAAGAACATCTGCCGGTATTTGAACATCCGTAATTCAGTTTTAGAAGCCGGCGCTCTACCAAAGAGTTACTCTGGTATGGAGCACTGGAAATTCATGCATTCGACGCTCGGGAGTCATTCTTTTAAGTTATTTCAATTCATATGGAACGTTAGAAACATCTGTATGTTTCCATTCCAGAACTAAATACATCTACAGGGAAGGCGGAGATCCTGAATCGAATATTTGGAATGTCCTCAAATGTCCACCTACTTTACTTCTTGTGCAGTAAAATTTTAGACGCAATATCACCAAATTACCTCTATTAGTTTTCGTTCTAGGACAAATTAAGGAAACATTCCCTGTCCTTCATTCCAACAGAAAGTATTTATGCTTACTTTAATTCTTCCTTACTTTACGGAGAATATGAAATAAACGTTATTAAATGTCATAAAAAGTTCACCTTTAGCCGAGAACTGACATCGGAATCCTAATTGCATAAGCCAACATGTAAACCGTTACTCCAAAGGCGAAACCATACTAACTAATCTAAATGCCTTGTGGTTTGCTTTAAACTAGTAGGGGGAAATCAGACGACCATGATATCATGTGACATTGTCATCACTTTGTATTGGCCTAGGAGCTATCAGTTACCAAATGAGAAATACGCCATATTAAGCGATATACACGGACAGTATTGGAAGCCCATACTCCACCAAAGCTCCTTACACCATGTCATAAGCAAGGAACGTAACCAGGGCCTCATTGTACGAATGTGGAATCGTGGCCGCACAGTGTCCCAAATATAACAAGCAGTTGGCCCAGCAGAATAGACTGTGCGGTTATGGGTGTAAAAGTTTCAGGAGGAGCGTCATGAGGACCTTAAAAACAAAAGCAAGGAAGGCTAAAGAAAACCACGGCAGAGGATGACAGAGTTATTATAGAGGTCTGCAATGAGAATCCCTTCCTTCCAGCGACAAGGGTAACAAGAACTCCTAAAATCTCCTAGTGGGTGCTGAGATGGTTCGTCGACGACTCCATGCTGCTAGCATCCGTATTGTTTTCGTCAGACGAGGATGGGGGATTGTCTTTGTGGCAACCCAACAATACTCGCTTCGAACCTAAACACGTTGCTACTCACGGAGTGGCAGATCAGCTTAGCTGTATGGGGCTGAATGACTGCCGGTGCAGTAGGGGAGCTTGTTTAAGTCTCCTCTCCTAGGTATACATATGTTGCAGTCTTAGAAAAATGCATGCTCCCAATGGTGCAATCCATATACCCGGAAAAGGAAGTACCTGTGATACATTTCATGCACGACAACAACGTGTGCACACATGCCGGACCACAGAGCTTTGGCTTCAGAAGCACACAGACGTTTCGGTTTTGGAATGCCCTGTGAAGTCTCCGGACCTTAATCCTATTGAGAACGCCAATGGTTCGGGACTGGGAGAAACGTCAACAATGCACCAAAGAGGCACTGACAGAACATGTCTGGGAGAGTATGCGATGATCTGCAGCTCTTTAGTTACCTCAGTTTCTCAGAGACTAAAGAGGCCATGGAAAATCAAGATTGGTGGTCTTTCTATTAAAGAAATAAAGCACGAAGTTCACCCCAAAATGTTTGGAATTATTATTGTTATTATTATTGTTGTTATTATTATTATTATTATTATTATTATTATTATTATTATTATTATTCTTGCATTTAGAGTAAACACATTACTATTACATTTACATTTGGTGGACTGGTAGTCGCCTGTCGCCAGCATAACCGAACCTAACCCTTGTCTACACACCAATAAATTCTTTCTAATCTTCCGAGAAGGAACTGCCAAATGTAAAAAAACTTATGAAACAAACTGTGTTTAAGTCTAGCACACAATTTAAACGAAAAAATATTATCATCAGTTGTGACAAAACGGTAAAGTGAATGTGCAAAAATAAAACGAAATGATAATGAAAAATCGAAATAAAATAAATAAAAAAACTATGATTACTATACAGGTGTATACAAATAGTTGAAAATTACAACTGAACCTCTGGCAGCAGCAACTGCTATGCTATAAAAATGAAATACATATTCCGCTTGAAACGTTTGTAGAATTTTACAAAGAAGCTTGTATTATGCCTCTCATGCCCACCATTAGGCAAATAACTTCAATGGAAATCAGATTGCTTTTTCACATAAAAAGGGCAGTATTACTATTATTATTATATCATAATTATCATCATTAACATAAACGTATACTAATTAGAATATATATTCGCCCTTTGTATATAATAATTATAAAATAATAAAGGGACATTTATATGTCAAAATACTTATATATCAAAACTATGTGAAACGAACAAATATATACTTCTAAAAGGCCGGAGGCAGCTTATTTAGCCGAAAAAAATATAAATCCTATCCCCGGGCTTGAACACACAACCTCTGCAATGCCAGGCCATAACGCTCCCCTTTGCACCAAAGCGGAGAGTACTAGATCTGTACTTACTTTTGTACCCCCTTTACCTTCTCCAACACTTCTGCCGAAAGCGTGAACAAAGTACATGAAACAGCTGTGCGTGTTATGGCCTCCAGATACATTTGAGAGATAGTGTACGAGTGTAAAAGAAACCTTGGTCGCGGCGAAGGAAGGTGGTTGTGCGATTCAGGCTGTCTGCTGTTCATTCAGCTAGTTCTGTCAGCGTGACGAGTCCTGCGTTCGACTCGTCAGCGAGCGATCGAGAGAAGAAGAGGAGGAGGAGGAGGAAGAGGAAGAAAAAAATAAAAAGCCGGATGGTGAATCTTGTGTTCAACACTTTAGTGTGTCCGGAAGAAAGAAGAGACTAGAAGGCGGGTCCTGTTTTCGAGTGAGCCATCAAAGGTTGGTTTGCGTTTCCTTAATTGAAGCGCTAACTACCAAGAAAAGAAAATCGAAGAGTGACTACAGCAAAACTGAATGAAGTGACAATATGGTAAGTAGTCATAAATCGTTATCTGATAATAGGTATAATGTTTTGGTCGTATTGACAGCGCTTTCTGCCACTCTTGACACTTGTTAAATGACAGTAAGCGCTGCAGTGTTATTTGTATCATTGTAGTGTGATAACATAACTATTAAACACGTACAAGTTTTCGAAAAAAATGTGTTGGATAAGATATTATACCTTTTATATAGTGTATGGACACATCATAACAATTTAAAGGTCTCTAGTGTTCTTTTCCTTAAGCCCTTATAGAAGTTGGGCCTTCACGTGAAATGGTGTTCGCTCTGAACTTTAATAGTCCTTAGTACACAACACGGGTGTTACGATGTATGCAACTATTTAATGAAATATTACAAAATAATATGATTGAGAATATCTGGCAGAACATCTTAAGCAGCAATATGATGACTTTCTATAAATCTTAAACAACCACCAAATGATACTTACGTACTGACAAAAGTAATTCCTGACAAAATAACTTTACATTTTTTCTACACATGCGTGATTAGTTTAAAGGGGAGGTGAAGCACGCGTACGTATACACAGTCAAGTGCAGGGAATCGCGCTGATATAATCCGCAGTGGTTTATGTTGGTAAGGAAGAGCCACCTCTGCCACGTCTAGCCCCACTCATTACCTGGTTCTAGCACTATACTTAATGTTTGTCAAACCCCTTTCCCTTTTCCTACACTTCTGAGCCTGAAACCAAACAATTTTATAGATTAGCCCTTTGACTTCAAACCAACACGAGATGGACTCAACCAGGGGCTGGTGTGGACGGTTGTTGAAAAGCATGCCTTCCAGCCATTCAGGTGAAATATTTCCATACTCCTCCCACTGCGCCGCTAACTATAGACAAATGCGTGTGTGTCATTTAAATTTAAACGGATAAGAGATTTGCTTGCCCAAACTTGATGTGGAAAATAGATATGGAGTTTCTGCCAGTATTAAATAAAAGGATACTATAGAAAACTAATAGCACAGACACTTTTCATACACTCGACTCTACAACTATACTCCATTCTGCAGAATAACAACGTAAGTTTATAGAAATTAACTGAATAGAGAAAATCATTATTTTTGTCCGCAAAGAAATGACATTAATGGCGCTAAAGATGTTTTTGCTTTCAACCATATACGGTTCCGCATGGTATGAACGTCACGAAAAGCACATTTATCGTTAAATCGATAAGCAATAATCATATCGTAAATACACCTTCAATGAACTCCGTCTAATACTTTGGTCTTGCCTTTTGCCCTAACAAGAGAGAGAATGAAACTTCGGGGGAAAGAATAAAGGCCACCATATTTTCTTTGGTTGTCTAGAAGTTCAGATATTCAGATTATACTTTTCAGCATTTAGTTTGCTCGTTTCGCTCTTAGATTTTTATTTATACCGCACCAATCCTGGATTGTGTAAGCGACAATCTGGCAGTGCGACAATTTATCGCACTCTGGTGCAACGAGCCGAATTTAATTCCCTAGAGCTGCAATTCTTTTATTTGTTCCTCTTATTTGTCTTCTATTCTTTGGATTCACATGAAGTTCAAGTTGTCTGCCACATTTAATAGTCGCTCCAGTCTTCTGTGTGCATTTAGCGGATATTTCTGGCAACATTGTGGTTAACATTATATCCTACACGGCCTACATACACGATATAGAGAACCTTGGACCAAAGAGCTAAGAGTTACCAACGTTACCCTGAACAAATCTAACCAGACAGGTCATTCTAACCGGGATTCGAAATCAAGCCTTTCAGATTTATGGGCAGCCAAGGTATAATATATTATATTTCATCAGTAAGGTGGTAGAGATGATTCAAGTAGTCAGCAGAGTGCTCTGTGATATCAGCAAGTAAGTCTCTTCTTTGCGGCAGTCACCTCCTCCGTCCGTTGCTGTAGGCTTACCTTGATGCATCTCCCATGTTAATTCCAGAAGTTCGCAGTGTGCTGGTTCTCTTCAATTTTATCCTCGGCTAGCTGCAGTAGTTTTCTTTAAACTATATGGGAGCATGGACTTATCCTCGGTAAAGGAAGCGTAGATCTCGGGTGGTGATATAGGAAGACATAGACGTGCTTTGGTTATGAACAGATGACACTGCCGTTTCTTTTTATTTTACTAACACACGTAGTATACAACACTGGTATTGTCGCCATAAAATACTGTCCACCGCTGTTAAAATGCGGCGCGGATATGACACGAAGTTTAAATATGCTTATTATCTCTTTACGAGTAGCGGATCTTAGGTGTGTTTCTAAAACTGTCTTTATTCCCTTTTTGGCGCGATATCTCACACATCCTGCAGTATCTCTCCCTGACCACACATGACAAAATGCCAAACTGAAATGAAATGCCAAAACTACCAAACTGTCAAACTGAAATGCTAAGCTGCCATGACAAAACTGTCCCTAATTTGCTCCAAACAGACCCATTTATAGTCGCAGGCTTCTGGGGCTGCTTCCTTTCCTATTGGTCCATTTTTAACGCCACTCGACGCGTCTAACTATTTCGTATAAACTTCCAGGGATCTCATTGGTCCAAGTTTAATATAAATCGCGGCTTTTCCTACATTTACCCTTAAGCTATCTGTCTCTCTCACTTGGTCACGGCGAATTATCAAATAAAGGGACAAAGGCGTCACACCCTCGCTGTAGGAATAATGGCCCTGCGACCAAAGAGACGTCATAAAACTAGATTTTCTGCCTACGAAAGCACTATTCCTGTAGCTAAAACATTTCGTTGTGGACAGTATTTTAACACAGCGCTTAAATTATTTACATTAAACCATTTATAACTCTTCTAATATTGGTAACCTAGATACATACATAACGTTAAATCACCCTTCGTAAAATATACAAGCAGTATAAGAAAAAGATATGTACATAGTATGATTTAACATCAATAAAAATTAATTAATAAATTATCTATAAATACAGTTCTCGGGCTCGGCCTAGAGTTGCCGTTTCATCTTACTGCCGACTCTCAGCTAGGAAAATTGGTGAAAGATGTTCAGCAACTGAGGCAAGGGGAAAGGCGAAGTTACGCTTAGCGAAGTACGTACCCTTTACGTTCCCCTTACTAGCAGGGTAAGGAGAACGTAGGCCGCTTCCCCGTTCCAGAGGATTCCTTTGGGCGTTTCCATTAGGTTTCACATCTAGTAAGTTGCACTTTATATGTGGGCTTATATATAAGGAACTGATCTTGCCCAGGAGCTGAGTTGAGTTGAGTTCAGGTAGTTAAGTTTCGAAGTGAAAAGTGTTAGTACAATTCAGCTTTGTGTTGTTACTCGTAGTTCAGTTAATAGTTGTGATTCGACGGATCAATTGTGTTGTGCTCCGAGTGTGTGCCAAAAGTGACTCAAGTGTAACGTTAGTGCTACACTGAGTGCCTAAGTGATAAGTAAAGTGTGTTTCGCAGTAACTGGTGTTCACTTTTTTCAGTATGTTTCACTTTGTACCTGATTGTAGGACAAAGCCTGTCCTTCCCTTCTCTTGTACTGCTTGCCTACGAATCCCAGAAATAGTGTTGTGTCACACTTCTGTAATACGGTACCCATAATTGATTTAGCTGACTGAGATACGTTACCTACGTAATTTCTTATGTCATATCTTCTTCCAGTTATTTTCCGTATAGCGCTTATTTTCCAGTTCTTAATGGGCATATTAACAATTACTGTTTGCCGCTTTTCTACCTGTCCTTACAAAATACTAAATTTCATTCACTAAATTGAATTTAATTGGCTCTTATGAACTGAAAATATAGTAACTAAGCGGAGAAAAGTGATGTTACTTACAGATTATTTTTCGTTACCTCCAATTAATCCATTTGTCCTGGATTATACTATTTTAAGCTCTACACATTCTAAATGACTGTTATTTTAAAGTTCGCTTCAATAATCATCGTAGAACATTATCGTCTTTAGACGGGCCAGTATTTAATGTGAAATATTTTACTAATACAGAAAACACACCAAATATTCTGTCTGGGATATTACATATATGTGAATTTTTTTTGCTTCTTAGCAGAGTTTCTTAGCTTTTATATCAATTTCCTAAATTAAATTCATAGCATCCGTGTGAAATAAATAAAAATATAGAAGCAAGCACGTGGTTCATATAGACAAAATAAGCATATCGGGTGCGGCATAAGTCAATTAACCGCTGCGCATTTTCTATCCATGGTCAATCAAATTTTAGCTAATAAATGAAGTAATATCCCTCACATCGAAAAATCGCAAAAACTCTGTGTAGTGAAATTTGTTTAAAGAGTGATAGCAGAACTGGTTTGTTATTAACAAGCGACAGTCCGAGCCTTGGCATCATTTGTGCATTCATTGTAAGTATAAAAACCGTTCATTATGAATAGAAAATTATGTACAGAAGAGTGCGTGTTTGTTTTACAAATGTGGTGGAAATTTGATTGAAATTATGGAGACGATCTTTCATTGGAAAATTCCCGTATACACAGCCATCATTCAGGCAAGCTATCTGCAAATTAAATCGAAGGTCCGAAGTGACAGGTTCTGTAGTTGACTTACCATGCAGTGACCGCCCAAAATAAGTAACTATTGAAGAAAATCTACCGCTCGTTGCACGGGAATTCCTTCAATCGCCCAAGAAATCTGCAAGAAGAGCTTTTATTTTCGAGTGAAGGAGAAAAACACTGTTGCATGCTAACCTCAGCCCCAGTGGGAGTGGGAGACAGAGTGTGTGGTTCGACAGCAAGTGCCAACCCACTAAAAAATTCCAAAGGAGTGGAAAAGAGTAGGTTTGCTGCGGTACCGCCTTAAGCACACGCGCATTCCATGGAGAAAATGATAACTGGCTCGCAGTGCGGTAACCAGTAAGGTAAGTATTGGGAGCTAGGAGACAAGCTTGACCGCGGCCCAGCCTGCTCCCTAGCGGATTCCAGGAGAGGGTTAATGGAATTTCAAAAGGAACTACAATTTTCTGACAGAAGTTTACGGAGAATATTAAAAACATATTTGAAGCCTTATAAGCCTATACTCTGCACGCCCTAAACTAGGATGATCCTGTGAATTGAGTGAGTGGTATGTGGTCCGCAGTGAAAGTGATCCTAACTTTTACAAAACAATCCTGTGGTCTGATGAAGCAAGTTTTAAGTTAAATGGAAGAGTTAACAAATACAATTGCATGTATAGGTCCTTTGAAGATCCACGATTTGTTATTGAGGAGGAGTTAAATGTTGCTGGAGTTGCGGTTTGGGCGATATATGCAGCAAAGGAGTGACAGGCCGTTATTTTTTGGATGATACCATGACTGTGAAAAGGTATCTTGAAATGTTAAGAGAAGTTATTACGGAAATAGACAATACACATGTACTTAAAGCTGTGCGAAACAACCCTATTTGGCAGCAAGATGGTGCTCCATCGCACTATGGATTACACGTTAGTCCATTTTTTATTATAATTTTCAAGAGTGGATAGGAAGGCGGGCTAAAATCGCTTGGCCTCCAAGATCACCGGACCTCACACCGTGCGATTTTTCAATGTGGGAATATTAAAAGACAATGCTTTCGCTGCAAAACCATTAAACCTACAGCATTTAAGGGTATGATGAACAACAATATGAAAACATTTGTGTGTTAAATGTCTGGATAACAATGGAGGATACTTAGAACAGTATCAATAGGACAAATTACTTTGTATAAACCATTAAAGTAACAAAATACTGTACTGAATTTTCGCTTAGTTGTCTTGTGCTGTATTACAGATTTTTAGCAACAGGCTAGGTTAATAAAGCCTCCTACAAATAATTGTAGGTTGAAAAAATTCACATATAACAGCATCTATTGCTTAACTTGAAGAAAGGACATGAAGAAAAATAATTTCAAATTTCTGAAAATTACAGGCAGAATTGGCGAACGAAAGTTATCAGAAATAACTGTTTTAATTCACTGCATGTGTGAAAAATGAAAAATATATGGTTTGATGGATTTCAGTAGATCTGAAAATGTTACGGCGTGAACGTAAGCCGTTTTAAGATATGGTCTTGCGAACATCTTGTCAAAATTAATTTTAGGAATATTTTAAATAGTTTTATGGATATGCGATTTCCTTCCATCAAAAACCTCGTGACTATATTGATTTGCTCATCAGACTGCCATCTACGAGTAATACTCTCCGGCGGGGAAGTTTTGGGATTCCAACTTTCTCTCCTAATAATTGTGATTCATTATAGCCAGTCATCTGATTTTGCTGAAGCTACTACTACACTGCCAAGTTAAAAGAAGGCAACCGACGAGATGGCTCCTCAGTAACATGTTAGGCTCGCATTTGGGAGGTCCCGGATCGATTCGGTGCCCTCCCAATCTGTACATTGATTTTTCGTGGTATTTCCTGGTTGACAAAGGCTACGATTGCTGGAGTGGTGATTTCTGACAAGGATTTTCTCTCTCCATCATTTCATGTCATTTCATTTCCCTTTCATGTGCCATCTGACTCTGGGGCTGTGGTTCGGTCGATGTCGGGCAGATGGCTCAGAGGCTTGCGATTCGGAACTTCTTTTGGTCCTGCTAGTGTAAAGCTTGTAGAACCTTCACTGCTGGGTCGTGTTTTCCAGGTCCCACCAGAGAGACGTCTCCGAGCGACCCTCCGAGGCCCGTTGGTCAAGTCTGCAGCTATTAGGGTAAGCTGCACGTCTCTGTGGACTTGCGCCTGCCAACTATACAGTCCATGGTTTCCCGCGGTTACCTCACCCACCCGTTCCTCCCAGGTGTGTACGCACAAAAGATAATTGGGATCGAAGTGCCAAATGTCCTCTCCGTTAACTAGCCCTATCTCTCTTCATTGTCATTTTTATCATCCGTCCTGAAATATTTTGCCTTATCTTCCATTTACATTCACATTTAACTAGAGCTCAGCATCAAAAACGCTATGTCGCACAAAATTTTAGTTGCTTTCTCCACTCAGCTTTACTCATGTCTTGTGCTTCTCGACTTAAAATCTTCCTGATATTCATCCATGTCCATATTTTTATTCGAAGACAGCCTCTGTGGTCTGGTGATAGCATGCTAGTCTTCAAATCCAGAGTTCTGGGTTCTATTCCTGACTGGAGGGCGGGAAGTTTTCTTTAGTCAGGATTATTCCCCTTCCTCCCTAGAGTCTGGGTTAGTATGAATGAGAGTAATTTAATGTAATTACCCAAAGTAATACCGCCCAACTGGTGAGCATCACTGCTGATGAGCAATTGTTCCAGAGGTAAAATGCCGCTAATGGACCTGCGATGTTAAAGCGACATATAAAAGGAACAAAAAGGAAATGGTATTTAACTATTCCATACATACGCCGGTATTCGGTTTTGACCAATCACGATCGCTTATCTTATAATATACTTGTAAGGTTGTGATTTTATAAAAAAAAATCCCTTCGTCACTGAATCGTAATAGCATCAGTATGCACTTCAGTCCAATCCACTTCTGTTTTCATTACCGAAAACCAGATTACTACAGCTTTCATCTCTGAAAATAGTGCTTTAATCAATGTGTATTACAATAGTATCCATTTATAAATAAGTTATCTGCTTGAAAAAATGCATTTATCGTCTTCTGATTTTAGCTTACCCTAATTCTGAGATTAACAAATTTTTCACTCTTAATTTTGGAAGGATTGGTTAGTATTCCGTAAAACTTTCGATTGTTCATTAATTTAGTATACCGTTATTTGTCAGCTGACACAATGATTATTTGGTTTTAAAGAACACACGAAGTAATTATTATGTATGTTCTATTGAGGAATAGTCTTAACATATCCCATTCGAGGTTACAAGTGTTGTTAAATAAATTCGTAGCCTCTCATGATAATGCACCCAGAAATCTCATTTCAGAGGTTTAATATAGTTAAATTGATTTCAAATGGTATAAAATTAGGCTTTTCTTGTAATTGAAAACGGAAATAAAAATATCACACCACCACCTATGTAACGTGTTTAAATAGTCAAATATTTCGTTTTCAAAAGGAAAACATTTCGCCTGGTTTATGGGCATTGTACCTAAATGTATTTGACTAAAAATATATTCTTAAACAGCGATATACAAAAATTAATATAAGTAAGGTTCAACGTGGGTTATCGATCAAACAACAGACTCCTCTAAATAGATTATAATGCCGTCAAATCATTTAAGTTTTAAGACCATAACTATTAATACTTCAATTCACAAATTTACTAGCTAATGCGTAAAGTTGGTAGCACCTATTTGTTTCCATTCAATAGTTACATATGCTCGACGGAAGGTTAGCCTAACTGGGCAGGACGTTAGACACCCTAACATTTAACACAGACTCGAATACATGTCCGAGTACAGAGCAATAAAGTTGGATCCTTGTGCTCGACTCTTTCATTCAGCAAGGGAGTCATAGTCAGTTAGAGAAGGGGTTCTGAGCACTCTCCTTGAACCACAAATGTAGTGCGTTTCAAAACAATTACGCCGGCCCGAGCTCGAATTCGTTTGAGGCAAGTTGCCTGGTTAATTTAATTTGAGAATTTTCCTTTATACTGAGTAGGTAAATGTAGGATAACTGAGCTCAGTGGCCACCAACCTCAAATGAGTATCATTCCACCCATTTACTATCATATGTTTTAAGGAGTGATAAACACAGAACATAAAATTACATTAAAGGCAGTGGAATAGGAAAACTCGCAAAACCTTGAACACTTGTTATTCTTTATAAATTCTGTGGAAGTTAATTGCATATGACCCTCTCAATTACATGGTTCTGAAAATTTGAAACACTTCAAATTGAGTTTAATTTACTACGATTTTAGAGAGAGTATATGGAGCAAACTTTTAGTGTTTTTCTATTTTTCTGTAAATCCAGTTTAGTTCTGGATCTTTAAGTACATTCATCGCAATAACTCTTAAAGATGCAGGCTTTAAAGTTTCTGTGCGTACAAATAAAAACACAATTTAATGATTTTCTGCACTATTGCAGAAACTTAAATGAAATTTAAAATATTCCATTGATAGAATTATAAAAAGCTTAATGAATTCATTTAATTAGAATATGAATTTTCAACAAACGCAGAAGTGTAACTCATTATAATACCGAAAGGTAAAATGTGTTGCATTCACATGGCGCGCTCTTCTACAAACTATTGCTACAACAGTTTATTATTCCAGCTGTTTCTTGGTAATCTAGATAAACTTTCAATTCATATTTGCTCATTTCGTTGTACGATACAGTAAGAAAACGATAGTGAATTTTTAAAGGACGTTGTCTATGTGGCGATTTTTAAATTCCCATGCACCATACGTGACCAAAGAAACAAAAAATACTTCCTATTTGAGAAAATTATAGGTATTTGAAAACTCCTGTTAATAATAAGGAATGTCTCAGAAATGGTGAACTCAAAAAAAATTTGCAAAGTATGTGCCGTAACGAAATCCATATTTTTTGTATAGTAAGAATTTGGCTCTCCCCCATGGTTTACGAATTATACAAATATCATTCATAGTTAAGGGGACTTCAGAGGTTATTCTTATAAAATTCAAGGTATGCATTACATTTGTTATGAAAATATCTTAAATATATGTCCTTTTAATCAAAACGTTAGAGCAATTATTGAGAAAATAAAAAAATTCCGAAAATGTTCATGTAAAGGGTAGTTTGTGAAAATTCCTACTGGGAGATTTTCGTGGTGCACCTTAGAAAATTAACTTAAATACCAAGTTTGCTTTTTAACCGTATTTTCGTTTTTGAGTTGTGCTGTTCATAGACCATTTTTCTAAAACTGCTTTTTGAATACAGGGGTCTCAAAACGTGATATTCCGCTGAAATCTAAGTATTAAATTTTTTGGTGGAATGCAGTACTTCCTATACTTTAGGTTAGTAGAAGAGTAAGTAAAAATACCCTAAAATCCCAAATAAGTTTCCTAAAACTGCTCGAGGTTTTTACGGTGAAAATTAGATGGTTTTCCATGCCGGTATTGTTAGTCTTGTTGCGTTTCCAGATCCTAATAACAAATGCCGACAGGGTGCTACAATGATTGCAACAGCTATGAGTAGGCAGTGTATCGAATTTCGTTATTTAAATGTATGTTTTTAATCTCGTGAAGTGTAGAGAGGAAAACACGTGGAACAGTTGTTAATATCCTCGAATGTATTGTTGAGTACTCTCTAGCAGACTTGGTTTAGGATCAGTGTTTGAAACATTTTGTTTACAATTCGTGGTAATCATCAGACTATTGACACTAATATATTAATTACGATTGCAGGGATTCAAAAGCTCTCTGTCCAGTACCTATTCATTTAAATGCGGTGCGGTAAAAGAAAGAAAAAAAGAAAAAGAATAAGTTGTGTAACAACTGCAGAGGGGTATTTGTAAGCATTGAGCTAACGAATAATGTGGGCTGTAAAACTAATTCTCACACACACACACACACGCGCACCAACCCACACACATACCATTTAAGTAGAGACTGTACAATATCTCCAAAACTAAGCGTTGTAGAAGGAAGCGTTTTGAATAAAAGTTGCTTGATATTACGCGGTAAAGTAAATGCTATTAGCCGTGTTTTATTTGGAGGACCTTATGATGATCATTTTAGGGTCAATTTAGCTTTTTAAATGGGAACCCACATTTTGTATGTTGTTCTCTCATTAGACAATGGTTTATAAAAATCTGTTTATTTTGTGATAAGGAATGAGGAAACAAAACAAAGAATGTTGTAACCTGACCCTCAAATGACCATCCATGGATGGTCTAACAATTCATTGCGCTCTTCGTACATAGTCATTCAGAATTTTCGTTAATATTTATGTTGGTGTAAGAACAATTGCAAAGTTCTTTATACAAATGTTGTTTAGGTTTTTATGAGAAGGAGGAAACAACATAAAAATATAGGTTCCGATTTAATAAAATTAAATTCACCTTAAAGTGACCATCATAACGTCCTCCAAATAAAACACGACTAATTGCACTTACTTTCCCCCATAATATCAAGCAACTTTTATTAAAGACATTTCTTTCAAAAAACGCTTATTTTTTGTGATATTGTACAGTCTTAATTTCAACGGCCCACCCTGTACATTGTCACGACTATAGATTGATTTAGAAACTTCCCGTATCTTTTCATACTTAAAGCCATGACAACGGGACGAAACTCACTAAGTATGCGAAACTAAGGATTGCAACGGAGAAACACCGGAATCTGTAAAGAAGCCTAAATGAAGAAAGTATTTAAATTTTAACAAATGACAACTTTATTAACAAAAGATGTTAGCTTAACCGTACATGTTGTTTACAAAGAAGTCATCGTTCAAAACTCATCCTTGCCACGAGGCAGGTGCAGAGAGCCACCTAACTCTTCCTCACATTAAGAATACTTGAGGGCTAAAAGAGACCGAACAATTAATCCCAGTAATTTTATATGCAATAATCTTCACCACTACTTCCTATCAAAAGCGTCATCAAAACCACCAGAACGTTCTGGAATAGTCTAGAACAAAATCAAGCCGCCAACATTTAGTTGCGCCTTCCGGAATGAACGGATGTACCAAACTCATTCTGGGAGAGCCGACTCCTTCTCAGGCATACCAACCTAACTCTACATGCGCCCGCCATAATATATATTAGTTTTAACGTCCTGTTACCTGATAGGAATGAATAAAGCTTTAGTTGCCCCGGCAAAAAATCTTATCCGGTAACTCATCCTAACCACAAGATTCGAACTCGGGACCTGTTGAATGTGAGGCAGATACGCTACTCTCACACCCCATAGGCGAGTTTCAACTATTACTTAAAGCTATTTTACGGTAGTCCTTAATGTTGATCTAATGGAAAGAAATAGGATCATATTTAATATGTTATTCTACTATTCGCGTAAAATGCCGTGGTATTGTGACACAGCTGCTGTGAGCCAAACTTGACGCGCAGAATACGGCCCCTGACGTAATACAGAAAAACGCTATCGAGTTATGTTCAGATACTTCTGCAAGTTTCTCCCTTCGCCTACCGCGAACATTCCAGAAACTCTTGCACTCACTCGTGAGTGATTCAGTCAGTTTTTGAGTAGCAATGTGAGCTGTTGTTCTTGATGTGACATAAAGTGCTACTTCTAAGAGTGAGGTTGTGACTACAGTGATTGCTGCTAGCAAGAGATTAGGGAGGTCTTGTGTTCGACGCTGCAGCTGTTGAAGCGGAAGAAGAAAAAAAAAGGCTTCTTCGCGCGTGCTGGATTACGTCGCTACGAACGAGCAAAAGTGAAATGATAGTGAAAGTTAACTAAATCACATAAATAAAGCGACAGGGAAACTGGATAAATTCATAGTATTTTCAGGATAACGCTGTGAAGTACACACGGCACGTAATATGTGGTATCCTCCTGTATTCGCATGTAAATATGCCACCTAAGAGGCTACAGGAAGCGTGATTATAGCAGATAATAATTATATATGCCTAGGAATTGAATGTAAGACAAACAAACGTGAAAAAGCAGGAGAAACGTCATGTGATAAAACATTTATTCAGATTTATACGTCAAGTGATATTTAGGGATGGATTCGTTGTTAAATTTAGCTTAACATAAAACCACCTTCTTGCAAGCGCTAGTACTTTTATCATTTCGATAAGGAGCGTTCTAGTAGAGGGAAACAATATAAATGAAGATTGAAGGCAATAAAGACTAAGACTATGCTGAAAGAAAAGCAAGGAAAACGCTTCCATTCCAGTTTAGGTAATGGGACAAGAGGGCAGCCTAAGATATTTGGTTTGTGCAATAAGAAGTAAGCGAATAGTACTTGCAAAGGAAGCTTTTAATATTGAAGTTATTTTATGTATTCCCTTGGAAAAAATTAAATTGAGTTTTGTTTATGGTCGCTCCTTAAACTCTATAGTTCCCAGCGTCGCATTCTATATTAGGCGTGAAAGACCGGAACTTTTGCTCATAGCCCTCAGGCTTGGGATCATCTTTCGTGCGTAAATCTACAACACGGGCCACCAGTCTTAGTATGGCTTCCTACGGAAGGGAAGTAAGGATATTTACGCCCAAAAAAATCCATCGTCCTCCGTGGGTTTGAACCCGCGATCTTTAGTATTAGAGCCTATCATGGTATCTCTAGATCACGGAGGATAACGTATGCACTTGAAGACAGAACGTGTGGAGATTAGTGTGTTTTTGTGGGGCGTTGTATAGTTCGGACTGGTTGCGACGAATCGATGAAAAAGTATTGGAATTATTTAACATGTGGATATGGAGAAGAGTGGATCGTGTCAATTTGTCTGAAAAATGTGGCAAAATGAAGAACACTGGGGAAGGAAAGAAATTGATTTTGACAAAGGAGTAGAAGGTGCTGCTTGCTAAGAGTCCCACTGGAAGGAATAGCGAGTGGGAAAAAACTTGCAAAGCGGAAAATACTAGCCGATAGACAAAGCTAAGATAAATGGTTTATATGAGGAAACGAAGAGAAAGGCGAGAATAGAAAAGAGTGCAGAAAAGCATTAGCCATGATTGAAAAATTGGTTGACGAGTCTGTTGTGGTCGGTATCAAAGTGATGGTAAACGTGGTGTAGTAATCAACGTAGCATTTGATGTATTTGATGTAGTGTATATATCACTTAAATTACATTATTTGTGATGTCATAGGCGGGCAGAGGTCTCATGTTCTTGGAATAGATATAGCCGTTCCTAACGTCTGCTTTCGCTTAAAGAGAAGGCTGTATTTATATGGTAGCAAACAACCAGAGAAATATTGTCCTAATATACTTCAGGGTATTCAGTGGTACATATTTCAAAGAATTAAGAGGTTGGTTGGCGATATAATGTAGGAATGGTACAAATACAAAGGAAACATTTATTGCCGACACTAAAGGGATTGTCTAATAGCTCTAGAACTGCATGCCCCTATTAAGCGAACTGCCGGTTCTCTCCCATGTAGGACGGAGAACATCGATCCCACGTCTCTCATGTACTGGGGAAAAAACTCCCCCATACAGTGCGCTCCACGAGGTTGTGGTTCGACTAGAGTAAAATAAACGTTCGCGTGAAAGATGACCAGGTTCTGTGACGTGTTTCAAATTAGATTTGGCGCGTTTACGGTCTGCTGAAGATTTTCACGCTTGTATGAACACGGGTCACTTCTGTTCACATGTGGTTGTTATCGCAAGCTAGACATTCACTCGATCGGGCAGGCTGTCAGTACTAGGGCTTAACAGAGATGGAGTCTCGCTTCAGCAGACTGGCCTGGAACATGGCGATTCCTTGGATCCCTTCCACAAATTAAATACATCCATATGTGCCGTATCAACAGCTCTGTTTCTGCTCCCAATTCTGAGAAATGTTGAGAGGTATTAATACACACCTGTACGGACTTCTCCGCCTCACTCATTTAGAACAATGACAATACATGTTAGCAAATGCACAGTCGAGTCCACGTAAACATGCCTCTGGATTCCTGCAGTGTTCTTCATTTAATATTGGCAGAATATTCATCTGTGTTCCACGTCGCCCTTTTCCTATTGTTTTGAAGTTCGACACACATGCATTAATCTACAGACAAACGTCAGGCCTAGGTGAGCGGCGAAATGGGAGGAGTATGGAAACATTTCATCTGAGTGGATTTAAGACAAGCTTCACAACGACCGTCTACTCCAGCCTCTAGATGAGTGCGTGTTGTATAGGTTTGATGTCAAAAGTCTGGCACTTAAACATTAACCTATGAGCACATGTTGTTTTCAGCCTCAAGAACGGGGCAAGACAAATAACAAGTGAAGTGCAAGGTAGGGACTGTGCGTAGCAGATGTGGTTTATTATTTCTTTATCAAGTAACCAATGTGCATTATATCAGCACGATTCCACGCGCTCGCCTATATTCGTCTATAATAACATTACACTCCGCACACCACATAATACGTTTAATCCCAATACGTAGTTTAAGCCTCTTTTTCTTGCTTAATTGCTTCATCAAGCACCATTACAGGTGGCGAAACATTATTATTCTCAAGTAACTGTTCCGATCGCTCCGATCCCCCCCCCAAAACGCTAGGTTCCAAATAACCGTTCTGAAACAACTCTAAAGAGTTCCATAACCATTTACGCATAACCGTACAAGATAGTTTTTATGGTATGTTATATTACATGCCTAAACCGGTTTCTTTTGCATCAAGTAGTGATTCTTCGCTCCAGTATAGGGAGACGACACTCCTCTCTTTCTGCTCTCCTTTCTGGAATTCGTAACGCATTGTTAAACACAATATACCAATAAATTTATTAGAATTACTACTCACTTCTTCTTTATTAACATGGATTAGTCTTTAGATAGGCCTAACGTCTCGTTCCAAGGCGGCATCCACCAATGTCTCTGTCCCAAAGGTTTATAAAACAGTGCTTGCCGTGGTAAAATCGAAGGTTCCATCCTTTAGCGCTCTTTCCACTTGCGCTGATACCTTTTTATTTCTTCTACAATGTTTTCTTCCTCTAATTCGTTTCTTATATCTACATTCCAGAGTCGATATTATCCAGTTATACCCAATAAAGACCTTAAATATCACATTTGAGATCCCACAATCTTGATTTTTCCTTGTTTTGTATTACCCACGTCTCACATGCATATTTTAATGTGGGCTTGGATACTATTCTATATAGTCTTAGTTTAACATCCATCCTCATATTTCTACCCAAAATGTCTTTTAATACAGCCACTGGTTTTGCTATGTGCTATAATAGTTTCTTCTATTTCTGCCCTTATATCAATTACTGATAATGTCGATCCCAAATATTTAAAGGTAGACGATACCCTTGGATTGCGTGTTGTCCGACTACAATCTTAAATCAAAATTCTTCTTTACCCATTGTCTTTATCTCCTTTGTTTTTGCTCCTGAAATTTCCATATTGCATTCTAAAGGAACTCGTGTCCATTAACATTGTAGTAGTTTTGTACTAGTTCCCATGAAGCTGGAGATTTTATGTTCTAAAATGATATCTCGGGTTAGATATCTCATGTGCACCGCAAGAGGTCAGTGCTGATTGGCCAGAAGCTTTCTACGGGGCGTAAAACAGAGACGTCTCGTGGTGTATGTACTTGTAACTGTTGTGCTGAACGATCACAGCGTTACCGTTGTAATCATACAGCGCTAGTGCAGTGTTGGAGAATTAATTGGTCTGCAAAATTAACTCTGCAAAAAACACAATTATCAGCATCGTCATGTCCTGGCGAGGGCACTGGGTTGTTGGAAAGAAATGAAAATAAAGAAAGAAAGAAACAAACAAAGAAAAAGCTTTACCTTAATGTTAATAATGCATGTGTACAGCAGCAAAGGAAAATCCTTTTAGGTTTATTTATAAGAACCTTTACTGCAATAATCCTTAAATTACTACCACACGTTGAATATCACTATGCCTTTTATTTTCCCAGATATTATTGATGCTATCGCCAGATGGTGCTGCATAAGTCTGTTTGTAGACTGATTTGACTCTATAGTCTGTGCTCGGTACATTTTTCTGCTAAAGTCAGTTACACTTGTAATGCATTTAAAGCTTGCCACCAATTGCAGATTGCAGTTTGCAATCATAGCAGTGTGGGTACTATGCAATCTACCATACATTAGGATGCAGTAATTTGCTGTTTTGCTGGTTAATCCGGACTGTAGCATGACATTTGGTCTTTAAATGTGAAATCTAGTAATCTTATACCAAACAATTTTTTTCGGTACTAAATAATATCCTACACTAAGACCAATACAGCTGGCTGAGGTTGTTGTATGGATTCATGAACGGGAGGTCCATGGTTGAAACACCGCCATAACCGCCTTCCCTAAATAAGTTTTGTTTTGCAGGTTTTATCCACTTATAATTGAAAACGAATGGAGGTATCCTAAACCTATGCCTGAGACTTTTCCTTTCAAAATTTACTTTCTTAATTATCATTTAATTTAATTTATTGTCAGTGTCTAGTGCCTGACGTATCGTATAGTTAAGTAGAGATTTATAGAGAGTTAAAGAGATTTATAAAAACACTCTGAAATGACCAGGCGAGTCTTCTCAGCCTGCGGATTGAGAAGTTATGCAGTTTCGGCGTTGTATACAATGCAATAAACTCTGTTCACTGCATCGTGTCGTATCAATTTCGACCGAAATGAGTGCTTTGCACCGCTGGCATGCAGGGACTTGCACTTGTAGCGAACAGTGTGTGCGTTGGCCTTCACTGAAGATTTAAGGTTCAAATACTGCACTTGAAAGTACTTTCTATGCTTAGTAAATTTAACGAGAATTGATAGTTTGGCATGGAAGTGTCGTTTCACTTAATTAGTTTAATTATGTGAATTTCATTAAAACACAAATTGTTACTTGTTAAAATATGCTTTAATGAACATCATAAGTAAATGCATATAACATTGTAATTATAACTTACAAACATAAGGCACCATTAAATAGTATTTTACTATTTAAAGCTATTCTTTCATACAAAAGAAAGCCAATAAATTGTTCTGAGAGTTTACAAAATGCAGTAACCGAGCGGCACGGCTCAAGCAGTAACGTCCTTGGCCCAGATTCGAGAGGTTCCGGGTTCAAATCCAGTGGCCCGACTACTCTGGCTGAGGTGTTCTCGTGGTTTCCCTCAGCCGCTAAGGTAAACCGGATTGACTGTTTAATACCACGACCCAAAGTTCCACCTTAAGTC
Source organism: Deroplatys truncata (assembly GCA_030765065.1). NCBI lineage: Eukaryota > Metazoa > Arthropoda > Insecta > Mantodea > Mantidae > Deroplatys > Deroplatys truncata. The sequence continues at coordinate 165,932,715 of CM060978.1, read as the reverse complement.
TAAAACAATAGTAAACATTAAAAATAGGTGGTAATAGCGAATGCTGTGCCATCTATCCACAGACGATAAAAGCAAGTAGACTGGACGGCACCCTAATGCCATCTGCATGGCACGAAGCAGAAGATCTGGCTGCTATATACTAGGGTCTCCGTGGACACGACAAAGCGGGTGGTTACAGGGATGAGACCTAGAAGGCTAACTGTCCGCCACACCTCGATCTAAGAGTTATCCACTAACAGATCCACTAACTGTAGTTAAAGCGACGTAAAATAAATAGTGTAATAAAAAATGCAGTACGTATATACAAACTGATAACGTTTGCAGGCCCATATTATGATCGTTGTTAACCTCTCTGGTTCTCAAAGTAGTGTATTTAACAGTGAATATGCCAGACCATCACACAGATAAACATTAACAATTTACCCATTTCCTCCATAAGGTTGTAATAGGTGTTCGAACTGGCTACTATGCAGGCGGTTGCAAGATCGGAGTCTAACCATCATCGTCACACTAACCCGACGAAACATGGCTGGTGTGAAATCACGGCAAGCTAAGATGATGCCTTTCCTGAGCTTTTGAGGGATCATTGGCCGCTCCGGTGCACGAAATTTTTAAGGTAACCCCATCATAAGAAGAAATCTAATGGGGTTAGATCTGGTGTGCGTACTGGCCACCCTATTGGTCCTTGCCGCCCGATCTATCGCTCAGGGTATGTGGCATCGAGATAAGCCGCTACACGACGAGCCGAAATAGCTGGCGCCCCATCATGTTGGTACTTAGTCGAACCGATGTTAGTCAGCACTTCATGCAGTAGAGCAGGCAGTGTTGTAGGAGATGCATATAGCGATTCCTAGTGAGTTGGCCGTCATAAAAATTCGGGTCTATTAGATGATCAAACGCCCAAACGCTGAAACCCCATCGAACTGTAAGGCCGCCTCTCGCATCTAATGTGGGTTTACAGTGCTCCAGGAATGCATGTTGTGGCGATTTACATGGCCTGTGTTGTGGAACTCTGCTTCGTCTGTAAATAACACAGTTGCCAAAAATGTAGATCTTGTTCAGTTTGTTGTATGATCCACCAAGTGAACGCCACAAAATTGTATGACTGGTTTAGACTCTAAACGCTTCAATGTACGCTCTTTCCCATTTAGTGCATCTTTAAAACGTGATTAATCTAAAGAAACAACGTTGTTAATGATATTTTATACTTTTAACTGGAAAGGAAAATAAGCCCATACATTCACAACAAGTCAATTCGTCAGCTTTGGTTTATCACACTTACAGAATAGCGCATTCATTGGTCTGGTGGCGGAGATGCCGCAAGTATTCGTACGCCTAGTGTTTCCGTCATCAGGCCTTGTATCAACATGCGACAAAAGACATTCAGCTTAGACTAAAAAATCAGCTCCATTAAAGTCATATTACATTTATCGTTGACTGCTGCTTTAATAGCAAGCAATGTAGATGAAAACCTTTAGCTCATACCCTTCAATTGCGTCAGGATTGGACAACTGCATATGATTAGCACACAAAGATGAATGGTGAACTGGTTTCCTTCCGACACTTGAGGCGTAACTGTTTTAATGTTGATTTATATTATCAATGGAAATATATGCTTTGCAACTGCACAGTGAGTTTAAGGGTGATTAGACAAAATAAACTGTTTTCTGCGAAAACAATCAGATCGTCTACGAAAACAATTTTTCTGAAATATAAACTGAAGAAGCATTAATTCGCTGTCAATACTGTCCTTAAGCTCCAAAATTAAGCAATCAAAATGGATCCAGCAAGCTGGTACAACATCACCCACTACTAGAGGTGGCATGGCAGCTGTGCATCAGCTCTTTGGGAGTCAAGTCATCTCGAGAAACAGAGTTATTTGGCCTTCAAAAGGTTTTCCCTATAATAGACTACTGTCTCTTGGAGTGTTTAAAAACAAAGGTTTATTCAAATCGTCCAAAATATTTATGCAATTAAATGAAAATATTTAGCCTGTATACTTTACTTTATAGTCACTAATTCTGGAATAAAGAAAGAAAATGAAATAAAAGAAAATGTTTGCCACAACAACAATATTGGCACATTAAACAATAGGAAGAATAACATTGATTATTCATAATGATTTATTGGGTGATCAGTCGAGATATAATGATCTTGAATGAGAAGGACTAAGACTCATTATGGGTGATCGCCAGAAAGCATGTATTACGTGAATGGCCAATGTTCTCTTAGTACTAAATAAAGAACGAAAGAAAATGAATGCAAAGTATAGGAAAAGAAAAAGAGGAAAATGTTGTCATGAATCCGTGTTTATTAATTCAGTGTCATAGTTAATTTTGGACCCGATGTTTTCTATCTCGTATTTCTTGTGCAACATTCGTCTGCATACACTAAAAGTATTTTGATGTTGCTCATTAAAACCGGCTTAAGCAAGCGAGAACTAGATTATTTATTCATCAGGGTGAAGAGAAGAACTGAAAATACATAAATAGAGGGACATTCATCATCATAAGAAAAAAAGGGAAATAAACGCAGTAAGAAAGTGAACACCAGTTTAATAGAACGACTATAAATCTTCATTTAAATAGTTGGAGAAGAGTTTAGCTTTAAAAGCCAAGAAACACCGTAGCATTGATCATCCCCTGAACCAGATGTTGGAATAATATTACTTAAATGCGTGATTTATTTTGCCTCGTAAAATTATTTATGGCTCATATGAAGAAGCTATGGCTTCTATGACAAAGTAACAACAAAAAAAAATTCCAGAACCTGACAGCGAAATAAACTTCTTAAAATTTTACATAACTGCTGTAATGTAGTAAACCAGAGTGATAACAATTTAAACGTGAATTAGAATATCTCTATAGCTTATTGTGTATCGATTTTATCTCTTGCGATAAGAGATCAATTATCTCTTCCCGTTTATTACCTTACGATAATATATTATGAAACTATAATTATTCTTTCACAATGGCCTTCTGTAGGTTCAGGTTGAAAAGGTGAACCACATTTGAAAAATTCAATGTTTCTGAGCCAACACACCACAAGTGTAAAAGAGCTATCAAAAATACATGAATATTTATCTAGAATCCTGAAAACGAAAAGTTCCTTGCAGCATTGGCAGTAGGCTTTAAGTAGGATATCTCTTATAAATTGAGATCATCTTGGAGGTTCACCGGGATACATGAATCAGATGAGAGAAATTTAATGCTTAGGCATAGAACATCCGCGCGTAAAGCTGAAGATCCGTGGCCAAATCCTAGCCATGTCATTGCATTTTCTAAATCTTGTTCATTGTTAGAATGCATACAACTGTTCGAACTTTATCTTTGAGCAAACCTGAACTAAAATCAAGACAAGTGGAAATTCCTGAAATATGCTATCGTATTTGTGCATACATGCATCCATCCCTCATATTGTTTAACCCATTATCTGGCACTCATGAAAAAAATTAAGAAAAATATTGTGGGGATAGGGAATGAGGTAAATAAGGTCTCCTGAACACTTTTATATGGTTTTAAGCATTTCAATTACTTTTATAAAAATGCAGTATGTTGCTCAAGAGCAACATGGCCCATACAGAGACTAGTCCGAATACTTCCCTGTTACTTATTACTTTTTGCTTGGAAGGACCTAAAGAATTCCTCTTAGGAACAAAACTTATTTCTTGCATAAAGCACATGATAAACTGATGTTGCTTCTGAGCAACACTATCAGATAAAGGGTTAAGCTACGTACAAAATTTAGGTGTCAGTATTGCCACCTGTAGGTTTTTTTACACAAGACTCAACGTGTGTTATACTGAATGCCTAATTATGCAGTCGTTTTTCTCTTCCATTTGTTTGTTTAACTTTCTATTAGTTGGCTTGAGTTGCGTAATCACCTTTCTATGCTGTCTAGTTTGTTGCTATTGGTATATTTGGAAGATGGATGGTTTTCTGTAATCGTATATTTACTGTTCAGGGTACAGACGCATAGTCAGTGTCATGTCGGACAGTTCGCCTTAGTTGCATAGTAACCATTCTGTACCATCTATTCTATTTCCATTTTTTGTTCCGCGGTAACTTTCGGGTCACCGTACGGAGGACCAGCATGTACCTGGTCGTCTATAAAGGTAAACCACAGAAAAAATCACAGTAAATTGGCCGGGAATCAGATTTGAATCCAATCTCTTCCAAATGCGAGGCCTTTAGCACAATAGCTTACTGCGTGCTATTTATAGGCAAAATATGGAATCACACAGTGCAGGTAAGATGTCGCCAAACCTTACAGAATGAAGTAACTTAGGTTTTTTGGGGGGAAAAGACATATTTAGTTGACTGTGCGAGAAGAACGAAGGGTTTTAGCGTGGTCAAGGCTGGGCGCCTTGAAATGCCATGATTTGTTTTAAGATACTATAGTGAACGTTATGTCTATTGTGTGGCACATCCTAACAGAATCTAAAAACACTTAACTTTTAAAGAGAGAATATTTTTCCCCATAATTCCTATGCTCCAATGGCGGAATAAAGCTTGCTGAAGCACCACCATCAATTTAAGAAAATATGTTTCATGTACTCCAGTAAACATCTGAAGACTAAATATTTAATTAGGTTCATTATTAAACTAATATAAGAAGCTCCATTCCAACCATTGGATACTAAATAATAAAATCAGTCGAACTGAAGACTGTTGGCCTTGGCCGATCTAGAGAGAAAAAAAAAGAAGCTGCTATTGCAAGTGGTATATCTTTACCCATTTTTTTCTTATTGGATAAAGAAGCCGGGAACTGCATCAAGGAGTAGAACGAACTGCTCTCCCCTCAGCTAATTCAACTTACTTTTTAAAGGGAAAGCGAGCATTAATGATGGACAGGTTCACACGGAATATGACAGCGTCAAAATCCTGTTATAGCGAAGGGGAGAAAAACCTTTTAACAAGAGAAGTGATGTTCAAGTCAGCTGTTTTCTTTTTTTATGAATTAGCTAAGGGCGGAATCTCAAATTGCTTTTCCGTGCACCAATCCCGGCGCAACATACCCAAACTGCAGGTTATATCGTGTATGTTTGAAACTGGTGAGCATTTAGGAATACCATCTGTGAAATTTCAAATATCCACAATTTCAGGTAGATTCATTTGAAATTTTAACATGCCAATCAGCGTTTAATGTATAATATATATACCAAATTTCACGCATATTTTTTAATTAGTCTCAGAGATATTATTTTATTATTTTCTAATGTATTTAAAAGTTGTTCCACTGGATTCAACTACTTCTTTAAAAATTAATATTTTATATTTAAAATCTTAATAGTTTCTTACTAAACTGTATAGATGAGGTTTTAATACTGAATTATTTTGGGATAAAATAAATATCAAATATGAGACCTCAATTTTTTCCTTAAAACTTATACAATATGGTATTATTGTCTAATAACGTGACAACTAAGGATTTCAGCAGAAATTCTTCCTATAACATTTTATCCTGTTATTTACAAGGAGGAATTCAAAATTTCATTCATTTATACAATCCGTACGTGGTATGGAACAATTTGAAAATGAGAATTTTCGACAAATGGAAATCCGAGAAAAGAGTTTAAAAAATCTGGTCTCTAACAATTCCAGTTTGCAAATATTACACATGCTTTACAAAATGAATACTTACATTTCAAAAGCAATTTGAACCAAAAGAGTACTGTAAATAGCAATATAATTCTGCCATCGCTTTTGTGTACCAATCATGCATGCATGGATGGATACATGTATAATCACTGAATGCAAAGCAATCAATTTACATGCACAATCGCGTAAGCTCGCTTGTTACTCAGCTCAGGATTCCTCAGAACCTAGGATGTAATTCTCAAGTAAATTTACGTCGCACTTTAACATTTTATTTCTTACGTCAGCGACCATACTACTCCTATTCACTTATAATTTATTGTAGAGTTATTTAATTTAGACATGGCTCACAGACACCATTATTAATGATTTTTCGGCTACTCATTTAATATTATATCCTTAAGTCACCAAAAACCTAAAGGCTTTTCTCATGTTCTACAAGGTTAAACATGCATCCTCGAAGTATGAAGGTTCAGATTTAGTGTGTAAATAGCTGCACTAGTAACATGTTTTAATATTCTTTTTACAAGTGAGATTATACTGATACACTTTGCCAGGTGCATAAAATGCTGTGTCGGGAAAAAGGAGAAGAAAGTTTAATTTTAAAACTATGTATCGTTTGCTTATGACGGCTGCTCTTCTTCTTCTTTAACTGATTACCCTCCTCTTCGTAGGACTTTCACCCCCAAGGACTTACAATCCAATGCCTTGGGCCAGTAGCCTGTCGAACAGCAAGTAAACTTTGGATCATATCATACCCAGGATGAGTGACATGCCCAATGTCTGAATGGCGGTGAAGGAGGAAATGAAATGTAGTGATGAAAGAAATGATAGGAAAATTCGAGGATCAAAGTATACAACCCAGCCTAGCGACCGAGGAAAACCGCGAGAAAATCTTCTGTCAAATTGGTGGCCACGGGGGTTTGCAGCCGGGACCACCCAAATGCAGCTTACACCTGAGCATCACGATTGCTCTCTTGGTAAAATTTATGGTAGCCAACGTAACAGTATTGAACATCTCGAGGAGATCAAGGTGGCCCACCTCCATGGTGTGTGGATATAGGTCTAGCGTGTCTACTTCACATTCAAAAGGGCCGGTTAGGGGATTATTTTTTCTCAGAGCTCAGGATTTTCCTTTATCCTAAGAAGACAAAAGCTGGGTAACTCTTGGCTCTAAGCCTCTGGGCGCGTTTGAGCATCATTTCAGTCATAGTCGGATATGACACACCGTGTTAAAAAACGTTATTGACCTAGCACTGCATACTTGAATTGTCTCAACCTTCTTCGTACACGTCATAAAGGTGTTTACTGGCTGTTGAGGCAGTATTTTAACCATTTAAATGACATCATCTAATTATATAATATAAAATTTAATAACAGGCCACCTTAAAGCAATATATGTATAATATAATATATAAGGTGTATATTACAGTCATTGTATTATGTTTATATTATTATGTACATATATAATAATGTTTTTGAATGTATTACGTAGTTTAACAATGTAGGAGCTGTGAGAATAGAAGCAAGCTGCTTTCCGTAGCAAACACAATTACAAAGTAGAAGCCGAAATTTACTAACAATGTGGTAACCTTGAGACAACAATAAATAACAAAGTTTAAAAAGGCTACTTATAGTTCTTGGAAAAATAATAATGTAATATATAAAACAGTTTATAAATAGCCAATCAACAACTAGAAAAACTAAAAGTTGAATAAAGGTATTCTATTGGAGTAGGAATAGCCAATCAGAAACCAGAAATAGAGAAAATGTACAAATTCAGGCGGGAGACGCTAGAAGAAAGCATAACCAAGCAGTTCGGTATGGTACGGGTTCAGTGTGAGACATGAAAATTCATTGCGGTGAGGATAATATAAACTTTAACGTGTTAAAACGTAATTAACAATAATCTCACAGCTCTACAGTAGGATACATCAGTGAAGTATTATTTAATCGTGTGAAGGTTTAATAAAGGGAGGGGAATACAATTATAATTTGTGTAAGCCTTGTTCTTTAGCCGTACCAGCCCTGCTAAGAGATACTGCTCCTAAAATTACTAATGACGGAGCCGAGGTATATATATAATATTTAAATAAATGACATTAAAATAGTTATTACACATAAAGTAAACATGGGGCGAAGGCCACCGGAAACTTTGTACCGTACGTGGGGCGAACACTCCTAGAAACAATCTCCCGCAAATTGGCATCCATTACGTGCGTGGTCTAAAATAGCTTTATATTGGTGCCCAAAAGTGGTGCAACCCCATCAACAATTAAACCCCTTCACAGTGTATATTCATTTTTGACAAATAAAAGAGAAAAATAAGCTTTTAGCTGAATAATTTGCAGCACAGCAATATATATAAATGATATTGAGTAGAGGAAACCCTGTGACAATTAAACATAAGATGTACGCAGACACAGTGAGTCAAGGTTATTGAATACTGAAAATGCTAATTTCTAAAAATGTCAATCAATTTACTTGCAGCTATTGCCCAGATTTGTTTAGCGTAATTATCATAGAAAATTATTGGTCCTATTGTGATGTTAGGATATTGTAATAAACATGGGGTAAACATTTAGGCTATTTTTGTAATAGGAACTATCCATTTTAAAGTTCTCAAGTTCCTCGAATTCACAGCAAACCAATGAGCATGTCCGAGAATGAGAGTGCTTCTCAGTAAAAAAAAGGGGAATGCCTCGAAAGATTGTGAGAAGAAAATGAAAAAACAGTTGTTTTCGGTTAAGTGGTTGAAAGAAGATTTTTTTTCTCGAAATGGTTACAACCAATTAAAGGAGACAGTGCGAAAGCAAAGCACAGAGCATTTAATGTTGTTTTGGGGCCAAAAGGTGTGATATTTTGAAACACTGTCAAAGCTGGAAACGCATTAAGAACCTAAAAACTATTGATAGTGCAAACATGTCTCAGGTGATTAGTAAATTAATTTATCTACATTTTACTAAGAAATGTAGGTGCAATGATTAAATCCATTTTAACTATTCACTCAATCAAAAATAAATCAATGCCAACAAAATAGGCCTAAATTACCAACACACAGACAATAATTATTTTTCTATGACATAGTACCGAACTGATATAATGCAGTATTTTTGTAGCGGAACGTAGCACAATTTTGTTCTACCTGTAGCGAGATTCAACGTTTTTTGCTTGGCAACATTGCATTGTACGGTATGTTTGGAAAGGCAGGTGGACTTACGGTGCAAACGGGGCAGGATGTAGCTGCTCAGGATTGCGAGTTCTGGGTTGGGTATTAGCTACCCTCCAAGGATAGGTCTTGCGGTAGTGTTGAACGCCCGTTCTCACCACATACGGCAGGACAGACGGTGGACTCTGGTGATACATACTCGTAAAACGAAATAGTTGAGAAAGGAAATTTGTTGTACCTCCCCGGCGTTTGCCGGGACTGAAGAAAACCTGGAAAGAATATCTCAGCCAGGGGGGATGATCCTGGCCGCATTTGAACCGCGGAACTCCCTTTCACGAGTCAATGCCTTAGCGTCCTCGGGCACCCATGACGGCCAGGTCCTTGCGGACAAATTTAAAGCAAATATGAATGCAAAAATTTATCATATACCTGTAATATGTTTTTTAATTTCACTAACTAGACTCCTGAAGTTATAGAAGTTATCTCGCCAGAGATTTCCAAATCCCCGAGTCTATGCCCTTTTACGCAGTGTATCACAATAGTTTACGCTAAAATATGTACCTAAATTTCCGAGAAATAATTTTAAAATATTTAAAATCGAGTTTATGCATTGTGTTCCACGTGATGAAGTTAAATTGAAAAATCTTTAAATTTTGTAAATTATTTCCCCAATATCGTTGTTAATATAACATTTTGTGCAATATGAAAGTTTTTTATAATAATAATACGTAACCCTTTTAATTTTAAATATAAATGGATATTAAATTAACACCCAGTTCTATATCAATGCCTGATGTCAAGAAAGGGCTCTTTTAATCCCTTCATGCGCCTTCAAATAACGTATATTGAAATTGTGGTGGAAAATGAACAATATAGCAAAATTAGTAACATTTTAAAGTAATAAAATTGAATTAGAACAACTTAATTTAGTTTTAAGGTTTCATGCGCTATTCACATACGCACACGCGTTGCGTTTGGATATTTAAGTGGCCAGAGCGGCAAAACCATTCGGATTTAATTCTACAATATTTGACGAATTTTGTCTATGAAATTTGTACCCAGTATTCATTATTCAGCGTTACTGAGGAACAATTTTTTTCTTAAATTTGCTTATTCAGAGAGCGCATTTTCGCGAATTAAAGATTGTAATACTTTGTATCACTGTTTTACTTTAAATCGAAAGAGAACTTTCTTTTCATAACAATAACATTACAAGATTTTTAAACAATTAATGTTACATTCACGTGTTCTTCCCTACAATCTTAAAGAAGGTTTTTCGTTTGTATCTCACGTTAATAATTTATAAACATTTGCAGAAATCATTTAATTGCATATTTCGTTGTAGGCACAAAGGGGACAAAGGAGACTAAAGCGATAGCCAAATGTCTGAACCAGGTCGGTATATGACAGTACTTCAAAGAAGGACAAAGTATTGAAAAATTCAAACAAATAACAACGGATATCTTGGAAATGCCTGCTGTCATAAGGAGATTATTTGAAATAAAGTCTGTGCTATGTATTAACTTCTTGTCTACCTGTTTACCCTGTTTATCTGTTTATCGTGTCTATCCGTTTGCTAATTATGTAATATGCAAAATTAATTGCGAATGAAGAGAACCTCATAGGCTAACCCCATAAAACCCAAGATATAGATTTAACTGGTCAGGCAAATATCTTAAATATATGGTATTTTAATCAAAATTGTTAAAGAGTTATTTTTGAGAAAATAAAAAGTAACGAAACACTTTCCATGAAAGCATAGTCTGTGGAAGGGGTATTTTCTTGAAAACCTTCGTGTTACATTTTTAGAAGGCGTTGAATTTAAACATCAAGTTTGGTATTTATCCCACTTTCTTTTAGTTATGTGTACACCACAAATACAAACACACACCTTTTTTAAAAAAAATGTGTTTCCTTTTTGGATTCAGGAGTTGCTCTAAATATATAGATTTCAAGTTAAATCCGGATATTGAATTTTTGAATCGTATGCAATATTTCCTCAATCTATAATTATTAGTGGTGCAGAAAGAAAGAAGTGCATGGCCTCTTAATTTATAAAAAGGCTGTCAGACACATACAGATATCTAAAACACTGTGTTTTTATTTTTATTTATTTAAGAATGTGGCCCGAAATTGGTTCGCCATAAAGACAGAATAATAATAACATACAAAAATTCTTAGCAGTAAAGATGCGTAAAAATAGGTTCATGAAGTAGAATGTAAAATTTGTACTATAATTATCCACCTTGAAATAAGTTATAAATTGAATATAATTTAAATGGGAGAATAGATGCAATAAGTAGAAGCAGAGTTAGGAACTTCTAAAACCGTAAAAATGATTTCGGAAAATGGCAACTGAATGATTTATAATGCAGTCTGTAAACGCTCTATCAGTTCTGTAGGATTCTCTCCATTTAACAAAACATGTTGAAATGGTACCACGTGATCCGAAGAAAATACCAGTCATTTTAATTTGATTAAGCTTGTATTTGTTTAGAAAATATGGTATTCTGGGCTCATATATGCATTTTTTTTTTCAACTGCGGAAGGCTTCATATTTGATATTTCGGATCTTGTGGTTGCTTCAATAATTTCAGCTTGAGCTTTTGAACGGTTGGTGTGAATTACAAGACAATTTTATTATATTATTTACATTACTATTTCGATATGTATAGCATTCTACTTGTATTTTAAACACCATGTCAGTGCATCCATGCACTGGCATTGAAATTGTGAAAAGCCGCATACTGCTGAACATTCTGTTAGCACATTGACCGGCGATAATAGTGGAAGCGTTTGCCGAGGCGATCGACTGGCAAACCCGGAACACGCTCCAACGCGCTCCCTAATTCTTCTAATAGAGAGACGGAAGTAGTGACTAAGGGAATTAAGAGAGATCGAATGGAGAAAAAAGCTGACGTCTTAGTTATACGATTTGAATTCCTTTAAGCAAATGCACCATTGAAAATGTTATTCTCTAAATATTGTCTTAGTCAATTTTGCTCAAACTTTAATTTAAGCTTGTCTTACAAAAGTATTGAAAAGTTTTTAATTTCGTTTCCATATCTTGTTCCGAGTTTGTATAGTTTCAAAAATTAATTTTGCCTGATCACAGAGCATTAAATTCTCAATATAACATTTTTCCCAGTTCGAATTAAAAATAAAATAGTTTTAAACATTATCATTGTAAGGAATATAAATACTTACCTCATTTTTTCAATAACATAATAGCTAGAAACCCCTCGCAGCACAAAAGAATTACAGAAGTTTCATTTATATATATTGTTTAACGTACTTTAACCAGGTAAGTCATAAAGGACAATTGATGAGATGATGCTTGAGGCAGTATTTTATATCACAACACTGTGAATGCCAGAGTGATTGTAGTGTAAATTAACATTATTGTATAACAATGATTTTGTATGTTTATTAGCTATAAGCATTGTTAGGAAATAAGTTTACACGGCTCACTGAAACTGACAATAGGAGCGGGTAACAATGAAGCGATGGGGTGAGATGTTTATCAATTAGAAGAGACAAACAAATGACGTCAGAGTAGCGTGCCTTTCTTTAGAAATGGAGGGAATATCTTCCCTAGAGCATGTGTTTTTAATTTTGATTGGATTATAAAATACACGCTAATTTTGGCGCGATTTATTAACCAATAGCAGCTCTATTATAATGTTTAGGCATTTCGGGATGAGGGAGTATAAATTCTTAAGCCAAATGCAAGTAACGCGCAGTTCTACAGAATCATTCACAATGCAAACGTCGCGCAGTTCTAAGAAATCTCTCTCGCGAGTACACGTCAGACAGTTCTAAGAAAGCATTCATAATGTACACATTGCGCAATTCTACAGAATCTCTCGCGTCGTAAAGTTAGTTACAAAATGTGAAATACGCGAATCAATAGTGTGCGGTAAATAAGTGATTGTAGTTACATTCGAAAATATAACAGTTTCAGTCAGACGTGCATCAAGATTAAATATGTGAAATTTATTAAGTGTGACGGCAGTGAAAGTGTAAAAACAAATTCATTTATCAGTGTTATCTTTTATTAACAACTCCTTTCCGTTTACACACCCTGTTCAAGAGATATTTGATGACTGAGTCATAATAGCTAGCCGGAGGACAAAGAACCCAAAATTCAAAATAGTAAAACAATAACATTCGCCAGCAAATAAGATAACACGACAGATAACCGCGACAACTTTAACCAGGTAAGTCGTAAAGGACAATTGATGATATGATGCTTAAGTAAGACCGGGGCCATGAAGCTTAAGCCTACCCGACATCTTTTCATACTAAGGGAAAGTCTCTGAAAAAAACTTATCCTAACCAGATTCGAACTCGGGATCTCTTGGATGTAGGCGGACACGCTACCTCCAAACCACAGAATGTGCGTGAACAACTTCAGAACTAGACTAAATTCCAGAGTGGAATGCTTTGAACAGCCAAAGAGCTGAGAAAAAAGTAAATAAAGTTTAAAAAACAAAAAACCCAAATTTTAAAATCCAAGATTTTAATTATGCATTTTATTGTAGGGGTCAGCACTAGATCCACGGGCCAAGTGATGGCCAGTCAATACATTTTGAATGACTAAACGATAGCTTAAGATCCGTTGTGAACCTATTTATCGTTACAAATGAACTAGCTAGCTGTTAGACTATGCGATTCATAGAAGCCGGTTTTCAAGTGAATTTGATTTGCCTTTGAAGTGTGATTTACTTAAATGACAAATTATTAATTTTCAGCTCATATATCCTATTTTTTGAAAATCCTTTACAAGAACTTAAAGAAAAAGACTCTTTGTTTCGATTTAAGTCCAGTGAAGCGAGCACCTTTAAATTGAAGCTTGAATTGCTTTGTAACAGATTAGCGAAGTGTAACCTTAATAAATTAAATAATTATTTAAATTTTCCAAGCATCCAACATATGTCAACCTCACATATTAACATCACTTAAATTTCCAGATGGTAGAGCAGAAAGGTACCCGGGATCTTTACATTTTTCTCATTGAACACGAGGCCGATGGGGGCGAGCCTAAATATTCTTTAAAATGTGCTTAATAACACTTGAATTACAAGAATTGTGGAGTAAGGTTACCTGTTCCAATAACCAAACCATTTTTAACTTTGGATGGCCACTATATTACACAGAAATTTACAGGTTACTTTGCTTGTTGCTTCAACGTGGACCGCCCATGTCCTAATACGTGTCACCTCTCCAGTTGCCTTACACAAAGAGGAAGGCACCTATTAGCCTCGCCACGATTATCAAGTTAACCCCACCCTTTTCGGTACGTCACATCCTGTCCGTGTTACCAACCTACACTGACGTGTTGCCAACACTAGCATCCCCAGTGCTACCAACACGTCACAATATAAAATACAAGTAGCTATTACATCTTTGTACGAGGCATTCTCAACTTAATTTTCTTCTTTCGAACCTGAAAACAGTAACATGAATTTATTCACAAATATTCCCCAAACTTGCAAATGGAAATAACATAAATCCAAAACCACTCAGGACTTTGTGATAAATTTAAAGAGCATTGTGTATCAACAAATCTCTTAATTTGATGAAATTTTATAAATGTGTTCCTTTAGACCAGTTTCTTAAAGTTCAGGTCTTACTTTAAACCTCGTGTGCAGATGAATTTCTGAGATGAATGTTATTAAGAATGAATAATGTTCAAGTTTTGTAGATAAACATCTTGTTAATCTACTTGTTCTCTGAACATAAAATATTGCACTTAATATTTAGAAATTCTTAAATGAAAATCAAGTTCAGAGGTCACATTTACATTACAGATCTTTAAAATTTGTTGTAATGTTCTTATTAAAGTGTAATAAGGAGTATTTCTGTTAAAATTCAAGGCATTTCCTTTTGTGACAGTTTAAAAAAATGTGTGAAGCTATATGATGCTGTTTTGAAGTTAAAAACGTGAATAATGCAAATAACTGAATGACCTAAAACATTATTTATTATATATTGGTCTACAGCTACACATACCTGAATATTTTACTAATATTTATATAATAATTTAGTTCAGATTTAATACAGTTATTAACATAAATTAGCTAGATGACCCCTCAAAAAACGTATAGAAATTTACTGGCCCGAGCTTAAAATAGGTTGGCCGTCCCCGCTACATTGCATATGAAGATAAGTTGCCAATAAAATCAGAAGTAGGAATTAATTTTTAAACTCTTAAATACTTATGATGCGTGTAAACCTATTATTAGTTTTTCGAAAATTCCAGGTACGTTCCCTTAAGAGTGATTTCATAATAAATTAACCTATCGTACATTAGCCTCGGTAGACATTTAATTTTTACATCTAAATTTGGAATTAGAATGTCACCAGGTACTTCTAGACTTACCAGGTTGATCAATAGACGCTAGATCTCTGCCGCTTATCTAAGATAAAGGAAATATTCTATTCCACAATAAAATTGGGATGGATATTTTACCAGTAATGGGCATTTTGAGCTCCCCTGAATCAAAACAAAGCATTTCTATGTTTATAAAAGAATGCCCACGTGTGCGCGCGTCTATCTATAAAAACAGTAACTCAAATCGGAAATAACATAAGTTTTAAATGAAATACCAACCTTCGTACCTAAAACCAGCAACGTTGAAAAATATCAGGCGAAGGTTTTCAAGAAAATTTTCATATTACATAATACCTATAGATATAGAACGTTTTTGTGTTCGCTTTAAAAATCCCAGCAGCCAAATTAACAGAGAGAAAACTTTCATTTTTAGTTGTATGTAGAAAAGCAAAAGATATTATCTGGTATTAAGAAATATTTCAATTTTGTTAGTTTTATAACAGTTTTAAAATTGTGCCAGATTTTTCAGGCTTTTTGTGTAGTCTTTACAAAATTGTTATTCTACACATATCCAGTGGAAGAGAGCTTTTGGTATGCTACTAGCCATTGATACCAAAATATTGCATATGAAAAACAGTGAGGTTCGCGGATCCAACCGCTTCCCTGTATAAAATTCAATAAGAATGAACATTATTTTACGCCCATCTACGGAAAACACAAGGCGTGTAATATATTCACAACAATGTTTAAAACATTTAATAATGCATAGAGTAAGTTAAGATATATCAATTTGAAGTTTTAGAGCTGGAAAAATATTTCTGTACAGTTTTGCTTCACATACGCAGAATATACCTGACTTAAAAATAAAACCGAGTTCGCCTGAGTTGTACGCGATGTTCCGAGTTCTAGCCCAATTTTTGAGGTTATATCTCGTAATCGTGCACTACACGCCGGTTATGTTGGTGGTAAGGGTGGTACAAATTTAGTCATTAATGAGTTGTGGATCTCTACATAAAACATACGTTAAATATGTGTATCACGGATATAAAGCTTTGTAGATGAGTGCGGGATTCGAGCCCGGAACTTCCTCATTAGAAATCTACCGCCGTAACCATTCGTACACAAAGTACAGCCGTGGATAGGTAAACCAAAGCAGCTAACAGAGAAACTCCAAATGTCTGAATACAGAATATTACATTAGTACTCTATTATTATTATTATTATTATCATCTTCCTTCATGGTTTAAGCCCTTTGGCTTGTTCCGGTTTCATCATTTGAACTGTTCCGTCCATCTCCCTTTTAGATCTGCCGAGGTTTCTTTGGCCTTTTGGTGTATATCTTAAAACCAACTTCGTATAAGGGTTATATCCATCCTCTCCACATGTTGTTTTGATTTTCTTTAATTCTTTCCAGTAATTTGAAAATTCTAATTCTTTACGTATATCCTCACTTCTCCTTCTGTATTTTAATGTATATCCTGTTACATGTCTTAAAAAGCGCATATCTGCTAATTCTACCTTTCTTTCCATTTGTTTGGTCATTGTCCAACATTCTGATCCATACTTTAACTCATATTAGTTAGTACTCATATTATAAACATTATAATAATAATTAACAATCAATAGTATACAAATAGCATGTCGTTTAGATCGATGAAACAATCCAAGTTAAAAGTTAGTGCAAAACATACACTTGATCTTATTTATTGGCAGTTAGCAATACCAAAACGCTTTTGAATAAAATGACTGAAAAAAGCAAGTACTGCTACGTAATGTAATGATCAGGCATAGGGGATTTAGTAAGTAAATCATCAAGTTAAGAACGCACCGAAGGTCGGTGGCGATTGAGACCCTGCAGTATTCTCTGTAAACAATATGAACAGTTGAAGGCACTACACTCTGCTTCAAAAGCAGACTGATCAGGATTACGGAGTATCGGATGAAAGCAATATAGATATGTCTAGTTATTGGTAGTGTGCAACAAAGTTACTTAATTATTTAATTAAGTTATTAATGTACATAAATCTGAGTTACCTGACTTTTCTATTTCATCGTGCTTTTTACAGCGTACAATAATGTATTTTCGAAATACATTGAACGTAAATCGCAATTAGCACGTAGACAATGGTTTTATATATTGAAAAAACTACGTTCCATATTATCCGATGTAGTTGAAACAAATAAAAACGAAATGACTTGCTGAGATTCCTTGTCTCAGTAGCGCACATTTCTTTATACTCTTAATTCTTCTCTAGAATATTTTAAACTTTCTCTGCAACCCTTTCTTTAAAGCTCGAGTTTTATACTACTCAGTGTTTCCGAAAGCGTTCTCTCGCCT
This sequence comes from Deroplatys truncata, assembly GCA_030765065.1. Classification (NCBI taxonomy): domain Eukaryota; kingdom Metazoa; phylum Arthropoda; class Insecta; order Mantodea; family Mantidae; genus Deroplatys; species Deroplatys truncata. The sequence continues at coordinate 165,915,274 of CM060978.1, read as the reverse complement.
CAAGAGCTTCTGGTATTGTAGTTGCAATATTACTTAAATGATTCTGAAAATTTAAAAAATCTTAAAACAAAGCTGGCGAAATTATTTCCTTCGCTGAACGTATAATAGCATTTTCTTTCCTCAGATACATTAATTACATTATCAACTTTGTCGTATTATTGAGCTTAGTATACTACACCTCTATCCATGTTCCCCACCGAGTTAAAATTGGTTGTAGAACAAAGCGAATTGCAGGTTCCGTCCGCTTAAATATTTTGATTCTTGAGGGGTACGTTGCGAAAGGCACGCTGGCTATAAAAGCGCCAGCATCGGAAAACACTTCTTTCGCAACTTGGTAACAACCATGTGTTAGACAAGTCTAAGGTATTAATGCAGCATAATATTTAACAGGATATTTTAAACGTCCTTTGAGCTCTATGTAACATAACGTTACATTAGATGATATCGACATTTGTGCTGAAGTTTTCCCAGCCAAATTCCGCCACAAACGATGCTAATTGTGATGATATTTTTGGTGTGCAATTCTCTTTTACTTTATGCATATTGCCACAGTTCTCCACTGGAGATAAATGGAAGAGTCGCAACAAAACGGAGTGTTGTGAAGGGAAGGGAAGGAGTGCGTCCGTCACAGTACTTAACGTCACAAATACTCCATGCAGTAACACGATTGCTCAGTTTACTTACTAAAACCCCTCTGCCTGGTAATGATAAAATACTAGAGATAGTTACTATCCCTGATATTGTCACTTTGATTGCCTATTGGAAGTAAGTGAACTGCGATTTAGGAACACCCATATGCTATTAAGAGAAGTGTGTTATTTAATGACCTTAAAATGTGCATTTTCTTCGAAACTGCAATATTGAATTTTGGGAAGAAAGCAATGCTACTTCTGTCCGAGGTAACGAATGGACAAATAAAAATAATTCTGGATGAGAAACATCATCTGTAATGGTATAGCAGTCGCCAAACTTCATAGACCTCCTTGTATTATAGGCCTAATTAACTTCAAGAGCATCAAAACCCATGTTATCCTTCCTCTACTCCCCTTCTTGTGTTTTACGCAGTTTTATGTTAAGGAAACAAGGACACATCGACAATGGATTTGTTTTTGTCTAGAGTCTTGGACTGACTTTTTAATATTTTGCTGTATCGTGTTCTTGTTGCTTTGAATACATTGACATCCATCGTCATATTAAAATGCGTGCTCTTCGTAGCAGTGCCGACAATCCGAGATAAAGAGCTTTTCTGTCTTTATACCGATATTCTTTTGTCTCCTGAGGAGAGCTGTTTATGTTACTAAGGATTTATCAGCTACCTTAATTCATGCAGATCACAAGTGATTTATTTATTGAGTTATGAATCAAAAGCACAGTAAGTAGATATTGCTACCACAATAAGGCAGACTGTAAATTAAATCTTCTTCAAACGCAAACAGATCTTAACATTGCACATGTTGATTTAAAAAATATGAGTTCATTACTTGCTGCTATATGTGATTATAATACAATCAACATAAATGGCATGGAGCATGAGTTTCAATAAGGCTTAATGAATGCTTTAAATCGTTGGTAGGGAATGCATACTAAACGGATTTCTATAATTATGGATGAGGTGGGAACACGCAGTGTCCACGCCTACTAAGGATAAGTTAAAGTCGTCCCTTTGCCTCTTTGTAACACATATAGTTCTCCATCCACATCAAATCGATACGAGTGGCTCAAGTCTCAGTATATACATATATCTTTGCTTACTCATTGACTCCATGCGCGAATTTAGGGCCAAGTAGTGCCGATTTCTTTACACCTACACAAAACTAATACACTGTTCAAGGTTCGGGTACATTTTTGCCGTGATTAAATGTTCAGCTCTCTGTCAATGTAGAAAATACTGTAGTGAATTAATAATAATAATAATAATAATAATAATATTAGTAACAATCACATATTACGTAGACTAGGATATGTGCAATATAAAAAATTTGATGTGATGAACTCACATGCCTTTCTCTACCCATTTTTCTATTAACTATTCTTACAAAAACTTATCATTCTGGCTACTTCTTGTTAATCCAGATAAACGTTCAATACACATTTACATATTTCGTTGTAGGAAGCAGTAGATAAATGTAAAATGGTATTTTAATCAAAATCGTTAGAGCCACTTTTGAGAAAATAGAAAGTAACTAAAAGTTAATGTAAAGGAAGTTTAGGGTGAGGGAGCTTTATGAAAATCTTGTGTTGCATCGTTTTTTTTTTGTTCCCTCGTTTAGCCAGTTTAATTACTGTGTTTTACTGTTTAATTTACCGCCTATTACCGAAATTACACATACAACACATTCACAAACACCCATCCCATGGCGGGACTCAAACCTGCGACCCTCAGCTTGGCGTAGCCCGAAGCTGTACACTTCATCGACCACGGCTACGAGACAGGCCATCTTGGAAGACAGGCACTGAACTAAAATATCATGATCGGTATTTATTCAACATTTTGTTATTGAGTTATGCTGTCCATAAACACACATTCGTTTGCAAAAATCCTTTCTTTTTTACTCGGAGGGCCATAAAACAGATATTTACTGTCAAAACTAGGTATAGAATTTTTGGATGGAACGTAATACTTACTCTGGCTACCAGGTTGCATTAAAACTTTGTTATTTTGTATTTTCTCAAATGTGGTTTCAAAATCTTGAATAAAATACCTTATATTTAAGATATTTAATTACAATTTAAAATGAACATCTTGAACTTTCTATGGATAGCCTGTGAATTCCTGTTTACACCGATGGAATTTTGTAATATTTTGTATAGCTGGTAAACCACAAGCGGTAGACAAAATCTTGCTACACACAGAAATGTAAAACCCTTTAAAGTATACAACTAATTTCAAATAAATGTTGTTATTGCGTCAACCAGTTACGAGGTATCCGTTGCTGCTTTTGGTTTGAATTTTTCAGTGCTTCTGTCATTTTTAGAAGTGATCAACGCTCAGCTGTTTCTCCCGATGTCATGGAAAGTTAAATTATAGAGCCGTATATAACGACCCGCTTCTAAACATTTATCCTTGTTTATGGATCCCCCTTATAGTTAAAACGAAATGTACAAAAAGTGCCAAAGAAAATCTCACTGCACCTCTCATGTATGTCACAATATTTATCGTTGTACGTAGCCTTGCGAAGCCATGGCCATTTCATTGGTTGCTTTAGGCCACGGTGCAAGGGTGCGCCACTCCTTCTGCTAAATAGTTGCATCACTAACCACAACATAGGTTACAAAATGGCGTAGAAACGAAATATATGTTTACGTTCTCGATCGTATTGGCTAAAAGAGAAAGAGGTAGAGTGAGTGCATTCAGTTTGTCATACAGATCTCTTATCGTGATTGGTAGCTCTTACCTTATCGGCTTGTGCAGGACACACCTTTGAAAGAGTTAAAAGCTAAAGGGAAAACTTTCGCCCAGGTTAGCGAAATGTAGAATGTCTAGTGTGAGAAGGTTTTCAGGGGGTGCAAATTAAAGCTTGAATAACATTCATTAAATACATAGCAAGGCAACACTTTATAACAAAATAAGCAGAACTGTATTCTCACAGTGATATCAATGCTTGTTGCTGCATAGAAGCAAAAGTAATTGAATGATAAATAAAGCAGCATGTTTTCCCTCTAGTTCAAACTATAATTCGTTAATATACCGTTACTTACATTCTGCTGATCACAGGAGTATAGACAAAAATATAACCCAATTTTATTACCATAATATGTATATCATTTTTGGTAAACCATATACATATACATATTTATCCCTAGTTTCTAAACATGATCAGCCAATTATAACAAAAAAGTAATTTGCTTTAGTAAACGAATATCATCGTCTGCGGATGCTTTACGGGGAGTGCCTACTTTCTGACGAGAATGTAGACCGTCTTGACTTTACTGGAATATTTTTATCCAGTAATTTACTATAAAAACACTTTTATGCACTACCGTTGAAATGAATAAATTGCTGCAACAGTACGACTAGCCTCCCACATACCCACGATACGTTCACGAGTGACTTTGTTAGTATACGGCATGACTGGTTCTGTGACAATAAACATGTTTTGGCTTCAATAACACCAGAAAAAGCAAAGCCATCAACCTCCCCTCTTTTCCCCCTTATTGTTGTGTTATCAAGCCATCACGCTCTGCGATAGGCAAGGTGAAGGACACGCCTCAAAGACCCCAAAAAAGATACAAAATTCGCCGAAGATTTTCTTTCGCGCTCTGTGTACAATCAACTATTTCTGCAAACTTTATCTCCATTAACATGAAGTAGATAGAGAAATAATCTTTTGTAAGAGTAGTCTGTAGAAATGCTTTTAAAATAAGGGATAGTAAATAGAGACTGCCATGCAAATGTAACACAACTGTCTGGTTTTTTTTTCTTTCTTTCGTCTTTATTTTTCTTTCTTTATCTAACGGGTGAAGAGCAATGTGCTAGTTTTTCTCTTTTTATATCTGGAACACCACAAACACTCATATGACAATGAGACCAATTTTATTTTAGCTCTGTAATATACAAATATATATTATTTCTGTATCTGTTACTTATGAAAAATGCAACGTTTTAGTTGTTTGTTTTAAGGCGTAAATATTGCTTTAATTCACCAATATAAAATAGTTCATTATTAGTATTCTTTGTTTTATAAAAAATGCAGGCAATTTTATTTATGTATTTATCCGAAGCCACCAGTATTGTTTTAAATCTGAAATACGCAGGCATGCAATTTATTTTCTATCTCATGTTGAATTAAGGTGTGGAATATTACCTAAACAAGTATGCCGTGCATATGAGCGTCGCTCTTAACCACGGTCAAGCAGTAGATGAACACTCCGCGCTATTTTACAGAGCACAGCCCCGAAGCACAAGCGAGCCGCGCACAACACAGCCCGCTAAGCACGGTTCGGGATAATATCATTTGCTCTTGCGTTGCCATTTAGTGCCGAAAAAAAACAAGCATTTTTGCTAAACTGTGAAACCTACAGAAATGAAACACTGCGTTTCACTGCTTGAGCTTATATAATTATATTAGGCGTTTTACTCTGTCCGAAGCGGGACTTTCCGCCTTGTATACTTCTAAAACAGGAGTTCTCTACCTTTTCCAGTCACATACCATTTCATTCAAAGCAGTATATTAGAATAGGTACCACTAAGGATATTGTACGAGGGAAATGTGTTATTTTGTGTTATAGGGTTAAAATAAGCATTTCTTTTTATTTATAAAAATGCTATTTTGATTTATTTACTTGTTTCTTGTACCTACATAGTATTTCAGAATTAAATAATTCTATATGGAATAAATATATAATGGAGATAAAATGTTATTGCTCATTCATCGTATTGTTCTGTGAAATGCCTTAAAAATTAATTTTGTTAAGACTAAAATATAGCGATTGTGGAATTTTGGAGTGCGCATTGTGGTTTACAGGGTAAATTGTAAGTCACTTGGGTAATTTAATGTCATACCAGCATTTTGCCATGGTAGATGTGTTGGTTAGAGTAACGGTATGGAAAGCCTAAGATCTGTGGTTAAAATTTCGGCAATGGCATGGAACTTTTCAGTCTGATTCTACCTTTCCAGCAATAATGCAACTCCGCTGCTTTCTTAACAAATGGAAAATGTTTTCCATTGTTGTCAGATCAGATATATTCGAGTTGCACTGCCATTGTCACAAGATTTGAACTAAACTTCCGTCTAATTTTTGTACAGCATCACTTAGAAGTTTTTAATGATAATGCAAAATCCATTATTTCCGTTTAGGTATAGAGTAACTGTCAAATGTTTGTTGTTTGTAAAATAAATGTTAATTTATCTTATTCCTTAAAATATTTATGTAACACACGGTAGTAGCTCACATAATATCAATGGTACACCACCATAGGTTAAAAACCCCTTGTTTAAAAGATTCAACCCTCGACTATTTCAGCCAATTCTAACCGACTTGACATATTTTGTTTCGAGCATATACGTGCTTCACTTTTGTTTCTTGTTTCCTTCTTTCTCTTTGGTGATACCTGTTTTAACCGGCGTAGGTAATATCGATGGCGAATGAATGTGCAAATGTGCTCGCGAAACTAAATTGCTAAACTTAGCTTAAGCTTCTTCGGAAGAGAAACGTAGAACGTAAACATAAACCAGGCAGCTTGATCCAGACAGGATTCGAAACCAGGAGCGCACTGCGAGGGCAAGAAATTTACACCTCCATCACCGCAATTTTTCTATTTTGTATCCTACCAACAGCATAGTAGCTGCACTTTTTATCTTCGTTCTTTTCTTTGATGTTCCTTCGAAGTCCAATATTTTTCGATACTTATGTTACGGTCAGCATTACCTTGGCGCTGGAGAATCTAGTTAATTATTTTGAACCTTACTCATTTCTGCCCTTCCTAATTCTCTCATTAACTCTGCCAATTTCAAACTTTTCAGCTAAACATATCATCTGTATCTTATCATATCTAGATAAAACACATATATTGGGTGTCCCAAAATTAAGTCATAAATTCGAAATTTTTGTAATAGGTGGCAAATTCAACACTCTTTGGTCATGTCAAGTTTCCTGAAACAATTCATTATACATAACTGTAAAAAACCAAAATAAGACCTGGGGTATGCTTGGACCCCGCACAGCAGTTTGTATCAGCTCTTGCTTCTAATATTTTATAGGTTTTAAGTTGGTTGCCTCGTACTTTCTGGTTGTTCTAGCTTAAAACGTTATGTTCTGAAAAATATATTGTTGATTGATACATTGTTGAAGCTGTTGGGAACTCGAGCCAGAGTTTTCGTAGTGCACTGGTTGCTAGTGTAAAGTGCGGACATGTGTAGTGACTACCATGCTAGCTTCCAGTTCCCGAGGTCGCGGGTTCAAACCCGGCGATGGATTTCTTTTGGGCGTAAAAAGTCTTAGCATGGCTTCCTTCGGAAGGGAAGTAAAGCCGGTGGTCCCGTGTCGTAGATTTACGGCACGTAAAAAAAACTCAAGTCTGATAAAGAGGCCTCTGAGCAAAATTACCGATCTTTTAAGCTCCATATAGAATTGAACGCTAAGGAACACAGCAGGTAAAGAGCGTCCCTAAATAAAAAGAAAAGTGCGGAGATGTCAAAGCGGAAACAAGAAATATACTTTTGTATAATCCTAGGGATTTAGATAAAGCGATGAGTGCTATATATGATGGTGACACTGAGGATGGTACTGAAATAAACTATGAATATGATTCGAACTCAAGAGAGTGGGGGTGTTGAGGAACTAGAACAGGAAATTCCTGATGTACAGGAATGTGAAAATCCAAGTATGACATCGGATGAAGCAATATCTGCAGAGGATAGTAGTAACAATAAACAAAATTATGAAAACCTCACTCCTATGAGTGGTATGACGTTGCTAGATGACCCACCAAAGACAGTGCGTTGCACCTAAGACTATTTAATTTATGTGCTTCAACTCAAACAGTACTATCGGTGAGTAAAGCTTTAAAATTATTTATTGATGAGCATATGATACAAATAACTGTAGGCTTCACCATAAGAAAGCCCAGTTATTCTATAATGAATGGAATGTAAAAGTTCAAATAAAAAGAATTTATGTGACAAATAATTTTGAAATATATGCCTTTTTAGGCAGTATGATCACCATGGGTTCCTTGAAGGCTAAACAGAGAAAATATACCTATAAAAATTAAAGCTTTGTGTATTTCCAACTGTTACTTTAAAAGTGCGTCACAAGCCCTAAATAAAATAAGTTCTAAGTTCAAAGTTAACAAAGTAATAAAGAAGGTGTTATTAAAAAATTTGTATGGAGTCCGCATAGACTCTGCACAGTGGTTTAAGGAAGTTAAAAGGCACAGCAGTAGGAAGGTTTATCGCAAAAAGATGAAGCTCCGCCGCATTACAGTTTATTGGTAAAGCCTCTACAGGTTTGATGAGTGGATCGGCAAAGGTGGTACAATTGAAGCCTCATATGTCATATGATCCAGTACCATCAGATTTTTCAGTTTGGGGAATTTTGAAAGAATGCCCACCCCTCCTAAAGACCTACAACCTTAGAACGCTTGAGAGTAATCATCGAAGAAGAACATGAAGTGATAACAAAGATTTTGTAAATATTTAGTCAGTAACGTAAAATTAAACGTTATGGAAGATGTATTGAAGTAATGTAAGTTGTAAGTTTTCAACAATTTAAATAATAGTGAAATCAATTCCAGAAGTGTTTTTTCCTTGGCTTTGCAGTTTATCATGTTTCAGTTTCTGGCCAGAACACTTTTGTGATACCGTTTGTAGACAATGTTTGCGCTAGAATACTATATCCTTTAAATTGTAACCTTTTATTTCATTTTACAAGGAATGCTTTATTTTATTCCTTCATACTATAACATATTCTGAAAGTATGTTTGGTTGGAAATTGAAATGAAATATCCACTGGTAAATTAAAAATATAACTTGGGCTTGAATAACTTTGATTTACAGGCATACCGAGCGGAATGGCTAAAATTTGGGAAGTGCCGTGTTCGATTCCCGATAGATCTATCACCCAAGTCAATACGCGAATGCTGGGGTTGAATTATATAGTACCATGAATTATCCTGAGTCTCATTGTACTTTTCAGGTTTACAGGGCAAGGCGGGAAGGGCGGTGCTGTGCGACGTATGCGATGAACTGGTTTGAGGAGAGAACCGTCTCTTCCCTGGTACGGAATCTTCTGCTCGAAACTCTTCGTCAGGATATGGGAGTCATTGAAGGGGCGACCGAGGATGACCAATCTGGAAACTTTAGGAATCCTGCTGCGCCTGACGCCATCAGATCTGGTCGCCCTTCGTACTCTCGCCGTATCTCTTCTTCCCGGAGGTTTAGTAGGCGCAATAGACTGCAATGGTCAAATTCTCTCCCGCTTCTAGTCCCTATTCCCTGTGCCTAGATTTACTGTTACTGAGAGGTAAAAATTAGTTAAATACTAAGAACTTGAATATACTTCCTCACTCACTGACTTTATTTGTCACTTTCGGAATATTTGACTAGAATATGATAACACATGTGTATACTTATTATATTTAACATACAGAAATCATATGTGATGTAACCAAAAACCACCACCACTTGGTTCCATCTTCACATTTGTGTCGATGCCTTCATTTTCTCTGTCCTTCATAGGGGCATCACTGAATTCCATTCAAAATCTTATGTCTATACTTCAGTGAATTGAACAAGAATCCGTGTGTGTGTGTGTGTGTGTGTGTGTGTGTGTGTGTGTGTGTGTGTGTGTGCGCGCGCGCGCGTGCCCTTAGGTAAGAGAGATACAGAAAGGGGGACTGAAAGCAGAATAACTCAAAAACGAAAAGTAGAATAACTACCAATTTTCATACTTGTGTCAAATACCGTGTAAGGAAGATGGATGAAGATTTTTGGTTAACTATCTTTTATGTGGAAAATTTTGTTAGCGTTTACTTTCTCATTAAAACAAATTGGTTTGAAGTATTCTACATTTGAGAGATTAACATGAAATTTATGTGATTAGCTTGTCCTCTTCATTCTCAGCGAGCTTTATATAACTGGGAAAATACGATAGATAAAATCTTACTCTTGGTAAAACATAGAAGTTGTTAAAATATTTCATATGGTATAAACAAAATATGCTTCGTATCAGCCTGCATTATGCTCTTGTATACCAATCACAAATGTGTACTGAGGCCAATTATTCATCTGCTAGAAGCGAATAGAAAAATAAACTTTTATAGGACGCATATGGAAGTAAACAGCTGTGCGCGGAGAAAATGATGTGAGGTTTTAAAGTTATTAAATACACAACTCAGTGTGATCCAGACTATTACGAATATTCTGTATATTGCGCCTGAATTACTTGCTGACAGGCGTCCTCAGTTGTCTAATCGCCTTCCTGTATCTTCTAGTTTGTTACTATGTATTCATTCGGGAGGTGAGCATTTGTAATCATGGGATTGGCATTCTGTGGGCTCGTAGACGTAGATGTGATGCCGGCCAGATTGTATTATGTGTGTGGGTACGTTCCTGAGCGTTTCTGTTTCTTCCATTTTGATGGCGGAATTAGTTCCTAATATCCAATATACAATCAGCTGTTTATCTGCCAACTGATGGGGCAGAAATTGATGTGTTACATTCACATTACTTTCTCTACCCTCAATCGTATTAGTGGGTATGCATGTCTTTTTACGAAAGCTTATTTTTCTATCTACTTAATTTTAATCCAGATAAACCTTTGCTGTAATAGTTACATTAAACATTTGGTTACGACACAAAGAGAATAGAATAGTCAAATGTTTAAGAAGACGCTACACGCTGGTTTAAAAATTCCATACTGTTTCCATGCAATCGCCAGAATCACCTAAAAATCTAATCTATGGGACTTAAAAAAATGACAAAGTATTGAACAAATCGAACCACTAAAAGGTTATTTGAAATGAATTGTGTGTTCTAAAGACATCGGAATTTTTTGTGGAGTACGTTTTCAACTATCGCTTAACGTTTATCAGTTATACAAGGTTATACAAAATACCTTCCGGATAAAAAGAACTTCATAGCCTATTCCCTGAAAATTCAAGATATGCATTTTATTTGTCTTGTAAAAACCTTTAATATGTGGTATGGTATTTTAATGAAAATCGTTGGATCTATTTTTTAGAAAATAGAAAATTTCTAAAAACCTTCCATGTAAAGGATCATTTGGGGTAGGGGAATTTTCTTGAAAATCATAGTGTCACATGTTTGGAAGGTAGTGAACTAAAATTACAAATTTGATGTTTATCCCACTGTTCGTTTTGAGTTACGCTGTTCACACACACACACACACACAAAGAGATGCACACAGGACCTTTTTCTAAAACTCTGATATGTTGCATTCACATTACTTTCTCTACTCTTGTACAAACATTTTTACAAACCTTTATTCTCCATTTACTTCATGTTAATCGAGATAAACATTTGCAGAATCTTATTGCTAATTTTCTTGTAGGTGCAACAGAAATATGGTAGGCTTTAAGCGATAGTCAAATCTTTTAAGAGCTGATTGCTGTCTGAAGCATTCCATTCTCTTTGCATGTTCAGGACATAAAAAAACGAATAAGGAATTGCCATTTGGGAAAAGCTGAAAGTATTGGAAAATTCAAACAAACAACAACGAATATTTCGGAAATGTTTCACTCCACAAAAAAAGGTATGTGTCATAAATTAAGTGTTTTAACGAGATCTACGTTTTTGTGTAGTAAAACGTTGTCTATTTCGTAGGCTTACCAGTAATACAAAAGTCATTCAGAATAAAGAGGACTTTTGGACATTGCCAGAAAATTTAAGTCATACCTTCATTTGCCATGAAAATATCTTAAACATGTGATATTTTAATCAAAATCGCCAGACACATATGGACATGTTTTCAAAAATTTTTTACTTTGACTCAGGGCGCCTCAAAACATGTATTTTCATGAAATCTCGGTATCGAATTTCTGGGTGGAATACAACACCTTTTCTATTTACTATGTACGTGACAGAGAAAGTAAAAACCAAACACAGTCTTAGACAACGGCCCGCGCGCACTCGTCAGCGTATATGAACAATATAAAAGCTCAAAACATCAAAATTAGAATAAAATCCAAACTACGTGTTTAATTTTAGCATCTTACAAAGTTACGACACAAGGTTTTCAAGAAAATTTCCTTACTACAAGCTGCACATTTTATGGAAAATGTTTCTTTATTTTCGATTTCTCCAAAACGTATATAACGTGTATAAAATACCTTGGGCATGTTTAAGATATTACATTTCTATTAAAATGTATACCTTGAATTCTCTCTAAACAGCCTGTGATGTCCTATTAATTCAGTATTAATCTTGTACAATTTTGTTTAACTTCTAAAGCACAAGTTATCGACAATAACGTTCTTTGTGGTATAGTTTCCTATATATTCGTTTCTATTGGTTTGAATTGTTTAATATTTAACCACATCACTTTCTCCACCATGTATTAGTAGGTAGAGAAGTTTTGACATTCCACCAAAAATTCGATATAGAAATTTCGCCGGAAATACGTGTTCTGAGGTTTCCTGAATCCAAAAAATCACTTTAGGAAAATGCCTATGTGTGCACGTGTGCATGTTTGTGTGAGTGTGTGTGAACAACATAACTAAAAAATGAAATGTTGGATAAACACCAAACTTGGTATTTAAGTTCAGTATCTTCCAAAGATGCAACACGAAGATTTTTAGGAAAATCTCCCACCCCACCTTAACCTTTAATTTAACATTTTTCGAAATGTTTAATTCTCTAAAAAACGACTAACGATTTTAATTAAAATACGATATATTATAGGTATTTACATGACAACATAAAATTTATATGTTGAATTTTCTGCGAATAGCCTATGAAGTTCTCTTCATTCGAAAGTAGTTTTGTATAATCTTCAATACTGGTAAACATTAAGGCATAGATGGAAACGTACTACACAAAAATGTAGATATCTTTAAAACAATTTATTCCAAAAACGTTTTTTGTGTCATGAGCTATTTCTGAGATATCCGTTATTAATGGTTCGAATTGTTCATTATTTGGTTATTCTTTTAAAGTCTTTCAACATTTACTTATTTTATGAGATTGCATAGACACAGTATGGAATTTTAAATCCAGCATATAATTATGTAGCTTCCATTTCTTAAACATTTGGCTATCGCTTATCTCTTTGTATCTAATAAATAAGTGTGTAATTAACTATTTCTGCAAAGGTTTATTTGGGTTAAAATATAGTAGCTAAAAAAATAAGCTTTAGTAAGAATAGTTTGTATACCCACTAATAAAGATAGATGGTAGAGAAAGTTATGTGAAAGTATCATATTCGATTTTTGTTAAGTTATGTTATATGTAGTTGATTCTGGTGTTGTCATGGAAAGAGTAGGGAATTTCAAGGCCAACATATAGCGGTTCTCTTTTTAAAGTTATGACTTCAGACTCTCAGACACAGAACTCCTGTGTCGCCCTTGTATCTACAACTGTTTCTGTAAACCATCATCTCTATTAAGCTGAACTAGCTAGATAAATTCGCTCCTGCAACAATACCTTGTAGAAGAGAGATAAAAATAAGCAATAATGGTTAGAGAATGTTATCAGACTTTTTTGTAACAATTATCCACGCTTTTTATACATAAAGCAGTATAGGCCCAAGTCATTGCCTTGAAAGCGTTTAGTCTCGCAACTTTTCTTTTAAGTTTTATTAACTGCTATATATGATATAGAATCTAGTCATCCTCGTATTTTGTGTTCTGTTTATATTAAAATAAATGACGCTCAATACTTGCTTTAATGCTTTTTCATAAATTTACGATTCTTGAGGCTGCTCATAGCAATAACTGATTTAAAACTATATTTTTGACATAAACGGTTAAACCAACGCATAGTATGGTTTATACATTATGTAGCGGCAGATCGTTGGTCCTTTTGGTTGATGCCCTCTGCTGTAGTGTCCTGGTCTCCGACTACCTCTGATCAGCGGCTGATGATTTCTCCATTTCCAGTAAATTACCTATCTAACTAATTTCACAGATCCCAGGGTTTTCGTAGGTGAGACAAATTAAAATACACTGCATTTCATTAAAAATGTGGTTTATTATCAAATAAATACTTATAGGCGGCTAGCTTTTCCCATCTTTAACAATTCCCACCATAATAATAAATTAGGAGCCTAGTCTAACTGCATACGCTTCCCACCCATATGCACACAGGTACATCCGTCGTTCGAGAGTATCATTGTGTGTCAACGAGATTCTATAAGAGAGTGAAAATCTGGGACTTTCTTCCCCCTTTTAACCCAAACTAAGTGACGCTCACCTTCGCGCCTCAAAATGTAACGACTTTTCTAATTGGTTCTCAGACCGCGTTACGTTATTGTGTATGAAAATATTCTGCTCCAAAACTTTTCGCACATGCGTCACAGTGACGCACGAAGCAAATTCAGTATCTCTGTCTCTTTCTATTTCTCCTTATTGCTTCAAGTTCCTTGGTCATTAACTTGGTGAAAGGTTCTACCTTGAATTATATTTTACCTGGAATTAGCTAGCTCGCCGTCCCTTACTTATCTAAGTTACAATCTCCTTAATACATTTCTTGGCTGCTAAATATTCCAACATCTGTTTTGCTGAATTATATTATGTACAATTCTTGTTTGATATTGATTTATGTGTCATGTATATATATATATATATCTGTGCGTGGGGGTATATCCCCTTTCAATTGGTGATTTACTTGAACCAGAATATCTCAGCATGCTATATACAATTTTATTCCCGCAGTTATAAAGCATTACCATTCCTTGAGGATGTTATCTTCACTGAAATCCGATTTTAGACAAATATCCGATAAGATTTAGCCACGTTTACGTTCTCACATAAGAATGATCGAACTGATTACTTGGGTAAATTTATGTTGAGTGCCACTTATGAATAGATTATTGTAGTTAACTCCCTCAAACCGGAGCACACAATTCAAGACAGCTTCTGTAACCTGGTGGTTAGCATATTAGCCTACAAACTGAGGTTCAATTCCCGGCTGGAAGATGAGAATATTTCTTTAGCCAGATTATTCCCCATTGTCCTTAGAGTCTGGATCTATGAATGAGAGTGTAAACGTATGTGTGAATTTTTAAGCAGTATTAATGATGCCGCGATGATGATGCGTCAGTTTGAGACACGAATGTAGCTGCCAACGTTTCTCGTTAACTCCAATATTTGATTTTGATTCTGCTGCCGACTGCTCCAGTGGTTGAGCTATGATATTTTCCCTCAGGGTATGCGTGGATGTATCGTGAAGGACAACACTAGTTTCAATTGACTGAGAAATCCATTGTGAAGTAATATTTGAGTTCTTGAATTGAGTTGCCGACTGTTTGAAATGAAGAAATAGACTGACTTTAAATTGCAGCAATCGAAACTATGATAACTGAATTATTATACCTGCTAATTTCTGTAGTATCCAAGTTGAGGTTGGAAATAACTATTTCCGCAATAAAAGAAACTAGAAGCATAACCCGCCGTGAGACGCTAAAATGTTGCTCGGCAAGATCCCTCGCGATAGCCGCGAAATCTTACTCTCACAAGCGCGTTACCAGGGGCCTAAAATCACACATGTAAGTACAGCAAGGTAGTAACTGTCTGATTTATAATTGCATGCCTTAATTACTTTTAACTCCGCCTACATATTATTCCTCCTTCCAACTTTACATCTTGCCCGGGCTAATATCAGACTCTCTTCGTGTGCGTCTCTGACTTTGATTACTAAGGGTCTGGCTAAAATCTCGGAAATACCTTTCACTTCTCTTTTTCAGAATTTCTACCTACGTGACTGTGTAAGCATACTGAACTTAGCTCTAAACTGGATTCCCAAATACTTTTAGCTAATGTGTTCTCTATTCGGCTGATAGTAATGACTTTCGCTAACTTGACTTCCTAATTACCTTCTTTCCGGATAAATATTTAAACTCAAGCTTATTACATCATACATTGATTTAATATACGCAAATTATTTATTGCAATTATTTCTCCATTTTAGTATTATTCGTTTATTTAATTATTTATATATTTCCGTTTATAATTACGGTATCAATTTAATGTTTATAAAGAAAACTCAAAGTAAAAACCTAAAGAGTAACAGAAAAGTTAACGAGTGAACATCAGTGCAATTGTTAAGCAATTGTTCCAAAGGCAAAGCCGTCAATATGATCTTAGATGTTAAACAGGGCGTATAAATGGAACAAACAAAGTTGTTACTGTAATTATTGCTGTTTATGAAAAATCTTACGATACTAAAGTTTGTACATTTATTCTTTGGCAGGTTTTAATGTTTACAGAGTATGCATAGGATAAATATTTAAGGTATTGTAACTCATTTTTATTAAAGTATAAATAATGGTTGTTTCCCACTTTCTTTTAAACTTCAGTTAAAATAAGAATAACATGTGCTTCCGATTACCCAAATCTTGATTTACGGGTCTTAATTTACGGACTTCCTGGCTGAGTTAGTCTTGGGATTGTATTTTAAATCTCCGGTTAAAAGCTGAGGTTTTCTAACTGGTAGTTATTGCTACCTGTTGGTTAAACGGAGTGCCCCGTATTAGGAATGCTGTTGGGTAATTAATCTAGAGTTTGTCAAAAATTTGATAGTATTTTCTTGCGCTATTTCACGCCTTTTAGGTGGCAACTTGTAGCATTAGATTTTAAAAATAAAGATTCTGCTGTAATTTTCTCGAGCTGTGCATAATAAAAACTTTGTATTAAATTAGTGTGTTGGGCTTTCATGATTAATGCAGATAGTTTGTGAGACTTTAATAACAGGCTGGATGCATTCAGGGACGTAATGAAGATAGTTTCTGCTAATATTATGATTTTTATACGTTAGGTAGCGGCACATTTCTAAGATTAACCGTTAGTTTAGTTCGTATTGGAATAGAATAAGTGTGTTTCGGTATGTTTAAAATAGAATAATTTGTCATTAATACAGTTCTTGGAGGTAGTGCAAAATAGGATAACTATGCGTGTAGCGTAAGTTTGAAAATAGATAGGGCACTTCAGAGTATTGGGTTATGTGGGATTTCACTCTGAATATCATTTATTTAGGTTAATGGAAAGAGAGAGTTTGCATATAATATAGGAATGCGTTGGTATCGAAGAAGGATGAAGTCTCTCTAGTTTCAAAATTGCTAACACGCATTGTATTAATGTTGCTGTTAAAACATTCCAAACTGAATAGGGTTAGAATGAAATAGTTTACCTGATGTACAAGTTTCGTACTTATTCTACTTCTTCCAGCTGTTTGATGGCACAAATGTATTAGCCGTAAAGCTTACTATGTTGAAATTTATGACGATTGCATTTAATAAACAATTTCGCAATTTTCATACGAAAAATGAAACTGAGGAAGCACTTACAATATTACGCAAATTATTAATAGCAACACTTATTTATAAAGGCAAACAAAAGCTTGAGAATCGCAAGTTACAAACTCATGCTTCCTTTTTTTTGTGAAATATAAAACTCTATGAATAATTAAGGTAAAACAAGAGCAGAAAATAAATGGGAACTTTTCATTGTTTAGATAAATTGTTCAAAATGTGCACCCCACGCCACCACACATGCTTCACAACGTTTTCTCAAATTCTATTGAACTTTACGAAGTACGTCCGGGTTGTTTATTTCTTCCACTGCTCGTAGTATTCTTTCTTGTAATTTTTCCGTATCAGACATTCCCGTAATGTATAAGCGAGTATAATGCATAAGCTCAAAAAAATTAATTTAGATTTGGCGATCTTGGTGGCCATCTTATTGATCCATTCCGAGTGATTCAATGTTCTAAGTAGGCGTTGAGTAGGTGGACACATACAGCTCTACTTATGTGCGGTGGTGCGCCGACATGTAATAGCCACATATAATTTCTCACTGCCGTGGGAACATCCTCAAGCATAACTGGTAATGATCCTTGCAGAAACTGGAGAGAGGTGGCTCCTGTCAAAACCCGAGAAAGAATCCAGTTTCCTATGATTCCTGCCCAAATATTACAGATCTGTGCTGAAAGCTGTCTTACCTTATCGTGTGTAAACTGTCGTAAGCCCAGGTATGTGCTTTATTATAGTTAGTTACTCCATTTCTGGTAAACAGTGATTCATCCATTGCAACAATTTTAAGAGGAAACTCCTCTCCTTGTTGAAGAAATCATTCGGAAAATTCTACCCTTGGCGCATAATCTGCTTCAGAGAGATATTGGACGCGCTGAGTATAACAAGGGCCTAGCAATTCTTCTTTTAATGTTCTCAAAATAGTCCAATGGAATACGCCCAGTTGTACGAGATATACCACGGGTGCTACTTTCAGGATCCTCTACCAAGTGAAGGATTTCTTGTGGGATATTTCTTTTACTAACTCCTTCAACACGAAGAGATACACTTCCCGAAGCTAGAACTCTTTGAAGATGAAAACAAGTGTCGTTTGCGGTGGTCGTGTTTCACCGTAAATGAGTAGCATTTCAATATATTCGGCATTAGTAAAGTGAACCATTTTGTAACTAATAATCCGCTGTTTGTAAAACAAGCCATAAGCGCAATAAATAACAGCTGAAGTGCTCTTCTTTCGATCTTAAAGTGTTGTCATGTTGTGTTGTCTCGTAGCTAACCATGTATATTTATCTAAGGAAGATTTTGAAAGCTTTTAATAATAGTAATGGTGTGCATTCTTTGAATTTAAAACGTATTTAAACATGCAGAAAATAGATTCAATCTCCTCTCAGAAATATTTGAAAAAGTATTTAAGTTTCATAAAATCTTCATTTAAAACAGTGTTAATAATTAAGACATTTTCGCTTTTTTTTAAAAAAAACTACCTTAAAACAGCAAAACTGCATTAAGGTTTTTTGTTCCATTCATTACACTGAGTCATCCTGTTGAAGGATGATCATAGCCCACCTTCCACCACCCTGTATAACTATGGGTAAAGAATAAAGTTACAATAAAACAAAACAATAGGGAATATACAAAATTTTGGTTTAAATAGCGTATAGATTTAAAGTTTTGGAAGAATATTGGTTTTAAAAGAGTTATTAGTTTTGAAAGATATGTGTATATCTTTCACACTAAATAAACCATCCTCCATACCTTAGTTTTACAATTATTAAAACATGAATTATTGTTATCATAATCAGTATTCATTATCGTAATTTTTATTATTATTGTATCCGAGGAGAAAACAACATATTAGATGTTTTAATCACGATTTCAACATAGAGGAAAGAAAAGGAAAAAGGACGACAGAAAAGTTGAAAGAGACCTCAGCAAGCATAGCTGCAGGTCCTGCTACTACAAATTAAAAGGTGGATAGGTATATACTGCATTCTTGCCACATTCCTTTGATCATTTTGGTTTCATATTTGATTTGCGTAAATTTGAAAAGCAAACAGTCAATACTAAGCAAATGATTAATTTCCCCCTCCCCATAAGGACGTAGTTACAGAAATCGTGCCCTTAGTTGAAGGTTTTTGGTAGCTTTGTAGTGCTCAATTAAAAATTACAGGTACAAAGTGGAGAGCATTCGGCCGAAGGTACGCTCTTAACGCACGTATCGTGGTTTGGTAGGGGGCGGAAAAGAATGCGGAGCTGTTTCACCGACGCTGCCGACGCCGCCGTGCGCGCGCAGGCAGGCACAAAGTGGCGGGCACAGCCTGTGTGGACGTATGTGAGCGTATGTGCGTGGTAGCTCAGTTTGCCCTCGGACAGAGTGAGTGGTGGATACAGCTCCGGAATCTCGTGCACGATGACGACGCGGTGTTGATATCACCACGACGACGACGACGGATATGGCGCGAGCGAGGCCGAATTGCGGCAGCCAGCGTTTAGCACCCCAAGTGCTCCAGGAAACCGTAGATATCGTAGAGTAAAAAAACATTAGTGAAGTATTTCTTGTGGTGTGTTTTGGGCATGGCGGCGAACTCCGGCAGTAGACGTGGGGCAAGGAATGGCCGCTATCTCACCATCAGCATCCTTCATCTCGTGACCATCATGTGCCAAGGTAAGGAGACGATGACATCGGCCAACATCTAAGAAGATGAAGACAACACATGCCTGTCAGCTTTTATGCCTTCTTTGATGGAAATCACATGCTTAAATGAAGATTAGGGAAATGGACTTCTAGTGATTTAAATATTTGACAGAAAACCCATCATGAAAAATAGCATACATAAACTGCCGAATACCTAGTGGAATATTACATTTGCGTAAATTCAATACACTAATACGAAATTGAGAGGCTGCTGCTTTAGCTGTCCACGAAATATATTACCATTGTTTCCCAAAGCCTTTTGCATTTTGTTTTAATACGTTTACCACGTCAAAACATTACAACAATTGTGCGACTCATAACAATGAGAGAACGTATTTATTGGAAACAGAGTTATAATCAAGAATTAAGGGTACCAGCACACCAAGAAAGCTTGTGGACCCAAACACTATGTGATAAAAATTCGACGATTTAAACTTTTTCAAGCTATCTCATATCACCTTGGCGCTATGGTGAAAATATTCACAAACCCTTGCTTCAAAACGAAAGTGTTTCTCTGTTTATTCTTCAGAAAGAATACCCCGAATATATACATCAGTGAGATCTTTTGCGTATTCTATTGGAGCGTTCGGGCAATAATCGTATCAGGACACAGTTGCCCGAAATTGTATAAAACTTAATCGATCTTGTTGACTTCTATGACAGCTACTTAAAGATCATCTTTACATATGAGGTACGATCGGTGGTTGATGTTCTTTTCTTCAAAGCGAAATACGATGTTTAAGTTTTCTTTTGCTGATGCTCTTTCCACGGTTCAAAATATATTTGTACCAGTTGTTGCTGACTAGTTTATGGCAAGATGTTTCCGTTGTTATATAAATTAAAATTCAGTTTATTTCAATATTGTAAGAAAATTCTAATGGAGTATACAAACGTAGTAGATATAATCAGTTCTATCCAGAAAGCAGTGTTGCTAATTACACGAAAACGAAGAACAAAATGATATTATTTAATAACATTGAGAATGTGTGGGATCGCTATGCACACTTTTTAAGCCGTTGTTAGTTACTACTATAACTTTTCATATGCTGGTGATTCGCAATTCGAACCTTGGCTTTTGGCTAGAATCTTTCATAATTTACCCTGATTGATGATTGTGTTGCGAAAGCTATCAAGAATATTCAAGCCGTGCAGGTGGCCTGGGCATGAAATGCTGCAAAGGAATCACATTTTAAATTTATATATTTCATGCCGTTTTTCAAAAATAACACTTTAAATCACAAATGTGGATTAGCAACATTTTAACAGTACGGCGGATTTCATAAAATAACCTATAGATCAAAACTCGTACTAGTTAAACCATTCCATAGTTTTATTAAATCTGAGTTTTATTCTTTCTTTGAATGGTTAATCTCAATAATTTATGTGTATTGAAGTTTCTGGAAGAATCCTTGATTAAGCAAAGCCATGCAAGAAAGAAAAACAACCCTAAATTAAAAGCAAATAACGCTTTTCAGATTTGCTCCTCGTGAACTTGGAATTCCATTTTTGGCCACAAATTTTTATTTACTACCTCCTTTTTCTCTGTAACTTGCAGGGAACAATACAAGAAATGATGATTATAATGATACACGTAAATTTCCTGACTGCTTATTATTTTTCTCCCTAACTTATAATACATCAATTGTTGCTTTCGTCCAATAATTACATTGTCTGATGCTATCTCAAGACAGTAAGAACAACAATTCATTTGTTTTCAAAATGCCTCTCTACTCACTTTGGTTCGACAAGAACGTCCTCTCAAATCCCTTTCATGATGTATTACACCCCTTACCTGAATATTAACCTACAACCGGACACAGCATTAAGTTGGAAATATTAGCAAAACAGGTGAATAATAATTATAAATACAAATAAAGTTTCTGTTTCTTTTATTAAGTAATGAAATCTGAAATAAGACATTAGCATTTCTTCAATACTTTGTTTTTGCTCATTTACGCCAATAATTATTTTCATACGTTTACCGTGTACAAATGTTTGCCCATTTTTATCTTAAATTGGATAGAGTGAGATACAATACAACGTTATACCTACCATAATAGTCCTAATTGCATATAAGCAATGGATTTGTCAAGAATAAGAAGTTACTGAAAGGAAGGAGTTAACATACTGGTAATTGTGTAAACCTCATAAGCTCAATGAATGCTGCTGAGGTTCGCAATTTCTTGCTGAATTTAATTTCTTACTTAATTACTATAGTATACATATGATACATCTTTGCAGGACTAGAATATACATTTTATCTCAGTATATTCTTTTATTAATTTTGTTTCCTTATTTAACAAATAATCAGCAAAGGTTTTTCAAAACATCCAACGACATTGGATATAATTTAATTGCTTGCTCAGGATTTTAAAGCATTTAAACTTTGAATAAATGGGATAATAAACCTAAATCTCCGAGAAATTTGATTGTAAAGCTGAATGAGTAAAACGGAACATAATTTTGTACATGCTTAACTAATCGTTCATTCTGTATTTGTAACTTATTGAAATAAACGAAAGGCTTTTATAATCAAACTTCCATACTAAGGAGATTCCATTGAAGCATAGAGAATAATAATAAGAAGAAGAGGCTTAAGTATACTCTACATAAGTTTTCCATCAGCATTAAAAAGGTTAAGTGACTAATGATTTTCGTAACCGCTGATTGCTGTGCCCATCTAATAGTTTATTCTTTCAACGGGTGTTTCATGTCAAGAGTCATCAATATTTTACACGCCTCCAGGAATAAAGTTGATTAATGACTTCGGTGCCTAAACAAACCAACAATATCTGTTATTTATAAACTTCAGCGGTGAGACTCTCGTTCACTTGATTTATGACGATAATTTGTGAGTTTTACTGCTCATGAGAATGTATTGGTTTTAGGCATGTGTTAACAGGAATGCAGCCCATTTTGGATCATTTTTTCTTTCTCTGCCACATACTTAGTAGGTAGAGAAGGTATTTCATACCACCCAAAAATTCTATACCGATATTTCACCTGAAACTACATCTATTGAGATCCCTGAATCCAAAAAAAATGCATTTTTAGTAAAATGTCGTGTGTGTGTGTGTGTGTGTGTGTGTGTGTATCTGTCTGAGATCAGCATAACTCAAAAACGAAAAGTCGGATAAATACCAAACTTAGATTTAGGTTCAGCACCTTCCAAGGCAGCGACACGAAGATTTTCAAAAAACAACCGACTCACCCACTCACCCCAAACTACCCTTTATAATGAACAATATTACAATTTTGTATTTTTATTTTCTAGAATAAGGCTCTAACGATTTTGATTAAAATACCATATATTAAAGCTATTTACTGAAAAACAAAATATCTTAAAGATTCTGGGAATATCCTGTGAAATACTCTTCATTTGAAAGGAATTTTATATAAGCTAGTATAACTGGTAAACGTTAAGCGATGAACGAAAATACACAAAAAATGTAGAACTCTAAAAACACACAATTTATTTCAAATAAGTATTTCCAAGATAATCCTTATTAATGGTGATGCAACACATTGACCTACTTTATTCTTCTTATAGCTACAAGGAGTGTGCAAATGTATAATGAAAGTTTATGTCCGTTAACAAGAAGTAGATAGAAGAATAAGCTTTTGAAAATATAATTTGTGGGACAGTGAGTAGAGAAAGCCACTTGAATGCAACAGATAATACTTATTATACATATATTTATTTACCTTCAATTATACTATACATTCTAATATAGTTTGGCTGTTCTATGTAACTGCTACATTGTGCTATAAATGTAAAACATACAGATTTTACTTAAAAGCCTTTAATTTCCTTATTAAACACCGCTCAGCATAGTGGAAACTTTGTACAAAACAACTTACTTTGGAAAACCGTAAACTTGAATGGTGATATTTAATAAACAATTTGGGAAATTTTCAACCTAGGGCATTTTCCGCAACGAAATATGTAATGAACTGTTTCTGCAAAGCCTTATCTCAATGAATGCGAAGTAAATAAAAAATAAGCTCTTATTATCAATGCCCTATTAAATATTTATGCTAGAGTTTTGTAAAAGTTCCAGTAAACATTCTAATGTTATTGAAGGCCTTAGCTTTCTAGTTCGACCACAGGTTTAAGAGCCTATCACATTTAACATTATGGAGTGCCTAACTGCAAGTTCGGAATTTAAGGTACTTCCTGGAGCATTGAAAGTCCTCTTTAAGATGATATATCGCAATATCTGACATACCGTGGAGGCTTGTATCGACCTCGAAGTATCAACTAATCAGAGGAATTTGATGCACGTTCGGTTACCCGTCAGGTAGCACAGCGATAGTACGTTGACACAGAAAAGTTGAAGTTCTCTGATTACAATCGCGTGTACAGCATTGACATTTTCAAATGTAATTCAACTTTCCAACCTTAGCCTGCCGATGGCAATTGCAAAAGAACAATTAACTTCTTAGGTATTTATATTTTATATATTCCTGAAGTCCACCGCGTTTCTCTGTTTGAAAAAGAAAATATTTATATTTGTGTAAGAGACAGATTTTCTAATAAGTGCTGGAACCTTTCTATGCCTTACATTTATTGTCTGGACTTGCATTCAGTGTAAACAGTGTTTCATTGTTACCTGTCGTTTCAGGCGGTAGTTTTGGGCGATTTAGCTTGTAAGCAGGAGTAAATTATTTTCTTTAAGTTTACTGTAAAGCTAGATAGCGATTCCTTAGCTATTGGTGTGAGAAAATCTTCAACATTTTGAGAATGGCCACAAGGCTCAATTCCCGTTGGTAAATTTATCTCATATCTATAGGAACTCTAGTTTATTTCACTTTATAAAATCTGTCGGTAATAAAGAAATACTAGAAATTCTAATGCCCTATTATAGTTTTAGGACATAAATTTTTTAAATCATATGATTTACTACAATGTTGTCATGTATCGTTCATACATTTTACTGTTAATAGAGAATGATGTTTCTCTACAGTTTATCTGCTTTAATCACAATAAATGCTTGTCAGAGGAAAGAGCTATTAGAGCGATGCGGGAGCCGCAATTATATATTTTAATAAATCATGAAATCACACGAAGGAATTGAGTCACTCGTTTTCAAAAGTGGTAGATGACTTATCGAAGTAAACAGTCTGAAGCATATTACGATGACGGATATTTTTTAGCGAATAATGGTAATTTGACGTACTAGACTGCATGCTTTAAAATGTTAGGTTTGTGGTAATATTCAAATTCAATAAGAATGAAGACATTTCCATTACCTATTAAACATAAATACGAAGTTTGGTGCTTATTTCTGTTTTGCGTTAAATTCTCTCTCTCTCTCATCTAAAATAGGTTTTTTTCTTCGTATTTTTTATTTTTATTTTCTTTCTCTACCTTCGATGAGCGGCAGAATAAGTCTAAGTACAGCTTTAACCGATAGCTTAATGTTTTCCGAATGAACACTTAAAATTTTATAAAAATTCGACATATAAACGACTATTTAATATTAAATATAGTGGTTCCATATGGTTACATTGCCTGAAAGTCTCTTTAAAAGTCTCTTTAACTGAGTTATCTTTAACTCTATCCCATAACTTAGGTTTATAATTATGTTATGTCTCTATTCTGCCGAAATAATATAGAAAAGATATAAGCTTGACGTTTTAAACATTTATTACTGACAGCTACTTGCAGTTCCATTAGTCATTTTATAATAAACATTACTTTACTTAAACAAATGTAGAAATGGAAGGTTAGACCTTACATAAGCTAGACATCAGTGGAGACAGTTGAGGAGACCCAGGCACTTACATCAGTAAATATGTTTGCAGGTTTTAAAATGTTAATTTAGGTATGTCACTTATTTAACCAACAGTTATATGTTTTGGGAAACTTAAATGGTCTCAAATGTGTTCTGCCTTGAAAAATAAGAATATGTAAATGCATCCGCCCTTCTGTTTCTGAAGCACTAATACTTATTTTGAATCTTAAATGTAATACTTCGGGATACCTTGATGAAAGTATAATTCAAATTATGAATAACAGTAATAATAATGACATGATGAAATAATGAAAAAAACATTAATAACATTCATACTGGACTATGAGCTACAAACAGACAACCTTTTTAAACATTACACTAAGTAATTTCCCAAAATAAAAACGTTCCAAATATGTATTTTGTTTAGTACAAGGGAGATTTTTAGCCACTGGATTCCTTGTCCTATACATATATTGTTAACTCCCAACCACTGGAATTACAGAGTTAAGCTTCTGTTAAGAGGATAGCTAGAAAAATGTGTCGACAGATTTCAAATTTGGTTGAAATTGGTACAAAATTAAATTTTCGATTTTTTAGGCGAAGCACTGCATATACGCTGATGAAAATGAGTACACAAGTACTGAACAAAATGTCTATGCGTTCCAAATTTGGCTTTATTCGTTTAAACACTTAAGCTTAGGTTAGATGAGAGACTCCTAGGTAAATAATTAAATTTATGGAATTAAATTTTATATACGAGATTATACATACGGAAGCCGTACAAAATTAAGCATAATTTACATGAACAGATTTATTTACCAACATTAGTGTAAATATTAGAACACAATATATCAAAGATTAATTTCACTTTTAATTTATAAGTTTGTAAAACACATGGTAAACATACAATGATTGATTAAATAAGCAGTTTAAAATTAGCAATGCATTTTTATGGTTAACCAGAAAATTAATTTGAGACAATTAAAGGAAGCCGCCAAAATTTACACGTATGAACTGGTTCATCCACTTGTATATTAAGGTTCCTTTAGATTTCTCTTTAAAATCTATACAGGTGTTGCTTATGCTGTTAGAAATTCAGGTACGTAAGTATTTCACTCATGAAGAAACTGAGGTATTCATTGAAGCAACGCATCGGCTGCGTTTATGGTAAAACAAGAAAACAAGTGAAGAAGCAAATAAATAACATTACTGTTTAGTAGATATGTATAGTAAGCGATAAAATTCTGTGTTGCGTTCACAAGACTTTATCTACCGACTATCATTTATTTTTATATGGCTACTACAAACTATTCCTACGATCTCATATGTTTCTATCGGCTTCACATTAATGGGGATAAATATTTGCAAAAATGATTTAAGGACATATTTCCTGTTAGTACAATGGGATTAGGATAACATAACAGGCTTAAGCGATACACAAATCTTTTAGGAGCCGATCGCTATGTTATGACTTGAAATTTCATTTTATTTGCATGAGAAAAAACAAGAAAGAAAGGGGAAAAAGCATAGCAATGTTCCACTACAGAAGAGTATTTTAAAATTCAAAATACTAACAAATGATATCTCGGAAATGGTTAGCGCCACAAAAAAATGCATTTGGCGTAAACTGAATGCTTTAAATAGGTGTATTATTTTTTCTGTAGTGAGATGTCTGTTTCTTGGGTTTACCAGTTATACAAATACCATTCAGAATGAGGACTTAATAGGCCACTCCTATAAAGTTCAGGATATACGTTTTATTTTTCATGCACATATCTGAAACATGATGATATTTTAATGGAATTTAAAGTTTGATTCAAAGTTTATTTTTGATTTTTGGATGAGGACATTAATCTGAACGCTACAGGCTCGGATTTAATTGCTTTTTTATACTTTAGTAATTTTTTACAAAATAAAAGATAAAAAGTAACCTGGGCTGGGAGATTTTCTGGAAAATCTTTTCATTGTATCCTTGCAGGATGCTGAACTTGAACATCGAGTTTGGTATTTAATTGACGGTCGGTTTTTAAGTTATGTTCACAGACTTGTATACATAAACATTCTTCTAAAAGTTCTTTTCGGACTCAGGGAGGTTCAAACGGTGTATTTCCGGTAAAATCTCGGTAATGAATTTTGGCATGGAATGCAAAACTCCCCTACTTTTTATAGGTAAGTAGTGCAGACAGAAAAATAGAATCTGTTGTGTTACATTCACATAACCTCTACACTCTATGGTTTATTAGTGGTTATATAAATTATTCTTACTAAAGCTTATTTTTATATACTTCATTTTAATGTGATAATCCTTTGTAGAAATAACTAAATTACACGTTTCGTTAAAGATACAAAGGAATAGTGATTGTCAAATATTTAAGGACTGATCGCTAAATGCTAGCCTTAAAATTCCAAACTCTTTCCATGTAATCGCGAGCAAACACTGTAAACCGTTAGGACTTGAACAGAATTACGAAGTCAAGTAAAATTTTCAACCACTAATAACGGACACGGGAATGGCTTGTGTCACAAAAATAAGTTTGAAATAAGTTGTGTTTTAAAGAGATCTGAACTGTTCTGTGTAGTACGTTTTCGTTTATACAACATTATTCAAAATTTCCTCTGAATGAATGGGATTTCATAGCCAATTCCTAGTAATTTCGAAAGATGCATTAAATGTTTCATGTAAACATATTTAATATATGATATTTTAATAAAAATCATTAGACCCATTTTGAGAAAATAAAAAATTTTGAAAAATGTACCACATAAAGAGTAGTTGTGATGGATTTTCTTGAAAATCTTTATGTTGCATCTTTGAAAGATACTGAACTTAAATACAAATCTTGGTTAGCTGTTCAAACACACAAACACACACGGACTTATTTTATAAAATGCTTTCATTTAATTAAGGGGCCTCAAAACGTGTATTTCAAGAGAAACCTCAGTATCGAAATTTTGGGTGGAATGCAATACCTTTTCTACCATTAGGTATGTGGTAGACAAAGTAATATTTGAATGATCTTGGAGTTGCCTTTGGAACACCCTACACACGATAATGTCACTGTGCACCACGTATTCTATATATAATAGCACATATGTTTTACCGAAACACATGTTTTGAGGCACTCTGATCCCAGAAAAAACATTTTTAGAAAACGTTCACTGCATGTGTGTGCATCTGCCTATCTGTTGTAGGTGTCTGAACTGCATAATTCAGAAACATAATTTATCTCAAAAGCTTTTATAGCGTCAACCATTTCTGAGATATACCTTATTATTAGTTTGAATCTTCAAATACTTTATATTCTCTCAACTGTAAATCGCTATTATTTTTCTTTTCTTTCTTTCCTTTCGTGTTCCTGCAAAGAAAGCAGTGTTGCAAAGATATCACATAACCACCGACTTTGAAAAGATTTGCCTATTCCTTAGGTACTATCCCTGTATTTTTCTTACACTTACAACGAAACGTGTAAATGAGTATTGAAGGTTTATCTGTGTAAAAAGAAGTGGATATAAGAATAAGCTTTTGTAAGAACAATTTTAGAAAAGTTAATACAGAAAGATGCAACACATTTGATGTTCATTTTCTCTGCTCGTTTACCTTCTCGCTCGTTTATTAATGGGTATATAAACTGTTTTTACTAAAGCTTATTTTTCTATCTACTACTTTTTAACACAAATAAACATATGCAGAAATAGCTGCATTACACATTTCGTAAAGGATACAAAGAGAACAGCGATAGTCCAATGTTTAAGAACTGGACACTATATGCTGGCTTAAGATTCCAATAATGTTTCCATGCAATCACGAGAAACAAGTGAATATTGACAGGGCTTAAGAGATAAACCAAGAAATAAGTAATTCGAACTTTTAATAACGGATATCTCAGAAATTACTTACGCTACAAAATTGAAATAGATTGTGTATTTTAAAGAAATCTTTTAAGAATACATTTTTTGTGTAGTACGTTTTCGTCTATCGCTTAAGGTTTACAAGTTATACAAGATTACACAAAATTTCTGCCCAATGAGATGGACTTTACAGGCTATTCCCAGAAAACTCAAGATATACATTTTATATGCTTTGTAAATATCTTTCAATGTGGCATTTTAATCAAAATCGTTACAGCCATTTTTTAGAAAATCTAAAATGTTCTATGTAAAGGGTAATTTGGGATGGGGATTCCTGAAAATCGTCGTTTCGCATCTTTGGAAGATACTGAACCTAAATACCAATTTTGGTAATTATCCGCTTTTCGTTTTGGAGTTATGCTATTCACAGTCTCTCTCTCTCTCCCTCTCTCTCTCTCTCTCTCTCACACACACACACACACACAGGGGCCTAGATACGTGCTAGACAAAGGAAAAATCTGATGTGTTACACTCACATGACTTTCTCTACTCTTGTACAAACTATTTTTACAAACGCTTATACTCCATACGCTTCAAGTTAATCGAGATATCGAGATGTTAATCTTATTGCTAATTTTCTTGTGGATGCAAGGGGAATTGGTAGGTTTTAAGCTATAGTCGAATATTTTAAGAGCTGGTTGCTATGTGGAGGATTCCATTTTCTTTGCATTACCAGGACAAAAAAATGAATAACGAATTTCCATTTGAGAAAAAGTATAAGTATTAGAAAATTTAAGGGAATAACAAGCATTATCTCGAAAATGGTTCACTCAACAAAAAAATGTATATGACATAAATTGTGTATTTTAACGCGATCTACATTTTTGTGTAGTAAAATTTTGTCTATCTCTTATGGTTTACCAGTTATGCAAAGGTCGTTCACAATGAAGAATACTTTTGGAAACATTCCCACAAAATTCAATATATACACTTTATTTATCATAAAAGTATCTTAAAAATATTTTTTAATCAAAATTAGAGCCATTGTTGAGAAAATTAAAATTTTCGAAAAATGTTCCATGTAAAGGGTAATCTGGGGTGGGGGATTTTCTAGAAAACCTTCGTGTCGCAGCTCTGGAAGATACTGAACCTAAATACCAAGTATGGTGTTTATCCGACTGTTCGTTTCTGAGTTATGCTGTTCAAAATGTTTTATATGCATTCAGTGCACCTCAAAACATGTACTTCCTGTGAAATCTCGGTATCGAATTTTTGGGTGGAATTCAATACTTCCCCTACTTACTATACGTAGTAGGGAAAGTAAAAATATGTTTCATCCTGCCGAGTTAGACTCAATTCCTCTGGTATGCGTTAAGGTATATCTTTCAGCAGGGTAGTTTGCAAGTATGAAATGATCGGTATCATTTTGCGGACTGTATGCATCTAAGCATACTTGGTGTCCTGTCATAAAGACATATAAATATAAAACGGTTCCTTCTTAGAGTAAATGAGTTTTAAAAACTCAATAGAAGACAAATTTATCGAGATATTTATAATTAACAAAAAGTGGATTTAAAACTAAAATCCTTGATATGAGAAGCCAGCTAATCACGTACCAGTTTTACGTTTTCTACCA
Source organism: Deroplatys truncata (assembly GCA_030765065.1). Lineage (NCBI taxonomy): Eukaryota > Metazoa > Arthropoda > Insecta > Mantodea > Mantidae > Deroplatys > Deroplatys truncata. Next base: position 165,884,433 of record CM060978.1, on the reverse strand, counting down.
CTTGCCTATAGTAAGTATAGGGAGTATTGCATTCCACCTAAAATTCCACACCTAGATTTCACCGAATATACTGAATCCAAGAAGATCTTTTCTAAAAAAAGTCTGCGTGTGCTCGCGCGCGTGTGTGTCTGTGTGTGTGTGCGCGCAGAGTATAACTGAATAACAAAAAAAACGTAGTATTCAAGTTTAGCTTCTTCCGAGGATGCTACACGAAGACTTTAAATAAAATCCCCTTCCCAATCTTAGCCTATATGGAAGAAATTTCGTTACTTTTTATTTTTGCAAAAATGTGTAACAATTTTACTTAAAATTGTTATATTTAAGGTATTTGCATGACAAATAAAATTTATGTATTGAATTTTCTGGGAACACCTGTGAAATACTCCTCATTCTAAATGACTTTTGTATAACACAAACTGAAAGAGGTCGACAAAAATCGTGAACAAAAGATGTAGATATCGTTAAAGCTAATAATTTATATCAAATATTTTTTGGCGTTATTGATATTGGTTTGATTTTTGAAAGCTTACGCTTTTTTCAAGTGGTCAACAAAGAGCATAGAATTTCAAAGCCATTTAACAGCGTTCTGTTTTATAAGAATCCGAATATCGCTTAGTCTGCTTAGGAAATGTATAAATGTGTAATGAAGGTTTATTTCGATCAAGAAGAAGGTGGCAGAAGAATAACAAAATGTGTAATGAAGGTTTATTTCGATCAAGAAGAAGGTGGCAGAAGAATAACATTTTATAGGAGTCGCTTATGAAGGAGTGAGCGGAGAAAGTTGTGTGAGCGCAACGCATCAGACTTTTTCTTTTAATAAAAAAATACGTGTTTAATGCCGGAGCACAAGACATAAATAGCTTAGATGGTAGAGCACCTGCCTGCTGTGCCAGCGGTCCTGGGTTCGATTTCCGACTGGTAGGATAGACTTTTTCTCTAGCCGAGATTATTTCCTATCCCCCCCCCCCAAGAGTATGAAGTATGAATGAGAGTGTGAACGTGTGCGTGAACTAACGAATCCAAAACTGCAAGAACCCAACAAAAAGGGAATACGATTAACACCATTGCCAAGAAGCAATCAGTCCCAAAGGAAAGGACTAATATAGTTAAAGGCAGGGTATAAATGGAAGTAAAAAAAAAGGACGTACTTTTGCGAACGCATCTGAAATATAACGCTATGCGTGCATATACGAACTTATTTGGAATTCAGTTCAGATTTTACACTCGAAATGTTATGAATCATGAAAATAATGGGACGAAACTACACGTATTAGCAAAATGTCTAGATGAAACTTAAATTGAACAATAAATAGCGCAAATGTGATATCACTGTCATTACCAAATTTGTGCATAGGCGTTCTTAGTGATTTTCCAAATTACCTAAGAGAAACACTAACTAATGTGATCATTTGTGGGTAAACAGTTGAAGTGTATGAGTGACTAGAGGTGTCCGCTTTTCAACCGCTATTCAGTGAGTAACCTGTAAATATTATGACAGCTATGGGCAGCAGTAGCCCGGAGTGATGACGTAAAGTTTCCACTTCATCTCATTCCACAACCACCACTAGGTGGAAACAGGACAAACAGATAAAACACTGCCGATAATCCGACAGCGAGGCTCTGTTGCAACAATCAATTTTTTTAGGATAAAAAAGATATAATATGAAGAGAGATCCCCATTTGAGTGAAACTATAGAAGCAGGTTTTATTCGTTTTCGATACCGAAGGCGTCCTAAATAAACTGTTTCTACTAGTTGTGAAAAAGTAGTACCTAAAATTCTAAAAATTTTGTTTCTACCTGATCAAATTACATAACTGTAATAATATAACGAATTAATACATGTAATATAAGGAATTAATCCTGTGCTTTGTAATAGATATATGACAAGTAGTAGAAAATATAGCAAAATAGCTCTTAAATACTTTTATTAAGGATATAAACTTATTTTATTCTTTATTCAATAACGATCTTTAGCCTTAGAATCATACTCTGGACAAATTTTAGAGCCCATAAACGTTGGATAAGTACCTGCGATATAAACTTAAATACCTGCACGTATTAAATGCCTCTTAAAGTCATTTGTCTGCACTTACATTTGGACTACATTCACTAACATTTAAGACACTAAAATTTTCATGCTGGGAACCTAAAACTATTACTGCGATTCTGAAATCCATTGTTAGAATAAGCTAGTCCTATTTTTGATAAAATAAATATTGTCCGAAAGGTTCCGGGTTTGGTTCCGGCTGGGGAGCCAAGATTATTCCGTATCCTCCAGAATCTGGAAGTACGAATGGATGTGCGCGTGTGATCTAATTATTAAAACCCAAAGTTTGCCAGAAATCCATTGACAATAGAATGTCAGTTAATCATTGCCTATAGGCAATATGTTCCAAAGGAAAGGCCGCCGATAAAAGCATCGTAATTACGGAAGGGATATAAATGCAACTTAAAAAAGTGTTTTGTTTTCAAAATCCACTGGATCAACTAATTAAGACCTTCCACACACTCAGAAAAAAATTATGACTGCGCTGTTAAATTATATAAATCTCAAAAGAACTGCTACACGACTTTTTTCAATCCTGTAGCTTATATTTTATGCGAGTAGATGGATTTAAGAGAGATTTCAAAAGCTTCCAACAATTCAAACTGATATTACTAAAACCAGAGGATGTAGCTAAGAGGTTACTGTACACAATAAATTATGCAGCCTAAAAAGAGAAAAATAGGAATTTCATCTTTGAATTACATTTAACTATAATTAATTTAGCTGTAACATTTCTCTATAACTGCTGATATAATAATGTCAACATTAAACTGAATTACTTGCAGAATTAATTAAAAATATACAAAGTGAAGTTTCATATGAAAATGTGATAAGACAAAAAAAACAACGCAAAAATAATATTTCTTGTCTTATCGATTTGAGCTATAAGAGAAAGGCACAGAAACATGTGATATAAATAGTACCGTACTAAGAATAAATATACAAATGTTTTTACGTTTAGTTTTTATCATATACATTTTTACTTTCTATCCTACTATATATTTATGTAAGAAGAGTAAGTATTTTAATCCAAACAAAAATATGATACTTATTTTACCAGAAATGTATGTTTTGAGGTCACCTGAACGTGAATAAAACATTTTAGGAAAAGTTCCGTGTGTGCGTGTATATGAACCGTATAACTCAACAACGAAAAGTCGGTTAAATACCAAATTTGGTAATTCAGTATCTTTCAAGGAATGACAGGAATATTTCCAAGAAAACCCCCCAGCCAAACTACCCTTTAGATGAAAAACTGTTTCGAGAATTTTTATTTTCTCAAAAATTACAGTTTTGTTTAAAATACCACATATTTTATGATATTTACATGACAAATAAGATGTATATCTTGCATTTTCTGAAAGTAGCCTTTGTAGTCCTCATCATTTTGAATGACACTTGCGTAACTGGTAAGAGACAGACAGAATCTTACTGAACAAAAGTGTATATTCGTTAAAGCACAGAATTTGTGTCATATAATTTTTTTAATGGTGGAGTTAACTATGTCCGAGATATTCTTGTTGTTGGTTTGAAGTTTATAATATTTATACTTTTCTCAAATGGGAAGCCGTTATTCGTTTCATTTATTATTGCATGACAAATGAAACCTCTATCTTGAATTTTCTGGGGATATGTAGACTGTGTAGTCTTCATAATTTGATAAATGTTAAGAGATAGACAAAATCTTACTACACAGAATTGTACGTCTCTAAAAGCATACAATCACGTGTCAACTAAACATTTTTGAAGTGTTAACCATTTCCGAGATATTCCTTGCTATTGGTTTGAATTGTAAAGTACTTGTAATTTTTTCAAATGGGAAGTTCTTAATTCCATTTGTTTCTCTCTCCCCCTCTCTTGGTCACGCAAAGAGTATGGCACTTGAAAGCCATTGAATGCGGACACTTCTTTAAAATCCGACTATCGCTTTCGCTACTACATCTTACAACGAAATGTGTTGATGTATACTAAAAGTTTATCTGTATTAACAAGGTGTAGATAGAATAATACGGTTTTGTAAGAATTTTTAGTAGAAGAGTGAATAGAGAAAGTAATGTGCTTACAAGTTTTCAGATTTGTAAATCTAGGAATAATATTACATTAAAAGGTTTCTAAACCTTATGTTAAAATGTTTCCGGGGCTGCTGTGTCAATTGTTAAAATATTCGCACTTGACTGCGCTTCGTTTCCGACTGCGCACAACGAAATTGACTTAACGTTTTTGAAAATGACACAAATATAATACTGTATTATTGTTATTAATAATAATAATAGTAATAATGTTTAATATAGAACAGAATGGATAAATAGGAATTTTAAGCACCATGGACGCATTAAGCTTGACGTATTGTAAAAGTTAGATATTTAACAAGCTTTATTAAACTTTTATTCCTATAAAAAAGCTATTTAGACAATTCACAATTTGTGAATATTGCCTAATAAGGATTCTGTAACAGACGTTATAATACAATGGGAAAAGTAATAATTAAAAGTGAAATTTTCACGTCCTCGCTAAAAAACTTTGCGTGCGTAATCTTCAGCAGGTGTCAACATTATTTTATCTACTTGAACTATCCCATATTACGTAAATAAAAATATGTTATGTTAAAAACCGAATATCTGAAAATTCTATACAACTAATTCTGTTTATTTTGCTGAAGACCAAAATAAAGTATTTAACACCAGATGCATAAATATTAAAAAGTGAATGTATTCATTCCTTGAAACAGATATAACATGAGGGCCATACTATTATATTCTTACTAACAACTAGTAATTCCGCTGTGATCAAAATATTTTCAGGTGTTCTTACGGAGACTGCAATTTCTAAATTCTACATTTTAAATCTCAGAGCTTGTTTTATTGGTTTTTCCGTCAACTAGAACATCTTTTGTTATATAATTAAAGCCCTAGTTATTTCATGTAAAATGCTATTGTAGAAGAGCTTCAAGTTTTGTAAATAATACTTAATAAACATGTACTTTGTATGTTTAATGAAAGTAAGAGAACTCCGAGTACTTTATGCTCATATTGTAACGCTGAAACCTAAATACCATTTGCTAGTGGATAAAAATTCAATAAAATGCATATTTCTAGAAAATTCCGATCGAATTATAAATAAAACGATCTTAATTGCATTACAATATTTGCCTTCGTCTTCTACCAACACAAGGATTAGCCCCATAAATGGCTCTGCAGCTAATGTTGTGCTCCTTTGATTTTAAATGTTGTTATCACTCCATAGAGTTTTCTAAGTTCTCTCGCTTTTCTTCTGGCAGCTACGGAACTTATTCTACGTGTTAAAAAGTATCCGGACACCTGGCGCCCTCCATCGGTAACGTTGGAAGTCAATATGTTGTTGGTCCACCCTTAGCCTTGATGACAGCGTTCACTCTCGCAGGCATACTTTCAATCAGGTGCTAGAAGGTTTCTTGGGGAATGGCAGCTCATTCTTCACGGAGTGCGGAACTGAGGAGAGGTATCGATGTAGGTCGGTGAGGCCTGGCACGAAGTCGGCGTTCCTAAAGGTGCTCTATAGGATTCAAGTCAGGACTCTGTGCAGGCCAGTCCATTACAGGGATGTTATTCTCGTGTGACCACTCCGCCACAGCCCGTGCAGTATGAACAGGCGCTCGATCGTGTTGAAAGATGTAATCGGCATCCCCGAATTGCTCTTCAACAGTGAGAAGCGAGAAGGTGCTTAAAATATCAATGTAGGTCTGCGCTGTGATCGTGCCACACAAAACAACAAAGGGTGCTATCCCCCTCCACGTCCACACCATAAGACCACCTCCTCCGAATTTCACTTTTGGCACTACACAAGCTGGCAGATGACGTTCAACGGGCATTCGCCATACCCACATCCTGCCATCGGATCGCCACATTGTGTACCGCAATTCGCCACTCCACACAACGTTTTGCCACTGTTCAATCGTGTAATGTTGACGCTCCTTACACCAAGCGCGGCGTCCTTAGGCACTTTCCTGCGTGATGTGTGGCTTATGAGCAGCCGCTCTACCATGGAATCCAAGGTTTCTCATCTCACGCCTGTCATAGGACTTAGAGTGGATCCTGATGCAGTTTGGGATTCCTGTGTGATGGTCTGGATAGATATCTGCCTATTACTCTTTACGACCCTCTTCAAATGCCGGCGGTCTCTGTCAGTTAACAGACGAGGTCGGCCTGTACGCTTTTGTGCTCTACATGTCCCTTCACATTTCCGCTTCACTAGTACACCAGAAACAGTGGACCTAGGGATGTTCAGGAGTGTGTAAATCTCGCGTACGGACTTTTGACACAAGTGACACCCAGTCACCTGACCACGTTCGAAGTCCGTGAGTTCCACGGAGCGTCCCATTCTGCTGTTTCACGATGTCTAATGACTACTGAGGTCGCGAATAATGAGTACCAGGCAGCACAATGCACCTAAGATGAAAAACGTATGTTTGTGGGGGTGTCCCGATACTTTTGATCACATAGTGTATATGCATGCATTACTAAACCTTGATTCCTCTACTGTATTTTGACAGTTATGGAATACTTGTCTCTGCTAACTGAGTTTAAATGTTTTGATTCCCAACTATATCTTTGTCCCAATTTGTTAACCGAAGCAAACCATTATCTTACATCTTAATGTATACATTTCGCTTTTACACTTCAAGGCTAACTTTGACATTACGTTGTTCAAGCTTTGTTTATGTTATACCATAGTTCTACCTAAAATACATTAATGCTATCACTTGTTTGTTATATTCTGTCTGTCTATTTAATCATCATCATTAATCATCTGTTAATAGCTTCGCACATATTTTACTATTTTCTATATGATCACTTTTTCCTGGTGGTATTTGCATGTTATAGTTTATATTATTCGAAGAATTAATCACATTTGTAAGTCATCGTTCTTATTTATTACTTTTACATAAGTGAATACATTTTGGGCTATGGTGCAATTATTACTTTCTCTACCACGTATGTAGTATGTAGGGGCACTATTGCATTTCAATACCAAACTTCGTCTTTAGATTCAACAGCTTCCAAAATATCACATGGAATTTTCAAGAAACCCCTCTTACTTCAAATAACCTTTGTATGAGAATATCATAGCTATTTTTTATTTTCTCAAAATCAGTAAAAATTTTGATTAAAATGCCATATGTTTAATATGTTTTCAAGAAATATAAAAAGTATTTCTTGAATTTTCTGGGAATAGCTTGTGAAGTTCTCTTCATTTGGAAGAAATGTTGAATAGTTTTGAATAACTGGTAAACAAAGAAATAATCAATAACACCAATAAGCCAAAACGCACCTCCAGCATATGTAGATCTCCTTATAACGCAAGTCTTAAAAATAGTTCTGTGTGCGACATTTGTTATTATTGGTTTCATTGTTTCAATACGTTTGTCATGTTTATTTTCTAGCACGTTCCTAGTAGGTAGATAAAATTTTGCACTTCACCCAAAATTTGATATCGAAATTTATCTGTAAATATTGAGGCCCCCTGAATAAAAAAAAGAAGCAATTTTAGAAAAAGGTCGTGTGGAGGGAATCTTGAACAGCATAAATGTAAAATCGGATGTGTTACACTCGCATTAACTTCCACTGCCGATTATCGTTTATTTCTATATAATGCTACAAATATTCTTACGAAACATTATTTTTCTGTCTACTTCGTGTTTCAGAGATAAATGTTTGCAGAATTAGATTCATTACACATTTCTTTGTAGGTACAAAGTAGATGCAGGGAACTGAAGTGTACTCAAGCATTTAAATGCGGTTGCTCCTTCCAGAACAAGGCAATAAACAGCTGAGGGGAGGCATCACTTCAAAGAATGAAAAGTATAGAAACATTAAAACGAACAGCAGCAAACATCTGGAAATGACTGATGCCACAATAAACGTTATTAGAAATAAATGTGTATTTTAAAGAGATCTACTTTTTGTTTGATAAGCTCTTTTCTATCTCTTATTGTTTACAGGTTATACAAAAATTTATATAATATATCTTCCAAATCCAGAGGACACTATAGCCTATTTCCGTAAAATTAAAGATATACATTTTATTTGTATTGTAAACATCTTTAATGCGCGATATTCTAATCAAAATCGTTAAAGCCAATTTTGGAAACGTCAAATTTTCGATAAAATATCCATCAAAGAATAGTTGGGATTTTCATAAAAATATTCATGTCGTAGCTTTCATCTTAAAAATATATTTACTTGCATCCTTTTTTCTTCCTCTACCATTTACCTATTTTAGATAGAGGAAGTATGACATTTACTCAAAAATTCAATATAGAGATTTCACCGGAAATAGCATATTTTGAGGCACATGAAGGCAGAAAAGGGTTTTTAAAACTGGTATGTGTACAGCATATTTAGAAAATGAAAAGTCCAATAAATGCCAAATTTCATAACTGGAATCTGTTTAAGTATGCAGGGTTAAAGGTTTTCAAGAAAAATCCCAACTACAAAGTTTCGTCATTTTTCATTTTCTCAAAATTACGGTCCTCTTCGTACCGTTCGAGTTTTGAATAATTTCGTATAATAGGAATCCATGAGGACGAGAGAGACAGAGAGAAATAAACAGAAACTTATCTTAGGAAAACTGTATAGCTTGTTAAAATAGCTGCACAATTTGTACAAAATGATTTGGTAACATTAGCCGTTTTCGAAGCATTCCATGATGAATGTTTACGCTTTCCGAAGTGGCACGCCATCTGACAGATATGTCTGAAAACTGACACAGGTAGCTGAGATCGTTGAAACACGGATTCATTAACGGGAGGTCTGCGGTTCAAATGCACCTAGGACCTTCCTTCCTGACTGCGATTTGTTTCCATTTTCCTTAGTCTCATTACTGGCAAATACCGGGATGGTATCCTAAATTTAGGCCTGGAACGTTTTATTCCCAAATTTTGTTACCAAATTATCTTAACTTCATTTCATGTATCACTAGTGTAGCGCCTGTGGTACCTCAAAACTTGTATTTGTAGTAAAATATCGATATCGCATTTTTGGATGGAATCCTATACCTTCTTTACCCACTAGGTACGTAGTACAGAAATGAAAAAGTTAATTGAGCACAGAAAGGTGTATTTATTTACTATAACTAAAGACATTTTCTCTCCGCAAGCAAGAACTCTAAGAGCAGAAGAATATCATTGTTCAACTACATACATCCCGCAACACGCTCCCTTTATTAAATTCTGTTGAATAAACATTCAATTTTAAATACCACACCAAGCACCGGTCCCATAGGTGCAATAAAATCAAGTTTTTTCAAAACTTAAAATAACGCCAATTTTAAACCAAATGTTTGTTTGTTATGAAATTGTACTATTTATATGCTAATTCTATGAAGTACAACCTCTGAGGTTTACTTTCGTTACAAAAATATTGATATTTAGGCACATTTTATATTTCTATAGTGCAATTTAAATTTTACAGTGAAATACATTTGCAGAAATACTTATCATATCCATTACGCTTTATTGTGATTAAAGCTGGTATACAGGGGTTTAATTTATTACTTTACAGTCTAATTAAACATCAATTTTTTCGTATATCTTTGTGTTCTTTTGACAGCCTGGAACCAATTGAATTTGAACAAAAAAACAAATAAATCAATTGGATGAAAGCATATTTTCATTTGGGGAAATTTCTACGTTTAATTAATTTGATTTATTACATTTATTGTTCAAAATGTTTCTAGATAGAAATACAGCCTATTTCGTAACTGTTTTGTGCATATTTTAAGTGTTTCTTGACAATTTGTGACGTTATCTGATGATTATGATATTAATACACATCTTTATTCCATTATGGCCCATACATTTAATCTGTGCATCAATGTTAGGGGAGAATTTATTTAATAAAAGTTATTTACCTAACTACTAAATAAAGATATTTACGACCGAGCTCATAGACAAGTTTATAATTAGCATAAGAGAAAGACAATGACGCTGTCTTACTGCTTTTACCCTCCACTATGTCAAAATTACATTATTTTGAATAAGAGTTGGGATCCGTGTTGAAGTTTTAAATGGACCTTAACAGCAATGTAAACAACTTGCTGTTGTCTTGCTGTTGTGAAGTGGATTACGTTGAAATAAGCACCTAGCGTATAGATAATTTTTCCTGGGTGATTATACAGAAAAAACAAATCTAAATTGTTAAGAATGCGACATAAGTTGAAATACAATCCTAACACTTTCATTTTTATGTTAAGGTATAAAACATTTCAGTATTATATTTCTGGTTGTATATGCTGGTAAGCGTACACTGTGGAAAACAGTCTAAAAACAAGTAAATATCCTTATAGCGTGGAAAATAGTGTAAGTTATGCTTTTAATTTTGTTGAATAATTTTACCTTAAATTAAATATTGTGTTATAGGTTAATCACTCCATAAAGACCTGAAATATTTATCTGCGGTTTCATTGAATTTTATATATCTAAACGTAGGTCATTTTAGGTATATGTAAGTTACATGAGTGTCAATCTAGCTTTCAGAAATAAGAAAAGATGCCAGAGGGATAGAAATTGCAGAAATGAGATTTCTAAGAACGGTGGTGAACTATCAAAGAATGGATAAGAAAATTGAAGACAGAAAAAAACTAAATATGTACAATTTGAATGAAAGAATAAAAGAACATCAAATAAATTACTTCCAGCATGTACAAAGGTTGGAAAACCACAGGTCCCAAAACGGCTACTACAGTATAGACCAACACTAATTTCAAGGAGACGAGATGGAATGATAAATTCGCAATTTGAGACCAGAACAGACCAATAGGCCTAAACCATGATGATGACGATGATAATGATACTAGAGCAACTATTAGTACAGAAAAATATGCAATTCAGTGACAGCCAAGTTTTCAGATTAACCGTTTCTCTCTACAGTGCATGGCAGGACGGATAGAAGTTTAATGTGGTGTAGACTTGTATGCATATAAGAGATCTTGTCAAAGGTTAAAATATACAAGAATTATAATACACTATTCTATTTATACAACATAAGTTTCTTTTTTATATGGACATCTATACTGTAGTACCTAAATCTTAATTGTGATTAAGATACCATTTATTAAAGATGCTTAATGACAAATAAAATGTATGTTTTGAATTTTATGGGAATAGTCTGTGAAGTGCTCTTTATTCGGTAGGAATTGTGTATAATCTTGTATAACTGGCAAACGTTAAGCGATAACGTACCACACAAAAATGTAGTTCTCTTTAAAACACACAATTGATTTGAAAAAACTTTTTTTGTAGTTTCAGCCATTTCCGAGATATCCGTTATTAAATGGTTCGATTTGTTCAATACCTTTTGTGATTCTTTTTAAGTCGATTTTCAGCTGTTTTTTCACGATTGCATGGAAACATTGGAATTTTAAGGCCAGCATATAGCATCCAGTTCTTAAACATTTGACTATCGCTGTTCTCTTTGTATCCTAACGAAAGTGTAATGTAGCTATTTCTGCAAAGGTTTATTTGTATATAATGAAGTAGCTATAAAAATAAACTTTCGTAAGAATAATTTATATACCCACTAATAAATGATAGGGTAGATAAAGTTATGTGAATGTAACGCATGAGATTTTTTTAATAGTGTTTAACGCTATTTCTTACTGCATATGGCTCCTCAGGCAGTGGACGCTTATGATGCATGAAATGATAATTGGGGAAGGAAACTTGGGAAGGAAACGTTCCAGGTTTAGGGTACCTCCCAAAATTTGTCAGTTATGAGGACTGAGGAAAACCTGAAGAAAATCTCAGTCAGGGAGAACGGTCCTAGTTGGATTTGAACCGCGGACCTCCTGTTCACGAGTCCGTGCCTTAACGACCTTGCCTACCCCTGGTTTTCATCGTTTTTATGGTGTTTAGACAACAGTGATATACCGGTAGCGGCAAAATCCAGTATCCATATTTTGCGGCTAACTGATCTAACACGACTAGGGTTATTCTATTTTGTTTAGTTCTGATTAGATGAAATAATGTAAATAAAGTTTAGATTCGTGTTCAGCTTTTTCAGTGTTTTATTTGTATAGATGCTGTCGTGTAGATGCTACACGTACACTGTCGTACATGAAAAGTGGCCGTTTCTCTAGTTCGCCATTGTATTTTTTCCCTCTATAAGATTTTCATCTTCAGGTAACCAACTTTTGACTCCACCCAGCCGATATCAGTTCTGTATGTGACTAGTCTGAAAAACAATTCAGGGATAAACAAATTAACCAATGAACGATGTTTGTAATTTATTGGAATGAAAGGGTGGTTCGGATAGAACTTCTATAAAAGATTTCGTTACAATTGTTCTGCAAGGAAAGGCTAAAACAATTAAGGAATAATTCGGTCTTCTAGAGGAAGGGGTGGAGAATTAATTGCATGTGTGGTTAAATTATTTGCAAGACGTCCACATATGCTGTCGTTTAGTATGTGTGGATGATAGCTACAACACATACATATGTTGCATATATGAGAGCTTTCATTAGCGACATGGTTAAAAGTTGTTGCCTCTACTAAAGAGCAATAAGAAAACCGGCATTAAGAGAACTGTAATGTAGCACGAAAATATAAGGTTAAGTTGTAATATTACCCTTCGGCAATACGGTCATATTTTGGGAGAAGTAAATTACCCTGCTATTCCACTGGCAGAGCAGGTCCCGCTGACAGAGTGAGGGGCTAGATGGTCAGTACCAACCTAAACAGCTCCGTCCTATTTTGGCCCGATTTTATGCACGCCAGTATACCGATATCGCGGTGGAGAGAGCTCGCTAACCTTCAGTATCACTTGACAATGCTGCAGTTCTGTTTGGCACGCGGCCGCTTAGTCTTCTGCTCTGTCGTTCCTGTGGCTAAATAAAACAATTTGTATACAGGTATATTCCTCTATACTAATATTATGAAGAAAGAAAATGTATCTGTGTTTGTACGTATAGGGCAACCTTGTAAATCACTAAAATGGCTTTATCAACTTTTCAACTTTAAAAACACTGTTCTTCTGGACGGACAAAGACCATAAAATATTTCCAAAACTTTAAAAGTGGGTTTAGGGGGATTTCTTATTCCCATCACAAACTTCAGTCCCGCTTCGTTAAATATGAATACCATAGATTATGTTTTGACAGTGGTAGTGATTTCCAGCACAAAGGGTAAATGGGGTGCCTTAAACTCTTGAAAAAATTATTTATTAGAAGGGGAGCTGGACATTATGTTTCACCAATCTTCTCTCTTATTTCGCTGAACTTTGTAATCAAATTTCATTTTTGTACGATTTTGACAAACTTTGGTATCTTAGGTTTTAGATTCTGGAAAAATAAGCCACCCTACAACTTCCAAAAAACTTTCACAACCGTTATTTCAATCTTTAATGTAAACCCTATCATACAATCAGCCTTCTTGGGCCCATCTAGAAGCCTATCCAAAGAAAATTATTGGATACCTTACAACTCTCAAAAGGTACCGTACTATATTTTCAACACCTGTATAGGAATTTGCACTGTTTAACCAATCTGCTCAAACTAGTGTACAACTATACTGTTGGATCTAAAAAATTAAATTATGCGTTAACTTACAACAATTTTCAAAAGCCACCTAAACCTTATTTTTAAGGATAAAGTCAAAATGTTAAAAAGAACGCTTGTCCTATATTATCAACCTCATAAACAAATTTTGCTTGGCACATAAAAACATCTTTACGTTTGAGTTATAGGATTTGGCTTCAATTATAGAGTACAACACTTTAACTTGCCCATTCCTTATGTGTAAATTTGCAGCATTTGAATAATCTGTAATTATAATAATTGGAAACTCAAGCTTTAGGAAAGGGAAAATTGCAGGCTTCTCACGACTTTGAACAACCACCCCTATCCTTTTTACTTTCTCTACCACGTACATAGTAGGTAGAGAAGGTATTGCATTTCGCCCAAATTCGATACTGGGATTTTACAGGAAGTACATATTTTGGGGCCCCTGAATCCAAAAAAAAAGTACTTATAGAAACAGGTCCGTGCGTGTGTGACTGGTCGATAAGGCAAAAGCGAAAAGTCGGAAAAGCACTAAACTTGGTATTTATGTTCAATATCTTCCAAAGATGCGGTACAAAATTTTTCAAGAAAATCTCCCCACCCCAAACTACTCTTTACATCTAACATGTTTCGAAATTTTTGATTTTTTAAACAAAATGGCTGTAACTATTTTGATTAAAATATCATGTATTAAAGGTATTTACATGACAAATAATGTATACATATATTTGAATTTTCTAGTAGTAGTCTGTAAAGTCTTCATTTGGAAGGGACCTTGTGTAACCTAGCATAATTGGTAAACGTTAAGCGATAGAGGAAATAGCACTACACAAGAAATGTAGATCTCTTTAAAACACACAATTTATGTCAAATAACCTTTTATGTGGTGTAAGCCATTTCTGAGATATCTTTATTAATGGTTAGAATTGATCATTCCTTGGCCATTCTCTTGAAGTCCTGTCAACAATGAATTTTAGGAGCAGCGTAAGGCTTCCAGCTCTTAAAACATTTGACTATCGAGTTCTCTTTGTATCTATAAAGAAATACATAATGTAGCTATTTTTACGAATGGTTATTTAGATGAAAATGTATTAACAGAAAAATACGCTTTAGTAACAATAGCATTTATACCTACTAATAAACGATAGAGGGTAGAGAAAGTCATGTAAATGTATCACATAAACTTTATCAACTCTAGTTACAGAATGATTTCATGCAAAGACATGTAACGCGATAATTATTAACATGAATATTATATTAATCATTTGTGAAATGATAATGCGTAGAGAAAATTGTTAGATAGTTACAAGTCACATTCTTTGTTTCCATCAATATACTGTATTACTTTCACGATATAAGTAAATCAGTTTAGCAAACGCATACTGAGTGGTGAGGTAATGTTTGAGTTGACGATATAACCGCTCGGTGAGGCGCTCTGTGCCATGCTGCTTTTCCTCGGGGATATGACACTAATGGATTACTTTTCTTACAACTTGCCAAGACTGCATTTGCCTTAGGGTAAAATATTAAACTGTAGGAGGAGTCATGACATTTGAACAGGCAAGCAAATAAATGTATTGAACGCAACCATTCTCTCTTCCTGTGAGGCTGCTGCATCACTTTGTTTAAAACATCTTCTTGGCTTTATGTACGACATCCAAATTTGAGCTGGAGAACGCAACCATTCTCTCTTCCTGTGAGGCTGCTGCATCACTTTGTTTAAAACATCTTCTTGGCTTTATGTACGACATCCAAATTTGAGCTGGAGAACTACGAGTATATGGTAAATTAGTAATATTGTACAATCCAAATAAGCCAAGAGGACATGCTTTCTGTAAACTGTTGGCTTTCCAAAGATATGGGGTTAGTAAACGCACAAATAACTCCTGTGGTGCTACAGCCTGTAAAAGTCATAGATCTGGCAACACGACTGCCGAGCTCATGCCCACGTGCGCACGGCAGAGGTATCCAACCAATACGGAGGGTGATACGGTCAGCATCACGCATCTCCCAGCCGGAGAGCTCCTCGCTTTCTTCACGATGCTGAGTGAGCACCGGTCCATAACCGGGATCTAAAATCATCCCCGCCATGGGTTGGAGCGAATCCGGATGCGTTCCGTTACCGGGAACCAGCGTACCGCAGGAGCAGGACTTAGTAGACGTATAGTAACTTATTTAATCAGATTATATTGATAGCTCCAAAATGGTTATCATTTAAGTACTAAAATAGTCTATTGTGGTTACAGAGGTTTACATCATGCGGCAGATATCCGAGTTACGCAAAATTAAAATTTTATAAACTTTAGTTTCATATTAAAAACATTAACTGTGAAGCATACGTTTAACACTTTATATATATATATATAGATATATATATCAGGTGAGTCAGCTGCCCCTATTTATTTTTTAACTAATGCAACGTGCTAAGGGACATATTTGACTTACGCCTTTCTTGAATGTCTTCTAATGGCTGATTAGCATAACAATTTATACAGGAGGAATAGATGACTCAGTGCATAGGCGTTTTATAGGGCAGAATGCAATCGCTATGTATGTCGATACAAAAAAACATCCTTCCTGACACTGGAAGCTGCAGTAGCACTTTTAGCCAATTTTACAAACTTTTATTATTTAGTATACGTTCATGCACACCTTTGAAAGCGCCCTAAAGGAACAATCTGCTTCGGTTGACAAAACCATTTGAAAAGAAAATAGCATATCTACGCAGAGCGACCAATTGGATTTAAGCCGCCAGTCAACGTTGTACAGCCTTATCAAAAATGCTGAGTATTAGGTAGATAATTTCACTTATGTCAGAAACTATCGCGTATTTCAGATCATACAGTAATTGTAATGACTGATGCAGTTTATTTGTTTGAATTAAAATTACCAAACCGAGCTCAAAACACTGTATGACGCTACAAAACGTGTGAGAAGATTCGAGATGGGGTCTAGTTCTGCGATTACTAATTCGCATAGGAACCTCCCCTCGCAAGGTAGCATTGACCCGATGGTATTATTGTGTTTGCTTTAACACCGTGCCACTTGGTTCGGGTTCAAATACTTCGGGTTAAGTTCAAACTTCTTATTACCTTTTGTTTCATCTCTTTGGGCCTATAATTTGATATTATGACATAAATAACATTTTTATAACATTATAAGTGCATACAAAATAGAATAATCGCCATGTTTTCCACCGCAAAGCCCAAATAATACGTGAAGAATGCAGGCAGATTACACCGCGCAAGTTACAACATGCAAGGTCTCTCCGTCAACGTACACAAATATGCATTGATGAAGAGGTCATCATTTTTAATATTTACTTCGTTGATGAAATCCACATTCTTTAACAATTTATTATTCTGTTTACCTGAAAACCTAGCACATTTATAACTCCTTTGTCAATAGAAGAAGTAAAACATAAGGTTTGAATATAAAACAAAAATTGTTAGACTTAATATCGTCGATATGCGCCCAAAAGAATGAAAGTTAACTAGTAACACGGTTTACAACACCAGATACGGCACAGATTATTAGGGTAAACATGATACACAATTATCTGATTGTATTTCTTGTGTCTTTGGCTTACAGGAGAGCCAATAACAAAATAAATAAATTAGTACACTAAAATACAGAAAACAAACGCAAGGAGATTAAAAAAAGAACCAAAAGTATTTGATGTATGTATCAGATTCGAACCTCCGAAACTAACCTATGCTGCACCACATTGCGGCAGCTAACCCACTCAGCCAAAGCCCACGTAGTCTATTCTGCTCTTCGGGAAACTATTCCTCTATCTCCTTGCAAGCGTTATATCCATGAAACGCCGTCTTTTTTAAGGCCTTCACAGCTCTTTGATTCCCATTCAGGCCTTTAATCATTAATGTTAGTTTCGTACAGTACCGAATAGAAGGGCAGAGCTACAATAACAGTTTGTTTGCTAAAAGGGTCAATGTTTTCACATTAGACTATAAACTGCGGGTTGGATAGATACGAATACCCAAGGGCAGCTGACTCACTGGTATATATAAACGGAAGGTCTCATCGCTTAAAATAGAGTTTAATCTCAATGCGTACATTTCACAAGTTTATATTGCCTTTAAAACATGTGTGGAAAAAGCTCCGAGATGCAGAAACGTTCGGCAACAGCGCATTTTTCTTGCACCTGGTTGAGAAAATCCTGCTTTAAGGGTAAGGTTAGGACCACCGTAAAGTAAAATGCGCGGTCATTTGTCTAAAGCCGCTCTAAATAGGTTACTGCATTATGGAAACGATAACGACCTTACTAGTGGCTTTTAATTACTAAGATATGTATGTATTTTGCGTATTTTCAGCGAAATGCTTACTGTTTCAAGGAAGCACCTAAAACCGAAACACACTTGTTTAATTTTCAATTAAACATTAAGGAAACATATGTTTTTACCTAACATTATTATGGCTTAATTTAAAAATCAAATAGAGTGCTTTGTAACTCTCAGATACCTACAAGAATGTTCATGTGCTTATCAAAGTGTTAACTGAAACAAGCAAAACAATTAGGAATATTTATACTAAACAATTTAGGGAAATGCAATAAAATAATGAAAGTATTGAAAATATAATTTAATAAAGGAGACTAACGACTAAGTCAATAAAACTTGCACACAATGTTGTTAACGGACTCTACACTGAAGACAGACCCATGTGTTGTGGGTGAGAGACTTGTAGTTGTATGAAACGCGTGTGTGATCAGTTATTCAAGCCGCTTTTGTGACGTAACTGCAGAGTAAATACAATTTGTAAAACACAGATATACTAAATTATGGCGAAACGCGGCGATTAAGAAAGAATGTGAACACATAAAAAATGTACATTAACTACTCTTTTATGTGTAATTGAAAAGCAAATTGGCTTTATTCTTTGAATAATAATGCAATGAAAATTTCCGAAAGATTTTTCTCCTCAAATAAGCTTCCACATATTAAAATGTATTTTAATTTTTTATTTGGCTTTGAATATACAGAATCACCTCCTAAGAGGATGTCAGCTATACTCATTTCAGTTCGTGTATGCTGTTGATGAGTTGTTTTAGTGAAGGGAAATTATATCTAGAACAATAACTAATTTTTATAGGTTTTCAGAATAATGAAGAAAATTACCCACCTCTCACCATGCTTTAGATAAAAAAGTTTCCAAAATTTTGATTTTGTCAAAAAAGGATATAATGATTTTTATTAAAATACCATATGTTTAAGCTATTTTTATGACGAATAACATATATATCTTAAGTTTTCTTGAAATAGGCACTGAATAACTTTTGTATAATTAGTAAACGGCATAAATAGAAAAATGTTAATATACAAAAAGCTGTTGTTCTCGTCAAATCATACATTTTATGCTAAAATGTTTTGTAGCATCCACCTATTTCGAGATATTCTTTGTTATTAGTTTGAAATTTCAAATACGAGTGCTTCTTTTAATAGCAAATCACTATCCTTCCTTCGTTCCTTCCCTCCCACCCTTCCTTCCTTCCTTTCTCGTGTACATGCAAAGAGAACAGAATTTCAAAGCCATCACATTGCGACCTACATTGAAACGATTTGACTTTCGCTTTAGCTTACTGTGTTCTTCTAATACCTACAAAGAAATATGTAAATGGTTTATCTGTATTAACAAGAAGTAGACAGAAGAATACCCTTTTATAAGAATAGTTGTAGAAGAGTGAGTGAAGAAAGTCATATGAATGCAAGACATCAAACTTTTCTTTTAGTGAAAGTGTCCTTGTTATACCTTTGATTTATTACAAACACATTTAAATCGATACAAATCTTAATTGATCGTTAGTCATAAAATTGTAGTTTTGCAGGAAAAGCTCGCGTTCAAATGAATGATGATAAGTTTTAACATCCACACAAGCGGTTTAGTGTTCGTATGTTTATAATTTCATTGCAGAGAATTGAACTTTCAAACCAACATTCACGACTGAGAGGAATACTCTAAACACGGCAATGAAACTTGCAGTTACAAAGCTGATTTGATATTATCCCTTTCACTGGAATTAGCGCTGAATTGTACATAGTCGCTGCCTTGAGCTAGATCTAGTACTTAGGTGAGAGTAGCTTAATTAACCACATTATAAAGGGATGCATCAAAGTATACTTTTCTGTGCATTATAATGCAAACAGAGAGTTTAATATCTTTATAAGCATATTGTAAACTTTCAATCCAGCACTGTAGAATATTTTGCTTTTAATTCGCTACAATTTAATTACGTTAATTGTACATGCACATTTACATGATTATTTTTGTAGCTGTTGTTATGTTTTGTATTACAGAGGTCAAAAGAGATTCTTCCATATTCAGTTATAATGTGGACCTGTAAGTGCACGGATGTTGAAGCATACATTATTTCGAAGTGAAACATTTTAACTCAATTAGGAATTAACAATGACGCAAATCCGAGTCCGGGTTGAGTTGGCAGGCTGAGGGTAGCTTGATTGAGTGTTACAAAGCGTCTCAACGGGTTTAACAGCTTGTACAAAGAGCGCCAAAGGAAATTTCATTGCATTTCGCGTCTACATTACATTATTTATCGTTACGTGGCCTTGCGAATCCATGGCCATTTCATTGGTTGCTTTAGACCACGGTGTAAGGATGCGTCAGTCCTTCTGCTAAATAGTTGCAGCAATAACCACAACAACGGTTAAAAAATGGCGTGGAAACGAAATATATGTTTACGCTCTCGAGCGTATTGGCTAAAAGAGAAAGAGGTAGAGTGAGTGCTTTCAGTTTGTCATACAGACCTCTTATCGTAATTGGTAGCCCATACCTTATCGGCTAGTGCAGGACACGCCTTTGAAAAGGTTAAAAGCTAAAGGGAAAACTTGGTGAGCGCCTAGGCTAGTGAAATGTAGAATGTCTAGTGTGAGAAGATTTTCAGGGGGTGCAAATTAAAGCTTGAATGACATTCATTAAATACATATCAAGGCAGCACTTTATAACAAAATAAGCAGAACTGTATTCTCACAGTGATATCAATGCTTGTTGTTGCATAGAAGCAAACATAACTAAATAATAAATAAATAAAGAAGCATGTTTTGCCTCTAATTTAAACTATAATTGGTTAATATACCTTTACTAACATATTGCTGAACATAGGAATGCAACAGGATTATAGACAAAAATATAACCTAATGTCATATTCATATGTCATATTCGGTAAACCATATACATATTCACATTTATCTCTAGCTTCTAAACACAATCAGTCAATTATGACAAAAGAGTAATTTGCATTTAGTAAACTAGTATCATCATTTGCGGATGTTTTAAGGGGAGTGCCCACTTTCTGACGAGTGTGTAGACCGTCTTCCTACTTTCCTGAAATATTTTTATCGTGTAGTTTACTATAAAAACACTTTTATGCACTGACGTTGCAATTGCTGTAACAGTGCGACTAGCCTCCCACATACCCACGATACGTCCACGAGTAATTTCGATAGTATACGGCTGGCTGGTTCTGAGACAATTAACATGTTTTGGTTTCAATAACACCAGAAAACGCAATGGCATCAACCTGCTCTCTTTTCCCCCTTATTGATGTGTTATCAAGCCACTACGCTCTGTGATAGATAAGGTGAAGCACACGCCTAAAAAGACCCAGAAAACGATACAAAATCCGCGGAAGATTTTCTTTGGTGCTGTTTGTACAAAGAATAGATGTTGCAGGGCGACATGTGAGAGTAAAGTTGAGGGAGTGAAAGGAGGTAGCAAAATTCCTCCTCGACGGCTGCTGGTCAGGGTGCAACAGCCCTTCTGCACCGTTGGTGTTGTGTGTTTATTTGGAGTGCTATTGTGAATTTTGTGTCCATGCAACTTTTGGAAGGATTGTGGAAGAGATGCTGTTTGGATTTGTTCCTGTATTACTAGGAATGCCCACGTGGTCTGCGGGAACCCGGTTTCTCCTTAAGCAGCGTTCTCTGGGGGTTTTAATCCCCAAGAGACCTAACAAAGATGCTCCGATTGAATGGCAATCTATTGTAGAATTTTGCAGCCCGACGCCGAATTTCATCCTTCCTTTTATGGTAGAGATGAGGCTACGTGAAGAAGTCTCACGGGAAAGGAACGCATACAGAATATATGTCCGGAGACCCCTATTCTGTACCCTCCGTAGCTCAACAGACTGAGTCTGCATGCCCCAGATCTCTTACACGTATGGAAGTAGAGGGATGGTGTAGCTTTAGGCAACTGGTATCTCCGACTGCAGCATGGGGATGGCCCCATGCGACAGGTCCTGTATGTGTTGCCGAAAAGTTAGATCCTTATCTAGCTTGACGTCCAAGTAGGTAATGACGTTTGTCCACTGAATCTTTTGGCGGAGTACGCAGATGTGAGAGCATTGGCGCTTTAATAGAATGGCGTGCTTTTGTTTCCTTGCTCGTCTCTATTTCATAGGCACTTTATAAATTAATCACAAAAAAATATTTAATTTTTATTAATTGTTATAATGACTGCATAAATTGTGATAACGGAAACACTCGGACGATCATCCAATTTTCTATAACACATTCTAGCTGCAAGAGTTGCAAACATTTAATTGTTTATTCCTTTGCAAATGTGAATTCGAATTTAAACTGCATCAAACTGTTTTATTTGTTTCAGCTATTCCGCTAAACCTCAAGGCAATTTCAAATACTCCTAGATTACATTACCCTAAAAGCGACTCGCAATATTGTAAATCTAATTTTAATTTCTGTCTAGCTAATCATACCAGTAAGATTAATTTATACCTAGTTAGTTATACTTTACCATACCACTCACAGGGTTGTAAGATAAAGCTGAAAAAATGATTTCTATCCGAGAAGTTAAGCACCATAGCCGGGACTCAAACCGTAGATTTTCAGATTTCCATTCTTTTGCCCTACCTCTGAGTATATCGTCGAAATCAGCTTTCCATTCTAACAAGGGAGTATGAAACCCTTCATTTCCAAACGTGTCTTAAAATTTCGGTGAGAGAAGCGATTTGCCAAAAGAAGGCAGCATGCATATAGCTGTCAGTTTATTTATTGCAATTCTCGGAAACTGAGCACAGATCATCTATTTAAATTACCTATAGGGAAGCACAGCGTGTAGCGAGTACAACGGATGGACCATTTGCAAGCGAGAGAGGGGAGTCATTCGTGCGATAAGACTATAGTATACTTCAACCAACATTGTTACAAGATTACAAGAAGATCTTAGACCTTCTAACCGAAGTTGGTAACTAATTTTCTGGACGTAATATTCTTATCCCAGATGGCTTCTCTCAAGAGAACTTCAAGGTAGTTTTCGATATGAAGTCTTTCATACTTCCCCTGTTATCCTACACACTTGTAACTGCAAAGGGACTATTATCAGACAACTTTATTCTGTTATTCTACTTAACATTTTCTAAGTTTGTTCATTTCATAAATGCATGAAAACTCCAGAATAAGAAAACATCAATTATCACGATCATATAGCAATCTTTTTTGATGAATTCCATGTGAACATTTTTGGGCCTTGTATTGCTTTATGTTTTGAGCCTGCACACAAACTTTTATTTTTGTTACTTGTAATCAATTTTCCAGGTAATTCGATTTTATAATATTCTATTTTAAATTTATTGTGCAAAGTTAAATGTAAGCAAATACTGGTCTATGGATGAGGTTCAAATACCAACGCACCATTTTGCAGGAACTGCAAAGCTAATTCTATTATAATGTTTGGTTTCCTACATCTTAAGTTTTCCTTTGAAATAAATCCACTAATAGCGTTTCCTCCCAATATAACTTTTGTATAAATTAAAACAAATAGAAAACATTAAAGTAACAAGTATAGAGCATCATACTCGTGCACACATCTTGAAGTTGAGGATTTCTTCTGAGCTTGATGGTCGTGGTTAGTAGATTCCGAAAATTCCGACGTTCTTTGAACAACTACGCTCCGTATTTCCAGTGTCAATTACAGCACCAGTCAAGCTACTAGCCAACAGCCGCCCTCTGAAGAAGTGGAATGAAGTTCTCCACAAAGCATCGGGACTTCAGAATCCTATGGATCCGATCATCAGCTGGGAAGTACGTTTCAACTTCGATTTCGCAGGCCATGAATGTTTCATCTCTCTCTCTCTCTCTCTCTCTCTCTCTCAAACACACAAATACATATATTACAAATTTTTGTTTTAGTATAGTTGAAGCAGGCATGAGTACCAGAAAAGACATACATATTAAGCTAAATAAATTCCAAATAAATAATTTCATGGCAATAATGTTAGAAATGCCACAGGAAAACTAAAATTTGTTTACCGAATTCTTTCAATTTAGAGTAAGTAGATAGTAAGTATTATAAGATTTAAAAGCAAATTCTCAAATTGGAACTGTGGAATTTCGTTTTTTACCTTCTCTACCACGTACCTAGTAGGTAGAGGAGGTATTGCATTCCACCAAAAATTCGATATCGTGATTTCATCGGAAATACATATTTTTAGGTCCTTAAATCCAAATAAGGCATTTTTATAAAAATATCCGTGTGTGTGTATGTGTGTGTGTGTGTGTGTGTGTGTGTCTGTGAACAGCATCACTCAGAACGAAATCGCAAATAAATACCAAAGTTGCTGTTTAGCTTCAGTATCCTCCAAACATGCGACACGAATATTTTCAAGAAAATACCCTTACCTTCAATTACCCTCTACATGGAAATTTTTTCGAACTTTCGATTTTCTAAAAAATGGCTCAAACAATTTTCATTAAATATCACAAAGATATTTCCATGACAAACAAAATTTATATACTACATTTTCTGGGAATAGCCTGTGAGGCAATATTTTATATCATAACATGCTGTGAATGCCAGATTGTAGAGAATGATTGTAGAGTAATTTAATATTATTGTATGTACAGGATTTTAGATGTTTGTTATCCATAAGTATTGTTAGGAAATAAGTTTACACGGCCTAACTGAAACTGACAATAGAAGTGGTAACAATAAACCGAGGGGGTGAGTTGTTTATCACTAAGAAGAGATAAACAAATGACGTTAGGGTAGCGTGCCTTTTTTTAGAAATGGAGGGAATATCTTCCCTAGAGCATATATGTTAGTAGTAGTGATTGGCTGACCAAAACAGGCGGTAAACTTGGCGCAATTTGGTAACCAATAGGAGCTATATTATAATGTTTAGGCAATTCGAGGTGAAGGAGTATATATTCTCGAGCCATAAGCAAGTGTCGCACAGTTCTGAAGAATCTCTCACGAGGTGTACGTGAGAGATTCAAAAAAGTAAAGTACGCGAAGTAATTGGTGCGGGGCAACTAAAACGACTGTAGTTACATTCGGAAATATGACAGTTTCAGTCACGCGTGTATAAAGATTAAATATGTCAATTATTAATTAAGTGTGACAGCAATAAAAATCTAAATTAAATTTTTTTTATCAGTGTTATCTTTTAGCAACAATTCCTTTCCGTTTACACACCCTGCTTAAAGACACGTGTTCGACTGAGCTGGAGGACAAAGAACCCAAATTTAAAAAAAAATAATTGAACAATAAGCGCCCAACAAATAAGATAACACAAGATATCGAGAACTGCGACACCTGTGAAGTCTTCTTCATTCGGAAGGAATTTTGTATAACTGATAATATTAAGCGATTGTCGAAAACATACTACACAGAAATACAGATTTCTTTAAAACACAGTTTATTTAAATAATTTTTTTTCGGCGTAAGTCATTTCTGAGGTATCCGTTATTAAAGGTTCGAATCGTTCATTACTTGGTGATTCTTTTAAGATCGCATGAACATTCATTTGTTTCTCGCAATTGCACGGAAACAGTATGGAATTTTAGGGAGTGTATAGCGTCCAAAACTTAAATATTTGACTATCGCTATCCCCTTTGTATCTAATGTGTAATGCAGGTATTTCTGCAAAGACTTATTTGGATTAAAAGGTAATAAAAATAAGCTTTAGTAAGAATATTTGGTATATAACTGATAAGATAAAGGATAGAGAACAGAGAAAGTCAGGTATTTTTAAATATAAATACTGAGTGGCACTGAGTTAGTTAAATGATAATTTGCCTAAAAGTGCTAAATCCACTAATAAAAGGACAATACATGTGATTTAGATAAAGCATCCTTCAAGCTCATATAAAACCCATACACTGGGTGTGTATACTGAAAACACGATTAAATGAAGCGCAAGAAATGGAGAATAGTTAATAATGTTCTTTGCAGACGTAGCCTCAACGATAATGGAATCGCTGCGTTACGGTCACGTACTGTCACCGGCTAACAACAAAGATTAACTTCTGTAATAGGTTTCTTGATGAAAAGAAAGGTAGTCCTTTACTTATCTATGTACAAAGTGAACGTGGCAACCTCTTTAATGAAACCGAACTAGTGTGAAAAACTCTTTTCTATTGATTCTCAAAATTAGTTTATAAAAAATTTCAATGAGCTTGAGCAAATAAGATCCTGACAGAACTGAGGTAGTAAATGTAGCTTAATGTAACTCAGTGCAAGTATGTTTCATCTTCTTTTTTATTTTATTAAAACAAATCTTTTGGAACTAGAGCACATTTAGAATCCTTATTGAGGTTGTGCCACTGTTACGTGCTCTGCGTAAATGAGTTTCTGAATAAAAGCATCTTCTGCTTAGCAATTTATAAACATGGTTGGTTTTAAATAATCATAGAGTAATGTTTTCAGACAGGATCACCTTAAATAATAGTACATTTTTAAGGCATAGGGTTTCCATTCTTTATTTTTCCTTTTTCTTGTTTTTAAATTCGGTGTATTTAATATATTTTTAATTACCATGTTACGAGGACAGCCCCAGAAGTACCCGACCTTACGTATATATAGCGGTTGTTGTTCCAAACAAATGACTGGTAGACAGTACCACCCTTGTAAAGCTTAAGTTTGAAGTTCTACGATGCTACGTTGTTTAGTAATTGTTTGGCAGCCATTAATAGTGAACTCTCTCAGCGAGTTTGTAAAGATGGATAAAACTGGCCTCGTTATGTAATACAATACTTTAATTTGAAAGGTCTTAGTCCAACTAATATTAAATCTGAGCTAGATTCGACTCTGGGGGAGGGGGTTCTGCTCCTTAGTTTACAACAGTAAAATATTGGGTGGCAGAGTTTAAGCGAGACGTACGAGCTGCCAAGATGAACATCGCATTGTCGACCAAATGAGGTGACCACGCCAGAAATTGTGAAGAAAATTCACAAATTGGTATTGGATGACCGTCGACTGAAAGCGCACGAGCTAGCAGACATCCTAGGTGTTTCAAAAACTGCTTTAAATCGACATTAACTGAAAATTTAGACATGAGAACACTGTGCGCAAGATAGGTACCGCGTTTACTCTCAATGGAACAAAAGTAGCGTCGTGAGAACGTTTCAGTCGAGTGTTTGGCGATTGTATTGGCAATAAAGCCGAGTTTTTTTGCGTTGATTCATAACCATGGATGAAACATGGGTCCATCACACCTGAGGCGAAGGAACAGTCAAAACAGTGGATTGCAAAAGGAGAATCGACTCCAAAGAAGGCAAAGACAGTTCCATCCGCAGGCAAAGTCAAGGCGTCAGTTTTTTGGAATGCGCTTGGGATAATTTTAATTTATTACCTTCAAAAAAGAAAAGCAATCAATGGCGAGTATCATGCAAACTTATTGCAGCGTTTGAATGATGAAATCAAGCAAAAACGGCTGCATTTAGCGAAAAAGAAAGCTCTGTTTCATCAAGACAATGCACCAGTTCACACATCCATTATCGCCATGGCCAAAATCAATGAGTTGAAGTTCGAATTACTTCCTCATGCACCCTATTCGACAGATTTAGCCCCATCTGATTATTTTCTGTTTCCAAAGTTGAAGAAATGGCTTAGTGGTACAAGATTTGCCAACAATGAAGAGGTGGAGATTGCAGTTGATGGCTATTTTTCAGAACTCGATGGGAAGTCGAGCTATTTTGCTATTGAACATCGCCGGGAAAAGTATATCGAGCTGAAAGGAGACTATGTAGAGAAATAAAAATGTTTTTTCCCAAAATTTTTGTTTTCTTTGTGAGGTCGGGTACTTCTGGGACAGCTCTCGTATGTAGCACATGCCAAACGGCCTTACCTATATAGTCATTTTCCGTACTTCTGCTTGGTTAATTTGATAGATGGCACTAGTTGTCTAATACCTTTCTGAGACAATGTACTTTATTTCTGTATATTTTAATCTGCAGGTAGATTTTATGTCACAGCTATACTCATTACTAAAAAGTTCAACTCCAACTTCATAGTATAACGGGTATCGCATAGTCTATTGTACTCGAGTTCGATTCTTGGATAAGATGAACTGCCTGGGTAACATCTTTCGTCTTGGACTTTGCCTTATTCTTTACAGGCAACTTTCAGTTTCAAACCCGGGTCTTATCTGAAATACTTGGTAATAATTTAATTTCCATTGCTAGTGTAGATTTGATGTGTTATAACGGACCACAAAAAAAGAAAAGAAAAGTTCGCACTGTTCGGTACACAACTTTATCCTCACACCTCCAGGAACGCTAATACTTGAGCCACTGCGTTTGATAATTATGTAAAAAAACACTTCCACAGTGTTATTTTAGATGAAGTATGCAGCTATGAAATGGGTCTTTATTCTTAAGAAAAGTTGGTATCAAAATTACTAACCGAGATGAATTTGATCAAGCTGGTTATTTAACACGTTATCAAATACAAATATGTTTGTGAAATACATTTTATTCAATTTTTTTTGAAAATTACATTATTAAACTGTTTCGATCTATTGGATGAGTGCACTTAATTAGGTGCAGATTACTGAGGTTGCGGAAGAAGATTCATTTCTGTTTCTGGAATTAAATGTGTTTAGCAATTTATTATATACCTACATGTATAGCGGTTTATTTGAATATTACAAAATTGTGTACTGTCTTATAATCTTTACCAAATTTTAATACTTGGAGGGACGTGGTGAAAAAGTGACACGCGACTAAATTCAGGCTGCCTCCATCTGGCCAGTTGTCCTGCTTTCTATTTGTATTTTACATTCTGCTAGGAGTAGTTACGACTATTGGATATTTCTCAGACTCTGAATATAGAATTCAACGCGTTTGAGATAAAAAATGTTTTCAAATTGTCAAAATTAAGCAAAAGAATAAAACAAAATGAAAAATTGGTTTATGTGAAAATGAGTTTAAAGCTGGTAAAATTAGGCACTTATAAAGGTTTAAATGATACTCCATCTATTTTGAATTCCAGAAACTGAAAGTATGGTGCTCAGAGAAATATCTTAGTGTGAATCATTTGTCACGGACATCAAAATACCAATAGTGTAATACCACTAAGGCCATAGTTTAATAAAAGTATTGAAACGAGAATTTTGGGAAAGGAATATATAACATGCTAAAGGTGTTTTAATACTCACTACATAGCATGCACAGGACTAACTTGCTTTTAAAAATATTGGTGGAAGGTTTTACTTTCTTTACTATGTGTAGTAAGTAGGGGATGTGTTGCATTCCACCCAAAAATTCGATACCGAGGTTTCACCGGAAATACATGTTTTGAGGCATCCTGAATCCAAAAATCATTTTTAGAAAAAGGTGCTTCGGTGTGTCTGTAAACAGCATAACTCAAAAACAAAAAGCTGGATAAATATCAAACTTGGTATTTAGGTTCAGTATCTTTCAAAGATGCAACAGGAAGATTTTCAAGAAAATCACCTCACACAGACTACTCTTTACATGGAACATTTTGATTTTCTCAAAAATGGCTCTCACAATTTTGATTAAAATATCATTTGTTTAAGATACTTTCATGGCAAATGAAATTTATATCTTGAATTTTCTGGGAATGTCTCCAAAATTCTTCATTCTGAATGAATTTTGCATAACTGGTAAATCGTAAGAGATAAACAAAAGATTTAGATTTCGTTAAAACACACGATTTATGTGTGTACACTTTTTGTGGAGTGAACCATTTCCGAGATATTCCTTGTTATTTTTTGAATTTTCCAATACTTATAGTTTTTCTCAAATGGGAATTCGTTAGTAGTTTTTTTTGTGTCCTGCACATACAAGCAGAATGGAATGGTCCACATAGCAGCCAGCTCTTAAAAGATTTGACTATCGCTTAAAGTCTACCATATGACCCTTGCACCTATAAGAAAATTAGGAAAACGATAGTTTCTGAAAATTTTTATATCGATTAACACGTAGCAGATGGAAAATAAGCGTTTGTGAGAGTAGTTTGTACAAGAGTAGAGAAAATCATGTGAGTGAAACACGTTCAGATTTTTTCCATTGTTTTCAAACATATAATGGAAAGCTATATCCTTAGTTTGCTACTACATTTATTTTGATAGCACATACGCGGTAATTCAGTTTCTCTCAGGTGGCTTTCTCTGATGCTATGGGTACGTTGTTTTAAGGCGTTACTTGGAGTAGTTTTGTAAATCGACGAACTTTCTGATAATAAGTCGTTTATTTTTCATGGAGGTAACTTGTATGTTAAATGGGCTTTTAAACGAGTCTTTGACGATAAAATTCAATCTTCCCTTCTGATAAATGCTGCCATACTGCTTGAAGTAAATACTCCTAAACCTTACTTTCTTCACTGCATTCATCATTCACACAGAGATCTTCCTTTCTTTCCAAATAAATATTTCAAGGTAAGAAAGATGTTAATATGAGCTAAGTGACTAGTATTGGAATTTTCTTTCGAAATTTCTGATTTCGTGGAATGCAGTAAAGTAATACAGGTTTTTTTGTATAGCGACTGTCCTAAAAGATTGGAAAATAAACCATGAGGGACTAGGGAACTATTAAAAAGCTCCGTAAAACCTTCAGCATTCCAACAATCATGCTATTGGTGTACTATTTTAGTGGACATTTTTAAGTACAAAAATGTTGCTCATAAGGAATGCGACAGTTTCAGCCGAGAAAGAAACTTGAAGAGGCCCCTCCCTCTTCATGCACCAATCATCTTCTCCTATATTGCCATACAATCCATCGAAGTAAATTTGCTTCAAATCTATCAACCCATACTAACTTTGCTTGCATCCAACTGCATCGAGAGTGTTGTTATTTATGAGGGTGAAGATAACTACTAACAATGGTTTCGGTACAGGCGGCGAAGTAATTACTCATTGATATTATTATGGGATATGAGAAAGATATATTATTATGCAACGAGGGGCAACCACACCACTACTGAAGCATCGTGAAAATTCTACTTAACCTACGTAGTAGGAAGTGAAGATATTGCATCTCACCAAAAAATTCGATATCAAGATTTCACTGAATATACTCTACATATTTTAGGGCTTTCTGAATCCATAAAATAAATTTTTAGAAAACTTCCGTGCGTGTGTCTGTGTGTATAAATAGCATAACAAAGTCGGATGAATACCAAACTTGATACTCAAGTCCCGTATCTTCCAAAGATGCGACATGAAGATTTTCAAGAAAATTCCCCTCCCCAAACTATCCTTTAGATAAAACTTTTAGGAAAAATTTTATTTTGGCAAAATGTTTCTAATAATTCTGATTAAAATACACTATCTTTAAGATAATTAATTACATGATAAAATGTATGTGTTGAAGTTTTTGGAAATAGGCTATGAAGTCAGTTCATTCGGAAGGAATTTTGTAGCTGGCAACGTTTAGTGAGACCGAAACGTTTTATACAATTTATTTCAAATAAATTTTTTGTTGCATCAGCCATATAAGGGACATCTTTAATACTGGTTTCAATTGTTCAATGATTCTTAAATTTTAAGCTCCTGTGGCTATTTACTTGTTTCTAACGATGTAATGAAAAGAATCAAGCCTGTTTTAAACACTTGACTATCGATTCGGTTTCCTCTGTCCCTCATGTACCTACAACGTAATTTATAATTAAACTATATCTGTAAACGTTTATCTCAATCCTCGTAAAGTGTATAGGAACATAAGCTTGCGTAAGAATAGTATGTAGAAGCTATATGGAAGTAAATGATAATGCGTAGAGAAAGTCATGTGAAAGTGACATATCTAGCCATCCATTAATAGAAGGGAGTAGTATTCAAACTGTTTCTTCATTAGATTACGCTTACTTCTCAAGATGTACTGTAGGAAACGTAAAGCTTACTGAAAATATGAGCTAAATCTGATGCTTTACAACGGCAACACTACTTTTATTAACCTCACTGGTGCACCATTATATGCTTCTCATGTAGCCTACTGTACTTTCACATCGATGGATTTGCTATTATTCGCGTGGAAGCCCGCATCAGTTGGGGGTACCCGACAAACTTACCACAAGATGCCCCTCTCCCCTCAGGTTTTTCTTGCACAATAATTACAATGGGGCGTAATTAACTAAATTTATTTAAACAAACCCTTAGCGTATCAAGAACCATACAGTGTAATACATAAACGAGTTTAAACATACGCTCGCTGTAAATCTAAGTTACAGGCTTTAGTAAAAAATGAGTTTTTATACACCAGCATACAACTTTATACTTTTAGAGCACACATTCATAACCAGGAAAATGGGATGATCCTATAATACACATCAATACCATTAATGGCGACGTTCCCCACAACCCACCTAATTCCGCTTACTGGTCCAAAAGGTAAATCCCACCATACATTCCAAAGAACATAAATCTGATCGACCACAATTTAGAAAGTATAACTTACTTAGCTGGCTTACCTTCCTCGTATGTTGGGCTTACACCCTCGTGGACTGACAACCGTGCCTAGGGGCAGAGACCTGTAGAGGAGCAGACGAATACTGAATCAGAAAAGGAAGAACCCGGAACGTGCGATGGGCCCGTATAAGAGTGAGGGAGGAAGACGATATGAAATGAAGGCGAACTGGATGGAAGGAAAAGTGATGACGGCGCAATTGGTGGAATGAATGGCGGGGGAAACCGGAGAACCCATAAAAAAACCCGCCCATACGCCGCTTTGTCCACCACAAATCCCACACGCGGGCTGTGTAATATAAACATAATTTAGAAAACGTAACAATAAGTATACAAATAAATATTG
Source organism: Deroplatys truncata (assembly GCA_030765065.1). Lineage (NCBI taxonomy): Eukaryota > Metazoa > Arthropoda > Insecta > Mantodea > Mantidae > Deroplatys > Deroplatys truncata. Next base: position 165,851,810 of record CM060978.1, on the reverse strand, counting down.
CTATACATTTAACAAATATAAACTTTGAAATAAAAATCAAGATTAATTATAAAACAGTCAAATTAAGCCAAAACGGTTCATAAAGCTTCAACAACTCATACCAAATACAATGTGATCAATGAATAAATTAAAACTTTATCTGGAGTTAACTAACAAACTCTCTTTGGTTCCGCTCATAATTTATATTCCACCAAAGCGTTAAAGAGATCCTGAAACCTAGAAAACACGCCCACGTAAAGAGGTCAGCAAGCTGAGCTAAGAAAGAGCGAAAAGAATTTACGCCATATAAAAACTTACCAAAAGGACAGCTCAACTCAGGTCGCGCATTAGAACTCCCCGGCAATTTCCCAGCGCAAGTCGGGAAGCCCACTCACGCCACTTGCGAGAACGAAAGAAATGAACTGCGCAATCCAACGCCATAAGCAACCGGTGTTGATAGCCCAATTTGAGCCAACAATGATGCACGCTCCTGGCTTACTGGACTTACGTCTGTAACACTTCAATCGTGACTTGTGTTAATTTTTGGAACATGAAATTATCTTTTATTTGATTGTGTAAAAAACTAATATTAATTTTAAGATTATTGAGGGGCAGACTTGCCTAACTTTTACTAGTTCCAAAATATTTTAATATCCTTCTCTGTACTAGACAATAAAGTAAGGCAATAAAGCGATGGTAGAATAGAGCCAAATTATATTTTCGATAATGTAACAACCTTAAGCAAGTTACGTTTTGGGAAAACCAGGAATATTTGCGACTGCAATACTTGGCATCATTATTTATTTTCTCTAGCACCTACCTAGTAAGCAGACAAGGTATTACAGTTCACCCAAAAATTCAATATCGAATTCTGACCGGAAATACTAGATTTTGAGTCCCCCTGTATCCAGATAAAAAGCATTTGTAAGAAAAGGCTGCCTTGTACCTTTTTTTCTGTGAAAAGCATAACTCAAAAAAACGATAAATGCCACACTTGGTATTTAAGTTCAGTGTTTGAATGGATGCGACACGAAGATTTCAGAAAATCCCTCAACCCTTTACATGGAAAATTGTTTTAAATATTTCATTTCGTAAAAGAATTTATCTAACGATGTTGATTAAAATATCATATGTTTAAGGTATTTTCAAAAAAATTACTATCTTGAATTTTCTGGGTATATTCTATGAAGTCGTCTTCGTCCTGAATGACTTTTGTGTAACTGGTTAATCTTAAGATGTAGACAAAATGCACTACACAAAACTATAGATCTCGTTAAAGCACACAATTTATTTCAACCCGTTTTTTTATAGGTTTAAACATTTACGAGCTCTCTTTATCCGTTTCAATTTTCTTTTTCTTCAACAGATTACCCTCATATTTGATAGACTTACACCCCAAAAGACTTACAAGCCAATATCTTGGGTTAGTGGCCAGTCGAGGAACAAACAAACTTTTGGATCATGGCATATTTAGGAGGCGTGTTAGCCCAATGCCTGGTATGGCGGTAAAGAAGCAGTAAATCAAATATAGTGATGATAGGGAAGATAAGAAAATTCCCGATATCAGATTATCCAAAGCGCATTCGGCTAACGATTGAGGAAAACCGCGAAGAAACTTCAGGCAGGTTGGTCGGCCCCGGAGGATTGAACCCGGGATCTCCCGAATGCGAGTCACAAAACACATTTTGTTGTTGTTGTTGTGATGCATAATCCTACAATTACCATTTTCAATTGTTGTACGTATTTGTTACTCCTGCGTTACTGTTGTGTGTTTAAAATATCATTTAAAGCGGCCAGAGAATAATCAGCACTGTATTGCACAAGCCGGGGTATGAAATTGCCAAGAGATGTAGTTGTGATGAAACATGCAACAGCTTTGCCTCTTGCTCTTTTTCGCGGATCGTAACATTGGAGCGCAGCAAATTTTTGGGCTGCCGAAAACGCAGCTGTACTATTTTTAGTAGCGGAGATGGGGGAGGCAGCACGAAATTTATCATGCTTGGAACACGCATTGCAATATAAGCTACTTTCCGGTATATTAAACCGAAATTTCCAGCTGCAGGATATATACTCCCCTCCTCTCGGATTTAAAATATTGTACATACACGGCCACCCGCAGAGCTCCTTATGCGCTCGATGTAATTAAAACCGGTCTCTCCGACGTATAATCAGGCGTTCATCTATAAAACAACGTAACATTTTAATATCCAATAAGAAAGTAATCTAAATTAAGAATAGTGATTTGTTTTTCTTAACCTTTTTTTAATGGCAAGCGATTGAAAGGTTATCACCCGCTTTTAAAAGCGCATTGGTAAACGGAAAGAAGGCTGAATGTAACTTAATACATATTTCTTTACCACGTACAGAGTAGGTAGAGAACGTATTGCATTCCACTCAAAAACTTTAGACCCGAGATTTCACCGGAAATATAGGGTTTGTGGACCCCAGAATCCAAAAAAATAAACGTTGTTTACAAAAAGATTCGTATATATGTGTGTGAACAGCATAACACAAAGACGAGAAGTCGGATTGATATAAAACTTGGTATTCCACATTCAAATGATGCGACACGAAGATTTTCAAGAAAATCCCTAGCCCCAAACTATCCTTTACATGAAACATTTTTTGACATGTTTGATTTTCTAAAAAAAATAGCTGTAACAATTTTGATTAAAATACCGCATATTAAAGATATTTACTTGACAAAATTTATATCTTAAATTTTCTGTGAATAGCCTATGAAGTCCTCTTCATTCGAAAGGAAGTTTATATTGAGGCAGTGTTATTTACACTTAAATAATATCAGTCTAATTATATAATATATAAATTCAATAACAGCCCGCCTTAAAGCAATATGTGTATGTGACAATATATAAAAGTGTATATTACAGACATTGTAAATGTTCATATTATTGTGTACATGTTTAATAATGTTATGTGAATGTATTTCGTAATTTAATAATGTAGGAGCTGTGAGAATATAGGTCAAAAGGTTGCTAATAATGAGGTAACATTGAGGCAGTAATGAATTGGAAAGTTTAATAATGCTACTAGTAATTTTTGGAGCAACAATAATGTAATTTTTGAGACTGTTTTTAAATAGCCAATCAAAAACCAGAAAAAGCTAAAGGTTAAATAAAAGTATTCTATTGGAGTAGGATTAGTCAAACAGAGATATGAAATAAGACGCCCTTCAGTTGCCGTGGTCCGGGCGCTGCAGACCCTGAGCTCACGTGATGCTTCTAATGCCATTAGAAGTACGCTGGATGGACCAAAGTCCGAGCCCCACCCGCATGGTGTCGTTTAGATTGGGTTGAACTCGAAGGGACAGTGGTTCCGGATACCCATGGACCATTGGAGACATCTGGGTGGTTTTCCGTTCAGGCGGGTTTGTGAGATGCCTGAAGGTCCTCCGGTACAGGCCTGGATAGCCGTCAGATAGTTGCTAGAATGCTGTTGGCCCCACCGAGGGTAATCTTCCCCTTTTGGGGTTGGCGCGCGTGGTATATCAACTTCTGCCCTGTAAGATGGGGGCGAATAAAAATTTTCAGATGCCGGCCCAAATGAAACGTTCTCGGGGGTGGGAGTGTCACTCGGATGACGCCCGCCTCCCAGAGCCACGTCGGAGCCCAGCCCCCTGGTGCCTTGTGTTTCTCGCGATTACATGAAAACAGCATGGAATTTTAAGGCCAGTGTATAATGTTCAGTTCCTAAACATTTGATTATCACTGTTCTTCTTGTATCCTAACGAAATGTATGTTTATGCAAAAGTTTATCTCAAATAAAACGAAGTAGATAGAAACAAACTTTCGTAAGGTAATTTGTATACGAACTAATAAACGATAAAGGGTAGAGAAGGTTTTCAGTTATAGACGGCTGGGATAAATCAATGACTACAGAAAAATTTATAAATAGTTCTACATTATGAACAAAAATACGTAGGACATCTAGGAAATCGTTAACGCCAAAACAAATGTTTACTGTGTGCTTTATACAATTTTTGTGCAGTAAGATTTTGTTGTGTGTTAGGGTTTACTAGTTATACAAAAGTAATTCAGAAACGAAGAGGCCTTCACATTTTCGAAAAGTTCTAGATTTACATTATTATTGTCTTATCAATGTTTTAGGTGTGTGATATTTTAATCAAAATTGTTAGTCCTTTTGGGAAAATAAAAATCTTCGAAACATTTTCCATGTAAAGCGTAGTTGGGGTGGGGGATTTTCTTGAAAGTCTTCGTGTCGCATCTCTGGAAAATACTGAACTTAAATACCAAGTTTAGTGTTTACAGGACTTTCTGTTTTTGAGTTATGCTGTTCACAGACAGACAGACACACACACACGGATCTTTTTTAAAAACGTTTTATTTTTATTCAGCGGGCCTCAAAATAGATATTTCTGATGCAATAATATCGACACTGAATTTTTGGGTGGAATACAATGCCTACTCTACTTACTATAAGCGTATAGTAGGTGGTAAAAATTATTCGAAAGAGATGGAAAAGTCTTCTAGAACAATCTATGATGGTGGTGGTGATGAGGACTGAGTTTAGCATCTGGAGCTAAAATTAAACGTAATATATGCTCCTCAAATATAACCTAAAAGTTTGAAGTCATAATAAATCCAATGGAGTTACATTTCGGGAAACATAGAGTCATATTTTTCTTTTTGTATATAGAATTCTGTAATATTAACCGAAGCGTAATATAGCGAGTATTCCAAAAAAAATTTAAAATTCTCGTGCATAAAGAGTGGCCCATTCCTCCAAATTACAACAATGTTTTTATCTCCGTAAGATTTCCATCTTCAGGTAACCAACTTTTGACTCCGTCGACCGTAATAGCTCTCCATGTGACTGGCCTAAAAAATAATTCAAGGAAATAAAATCTAACCAACAACGATGTTTAGTATAACCTATGTGGAATGAAGGTGTAGTAAGACACCACTTATATGAAAGAGTTTCGCTACGATTGGTACACAGGAAAGCCCTACAGGAAGGGGTGAAGAATTATTTGTGAAGTTAAACTGCACGATAGCTACGACATTTACATATATGACAGCTTTCATCAGCGACATAGAGACGAAGGTTAAGTTTTTTGCTACTAAACAGCAATAAGAAAACGATAGTATAGCATGAAAATAAAATAAGGTTTAACCGGCAGTTCGGGGATATTCGGCCATATACTTTGGGGGAGTCAAAGTACGCTGCCAAACCAGTGGCTAGAAGTTTACTCCAAAACAGAGGTGCTCTCGTGGGGCTATGTTTTGTCAGTACCAACATAAACAGATCCGTTCCGTTATGGGCCACATTTTATGCCCGTCAGCATATACATGCTATAGTTCTACAATGAAACGTTTGGAAACACCTGGTCCTTCTCAGTCAGAATACTACCATATACAGTCATTTAAATCAATAATGGTGCTGCATTAATTATCTACACCTTACAACAACAACAAAATAGTGTTCATACCAACAGCAGACACAAAATATGCTCGTTCGTAACTAAAAAGTTGTACATGTGAGGGATTGAAACCAAAGGTGGACATAAATCATATTCCAAGAGGATAAAGGTGCATAACATTCGTGTGGTTTGAAAAGATGGCGAAAGATGACAGTGATTCTGAAGTTAGAATTTTACGATTAGCGAGTTGTCAGGAAATTGTGGCGTTAGTTACATAGTGACAATATGTGTCTTGGAAAGTGATTTTAATTTATTTATATATGAATTTAACATTAACATATCCCAACAACTGCGTTATCTCTGGTATCGAACTCTTAAAAGATTCACATTCTCTACTTCATCCGCCATTTTTCTCAGAGAGCACTGTATAGTGTTAAAATTTCCTATGAACTATCTTTAAACCTTAATTTAAGCTTAGTGTTTGGCCATTACTGAAAGAATCCGTTCGGTTGTCTTGATAACAAGTTCGTCCTACCGGAACAGACGGAGGGGGAAACAATCTTGCTGTTTCTTCAATTAACTCTCACTTTTCTCTTCAGTGTCCACTTCTAACGTTCACTAGACCAACAGCCCCTCCCTGCAGTTGTGTAGCAGATACTTAAATTATTTCTCTATCAAGACTCCAGAACTACAATATATTTCATAACCATGCACATTTGAGTGCACGGAAATGGGCTGATACTTTTGGTTTTCCTGTAGTGTTTTTATTTATTTAATTTTGGCAGAATATCCTTATCGTCTGTATTCCATGCCACCCAGTCTCTTATTTATTTAAATTCAAATCCAACATACACTTATTAGCCTATGAAAAAAATTCAGGCCCAGGTGAGCGGCGAAAAGGGAGGAGCACAGAAACATTTCACCTGAGTGGCCGGAAGGCGTGCTTCGGATCGACAGTCGTTCATTGCAGCACCTGGTATTGGTTTGATGCCAGAAATATAGCTCTCAAACATTAACCAATGAACACAGGTCACTTCAGGCTCAGGGACGAAGGAAATGCGGGGAGTGAAACCAATATTAAGTGGAGTGCTAGAAGCAGGTAAGGGGTGGGGGCTGGGCGTGGAAGAGGAGATTTAGTTTTCCCTTAACGGTATAAAAACTGCTCATTATATCGGCAAGAATCCATGCACTTGACTGTATGTGACTATTAGATTGCGGCAGGGTTGGAGGCACAAGCTCTTTGGAGGAAGGGAAAACAAGATTTATCCAAACGGCTCTGGTAGCAAAGTCAAGAGATTTCCCAGCACACTTGAAACTGTATGCTTTATTTAGGAAAGTAAAGTTTCATTCCATAACTTTGAAATAGATTAACCCACGGGGACCGATCTGTGAAATTTCTACAACCCAAAGTAGTCTACTCAGCTTTTATAAACGTTTTATCATAGAAGTGTGGTTGCAAATATTGGGGTATATATAGTATTCCCTGGTTTATGCTTTTAAAATACTAATTTAAACTATTTTATAAAAACTTTCATAATTTTAAAACAATGTGTCATATTTACTCTCTTACTGGGCTAGAAAATAACTTTGGTAGAAGACGGGTTTTTAAATTAATTGAATTTTAGAAAATAATTTTCGCTCAACTCCGAGTTTCGCTTTTACAAAAGTATGTGCTTATTAAACTTGGGTGAGCTTGGTAGCGTAACACACTTCTCTTACATCAATGACTGCAAAGGAGGGTTTATTTCGCATGCATTGAGGAAACTCCTCCTCAACATTCACCCTGATAACTTTCATTGTAAGGAGCATTATGAATGCTGAAAAAACTTCTAAAATATTACAACCGAGAAAGGGAACACAATAATGGGCCTGAAATTCTGCTTAGGTGCTTTTCATAAAACAGTGTACTCTCGCTTCCATTTATGCTGTCACCGCAGCTTTGGAAGGCATTTTACCAATCTTGTCAGCGGGCGCGTACATAGCAGGGAGGCATGCGTCTGGAGGTTCTGCCTGTGTTGTTCGATCAAGCACTGGTGTGTGTTAACTGTAGCTCACACGATATATGCAAATATTTCGGAGATGCATCGCGAAAGAATTCTATGTATATAGGAAACCAATTCGCCATTTGATGACATTACTAGGACAATTTCATGCAGCATTCGCATGGACATGTCTAGTAAATGCGTTCTCTTAAGAATAAAAAGTGTAATTCACTTCAGTTTTATATTATAATTAGTGTCGTTAAAAATACTATAAGTGGTGAACTTTTTTTTAAGTTTAGCGTCCTTTAACCGTTTGGGCATATCGGACGAAGAATGAAATGATGCTCAAATGAGGCCGGAGTCCACAGAGCTTAAAAGGTACCCAACATTCGTCTTTTCAGGATAAGGATAAAACACCGGAAAAAACTTATCTGGGTAACTCACCAAAATCGAGATTCGAACTCGGAACCTCTTGAATGTGAGGCAGCCATACTACGCCCACACCACATAGAATGGAGAAATTCTGCAAAACAGTGTTTTATTAACTTGTATATTTGGGCTGAACGAATGATAATGTCTACTAAATGTGTCCTCTTTGAAAGTAAAAAGAATAGATAATATATTTCAGTTTTACATTATGTTACTACTAAAGTATTTTATGAGGAGATATTGTGCAAAAGAGGATTTTGCTGTTATATTTTTAAACATGGTTATTATAAGTAATAACGAGTAAAGCTATTGCTCAAAGTTATATATTCCTATGCAAATAATTTAGAACTCTGCACATAAAACACTCTGAATTGGCGAAAAGGTACACAGATACACATACACGCATCTCTTCTTTGCAACATATTCTCCATCTGAGCAGAGCAGTAAAATGCCACCTGCAGCTGCGGTGACGGCATAAATGGAAGCGACTGTACATTGTTACTTAAATTACATAATTTAGAAACTGATTAACACATACGTACCAAATTTATCAAAAACATTTCTAGAAATTTGAGGAAGCCTCAAATATGATACCACACCCTCTTCTCAGCATTATTTAGATCATGGTGTAACTGCATTTTCACTCCAATAGATGAAATTTTACACTAAAACTTTCCTAAGGAAACAGACTTAGTAATAAATTTCAAAGCTTAAATTATAGGTTCTTTTACCATTTTTCCAATTAGAGATAAACTCAGTATCTGCCATTTAAGACAGCCAACAAGGTAAATGAGAAAACTGCACGTACTTATATTTTCCGCTTCTACAACACAAATTTTGACATATGTTTCGATCTAAGAATATATTTGTTCTGCTGGAACGCATGAAGCAGTTAAAAGTTGAAAAATAAATGTAAAGGGACTAAACATGTTCCTTTTCTCGAGTTCTTATTACTCCCTGTGCTCGTTGCGTACCCTAGCGCGTGTAATATACCTTCTGTGTTAAGGTCATTTTTTTCTTATCTCAAAGCTACCGGCCACGTAAAATCCTTGCAGTTAAGAAATACTTTCCTGAGATACAGTAAATTGAATCACAGCACATGGATTAAAAGCAAAATTATTTACAAGAAATTTGTATTTTTTAAAGTTATGTTAAATTTTTATGTTTCTAATTATATTTATTAGGAAATTATATTTTGCAGTAACTTCTAAAATTTGATATACAAATTTGGGTTCATTAAAACGGAGCACAAAAGTTTAAAAACTGAAATGCAGTCAGTAACAGTTAAATTCGTTATAAATCAACACATGAAATATAATACATTAGCGTACAAAGAAAACTAAAAACTCAATTGCTTATTTTAAGCATTTTCTAAGAAAATAACTTTGTTGTAAGTGAATACTTCATAGGATGATGTAAACCCAACAAATTCCGGAGAGAAATTACATTGAGAGGTTGACCCAACAAATTTTGTCGAAATGTATGTAAGCCTTTCTTAGGGCCACAGGTTGAAATAAATTGTAAAGAAGTTCTAGATTCTAGTAAGTAGAGAAGGTGTTGCATTCCACCGAGATTTCACTGGAAAGGCATGTTTGAGGCCCCCTGAACCCAAAAAGTCATTTTTAGATAAAGATCCGGGTATTGCGTGTCTATGAACAGCATAACTCAAAAGCAGCATAACTCGGATACACACCAAACTTGGTATTTAAGTGCAGCATCTTCCAAAAATGCAACACGAAGGTTTCAAAGAAAATCCCCCCCAAATTACCCTTCACATAGAGGATTCTCGAAATGCTTTATTTTATAAAAATGGATTTAACAATTTTGATTAAAATACCATATATTTAATATATTTCTATGAAATAATGGATTTTCAGGATTTTTTCGCGATGTCACGGAAGGAGCATAGAGGAATACGGAAGGAGTGTCAAATTTTAAGACTAACGTATAGCGTCCAGTTCTAAAACACTTGACACCGCAATTCCTTTTGCATTTATAACGAAATGTGTAATGCAGCTGTTTCTGCAAATGTATATCTGAATTAAAATGAAGTAGATAGAAAAGCATACTTTCGTCAGAATAATTTGTATGCCCACTAATATGCGATAGAGGATATATAAATTCGTCGTAATGTAACATATTAAATCATTTTTCAATCACTCGTCACCTATATTCTGCGAACTTGCTTTAGATAGTCACCCAACTTATTCCTCTATGACGTTTCTTCTTATTCCCGACTTTCAACTCGGTGAGAAGTGCAGGGAAGGTGATACAAGGGGAAGTCGAAGGACTAGCCGGGTAATGGTAATGCATATTGTACTACGTGGTTAACGCGTGCACTATCCTTCCCTTCTCGCACCTCGTGAACAATTTCCCCGAAATAGTAGGTACATATTACGCCACACGACTCTGTTATGTCACACGTATTTGTTTTGGTTGAATCATCACTCTGTATTCGAAAGGCATACCTACCTACCTACCCAAAATAGGACGAAAAATTAAAGACCGGTTTTATATTTATTTATACTTTTTATATTCTCTAGGCTTTAAAAATATTATTTGTTTCAAAGACGCACGTGTCACAATAGAGTCTTTCTGGTATAAATCAGTGGTAGGCAAAGTCATTTTTCAATTTACATCTTCCAAAAAGTGCAGGTTTATTGAAACCTCTTTTAATGCGAATAATCACATGAAGGCCATTGGGATCCAAATCGGCAGGTGTTGAAGAATGTTCAATTAGTTACTGAGTAAATTACATTTGGACGCGTGGTGCTGTATATAACGCGCGAGATTCATTACACCGCTACGCGCGCGCAAAAAAAAAAGTGAACTGACAGTGCAAGCTGAACTATGTTATACTAATGACGAATTCGAATCACTACTTAAAAATCATTAAGAGAAGGAGCAATATAAACTGAAGTCCCAGCAATGTAATATACAATATATGTGAAATTCGTAACGGTAGAAAAAATTGTGTCATTTGCATGTAACATTAACATACTTTATAAAAATTAATTTATGAATTCCAGCACTTTTAATATATTCCTTCCCTAATTCTACCCTTAAGTGACAAAGTGTGGTAGTTATCTTTAATGCATGCCTTATCCATTCGCTGTGTTTACGAGTTCAACAAAACGAATTTGTTAAATTCGCACCGGTTTCTCTACCATCTATCGTTTATTAATGGGCATACTACTATTCTTACGAAAGGATATTTTCCTATCTACTTATTTTAATTGAGACAAACGTCTACAGAAATAACTACATCACACATTTCTTTATAAATGCAAAGGGATAGCGACTGTCAAATGTTTAAGAACTGGACGCTATAAGCTGGCCTTAAAATTCCATACTCTTTTCATGCAACCCGAGAAACGACTGAATGTCGATAGGACTTTAAAAGAATGATAAATAATTGAAGTATTCAAACAATTAATAACGGATATCTCGCTAATGGCCTATGCCACAAAAGAGTTATTTGAAATAAATTGCGTGTTTTGAAGACAAGTATGTTTTTGTGTAGTGGGTGTACGTCTATTGCTTAACGTTTACAAGTTATGTAAGATTATAAAAAATTCCTTCCGGATGAAGAGGACTTCATAGTTTATTTTCAAAAAAATGCACGATATGCATTTTACTTGTCTGTATCTAATATATTGTATTTTAATCAAAATCTGTAGAGCCATTTTTAGAAAATAAAAGATTTCGAAAATGTTTCATATAAAGGATAGTCTGGGTTGGCGGAATTTACTTGAAAATTTTTGTGTCGCATCTTTGGAGAATACTGTACTTAAATACCAAATGTGGTATTTGAACGACTTTTCGCTTTTGAGTTGTGCTGTTCTCAGACAGACACAACACAACACAACACAACACAACACAACACAACACAACACAACACAACACAACACAACACACACACACACACACGGACGAACTTCTCCTAAACATGCATTTTTTATCCATGAGACCTTAAAAACACGTATTTTCGGTGAAATCTCTGCGTTTAATTTTTTGAGGAACACAATGCCTTCTTTAATTACTAAACAGGGTGGACCATTTAAGTTGAGACTATAATATCTCCAAAACTAAGCGTTGTAGAAATAAATGTCTTAGATAAAAGCTGTTTGATATTATGGGAGGAAGTAAATAACATAAGTCGTGTTTTATTTTGAGGACGTTGTGATGGTCATTTTAGAGCCAATTTAATTTTTTTTAAATGAGAACCTACCTTTTTTATGTTTTTTCTCACTCCTCATAAAAAACTAAACAACATTTGCATAAAGTAGATTGCAAGTGTTCTTAAAACGTAAATAACAACGAAAATTGGGAATTTTTGAAACAGCGTAGTTATGGAGATACTGTACAGTCTCAAGTTAAATGGTCCACCTCCTATTTGTGGTAGAGAAAGTAATTATTCCTAGAAATGGTAGCGAAAACCTTTCCGTCTAAAAAGTTTTATTTATGCAAAAGCATACAATTTAGCATTATATTCTGTAAACGAAAAGAGATCTTAATATCAACATTTTGCTTGCTTCAGTAATATTAATAATCGTTGGAGTGAAAAAAAGTTATTCTCATTTCACAAACATCTCCTAGGCTGTTTCTTTATACGACGATAAATAAACGTGGTAAAATAAACAAGGTAAAAGATTCAAGAATCCTGCAGCCTAAGGAAAAAACCCGAGGACATTTGAAGCTAAGCCTTTTAATTACCTACACTGAACTTTGTAAGCACATTTTCAAACATACATATACGGCGGTGTTTCGATATCTCATAGGTTGTATGTATACTTATGGATTCTAAATGCCCCGGGGAAAGTGCTTTTTATTAACTCTTACCGAGTTGTTTCTAAAGCAGGAGTGAATACATAAATTCTGTTTTTGAGAATGCTATTTACATTAAGAATAAGCATAAAACAGAAAAAACAATCGCAAACTCCCTTAAGAATGTTAGAATAATAATTGTACTGTGAATATCACAATTCACGACGCTTAATAATGGAAAAACTCTTGTGTAACAGTAGGACAGTGTTTCACCTAATGCCAATTCACAGGTAACCCGTTTACCTATACAATTCATATAAAATCTATCCTACTGTGTATGTTATGCTACTTACAGTAAATATCTGCATAAAAGTTACTTCAAATTTGAATATAAAGGTATATTATATGAAGTTACGGAGTAACACTCAGCCGTTTTTATCAGAATTAGATTGTTGTACTAATGAGCAGATACACGAAAAGAAAAGGATCAATCCATCACTTCTGAAAAATGTTATATAGATGGTGCACAATAACTTATCTACATCTTATAATGGTGAATTTTTGGAAACAGTTAATGGTACGAAAAAGTTATTATATGCATTAATTATACATTTTAACAACAGTAACTAGTTCCGGTAATGACTTGTGTGTTACTTGAGGTTTATCAGGTGTATAATATTCAAATAAGAAAGAAGAGGACGTCAGGGCTGTTTACTTAAAATACAATATAACTGATAAAGAATTTAGAACTATTACATAAGATATCTTATAAACATTAAACAAGTTTCCTATATTTTAATAACTTATTTTGATTGTAAATCCCCATTAGATATATACTTTTAGTCCTCAGATTCTCTTCAATCTAGTGGGAACTTTATCGATATTAAGTAAAAAATTATATTTGAAATTGTAGGTGAAGTGGTCACCATGTATAAAAGTCATTAAGTATCAGGAAAGCTTTACAGGCTATTGAGACATAATTCCATGTATACACATTTGTCCTGATAGTATATTAAATATAAATTTTAATCCAAATCGTTAGAGAACTTTTGAAAAATAAAAAAGACGTGACACACACTTTTTTGTAAATATAAGAACACCGTTTTTGTTTTACTTTTTGGACCTCTAAACGTCATTCACATGCATAAAAAGTAACCCATTTCCTTACATGGCAATAGTGTTTTTCCCTCCGTAGTGCTTCCATCTTCAGGTAACCAACCTTTGTCTCCACCCAGCGTACCAGTTCTATGTGACTGGCCTGAAAAACAATCCAGTGTCAAACACCAACCGATGAATGATGTTATAATCGGTGTGAAACGAAGGGATAGTTCGAATCGCCTCGATGAATGATGTTATAATCGGTGTGAAACGAAGGGATAGTTCAGATCGCCTCGATGAACGATGTTATAATCGGTGTGAAACGAAGGGATATAGTTCGGATCGCCTCGATGAACGATGTTATAATCGGTGTGAAACGAAGGGATAGTTCGGATCACCTCAATGAACGATGTTATAATCGGTGTGAAATGAAGGGATAGTTCGGATACGCCTCTATGAAAGATTGGGACACAAGAAAAGGCTAAACCAATACAACGGGTCTTCTAGAGGAAGGGTGAATAATTATTTGCATGTGTCATTAAACTGGATGACTGCTATGTAACTTATGTCCAAGCTTTCAGCAGAGACATGAAGGCGAAGTTATTGCCACATTAATTGTTACTGTCGAAAATAAAAAAGTCGACATTAAGAGAAAGGTAATGTAGCATGAAAATACAAGGATTATATGTGTTAAGAAACAAAAATATCTTAACTTTATTCTACGTTTTTATTACACAATATTTATTTTTGTACCAAAATTCAACGTAGCATTGCCTTAACGACACTTCATTAGTGAGAACATGGGCAAATAAGTTTGTGTTACCCTTCGGCAGTTCGACCATATTTTGTGGGAAGTAATGTGCCCTCCCATACTAATGACTAGAATTATGCTCGAAACAGGAAGGTCACGCTGGCAGAGGGTGGGGCTGGATTAACCAGTACAAATAGTTGCGTTCCATCATGGGCCACTTTTTATGCACGTTTTTGTGCCTATATTATCTGTATATCGATTTAGTTAAACGGTATAAAAGTAAAACTGTAAGTAAATGAAATACATGCCTCACAGGTGCAGTGGATTGAAAGAGATTTTCGTTTTTGTGCACTTTTATACCGATAAATGTGATTTCTTTCCGGATGCTGGTATTAATATAATTTATATTTTGGGTTACCCTGCTCGATAGCTGGGAAAACTTATGAATGCCGCAGCCCTCAAGCAGTACGAAACATCTGCTCTGATTATCACTGAAGGCATCGCCCGTCCCAAAGGAGGAAGGAGGAAAGTGCACTCATCATTCTCGTGCTGTTAATGCAAAGGAGCGAGAGAACATTCATGAATTATGTATGTGCCACCTAAGAAGGAAGTGCGCAGTTGAACCCATGTCCAGTGAAAGGCTGCACAACTTAACTTTCGCTTAGCTTTCTGTATTCACTACCACAGAGTATGGTCAGCATTTATTTACATTTTTATTAGTTTATAAGGCAAACTAAACTGTGTAATGAGAATATTATATTCATTCTAGGCATAGAAGGTTTCAACATTTTCCAAAAAGGTTTGCAGTTTACAGCGATGTGTACAAATCACGAAGCTTTCCAATGTGTTGAACGAGTAAAGCTGGTACTAGCAGAGTAACCTTTGCCATACGTCGCAGCCAGAAACTTACTATAACGCTAAAGTGACATTACTGTTTTCGTTATAATATTTTTGTTGTACTTATTGATATGGGCATAAAGAGAATCTAAAATTATATATATATATATTATAAATACGATGTATACATTTTAAGCCAAAACATTTTAAACCAAACTAAGATATCTAATTTTGGAATGAGTTGGTTGCATCGGGAGTTCCGTGTCAGAAAAGCATAACAGAAACATTGTGTAAATGTTCTTCGCTTATTCGTCACTTGTCCAAAAATGCAAGACAACGTTTTCCCATATTCGACTAGAGTCCCTTTTTACTTTCTCTACTACGTATAGTAAGTAGGGGAAGTATTATATTCCACTCAAAAATTTGATACCGAGATTTCACCGCAAATATATGTTTTAAGGCCCCTGAATCCAAAAACAGCATTTTTGGAAACATGTCCGTGTGTGTCTGTGAACAGCATAACTCAGAAACGAACCGTCGGATAAACACCAAACTTGGTATTTAGGTTCAGTATCTTCCAGAGATGTGACACGAAGGTTTTCAAGAAAATCTTCTCACCCCAGATTACCCTTTATATGGAACATTTTTCGAAAATTTTAATTTTTTCAAAAATGGCTCTTAACGATTTTGATTAAAGTATCATATCTTTAAGATATTCTCATGACAAATGAAATTTATATATCGAATTTTCTGGGAATGTCTCCAAAAGTATTCTTCATTGTCAACGACTTTTGCATAACTGGTAAACCATAAGAGATAGACAAAATTTTACATCACAAAAATGTAGATCGCGTTAAAATACACAATTTATGTCATATACATTTTTTTTTGCTGAGTGAATCATTTTCGAGATATTGCTTGCTATTCCCTTAAATTTTACAATACCTATACTTTTTATCAAATGGGAATTCGTTATTCATTTGTTTGTCCTGGTAATGCAAGGAGAATGGAATACTCCACATAGCAACCAGCTCTTAAAACATCTGACTATCGCTTAAAACCTACCAATTTCCCTTGCATCTACAAGAAAATTAGCAATAAGATTTACGTCTCGATATCTCGATTAACATGAAGCATATGGAGAATAAGCGTTAGTAAAAATAGTTTGTACAAGAGTAGAGAAAGTCATGCGAGTGTAACACATCAGATGTTTAATTATAAAATCCTCGATCTCCCTTATGATGGTTTACTAATTTCCCTGCATTTTGCACAAATTACAACCTAAACTGCACCGAACAGAGTACACAGTCATAGAGCAACACAATCACGCTGTATGGATAGCACACTTCTGTACACTCCAGTCAAAATTCCATGAAATTAGTAGATTTAAGGGAACCCAGGTTTGGTCGCCGTTTAAACAGTAGATAAGCACACAGCCTGCGGACAGACAGGCTCAGTCTCTTTGCTTGTTGCGGAATAATTAGAGGCAGTCAACCTGGAATGGAATTTGTCTCGCTATTACGGCGCTCAAGGGTGATCAAAGAATAGTTTTAAGCGCATTAGTATTTAAAAAATAATTATAGTGCGTTGTAGGTTAGCTTTTTATAATATAACAACAATGTATTCCTTCAATATGACATATATTGTTTTAGTATATTCGCAGAAATAATTAATATCCTATGTACAAAAGTATTGCGACCTGAAATAAACTAAGTGATTGTATTATTTTTCAAATAAAATACATTGACAGTTTTAAGGAGACATTTTAATATTTATAAATCTTAGTTCAGTAATTATTTGCACCTGGCAAATAACTACCTAGCCTCTACAGAATACATGAATCATACCGATTCGATTGTGAATCAGTGCTCTTAAAGCAACCCTAAAATACTGTTCTAAATCACCGAAGTCATTTATGAGTAATTTTCTACTGTAGGGGTGTGCAGCAACTGCTTCTTTTCTATAATCTCTACTATGAATTATGCTCCATAGGTAACTGTTCGCCGTACCGCAGCATGACTACGACAGCGATCTCTTTGAGCCTTTTTCGCCGCTGAGGCCCTTTAAAAATGGACGAGCGCACATTTATTATTCCGTTTGTATGATTCTTTCACATTGAGAAAGTTCTCATCAAAGAAGATATCCCTTTTGGGAGGCGGTGGACTTTACGTTACATTTGCATGCCTAGCTGAAAGCTGTGGAGCTTGACAATTTTTCCCTTAATGTCAAAAAGTGAGAATCACTTAGGTTTGCCTCCTAAGTAACAATTTTGTCTTCGATATTCCAGGTTAGAGCAAATTCGAAATAAATATTGCATGATGTCAATAAATATTTTTTAACATAAACGATACTAGAAATCAAACCTGAGTTACATAACATTACAATGAAATATATTAATATGCGGGCAAGGAATTCCAACAAAAATATCAAAAGAGAAACTCTGGTTATTAGAGAAGATCATTGGAAGAAGAGAGAAGTAAAAGGAAAGATATTTTAAACAGGCAATTGTACGGAATGAAGTTGAATCGGTATGAAACATAAGAGGACCTTGGCGAAAGTTGCTTAGGATTACTCAATTTGGATATAGAATACAAATAATCGGGTCTAAATAGCTACGAGATCGCAATGGGATGCCAATGGTTACCACCACCACCAACACCACCACCACCGAGTAACCAATAATGCATACAGGCTCTTTCAAGAATCACCGCAAACTCTACAGCACAATACATGCAGAAGGCTGAACTTAAATCCACCATTATGTTGCTCGAACTTGGTATTTCCTTTCTGTTTATGTTACGTTAAAATGAATATGAAGTCAGTAGCGTCTTTATAGGCAGCTTATTTTTAGTTTTATGCATGCTTCTACGATATCTTTGGTAGATATTTAGTAAACATTTAAAAATGAATTATAGCAAAAATATTTTGTCATGTTACTTTGACTATAGTATACGAAATGTGAAAAAATGGCGTCTTAGCTTTGGAAATTGGTATAAAGATTTTTTTTTATATTTTACAGAAAAAATAATCAATAAACCAATTACAACAAAGTTCTAGCATTTGGTTTTACCCCCATTGTCTTAAACAGCCTCGAAGAGTCTCTTAAGCATTGATTGAAGAATACTATTTAATCCTTTGAGTGAAATTACTGGCCACTCTGTCCGAATAGTATTTTTCAACCGAGTGTCAGTCAAAAAATGCATTGCGTTGCGATACATATCACCAAATTCTTCATAGATACAAACCCATTCAGATCTGAGCATTTCTGTGCGACTCTTCTAAATCATCTTGAGGTGCACACATGCCAAGTTTGATATACCTTGAGCGCAGAACGCTATGGTTTCCACTCATTCAGACCTGGTAAGTGCCAATAATGCTGAAATCCACCTTGGCAATCCGAATTAGACTTCTTCTCATCACTGAAAGTCATTTGAACCATTCTGATGTCCAGGAAGATCTTCCTTGTGAATCGTATTTTGGCCTTCTTGTGGGCAAGGTTGTCTTTTTACACGTCTAATAGTGACCGATATGCTCAAATCTATTACAACTTGATAAGAAAACATGTTCTTAACTTTTATTCTGCGCAGGGTGAGTGGTATAGAGTTGTTAGGTAGCTTTCATCTTGAACCATACTTCTGGTTTTTCATACTGTGTGCCTAATTTTATAAAATTATCAATAACATAACTTCAAGGTCCTACTGCCTTGAGGATTTGACGATTGGAAAGATGAAACGCTTTATAATAACTAATGCTTGCTTTTTCTGTATCTAAAGTTTTTCACGTGGCATTGTAGCAAGTACTGATGAACAATGCTCACAATGCTCTGCAGTGATTTGTTTAAATTATGCCATCATCTTACACTCTCAGGTTGCAGGAGAGGTGCCCTTATGAAAATATTAACCATGAAACACACGTTTGTTTGTTTCTATGCTATGTTTGAAGTGAACACTGGAAAAATTAGTGTCGCGTTATATTCCTAAGTATACTATATAATGCCATATACGAGTAACTGCATTTTCTGTTTTCTGAAAAACCAAGTGCATTTCACTAACTTCTGCAACTACATCATTTAAATGACTCTTAATTTAAGGGTATTTTTCAACAGAAATTTTTAAAATGCAAACCATAGTAGGTACAACATTAAATGTTAAAGTACTTCTGGTCCAATAGCAAAATGTTTGAGCAAATTTACAGCATTACATGCTCATATTCTATTTGAAAAATAAACTGGCAATCGTCATCAGAAGGTACATTCTATCAATCTATCCTTTACAATCCATATTTTTCATTTCGTTCAACTTTAGGCTGCTAGAATGTACTAATGAATGAGTTTTGGTGGCATATTCAATAACTCTACAGTAACGAATAATTCTTACAGTAACAAACAATTGAAAAAGGCAGAAGATCGTGGCTGAAAACTTTTGCACTGTGAATAGAGTTGATTCTGATATATTCCTAGCGTTTTGTGAAAACAAAAGTCCATTCTTTGGCCAGAAAAGTACCGATTTTATTTCCTTCTTATCTAGAATATTATCCTACATATCATAAAACGAATCGAATTTTTTGTTTGATAAGTTTCAATTTTTGATCAACAATGGACCTTTTTTTCCATAATGAGCTGTTCTTAAGGCATAAACCGCTCTTTAAAACAGACACACACTTATCTCCAACTTATATATTTAGTGACATCTTACTTGCATTCCCCATAAGAGGGAGTTCTTACCGGGCGCAAAATAATATCGAAAAAAAGTCTCTTACTACTCATCTATTTAAAAAGTGTTCCATAACAAACCTTGTACCGTGTATCTGACACGTTTTGCTGTACACAACATTTTATAGGATAATTACTTTAATAATAAAAATATTTTATTATTAATCTTGGTGCATGTAAACAATTTATCGCAAGAATCACCACAGTGCCGACCTTGTTCAACACTTAAGGAAGAGGAACAAGCTTGTATACTTTTAAAACATTTTACTTGTGTTCTTAATTTTTCCTAACACCCCATAAACAGCAGTTTTATTATGGGTTTTCCACAAGTACGTTATATAAATATAAATCCCGTACACAATACCTGGGAAGGAAAATGAGA
This sequence comes from Deroplatys truncata, assembly GCA_030765065.1. Taxonomy (NCBI): domain Eukaryota; kingdom Metazoa; phylum Arthropoda; class Insecta; order Mantodea; family Mantidae; genus Deroplatys; species Deroplatys truncata. Next base: position 165,831,473 of record CM060978.1, on the reverse strand, counting down.
ACCAGAACGGGAACGAAATGAGAATGTGAATACAGCTGGTACAATGAATTGAGAACGAGAGCGGAAAGTTGTAACCTCAATTTGATATTGGAATTTACTAGTTTCTAAGGCAATTCCAAAATAAATTCGAAGTTGGAATCAGAAAACGAGAAAACAAAGTTAAAGGACTTGAGCTCTTAGAGGTTTCAATTCACAAAAGTGATGATGGAAGCGGAAAAGCACTTCGATCAGTACATAAATAGCGTGGAAAATGTATTTGCACTCTCGGATATCATTTGTTTGCAACCAACCAGTTGCATTTCTTCTTCTTTTGAATGTCTTATGTACATAACTTTTATTCTGAAATGCTGATACTAAATATTATTCAAAGTTCGAGTTTAATCAGCTAGGGTAAGAACTTATTACGATTTTACTGTAAGATAATGCTGGGTGTTCATATATTTCCGCTCTTTCCCTCCATAACGTTCGAGTAGTTAGCGAGCATTGCTGAACATGACATGGCAGGAGGAAAGAGTCTATGTAGCATTATACCTTTGCGCGTATTTTAACGTTTAGACATTAATAATAGAGAGGGAGCCGAAGTAGTTGTCTGTGATGTTACATTATCTCGCTATTGGATGCGCCTTTTGAGGTTTTGCTTACACAGGCACCATAAGAACTATGATGCATTATTTTATAAAGACAAGGCTCAGAGGTGGCCGCAGTTGCTTTGTGGCTTTATCGTATGAAACGTTTCATTTATTAATTTTCTTAATTATTGGTAAAATTCCTTTAACATCACTAGATAAAAGCTACATTAATAATGAAGCAGTTAAACCAAGATTCCTGCCCACCTCTTTCAACTCTACCGTTGTCAACTCAAGCAAAGCTGCAGCTTACAACCTGGTGATGGCATAGTGCAATGAAGTCGTTTGCAAATGCAATGACCTACAGCGTCATTCAACTTCTAGCAGTCTTATGGCAATCTTTAATAAGTTGTACACCTAAATGCAATGTTTCTGCCCTGAGAATGAATCACTTCACGTTGTTAAGCGAAAAATCACTTGTTTCAGCTTCGATAGACATGTTTACATACTCTTATCACAAAAACAGGGAAAAAATCTGATGTGTTACACTCACATGACTTTCCCTACTCTTGTACAAACGATTTTTACAAACGCTTATTCTTCATCTACTTCATGTTAATCGAGATAAACATTTGCAGACTCTAACTTATTGCTAATTTTCTTGTAGATGTAAGGGGAATATATGTTTACAAGGGCAATATAGAAATACAGTAGCCTTTAAGCACATACATATCTCTTAATAGCTGGTTGCTACGTGCAGCACCATTCTCTTTGCCACAGATTAATACTCTTTGCATATCCAAACAAAAGAATGAACAACGAATTCCCATTTGAGAAAATAAGTATTGAAAAATTTAAGGGAATAACAAGCAATATCTCGAAAATGGTCACTCAACAAAAAATGTATATGACATAAATTGTGTATTTTAACGCGATCTACATATTTTGTGTAGTAAAATTTTGTCTATCTCTTATGTTTTACCAGTTATGCGAAAGTCGTTCACAATGAAGAATAGTTTTGGAGACATTCCCAGAAAATTCAAGATATACATTTTATTTGTCATGAAAATATCTTAAACATATGATATTTTAATCAAAATCGTTAGAGTCATTTTTTGAGAAAATTAAAATTTTCGAAAAATCTACCATGTAAAGGGTAATATGGGGTAGGGATTTTCTTGAAAACCTTCGTGTCGCATCTCTGGAAGATACTGAACCTCAATACCAAGTTTGGTGTTTATCCGACTTTCTGAGTTATGCTGTTCACAGACAGACACACACACAGACACACACACGGACATGTTTCCAAAAATGCTCTTTTTGGACACAGGGGGTCTCAAAACATGTATTTCCGGTGAAATCTCGCTATCGAATTTTTGGGTGGAATACAATACTTCCCCTACTTACTATACGTAGTAGAGAAAGTAAAAAAGAAGTACAATAATTTTATTTATATATTAGCGATATTTTAGCTTGAGTGTGAAACACGGCTTAACGTATATCTGGTCACTTTCTTAATAAAATAACGCAGCACTACTCTGAAAACTAATTGAACCTTAAATAATTACTTTTCAACCTGCGTTGTTTGTTTTTTATCATAGCATACCATATGTGTATATTTGAGATAAGCGTTGTGAGGAAGAATTGGCTATGCTTTTTAGGCTTTTCAATGTTGCATGAATGTTCACACGATAGCATGTGAAGATAAAAGATGCATAACTCGGTTCTAAGTAGAATAGAGACAATTTTTGTACAGCCACGATCAGAACTAAAACTCTGTTTAATTACAAGATTGACATCCATTTTTTTTAAACTATTTATCCTGGCATAGTTAATGAAGATCACGTTTTCAGTTCAGTTCAGTTGTTATTTTTCTTTATTTATAGTCGCTTTGACTACTGGGCCACATCGCGACTCATATCGATACTAACGGATACAATAATAATAATAATACATTGTATACTTTACATTGATTAAATAATACAATAATTGTGTACATTGTTATAAACATATTTTACATTATTAAGTTATGAACACAACTAGAATAGTATAACCTATTACCTACTATACATTTTTATTTGATGTGTTAGATGTAAATCTTGTTATACCATTTGATATCTTTCAAGGAAAAAAGTTTTTGAAATGAGTATTGTTGTTTAAAGCTAAAAACATATCCTTAGAGATGTTATTTGTTCTTCTCTCCATGATATACTTCTGCATTTAGTGATGAGGTGGTCTATGGTGATACGACAATTGCAGGTCTCGCAGTGAGGAAGGTTAGGCGTGATGGCTTATTCGTAAACGTGATATAATCAGTTGATCTTTTCTTTTTAGAGTCTGCAATGTGCAGGATCTTGTGGAGCCTTTCCTAACTATGTGGAGTTTGCTTATGTTTTAATGGCCCAGTCTTGCTTCCATTTGACAATTGTTCTGCTATAAAAATAACTTTGAGCAGCTCGGTAGGGCACTGACAATTCTTCCACTGGAGGTAGCAAAGTTGCTTTTTTGACTTCTCTATCTGCTTCCTCATTCCCTGATATTCCACAGTGGGACGGAATCCAGAAGAATATAACTTCTTGATTATGTGTAGTAATTTTTGTGTAAAGACTGGATATCTTGGATTAATGTTATGTCAGTGGTTTTTCCCTGGTTGACAAAGGCGAATGCTGGAATGGGTGTATTCTACCACGGTTCCCCCCCCCTCCATTTCTTCTCCTTTAATTTCCCTTCCACGTTTCAGATTGACTCCGGGGCTGTGGTTCGGTCTGTGTCGGGCTTGAGATTTGGAACTTCTTCTCGGCCCTGCTAGAGGGAAACCTCTCGATCCCCCACTTCCCGATCCCAATAAAATGACGTCTCCAAGCGACCCTTCCGTGGCCAGGTGGTCAAGCCTGAAACACTCAGGAAATTCTACGCGTCTCTGTCGACTTGCGCCTGACAACTATGCAATCTTCTGGTTCCTCACTTTACCCATTCCTCCCGGGGGTGTACGTACAAAAGATACATTTTGGGGCCAAGGTGCTAGGTATCTCCTCCGCTAACTAATCCTATTCCTGTCTGTACTCTAGTACAAAGAGCGCCAAAAAAATCCCGCTGCACCTCGCGTCTATGTCACATTATTTATCGCTGTACGCGGCCTTCCGAAGCTTGGCCATTTCATTGTTTACTTTATGCCACGGTGCAAGGATGCGCCAGTCCTTCTGCAAATAGTTACACCGATAACCACAGCGCTCTTGATCATATTGTCTAAAAGAGAAAGAGGTAGAGTGAGTGCATTCAGTTTGTCATAGTGACCTCTTATCGTGATTGGCAGCCCATACCTTATCGGCTAATGCAGGCCACACCTTTGAAAGGGTTAAAAGCTAAGGGGAAAACTGGATAAGCGCCAAGGTTAGTGAAATGCAGAATGTGCAGCGTGAGAAGATTTCCAAATTAAAGCTTGAATGGTATTCATTAAATACATAGCAAGGCAGCACTTTATAACAAGAAATAAACAGAACAGTATTCTCACAGCGTCATCAATGTTTGTTGCTGCATAGAAGCAAACATAAATAAATAATAAATAAATAAATAAATAAAGCAACATGTTTCCCCCCTAATTCCAACTATAATTGCTTAATATGCCTTTACTAAGATATTGCTGATCATAGGAGTGCAACAGGATTATAGACAAAAATATAGTCTAATTTTATTGTCCTAATATGTGTCATATTTGTCTCTAGTTTCTAAACATGATCAGTCAATTATAACAAAAGAATAATTTGCATTACTAAACGAATATCATCATCTTCGGATGTTTTATGGGGAGTGCCTACTTTCTGATGAGTATGTAGACCGTCTTCCCCACTTTTCTGAAATATTTTTATCCAGTAATTTACTATAAAAACACTTTTATGCACTGCCGTGTATAACATGTGCGACCAACTTCCCATATACCCACGATACGTTCACGAGTAATTTCGCTAGTATACGGCATGACTGGTTCTAAGACAATAAACATGTTTTAGTTTCAATAGCACCAGAAAATGCAAAGGCATCAACCTCCCGTCTTTTACCCCTTATTACTGTGTTATCAAGCCGCCACGCTCTGCGATAGGTAAGGTGAAGGACACGCCTCAAAAGACCCCAGAAAACGATACAAAATCCGCCGAAGATATTCTTTGGTGCTGTTTGTACCACTGCTTTAATGCTCGCTCTCTTAATCAAGACGTCATATGAAATACTTGCCCATAAAATTCCGATAACAAATGAACGAGCATTATACCTTGCATTATTCTTTTGAAGAAACTTTCACTTAGGCTACGATTGAAGCAATGTTACTTCCTTTGCTCATGAAATCATTGTCTCTTTCTTTCTTCAAGGTGACACCCATAACTCTCCCGGATTCATAATGTGTTAAGTGAGAACTTAATTCAAAAGATAAGTTGTCAGCAGGTAACACGTTAGATTATGTGATAGAACTTGTTATAAAGCAATCCTTGTGTGAGCAGTTTTATTCCTCTTCCTTAAAAGTGGAGAAATGAATAGGATATTATCATTTTGAGTAGATTCCAGGCACGGAAAGTGTAAAGGGATATATTCGTAGCGAGAAAGCAAGTGGTAGCAGTAGAGCGAAAATCTCGTTTCATTTTCTTTTATTCTTCCGAGAAATTTACACACCCAGAAGGGAGGGAAAAACCTATACTCTGTATGCCAATTTATGTGAGACTGGAGCGGCAGAGAAGATGATTTTCACATCGGATTGTCCCATCAAAAGACTTCTGTAACCAAAGAAGCACCGTAGATTATTTTTACAGTTTTCACGTTTGGTATACCTAGTAAAGTGCCAAACGAAATACTTAAGAAGTAACCAGCAAACACTTCTGTGTATTACAAATAATACTATATAAAATATATAAGCTAGCCTTCAATTTTCAATGTATTCAAAACAGTTCTGCAGGCAATAACGCTGAAAAGCGAAGTCAGATAAACAGCATCTTTGCGGCCTACTGGCAGCGGGCTGGTTGCTAAACTCTCAATCCCGAGTTTGATTTCCTACTGGTGGAAATTTTACTTTAATTGTGGTCAATCATTTCTTGCCTTCGCAGAATTTTTAAAGTACGAAAACTAGATTAAATGAGTTAAAACACAAGTAACACAACATAAGAATCTGTTTCAAATATCAACGCCACCGAAATTGCCCAACTACCAGGTCAAATGATTACAAAAGAAACACACAAAAACCATTATGCGGACTTTTCTTGAAAATATTAGACTTGTATTCTTAAAAGGAACTCTATTTATGTATAAAATGTGAAATTTTCTGAATTTTTCATTTTGATTTATGTCCCTACATACAAACTCACTCACTCTCTCTCTCTCTCTCCCCCTCTCACTCTGTAGAGAAGCTTCGAAAAGTGTATTTGCACCGAAATATAAATATTAACATTTAAAATTAATGCTATACTTTCTATAACATAAGCAACCAATAAAAACAATTTATGTATGAAAAATTTGCTTTGACTATTTATGGATTTTAAAACCACGTTACTCAACGGCCCGAAAATACAGTGTTTCGTGCAGAAGAGGGATGTTCTGAGGACAACCTATATCAGCAATATCAGAAAAAACGTAGCTTTTTCAGCGTTGGTATAATTTACTGCGCAAACACTGGTGATAGGGAAGCACATGTGAACGCAAATCAACTACCCTTCCCTTACAAGTGGTTAGTCCAAATTCCGGACTAACACAGAACTGGAACAAGGTATAGTAGCATATTACACGTGGTCTCTCTCTCTCTCTCTCTCTCCCTGGAGGAGGCTGAGGAGACTACTTGAATATTGTCTGTAAAACAACATTCAGGGAATACCATAATACATTTGCGTTTGAATTGCTGACTATTTACCACGTACCTAGTAGGTAGGGAAGGTATTGCATTCCACCAAAAATTCAGTATCGAGATTTAAGATAGGATATGATGTTTTGAGACCCCCTGAATCGAAACAGAAAAGAATGTTTACTTTCTGTACCACTTCATAGTAGGTACAGAATTATTGCACTCTACCCAAAAATTTGATACCGAGATTACACCAGAAATACATGCTTTGAGGCCCTTTGAACCCAAACATTTTCAGAAAAATTTCCGCGCGAGTGTGTATATGTCTGAACAATATAATTCAAAACCGAAAAGTCGGATAAACACCAAACTTGGTATTTAGGTTCAGTACCTTCCGAAACTGCGACACAAAGATTTTCAACAAGTCCCCCATTCCAAACTACACTATACATGGAACATTTTTCGAAATATTTCATTTTCTAAAAAATGCCTCACGATTTTGATTAAAATACCATCTCTTGATGATATTACATAACGAATAAAACGTATATCTTGAATTTTCTAGGAATAGCCTTTGAAGTCCACTTCATTCGGAAGGAATTTTGTATAATCTTGTATAACTAGCAAACGTAAAGCTATAGAAGAAAACATACCTCACAAGAAGTGTAGTTCTCTTTAAAACACAAATAGCTTTTTTTGTAAAATCAGCCATTTCCAGATATTCCTTATTAATGTTTCGAATTGTTCATTTCTTGGTCATTCTCTAAATCCTTTCAACATAGAATTGTTTCCTGCGATTGCATGGAAACACTATGGAATTTTGAGGCCAGCATATAGCGTCCAGTTCTTAAACATTTGACTATCGCTGTTTTCTTTGTATCCATTACTAAATATGTAATTTAATTTTTTCTGCAAAGTTTTATTTGTATGAAAGTGAAGTAGATAGAAACATAAGTTTTAGTAAGAATAGTTTGTATAACCACTAATAAGTGACAGAGGATGGAAAATCCATGTGAATATAACACATAAGTTTTTTAGAAAAAGGTCCGTGTATGTCTGTGTGAGAGAGAGAGAGAGAGAGAGAGAGAGAGAGAGAGTATGTTTCTGTGAATAGCATTACTCAAAACAAAAACTCAGATAAATAATAAACTTCTAAGGATGCGACCTGAGGAATTAGAAACAAATAAACCCACTCAAAAGAACCATTTGCTTAGAAACTTCGTCGCTTTCTTATTTTCTCAAAACTGACGAAAGATTTTGATTATAATATCATACATTTAAGATACTTACATGACACATTTATAAGTTGAATTTTTAAAATAGCCAGTGAAGTTCTATTCATACAGAAAGAATATTTTATAATTTTGTATAACCCGTAAACTTACTACACAATTGCAGATCTCTTTAAAACACAGCACTTATTTGAAATTGTTGTGTCATCAGCGAATTCCAAGATATTATTTTTTGTTGTCTGAATCTTTCAATACTTTGTCAGCTTTAAGTGTTGTTGGTATTCAGTTGTTTCTCGTAATATTATTTGAAATATGGAATTTCAAGGCCAGTATATAGCAAGTTGCTTTTAAACATTTGGCTATCGAGTTTGCTTCATCTATCCCACTTGTTTCTACACGAAATGTATAATGAAACTATTTTGCAAAGATTTACGTTTATCAACATTAAATGGATAGAAAAATAGGCTTTCTTAAGAATAGTTTGTAAAATCTAAACAATAAAGGGTAGAGAATGTCGTGTAAATGTAACACATTAAATTTTTTTAAATTTATGCTGTGTTCATATAATGTGCAGATTAAAGAATACTAGTAATTAAGTAACATGCCCTCTTTAGAAGTTTATAAATGGAGCTTACCAGCAAGTGACGCTTTGATACATATGAAAGTATATTTAATGGTTACATGTTTGTGATAGTGTGTGTTAAACCGCTAACATTCAAATACTTTTAGCAGGACGTATCGCCATCTGCTGGAGCCGCGAACTGCTTGTGAAACATAACAATATGTTATTTTTTGTAATATGTAGTTGAAAATTACAAATGAAGGAATTTCGCGTCGAACGCCTCGCATTCCTACACCTAATCATAATTACAGCTAAATAAAGGTATAACTTTCACCGAATTATGGTTGGTAAAGATCTCTCATAAATATTTATATTACTAGAATTTTAAACGTATTAAAATATGTAATTAATTTCATATAATTACCTCGCCATTAACGTTATTATAAAGGTTAACTGTTGTCACCTTTGAAAGGTATCACCTGATGTGCGTTATATATATTTTAGTATATGAATTACTCTTACTAAACCTTAAGCATCCCACCACCTGTCTTACTTAAAAATCCAACTTCCCAAGGACTTAATATATTGCAGGTTAGTTTTGCCTTATTCATGGTGCGCAGTCTGTTCATCTCTTTCCTTTCTGGCAAAATCCTCAGCTCTATCTCGGGATTAAACATCTTCCTAGCACCTCGAAGCTTTCTTTTACCTCCCTAGTCTAGATGGCCATGTTCCTCAAAATAATTTAAGGTCATCCTGTCAAAATCGGAAATATTATACGAGTTAGATACTGATAGGTCGCTTTGAAGTATCCTCTCTTCTGCGTCTGATGTTAAACCAAGTTGATATTCTATTGCGTTGAAATAGCAGACTGTTATTCAGAGGATACTACAAAGATTTTGGGAAGGATAGCTCTTCTGACGTGTGTATATCCAGTTAGGGGCACTGACAGTGCTACCTTTTGTCAGATATACCAACCATTTAGCTTTATCTAAATTTGTATTGCATTAAGCACCTTCCTAATTATAGCAGTGCAGCAGATCGGCGGCTTTCTTGTCCTAAGCAGATTAAAAATGCTATAAGCGCAGCTCTTGTAGACAGTAAAATAAATGTTAAAAATGTTAATGTGTTCTGGGAAGAATGTAAGGTTAACAGATTTGCTAAGGCCAAAGCAGGGACAAAATATGTGATATAAAGTGCTTTGCCAGGTGTTATTTCTTCCAAACTGTCTTAATTTTAGTTAAAACATGCCCAAAAAGTTATTCAATATTATTTATTAACAATAATAGAAATATTGATAACAGATTTTTATTCGACAATTTAAATAAGACAAACTCAACTCTTGGCCTCAATAATTTCCCCTGTTCACATATAGCGAATTGCATTTGATATAATGGCATGTGGCCGCTGGTTTACAAGGTGATATTCCCACATAATCAACTTTCTCAATAGTTAAATACGAGGGCTGATCAATAAAGACTGAGACTCGATTTTTTTCCACAGATATTTATTACTCCATTTCAATGTTGGCATTATATTTTTCAAAGTAGTCCCCTCCTACTTGAATGCACTTTTCATAGCGTCTCTGCCAGTCCTCGAACACATGATGCAGTCCATTCTTTGTCAGGTCTTTGAGAATTGCCTCACTTTTCTTCAACACTGCTTCAGTGCTCTCAAATCGAATGCCCAAAGCTTTACCTTTAGTGATGGAAATAAAAAGAAATTACAGGGGGCAAGATCGAGGCTATAAGGTGGATGCGGCACACAGGTAATCTTAAATTTAGCCAAAAATTCCTGGACTTATTTGCGATGTGATGAAGTCGCCACCCTTTCCAATGAAGTTCTGGACGTTTCCTTGCAATGTGCTTCCTCAGTGTAGCCAATACTGACGTGTAGTACACTGCTGTAACAGTAGTGTGAGGGGGAACTGCATGTTGGTAAATCATTCCATTACACTATTTCATTCTGAAACACTTGCTTAGCACAGAGGACCCGCCCTTCTTTGAAGTCCTTGAACCACCTAAACTGTTGCACGAGGTAGTGCATCTTCACCGTATGCTTGCTTCAGCTTTTCGAAAGTTTCAGAGGCTGTATGACTTAAACGAAAACAAAATGTTATTGCATCGCATTGCTCCTCTCGTGTTACGTTTTTGTGTTATGCAAAATTCAAGTAAGATCAACAATATACACCATTACTGCCAACCTACCGATACGAGAGTGCTGCCTATGGACATTATACATGAAACCCCGCTCTTTTCAAATATTCATGGTAGAGACAGAAAAATTATCAAGAATAAGTTTTTCAGGACTCATTACACAGGAAAAAATCAGTCTCAATCTTTATTGTTCAGCCCTTGTATATATGCGATATATAGGGAAAGGGATAGCCGAATGTAAAATTCCTCCTATACACGAGCCTACTCACGTGAAGGAGAAACTAGGAGAAATGCCCTTTATCCACCGCGTTAAGTTTGTAGGATAACTCTACCCCAAGGTGCACTTTCAGCTCCTAGCTATCATAGCTGACATGCATTTCAGCGCTACAGGTAACCAATTTCTCATTTACTTTCCCTCCAATGTCGAGTTGTTAATAATACTGCATTGGACTAGCCATCTCTAATTTTTTTACACGAATCAGAATAGTGTTCATTAAAACAAGTTATTTCTGACCCCTGTCGTTTTACACTAAACATAACTCGCTTATTCGCTCTGCTTACCCCTTTACATTTGTTTCAAGCCAGTCATAGAGAGACGTGATAAGGGCTGGGTGCAAACTAGAGTACATTTACTTTAAGTTGAAACACGGAAAGCAGAAAGAGATATTCCACACGACAGTTGGTAATCCTTAACTGCCCAATTTCAAAATCTTTACTATTGAAACTTACTATTTAAACCCTGGATTGGGTTGAAACATGAAATTTAGAAGAGAACAACCAACATCCGCTGTAACAATACGAAAGCGACTATCATGTCCTAATGTGCAGTTATAAAGCCTTTATACGCTCTAAAATGGAATATGGTTCCATAGTATACAGTAGTGCCAAGCCATTAATTATAAAAATACTGAATTCAATACAGAATTCAGCTATTTGGATTGCAACAGGTGCTTATCGCACTAGTCTGTAGATAGCATATTTATAGAAACCAATGAAACTCCGTTACAATGCCGTATTAAACAATTAAACATTACCTACGCTCTCAAAATAGCAGCAATACCGAAATCTAGAATGTACCCACTTATTTTCTCAAATCCTTGTGATACTTTCCCCACACAACAATCACATTCATTGCCATTTTAAATCAGAATAAACAGATATTTCAAAGAAGTGAACGCCACAATTCCTAATATCTCCTCAAGGCAACTACAGTCGGATCATCCACCCTGGAAGAAGAAAATACCAGCCATTGATATAGAATTAAGCAAGCATAATCGGATGAATACCAACCAACTAGATCTACCAGCAGTTATTTAAAGAAAATCTGGAAAAATACACATCCAAGCTCTGCATCTATACGGATAGTTCTAAAACTGAAAAGGCAACCTGTGATATGTGGAGATATCGTCCTCCAATACAAACTACCGTCCTTGTTCTCTATATATAGCTGTGAATTATATGCTATTAAAAAGGCACTAGAATACGCTCTGGAAACTGCACATGGTGACTCTTACATAATCATCAGTGACTCCCTATCAGCCTTAAATGCAATACAAGACACGTTCTCTACCAATAGTATTGTAAACGAAATACATAATCTTGTTACCTTCCTTTATAACTTAGAAAAGTCACTCAATCTCATAAAAACATACCCGGTAATGTAAGAGCTGATACTGCAGCAAAACAAGCTACAGAACTACCGACACAAGATACTGATATCAAAATACCTCTCCAAGATGCAGTCACGCATTTTAGGAAGAAAATACACAAAGAATGGCTGACCAGCTGGATGAACAATTCTGCAAGTAAACTTCATGATGTACGTGGAACTTCAACTCAAGAATATCCAATAAGACAGCTACAGCGGCGAAACCAAGTTGCAATATCACGACTACGACTTGGGCATACCAAACTGACACACTCTTACTTGCTAAATAGAAGCTCTCCACCAATTTGTGAAACATGTAAAACAGCATTAACAGTAGTACATATTATGCTAACATGTCCAAAATTTCAAAATCAACGTAGTCAGGTTGGTATGCCCAGAAATATTTCTGCAGCACTCAATGATGCAACTTTCATCCAGAATGTAATTACTTTTCTTAAATTAATTAATATATTTCAATACATTTAACCAAATTGTAATCTGTATGTATGTATACATAATATGTAAGTATTGTACTGTAATCCAATAATGTAAACAACTGTACATGAAATGTCGTGATAAACCCTAGGAAGGTTAAAACGACCCTAAATAAAGTTTTTTTAAAGAAAAAATACGAAAGCCAACGAAGCAAGAGCGGCCGAAGATATCAGGATACTTTCATATTTCGCTGCCAAAAGTGCAATTGGCAACAAGTACAACTGTACTGAGAGACTAAGCAGTGAAGGGTGACTGATAGGGTTTCTTGCACTCGGATCGTCATTAGAGCACACCCTTCTAGATGGCCAGGTAGCTCAAAATGTCATTTTTTAACTTAAACCTCACGTACTGTATAAATGTGGAATCTTATGGAAAAAAGTACATATGCACATTGTGACCCAAGAAAGGGCACCTCATCCTCTTCCAAGTGGTTACCAAGAGTAACTCTGTGGATTTGATCACGTTGTAAGGCTAGGGAACATACCAATAAAGCAGATTAAATAGAGAGAGGTAGAAAAATGGATAAAATGAGGGAAGGGGTTAGAGTGAAATATTGGGAGAGTGAGTGAAAAGAGAAAGAGAGGTATAAACATTGAGAGAGAGAGAGAGAGAGGAATAGAGGGGAGGACAGATGGATGGGAGTCGGAAAACATAGTACCAAAGAGAATAAGATAGGGGAGAGTCTTTGCATTTAACACAATAACGCGAGTAGGTTCTGCTAAAATTCTAAAATGCAACTTATTATAAGACAACTATATATACAAGAGATAAAATATGACAATGCTGTTTGATTAGGGCGCGTGCATTGTAGCAAGTTGACTATGACGCAGTAATCTGTATCACAAATTATGTAAATGTCAGAGTGATTGTAGTGTGAATATGCATTGTTGTGTGACATTGATTTGAGATATTTGTTGATTGTAAGCATTGTCGAGAAGTGGGTTTATACGGCCTTACTGAAACTGACAATAATAGCGTGCAATAATGTAGCGAGGGGGTGAGCTGTTTATCATTATTAGAAACGAGCAAATGACGTCAGAGTGGCGCGTTTTTTTTAGAATTTGCTGGAACATTTTTCCCCAGAGCATATGTTTTCGTAATTTTCATTGGATATAAATATAGACGCTAATGTTGCCGCGTTTTATTAACCAATAGCAGCTCGGTTATAATCTTTAGGCATATTGGGGCGAGGAAGTATAAATTCAGTGTCAGGGTTAAGTTTCATGTAGTTCAACGGAGGCATTCATGGAGTATGCATCGCACACAGTTCAAGGTTACGCGTCTCAAAGTTATGAAAAATCTCTCGTGTCGTAAAGTTAATTACACAAAAAGTTGAAGTACGCGAATTAATAATGTGCAGTAAAGAAGTTATTATAACAGTTTCAGTTTGGCGAGTGTCAAGATTAATAGGTGAAAGTGATTAATGTGTTACGACAATAAAAGTGTAAAACAAATTCTTTCATCAGTGTTATCTTTGGATAAAAAACTCCTTTCCGTTTACACACCTGTATAAGATAAGTGCTTGACCGAGAAATCATAGCTAGCCGGAGGACAGTGAACCCAAAATTAAATACAATAACCGGCGCTCAGTAAAAGATAACACGAAGTGACCGCGACAAATTGTCTTTTATACGTGCGGCAGATAAAAATGAAACATCTTCCAACTACCAACATTAATACCCACACAACTATTAGTGATTTTTGGGATATGCAGAGAACAATTTATGATTTGATTTTGCTAATCAAGTACTCATACGTTTCTCAGTTTGCCAAAAGTAGCTAACAAGACATTTAATCGGGCTGTGTGTCAAACATTTTGGCCGTCTAGCTGGAAAACAAGAACATTGATCCTGCTGAGTGTACGCAGTCTGTATTATTTATTATTACATGTATGGTTACAGCACCCGCTGCTCTGTGCTGCTTCACGGCATCACTATTTATTTCCTTCATTGTTAAGCGAAACGTTTCAGTTTATGGCCATGACCTGCGATTTAACTCTTCATTGCTTATAAATAATATAGAATTTGCTGGTGCAGAAACAGGGTTAATTTTTAATATTGCTCTATTATGTAAGCAGTTAATTAGTTTGCTGCACTGCTGTTGGAATATAATTACTGCAAAATAAACTCTGCAAAATTTTGTATATACAAAAGCAAATAGTGTGTGACCATTTCGGTGGGCCACCACTGCGCGTGAAAAGCTAATTCATATACCAGATGAGAGCGACGGTACATTGTGGCTTATACGAGGTGATACAATACACTCAGATTTTACCGCCAGTAAATTTCAATAAATAATATAATGGCTAACCGGCTTAGTTTGCCTAGAGAGGCAGGGAAGCAATGTAGTGAATGCTTATGAAGTGACATTAATAAAAATTCTACATATATACTGCGTAGTCAAGTTCTTTAGGTATTTTATTAATCCTAAATAAATTAGTAATAGAATCAATGCTTCACTATTGTTTTAGATGTTTATTTTTATATTCTCCAAGGGTATGAATCGCATAAGGTTACTTACAACATATTATTATTATTATTATTATTATTATTGTTATTAATTTAAAAGAAAAAATACCAGTTGCATATTAACTACGGATATGTAAGGGGTATTTGAAGTAAAGCTTGCTTTAAAATACTAACCACAACTTATGCATATTTTGGCAATACACAGTAAAACAGTCTTACCCGATCATTATATTATATAATATTTAACCAAAATAAATGTCCTTATTAAACAGTAATGTTGGAAGGAAGCCTCCATTAACATTTTTCAAAACATAATTTGGCAACAACAATTTTAAAATGTTAGATAGTATGTAAGTTAGTGGTTGGATAATAATTCCATACCCCGATGTTCAGATTCATAATAGAAGACTATGATACAAGGACAAGAGTAGTTTTTTTTATTGCGCGCGACTATTTGCAAAACGAAGGCCTACGGCCTATGTTTCGCAATCCTAAGAGCAAATAAAACACTTTTAACACGTGAGTCATATAATCTTAGCGCTCGAATTTGTAAAATATCATTAATATATTAATCCCTGAAACTAGCAGATACGACGTTTAGTACGCGTTCTTGAAACAAGAGAAATGACGATAAAAAGTGAGATGTCAAATGTTTTATGATTCGTTAGCAATAATTTTCAGTGAAATTATTTTCACCATGTTTTGCCTTACACCAGGCAATGAAGCTATTAAGTACTATGTCATATTGCTTTCCTGATTTTTTGGATAAGTACTTACAGTGTTAGTTTTTCTACTACTTCTGTAATTTTACTTCTGTTTCAGTTTCTTCCATTTAATATTTATGTATGTGAGATAAAAAATAGCGTTTTATATCAAATAAAGCTGCCACTATAACGTATAAGTTAACTCTACAACGTATTGTGAGAAATTGAAGTATGACGATTGGTATTGTGAACAGACAATGCGAGCGCCATGAGAAATTAATCAGTAAAAGACTTAATGAAACGTAAAACTTAATCAAACCAAGTTGAGTTATTAAACATTTGCAAAAACAAAGAGTAGTTGCCGTATTATTTCACTTGAAACCTAAGTTGGCCGCACTAGCGCGATACACTAAAGCTTTTAGCTCGTGTGCTCTTCTACTTTTAGGCCATGTTATATAAAAATTGCTTTAAGAGCTATTGTACATTTCCCTTTAAGGCAAATGATTATCCCGATAAAGCATCTTACGAATTTAAATTGTGTATTTGAGAGTACGGAGCTGTTATGTTTAACTGACTGTTATGTTTAACTGACTGTTATGTTTACTTGTGTACCTTCTCTCCCTTTTCGTGATTTGAGCTCACAGTTGAGATAACGTTTATCATACAGCAGCGAGTACCTATAAACCATTCGCTTGCTGTTTAAGTGATTTCCAACTACATTTTCTTCATTTTACAGACCAATGTTTAGGGAAAGCTGGAGTGTATCCGAACACTGGACCAATATCTGACAAGATATTTTGGCTTATTGGTGTAATAACAGTGGCGCTGTTGTTTCTGCTGCTACCTAGCAGCTTCCCTTATGGAAGAGAAGCTTCTAGAATAACTCAACCTCCAGTCACTAGAGAGGGGCGGCGGGGAATTGTGAGAAGCTTGAATACGCTTTCTGCTCTTTATTCTGCAAACATTTAGTGGCCTTCAAGTTCAAGCTAAGACTAAACCTGGGTAACTTTACTGTCTAAAATACTGCTGCCGCTAAAAGTAGCGGTCATTCAACAATGTCCAACAGCTGTGATGCATCTTTTCATTAATTGTGGCGAGAGTTAATAATCTGAAAACATAATGGCGACAGTCGGGGAAAATGCGAAAGATTTATCAGCATTGCCCTTTGTGCCTGGTTTTGTAAAACACATAATTTGTTTGTAATTTTGAAACAATGCATTTTAATTCCTTTATGCATTCTGCAATAATTAAAAACATTGTTTTATCGTTGATTTAAATACAAGGAAGCCGAAGCAGCATTCAGAAGATTTGATGGCAACTCCCATAAAAACAAAGTTTCAGGAAGAGGAACGGTAAAGGCAGGAAATTTGGTTCTCAAAAGAACAAAAAGGTAAAAGTAGTAGAGACTGGAACAGTAACTTTAAGCCACCTTTCAGGATCGTATAAGTTTCGAAACTTCAGAGGAGGAATATGTTTGTGATATTCGTAACGATTTTGAGATGGATGCTATTTGAAATACTATTCTGAAGGTTTCTGTTGTATTTGTAGGGAATTTGGAAGAGGCAAAGAATTGCGATACAAGTTTTCAAATAATTGAAAAAATGTAACTTAAAGGACTGCAGTTCCGGAAAAGACAGCTGAGGACACACGTGTGATCTGTACACGATTAGTAAATACATAGTTGGATTTTAATAATTTATTATGTGCATATAATTACTAACATGTTTTAATTGCTTTCATAAATAACATTCTTCCTATTTATACCATTTATAAATAACTTTATCAAGAGGTAATGTCAAATAATACCCTCATACTTGGGGTAATAACAAACATTTTTAAAAGTCATGTTTTAAATTACCAATGTATTTTTGAAATACTATTCTGTGGATAACACAGAAAAAATAATATAGTTTCGTATACCTTGTTAGTATTTTCTACAGAGTCTAAAATTTATATGATTGATCACAAAACCTAACGTGTTCGGGTTTACCCCGTCTCTCCTACTGGAGATTTTTGCGTGTTTCCCTATTTTACAGATTCAAATTACTGAACCTCACGTTTGAACTACCCTATAGAGCAGGGTTGCAACTGTGAAGTTTAATTCATCCCCTTTTCTTGTTATTCGTTTTGCCTACGTTCAAGGAGCTTCTATGGTATTAGCACTGTGTCGCCGTAACGTCCGACTACCCCAACACCCGAAGTTGTAGGAAAAAAGTAGAATGACACCAAACGTCACCAAATGGCATACTGCTGTGAAGTAATACTCATGAACATTACGGAAAACGCTTTTTCCTGAAGACAACCGATAGGAGCGGTCACCAACTGCCTGCAAATGGCGCATCCGCAACTGCAACAAAACCAAAGATTCGAAATATTTAGGTTACATTGCCTGAGAATTAATGTATTGCGGGTTTGCATGGTTGGAAATGCATACAGTATTTCCCAACCCCAAGGTGGTTTGCAATCTTCCGTGCAGCCCACCTCCATGGTGTGGGGGTAGCGGTCCCGAGTTCGAATCTCGATTAGGGTGTTGCGGGAAAGGTTTTTGCGTGATTTTTCCTTATACTGGAAAGAAGAGCATGAGGCAATTCTAAAACCTACGGACTCAGATACATTTGAGTATCATTTCACCCATTTCATTCATCGTGCGATGAGACCTACCTGGTTAAAGCACATTAAACTCACAAAACAAAACGAAAGATAAATATTGCTTACCTTAAAAATATTGGACTTTGGACAGTTTTCGCTGGCAGTTCACTTTTCTTTGCCCGTACCAATGTAATGAATCATGCGAGAAGCAGCCTCTTCTTCCTTCCGCATCACTTCCACTAACTGTCGAACACACGACTCAATTCCCTCTTCCGGTCTCTCGCTAACTGTGGAACACAGGACTTCGCTTCTCTCACACACTGAGCAGCACTCGCAATACGTCACAGTCACCAACTTGCTAACTGCCGCAAGCACGTTACTAATATATAGTCGTAGCGGCTTCGAGGGAGTTCACGTAAGACGGGGAAGAAATCTTTAGAAATATCTCGTTATTTCTAAATACAGCTTATAGGATATATTCGGGTGAGAGCGCCACATTCCAACCAATCTGTCCGCCGAAGCTGAAGGACATCTCCTTCCCCGCGACAAGCTCGGCTCACAGTACTGCGTCACAATGTATCTCATAGGTTTGGTACCACATTAAGAGTTTTCTGGGATATATAAACCAGATGAGAAAGTTGCGAGCCTCTTCCCATGGAAGTTCAACGTTAGAGTATACTCCCGGAAGTCCGAAAACAGTTCGTTTCTCGCCAATGGTACTCAGGTTTTGAAATTTATTCAGTTCAGCTTTAGTCTTGTCACGGATAGTTTTAAATAGCTATTTTTAAAAGATTTCTATAAATTCTTCCGAAACTCTTGTAATAAATCGTCCTCTTCTAAGTTAAAATCCAATAGGAATATTTCAATGTTCTTTCCAGAGATGGCACTTCACTCACTGGTAGCAATGGTAGCTTCATTAGTATCCTACAAAAACACAAAAAAAAATCCTTTGGTGCACCGTATCTATACTTCGATAGGTAAATACCGTGTAACATTTTATATTCTTCTAAGAAGAAAATTTTGTTGGCAAAGTACTTTAAGGGTTTTGAAAACTTCTAAGAACGTTATTCATGGAGAGCATATTTTTAAGCATCCGGCACAAACGACGCTTGTTTGGTAACTATAATTCTTATTCTGTATATTCCGGAACTGAAATTTATTGTAATAAATATTAGTTTTACTAACACACTAAGCATATTTGAAACAGGCTACAGGAGGTACCCATGTTACTGACCATTCAACATCTATGCCGCATTCACAGCATGAGCGTTACAACAGTTAAGTTAAACAAGGCTCCTTTCTCCCTTTGTTTGCAAGGTTTAAACATTGTAGAGTAGGTTAAAACAAATGCTCATCGTTGGATGTAACTGCACATGTTACTAACTGGAAGTGACCTTTTATTTAGATTTTAACAATTTGTTATTTTTTTCTGTGACCCCTTCAGCACCAAACAAAACAAGAAAGGTGGTGATATATACTTATGTGATTGCGTACTGTTTCAACTAGCAGAGATTTTGGTGCATTTATTGGCATGACTTTGTGAATATAAATAAGACTTAATTTTTGTGTAATTTCACTAACCAAGTCAAAATAAAAATCAATTAGGACAACAGTTTCCTCTAACTAAAGACATTTTTGTCAAAGTACATAAGACCGTTTTGTAGGATCACGACAAACGCTGGGGCACGATTTCCTATATAGATGTAATGTTCACCTCCCAATCCCACTACATTGGCTAAAGTGTATGATTGTTTCAGCAACTGGAAATGGAAGGCTCAGAATGTAAAGAATTTCATTTAATTTCTGCTCTGAGTTGGAAGGAGAAGAATTATATTTTTCGAATCTTCATATTGTTCCTGATAATCACTCGAATAATGTCAAATCTCTAACCTCAGAGCTTCAATAACATCGCCAATTGTTGAAAACTTATTCTGTAGTATCTGTGGACAGCAAACCGCAAGGAAAATACAATCGACGGGGGAAAACCACTAAAGATTTTAACAAGAAGCTACGTCTGAAATTATCTGTTTTATTTTAACATCTCCCTGAGACCCTGAAAGCTAACCTCGATGCATACGCTTCGAATACTCTTGCTGTTCTTAGTCGAAACGTTCTCAGGCAAGGGGGGATGCAATTTTTCATTTTGACAAAATGTTCTTACTCCATAAGGAACATTTAATGCAGTAAGAGTTTGAAATACTAGCTTATAAATATCTGTCACCATTACACTAAATTTCGTTAATAATATACAAGATTGAGTGAAGTGTATCCTTGGTAGATGTGCCTACAACACTGGTCCATTTTGTTGAATATGATTTGCACCAGAAGTATGGAAGTTTAAAGTTAATTCTCCAATGCAGATATCACTTTACCTGATATACCGTCAGGTAATACCACATTTCAGCCTTGCTGCTACTCTTCACATAACGACAAAGCTGCTCAGCGTGTTGGGAGCAGATGAACGCTCTACACTAACAGGTGGCACTCGACCACTTTAAGGAATGTCTACGAGTATGGACCATGGGAGAACATGAGAAGGATGCCGAGTATTTTAAGTCACTGGTGAAGTTATGGACAAATTGAACATAAAATTTATCAGCAACCATAGAGGAATCAAAATATGGTTTATTTTGAAGCAGAAACAAACAACAGGAATAAGATGTTTTAGACTTAATTCTTAACATCACACATTATATTCTGGTAAATCCTAAAATATACTTGGGTCATTCAATAATTAGAGGTATCATTTGAATTAAGAAGAAAGAAAACATTTTTGGAATAGTCACATTATTGGTGTGCTCAGAAGTAATCTCATCCGTCATGAATAGCCCGCCTCCACACTTCAGCGAGGAGACGGATGCCATCCACAACGTCTTATACTGATCTTCGAACAGACTGCTCCAGTGTTGCTATAATGACTGTGTGATTCTAAAGCGAACTCCTTTAAGTGGTAATTTCATCGCTGTGAAAAGGTCAAATGACATGGGCTCATATCTGGGGAATATGGAGGATGCTTCAGAATTTACCAATTCCATCTATGAAATAAATTAACCACAGAACAGCTATGTGAGAGTGAGCACCATCATGTAGCACAATAGGATGAGAATTCAGGAGATCTGGACGTTTACAACACACAGTTGGCCGTATATGATGTTCCAGAAAGTAATGTAAAATGCACCATTCACAGATTTTCCTGCAGGAAGTGAATGAGGTACAAGGACGCCGTTAAAGTCGTAAGCAACTGTGAACAAAACTTTAAGTGGATCCCGTTCTTGCTGCTACTTTTTTGGCAGGGAGGAATCATTGTGCCGCCACTCAATTGACTGTCTCTTCAACTTTGGTTGGTAGCATCGAACTCAGATTTCATCTAAAGTTATTATACGTCGAAGGACTCCAGTCTATAGAGTTATAAGTGAAATCTCGCTGTTTCCATTCTTTGCCACATGTTTTTCTTTTCAAGGTTTTGTGGCACCCATCGAGCGCAGATTTTCCTCATCTTTAACTTCTTTGGTATGCGAAGAATCGTAACAGGAGCAATTCCAGCTTCTCTTGCTAGCTTAATACGCAATCGTACCAGCAGCAATTCCATGTTCCTTGTTAGTTCAATACAAGTCCAAGAACGGTGTTCTTCCAGCAATGCTCTAACAGTGTTCACATGCACTCATCACTTGCTGATGGTGGTCTTCCAGCTCCACGATTTTGATGATTATCTCTACGAAATGCATGCGGCCATCTAGTCACAGTACGTTATAGTAAAGTCTCTTTACCAGAGCTTCCGGAATACTGCATAACATTGTCGAGCCTTCTTGCCTCTTGCAATCTGAATATTAATGAAGTATATTTGTTCGTATTTACTAACATTTTAGAGCACTACAGATAACAGCCGACAAATTAAACTCACTGCAAATATGTTATATATACGATTAGTGTCTTCAAACTCACAGATAACACACACCAGATGCTCTTATTTCTCAATGTTATCAGCCTGCATCATTTACCGCTGACAGCGCCACATACAAACATTGTTCCCACTAACTACTCAATGGTCCATGTATATTAGGAGGAAACTTAGTCATGGGACTAACAAGCTTAATCCGTTGACACCATATTTTCTCACATTACCTCATCTTTGGAATTTAATCATTATTAATCACCTACAGTTCTACACAATATGGTTTCAAAACAACAAATTTTAAGTTCATTAGCCTTAGTGGATATATTTAGCTATATTTTACATGCATTAAAGGACAAATGCTATGTTTTACTTATTCTTTGCAACATCAGCGAGACGTTCGACTGCGTTGTACCAGAGGTTTACAATCATATGTATCTGGAATAAAGCTAAAGGTGTCTTTGAATAACACTAGTTCACAACATATTCATTATAAACCATGGCATATACAAGGCTCAATATTGGCTCTCTTGTTTATTGTAATGATTAATGAGCTTGTCGTGGTTTACCAGACGCAGCAGATGATATGGCCTTAAGGACCAAAAATAAAAATCCTACTTATTTAAGCAATTTAATTGATGTTAATTATAGTTTGGCTAAACCCTGGTTTCTTGTCAATGGTTTTCTGACGAATCAGTATAAAAGACAGATTATGTATTTTGTATTGAATGATATAACAAATGAAATGTAAATATTTTGGACTTTGAACGTATTCTAAACGTTTCTAGAACGCCATATTGATAAAATGTGCAGTATCACTTAGCCTTTTAGAAAACTTAAATGTTACATTCCTCTTGATTGCCTTAGAAATATTTGCTTTTCATGATGTCAGAGTCATATTGACGGTATCTGAATGTCAAAAGGCTGAACACTCTAAGCCTTTGCTTATTAAAATAAAAACACTTACTGTCTATGAGTTCTTCCAATATTATTTAAGGTCTGGCATTCATAATATTAACACCGGAAACATGCACACATTGAATGTTCCTAATTATTGGCGTACGTAGAAAAGATACTTGGTTTGTTAATCCACCCTTTTGAAGTATTTTAATAAGAAGAACATAATAATCACTGAAAATAGCTTTTGGAACCACTTTGAAACCAAAATAGCCTCCATATATAGACTTTAAACTTCCGCATTAAACCTGCATGTAAGCAGAATCACACCTCAATAATTTGTAGCTTATCTCAACTATTACATTTAAATTATTGGATACAACTAACAACCACAGCCTTAGAGTTTTACGAATCAGCCCCCATTACTAGCACGCGAATTGAATCACAAGAATGACCAATAGCTATCAGAAGAACACAACTGAGTCTATCGCAACCAAAGTAGTGGTCAATTCAGACACCCGAATATATAAATACTTTTTACTAAAGCCCTACAACCCACAAAAGATCGTCATTAACACGGTACTTTTCGTGTTAGAATTGCTCAGTATGTAAGGTAAGAAGGACTAGAATTGCAGCAATGATTCATAAAAATTACAATTCATATGTTGCACCTGGTAGGACAGATATTCCTGTTTTGAGTATGTAAGTGAACACGACTGAAAACACAACTGATTCCAAGTTCAGTGATCATATTTCAAGAAACGTATAGTAAACTATACTAAACACAAAAATATGTTTACAAACAAGAGTTCTACTATTGAAAATCATAAATCAGCTGCAATAAAATTCAACATCTTGATTTTACATTGCCCTAGACTACTAGATGTGTCTACGTATTCATGTGTGAAAGAACATACGAGGTGTGTCTGTACCACACCACACCATTTCGTTCTACAGCCATCGCAAAGCTAGTGTCGCAGTTTCACGCATGCGCACTAGCCTCTCTGGTTCATTGTTTATCCACTGACGCCATTACAGCCTGATCGTGTTGTGTTTATAGTTGTATGGGATCGAAACGTTGAACACAATTGCTAATCCCGACGACTGCGAAGTGCGTTCCGTAATGCGGTTTTTGAATGCAAGGAATGTTAAGCCAGCTGAAATTCATCGTCAACTGGTAGAGATTTACGGTGAACATGTAATGACAGATGGAATGGTGAGAAAGTGGATTAGGCAGTTCAATGATGGACTATCCAATGTTCATGAAGAAACACGGAGTGGGTGGCCTTCTGTTGTCGCTGATGGTTTGCTTGAACAAGTGAATGAGGCAATTCGTGAAAACAGACGGTTCACAATAAGAATGCTTTGTGATATGTTCAATAAATTTCAAAAACTGTTTTGCACGAGATTGTCACTAAGCACTTAAATTATCGGAAACTGTTCCCGTTGGATTCCGAAGATGCTTACGGATGGCCACGAGATGAAGTAACTTGACAGTGCTTTGACATTTCTTACCCGATACAGTGATGAGGGAGATGAATTGTTAAACAGGAGAGTGACCGGTATTGCAAGTTGGGTTTGCTATGTCACTCCAGAATCAAAACAACAGTCGATGGAGTGGAGGCACACAGGATCTCCAAAATAACAAAAATTCAAAACAACGTTGTCATGTGCACTATGTTCTGGTAAAATGAGGCATTCTGTGTATTGAGTTTCTTCCCAGAGATGCAACCATCAATGCGATACGATACTGTGAAACATTGAGAACATTGTGCAATTCAAAACAAAAAGCGTGGAATGCTCAGTCAAGGCATTGTGTTGCTTCATGACAACCACGTCTCATTCTGCTGGCGTCACAAAATTTTATTGAACAATTCGGTTGGGAGCAGTTCAATCACCCGTCGTGCAGCCCCAATCTCCCGCCTTCTGACTACCTCCTGTTCTTGAACATGAAGCGTGAGTTCGGAGGAAGGCGCTTTGATAGCGATGACGACACAAAACACGGTGTTCAGCAGTGGTTGTCTTCACTGGAGGCATCTTTAGGTGAAGAGGGCATACAAAAGTTGATTCCCCGCTATGACAAATGCCTGAACAATGGTGGCAACTACGTCGAAAAATAGGTAAAGGAATGCTCATGTACAAATAAATGTTGTAAAAATATTTTATGCCTTTTTTCCAATCCAGTGCTTACTTTACGGACACGCCTTGTAGATGCAAATCCATTGTAATTTTACAGACTCTATGAGGGCAATAGGTTCCTTAAGAGACCTATTCACGCAACGGCATCGTCCAGGAAATACGACAGCTGACCTACCTCGTTAAGAGCAGAGATACATTATAATATCATGGATACTTTTTCATGTAGGTACTAAAGGCAACAAAGAAGCAGACTACGCAGTGCGATATTTCACCATATATTTGAAAAATTACCCTAACATATGCACCATCTACCAGGATGGCATTATTTATGTGAAAAATAATATTAAACTTAACTGGACTAATAAATGTCTTGGTAATTTCAAAACCAAATTTCATGGCAGTAACTACTAATTTTTTTATTCACCCACTATGTAAATAAGTTTAAAACGCTGTGATCAAATAAAAATAACAATACTGCGCCTTTTATACCACATTCTGCCATTTTACGCATGGAAGCACCATTAGATATCAGGATTGTCAACAAATCTTAACTATCAAGCAAATTTTCAGAGAAAGCCCGGCATATGAGGAACATAGTCTATACTAATACTTGCGAAGGAGGTCTTGACTAAGGTCAAGAATGTTATGGAGAAGAAGATAGCTGTTATTCCACGGAATAAGCATACTAAGACAAATTCCGCAGACATATATATATACAGGATGAATCACCTAAAACTGCACCGCAAACATTTCGAAATGGAAAGTGCTATTGACGTGCAGTGTTCACAGCATTGATTGATAGTCAGGGTTCGTACATTTAGCCTATAAACAGAGTTTAAAAATACTCAGAAAGTATTTTTTGAGCAAACATACAATTTTTAATGGAAAAATCCCTAGTTACATCAACAGAATAAAGTTAGGGTAAATTAGAATGTCAATGCTCTTTGTTGCAGGATTCTACTGCAAGTGGTTTACGAGAAATCGTATTTTGAAAAGTTTTCACCCCGACAATTGTTTGTCCCATTCAACTTTCGTAGTTGCTAGGTACGATGTTGTTATGTTAATTTGCATTGTGTTTTCTGTTCATTGATTGCATTGCGACGTTAGGTCAGTTAGTTTGTGACAGTTCAAGCAGTAAGTCGTGAGTGAAAGATGGGGTTTACTAATGCAGAAAAAGCCGACATGCTCATGGTGTGTGGAGAGTGTAGGAAGAATGCAGTTCATTCCTGTAAGGTGTATGCGAAAACGTATCCCAATTGACGTCAACCATCTTGGCAATTATTTATCAACCTCTTGAACAATTACGTGAAAGTGGTACTGTAACACCTAGAAAACGTAACAGAAGCAAACAAGTGACTGGAAGAGAGACAGAAATTAATGTTTTGGCTGCCGTTGCAGTAGATTCGCAAGTTAGTTCCCGCGCAATCGTACGTGGAAGTGGCATAAGTCAGGCAAGTGCACTGTGCATTCTCCATCGACATCGGTTCCATCCCTATCGCATCTCTCTCCATCAAGAGCTGCATGGAAACGATTTTGACTATCGTGTTAAATTTTGTACATGGGCATTAAGACATGATACTCCAGATTCATCATGTATCTTGTTTAGTGCTGAGGCAACATTTACTAATCATGGCCAGGTAAACCGCAGAAACATGCACTGTTGGTCTGTTGACAATCCCCGTTGGCTTTGTCGGGTGGAACGACAGCGTCCATGGAGTTTAAATGTGTGGTGTGAGATAGTGAACCATCAGCTCATAGGCCCTTTGTTCATAGAAGGAACAATGAACTCTCAAGTATAGCAGCCTCCTGACAGACCATCTGCCACAGACTCCAGAAGACGTTCCTTTGCAGACTAGGAGGAACCTGTGGTACCAACATGATGGCTGTCCAGCCCGTAGTACACAAAGTACTACAGATTGTCTTAACGGATTGTTTCCAAATCGTTGGATTCGACGAAGAGGACGTGTACCTTGGCCGGCCCGTTCACCAAATCTGACCCCTTTAGACTTTTTTCGGTGGGGAAGGCTGAACGACACTGTCTACAAGGATGTACTAACTACACCAGACGATATGAAACGACGTATCACTGCTGCCTGCTCTGAAATTTCCGCTGCAATGCTAAAACGTGTGCAGCAGTCTTTCCATAGCAGACTGGAAGCGTGTATTGAAGCTGCCGGTGGTCATTTTGAACACAACCTTTGAAGGACTATGTTCTCTTTACTTGTAGGAATCCACAAAAGTATTGTAATTCCCTGTTGTTTTTCTTTATTTTGTGCTACCAATGTTGTACAAGTGTCGGTGCGTAAAAGTTTCAAAACAAGATTACGCGTAAACCACTTGCACTATAATCTTGCAACAAACGTCACTGACATTCTAATTTACCCTGCCTTTATTCTGTCGATCTAACTAGGCATTGTTCCATTTAAAAATTGTATCTTTGCTCATAAAATACACTTTCTCAGTATTATTAAAATGTACGAGACCCTGACTCCAATCAATGCTGTGAAAACTGCACATCAATAGCACTTTCCATTTCTGAAATGTTTACGCTGCAAGTTTTAGGTAATTCACCCTGTATATATATTGCATTTCATTCCGAGCAATATATATTTAGATAGTCACATCACATCGAAACAAAAGGAGAATCGAATACGTTTATAACGTTACAATAGTCTGCGATACTAGTGCCAAAATATTTTAATAACCCTAAATTAAGAACGTTTCGCTTTATTACGTTTGTAATTATGGTGTAAACAATTTCGTTAACAGGACATATAAATAAGTGTACAAAAAGGGAAATTTGCTAACATTAGAAATTAGCCATTGAAAAAATTATTTTTCTCGAAGATTGCAGACTGTTCTTTTTCAAATATGTTTACCTGTTGTCCTGGGAGTGTTGAATGTACATATTAAACAGCTTCATTTCTATTTCATTCTATGTGTTGAAGGTTTCTGTATTATGCAAAAACTATGTACCTTTTATGTTATTAAATAATTCGGGACCAAAGAGATGGTAACAAAGTTTCACATTCTAAATATCTAACCAGTAATTCGACGACCATTCCTATTGATGACTGTTTCACGCCAAAGGCTACTTATAGGCTATGTAACATTTTCAGATCTTGGAAGACTATCGGCAGGAGATTATGGAAGTCGGATATTCCACCGATTTTTCATTCGTTATTAGGAACTGTTGGGACTGTACGAAATTACAATTATAGGGAGTAAAGGGGAGGATTCGCTATGAAAATCTTATAGATCATTGTACATTAATTTCATAAAGAATAAGGGAGGTTAAATGTTAATTCGTTATTTCTGTTCAAAAACCCACCCGTGTCACATCGGACAGCCAGCTAGTAGTACAGTAAACTGGTTCATCTTCCAACAGTAGAGTGTAGGATGTGTTTATAGGAGGGGAACACCTCGAGCAGTGCGACCATTTATGAATTGAGGGATTGGGTGAAGGAGCCGTAGGAGGTTCCAGATCTGCAGGCAGACAGGTCCACAAAGACGCGCCGAAGTCCCTAACATTTCCAGTTTGAACATCCACGCACTAATGACGAGGAATCCCAAGACGGTGACGTAGCGACCCTAATAGGTGGAACAGCTCACTCCGGCGTTCACGGGAAGAAGTCTTTCCAACGTGCATGCATCCACGCCAGATGCCCGGCACCACCAGTACCGTGGGACCTGAAAGCACACCTGAAACGCGAAATGGTAGAATAAGAATCCGTGGCAGAATACATCACCCCATCATTCACTTTGGCGAACCAGGGGAAAACTACGAAACATCACAGGGTAGAGTGGGCGGTCACAGTGAATCGAACCCGGAACCTCCCGAACGCGACCACATTCCGCTCAGTTCTTCCAGCAATAGTCCGAAAATGATTGAAGCTATCCTTAAATTCCTTCACTCTACCGTTACCGTTCGCTATATATTTGTTTATATATACGCATTCTCTCCCTTTCATTTAACCGTATACGAAGCCTGCAGGAATCGTACTTTGTTTTGAGAAAATGATAACATTTTACGTGTTACAAATACCTAACAAAATTTTAAGCTCTTCCCTGTATACGTATAGGAACCACAAAATAAATCCATGTTTTTAAAACTGACAGAATGTTCCATCTTTATAATACGAGTATTATACATTATACATTTACCGGCGCTGGTACATGTTTTGCATCAGATCTTCTTTCACACGTAAAGTGTGATCACCATGATCATTTTAATCAATAACATCATAATTATATAACTTTATTTACCCCAGCTCCAGAGCTCAGCAATTTTTATTTTCTCTACCACGTACGCTGTCGTGCATAAAAAGTGGCCCATTCCCCTAGATAGACAGTACCTTTCTCTCCATAGGATTTGCTCCTTCAAGTAACGAACCTCTGATTCCACCCAGGTGGTATCAGTTTCCTATGTAACTGCCTGAAAAACAATCCAGACATACAAAATCTAACTAACGAACTCTGCTACTGTTAAATGAATGGACGGCTCGAATACCGCCTCTATGAACGAGTTTCGCTACGATTACTGCACAAGGAAACGCTAGACCAATATCATAATTCCATTCTAGAGAACGGGGTGAAGAACTGTTTGCATGTGTCGTTAAACTGAAAGGCAACTGCACCGTTTAAATACAGCTTTCATCAGCCACATGGAGACGAAGGTTAAATTGTTGCCATTACCAATAAGAAAACAGTCATTAAGAAAGCGATAGTGTAACATCAACATATTGGGTTAAGTTGTAATATTGCGCTTAGGCAGTTCGGTCATATTTTGGGTGACGTAAAGTACTCTGTCTATCCAGTGGCCAGAATTATACTACAAAAACAATGGTAGTCATGCTGGTAAGGATGGGGCTAGATTTTGTCTGTAGCAACATAAACAGCGTCATTCCATTATGCACGTCAGTATACCTAGTAGGTGTAGAAGGTAATGCATTCCGCCAAGAAATTCGGTACCGAGATCTCAACGGAAACGCATGTTTTGAGGCTCTCAATAAAAAAGCATTTTTAGAAAAATGTCTGTGAGTGTGATTGTGAACAGCGTAACCGACGAAACGACGGATAAATATCAAAATTGGTATTTGGATTTAGTACTTCCCAAAGATTTTAAGAAAATCCCTCTACCACAAACTACCGTTTTCATGGAACATTTTTCGAAATGTTTTATTTTCTAAAAGTTGACTAACAATGTTTATTAAAATACCAGGTATTAAAGATATTCACACAAAAATAAAATGTATATCTTGAATTATTTGGCAATAGCCCGTGAAGTCCATTTCATATGAAAGAAATTTTGTATTATCTTGTATAACTGGTAAACGAGCGACAGAAGAAAACGTACTCCACAAAGGATATAGTTCTCTCTAAAACACACAATTTATTTCAAATAACGTTTTTGTGGCATCAGCCATTTCCGAGATATCTGTTATTAATGGTTCGAATTGTTATATACTTTGTCATTATTTTCAAGTCCTTTGGACATTCAGTTGTTTCTCGCGACTGCACGCAAACTGCATGGAATTTTAAGGTCAGTACATAGCGTCCAGCTCCTAAACATTTGACTAACACTATTTCCTTTATATCTATAAGAAATGCTGATATTCCCGGAAAGTTTTATCTAGATTAAAATGAAAAAGACAGGAAAATAAAGTTTAGTAAGAATGATTTGCATACCTACTAATAAGCGCTAGAGGGTAGAGAAATTCATGTGAATGTTTTTAACTCCCTGGTTCTCTACGTTAGTTTTATTTCATTTTGTAATTTCATTCAATTCGATTTTCTGCTATATGTACCCGAGGTTCCCATTCTTGTCTTCTAAATAACAGCATCCTCTGAACTTAAGAATATCTATTCTGCTGTCTATATTCGATTTTAACGACACAATTAAATTTCACTGGACCATACTCCCAGACTGGGAGGCTTTTAAATATTTTTCTCAGGCCAAGGACGTTTCCTTCCCAAATTTCCTTTCCCAAATAGTAATTTCAGTGCCGTATATAGTAGGAGCTTCGACTTTATTGCACATTATTAAACCCTAACTTGAGTCCCAGGATAAAAATAGTTTAATGGCTTAATAATACTTAAACACAAATTATTTTGTGGAATATTTTATTTTTTTATACTTCTCTGTGGAGAATGTGACAAGAACTTCGGCCACAGATTCTTGTCAAAATATCTGAAGTTTTTCTTTGTATTTACTCCGATTAAGTTTTCCTGTAGGATTTTCTTTCAAGTTATTCAGTTTTATTTCTCCTTAAAGCAATGCGCTGTATTTATTTGTTCAAAGTGTAAATAAATAGGATTTCTAATATCTTTGTTAACGTTTATAAATGTTTTACCTATAACAGCTGCTACAGACTAAATAAAAAAGTCAAAGGTTAAAATATATGTTCTCGATAAGTATAAAGTAAAGCTAAAGCTCCGTCTTAAAATATGTTCTTCCGGACTGTCTGAGTGACCCACTTATAGGTCAGCGATTTGTTCACGTCCCAGGGAAAATGATGATCGAACCTCTGTCGCAAAAGCTAAAAGCCGAGATGATATGGGGTCACTGGCAGAATATACCATCTTGAGGAAAGGAAAATACAGGCACGTAAGTTTAAATTGATATAATTGCTAAATTTGCGGGAGCCAGGAAAAGCAAACTTGCTGAACTTGGGAGTTCTTGAGAAGTGCAAGAATATGTTAGCTAGCTCGCGGCTGTAAATTATGGTTATCTTGTTGGAAAACCACTTGCAGCAGCAGATGTTGGAGAAACGGGAAGGAGAAGACCGTTGTATATTTCAGAAACATTTTCAAACACACAAACTTGTGACCGTACGGCCATTTCTTTAAACATGGGTCCAGGTAGATATCTCTCATGTGAAACCACAGGGTGTTAAATGCTGCAGTATAAGATTAATCCTATTTTTGATTCTACGTTTTATCAAATTATACATTCTAAATTGTGGAAAATGCTGACAAAATATAGTTACTATAATTTAATATAATCAGTAATGAATTCATATAGAGGAATGAATTAATCCTGGGGTAAAATATGTAGAAATTAATAAGTGTTTGAGCAATCCCATTAGTAAATAGTAGATTAGGTTGAATGGATATTTTGTGGTGACTGGAATAAAAATGAACTATATTTTATTTACAGACAACCAAATCAACGTGGCACCTTTAGAAAGCCAATTACTAAATCCTACTTATATGGAATGTATCTAAGGATTATAATTTAATTTTAATTTAATATTGGGAACAAGCATAGAAGAATTGTAATTGTACCAGGCATTTCAGAAACATTTACTCATTTCAATTACTCAGAATATACACTGTAGCATGTATGCAATACATAGGCTTAGAAAAACAGCTGGCGAAGTCCCAACGTATTTGCAGTACAATTAGAAAAAATTTAAAGATACAACTACAAAGGAAACTCAAAATTGTATAGAAGGGTAGGTTCCTATATTTTATATGAATAGGAGATATGGTTATTAACCAAACATAATAACAGGGAAAACTGAAATTCTGAAATGCTTTCCGAGATATGTTGCTGGATATGCCAAGAAATGAAGATATAAGAAACTATACAATCAATATGTAAGAAAATGTGGGACGAAGTAAAATCAACTGGTATCAGCACATTTAAAGCATGGATGAAAACCTTATCTTCAAAAAGCGTGCTATACTGAACGTACGACCTTTTACATACTACAGTCATTTTTGGCAACTTTCATCATTCAGTCTCTTTTAATTGTATTCTCTTTTTGAACTCTATTACACTGAAGTCTCACATTCATTTTTATTACAGTGCTGATTATTTGTTCCTGTTTCGCAGAGAAACATGCATTTTTTCATGGAACACATGCCTTATTTATAAATCATCATTCCAAGAGTGAATCATAACGTCGATACAAAGCCAGTTTAAGAGAGGATATAAAGCCCTTGTTAACACCAAAGTTCACTTGAAAAGGATCCATCTACCTAAACGTATGTACGTTTAGAAAATTCAAAGAGATTTAATACTCTCTCACCAATAAACAAGTGCAGCAAATATTCTTTTCCCCCATCATTGCGGCTATAACATGATTCGCTTATTGCTAGATACAGAATGGCTTTAAGGCACACCACACGTTAAAATTTTATTACCGACATTAATATTCCAAATCTATTACTGCGATGGAGCCATTATCGCTCTTTTATGTCGGGGTAAAATTTAATAGTTCACTGCTATAACCCTGTATTTTATGGAATGCGTTTAGAAATAATAAACACCCCCAGCATTGGGCTGGTATAAGCCTTGTGCGAAACGCCCCGTTTAACTGCATTGTTAATAGAAATAAATGGGTGCGTTTTCGTATTGAAAAATATATGTGTAAAATGCCCTTAAGTTTTATATTAAATAAAAAATGTAGCAATTACAATAATCTTCCTGAATTGACAATGAAGAAATTTAATGCCTTTTGCAGTATCGTAACGGCTTTTATTTCAAAACCCAGAAATTTTATACTCTTGGCTTAATGTTATAACTATAAGAATAAACCACGGAAAATAATGCAAATGTGATGTATAGAGTCAATAAAAGTGTTTTAAAGAGGAACAATTTTCATGAGTTTCAATGTGAAGCATAAAAACTGAATGGCTGATTACAAAACCACTAAGTCAATTTGCGATAAAACATCCTCATGCCTAAATGTTTCTGACAGATCACAAAAACAAACAAAGTTATAATATTCTTTAAAATAATAAATAATTAAACGTTGTCTAAGTATGAATGTGCGTCTTCTTGTCAGCGAGATCGAAAACTTGGCCCATCGAGAAATGCTAGAACAAGCAACCAGTAGTGAAGCATATTTTTATTAATAATTCATAGGCCAAATGCTTCATATAACTCTATTTAAAGCCACAGTAAGGAGTGTTAATCATAGAGTTTGTAATAACCATACGTTTATTTTCGTAATGAAAGTACTTCTTAGTCTATGTGTGGACTGTGAAAGAACTAGACCTTTGTCCCATATTTCTCTCCAAGTTCTGTACTTCTGGATAAAATACAGAAGTGGTGTACATAATATTAATTTTCCGGTGTCTATTGGATTTACCAATCAATTTAAATTAATTTCAAATATTGCTTTCTCACGTCTTATAGTGTTGATTTTGTATGTCATATTTTAAAAGTTTACTCAAGAAATTTAAAGTTCCTTAGTAAAAGCTACATCTGATTACAGCACTTTATATGCACTAGATATGATCTCGTTCTTAATTCTCTTCTACTAACTAATGTGACATTTCAATCACGATTGAAAAACGTGAATCACGATACTGGAGTTTTACGACTCATGAATGGGAAACGAAAGAACAAAAGAGGGTTTTGTAATGTGATTGAATTCTTCTGAACCAATATAATTCAATAGTGAAGAGCAGATATTGTGGAACACAGACTATAGTTTAAATCCTTTTTTATAAACATTTATGGAACTTATTCAAACAGGAATTCACATGCCATTATGGTAAGACTTAGAAAGTAATTTTTGTTACATTTTGGCTTCTGGAATCAGAAATCATATAACATGACATGATCCGTTTTATAGTTCCAACATTATTCAAGCTCAGTACTTAGTTATCAGTGCGAAAGTAAATAGAATACCAAGGGTAGAGATTGTAGTTGCCAGAGACCGATTACTTTTACATTGTGATCTAGTTGCATGATTCAATGTCAGACAAAGTATGAGTGATAATTCTTTATTTTTGGTAGATAGAGGATCAGTGACTTTGACCAGTTCGATTATCTGGTTGCATTTAAGCCGGGATCTGTGTTTTTCACGAGTTCTATTAGATTATTCTCGAAAACCATTTAGGGTGGTGAATGGGATAGCTTTGCATGGCAGAATTAGTCTCTGAGGGTAACATGCATTCAAATCATTTTCTTATAATCGTAATTAACCTAGAAATCATCTATTGCCATTAAGTTAAAACATTTATTACAACAGTAAGAGGGTGATTTTAAATCTAATGGTAATTATGTGCACTGGGTCTACCATCCTCACATACGTCTGCACTAGGAGATGGTAAGAATAAAGCGGAATTTAATTGTGCAATGCCTATAGCGTTATGAAAGTCTGTATGTGTCTTGCCAACTAAATTAAAAAGTAGATAAATTAGTTCACGAGTTACTGTGAAAAGTAATAAATTCGATTGAGATATATTATGCACTTTAATTTCTGTAAAAAGAGAACATCAACAACCCTTCACATAATTTCTTTCTGCACACTGCTTTTTAAGAGGTATTCTGGATCACATTCAGAATTTCTACAAACCTTAGACGTAATCATATACAACACATGAAAATTTCCAAATATCTAGTTTATAAACCTGTCATCACCCTAAATGCAATCTAACCGCTGCTGTGAACGTTTCTAATTGAATATTACAGTGGTGCTATTAAGAAAGAACAAATTGCAGGCGCTCTGTTAAGCCTAAATTTCTCTCACCAGTAGCACAACATGTCCTAGCATAAAGCTGATATGATCCTAATTAGTGACGTTCTGCTTGACTCCCTCCCATAGTTTCACGTGCACGTAGAGATAAGATGACAAATATTACATTTTAAGCCTTAACCTATAACTTTGATATACTGATTAGGTTTTCACACTGACCAGTTTGACCAACTACTCTCATACACATATCTTTTGTTTACCTCCTTTGGTGTTTGTTAAGCATTGCAGAATCCTCCTCCTCCTCCTCCTCTCTCTCTCTCTCATCTCTTAACACGTTGAAAATATTATGCAACTCTGTAACTCCGTTTTATTCAGTGATCAAAACCAGGCCTGGTGGAATTTCACTCTCCTGTGCGTCTTTTGTAATTCCATGATGAAACATATAAACACTACTGAATAAGTTCAATATTTAAATGGATATCATTCGCCCAAATCCACAAGTAATTTTCTTGTTCATATTTCCATATGCGGGGCGCACAATAGTCTTATTTCGCACGTATATTGTTTTTTTTCTGTATTCAACGAGATGTGTTGGCTTCAACAAGTCATATTTTTATTGCCGCTTGCAAAAACAAGGTATTCGTATACGGTGAGAGAAATTAATCAAATAGACAGAATTATTGTACATTTAATACATGCAAGGAGCAATGGACAGACATTTTGGTAGTAGAATCAAAAAGTATAAACGTATACTTTTAAAACAGAGGCTGTGTGCTGGAAAACGTATCTTCCAAGTGTTGATTTATCGGCAGTAAAACGTTGCTATCTTTCGCAGGGGCAAACACAACCCAGGGAAATTTACGGTTGGCGGCACAATAAAATGCAACCATAACTCGTGAAAAGGCAGTATAAATATTCGCTTCCCTTACCCCAGTGCACCAGTTGCACACAGGTCGCTGTCATTACAAAAGTGTAGTCATACAATAATTGTGGGTTTACCAGATCAAATGAATTATCAAGCGTTTGTCTCTCTCTTATCTGTTATTAAAAGTTCATTAACGAACTAAGAGATCGTTAAAGTTTATAGTCGATATAAAACAATTAATAAACAATTGTTTAGTTACACAATTACAAAGTAATGCTAAAATATCACCTATAGATAAATTTTTTGTGAGGACAGAAAAGTGGATTGTTATTACAAGTTTTTGACGGTGAAGTAATTTGAACAATAAGCGGGATAAAGACGATTGTGAATAGAAATAACACTTCCATTATTTCTGTGATACAAAATTTGTTGAATGAATATATTCTTCGATTTTAAATACGTATCAAATCCTTATAACTCTGGAATACTCACAATGCAACAATGATCTCACAAAAAGCATGCAAAGCATAACTGAGGCGCGTTTTTGTAACCAGTTAAGCTACAAAGTTGGTATGCTGAGAATGTAATTTATTTTACCATTTTTAAGCTTAGAAATTGGGAATATATACGGGTTTAAGTAAAACATTTTATTTCCTACTTTAATTTAAGGACAAAATAATCAAATTTTCTTAAACCAGTCTGCTAATATTTTAGATTAACATTTCTCATTTATTTTTCTAAAATTTTAAGACTACTTCAGGTTAGAGCTTATGCTCGTGTAATAATCATAAGTAGCTTACGAACATAGAAGGGACTATTTATAACAGTAATTCATATTCTATTATACAAATATAAAGAACGCTTATGTCTATACGCATGTGTGCATTGAAATGAATGTACATTACGGTGATTTATTGTTGCTTTTATGCTCAGCTTTAGAATAACATATTTAAGGCCTTAAGGTGCTTTGAGAGTATCGTCTGGCTGTTGTGACGCATTCATTTAATACAAAACAAAAAACAAAACTAAAATAGAAAAGCAAACATATATGCAGTTCACTGCAGGTTATAGTATAAAAAGTTTGAATCTAACCACAGGGGTTGACAAAGAACTCATTTTCATTTCATTATATTCACTGCTTTAATACTTCGTATTTTGCAACTGATGTGTATATGTATAGAAAAATGTTGCAAAAGTAGTTTCGGTTGTCATCAAACCGGTAAACATGAAAGCTACCTCTCTTTTTACTGCAGAACAACGATTTACAACTGGATGCTCTTTGACGTCATAGCGAGTGACTCTGCTCTCATAGTAAGGCTGGCGAACATACTGAGCAGACTGTTGCAAGTTTATGTTGTCAGGACAGCGGCGTACAAGCTAATGTGTGAGTAACTACGGAAAGGGTTTTCAAGCGTCAAAATTATCTCAAGTATACGTGACCTTACGACAATGATACTTGAAATATAAGCAAAAAAATATGCAGAAATATGCATAACAATCTATTTTAGATCCGGGCTTTACTAAGTCAGGTTTCTTCGATTAGTTCTTAGGTTTTCACATACACTACGTGATCAAAAATACCCGGACACCTGGCTGAAAATGACGTGCAAGTTCGTGTCGGCCTCCATCGGTAATGCTGGAAGTCAATATGGTGTTGGCACACCCTTAGCCTTGATGACAGCGTTCACTCTCGCAGGAATACTTTCAATCAGGTGCTGGAAGGTTTCTTGGGGAATGGGCAGCCCATTCTTCACGGAGTGCGGAACTAAGAAGAGGTATCAATGTAGGTCGGTAAGGCCTGGCACGAAGTCGGCGTTCCAAAGCATCCCAAAGGTGTTCTGTAGGATTCAAGTCAGGACTCTGTGAGTCCAGTCCATTACAGGTATGTTATTGTCATGTAACCACTCCGCCACAGCCCGTGAAGTATGAACAGGTGCTCGATCGTATTCAAAGATGCAATCGCCATCCCCGAATTGCTCTTCAACAGTGGGAAGCAACAAGGTGCTTAAAATATCAATGTAGGTTTGCACTGCGATCGTGCCACGCAAAACAACAAGGGGTGCAAACCCTCTCCAGGAGAAACATGACCACCACCTC
Source organism: Deroplatys truncata (assembly GCA_030765065.1). NCBI lineage: Eukaryota > Metazoa > Arthropoda > Insecta > Mantodea > Mantidae > Deroplatys > Deroplatys truncata. The sequence continues at coordinate 165,792,915 of CM060978.1, read as the reverse complement.
CGAATTTCACTGTTGGCACTACACACGCTGGGAATTCACCATACGCACACCCTGCCATCGGATCGCCACATTGTGTACCGTGATTCGTCACTCCACACAACGTTTTGCCACTGTTCAATCGTGTAATGTTGTCGTTCCTTACACCAAGCGAGGCGACGTTTGGCATTTTCATGCTGATGTGTGGCTTATGAGCAACCGCTCGACCATGGAATGCAACTTTTCTCACCTCACGCCTAACTGTCATAGTACTTGGAGTGGATCCTGATGCAGTTTGGAATTCCTGTGTTATGGTCTGTATAGATGTCTGTCTATTACTCTTTACGACATCTTCAAATGTCGGCGGTCTCTGTCAGTCAACAGACGAGGTCGGCCTGTAAGCTTTTGTGCTCTACATGTCCCTTTACATTTCCACTTCACTATCATATCAGAAACAGTGGACCTAGGGATATTTAGGATTGTGGAAATCTCGCGTACAGACTTTTGACACAAGTAACACCTAATCACCTGACGACGTTCGAAGTCCGTGAGTTCCACGGAGCGTCCCATTCTGCTGTTTCACAATGTCTAATGACTACTTAGGGCGCGGATGAGTACCAGGCAGTAGGTGGCAGCACAATGTACCTAAGATTAAAAACGTATTTTTGTGGGGGTGTCCGGATACTTTTGATTACATAGTGTGCTTTAATAACAATAAACCGTGTATTTAATAATGCCATAAACTTATGCTTGTAACTTGGCAAATACTTTGAATAGGGATAAATGCCAGCTTATGAAGAGGATAATAATGCATTTGCATGATATTTGGTGCCTAATATGACGTATGAAGTATGACCAAGAGCGGAAGGGGACTTAGTACATCGATCTAAGTAGATATTTGGTGCCTAGACCACTACCAGGTGCCCCGTGAGGGGTGAAGGGAGGTGAGAGGAGACAGGGTGCGGCCGAATCAGAAGGCACGACAGAGCAGAAGGCAGGTCCTAATCGTTTCCAGGTTGAAAGCCGGTACAACCGGCTCCCCTCCCCCTGCAAGCTTGCACATCCTATGGAGACCGCCCCATTCTGGGGAACGAAGTGTTACATAGAGCATCCTTTTCCCCTCCCATTCAACGCCGAGACTGCTGTCAATACTTGCAACCCTGAAACAGCCAAGCAGATGAAAGGTAAAGCGAAAAGAGAGATGGGGTGAAATACAGGGACAGAAAATTCTGGGGATGTAATTAACTTTCCCAACATTTGCGTAGCGAACCCAGGGAGACCCGAAAAACACCCATGATCAGGAAGGTCGGCCACAGGAATCGAGCTCACGACCTTCCGAATGCGAGCTACACGCGCTACAGCCTGCGCCACCTCGCTCGGTTGGTCTCTTGTAACAACACCATGATAAATTAGGAATAAGCTGCATAAGACAATTCTTTTGGCTCCTTTTACACCTATCATAATGCTCTGCTGAGCCCAAAATTCATAGTTAAAGGATAGTTGTGTCTTCAAGTTTCGTGATCATATTGGCTCTTTCTTTTCTTGATATTATCAAAATGACAACTTGTACATAGACTAATTTGCATGAAGCACACTAAACATTTTGCTACTACCCCATAATCCATAAAGAGTAATAACTTTTCTAAAACAGAAACAAACTTCGTCGGAGTCGTTTTTCACTAAAGCTGCACTGTATTCTTGGAACATATACTAAACATACTAGATAATCTTAGATCTAAAGAAAAAAAATCATGGATAAATGGTATACTTAATGGAGCAACACTACAAACGTAACTGTAAGTAAAGAGGTAATTCCCAATTTGAAAACGACTAATACAGAAAATTTCAGTAACAGCAATGATATTAGGACAAGGGAGTTTAAAAACGTACCTCCGCCGTTTCAAGATAACTGAAAGCCTACATTATTCTTGCAACCTGGGTAGTCAAGCTCTACAGCACTTAATTTACGAATGTAAAACACTGAGAAAAGAAAATAATATTATGCGTAATTAAATAAATAACAAAGGAGAGATTTGGCCTACAACTACAATTAATTTAGCAAATAAATATTGCAAATTATTCATGAAGTTTATAAAAGTATAGACTTCGAAAAACTAGTAACATCAGTAGTATAGATAATAAAAATAATAACAGATTAAGAAAAAAGCGGAAAGCATAAAAAGTTGAGTATAATTTATATTCAACAACCAATTTACAATTATTACCACCATGATAAAATCATTTATACAAGTAGTATTGTCGTAAATGCAATGGATTATGTTATTAAATTATTTTTTTAAGAAAAACTAAACACACCAACCACCACTGTTCCTCCCTCAGCTCAGCCGCGTCTCCGAGTCTCTGCTCCGTTGAGAGGAGCATGCTCCGACGTCATCTCTCTGCCATTTGGAAATGTCTCTTATAGAATTTCCACCGTCTTTACTCTGGAGTATTTTATGTAGAACAGAATGTAATGAAATAAGCGTATGTTTGCGTGGAAAGAATTTCTGTTTTTAAAAAAAAGATTCACATTTTCTTTAAATTCATAAATAAACTTTAGCGCTATTTTTACAAAAAATGATAAGATATGCCCACAATTCTTCGGGATTTTAATACGACATAAAAATGAAGTTACTTTATTATTAAAATTATAAATATGTACCCTACTGCAGATTACAGTGTATCTTTGCTCAAACAACCCAAATTAAAGTTTTTTCCATTACAAACACAAAATTATTTCAGATTTATAAAATAATCACAATCGTCTTCATTCCACGGTTTAGACATCTGTGACTGTTTCGTCTTTAGAGTAATCCTTCCATGTTCTGTATGGTCTACCTACATCTCTTTTACTAGAAAGTTTGTAATCCTAGATTTATTTTGTATTACCTTTACATCTTGCTAAATTATTCATTTATTTAGACTTCCATTGTTTTATATCTCAATTTATTAAATTTAATTTTAATTTCTCTTAATTATTTCATTATTTATGTGTCCAATAAAGTACAACCTTCTGTTTGCTTTAAAAATGTCATTTATTCTGCTTGCATTTTATTCATGACTTTTCTAGTCTGTATCTATGTCCCTGATCTATACCTTAATATAGCCATTGTTTTATAAAAACTTCTTATACAATTGGTATTTTTCTTTCAACGTGTTAGGTCATATCGATCGATGAATGAAATGAGAGAAATAATGCTCAAATGCGCCCGGGCTCCATAGAGCTTAAATTTATCCGACATTTGTGTTTTCAGGATGGGGGAAATTCCGGAGAAAAAAACCTTATTCTGATAACTCGCCATATGCGAGATTCGAACTCGAGATCTCTTGAATGCGAGGCAGACACGCTACCCACACCACACCACATTATCCCGTTTTGTTTACTTTTCAAGGGTTTGTGAGTTGCCCCACATGTTGTTTGAAATTTTGCTATTTTTACTTTATTTACCACGACCTGTAGGTAGAGAAGGTATTTTAATCCACCCAAACATTCCTATATCTCTACTACGTACATGGTAGGTAGAGAAGATAGGCCAAAACAATTAGACACTGATATTTCAATACATGTTTTGGGGCACCTTAATTTAAAAATATGTTGGAAAAAGGTCCGAGTGTGTGTGTGTGTGTGTGTGTGTGTGTGTGTGTGTGCGCGCGTGCGTATGCATAGCTGTGAATAGCATAATTCAAAAACAAGAATTCAGATAAATACTCAACTTGGTATTTAGGTTTATTTCTTTCCAAAGATGCGACACTAGGATTTTCAAGAAAATCCTGCCACTTCAAACTACTCTTTACACGGAATAAATTTCGAATTCTTTTTATTTTCTCAAAAATGGCCATAAAGATATTTATTAAAATGTAATACATTAAAGATGCTTACATGCAAATAAAGTGCATATCTTGAATTTTCTTGGTCGTCCTCCATGGTGTTGTGGTTCCCGAGGTCGCGGGTTCTAATCCGGCGGAGGACGATGGATTTTTTTTCGGGCATAAACATCCTTAGCATGGCTTCCTTCGGAAGGTAAGCAAAACCGGTGGTCCCGTGTGCTATATTTACCTAAAATATCCTCAATAATGATAAAAAGGCCTCTGAACAAAATTACCGGTCTTTCACGCTAAGGACAGCAGCAGTTAAAGAGCATCCATAAATGAAAAACTCAATTTCAATTTAAATTTTCTGGGAATAGTGTGAAATTGTCTTCATTGGGAAGGAGTTTTGTATAATCTTGTAAAACTAGTAAACGTTAGGCGATAGACAAAAACTTACTTCACAAAAAATATCTCTCTTTAAAACATACAATTTATTCTCAATAACTTTTTCTGTGACATCAGCCGCTTCTGAGATATCGGTTTTTAATGCTCCGATTTGTTCAATAATTTAAGTCCCGCGGATTCTCAATTGTTCTCACGATTACATGGAAACATATGGAGTTTTAAGCCCAGCATATAGCGTCCAGTTCTTAAACATTTGACTATCGCTGTTCTCTTTCTATCCTAACGAAATGTGTTATTGAAAGGTTATCTCGATTAAAATAAAGTAGATAGAAGAGTAAGCTTTCGTAAGAATAATTTGTTTACCCACTAATAAAGGATAGAGGGTAGAGAAAGTAATGCGAATGTAAAACCAGATTTTTAAAAAAATGTCCGTGTGTGTGGACAACACAACTCAAAAACGAAATATCGGGTGAATATCAAACTTGGTATTTAGATTCCATATCTTTAAAAGATACGACATGAAGATTTTCAAGAATATCTGCTCACTTTAAACTACCCTTTACATGGAACATTTTTCGAATTTTTTAATTTTCTAAAAAAGGCTGACGATTTTTATTAAAGTATTGCATGTTAAGCTATTTACGTGCCAAATAAAATGCGTGTCTTGAATTTCCTAGGAAGTATGTAAATTCCACTTCATTTGGAAGGAGCTTTGTACAGTCTTATATAACTGGTAAACGTTAAGCGATAGACGAAAACGTACTATAGAAAAAATGTAGATCTCTTTAAAACACACAATTTATTTCAAATAACTTTCTTGTGTCATCAGCCATTTCCTAGTTATTCGTTATGAATTGTTTTTGAATTGTTGATTACTTAGCCATTTCTTTAAAATCTTGGCGACTTTCAATTGTTTGTCGCGATGTCATGGAAAGTGTATAGCCGTCGTATAACACCCAGTTCTTAAACATTTCACTGTCACTATTTCTTTTGCAAATATAATTAAATGTGTTACGTAGACATTTCTGCAAGGGTTTGTCTCGATTAAAATGATGTAGAAAAATAAGCTTTCCTAAGAATAATTTGTATATCCACTAATAAGCGATAGAGGGTAGAGAAAGTCAGGTGAGTGTAACAGACCACATATTTATATTTATATCCCTTTCTGGTCGGAAGCCTATTTCGCAACCCAATATGTAAAATTATTTTCAGTAATTCTAACCTACTACTTTGCAATACGTTACGACACTAAGTATTGAACAATTAAGGGAATAAGATTAATTTAATTTATAATAAAATTGCTTCGGTGGTCTTTGTGACACTGATGTGTATATAATTAGTAATTATTGAGTCGATTATAACACTACATCCCTTACCTGTTTCTATAACGAATGTACATGTTTCTGGGGCTAATTGCTTCCATCCTCAGTTCCTTGTCGACTGCCTGCATCATTCATCTTAGTTTTTAGCTGGATTTCTGGTTGCGGTTGGAACTACTTCTTCAAAAGTAAGTCTCTTGTCGGGATTTCAAAATTATAATTGCGGTTTCTGTTTTTCCAAATATAAAGGATTTCCTAAATTGTAATTTCTATTTTTCCTGAGATTTTTTTTAGCATTTTTGGGCTTCTGTTTATGGTGGATTTGTCTCTCCCAAAGTGAAGTTACTGCTAATTTATCTTCCGTTTATGCTTTATGCAACTGAAGTGTTCTTTTGCTCGGGTTCTTATATTTCCTTTGGTTTTCGCAATGGTTTGTTCTCCTATGGGATGTCATCTTTTAATTTTGAGTTTAACAAGTTCTTGATGGTGTAATTATTTTTGTGGCCAAAGAGATGTTGTGCTGCTTGAAGATTCTCTGGAATTCGTAGAGTGTTGGGTGGCATGTGAATTTCTTGAAGATCATCTTTTCTTTTTCAGTAGGGGCGAGTGTGGTAACTTCTTTTATTCTCCTCTTCCTCTGTTTATTTTCTTATGTATCATTTTTGGTCTGAATCCGTTTTCTGTAGCTATGTTTAATATGTTGTTTAGCTCAAAGGTATCTCTTTGTTCATGGGAACGTTGACTAGTCGGTGTGTAGACTACAGTACTTCCAACCGCCACCAGAGATCAAGCTAGCAACTAAGACGAATGTGCAGGCAGTTGACAAGGAACTGAGGATGGGAGCAATTAGTGGCCTGAAACATGTATTCGTCATAAAAACAAGTAAATGATGTAGTGTTACAATCGACTCAATAATTACTAATTAACATTATTTTAATTTAAATATAAAGAACCACGAGGTTTTAAGTAGTTTGCTTTTAATAGTTTATTAGAAAAGTACATTGCAGGAATTATGCTTAAGTTTGCAGAAAATGTAAAACATAAGGTTCAATTACAATACTATGTTTAACTAGTGGTCTCCTACTTTATTTGTAGAAAAAAATCTTGATTGTGTAACCTTATTTAAAGCATCATTGTTGGAAAACAAAACAACATAAGAGTTGCATTTGTTTTCATGTAGTGCCCCCTAGAAGGAGAACAAATTTTATAAATACTAAAAACGTCATGTAGCAACAAAATTTATTTTAATAATTTAGTTGGTCCACTTTTTTCAATTCTCATTACTTGGCTCTTGATGTTGTCGCCCACAAAACGTTTTCGGGAAGCATCCTTCCCATCTTCAACGTGGGATATCGACTCATTCATTTTGTCTTAGTTTTGATAAAGTTATTTTAATTGCCGAACGACAAGGTTTGTTCAGTTTTTATATTTTGTAATGTTCTTGAAAGCATCATTTCAACACCCTGTACATGTATGCAACCTGTTTTCTATCTTGTTTCAAAATTAATACTTGCGGCCATGTGGAAGCAACGCGAACCGTCACTGTTATCCACAGCGATTATCACAGAAATCTCTGATCATGAATGATTTAACATGGATTTAAATTAATTGGAATGCGTTAGGTATTAAGGGCTTGCGGTACTGCGTATAATCAATATTCGAACGCTTTGACGAGCTGCGCCAGGTATCAGAAAGCAATCATTCCATGGATGCCTTGCATGACCACTTGCGACTCACCCTTCCCTTACTTGTATCTTAATTTTGTCATCTTTACCAGCAAACATGCTCTCATACGTTTTAAGAGATTTAGAACCCTCTGGATTTCCTAACCAAACAATTGGAAGTCTTACATTCACATTACTTTCTCTAATAAGTATCATTGTTAAACATTTGCGGATATCGTTTTATTACACGTTTTGTTGTGATTATTTTCAATAAATCACAAAGATATTGGAACATTATATTTTATCTTTGGTGCCTGAGCAGGCATATTAGGAACATCTCTAAGAATCATAATTCGAACTGAATTAAGACAACCTGGATCTTTAATTGGAGATGATCAAATTTATATAATGTATTTTTATAGTAATTTAAATTATTTGGTTTTTTCATTGATTTATAAAAATGTACAAGAGGGTTATAGGAAATCGAATCGATAGTCGCATGTTTAAAAGCGGTTCGCTATGACCTTATAATTTCATACTCTTTACATAACTTCGTAAGAAGCACCTGAATAGCGACAGGACTTTTTAAGTAAACTTACAAAGTACTGAAAAATTGAAACCAATATTAATTATATCTGGGATGTGGCTGATGCAACAAAAACATTATTTGAAACAGGTATATTGTGTGCTTAAAAATATCTTCGTTTAACGTGTAGTAAGTTTTCGTCTATCTCTTAACATTTACCAATTATACACAGTTATGCAAAACACCTTCCAAATGAAGTGGACTTTACGGACTATTCCATATCCATTTTATTTGGCATGTATATATAACCCGTCTTTTTTGGCCATATTTAAGCTTATGTTTATTGAATACACCAATAAATACATAAAAAAAACCTTGGACCATATTTTACTACCATGTCCTGTGGACGTGGTAGAACTACACACGTATCCATTAAGCCAAAGCGAACACACGTATTTGACAAACTCCTTTTATGTTTTAAAGCAGGGTCGTTAACGAGTGATGTAATAGATCCCGTGTGACATAAGATCACTTCAAGAAGGGGTTGCTGAGAATTGTCAGTAAGGGGTGAGAAGTATAAGGAAGGGCAGTCTCTGTTCTGTATTATAATCATATTCATCCACGGCAACAGACATATAATAGACCTGTGAGGACAAAATATGCAGAAAGAATAACAATAAAGATGTAGAGCCGGCTACATTAATGTAACTCCTCCAACGTAACAAACAGTATGTCTCACAGTAGGATAATAAGGAGTAGCATCCCGTTTTACAAAAGCCACGCAACTGCCGAACAGCAGCGTCAGAATTTTCGGAACTAAGTAAGATAGTTTCTTGAGGCGCGTTGGCCGCCGACAATTATTTCAAAAACAATGAACATTCTCCTTACATCACTACTCTCCCTTATGGGCAAATATGTTTTTAGTAGTGCTTTACGTTTAAACGTTCTTACCACATAGAGCACCACAGGCGTAGGGCACTTATGATACATGGAATTAAATGATAATTGGGAAAACAAATTTGGGAAGGAAACGTTCCAGGCCTAAGTTTAGAGCGCCACCCCGGCATTTGTCAGTTATGAGACTGAGCAGAACCTGGAAAAAGTTTTAACCGAAATAAGCCTTGTCTAAGCCTTAACGACCTCCACCATTCGTATCGGTGATTCTTTTGGAAATTAGGATATAATAATATATTAGTTATTACATTAAATTCTTCAACTGATATAACATTATTGTTGGATTGAATGTCATTATTATTTATAATTTTTGTTATGCTAATTTTATGCCTTCTTTTTTCCTCTCTAGCTCTATACTTCTCGCTGCTGCATTTATCTATTAAGAACTAGAGAATAGATCTTTTCTCTGACATTCCAAATGGTTCACACTGCTTTGAATTGTCAATTTAAAATTCGATTATTTTAAATGATATATAGTAATTAATATATATATATATATATATATATATATATATAAACTATTTCTGCACATCGTTTACAATAAACCAATTTTAAATTGACAATATATATGCCATATCACAGTGACATGTATTGCCACAGCTACAATTATTTAGATTCTTTTTAGGGGGATTAGGAGAATGAATACTTAAGGTCGGTTTTATTTTAAATAGAATGTTGGAATTACGTGACTAAAATAGAGCGGGTAAGCAGTTTAATATCCATTCAATTGGCTTAAGAAAATATTTACAATCATTCCATTTCTAGGAACTGGTGGACCATATTGCATGGAATTCTAGGACAAGTGGTTTTAGCATTTTGTGTTGTTCTATTCCACTATGTCTTGAAGCCTTGGATCGATCCATATTAATGGAGTTTTTCTTTTTGTTTACCAAGTATGTCGAGTTCAAGGACGAGATACAGCTGCCCAAGGTGAATATTCACTCTCCTTGGTTCATGTCCTGTCACATCCAGAACGCGACTGCTCTAACGCCTCTGGCGAATATCGATGCCACAATGCTGCCAAGAACCGAATATGGGGACATCGAGTTTATATGCTTTGATCCTAGACAGTAGTGTTGAAGATGTGACATTCACCACCTACCAACATCATGAATCGATTCATCACTCCGGGCAAATGTAACAACATACTCCTTTGATGCCGATCAGAGCCACTTATTTTGTAATTGGTTCGAGTAATACGCAGGTGATTGCTTTCCAGGAACACAATTTGAGCTATGCGAAGATTAATTCCGCTTAGAATGGTTTTCCATTGTCCATGTGAGTGTACAAGGAAAATTTAGTGCATTAATTCAAGATATGCGAGCGTTATATTACCAATACTTTGCTTCAAACTTCTTCTGCCTGAACGAAACTCACAGCTTACTTTTCTGTTTAAACTGGTATAAAATGTGCAGCAGAAGGAATGAGAAAATACGTTCGATGACAGCCATCCTGCTTTAGTAGAGAGTGTGTTTGTCTCACAATTCACAGTTCCCTACCTAGTAACCTACAGTAACCTGGTGTATACTGACGCGAATAAAAAGTGTTTATGTTGTAATGACCAATCTAGCCCCATTCTTTGGCAGCATAATGTTCATTGTTCCACGAACATAATTCTAGTCGTGGATTAAAAGCGTTTCTCCCCAAAATATTACCAAATTGTTTTTTTTTTCGAATGGAAGAGAAAATTATTTAACCACTAACCCCAGCCCAAATGGGAGTCGGGACTGAAAGTGTGGGACTCACCAATAGTCGTCATACCCACTAAAAACTCCTCCACCGGAAGGAAAATAGGAAGAAGGAGAAAGAAAGGAGTAAAGCGAAAGGTTGCGCGGTCCCGCATAGCACTCGCGTTATTTGGAAAATGCTGTGCTGAAGCCCTTGGGCAGGAGCGGTTAAGGGAATTTCTAGGATGTAGCATGAAACCTGCCTGCAACACTAGTGGATGGAAAGTGGTAATTTAGGGAATGTAGGTGACATAATGGGTGAGGAAGTGTTGGGTTTTGCGCGTTGTCTCGAAGACGTCGTCAATGAACAGTCCGAGCTCGGAACATCTCGGCGTATCTTGCGTTGGTCGGAGGCTTTCGGCGAGAGCTGTATCTCCAGTGTTATGGTTGTCTGCTGAAGGAAGTGGGTTCAGAGTTGTTGTTGCTGTTCCTCCGGCGATCTGAGTGTCTTGTCTATGGAGTCAAACTGTTACTAAGTCCTGTCTGATGTGGAGTGATGTGCTCGAATGGATGAATCTATTGATGTCTGAAGATCGTGGAGGCAGTTTACCAGGGCCATCAGCTTCGCCGACAAGTTTAAGAACACGGCGTGAAGGTCCTGAATGGCGTCAGTAGGCCCTGGATTTCCTTTGTGATGTTGCTTGGCGCTGGTGATATGGAGGCTGCAGTGGTTAAAGTATCGTTTGCGGCGGCGTGAAAGGAGCAGGCGGTTTTGGCGATGCCTTCCTGCGAGGACGCAGAGGGCAGAGTGCCTGGCCGATGAAGTGGGATGACCCACCACAAGTGGCGCAGTAGCGGCGTCGGCGGCGGAGATCATGGTTGTTGCAACTCTTGGATTAACAGCGACCTCCCCAAAATATGGCCGAACTGCTGAAGGGTAACATTCTCCATGTTCTCCAAACGGAGTACCGTTAAGGCAAAAATAAAGTTTAATATAACAAAAAGGTGAAATTTTAAAGGTGAAAAGTTAAGACATTTTTATTCTTGGTCCCTTATATACATTCAGGCTTTATCTTTTCATTTACACTACCGTATTAATAATGTCAGTTTTCTTATTACCGTTCGATGGCGCCCATGATTTTAACCTTCGTCTCCATGCCGCTAGTAAAAGCTGTCATAAATGTTGTAGCGATCGTTCAGTTAAACGACACATGCAAATGATTCTTCCCTACTTCCTCCACGCCGAATTATTTTGTATCGGTTTAGCCTTTCCCTATGTACCAAATCATAGTGAACTCAGGGTGATATCAGGACCACCCCTTCATCTCACACCGTTAATAACATCGTCTATTGGTTCACTTTTGTATCCCTGATCTGTTTTTCAGGCCAGTTACAGAGGGAACTGATATGACTGGATGGAGTGAAAGGTTAGTCATATGAAGGTGGAAGCTTAACGTAGGGGAGAACAGTATTGCGATCTAGGGCAATGGACCACTTTTTATTGTTCCCGTTTATTTTTAAGCGACTGACAAATACTCCAGGAGGTATCATTTATTTCACCACTGCATACTAATTTTATAATTGTTACAGCAAACGGCAAATTATCAGCAGAGAGGAAATGGGGTGAGAAAATAGGATAGGGAAGTATACTAGGAGCGTTTCGTTCATTAGTTTATTTGTAACCTGAGGTACCAGTAAGTGAACAAGAATTTGAAAATAACTTCGGTAACAATGGGAAATTGTGTGATGCGGTATGTGAATTGGTGTCATTTTAGAAAAGATAAACAGACTATAATGACCCCTAGCACAAATTTGGTTCTAGAATAATCTGAAATTTTAACCTCAAATTTTTAATAATGTTTTCAATGGGATGGTTTAATAAATTCATATTTTAACAAAAATATATGAACGCACTTTATATTAATTTTCACTATATTATTGTTACTTTCTATAATTAAAATTTGGTAATAAATTCGATTTCTAATGTGGCAAACAACGGAGGGACCTTTGAATTATTTCTGAAAAACATTGTATGTTTCTCTAAAAAAAACATAACTTCTGCACCATGTCGAACGGCTAACTGGTTTCTACAGTATTCTCTATTATTTTTCAGGATAAAAGTCTGTCGTATTGTCAAGCACTTGGGAAAATATGGTTAACGGCTATCAATATTTATAGCCTAGTATCATCAAACTCCTCTAAAAGCTTCTGAATTCATATTGGTAAAATACAAGTGGATATGGGAGCACCAAGAACATTTTGTGATATTGACAAGGCAAAACTCGGTTCGAATGATATACGTACCGGAACGTAGCGCTATATGTGTAATGACTAGGCATGTAATCTTGGAGACCGATAGCAAAAATTCAGTACACTATAGTACATAAATTGGTAAACGCCTGCCCAGTGACCTACATACACGCGCTCTCCGTCAAAGAGGCAGGCAACCTGAAAACCTAGCATTTCACTCTAGCGGTCCTGAGCACAACACGTTAATAATAACCAAGCTGATAAGCTGGTGAAACAGAATATAAGATGTCTTTGGGAATCCGAGCCAGCACTTAGCATTTTTTGGCTCAGTTAGGAGAGCAGTCAATAAACGAGCATTAGAAGCAACAAGGATGCGGAAATTTTGAATGTATTCCTGCATTCAGGACCTTTGACTATTTAACCCCATTATATTTTGTTAAAACAATTAGCCTATTATGATGCATATAGAAAAGAAAATACATTCATTGCCTATCTTAGTAATAGTACACTAATAGTGAAAGTGAAAGTTGCGTGTTCGTCACCGAAATCTATAACATACGGAGTTCCTCAAGGGTGTGTTCTGGGTCCGTATTTATTGTTGCCGTAAAGTACAACTTGTTTTATTAGTCAAACACCTATTTTATACGAAGATGACAATGCTGCTATTTTATTCTGGATTAGATCATAATGAAGATGTAACTAATACTTTGTTGGACTGGTTCAATGCTAACTGTTTAAGCCTTAACTTGAACAGGACATAACATTGAATTCGATCTACGAAAGGCTAATGAACATAATGATGTTATACATTTGGGAATTTATATTGATGGCAGCATAACTTGGAATAGTTACACTATTACTTAATTTAGAAGCTTACTAGAAAATGGTTTTTATAACATATTAAATATTTTAATCTGTAATTATTATGGACCCTCTATAATCATGTGTGCCTGTCTTATATGACAAAACCTTTTAAAAATTGCATTTGTTCAATGGTTAATAAAAATCTGTCTACCTGTCTATCTGTTCGACTATCACTATAGCGTAACGGAACGTACCCGTGTTCCAGCTACAGCTAATTGCAATGTAGCCCCTGGATTTATTACTTTCTCTACAACGTAGAGAAAGTAGGGGAAGTATTGTATTCCACCCCAAATTCGATACCGAGATTTCACCGGAAATACATGTTTTGAGGTCCCCTGAATCAAAAAAATGCATTTTTGGAAGCATGTCTTTAAACAGCATAACTCAGAAAGCAACAGTCGGATAAACACCAAACTTGGTATTTAGGTTCAGCATCTTCCAGAGATGAGACTCGAGGGTTTTCAAGAAAATCCTCCTTCCCTTTACATGGAACATTTTTCGAAAATTTTAATTTTTTAAAAAATGGCTCTAACGATTTTGAATAAAATATCATATGTTTAAGATATTTTCATGACAAATGAAATGCATATCTCGAATTTTCTGGGAATGTCTCCAAAAGTATTCTTCATTGTGAACGACTTTTGCATAACTGGTAAACCATAAGAGATAGACAAAATGTTACCACACAAAAAATGTAGATCGCGTTAAAATACACAATTTATGACATATAGATTTTTTTTTGTTGAGTGAACCAATTTGGAGATATTGTTTGGTATTCCCTTAAATTTTCCAATACTTACACTTTTTCTCAAATTCGTTGTTCATTTCTACTTTCTCTACTACGTATAGTAAGTAGGGGAAGTATTGTATTCCACCCAAAAATTCGATACCGAGATTTCACCGGAAATACATGTTTTGAGACCCCCTGAATCCAAAAAAAGCATTTTTGGAAATATGTCCGTGTATATGTCTGTGTGTGTGTCTGTGTGTCACTGTGTCTGTCTGTGAACAGCATAACTCAGAAACGAACAATCGGATAAACACCAAACTGGGTATTTAGGTTCAGTATCTTCCAGAGACGCGACACGAAGGTTTTCAAGAAAATCCCCCCACCCCAGAGTACCCTTTACATGGATATTTTCGAAAAGTTTAATTTTTTCAAAAGTGGCTCTAACGATTTTGATTAAAATATCATATGTTTGAGATATTTTCATGACAAATGAAATGTATATCTCGAATTTTCTGGGAATGTCTCCAAAAGTATTCTTCATTGTGAACGACTTTTGCATAACTGGTAAATCATAAGAGATAGACCTAAGTTTACTTCACAAAAATGTAGATCTTGTTAAAATACACAATTTATGTCATATACATTTTTTTGAGTGAACCGTTTTCGAGATATTGCTTGTTATTCCCTTAAATTTTTCAATACTTATTTTCTCAAATGGGAATTCGTTATTCATTTTTTTTGTCTTGGATATGCAAAAAGTATTAATCTGTGGCAAAGGGAATGGTGGTGCACCTAGCAACCAGCTATTAAGAGCTATGTATGTGCTTAAAGGCTACTGTATTTCTATATTGCCCTTGTAAATATATGTTACCCTTACATCTACAAGAAAATTAGCAATAAGATAGATTCTGCAAATGTTTATCTGGAATAACATGAAGTAGATGGAGAATAAGCGTTTGTAAAAATAGTTTGTACAAGATTAGAGAAAGTCATGTGAGTGTAACACATCAGATTTTATTTATGTCCTGGACATGCAAAGAGAATGGAATGCGCCACATAGCAACCAGCTCTTAAAACATTTGACTATCGCTTAAATACTACCATATTCCCCTTGCATCTACAAGAAAATTAGCAATAAGATTAACATCTCGATTAACATGAAGCATATGGAGAATAAGCGTTTGAAAAAATAGTTTGTACAAGAGTGCAACACATCAGATTTTTTTTAATAAGAAGATGGGATTAGATTTAAACGAGCAAAACTATTTGAAAATCATAATACCGTATAACCTGGCAAAAGCAGGACCATGACCATTCTTGCATAAAATAGAAAAAAAAATTAATTGACAAGGTCCATACCGACAGAATATTGTGAACTAAGAATGAGGATGTTTACTAGTCTGGTACCTATGAGAAGCAATAAAGCATAACATATTCTTTCACAAAAACACAAAAGCTGGAATATTGAGCTCGCCCTTGGATACGCAAGCTTTCCACATGAAAGCTTCATTCCACTTTCTGAAGGCATAGGGACCAGTATAAATCCAAATTTAGGTAAACTATAATAGAATCCGCGTCCCTCTACATTCCAATATTCGCCCCTTTGCTCTTTCAGTTTTACTTATCCTGGAAAGGAGAACACAATATAGCTTTAAGCATTCGGTCTCCCGGCTTATATAGCATTCATGTATTCAAAATCAACTCTATCTCCTATGAGGGATGATAAGCCCCAAAAAATAAGATTTCTCAGTAAGAATACACAAAAACTACCATTCAAAAATCAATATTTTGTGGCATTTTGCAATTAACTGTTTACTCTGAAAAACGCTTGAAGCAGTTCAGATTACAGTGGTATATAATATTCATTTAAAGAGATATCTGTACGTTGGACTATACTTGTAAAATAGAAAGTTCGACATTATGGTTGGTTACGCTGCGGAATTGCGTTAACCTGATTACACGCGATTCACAAAAAAATTAAGGTATTAATTCATTGTTGATGGAATGGTAGGCATATAATTTCTTCAATTCAGGATTAAATTTATGGTGGACTATATCATTTCTTGAAACTATTTTATTGCCTTCTATAATTTTATGAACTAAACTTTGTACTAGATAATTTCAGCGTATATTGTCATTACTTCACCAAGAGCTTCTAGAGTTACTATATTTGCACATCTTTTAAATCCTGGAAACAAAGACTATCTTCCAAGGAAGTTTGAACAGTTGTGTGTTTGAAAGACAATTTTTGAAGTAGCCAAATCATTATCTACAAAAAGTAAATCTTTCCGTTAATTTAATTTAATTACTGTATCCCTTAAATAGGTTATTAAGGACGGTTTGTGTAAAAATTTACCGTTGCGTGAAATATTGATAAAAACGTCAGTTCTTAAGTTTTCAAAATTCGTAGGCTTTCACCACCGGTGTCAATATTAAATGAAGTATTATCCGGGCTTGTAGACCACGGTCCACAAGCCCGGATAATACTTCATTTAATATTGTTTCAGGAATAGTTTTAAGAGAAGTAATAAAAACGTATATTTATGAATAAAGGAACTATAACATTTACGTTGTTTTAAATGATTTAATGTGATATTGTAGTTTCAACTGGCAATAAATTGGACAGCTCCAATGCGGAAAATAATTTATGGGACAACTATAACAAAATCACAGAATTTCTCAGGGTCAAAAGGTACAGAAAAAAACGCCAAATGAAGCTCTTTCGTCATACTTAACGGAAAATCTACAAGTTTTAATTAACAATAAAATAAATAACAATAACATTAAAAAGATAAGAATAGGTTTAAAAATCTGTTGTGCTGCATTTACATAATTTCTCTATTCACCTTTCTATAAACTATTCTTATAGAATTTTGTTCTTCTATTTATCTTTTGTTAATAGAATTAAGCTTTCGTTACACATTTACACATTTAGTTATATGAAAAACATAGTCTAATGCGATAATCAGATTTTAAAAAAGCGAATAGATATGCGATAGCTTTTAAGTGTCATGATCTTCGCATTTGAAAATTCAAACCAATAATAAAGATAATTTCATAAACGGTTAATGCCACATTTTCAAGAAAATTCCCCACCCCAAATTACCCTTTACATTGAACATTTTTTGAAAATTTTAATTTTCTCTAAAATGGCTCTAACGATTTTGATTAAAATATCATTTGCTTAAAATATTTTCATGACAAATGAAATGTATATCTCGAATTTTCTGGGAATGTCTCCAAAAGTATTCTTTATTGTGAACGACTTTTGCGTAACTGGTAAACCATAAGAGATAAACAAAAATACTACACAAAGATGTAGATTGCGTTAAAATACACAAATTAATTTAATATACATTTTTTTTAGTTGAGTTAACCATTTTCGAGATATTGCTTGTTATTCCCTTAAATTTTCTAATACTTATACTTTTTCTCAAATACTTTATTCATTTTTTTTTTTGTCCTGGACATGCAAAGAGAATGGAATGCGCCACATAGCAACCAGCGCTTAAAAGATTTGACTATCGCTTAAATACTACCATATTCCCCTTGCATCTACAAGAAAATTATCAATAAGATTGACATCTCGATATCTCGATTAACATGAAGCATATGGAGAATAAGCGTTTGTAAAAATAGTTTGTACAAGAGTAGAGAAAGTCATGTGATTGTAACACATCAGATTCTTTTTGTTCTGGTAAAGAGAATGGAATACTCAGCATAGCAACCACCTCTTAAAATATTTGACTATCGCTTAAAACCTACCAATTCCCCTTACATCTACAAGAAAATTAGCAATAAGATTAACATCTCGATATCTCAATTAACATGAAGCATATGGAGAATAAGAGTTTGTAAAAATAGTTTGTACAAGAGTAGAGAAAGTTATGAGAGTGTAGCACATCAGATTTTTTAATAAGATTTTGTCTATTTCTCATAGTTTAGTGATTATACAAGAGTTATTCAGAATGAGGAGGACTTCACAGGTATTTTCAGAAAATTCAAGAGCGAATTTAGTGTTTATAAAGTAAATCCAATGTAAACAAAACCAAGGATTAACATAATAGGTAATGAGTGAACGTCATTGCCATGAGCAACTGTTCCAAACGCAAAACCGCATATGTGACCTTAAATGCTAAAGGTTGCATATAAATGGACCAAATCAAAGAATACAGTAGGCTACAGCGAGGCATGACTTTTAAAAAGCATGTCACTATGTGATGGGGTATTTTTTGCACGGGGGAGCTTTGGTCGTCTAAGTCCAATTAGCCATCACCAAACACATTTACTCTCTCATTCATGCTCTCTAAGGGGGAGTGGGAATAATCGTGGCCAAAGAAAAACTGCTTCCCCCTGACGGGAATCAAACCCGGGATTTCTGTATTTTTAAGCTAGAATGCTAGCTACCAGATCGTGACGACATTCATGCGATGGCTTTCAAATTCCATGCTCCTTGCATGACCACAGAAAAGACGAATTTTCTTTTGAGAAAAGAGTAAGTATCTGAAAATTCAAACCAATAACAAAGAATATCGTAAATGAATAACACAAAAAATGTTAGTTTACATAAAGTGTGTGATCTAACTAGATCTACTTGTTTGTAGTAAGATCTTTCCTATCTTCGCACCATACTTATCAATTATAGAAGGTAATTCAGGATTTCATAAACTATTCTCAAAAGCTGTAAGATACACATTTTATTTCTCCGGCAAATATCTTAAACATATTATGGTATTTTAATCAAAATCGTTACAGCCATTTTTCAGAAAATAAAAAATAACGACAATTCTTCCCTGTAAAGTGCAGTTTGGAGTGAGTAATTTTCTTTAAAATTTTTGTATCGAATATATTGAACGTAGATACGAAGTTTGGCATTTAACCCACTTTTCGTTTTTGAGTTATGTTGTTCACAGACGCAAAACACAAGCATGCACGCACACGTACACACACAAACCTTTTTCTAAGAACTATTTCGGTAAAATCTCAATATAAATTTTTGGGAGCAATACAATACTTCCTCTACTTACTATAGATGAGTAGTGGAGAAATTAATACAATTTTGGAGTAAAATTTCACTGTAGAATTCCCCTAAAAGTAGCAGTTATTTTATTACAGCCACTATAGGCTGGCGTTTAATAATTATTCCTCAGTTTCAAACATTTTCAAGACATCACAACCGGCCACTTCTTCTGTTGCTAAAGAGAGAACTACTTATAAAGTAGCACAAGATAGACGTTTGAGAATGCCATATATTTATCTGTTATTTGCGTGAAAATCCGCAATAAATCTTGAAAATACGTTGCAGCTTAGAATGTTAAATCCGGTGATGCATTCACGCAAATGTTGCCGCTTAACTAGGCCACTCTGCAAGGAAGAAGAATAATTGCGCCTAAAACTTTGAATTTCTGCTAAAGAGGTATTAAAAGAAAGCTCATTCTGTTATTATCAGATGGCATAAATAAATTTACAATGTAAAACATCTAAATGACTTTATCAAGTTCATCTGTAGTTTAAAGAACGAGCAACCTTGTTAAGTTTTCAGTTCAAACGGGGTTTTAACATTTAAGAATAAGGGTGAAAAGGAAGTCAAAGCGTGTTATTTGGTTGTAATTTCTAACATTAAATTTGCACCTGAAGGTAATTTATAGACATGTTTTATGTTGCTAAGAATAAATATACATTTGGAGCTCCTAATGTGCTTTTATAAACAGAAATATTTTAATGGAAGATTGGGGAATACAAGCAGAGAAAACTGAATAATTGGAGTAATATATTATGAAATAAGTGGATACGTATAAAAATAAAATAAGATAGAAAGCAAGAATTGTTAGGTATAAGGAATAGTGTGGGTTAAATCTGATAATGTGTTATTTGTCAGTGCAACAAGTGAAGAGCTAGAAATTTGACTCAATTGATGAATTGGCTGAAATATATGCATTTTACATTGTTTATTAGCAGATACCGCAGTTCAGCTGGTGTCATTGCGAGTCTGTAGGTAGGTAAAATAGGTATAGGTTATATAAGCAAGAGGGTCATCTCGTGCACTGCGACCTCACAGATATACTGTGGCTATCACCCTCAGCAGGAAGGGATCAAGTGAATGAACTACAGGAGGTCATGAACCACTATAGGCCGCAGGCTACAGAAACGCGTGGAAGACCCGTCCCCCTGCTGGAGCTGCCTAGAAATGGCGATGAACCACCCATCCAGAAAGCAGCCCTGTAGTATCCACACTCTGTGCTTTGAGAAATCATCCGCGCCATCTGTCCGGCACCACTATACGCCACGAAATCTAGAAGCACACATCCGAAAAATGCGAAGGAAACGGAATGATAGGGAAATGATGGTAGATAAGAAACCAGTCTAGCATCACCTACTGACCAGGGACATCATTGCTGGCATGTAGTAACTCTACGTGAAGTCAAGACTGCACCATTATCTTATAGAATTATGTTAAAGCTCCCGTTCGGTTTGTCACCTTGCAATTAAGCTAAGAAAACATGGCAACACGGAACCATGTTGCAATCAGCACCAAGTTAATAGGCATTACGAGATAAGTAGCATTTGAAATGCTATCACAACCAGCACTGCAATAGTATATTCAAAAGCTTAATTCCATTGTTACAGCTACTGTAGCTGCTCCACTTTTTCTGCCGTTAATGCAAAAAATAAAGACAACTAATTAGAACCATGTTAATAAATAATAATAATAATAAAAATAATAATAATAATATTTGCCGTTCGATAGAAAAATGAAAGTCTTTATTTGAATTAAAGTATTTAAATAAATTATATTTGTTATCTTATAGCTAATCTAAAACTTTAAAATCAAATTTAAGAATTAAAAGTACTTTATAATTAAATTAAGTATTAAAATTTACACAATAGGCATTGAGGCCTATAATCGTACGGGCTCTATAGACCTCACATGGGTTTATAATTAACTGTATAATAAAGCAAACCTATAAAGATATAAATAGTAAGAAAAAAAGAAATAAGGAAGGAAAGAAAGAAAGAAAAAGAACTCGCTACAAGAAGACCGTGCAGGAAAAACGCAGGATAAGCAAATTGAAAATATAGAAGCTTAAATACATGTAACGAAGAAAACAACGGTAAACCGTATTCAGTGTCTTGTTATGCCTTATTGCAAGGGTGGCGAAAACGACTTCCTTCCGCGAGTCACCAAATATGCAACACGCACTGCATCACTCATGAGCATGTGAAAATCAAATGGACGGTTGCAGAGAGGGAACGTGCGCCTGCGAGTCAAAATAACTCGCGAGTCACGTTTTCGCCACCTCTGCCCTATTGTATTGCGCAAGGAAAGATTAAGGTAAATACAACATACAAACAGTAGCTAGAAAATAACATAAAATAGCATAAATATAATCACCAACAGCCGGTTGGTTACGTTTATCTCTGTTTACAACCCCCTTCCGTAACAGCTTTTTCAGATCTCAACTGTCTCTCTCTTAAAAGACATTTACCTTTCGCCTCCATATCTTCTCTGCTTGCCAGTAGCGCCCAACATGCTCTTAACTCGTCATTCGAGGCAGTGAAGGAATCCGGTAAATATTTTTGCCTCCATTCTTCCGTACCCCTACAACATGCTAAGATGATTCCTTCTCCCCCTCGCAAATTGAAAAGCTTCTCGTACCAATTTCATTGAAAGGATACTCTTCTTATGCAATGTGAACACGTGTTATGGTATTTTTTATTTAAGACTGCAAAAGCTGCTTTTGAAAAAGACAAACTTATCGGGTTCCCTATAAGCGATACTATATTAGCAGAAGCTAAGTAATGTAACATAAGCAAAGCTTTAATTAATACAGCGGATTAACTAAATACTAAAGTCTCTCACCCCTACGTCGAAACGAACTGATTGACTGGTAAAACTGCCGTCTTAAGGGAATTGAATAGTTCTATTCTCTTTTAATTACTAAGACTGGCATTTGTTTATGTTTCTCGTCAATAGGCAGTCAAATAATAGAAGTTACATTATTTTGGCTAAAACGTTTGCTTCTGCTGTATGTTGAATGTGAGACAAAATTAAGTATTTTCTGAATATTTCAAGATACTGGGAGTATAAACAATTATATTAGAAGAGCTGCTATCTCAAATTCTTTATCCTTTATATGGTTAAACAATTTTAATATATTTTGTTCTTAGGTTGCTGTATGTCTAAACAAATTTCTCTTTACTGTTTTAATTAAGCGTACATTACTTTCAATGATCAAAGATAATTTAGTTTCCGAAGTTTTACTTCAGGAACTACTTCGCTTCTCAAGCAGCAAAATGCAGTAAATCAAATTAAACAACGAATTCAGCCACTGTTTCCTAAGCATTTTGAACGTTTCACTTAATTAAGAACAGAAACTCAAAGGGTACGAAAATAACTAATGCTAGTATTAAAACAGGAAACGTCTTTTCTGAAATAGCTGTTATACGCTTAAATTTCATTAAGACTTACAATAGCGCACCACGTATAAATAGTTTATAAGAGAGTCTGTATTCGACACAATTTTAGACAGATACATTCCATACTAGAAAATAAAATTGGTGCAATTTCACTCAGTGTTATTTATCTAAAAGCAACTAATAATTCTAAAGAATATTTTAATGTAGTCATTTAAATGAAATATATTCAGTATACTCGTATATGTATTTTATCGGATCACCATGGTAAAAGCTAATAATTAATTCTTAAAGATAATAAACCCTAAATTACTATCGCTTATGCTTTTATAAGATACAAATGAACAAAAGTGATTATTATGATAATTAATGATATGAAATTTAAAATTGTAATTATTTATTTATTTATTGATTTTTTGATTGCAAATCAAATGATTTTAGGATTTATCATTTTATTAATATTTTTACCCTTATCTTTAATATATACACTTGGAGATTTTGAGAATTTCATTCTTATGGAAATGGGATTTAATAAATAAAATGCAACGATTTCATTATTATCAACCATACAACCATAACAAACAAAACTTCAGCAGGTGAGCTGCAGCTAATAACGGAAGTAAAACATAAGTTCTTAGGGCACTTCTCTAAAAATGAATAGTAGCCAACTTTAAGCGCCCATGACCCACTAGAAAGTAAAAGAATGTGTATTAATAGGTGCTGCTATGGAAGTGACACTTATTAGCGTGATCAAGACTTGCAACACCACCTGGAATGGGTGTGTCTCTACGGTACAAAGCAAGCCAACAAGCACGAGTGCTCGGAGCCATATCTTGCCGAACATCCAAGTCACTCAAGCAGCAGCCCAGCTACTTTAGACTGAGATTCCCTTTGACTCAGTAATAGCTTAAGTCCAGATAGAACAAACAGCCTATGAGTAACACGTAAATATATATATGCAAATCCAAATATGGATAATGTTATTAAACGAAAACATAGATAGCGATTTTAATAGCTTACAGTCTGCACCACGCTAATAGAATATCGACAAGAACAAAATTAAATTACTACCCACACTACAATGGAACAAACAATTTCGTTTTATGTCATTAAACTGCATTTTAATAAATATTGTATTACAGACTGCAGTAGAGGCATTTATACAGTAACAAAAACATGCAATATTCTGCATATGAAGTAAAAGATGCGTATAATGACAGTGTGCATTAAGTTTTCCAATCCGGTTACATTAAACATGTAAAGAATATAATCTGATATTCTGTATTCCTTAGCAGAATATAGCGGTGCAAAAAATTATGAGCGCATTTGAGAGTAGGACTTATTCCAACTACACTTCGGTTCAAGCGGGATTCACACGAGTCCATCTCCAAGCGTTCAATACGGCAACAAAAAAATCCATGTCATTACTAATCCTTTGTCCAGCGCATACACAGCAGGCACTTCGCGCAGTGCCAACACGTATTCAAATCTGGTGATCTATTCTTTTCTTTAATATTTTCCCTCTTTTCACCTCTCTACACTCGTAATCTTGTATTACACCCGCATATATTTTCCATGAAGTTATATTATAGAATGTGTGTTATACATGTTTATACCGTGAGTTGTATATCACAACTAACGCTTTAACTGCTGGCAAAAGTCTCATTTGCGGTGTTTCACAGTTCACTGCAGGAGGCGAGTGAAATTTTATCGAGAAAGGGGACAGGTCGTCCGCGTGTGTCTACACAGGATAAAGATAGGTCTCTTGGCGGAGTTGGAAAGAGTTTCCTTTCGAACCTCCGCTGAGTATAGGACCTTGTCTTCATTCCCTGGTAGTGCACGGATGTTAGCAAGGTTGCCAGGATGCCAGAATTCGGCGTAGACGGGCGGCAATTAAGCAAAAGCTAAAAGAAGCAGATGGACATGTGCAGAACTGTATGAGAACTTCAATTAGAGAGAAGTAGTGCTTCTACCGTTTTTGTTTACAGACCCAGTGAACTCGCTACAACTCGCTATTTGGCCACTCCTGCAAGAAGTGGTCGATTGAGCCTTACTGTTTGGTACAGGTATGCTGGAACACATTCATGGAAATATGAACGGTTAAACGTATATGAAAATACTCCAACATGTTCTTGAGCTGGATAACCAATAGGTCCAAGGTCAGCTAAATTTCAAAACTGATTTTTGGGTCACATGCAGACTTGAGTAGATTCCATGGCCTTCAAAATCTTCAGATTTGAATCCTGTGGAACACGTTTGGTCGAAAATGAAGAAGAGCTTTCTCGTCCTGGGTTCACTAATGCTGCACAGCTCTGGTATGCCACAGAAGTCACTTGAAAATCATTCGAAGACTGAGGACAGTGATAGAAAATAACAGTGGCTACACAAAATGTTGCTCTTTCTTTGCGTTAATTTAATTAGATCTTTTTTCATTCAATAACTACCGCAGTCCAGGTCGCATGTGCGAGTATAGTTAATGTTTTTACCTTTTTCGAATTTTTGAGAACAGCAGATAAATAGCTCACACACCATAGAAGAGTATGCCACTATCATAAAACATAACCTGCATAAATATACGTGAAATACAGAAAGTGCATAAATAAAAAATACATGCGGATCTACGTTTTCGAACCATCTCTTCAATAACATACTAAACTTATAACGCAGAATGCTGGCATTGAACCATTTCTACCACGGCACGTATTCTCCCCTGTTAATATATTCATTTAACCAAAGATTTAAATTAGAAGGTTTGGTTTTGTATTTAAAATTTGTTGTGCATTTTTGCGACGAAACCTTCTTTGAATTACTTCCCTGGTGGTTATTATATATAATAACGTATGCATCGTGCCTTAGCAGGAATTATACGCGAGTCTGATTTGCAGTGTAGCACGTGAACGTGTGAACCAAGCTCTGCTAACTTGTGTATTTCAGTGAGACGTAGCGGCATTTTTCCAGCAGTGCATAAGTATATTACTGCTTCAGGGTGTCGTTAACGGAATATGTTGTATGATCCAGAAAATAACTATTTCCAATAACTCCATAATAACTAAGTATTAGATTGGTTACTCTTCTGGCATGAACAATTATTATAAATAATAATTAATTAATTTTACATTGAGTAATCTAATTGTCTCTAATAAGCTAAGTTATTAGCATTTATCTCTACATATTAAATTCTTACTTTGGTGAACAAAATATGCATAAAATTTTTGTGACGCACAACCCATTACAGAATACTTCAACCATTTTGAAGTGAATTAATTGTCTATTTATGGCTTGCCTCTGATTATTAAATGCTGATTCAATAGGTATTAGAGTAAAATTATAAGCAATTTTATGTTCTCTACCCTCATCTATGACAGCTGGAGGAATTGTTTTCTTTCATACATGATACAATAATGAGCTTTCATTGGAAATAAATGCTTTTAGGTATCCGCGTGCACGTTTAATGCGCGCGCTTATGTGAGAGAAAGAGAGAGAGAACAGCGTTACCAAAAAACAAAAGGTTGGATAAATAGCAAAATTCATACTTGATAGAACACCAATCAAGAATGCTAGGCAAGGATTTCAGAGAAAATCCCCAATTCCAAACTGACCTTAAATAAAAAATTTATTCATAATTTTTATTTTCAAAAGTGATTAAATACACATTGATTTATCTGTGAAATTATCTTATTTTAAGCTATATAAAACTAAATTTTATATGACTGAGAACCGTAGAAACACAAATTGACTTCAGAAGAAAATGCAGAGTTTTTAGAATTCGCATTTCCAAAATATTCAGGGTACCTCTAAACACATTTCCGGTGAAATATCGATATTAAACGTATAGTAGAATGGAATACTTACTCTACTTAACATAAGTTGCCGCTAAGGAAAAACAAATTGAATGTGTTATATACAGATGACTTTCTCTGCCCACTATCACTTATTTTCATACATTTTCTGCAAATTATTTTTACGCAAGCTTATTTATTTGCGTATCATTCACGATAATCGAGATAAATATTTGTGGATATAGGGTAACATTATTAAATTAAATGCCGAACACTAATATGTAGCATACCAAGCCCGGTGTCGAACCTGGAACTCACTGCAACCTGGAAACATTACTACTAAAACCTAAATGGAAGTGTAAGGGAAGACAATTAGTTAACATCACAGCATTATTTATTCAATTTGCTTACTCATCATTATCACATTCTGAAAAATACCAGCCTGGGAAAACCAGCTGAGCATGTCGCCTCACTGGCACATAGAAAAACCAAGGGACCTAGCACATGCTGCCAGAGATCTCCTGCCTGAGTCTTGGCTTAATCTGCTTCAAACTTCGCTCGGACACGCATGCGTATTCCACCAGTATGAATGTCCTGGGTTTCGGTAATCCCTCCGAATTTAGCGAAACGGAAATCGGCTTGTCCACCCAAAAATGATTACTGTAATAATAATAATAATAATAATAATAATAATAATGGAAATTGTCACAACAGTTTCATTATTAAATTCGTTGTAGGTACAAGCAGAATAGTGTATATATTCAGATGCTCAAAAGCGGCTGGCTGAATGTTTAAACTTACAATGAAACCGCAAGACAAAGTATATAGCAATAGAAATTTTTAAAGGAAAAAATTTAACAATCTAAATCAGTACTAACGGATATCTCCGAAATCACTGATGCCACATAAAAGGTATTTGAAATAAACTTTATGGTTTAAAGAGGCCGACATTTTATGTGTACATATGTTTGTGTATCTCTTAATGTTTATCAGTTATAAAAATTATACAAAATGTCTTCAAAATGAAGTGAACTACACAGTTTATTCGCAAAAATACAAGATATACACCGTATTTGTCATGAAAGTATCATAATTATATGGTATTTAATCAAAATCATTAGCCCATTTTGAGAAAATTACAAGCTTAGAAAAATGTGCCACGAAAAGTGTAGTTTGGAGAGGGGGATTTTGATGATAACCTTAAAGGGTCTCATCTTTGAAAGATACTGGTATTTACCCGACTTTTCGTTTTTGTGTTATTCTGTTCAGACACACACGAGACTTCCGGCGAAATCTCGATATCGAATTTTTGGGTGGAATGCAATACCTTCTCTCCTTACTAGGTACGTGCTAGAGAAATTAAAAAGAGAATGTGTAAAATAATATAGAACGGCTGCTAACTGATATAGGAAATCGTGTAATAATATCAGATTTGTATTAAGGCATCTAAAAGTAAGTTATTTTATTCTCGGTATTAAAATATCTCATGAGAGAAGGCGGGAAAGACACAAGAGAGAAGAGAGGAGTGGAGAAAGAGAGAATGTAGAATAGTTTTAACATATGACTATTTGGAACTTAATCCACTGTAAATTACATATAATACACAATAATATGGACATGCAATACAATAAGCGTAAAGAGATGTAAAATGTTATACACATCATTAAATAAAATTAAGGCCCGTCTCCATGGTGCGGGGGTAGCGTGCCTAGCTCACATTCAAGAGGTCCCGAGTTTGGGCGAGTTACCGGGATATGGATTTTCCCTTGTCCTGAGAATACGAATTTCGGGTAAAGTTAATCTCTATGGACCCCGGACCCATTTGAGCAGCGTTTCACCCATTTCACTTATTCATCGTCCAATATGACCTACTAGGTCAAAGGACGTTGAGCCTCGAGAAAGAAAAAAAATCAGCCAATTTAGCTACCACGGATCCAGCAAGGAGCTGACAAGTTTCTGTGTTTGTTGCAATGGGTAAAGTTTTACGCAATGAAGAAGGGGCTGTGAATCCATTACGACCCAGAGAGGGGAGAATAATTTCCACAGGTTAGGCAGTAACATAAACAGAGCTGCGAGCTCTACTTATGTTGCTATAAGTGGATTTATATTAATAACAATTTGCTATATTCTGATTTTGTGATATTCCCAACTACATTTGATGGATCGGCCCAAATGTACAGTCGAGTGTTCTGAAACTTGCCAAATTTCCTGGTTTCAAACTGTGTTTTTCTTTATTAATATTGACAGACTATCTTTAGTTCCACAACAGTCTGAGTGAAGCAATCTCTTATTGGTTTAAATTTTAGTCATACACACACACACACACACACACACACACACATTAGCCAAGAACAAAGCTCATGCCTATGTGAGCGGCGAAAAGGGGCGGCGTACGGAAACACCAGCCCCTAGATGATTCCGACCCGTATTAGTTTGATGTCCAAAGTCTGGCACTAAAGCATAAACCTAAGAACACAAGTCAGTTTCAGGCTCAGGAGAGAAGGAAAAAGGGGTGAAGAGAAACAGTAAGTGAAGTCGGACATAAAGCGAGCTGAAAAATTCGATATCATAGTCGGGATTTTAATATGGTTCTTCCCTTTCCGTGCGGTTGCTCTAACCATTGAACTACTATGACAACATGCCGATAGGACTGATATTGAATTCCCCAATTGACCTGAGCTTTTTTCCTCCAGGTGAACCAACCAAGGCATTTCATTACAGGGAGTAATCCTGACGGGACTTCCACTTCGCAAGCACTTTATTCCTGGGTACTCATATACAGGGTACTATGAGCCAAATATTATTTATTATGTACAATTAATGAAATTAATTAATTATACTTATACAGCCAACCCGGCTAAAGAATGTGATACAGAGCCAACTGAAAATTTCAATGTCATAGCCGGGATTTGAACACAGTTCTTCTTTCCTGCAGTTGCTCTAACCATTGAGCTACTGTGCCAGCATGCCGGTAGGACATTGAATTTCTCAATGAGTTCTAGAGCCAGGTATAGGATGGGGCCGAGGCGGTATAGTATTTTCTTGCCAACATAAACCATTGCTCTCGACTGCACACTTAAACTTCGAGGAGATAAAGAGGTTTATTTGATCGGCAAGGAGTCTTATAGCCCAATAAGATGTCTTAATGAATCGCAGATCTGAGCTATACAAATTATCTTTGACGTTTATGTAAAAATCAGTAATGTGTGGTAAGCCATTTGATTTGCTGGAGAACAAAGTATGGATTTTACCCAGAGGCGCTATTGGCAGTGCCAGAGGGAACATGACAGTAGCCTTCTGCTACTGTGTGCTGCTTTGGCAGATGAAACGGTCACGCCGTGGGGAGTATATTGTCGTGACATCCTCCAATATTACCTAAAGCCACGGGTTCACAGAGGCTTAGCCTACACAGTTCATAAAGCTTAAACAATTATACAATAACATTGGAAATTGTGTGCTTTGTCTGTACACGTATTGTAGCTCGCCTGCAGCTGCCGCATCTCTGTTTTAACACATTCTTTTTATATTTGAATAAATCGCGAAACAATTCATGATCATAATTTGAAGTACCTATGTTGTCAGTTTGTAGTAAAAGCGCTCTTCAGTGGGGCAATTCTGCTTATGGGGTAACTGCTTTAAATAGCAAATTTATCACATTCTTCAAGGGATAAAGTGCAAAGCGGTATTTGCATTAATAAGTTTCTGCAACAACTTATCAGAGCTAGCGAAAATACTGCTTTCAATTACAAAACTAGATATCGATATATCACTATCGTGTGCAAGCCTGTCTTCAGTATGTGAACACTAGTTACTGATAAAACAATTTATTTAGCACTAGGCACTCAACGTAGCACAAACGTTACCGTTGAGTCACTTTGGCACGCGCTGGGAAAACAACACAACTGATCCGTCGAATCAACTCACAACTGACTGTTGAATTTACCTACAACACGCAATTAAACTGCAGTGTCCATTTGCACTTTTCACTTCGTCACTCAACTCAACTGAATTCAACACTCGACCCCCGTCCTCTCAGAGCAGCCCCTTCTATACGTCTCGCATACAAAGTAGAACTTTCGGGAACAAGAACCACTAGAACACGCCAAAATGAAGGTTCCGGAAAAGGTAGGCGGCACATATTTCATACTACCGGTTGTACTATTGTTTCCGCACTATTGTTCCGACGGCCGGCCGAAGATCCTCACCCAAATACCGCTGGCCCACAGGTATCTACGCGTGTGTGGTCGCACTGCTACCTCCTCAGGACTGGTCGTCGCTACTAGAACTGTCATAGCGGGCAATGCAGTCTGGGTGTAGCACCAGCATCTTCCCTCGGGGCAGCCTCTGGACGCAATAGACCACATCATAGATCCTCTTCAGCACATGGTACAGCCCTTACCATGATTGTTTAAGCTTGAGTTACCGCCCCTTGGTCCACGTAGGGCGACACAATCTCACCAGATCACTCTGGGTAACCTTGGCTGCTTGCTTGGCGGCCGTAACGAATTTTCGCCCGGTCCCTTGTTTTCGGGTTGACGGTCCATCTTGTGCACATCGCGATGACGACTCATGGGGATCCTTGTCCATCGGCCTTCCAAACGCGTCCTCACAGTCACCCTGCAGATCCCAGGATGCCCGTTGTGGGCTCTGGAGCATCGCGTCATTTCGGCTGATTCGTAGGATCGGAACTGCATAGCGTCTTAGCTCCTGAGAGCATCCAGTATTACATTCTCAGTCACCCCGCGATGAACTCGCACAGTCTTACGACACCCCGTCCATGGGTCAACTCCAGCAGGGCCTCCTTATACAGTGTCGCCCGATGCCGTCAATATCTGATACGACTGATCCAGTTTTCAGAATGGCAGGCCCTCCAGCGCGCAGGGTCTGATTACGGTTACGGCTGCACCCGTGCCCATAGTATCTGGCGCGTTTTTCCTTGGATCCAGCCATCCACGACAAGTATGTTATCCATTCTTCTATTCCACCATTGTCACGAGGGGGTGGCGATAGCGGCTGCGATATGTCCCTCGCCTTACCGATTCCTTATTCGTTCCCCACCTGCACGTCGACTTGGTCGTAGGTAGCCCTCCACTAGGTGTCCTGACCATATCCACAACACCATTGCTTGACGCTCGTTGGCTTCATTAGGTGATCTGGTTAGCTACAATTCCACACAATTCGTCGGGCTGTCTATGGGCAGTCCTTCGCGAAGTGTTTGGCCACATCTCCAGTACACACTTCTTGACAATCTTCATCGACGTTCCTTGGTTGATTCTCTATCTTCGTCTATCGAATATTTCTTATCTCCAAGCTGGAAGTAGCTGTTACTTCGACCGCTAGCTACTCCCTCCTTAGGCCATCCCGTCCATCTGCAGGACCTCCTGCTGTTCGGTTTGGTGTGGAGAGGCCTTCAATAGGTGTACTGGCTGGCCACATCCTCAACATACACCACTTGATCTGCCTGGACAGCCTTGAGTTGATCCACTGTCTCTGTCGTATCGAATGCTCTCAATATTCGAGGTGCGTGTGGCTGTTAACTAGGCCGCATCCATCCCCAGCGCAGCCGTTAGCGTCTCGTGGATGGTCTTGTGAACAACATCAGACACTGTTGTATCTCGGCGTCACGCACCCCGTCGACAAAGCAGTAGTCAGCTTCTTGGGATACGTGACTGTGCAAGAGGTTCACCAGATCCTTATTCACCGGCTGTTCAACTGCTAGGGCGAACTGCTGCAGCGTCTACCCTGACTGTTGCAGTCTTGACAGTTGACTATGATAGGCTGTTGACAAGTGATGGTTCCCGAACCGGTTTTTGAGGGTCTCCCAGATGTCTCCGGACACCGCCGATGTTGTAATCACATTCATAACATCGGATGCACGTCCCTAGAGGCTAACTATTAGCTGTGTGACTTTATCCTCTGCTGATCATCTGTTGCAGGCAGCGACAGAGGTGAATTGTCGGCAGAAGCCTTCACAAGTTTACGTTCCGTCGTATTTGGGTGGCGTGACGCGCGCAGATGTAGTGTCGCGCTCGGATGTCTCAAACTTCCTTAAGTCTTCTGCTAAGCATTTGTTTCATCACGGTATTCAGTTCCTTGGCACTGTCTTTGACTCTTCCTTCCAGGACACTAAGCCCTTCCTGACGTCATCCAGGTCGTCCAAAGCGTTGATCAAGGTCTTTCAGCTTTCCGCCGAGCGCCTCCATGCCTTTCTCCACGTCGGCCAGTCGTTCATCCATTTTGGTTGATAGCTCCGTTCCGTGTTAATCTTGCAGGTTCTGTCTACATGTTCTCCATTCCGGAATCCCCATTCTCCTCCATCTTCTCCATTGTGAAATTCCTGTCGTTACTTTCTTCCCATCTTGTTCATTCCAGAATGTATATTCTTCATTTCGCTCTCTATCTCCTGCATCCTAAAGACCCTTTTCGTCTTCATCCTCTCCATTCCAGATTGCATCTCCGTTTATATCTTCTCCATTTTGGCCAATAAGTTTTCAAATATTTCCTCCATTGTGGCTTTTATATCCCACTTCTGACACCTATGTAACAAATGAGAACACTAGTTACTGCGACAACTTTATTTAACACTTAATGTAAGAAAAATGATACACTTGGGCCACTTTGACACGCATTCGGAATGCAACACAACTGGTCCGTCGAATCAAATATAAATGAACTGCTGAGCTGTACGACTCACTAGTGACTGCTGATATACAAATCACAATTAAACTGTAGTGTCCACTTGCACTATGCATTTTTCACTTCAATTAAATTCAACACTTTACCCACCGTCCTGGCAGAGCGACCTCTTATATGGGTTCTCACATAGAAAGTGGAACGTTCGGGAAAAATAACCTACTAGAACACGCCGAAACGAAGGTTCTGGAACAAGGAAGTGGCACATAAAGGGTTTTTATTCCACACCGCCTATTCTATCGTTCTATCATTCGGCATTGTTCTGACGGTCCGCCGAAGTCCCCCACCCAAGTGCCAGCGGCCGGCAAGTAGCTATACGCGTGGTCACAATATGCACACAGGGGAGCAGAAAAAGCGGCCTATTCCACTAGATTCGCGATAGCGTTCTTGGTTCTGTAGCTTTTCTCATTCATATAACACTAGTTTCCACCCAGACCTTGTTAATTGTCTTTCTGCCTGACGTGAAACAAATACCAAGAAACAAACACACTCCAGTGAGCGTTATTGTACTCGGTGTAAAATTAATGAGGTCAGATAGCCTCCCTTAACAAACTCTACCCTGATTCGTCTAAAAGCAGATGGATAATCCATTGTAACCGATTCATCATTCATAAATTAACATATTAGCTGTAACTGCTGTAGGCTAGCTTTTTCATTCATTTCCATTGCTTTCTTGTGTAACTTGCGGTGGCTGTGCTTTTCTCGCAGTCGTGGTGGTTGTAGCCCTCATGATGCAGTGGTAACAATGTGATATAAGATTTGTTGCGTATCTTTCCGGGACAGTTATCTTTCTTAGGCCTCGTAATCTTCAGCTTTATAGCGTTTTAAATCTGACGCGATAAACCGATGTAACTCAAAGTGTTACCGTGCAGTTAGCTATTTTGTAGTTTGGGTGGCAACAATGACAAAACTAAGTTTCATTTTACTCAATGTTATATTCATTCTCAAGCACTATGTATAGATGAAAATATTTTTGACCGCAAATTCACATTAATAGCTTTGTGAATACGGTTATTAACTCTTTTCATTAACAATCAAAAATATTTTACTTTCAATAAATAATGGTATATTTAAACTTGCTATAGGGGAGTATACCAAATTCACTTTTTACCCGTTTTTCTCTTGGTAATTATTCATTATACCAATACTTTGGGTATCTTACTAAACCTTGTTGTTCTGTTTTACGGCGATATTGTTGTATAACAACAGTTGCTTAATGTTCAATAGGTGGCGACTTTCCTTCTTTTTCTTCGAGTATTGATTCTCCCTAGCAACGGGTAGAATCTGGTTGTATGTTACCTTGTTTGTTTCACATGCGTATATGACGTGTTATAGAATATTTAATTACCTTTAGTATTTTAAATTCGTAATGTGTCAAAATGATAATCAATTACACATGAAATCATTTTCAAACTACTTAGCTAAAGCTATTTACAATTATTATGCAATTAAATCTGTTTATGCAATTTTACAAATCCTGCATGTTTTACATTGTTTATTTTTCATCTTATAATTTCTTCTTCTTGCCCATTTTCAGAATAATTAAATAAAATGTAATTAAACATTTAATGATAAGTATTCACCGTATCATTGATGCTACAAACATAATTTCTGGTTACTTTATAAACAAGTTGATTACATGAAATTTCAGGAATTTTCAGGAAACTCAACTGAAGAGTGACGTACTAAATTAATAGTGGTTTACAGCTGTTGTATGCGTAATTACAGCGGATAAATAAATTCGCTTGGGAAGCATTTACTGAACGAGAGCGGTGTGTGTGTGTGTGTGTGTGTGTGTGTGTGTGTGTGTGTGTGTGCGCGCGCGGATAGGTAGAGGACAAGCAGGTGTATCCTGAGATCATCACTTTTCTCGGGTTTTGATTTTCTGTTTTATAAATAACGGTTACTTTTTCTTCTGCGGAGGAGTCATCTTTTTAGGTATATTTACGAGAATTTTCATATTTGTGTGTCCTGAGGAATAATTCGAAACGTGGCTCAACTGAGGTGTACTAAAATCCAAAGGCGATAGCTTAACCTACATCTTGGTTTGTGAATATTGTCTCTGTAGCGTCATTTCTTACACATTGTAGACATTAAGCCTTTATATACCTTTATGACTATACCTTGGTTGAATTTTACTAGGAATGGCTTTTCTTTTCCTTTTTGAGATTCAACTTATCAAATGCTATTGTGAATTTAGGATTCAGGTATCAATCTTCTTGATCTGAAGATATTCAGCTAGATGAAGGAATTTAGCCAAAAATAACAGCTACAAACCCCAGTCCAAATATATTAGTTAATTAGCAAATATACTCCATTTAAAAATATCTGCTCCACCCCCATTAGCGTTCAATGGCTGTAAAATAAATGTATACATGTTGTTTCGGCGCTGTATAAAAACGCAGACATGACGACACGTTGCATTTTACACGTAAATTAAGGAAATTTCTTGAAAAAATTCCCCGTAGTATCGCTTTGTTGTGGTTTTATTTTCATAGCGACCTGCTCGCTTCATTTGACCAATTTAATGCGGTGTTCGTAGGGATGAGAGAGGTGGACTTCACAGTTCTGCTCCCCGCTCACAGCTCCAGAATTAATTGGGAGCTAAAACGCATGACCCACTTCCGAGGGAGGTAGAAATAGATACAGGAAGGCGAGCTTATTTTCACGTACATTTGCTACTCTCCAATAATATTGTATTGTTCAGTAGAGCATTAAATGACTGCCCTTCTTGTGGTAGACACCGCAATTTGCACGCTATCTTCAGCCCTTCGAATAGCATTGGGTATGGAGCACGGCCAGCTGTGTACTTTGTAATGGAAGCCAATTAAATCCCTGAATGAATAATATAATCATAAACATCCATATTGTTATGAACTGCCTTAATTTCTTTAACATTAGCATTCCATATGCATTACGGGCGAATAAATTATCATAATAATCTACACGAATTCAGATTCTAAACGTGGCCTTCGGTTGGTCTCTTCAGGGATTTTAGGCCTGCCTATATTTCTGCTACCATCGTAGCAGAATAAAACAAACTAATAATATATATTTTACCAGCAAAAATAAGTACTAAGACAGATATTTTTGAACACAAAAGAAGCTAACGTATTGGTCAATCGGCAAATCTGCTCTTGCATATATACGTAACCATCACAGAAAATCTTAAGTATGGCAACAACGGAACGGCGCTGTGCTACAAGACATTATCACCACTTACTTTAAAAGGAGCACACATACATTTTCAAGCAGTATAAGCAAGAGGCATAAACATCTGAGGAAAATCGACCATGGTTGTAAGCACTCAAGAAAATTTCTCACATCCGCACATACACTACGTGATCAAAAGTATCCGGACACCTGGCCGAAAATGACGTACAAGTTCGTGGCGCCCTCCATCGGTAATGCTGGAAGTCAATATGGTGCTGGCCCACCCTTAGCCTTGATGACAGCGTTCACTCTCGCAGGCATACTTTCAATCAGGTGCTGGAAGGTTTCTTGGGGAATGGCAGCCCATTCTTCACGGAGTGCGGAACTG
Organism: Deroplatys truncata; assembly: GCA_030765065.1. Classification (NCBI taxonomy): domain Eukaryota; kingdom Metazoa; phylum Arthropoda; class Insecta; order Mantodea; family Mantidae; genus Deroplatys; species Deroplatys truncata. The sequence goes on along the minus strand of CM060978.1, from coordinate 165,756,322 downwards.
AAGAGAGGTATCGATGTAGGTCGGTGAGGCCTGGCAAGAAGTTGGCGTTCCAAAACATCCCAAAGGTGTTCTATAGGATTCAAGTAAGGACTCTGTGCAGCCCATTCCATTACAGGGATGTTATTGTCGTGTAACCACTCCGCCACAGCCCGTGCAGTATGAACAGGTGCTCGATCGTGTTGAAAGATGCAATCATCATCCCCGAATTGCTCTTCAACAGTAGAAAGCAAGAAGGTGCTTAAAATATCAATTTAGGTCTGCTCTGTGATCGTGCCACGCAAAACACAAGGGGTGCAAGCCCCCTACAGGAAAAACACGACCACACCATAACACCACCTCCGAATTTCACTGTTGGCACTGCACACGCTGGCAGATGACGTTCACCGGGCATTCCCATACCCACACCCTGCCATCGGATCGCCACATTGTGTACCGTGATTCGTCACTCCACACAACGTTTTGCCATTATTCAGTCGTGTAATATTGACGCTCCTTACACCAAGCGAGGCGTCCTTTGGCATTTTCCTACGTGATGTGTGGCTTATGAGCAGCCGCTCGACCATGGAGTCCAAGGTTTCTCACCTCACGCCTAACTGTCATAGTACTTGGAGTGGATCTTGGTGCAGTTTGGAATTCCTGTGTGATGGTCTGGATAGATATCTGCCTATTACTCTTTACGACCCTCTTCAAATGTCTCAGTCAACAGACGCGGTCGGCCTATGCGCTTTTGTGCTGTACATGTCCCTTCACTTTTCCACTTCACTGTCACATCAGAAACAGTGGACCTAGGGATGTTTAGGAGTGTGGAAATCTCGCGTAAAGACTTCTGACACAAGTGACACCAATCACCTGACCACGTTCGAAGTCCGTGAGTTTCACGGAGCGTCCCATTCTGCTGTTTCACGATGTCTAATGAGTAATGACTACTGAGGTCGCGTATAATGAGTACCAGGCAGTAGGTGGCACCACAATGCACCTAAGATGAAAAACGTATGTTTGTGGGGGTGTCCGGATACTTTGGATCACATAGTGTACCATCCACATTTCGAACTTCTCTCCTCCGATCTCACCTGATTCGGTTATAGAGAAGATGTGAATAGGATACCAGGTTATCTTCTGAAGGTATCCGCCTGAGCCTGCGAAGAAATGTTACACCACGGCCCAAAATTGCTTTCTGATAGTGGCCATTGGCTAAGGCAGGAGAGATTAATCAAATTTTGCAATTTCATGTCATAGTCGAAATTAAAAACACGCGGAGTTCTTAGCATGTGACGCACTACCAATTGCGTCTTAGTGGACGCTGAACTTTTATTATGGGTTAGTAGAAATTCTAGAGGATGAACTCAATAAATTAAAAGCTTATACAAATTAATAATAACAAATTATAATAATTAATTATAATGGTTACGCGGCGCCGTGGCCGAGTGGTTAGACCGCTCGCCTCTCACCGAGGCGGCCCGGGTTCAATCCCAGGGACCCGCATATGGGATTTGTAGTGGACGAAGTGGCGTCTGGGCGGGTTCTCCGAGTTCTCCGGTTTCCCCCGTCATTCATTCCACCAACTGCTTCCTCATCACCTTTCCTTTCATTTCACCATCATTTCGTTTCATCTACTTTCTTCCTCCCATACCAGGCATCGGGCTGATCACCCATCCTGATCCATGAGTGTCTGCTCCTCGACGGGCCTCTGACCCCAGGCACCCGCCTGTAAGTCCTGGGGGTGTAAGTCCTACATTAGAGGAGGTTAAACAGATAAAGAAGAAGAATTATAATGGATACGTTCGAAAGTAAGGAAAATAATATGCTTGAACATTTAATTATTCTTCTATTAATAACCTTTGATATAAATAAGGCTGCAGATAAAAGAATTGACAAACTTCAATTCACTTCTGGATCACCTAATACAATAGCTAAAACTGAGAAGGAAAAAAGCACAGCGAAACAAGTGAAATTATAGCCGTTAATGGTTGTTCCAGTCCGTGTGTTGGAATGAACATGCGTACAGTTAAAAATCTGATGTGTTACACTCACATGACTTTCTCTACTCTTGTACAAACTATTTTTACAAAGTCTTATTCTCCATCTATTTCATATTAATCGAGATAAACATTTACAGAAACGATCTTTTGACATGCAAAGAGAATTACATTTTGCACATAATGACCAGTTCTAAAAATATTTGACTATCGCTTAAGGCGTACTATGTTCCCCTTGTTTTGTAATTGCAAGGGCAATATAGAAATACAGTAGCCTTTAACCATAGACATCTATCTTAATAGCTGGTTGCTAGGTGCAGCACCATTCTCGTCGACACAGATTAATACTCTTTGCATATCCAAGACAAAAAAAATGAATAACGAATTCCTATTTGAGAGCATAAGTATTGAAAAATTTAAGGGAATGGGAATGTATATGACATAATTTTAACGCGATCTGCATTTTTGTGCAGTAAAACCTTGTCTATGTGTTATGGTTTACCAGTTATGCAATAGTCGTTCACAATAAAGAACACTTTTGGAGACATTCCCAGAAAATTCAAGATATACATTTTATTTGTCATGAAAATATCTTAAACATATGATATGTTAATCAAAATCGTTGGAGCCATTTTAGAGAAAATTAAAATTTTCGAAAAATTTTCCATGTAAAGGGTAATCTGGGGTGGGGGGATTTTCTTGAAAACCTTCGTGTCGCATCTCTGGAAGACATTGAACCTAAATACCAAGTTTGGTGTTTATCCGACTGTTCGTTTCTGAGTTATGCTGTTCACAGACAGACACACACACATACACAGACATAGACACACACACGGACATGTTTCCAAAAATGCTTTTTTTAGATTCAGGGAGTCTCAAAACATATATTTCCGGTTAAATCTTGGTATCGAATTTTTGGGTGGAATACAATACTTTCCCTACTTACTGTACGTATTAGAGAAAGTAAAAAGTGGAAAATCATAATCGCCAGAGATTAGATTTTCCCAAAGAGTTAAAGGTTGTACTGGATTAGATAAGCTAAAGTATTAAGAGGTACCAGAAGAAGCAGGGATATATAATAGAGAGAAAAGCTAAATGAATATGGAGCTGGAGAAACCGTTTAAAACGTGTGGAAGCCAAGAACAGCAAGATGATAAAAACATATCTCGGCCTAAGGGTAGGCGAGATGTGCGACACGCTAGAAATAATGAAAATGGTTACATGATATATATTATCAATCGTGTAGCGAAAAAGAACATTAAGCATATATTGTGGTTAATTAAAACCTGGAAATACAGCCTGGTTAATTAATCGGAATTAAAACACTAGTAGATGTTACAAAGCACGATATATACCTTTTATTTTTTCTACCCTTTGGATTATTTACTGTCACCACAACTTGTTCACTATATGGATTAAGAATCAATACCTTTTCCGGGTCTCGGATCTTAAGGGGGTTGTTTGTTCGACTGTTTCCATATATAGTAAAGGTCTTCAGGAGCTGAATTTCTTAGTGCGGCTCGGAACGATCTGAACCAGGCCCAAGCATAGGCTCGGCGCGAATGTTTAATTTTGTTTTAAATATAATTATTTTGTTGGTTATTATTATTATTATTATTAGTCTATGTAGCCCTGCTGCCTACGGTGCGAAGGGATCCGGTTCGATTTCCGGTACCGGTATGGGAATGTTATCTCTCGCTAGAAGGCCCAGTGTGCACTCAGGTCTTTTTTATTTGCTGAAATAATGCCAAATGAGGTCCTGGAATCCTCATCTAGTAAGAGTCATGTTGAATACATGCTGCCTTATTGACCACATACCACCCCTATTAGGTACTACTCTTTGTCCAGGATATCTTGGGTATGAATGAGAGGAGGCGGAGTTTGCAACTACCGTGCTGTTGCAATAGGTATTATCCCAATTGAATTAGAATTATTACTATATTGATATTGCTGCGGATATGTGCACACTGCGATTATTGTGCTATTCCTGGCATCTCAGCATCGTGAACCGAAAGATTGGATGAATTTTTCTCTTTGCATAGAAAAAGTACTTTAATTTCTCAAAAGTACCATTAAGGATTTTGATTAAAATGCCATATGTTTAAGATATTTATTTAACAAATAAAATGCACAACTTGAAGGTATTAGTTAAGTTTTTTCGAAGAGATGATAGTGCAACAAAAATTAAAACTGCCGCTGGAAGAATTGCTCAACGAATTTCTAAGTATTGTCTGGGGCAACTATAATTATTGATGTACGAACAGGTATTAAATTTTTTAGTTGACTGGCAACTAAATATGGTGAAAAAATAATTTAGTGCAGCAGTATTTATTTTCAAGCCCAAGCCCGACCAATATTTTTTTAAAATAAGTTGAACCGTGGGAAGGGACGGCCCGTGCCTGATTCTGAGGGCCCACGCACATCTTTATTATATGGATAGTTGCTCGGCTCTTTCGTGTCATTTAAATGGTGACTAGGCTTGCGGTTTCCTACTTCTCAGTGCAACTTCATTTTACTGAATTTTGTTCTCACATGAACTTGGCATTTGTCTGTGCGACTAAGAAAAACCGCGAGAACCTTTGTCAAGTTGGTCCAGAATGTGGTCATCGGCTCGGTAGATTTATTGTTTCAACTCTTTGTTTACTGTTTTTTAGATTGAACCGGAACCAAGTATTGTATTTGAGAATATCAATACTTCATTATTACAAGTTTTGCATATATATCTCCAAGCTTATTCTTAAAGACGTAATGTTAATTTCAAGATCACGCATTACTATACGCCTTTACATGTTTTTATGTATGTATAAAATTACTCTTCAAAATATTTTCAACTATCTACAATTGAACTTTCGAAACACATCACCAATCCCTATATATAAATATTAAATTCATACGGAAACGTCCAAAACTTTATTACTTTTAACACTCTATACCAGCATATAACAAAATCGAATATTTCATTTTATAACTGTTCAATCAGATTCCTGTTTTGCTTTTACTCCTTTCCTTTCTCTCCACTAGACACTCAACTGAGAGACCGCACGTAATATTGCAACAATTCAACCCCGTTCGATGCTTACTTTTGTCTAGGTGTTCTAAATTCTCTCTTCAGTATACTGCTAAGCCAAATTTTGAACTGTTGTCCAACAAAGTGTTTCTCGAACATTCCTAATCCGGAGAGTACACACCTGGCCCAATGTTGACCCGCCTACTAAAAACCAGCATCCACACAAAAGGGAGATTACACACGCAGGGCGGTAACTGTACATATTCCTATTTAGCAAAAAATAAATTTTCTAGGACAGTGGATGAGTATAAGCTGATGTTGAGAGATAATGAATAGGGGCAAAGGTTCTATAACAGACGATAGAATATCGCAATATCGGAAGATAAAGTGAGTGATTGGGTGGATGGATAAGGTATCTTTATTGTTGTCAAACAATACTATTACACTAACGCTTAGTGCAGGGATCGTTGATTTATTTATTTATTTATTTATTTATTTATTTATTTATGGACGCTCTTTAACTACTATGCTCCTTAGCGTCCCATTCTATATTGGGCGTCAAAGACCGCTAATTTTTCTCAGAGGCCTCTTAATCAGGCTTGAGGTACCTTTACGTGCCGTAAATCTACGACACGGGACCACCGGCTTTACTTCGCTTCCAAAGGAAGCCATGCTAAGGATTTTTACGCCCGAAAAAATCCATCGCTTTCCGTCGGCTTTGAAACCACGACCTTGAGAACTAGAGGCTAGCACGGTACCACTAGTTCACGGAGGACGCCATACATGCATATTTATAATACTAGTTAGAGTTTACAAAAAGAAAGAAAAAGAATAAAGACATAAAAGGGATAAATTTCCCTTTAACTGAATAAATTTATTCTAGCTTCACACATTTCAGCCATGAAATTGTCCATGTTATTGGTAGTTCCTCTGACCAGCCAGTAGATCCCAATATGCCTTCTAGCCTGACTTCAGAATTTTTCTGTGAGTTTAATTCTTCAATAGTTCTCACACTGTGACATTCTACAAAAAATCAGCCAATCTTCATCCACACCACGAAATGGGCAGATTCTCCTGCCAGAATCTCACGAATCTCTTCCGTGCCTTCCAGCTTCTTCTTCCTAGGTATATTTATATGCATCTACACACAAGGAGAAAAACGTCAAAAACATCCAATCGTTTGGAATAAGGCTCTGCTATTGGGGGGAAAATGATGATAATTATCATTCTGCTCTGGCACAATATCTGTAAGTGGAACAGTTTTTTTCGTATAACCTGATAGTGTTTATCCTTTAAACTCCATTATTTCAGATTTCTTAGCAGGAGTTTCAGCTTGATATGTTTACACCTTATACTTTAAGCATAAGGGTATACTTACTCTAAACATGATTCATTATTTAAACTGTAAATAAAATAGCTAATATTCCTCCCCTATTTCACTGAAACCACCTTATATTTCAAGCTATTTGTTTCATTTTCATACATGTTAGAAAGAGATCGTAACATCGAATTTCTACTTGCAAACTGTCATATCCGTCACTTGTAAGAAAAGCAGGAATGAGTATACTTCAGCAGTTTACTAAACGTGCAAACAATGTAAGATTTATTTTAAACTTAGATAGTTGAATCATTATGAACAGTTATCTTGAGTCTTGCTGCAGCAAAAACAGACCACAAGTAGCCTTTAGGGAAGCAAAATGAAGAGGTCGGAAGCGTAAAGAGTGAAGTCCTTAAAGGAATGCTGGGGTTAGCGCGAGAGAATTAGCTTGAAAATTCTCATCAAGCAAGCACAGCAAGGGCACTTCTACACCTGGGAAAAAATTACTTCAGCCCTACACATTCAAGAAACCACAACTAACTGAAATAATGATGCAGCAAATGAGTTCCTAGTCCGATGAGTTTACCTGAAATGCCTTTAAATGGCTAGGAAAAGACGCGAAAGCAGCGCCAGGCGCTTTTTTGTTATATAAAATAGTAAGAAAAATACATCTTCTCGCATAAAATCAACATTGTTCACATGTTAACAAAAAAAAGCTGACGAAAATCGCAATGTTTGCATTACTTATTTTAAGTTTTATAAATCCTATTTTTCGCTTGGAGAACTATTTCTATCATATTTCCTTAAACATTTCACATTTGTTTTATTTTTATTTGACACTAGTGCAAAGAATGGCATATTCCATATTTATTATCGATCACGCATATAATGGCTAGATTGAACGCAAATACTGCGTTGTAAACATTTTAGTTAGTGTGTGTGTTAACTTTTCACGCAACACTGGCCCAACTAAAAGATATTGAAAAATCACATATGAAATCTTAATTTATTTCCCTATAGGGGGGGACCTGTGGGATACACAATTAAAACTATAATTATCTCACTTATTATACAGTTTCTTTAATATTAGATAGCAAACGTTTACAAAGATAACCTATCTGATAAATTTTGCTATGTAGAAATTTAAGTACGACAAGTATTTAAGAAGAAATACCAACTTTATTTAAGAATTATTCGCTATGTGAACCAGTTACCGGGAGAAAACCTAAATGAGAAACAGACATAAGAAAGAGGTGCACGTTTACATTGTTTGATACTTTATTTGGCTTTTAATTTTATTACCATATCAAAAAACCATTTTATAACTGGTTTTCAAAAAGACTCATAACTATATTGTTTAGTGAGAGGGGGAGAGTAATAGAGGGAATTCAATGGAAAGGGCGGCAGTGAGAAAAAGTGAAGAAGGCAAAGGGAGGAGGAAAGGGGGAGAGGGGAAGAAAATACTAAAACGGGGAAAGAGAGAGAGGAAGAGGAAGAAATATTCATATAGATAGGGCAACAAAGAGGAAGAAAGAGAGAAGGAACGAGAGACAGTACCAAGATGAGAGAGGGAGCGATACACAGTAGAATTTCCACATTTATCATCATAACGCGAGCAGAGCTGCGGATTCTGCCACCGATTATATAAAAGTGGTGCAGTAAACTACATAAAATTTAATTTTAATTGTGCTATTGGTAGCCCGTAGCCCGTTGATCTCATATTTTTGTTTGGCAATTTTGTGTGTCTAGCACCTTGTTTCTCAACGAGATTTCTAAGGATTCTTATTAAAGTCAACACATCACAGAAATACACTTACGCAACACCCTAACAGTTGGAAAACGCTCGCATTACTCACTCTGCTCGTACTGATAATCACGCAATATGTTTGCCTAGTAATCCTGAGAATATGAGCTCACGATCGTGCTCGTGTATAGGTGTCTTTTCCAGATTTTTCCCGGAAACTACTCAATCGATTTAATTATTCTTTCACCATTGACAAGCACTGGCCCACTGGTCTTTCTGATATAAATAAATGCAACTTCTAGTTTTAACTCCAAAATGGATAAAAGACTAGCAAATTTAAAAGTTATGGATATTTTAATGAGAATTTGAACTGTTAATAGAAGATGCTTTAAATTGCTTTGATTTTTCCTTGAGACTGCCATGGAGTAAACTTGTGTACTATATAGAAGATGCAGCTGTTGTTACTCTACATAGAATTAACGTAAAAACAAAACAAAACAACAGTACCCTTTATTCCATGCAATATAATTGTACATCGTGTATTGTGAGGTAACTCGCATATTCTATTATTTTATTTCTAAAGGCACCAAAACCTTTTCATCTTGACGTAAGTAGTCTAATATGAATGCTATAATCAAGTTCATTACCAATGTATACCAAAGAGAGTAAACTGTGCTCAGCGTTAGCATAAGAAACTACTCAAGACTATATTACTGCATACAATTAACCGAGAGTGCTATTTTTCCGACTGTTACAGACTGCCATGTCTAAAATGTTTAAATTGTTGGCTTGGGGGTAGGGAATCTTTGTACTCACTAGTTCCTACTCTATTTCGTTGAATATTGATGCAAGGGGATTCTGTATTCCCATAATGAGAAATTGTGAAGCGTCTATGTTTTCAAATAACTACGAGACCAAAGAAAGGCACAGAAGTTTAGAAATGACATCCACTGTGCTTATATAAATATTACTGCACCGTAATGCTTTCACCGCTATGAGATGCTTACAAGCTATACAGTTTTCCAAAAATGTTAAGAGATCAGAAGCACAGCATTCTGCAACACTTCGTTCCCGTTTTCGTGAATATTAGGGTGCTTTCAAAATTCTTTTCTATGGGGTAACGGTGAGAATTCAGGATAATAATCATTCTAGGTCTCTGTGCAACCATTTCACAAAGAGTTATGATTCGTATGTGCATAGCACAGCGATCATAGAAACAATACTGGCAGGTGTGGTCAGCATCACGCTTTCCTAGCTTGAATGTTTGCTTTCTTACTCTAAAGATCGCCACTTATTATAGATCGCCATGTTCATGATGGTGAGTAGATACCTGTTCTATAAAGTTATCCAATACTCTGCATTTCCATGAGTGAACTTGAAACCACGCGCATTCCGGGGCTGTGTACCACAGTCCAACCGTTTTACCACGTCACAAAACTGTATGTAACATATTAAACACGATTAGGCGGAATAACTTTATGACATCATTTTATAATTTCAGGAATGGCTCTTTTACAATATTTGAAGAAACTTCCTTATTATTCCACATTATTCTAAATGGAAAACATTATGAAAATGGAAATTTATGTACACTTGTTTCCTTGGAAGAAAGTTTTACAACATTCAGTAATGTGTAAGCATTTCTCAATGTAACGAATTTAAAACAAAGCTTATTATGAAATAAGCAAAATACTAAATACCTTTATGAGACTGATCTCAGAGGTACGGAATTTTATGTACCAAAGATAATTTTTTATGATTTTAGCGAACTAACCTTATTTCTGCAATCTCATTCACCCGAAATGAATGTTGCCGTATTTCAGCTCAAGCAGCAGTGATTACCCTGTAAATTCTAACTTCCAGTTGTTTAAGGCTTTATGAAAGACTTGAACATACTCTACTCTTCAGACAGCCCGAGAGAATGCAGTCGCACAAAGACAAATCTGAAGGCACAATTCCATGTTTAGAATAATAACGTGATATTAGTGAAGAGTTGACTTGGATTCACTGTTGCTAAAATTTCGGATAAAGTATTCTAAGTTATTACTAGTTGCATCGCTAGAATAAATTCTAAACTGTATGGCATAAAAAGAAACAGTTCCCTTTATATAAATGAAAAAATTAAAAATAAAACAGTGTTAAAGTATTAAAATCTTATTTACAGTAATGATAATAAGAAATAATTAAAAGAGTTGATGTTTCCATTCAAAATATAACATTTTGTGGTCTCTTTGTTGCTTAAATTACTCTAAAATAAATATGTTCTAAGATAAAAAGTTAGCTTTGCACATTTACTATAGTAAACTCCACTTCGCAAACACGCGTTAGGAAATAACACTGTATCCCACGTGGTATGTTCCAAAATGCTAGCACATGTTTTGTAATTTTCGAGACAGTTTGCATGTGCGCAGCAAGGGAAAAATGGTCAAAGTGTTTCCCACTCCTGTCGTAATCAAGATCCGAGGTTGGGAGTGCCCCAGGGCATCCAGCCTGCTGTGTTTTCAGAGGCATTTAAACCGCACTCTAGTTTGTTTTAATAACTAAATTAAAACTTATATTCCCAATTTCTACAACTTGTAACACCCATTATTAAAGTAAAAACATTATTTATGCATTTTCTCTTGTGGTGAAATAAAAATATCCTCACTATGTCATATATTCTGTCTGTTCTATTCTTTTTTTTCTTTCGCTTTGCTTTCTACTACTGACTTTTTAGGGTAACTTATACACAGTTTACTCACTTGTACCCGAGCGGGATGGCTGAGGCGATTGCGTCTGCGGCCCCTTCGGGAGGTCCCGGGATCGATCTCCGGCACTCTGGCCCATGGGTTTTTCGTGGTTTTTCCGGGTCGCCGGCGAATGCTGGAATACTTCATCTTCTACAGGCTCTCCTTCCTCTCATTTGCTGCACCTTCATCTTACTTGTCATCTGTTTCAGGATTGTAGGACCAGGCGACGGTGTTTGGCGGGTTGCGGCTGGACTGTGGTTTGCGCTCTATAAAGGTTTCTTCCCTGGCTCGCTGCGATACCGCTAAGTTAGGTCTCTCAGGCGTGGGGCTCTGCTCCGGGGAACCCTGGAGGCTGGTGGCTTCTGGGCTGTGACCGGGCGGCATCATTGTCAGATACGTTCTATCTGGAAACGTTAGGAACCCCGTCCATGCTTGCGCATTTCGGCATCCGGATCTGATCGCCCTTCGGCTCTGTCCCCCCCATCCTCCCCTCCCAGAGGTCACGTTGGAAGCACAATGGGCCGACTGGTCTGCGTGCGGTGCTCTCCCTCAGTTCCGGGGGCCCCTCCGTGATACATACCTTACCTTAACTTGCCTTACTCACTTGTACACATACAACTCGTTATTCATTTAATAATGTTTAAGGACCTCCTCATTGTTGGATGGTACTTTCACTTTTTCTCATGAAAGTTATGAAAGATATTTATTTCTCGGGACCTTCTTTCGCTCTTTTATCCCGAAGTACATTTTTGGGAGCTTTTTCCTCCGTAAGACAACCATGTCTTTGTTTCCACTCTGCCGCTATCAGTTCTCTATGTGACTGGCCTGAAAAACAATGCACGATGTTTATAGTTTATGTGGATGAAAGGGTAATTTGTATACCACTTCTAAGACAGAGTATCGCTACGATGGTTGTACAAGGAAAGGCTAAACCAATTACAATATAATTTGGCTTTATAGAGAAAGAGTGAAGAATTATTTCTTCTGTGATTAAACTGAAGAACAGCTACGAATTTACACATAAGAAAGCTTCCATCAGCGACAAGGTTAAAGTTGTTGCCGCTACTAAACGCAGTAAGGAAACTGGCATCAAGGAAACGGAGTGTAACATGAAAATGTAATGTTTAATTGTAATGTTACCCTTCAGCAGCTCGGCCATACTTTGTGGGAGGTAAAGTACCTGTCAATCCAGTGGCTAGATTTATGCTCGAAAAACAGAAGTGGTCATGTTGGTAAGGAGTGTGGCTAGATTTTGTCAGCACCAGCATAAACAGTTCCGTTCAATTATGGACCACATTTTATGCACGCCAGTAAACAGATTGTGTATGCAACACAACCTGTTTTGCTAAAGTAATTTAGATTTGAATATTCAGTACCATTCGAAACTTAAACCACGGTAAACGTATCGGTGTAAAATGTTCAAGACCAATACCACTCTGCACTACTTTACTGAGATATAGATGAAATCTATACCCCTTATGTTTGCTTTACAAACTACCGGATTCATTCCGCTTGGCTGACTTATCGCCCTGCTGTCATGTTTACCCGTTCGTTGCATACTACTACTTCTCTTAATATTCCATCTTTCCAGTTATAATTAAATTTAACAAATAATTGTACTTATTGCATTACTATCACTGGTGCTTTCACCGAACTAAATATGCGTTGCTAACTACTATCATCGTTAAATTCTTCAAAACGTTTTCGTTATAAGTCATTATTAGTAGAAGGTACAAATTTCTAAGTTGGATTAGTATAAGAAGATTTTGTGATTCTAAGAACGATGCAAAACCGAAGTGAGTCATTTTAAGTACAAATGTATTGATGTAGGAAATGGCTAAAAATCAAATTCCAGAACCAGTGCAAAGTGTCAGTCACATTCTATCAACTTTATCAGGTTCATTTATTTACAAAAGTAAGCGAGTAATGGACGCGTTTCGAAAATTAGGTTATTTAGCTACCTTGTTTTATTTATTACTTTTATGCACACCTTTATTACTCTGTCATCAAAGCGTTATGCGCCCTTCGTTGCTGTCGATTTATTGCGAAATATAAATTGCTTCTTTCTAATACGGCTCAGACGTTAAAGGGTGTAGTCCAACTCGTTGGTCGACGGCCACATCCGGTTTCCAAGGGCATTTATCGTACTCACAAAGAAACGAAAAGTATTAAAACAGTTTAAGTTTATAAATGATTAATGCATAAAATAAAGAAATGTATTCTTTACTGCCTCCCTCTTGAAGCCTCAGCTAAAGGGCTGATGTAAGATAAAAAACGGAGTCGTGTAAACTTCAGAATAACAGTCATCTTCTCTTTAAAGGGAACCTTCATCTCCGTAAATTCTGAATACTCAATGAATAATAGAGAGATTTTATACCCAACATTTATTTTATGTCTATTGATACTTAATTAGTTAATGCACATTTTCTACAATTAAAATATTAAAAGCTAAAGACAAAGTTATTAAATCACTGTGATTAGCAGCTTTTCCATTGAATGTAGGCATATCATATATACGCCCCAGTGGTTTTAAATGAACCTCCTTATATAAGACCCAGTGGTATTAAATTAATGTCTATCTGAACAACTTTAAACCTTGTTATATAAACACTTTTGTTTTTACTTATATTTGAATTTTCATATTAACTTTTTCTGAATTATTGGAAAATGTAAAAGTTCTCTTAGAGGCGTTTGTGCAGTACTGAAGTCGGGATTTAATAAAGCATACTATTTTAGACGCAACTAACTTAAATGCTTCTTTAATATAACAACCAGTTCCTTATCAAGAAGAAGAGGTCTTCTTCAGCAATAAAAGATTTCGCCCCCGAAAATCTCTACCAATGAATAACCTAGCAGAATTTGTAAGATTAAACTACAGCAGGAAATCAGTATCATTAAAACGGTAACACCCTGCTGTTGTTAATACATCTCAACATACATATTAAAACCAAGCCTTATTGTCAGGTACACTTTTGAATGTTAGGTTCTCTCTTGAAATATTCTTATTCTGTAGTCAAAACAAATAAATAAAAAAATACATTTCTCCCTTTCAAGCCATGCTTATTCTTGCCTCTTGCCCAAACTATTTTGAAAAAAAATCACAAATGTATCGCTTTCTGTGGTGATTAATAAGTGTAGAACATAAATAAATGTTATTAAACGGATGTAATTGGAGTGGAAACGTGATAAAGCAATGACTTCTTAAGATCAGTAATATTAGTAGTTTAATGTTCCTTGAAGGTATTATTTTATGAAAAATGATATCAAATTCAAAATATATTCCAGAAGAAGAAACTTAGACAGCATTTAGTATTTAAATCATGAAGAGCCAATGGATAGTTAAATGCCATATATGAAAAAATTTTGACATGATGACAAGGAGATTTTCCAAAAATTGTTTTTCTTTGGGAAGTTCCTAAAGAACTTGGGTAGTATTTTACTGATAGCTTCTGTAAGCATAAAGAAAAAAATGTTCTTCAAATTAAAATCATTAATTTTTACCTTCTTACTGCTCCGTCGACATACACGTGGACCTGCAATTGAAACATTGTATTAGATAAAAGGTGACAGCATTATTGTGGCATCTCTATTTTATGAAAAACAAATTCAATAATGCTAGCCTATTTTAAAAGTTTCTCAATTTAACCGCAATTTCTTTATTTATATTTCTATTTTATATATAAGAAGAATGTTATCTGAACACAAAGCAGATACAATGAATAACAGTCAATAGACTGAGACAGTCAACAGACAGAGAGAAGCATTCGTTAAAAATTTTTCGAAAAATAGAGGACTTATTGTACAATAGCATTTCGGATCGTTTGTGTATTATTGCTACATAAGTATCATTAACATAATAATATGCTTTTATTAGGCTTATTATTTTAAGAATATAAATTTTATAATCTCCATATTTTTCAAGAAAAAGTTCCCATATTACACAGTCTCTATTTATAACCCCAAAGAGGAGATAATGTTTACATTTGCGGCAAGCAGTGTTACCTTTAGATTATATAAGCATTTGTTAATAATGTAAATGGAATTATATAATGCTGTTTATGTTTAACTGGAACAACATTAAAACAATGGGTCATCATGGTTAAGAGTTATGATGTGTCCTCACGCTAGTTGACTGTTGACTTCTATAGAATCCACATCAAACGCAACTCTAACATGAAGCTTATTGCTTTGTAATTAGGGGCATAATTATGTAGGTTGCTTATTATTGTGTTCGAGGAAGCGGAATCACTACAGCATATATTGAAGTTAGTGTTGTGCAGTCCTCTCTGCTATGAATTCATAGATCAACCCTTGCAGTGGGTCAATTTATATGTAATGTTACCAGAAAAATAATAATGCTTATGTGATGACCAAAAGGGGCTTTACGTGAAAAATTACATCACCGTCTAAATTAAAAGAATATATTCACTGTATCCCTTTGCCGATTATTTTTCATAAGGGAATATGAAAGACAAAGTTTAACATTTTCTATTTTAAGAAAAAAGCTAGTTACCTCTTCTTTGCCTATGTTACGCAACGATATCATAAGAACAAAATTTAAAATATATTTAATACGAGTACACCTTTCATGAACTTTTATGCATCTCCCTTTCATTTATGTCACAGCATTGTAGCATCCCACTGCTGGGAACAAACCCCAGGTATCAGAGCGAGGCAAAACTCAGGAAAGGTTAAAATTAGGGTATGTGGTGAATCTAGATTGATAGAACACTGTCGCCTTACAACTTAGGATATTTAAGCTGATCGAATTAAGGTCACAGGGATACGGAACGTCTCTAAGCTGTTCGTGCTCACGACGAGCCTTATTATAATTTCTGAATAAGAAACAACTTAACCACAGTCAGGTATGCTATCTGAGGTACTTGCATACTGGGACGTAAGCCCTTAGGACAGAATAAAAGGCTCAATCCATGGGCAGGAACGTTACCCGGAGTTTTGATTGCCACCGGAGCCCGCACTCCCTTCCCGAGCTCTGCGCGCCCTCTAGGCGAGTGCTCTCTTTCTGAGTTACATCACCTGTGTAACGCCAGTATTTCCCAGTTCGTTACAATATTAACACATTTCAAAGAAACAAAAGAAACCGCTGTATTTCCTCCGGTTTCAAATATGCTGGCATAGGCTAATGATTACTTTCCTAAGAATGTGTTGTGTCGATTCAGAGATCTTAAAATGAATAAAATTGTGATATTCTGGCGTATTAATAATTTGGGGGGGTTGCTTTGTCATTGCCAGGCATATTACTGTTCTACATTGTCATTACCAGACTCATTGTTGTTTACGTCACTCCTGGATGGTAGCTTTGCTAGCCACGAGTGGTGGGGGATATAGCGTCTGTCTTAGGATTCCGTGAGAAGCGGAGCTAGTGTGCAAGCCGGCTTTTGGATCGGTGGACATCTCCTCTCACCTTTCATATTTAATAATGTAGGATTAATAATTCCCAAAAGGTTGGGAAATAAATCTAGGAATATTATGTATTTTGTACAGTGAAAAACCCACGCTTTCCTCTTAACCTCTACACCACGTTTCGATCCTCCGCAGCCAAGTCAGTATACGTCCCCTCAGTGTACTGCTGACTACTAGCAATTAATTTAATTTTCATGTGAACTTTTAGGCCTCTATCCAGTATGTAACAATATGAGAAACTTTCAGTTAAAACAAACATATGCTAGACAACTATTACATCAATTGAAACAGTACTGATTTAAAGGAGTATTTTTTACAAGCCTTCAATATTTAAATGTAGGCTGAAAATATGATTATTATATTCATGGATGAGATTTATGATTTATAAATAGGTTTTTGCTGTACATGACAATTCACAAATACAGTATATAAATTAGAATAAGTACTGAAGCCTTCCTGACGGCATAATAACTAAATTATTCATACAAAAGCCTCAATCTCACCACCTGAACTAAAAAGGGATTTTCCCTAAAAGTGGTTTCAAACAAAATAACGAGTCTGCTTCTGCCGTTAAATGGTCAGCGCTCTAGCTTCTCAACCCAGAGGTCTCAGGTTCGATTCCCGGCTGGGACGAGTTAAATTTTCTCTGAACGAATCATTCTCTATACCCCACAGTGTCTGGAATTATGAATGTTGGTGTGAATGCGAGTTTTTTAATATAAAATCAACGTTAAGAAACCCTACAGTGCAGCGAGTAATAATCAGCAATTTCTCAGGTCAAAGCCCCGATATGACCGAAGAGGTTAAAGAAAACTATACAGCTGAAATAATTAAAAGATAATAATGCGAAAATTTCATACAAAGCAAATAATCACATGTTTATATTACGTAGAATTCTGTTAGCTACGTGCAGAGAGTTTGTGTTACAGACTTTTTGGCAATGAGTTTTGTGACGAAAAAACACTAATTTTAAATAATCGTACGTGGTAGCACAGAGAGGGATTTCAAACCAGGAAACTTTATACATGCAAGGATGAACATTTCGAAATATGCTGCGTAAAACTAATACAAAATGTATCGGTACTCTAAAGCGGTCTTTGTAGTAACATTTTCAGTTTGCTGGTTATATAAAACGCAATGAAGAGTACTTTACCAGCACTTTATTTCAAATTTAAAGACACTGCCTAGCTAATATCTCCAGCATATTATTTAGTTCAACATCGTTAGAAGCACTAAGAAAAGTAAAGCGATTCCTTTAATAGAGTACATAAACGTTTCTCTTCCTCTCTCTCACACACAGGCACACACACGCATACACACACAAACACATACACACACACACATACACGCACGCGCGAGGCGAAACTGGAATCTACATTCCCTTCAGGCCACGATACACCAGAGTGAACCCCTCAGCGAGCTGACCACGGGGTTTGACAACAATTAATGAGCTACAACAGCGAGAACTGTTATCAATTATATTATACTGGTTGGTTCAAATCTTAGGACTGGGGCAGCAGGCAACGCAAAGCACACTTCAGTCGGAGAAGTTGCCGAACTACCAGGCGATAAGAGCTTGGTTCCCTTCTTGGTAAAGGGAATTGTTATCACGCTTCCTTGTTAAACATTCATATTTGTGTTCATACAAGGCATACGTCGCCCTTTAGTTACTCTTCATTGACATAAAATCCGACAAAAAGTGCATAGTTAACATTTATCCAACAATTCCAAAAAAAATGAATAGGCACTGACGCAGCTACACTTTGATAACAGAAAATTCTGCTCTAAAGAATGCATAATTTTTCATTATATGCAGTATTTGCTATTTAGCTTATTACAGAAGTATTAGATTTTAAAATATATGCTGAAGTAGTTTGATTTTGAAAAACAAACATACACACGGGATGTGTGTTCTTTCTTTTGTTACTTTATAGAGGATGTTCTCGAAAAATAAATGACTTTGCAGGAAATTATATTTCAATAATTTTAGGAAGAAAATTTACAGAGTTACATGCGGTTTAGAAAGACCTTCAAGGTCATTATAAAGAAAGATCCGTTTTCAAAAATACGTCCCGCAATTCTTTTTGCAGATTCTTTTAACCTAAAACAAACTATTTTTTTCCAAGAAAATAGTTCTCGGTTATTTTATAAAGTATTAAACAAAACTGTAATACAGATAATTCATAGTAGTATTATATTCCACCTGTTTTTTGGTTTAAGGGTACGACATGAAAATCTTCGATTTTCATTTATGATAAGCGAGTTTATTTCTAGGCTAAGAAAGTCTGAAGTTTATGAAATAGCACGCAGTATAGATTAGTAGTTAAATTAACGTATAGGGCGCAATATAAATTAACTGCCACACAGAAATAAACTATTCAACGGTGCCGAAACACAGAGTGTTGTCATGGGTTGTATTATGTAAAATCATGTTTATGGAAATAGCTCTTACGCTCGGTGCATAGTAAACCGAGAAGCTAATGGGATTATGAGTACGATATACATATCAATAGTAGTATGTTTTTGCTCTAAAACATTATGGAAACCCGATTATAAGCAGCAGAATGTTTGTCCTATTTCAGTAACTGAACAGAAATTATTTATCTATTGAAATTATTTATCTATTGAAATTATTTGTCTATTTGGGATTCTACTAATGTTTTAATAGGTTTTAGAATTTCCTTTAAGAAATAAAAGTGAATTATTACTTCTATATTTTAGAAATATGCGTGTTTAAATTTCTTAAATAAGCGGAAGTTCAAAACATAGATATAACAAAACAGGATTTAGGAAAACATTAACGTGTAGAAGAACACAATAAGGAAGCTCTATGAATTGAAAGCTTTTTCCAATGTCACATAATGCTTTAATGTCAAGAATGGCTTATACCACAAAATAATGAATTATACCTTATTAGATGTACAGGAGAACTAGACAATCAGACAGCGTGCACATTATTTGATCTACTTACAAGGATCACTCAAAACATGGATTGAGGTTTAGGTTTAGCAGACTGAGGTGACGTGTTTCTCATAAAAGTACAACGGATTTAGCCGAAATGCTACTTAAAACCATTTTCGAGGGTGAAGCATTGAGCCCTCGGCTTTATGCTCGGCGCATCGAGTCAATCACTTTTTGATTTCTCTGCTGTCGCACTTTCTTTTTAGAAGCGACTTATCTTGAGTTATTTGAACACGGTCTATATTATAATTGCATGTAAAAGTTGGTCTATTTTATTGATTCTTTATATTTTGAAGAGAATAATCGTTTATCACAAACACATTTATTCTATAATGAAGAACCACGTGGAAAGGAATACCAGATTATTTAAACAGTTATGATCCGTGATAGTACTTCATTCTGTGACCGAGAAGGGGAATAACTGTCTAGTCTTTTCTTTCTAGTGTTCAGATAAGATTCCGTTAATTATTTGTATTCACGTCTTACTGTTTTACTTTACTATTACTGTTCTACACTTATCGTGAATCAGCTTTACAAACCACGGATATATACCATATTTATGCCAAAAAAGGATGGCATAATAGTCATGTGAATATTTCTGAGAGTAATGGAAAAAAAATAGCAATAAGAAGTAAGAGATAAGAAGAAATACATTTCTATGAAATAAATTTAGAAATGAGGCCATCAATTTACTGGCCAATCAATGGAGTATAGATTTACTTTTTACTTTTTCAAAACGTCGAGGTTATAAAATATTAGCTATTTTTAAGTATAGTGCATTATTATTATTATTATTATTATTATTATTATTATTATTTAAACCCTACACATTTCTTGTTGAGGAAATGCTGGTTATTGTAGGTTGCGTGTAAGTCGCCAAACTCGTTCTTTATTACATTCCAACAACCAACATTTGGATGGATTGCGACCTATAGATAATAAGTTCAGCTTGGTGGAATGTGCCAGACTAATTCTTTCCAAGGCTGGTGTTTACCAAGAGTATGAACGAATGCGGTGGTCAAATGCTGCAAGAATTTTGCGAACATCGACAAATAATTAATTTGCTTATCGTAGCAATTATAATAATTATGTAATACTAGAAAGATATTTTAGATCATAAAATTCATTTTATGATAATATATAAATTATGGTTGAATTATGAAAAATATTTACACCAAGAAAAAAAATGAAAAGCACAATCACATATACTTTGAAACAGAACGTACGTTTTGTGCTTTTTCCAATTATAATATTATTGGAATTAGTGTACATGTTATATCGACAACATTGATCTTTGCAGACGATCAATTTTTAATTACGGCATCAGAGAACTCCCAGCAACAGTTTATTTTCCACTTAAATAAAATTACAAAAGTATATAATTTAACGATATTTAGGTCTAAAAATATATTAGCTTTTAAAGAGAGAACTGCATGGACAACAAAAATAATACGACTGAACTGCTACAAAAACTTAATTATTTAGGATGTAAAATTGGAAATATGAAAATCGAACAAGACTCAGCGTTTCAATTATACGTGTGGAGCAATCAAAATAATCTTTTTTAGATTAGCTATAATGCGAACAATTCTAAATTTTTATAAAGTACTAGTTGTTCCATCTCTCTTGTATGGATGCGAGTGATATAACTTGACTAAGAAAGACATCAAACAAATACATATAAAGTCAACACAGACAAAATTTTGCGAACGACTATAGAAAGCAAAATATGATGTGTTACTTTCACATGACTTTCTCTACTCACTATATTTATTAAAGCTTGTTTTTCTATCTACTATATTTAATATAAATAAACCCTTGCAAAAATAGCCACATTACACATTTCGTTATAAATACAAAGACAACAGCGATAGTCAAATGTTTAAGAACTGGACGCTTTAAAATTCCATACTGTTTCCATGCCATGGCGAGAAATAACTGAAATTCAATGGGACGTAAGTATTGAACAGTTGCAATTTTTAATAACGGATATCTTAGAAACGGCTCATGCCACTAAAAAACGTATTAGTAAATTGTATGCTGTAAAGGTCTGCGTTTTGGTCTATCGGTTAACGTTTACAAGTTATGCAAGATTATACAAAATTCCTTTCGAATGAATGGGACTTCCTAGACTATTTTCAGAAAGTTCAAGATATACGTTTTATTTGTCATGTAAATATTTTTCATATAGGGTATTTTAATCAAAATCATTATAACCATTTTTAAGGAAATCAACATTTCGAAAACATGTTCCATGTAAAGGGTAGCTGGAGTAGGAGGATTTTAATGAAAATCTTCGTGCCGCATCTTTGGAAGATAAACTCAAATACCATATTTGGTAATTATCCGAATTTTCGTTTTGAGTTATGCTGTTCACAGACACACACACGCATATGTTTCCAGAAATGCTTTATTTGGACTCAGGGCGCCTCAAAACTTTTATTTGTGATGAAATATTGGTATCGAATTTTTGGGTGGAATGCAAAACTTCTCATATTTACAATACGAAGTGGAGAAAATAAAAATGAAGACAATGAAACAGTTCCAGTTGATCAACTTTACGAGAAAATAAAAAAATATATAAGAAGTACATGAACACATTTTAGAAATGGAAGACCATGGGCTACCCAGAAAAGCTATATATACACAAACAAGAAGCTACCAGAACATTTATCGAAAAGATGAATGGAACATTTCGACAGATTTTGAGGTCGGAACAAATCAATAGGCTGCTGCTGTTGGTGATGATTAATGTATTTCAAATTGTTAAATGACATTTGAAGGAGCCTGTACATACAAATGGTATCAATTAAATAAAAAGAAAGTTTAAGCAACTTAAAAAACGGAAGTAAACTCATACGAGACCTACCCTAGGTGCCTAGTGCAAGCTTAGAGATAAAGGGAACAATAAATGTCTGATTAATCTTGTCCTTCACATCGCAGGACAGGCTATTGCTCGTTCCGCTTCACAAAGGTTCCCTCCAGCGCTTCCTGGAACGTCCAACATCCCGCCGTCCTCTGGGTTTTACGAGTATTGCTTTGTCAATTTGAACCCTTACTTCTTTGTTCATTCGCTTTAGTAGAGTCATTCAGTGAGGCCTTATTTTATTTCATTGTTACAAATTCTGCTTTTAATTAATCTTAGATTTCTTTAGCAAATGTGCGTTCTATTACTGCACATGTTTTTTAAGAAACACTTTTACATCACCAGAATATTATTATGGGATGCTGTTGTAAAACAAAGGCTGAACTATTCGTACATTGGAAGGATAGAATCATACTGAAAAACTCAATACCGTAGCCGGGATTTGAGCTATGGATCTTCCGGCTTCCGTCTGGCTGCTCTAACCGAACCACCATGACAAGAAACCCACGACATTAAATTTCTCGACTGACTCGTATTTTTTTTCGGTAGACCACAACGTGATGTCAAATTAATTTTAAGAAGACATATTCCAATGACTGCTTGAAACGTCTTGAGCGCTTTAAGTCCCGGGCTTCATATTGAACCAACTATTAGGTTAATAAATGTTAATGAAGTGTTCTTTCTTGTGTGAAAGAACAATTAATTACTATTCGCACAATAATCACTAGTACTACAGCCCATGTAGGGTCTGGACTTCCTCCATTATTAAGCCATTCCTGTCTGTGCTGAGCCTTCCTTCTCCATTCTCTCACAACAACTCTCTTCAAATCCTCTTCCATATCCTGCCAACATCCAAGTCTAGGTCCAACTCTTGCTCCACCTGGATGCCCATGTAGTCGTGACTGGCACACGGTCCACATGCTCCAGTCATCTTAATCTAGGATACAATATTTTGTTCTGCATACATCGCCAGCAATTCCGACTGTTTCTGTTTCTAAATGACCATACCACGCAAGGGCCAAATATTTTACTTAACTTTCTCTCCCACGTTACTAGCATTTTCCACTACCTTAGTTGGGACACAGGATTGACTAGAATAAGTTACTACTGGTCTTATTACTGTTTTACTTATGAGTATTTCCACTTCTCTGAAGTGTTCCAAATTTCAGAGATTTTCCAAGTGCGAATATGCACGTTTCCGGTAATTATTCGAGTCTGTTGGCAGAAGGAGTCGGGAACAACTGCTAAAACTACTACAGGCCCAATGCAAGAAGATAGGCGTTCAAATAAATCCCACGAAAACGAAAGCAATGACGAACAGAGAAGAAACTAAGATCCAAATGAAATCGGAAGCACTACAGTACGTCTAAGAATATGTGTACTTAAGTCAAAGTGTATTTCAAGGCAGTGCCAAAAAAATAAGGATCTCACTAGCCTGGAGAATGTTTTGGAGTTTAAGCTTCATCCTAATGGACAAAACACAACAGCTAAAAATTAAACAACACATTTTTGACAGCTGCATCCTTTCAACATTAATCAACCCAGCAACAAAGGACATCAATGCAGATTACTCAGACAAAAATGGAAAGGAAGATATCACAGATATCAATAAGAGACCGGATAAGAAACAGAAATTATGAGGACAGAAGTGAAGGACGCCTTGACCGTAGAGCAAGTAGTGAAATGGAGATGGGCAGGCCACACAGTAAGGCTCAAAAACAACCGATGGACTAACGTAGCACGATGTGGGACCTATGAGAAGGAGAGAGGGAGCTGGAAAGACCGAGGAGAATGAGCGGATGAAATGAAGAGGCACGCTGGCAGATCTGGACTAAGAAGCGAGAAACCGCGACGCCTGGAAGGCCCACGAACAACTGTACAGGAGCTAAGACATTCGGCGCGACCGATGTCAAGGCAGATGAATACTATAGTGATAGTGAGAACAAGTGTCAAAATCAAAACGAGTCAGATTAATGTGAGAATAAGTATCAAGTGCCAACACCAGTGAGACTCAAGGAGCAAAAGTGTAAATCTAAAAACAAATCTAATTTTAAAGACAATGACAGGAGAATTCCACATTTTAGCTCAAATCTGTGAGGAACATATCGAGCTACCCTCCTCTTAATAGAGGCCGTTGCCCTATAGAGATAAAGACCTATTATTATATTTATTTATTTATTCCAGCTGCTACTTCATTTTTTTCTATTAATTATTATGGTGTCTTAAGTAGTTATAACAGCTTTCAAAATTATAAGCTAAGAGCTGGATGTCATTTGGTCTCCCCATATTACACCTAGTATATTCAGTTCTTTTTTATTTCTAATCCTGATTTCCTTGCCTCTTCCTCGAATTCTCGTAGAGCTAACATTCCAAGTTTACTTATTATTATTATTATTATTATTATTATTATTATTATTATTATTATTATTATTATTATTATTATTATTATTATTATTATTATTATTATTATTATTATTATTATTATTATTATTATTATTGGCCACGTCATCTACATAAGCTAGATTGTTGCGTTAATGGATTATAACTGAAGCTTTTAGTTCCTATAATTGCCTGACATTTCTATTGCCAGTTTAAATATTACCGGTGAAAGAGGGACATGTTGTCATATCCATTACACACAACATTATGGAGATGAAACTGGGCCCGTGTTGTTGTTTGATTACATATCTTCATTATTCTATTAACTTTTTGGAATTCCAAAACTGTCAATAGCTACTAAACTTTGGTGTGTGTGTGTGTGTGTGTGTGCGCGCGCGCGTGTGCGTGAGAGAGAGATCAGATTTGTCTTGCCTTCATAGAATTACTCTAGTACTGTTCTAAAATAAAAAATCAGATCAACTGTTAATCTCCTTGGTCTGAACCCCCACTGATATTAACCAATTATTTTTCTAATCCATTTAATCAGTATTTAATATATGTGAAGCATTATCAGTATAAAATTACTCTGTTTGGAACTTAGAGGCTTGTCCTTAATGCCATGGGTATTCCTTGACAAAGTCCTCGTTTTTTAAAAACTAAAACGTCGATAGTTCATGCGAATGTGATAAATTATAGACCATATTTCTAAGCTCATTATTCTACAAGTTTATCTGCAGTATTAAACTATTTTCCCTTATTATTTGAACATTAATTTTACATGAAACCAGTTCTAAACAGTTTCATTTACAGCAATTATATTTAGAATATAACATGCATATCAATAAATGTGCTCAGATATTCCACTTTTAACCGTGTATTTTCCACCGGCGTATTTAATATGCGTTAAGATTGAGGTCATTCTAACGAGCTGGAGAAAGTAGAAGAATATATGTACCTTGGCCAACTCATCACCTTATCCAATAAAATGAAAAAAGAAACCAATAGACGCATAGCTCAAGCATGGAAGGCCTTCCGGGCACTTAAATTCATACTGCTGGACAATCACTAAGCGGAAAACTCAGAATCAAAATACTTCATACGTGCATTGCTCTTTACTACCCTGTGCATGCCAGACTTAGTCCTTAACGAACAAACAAAATAGCTTAATAGAGATGTCAAAAAATGGAAAGAAAACTCCTAGGCATTTCTCTCGGGACAGAGTTTCTAACCAAAGACTCCAACAAATTACATCCTCCAAGAATGTAGCAGAAGAGATCAAGTTATCAAATGGAAATGGGCGGGACACTAATAAGGCTCCACCACGGCAGACGGGCTGTCGACCACCATTTGGGCCTCCTACACTGGAGGCAGAAACTGCAGTGCTGCAGGGTGTAGAGCTGTTTGGAAAGACTATGAAGGACAGTCAACAAGAAATAATAAACTATGAAGACACAAACTACATTTTGGTTAGGTTAATTTTAAGAATAATTGCTGGAAGTTCTAAGTGAACTCCAATGTATCCAAGAACTTATATTCGCAGTGCTAACTATACTCACGTGGAATATCTCATCACGTGAATCTTTGTAAAAGATCTTTCCATCTCGCAGGAGGTCTTTGCCCCTCACGGGACACTTTAGGCTGTATCCATTCATTCATTCATTCCCACATATTATTCAATAATGGTAAAAGGGGTTTAGAGCGAATAGTTTAAACCAAAGAGGAATTTCTACGACTGAATTAACAAACTTAAACTCTCTTTCATAGATATGTACAAAACAAGTTAGCAGGAACATTACATATCTCCTCAATAGTAGAATACGCACTAAATTTCAGTAACCACCACGAACTGAATTGAGATTTAAGCTTTCCCGATATGTATCTTTTATGTAGCTGTAGCGAAAATGTGATATTTAATGAAAGCAACTAAGGTAGAGGGGCTTGCTTTAAGTTTGGTTAAAAGTAAGGAAGAAAACTAATGATTTGACTAAAAAGTTTAATTTTAATTGCTTAAAACAGAAACTAAATAAGTTCAGCATCTTCTAACTGGGAAATATAAAATAAAAAGAAAAAAATGCATATTCATGTAAGAATTCATCTAAAACAAATTCAAAATAGGTTTTATTTAGCAATTTATAGTAATGCAAAATTCGTCATGTTGTTTAATTCAAATACTTAATATAAGAAATAAAGAACTGACCTATCTCAGTTTTATTTAAACTTATAGAAAAGTCATACCTCGTTATATGAGGTGAGAAATAATTTCGTGATATCGTATAAAAAGTGAGCAGAAAAGGACAATTAAGGCAAACACGTAGAAAATTCCTAACTTTGACATTTCATTCACCCATCAAATAAAATCTGATTTTTATCGCAAAATCAAGTAATGCACAAAAAATTGCTCTACTCAATACATATAGGGTAATTTTGAAAGCATCGCGTATAAAATAATTGCAATTTTGACATATTTTTAAACAATTTATAAAACTATAAAATTAACGATCTAAAAACAGCCAAAACGCGTAACTTCTATTAACATTTAATCTTTATGTCCAAAAAAATGGATTTTTCCCACCATTAATTTTATTGCTAAAAGTTTTTTCAAGTGCAGACGAATACTTTGAGGGAGTGCATATTAAGCTGGCTTTGTGGAAAGAGTATTAAAATTCAATACTCTTTCCACGACATTACGAGACACACTGTATGTGAGAGGAGTTCAAAAAATTACATAAGCATTCAATAATTGAAACTGACAACAGAGATCTCGGAAGTGGTTGATGATACAAAGAGATTATTTCAGAACAGATACAAACTTTTTATGCAGTAATATTTTGTCTCTCTCTTACGGTTTACCATTTATAGAACATTCCTTCCCAATCAGGACTTTTCTGGCTATTCCCACAAAATTCAAGATATACATTTTATTTAATACATAAGTATACTAAATAACTGTCATATTAATTAACAGCGTTAGGACCATTTTTAAGAAAATAAAAAATATAAAAAATTTGTCCATATAGGTAAATATTTTGGTGTCTATCGAACATTTCGTTTAGAGTTATGCTTTTGAACATCTCTCTCTCACACACACACACACACACACACACACACGCACGCACGCACGCACACACACACACGCGCGCGCATGTAAGAAAATACTGTTTTCTTTATTCAGGAAGCCTCAAAGTATTTGAGATGAAATCTCAACATTGAATTTTTGGGGTGGGATTCAGTATTTCCTCTTACCTACTGTAGCAACAAGATGTGTAAATAGCTGCTCCAGAATCCGTTTTATGAATGCTAGTGGATATTTTCAGTATTGCATTAATATATTTCCATCTGTCTTAAATTGTCCTAATGTGATATTATAATGCGCATAAGTTATGTATTCTGGGTATATTGTACTATTTAAATGACAACGTCCATAACATCATACCTGATGTTTATGAATTTTAATAAAGATTAATGGACGTTTCCAATAAGATCAAAAATAGTTATAAAACAATGAAATATTTTTATTTTTTATTTGCATATCTGACGTTACGTTTACCATGAGACACATAGTAGTTCACAGATTGATTTTTAATTACAATAATAAATGTATAAACAAAGTTTAAATAAGTAATTATAACTTTAATTACTTGAAATGCTGGATTGCCTATGAAAAAGAAAAGTATATAGATAAAAACTTAAGTTTCAACACATAAGTGGAGCTACACAAAGAACACTAACAAATAAAACTAGAATGAACACAATTATGAGACTTTACAAGGTGCTGGCGGTTTTTTATGGTTGTGAAAATTTGATCTTGAATAGATATTTTAAAAGCAGATTCAAAGCAAACGATATGCAACTTTTGTGGTTGACATGCCCAACAACCAAATAAGGGAAGAGTAAACATGCATAAATTAGAGAAGAAAATACCTAATATCAAATGGCAGTAGTTCAAACACATATAAAGAATGATAGAGGATAGAATAGCAAAACAAGCATTCAAATACAAACCAGAAGAGCTGCGTTCAATAGGGCGACCTAGAGCTAGACGGGAAGATGTCTGCGACGGAACGGCCTTCATAACCTAAATTTTAAAAGGAAGAAGAATAAAGATTAAAGAATAAGGTATGTAGCACAGAAGTAGTAATCTGCAATTTAAATATTATACCATTTAGCCATTGCCAGATGTGTACTGGGAAATATATAACTGATTGAAATCAATACTAGACATGCTTTTGCATGCTAACGTAAAGCCATAACCACCCTTGATGAAACGGATTCTTGCTTACTGGTATCCTAACGTCCTTTCCGAGGGTGTAGCTCCTTAATTACCTGCCTAAACTGCTATGACGGTCAGCAGATTATAGCGGTCCAGAATGAGCCACCCTGGGACGGGAACAAACGACCCACACCAACTTTGAACAAGCAAATGTGCAAACTTTACAGTCCCATCCCTGTACAAAGAGGTAGAATATAATAATAAGAAAACATTATGATAAGGATAGTGATATTCAAAACATGTTACAACACGATATGTAGACCTGCGATTGATTATAAATATGGAGCATACACTTTGTTCACAACTAACATGAAAAGCATTTAACCTTTACTATTTTCATGAATATTTTGTTTTAAATCACATTACAAACTCAGTTTATAATCCTGAAGTATAAGGCGAACAGAAAATTAAAGTGCATCTTTATTGTTTAGAAAAGAGTTTTGAGTTCAATTGATATGGTTATTTTACTCTATATACAGGGTGAATCACCTAAAACTTGCAATGCAAATATTTTGGAAATGGAAACTGCTATTAATGTGCAGTTTTCACAGCATTAATTGGTAGTCAAGAGGCTCGAATATTTATCCTATAAACAGATTTTAATACTACTGAGAAAGTGTATTTTTTGTGCAAACATACAATTTTTAAATGGAACAATGCCTAGTTATATCAACAAAATAAAGGTAAGGTAAATTAGAATGTCAATGGTTTTTATTGCAGAATTCTAGTGCAAGTGGTTTACGAGAAATCGTATTTTGAAAAGTTTCCACCCCGACAACTGTTTGTCCCAATCAACCTCCTTAGTTGCTAGGTACGATGTTATGTATTCTTGCATTGTGTATTCTGTTCATTGATTGCATTGCGACTTTCTGGTCAATTAGTTTGTGACAGTTCAAGCAGTAAGTCGTGAGTGGGAGATGGAGTTTACTAATGCAGAATAAGCCGACATGCCCAAGGTGTATGGAGAGTGTAGGAAGAATGCAGTTCGTTCCTGTACGGTGTATGCGGAAACGTATCCCAATAGACGTCAACCATCGCGGCAATTATTTATCAACTCTTCAACTAATTACGTGAAAGTGATGCTGTAACACTTAGAAAACGTAACAGAAACAAACAAGTGACTGGAGAAGAGGCAGAAATTAATGTTTTGGCTGCCGTTGCAGTAGATCCGCAAACTAGTTCCCGCACAATAGCACGTGGAAGTGGAATAAGTCAGGCAAGTGTACTGCGCATTCTCCATCGACATAGGTTCCATCCCTATCACATCTCTCTCCATCAAGAGCTGCATTGAAACGATTTTGAGAATCGTGTTAACTTTTGTACATGGGCATTAAGACATGATACTTCAGATTCATCATTATCTTGTTTAGTGATGAGGCAACATTTAGTAATCATAGCCAGGTAAACCGCAGAAACATGCACTATTGGTCTATTGACAATCTCCGTTGGCTTCGTCAGGTGGAACGTCAGCGTCCATGGAGTTTAAACGTGTGGTGCGAGATAGTGAACCATTAGCTCATAGGCCCTTTGTTCATAGAAGGAACAATGAACTCGCACAAGTATCCAGCCTCCACAGACCATCTGCCACAGATGCTAGAAGACGTTCCTTTGCAGACTAGGAGGAACCGGTGGTACCAACATGATGGCTGTCCAGCCCATAGTGCACGCAGGACTACAGCTTGTCTTAACGGATTGTTTCCAAATCGTTGGATTGGACGAAGAGGCCAGCCCGTTCACCGGATCAGACCCCTTTAGACTTTTTTCTGTGGGGAAGGCTAAAAGACACTGTCTACAAGGATGGACCAACTACACCAGGGGATATGAAACCACATATTACTGTTGCCTACTCTGAAATTTCCGCTGAAATGCTAGAACTTGTGCAGCAGTGTTTCCATAGCAGACTGGAAGCTTGTATTGATGCTACCTGTGGTCATTTTGAACACAAACTTTGAAGATCTATGTTCTCATTACTTGTAAGAAACCACAGAAGTATTGTAATTCCCTGTTGTTTTTCTTTAGTTTGTGCTAACAGAGGTTGTACAAACGTTGGTGAGTAAAAGTTTCAAAATAAGATTTCTCGTAAACCACTTGCACTAGAATCCTACAACAACGCCACTGACATTCTAATTTACCCTACCTTTATTCTGTTGATGTAACTAGGCATTGTTTCATTTAAAAAATTGTATGTTTGCTCAAAAATTACAATTTCTCAGTATGACTAAAATCTGTTTATAGGCTACACGTGCGAGCCCGTGACTACCAATCAATCTGTGAAAACTGCACATCAATAGCACTTTCCATTTCCGAAATATTTGCGTTGCAAGTTTCAGGTGATTCACTATGTATGTATATATATATATATATATATATATATATATATATATACATATATCCCAGTATTCTCCAAGCATATTAATGGAAATAGTCATATTAAATATAATTATTTAAATGCTTCTTTGCATAATTAATTACTTTACATTTAACTTAGTTTCTACTTCAGAAATCCCAAGTTTTATCACATAAAACGTATATAGATAACTAAAAGCTGTTTCTTAAGCGCAACTAAAAACTCTATAGGGGCTTCAGTCTACTCCACGAACGCTGCATCCTTTCTTTCTACCACTTAAGACATAATGGACAAAGGGCAGTGCTGGGATTGGTATGCAGTCAGCAAATCGAGTAACCGATCGCTTAAACGGGATTATCTAGATAATAAGCTGCTACTCCTCAGTCAAGCAGCTCCTTAGATGTTCCTCAAGAACCACACAAAGCCATACCATTTCTCGCAGCATGACATAAATTCCATACCAGTCCTCTCACACAGAAGACAGCAACGTTAAAGGAACGGTCTCCAAAACCATTTAATAAGCTAATTTCCTCTCTTCACAACTAGGATTTTATTTGCAGTGAAAGGATAGTTGGC
The DNA here is from genome assembly GCA_030765065.1 of Deroplatys truncata. Lineage (NCBI taxonomy): Eukaryota > Metazoa > Arthropoda > Insecta > Mantodea > Mantidae > Deroplatys > Deroplatys truncata. Next base: position 165,724,725 of record CM060978.1, on the reverse strand, counting down.
TGAGTAGTGTGCTTTTCGGAAATTTAAACAGTTTTGGCCCACAATTATATTTAAAGGCAGTTTTCGAGTTTTAACTCTGAAGCGGCCGAGCTGTGCTCTGCGCGCGGAAGGAACGTAAGAACAGAAGAAGCAGCGACTAAAAAGTGTTCCAGCGAGTGGCTAAACGCGCCGAACTCAAAGCTGGCGGCTCAAGGTTTAACGTTCGAAAATTAAATAGCATTTCGGTTAAAACATTTTCTTTTCTTTCTTTCAGTTTTTTTCCCTTAAATTTTCCAATACTTATATACTTTTTCTCAAATGGGACTACGTTATTCATTTTTTTGTCCTGGTAATGCAAAGAGAATGTAATACTCCACATAGCAACCAGCTCTTAAAAGAATTGACTATCGCTATCGCTTAAAGCCTACCATATTCCTCTTGCACCTACAAGAAAATTAGCAATAAGATTAATATCTCAATGAAGCATATGGAGAATAAGCGTTTGTAAACATAGTTTGTACAAGAGTACAGAAAGTCATGTGAGTGTAACACATCAGATTTTTTTGTTTTTTGTTTTGGTTTGGTTTGGCTTTTTGTTTTCGAGAAATACATCACCTCAGCAAGATAACGTTGTTCCAAAACGAAATCCTTATTTCGAAAGTTTTTTATAAGTAAATCAAAATATTCCTACGTAGTCCTTCTCATTATCCTGAACTACTATATATCTAATAATGTGTAATTAATTATTTTTATGTTATAAACCACCTTTCATTAGCATAACACGGCATTAGGAAAAATGAACATTTCATTTTACAGGATTTCTACAAGTCGTTTTTCTGAATCCTGTTCGCTCATATGCATGTTGTGGAATTCTACTTGTTTAAGAAATTTAAGAACTTTTCTTTTCTTTCTCATATAATGTTAAGCGCAAGTAGTATTTAGGAGTTAAATTAAAATGTAAAGTGAAACGCTTTTGACTAAGTAAAGAACAAAACTTGTTGTAGGAAAGGTGTACCTCGTGGAAGTGTACAATTGATCTCAAAAAGCTAATAGTATTATTCATTTGCAAAATACTTCCTGTTATTTGCGAGATATTTTTCACTTTTTAGTCAATTTTTGTTTCCTATGAATTCGGTGAAAGAGCATGTAATGCAGGCATGTGCAGGCTTAGCTCACTAGAGCAGCACACGAGCAACCAGTTCCAGTATGCTTGCGAGAACCTTCGGATCGGCAGTAACAACCCATATGGACATGGTAGTTTGCTCTTTTAATGTTTTGTTTTTCATTCTAATGTTCTACCACTATCATAAATAATTATCGGAAATAATACTATCAGTTTAGTCTTAGAAACGAAAATATATTACTTACTTTCCCTAATAAAGAGCAGCTGTATACCCAAGTTACATTTTAAACCAGATAATTTCATCAAAACGTAAGGAAAAGCTTAGCAAAAGAGAAATTATATAACTATATATGCATGAATTACATTTTTACAGGGTAACTAATGCAATCTGCCATCATACAGTGTACTAGAACACTGACTGTAACGTCTCACGCCCTATGGCAATGCAATGTGCCCACTGCTCACCTAACCGCTCCCTGCCCGTTTCCCAGCATCTGCGCATCGCTGATGTAATGTAATGGATAATATATTCACCTTCTTTCAAAAATACTCATGATTATTCCAATCTCCTCTGAGCAGACTAAACTGATTGTTGCCTAACATAATGCAACTCAAATAGCTTCTAGCGTGCACTTGGGACTGACATGAAGTAGATAAAAAAACTGTCAAAGTAATGAAATAATGGATACAGAAAGTAGTCTGATTTTAACACATTTTCTCAAATGCATGTGTTATCTCCAGGCATTTGAAAAATAAAAACTGTCAACAGAAGGTACATCACGCCGAGCCACTAAAGACTTGTATATAATCAAAAGAAGAATATTGCTTTTGATTCACGAGTCTGAAAATATGCATTTCTGGAGAAATCTCGTAATGGAGTTTTTGGAACGAATTTAATACTGTTTTATGCATGGAGTGGAGAATGTAGAAATTACGGACTATAGGGTGAAAATGCAGGCATTTTCGAGTCAGCACTTCAACCAAGAGCTTTTATTCTTAATTCCGTTTCCAATTTATAGCAAAGAACTTAACAGAATACTATATAGAATGATAACTGATAAGGGCTTGTGTTCATTTGGCGGCAGTAATAGACAGAGTCTGTGTCTTCAGCAAACAATACAGAAGGAAGTGAGCATATGGTGGACGGCCGTGTTAATGAGCCGTGGCTGCGCCGGACGGAAACAAGCCGCCTGGCGGTGACGTTACTGCCGCCTGGACCTTAATGAACGGTTCCTACCTTTTCCTTCGGCATCCATCCCATCCTGCAGCAGCCACCGTCATTTTTAATCCCCGGGGAAATTACACCCGGTTACCTTCCCCTGGCACATTTGTTCTCTAACGCATCGCGGCAGTCTCAAACAAGGATGGATTTCTCTGATAACACCAGTACGATTACCGTCAACATTTGTGAAAAAATCACCCTGTTACCACTGACACTATCGATCGTCTCAGTAGTTAGCGCTGTACTCAATAATGATAATAACATGATAACTAGTGTGGAGGAATTATAGCATTCAATCAAAATGTCTACATCAAGTTTTCCTCAAAACTGCTTTAAATAGTGTGTGAGTGGAGGGAAGGAGGGCGCGAACCCTAAGTCTCCAGCGCAAAGCTGTTTCATTTTCTCATTCCCCATGGTCAAGCTCGCTAAGACATTTAGCTCTGGTGTTTCATGACTTGGAGAACATCTGTTATGAATCTCGCATCATAACATGAACAAACGTGTAATGTATGTAAACAAATACAAAACTAATCATACACGAAGAGAGAGAAAAATCAGGATAGAAGCTAATAATTGAAATTGGCAAGGAATTCCGCAAGGATATAACGTAAAGATTATTATAGAAGTGTTGGTTCTTTTCAGTTTTCTAAATGATAAGTTTAATACCAATACCTGAAAACAGGAAGACATAAGAAGTCTTTAGGCAGTTGGCTTCAAATTATCAACATTCACACCATTATCGCCACAAAGAATACAAAACAGTGGAGGCCAGGAGTTACTGACAGGTAGACAAAAATTGGTCTGAATGTTGTTTACAAACCTAGAAAGACTAAGGGGTATGGGGGTGGTTTATTATCTCGGACCTCCCTGCCTATAGTTCAGTATTGGTTTAATCTTATTTCCTTCCGTCAAGGCTTTAATGTTGGAAATCCCTATGACTTATAACCAATTTTATATGTAAATATCATTATTTTAACTTATCTATACTATAGTATAACAAACCAAACTACGAAATAGTGTTAGGCTATTGTAACAAACCCTTCTGTAATTCAGTTAGAAACAGTTCTATGCCCAATATAGAAATTTTAATAACTACCCAACTACAGAAATAGTTAAATATTTAAAACATTAATATAGAAAATGGCCACTAGAAAGATATTAGACACTAAAAAAGGCATTCTTTTATACGGTATGAGAAAAAACACTATGCTTCTTACATGAAGAATTATTGACGATTTATAACTCATAATCATATTCGGCGCCATTACCTCAGAAGTTTTAAATTATTATTTCAATGAAGACTTGCATAAAACAGTGTCACTTCCAACACATACAAAAACATGAAGTACTGTAAAACATGACAAAAAGAATTGCTCTAAAACCTTGCGTAAAACACCTTCCAAGTACTTTACACTCTTGCGAATTTACATATATGTAGAAAACCATATTTACTACAGGTAAAGCCACAAATGCAAGGAATGGCGAAATTGTTTTTAAATTACACTTTTCAAAACTTGTGCTGTTAAATATTCCCACATATTAAAACCTCACTGCTCATTCTTCAGTCTCTCAGTAGCTCACGTCTAATATATCCAGCTTTTATTTTGAAGGTTATTGTCATGTTAACCTATTGCTTATAAGAAATTTAGTATTAAATTGTTTTAACTAAAATAATTTCTACACAAACATTTAACGTTATAGACCTGAAAGGGATAAAAAAACAAATCCCTATACTGACTTATATGCTCAATTTTGAGTCATGGTGGCGCTGTGGCCGAGTGGTTAGATCGCTTGACTCTCGCCAAAGCGCCCCGGGTTCAATCCCAGGTACCGCATGTGGATTTTGTGGTGGACAAAGCGGGTTCTCCGGTTCCCCCGCCATGTTCCATTCCAACGGTGCTCCATCATCAGATTCTCTATCATTCACCTCTCATCTGCATATATCGTCCACTTCCTCGCTCTCATCCTGGGCGTGTGGCTGATCACTCATCCTGGTCTCTCATTCTCTGACCATAAGCCTCCTTCCTCCCGTCAGGCGTTGTAATCCGTCCTGGGATGTGAGAGTCCTCGGTTCGGGTGGGCGTTAAGGAGGAGAACTCTGGCTCAGTTCGTCTGTTTCCGCCTTGTAGTTAGTTCATTTTGAGTTATAAAGTTCCTCACGTTTCAGCATATTTTGAACACTACACGTTTAACAACCTCATCGGAAATCAGATATTAAAAAAATGTACAAAAATACAGACCCACTCTTTATTTAATAGTATAGCATACTTTAACTCTTCAGGTGCTTAGTTTTTAACTGTGCAAGGAACAAACTTCCTTAATATACAATAGCATATAACGAACGGCGATTATATCCAAATATTTTAACTAGAATAATGTAACTTTCATACAGTTTTGTAACAAAATTTGCTACACAACAACTTACATAGAAATTGCCTAAATCGATATGATGATTTGATATCGAATTTAAACCAACTCTTCAAGGTAATTCTCTATCTCCTTAATAACAAGGCACTAAAAGTCACATTTCCACTGTTCCTTCCCTTCCTCGGAACCCCGCATTGTCCACGTAGACAGGGACCAGCCAGCACAGGCGTTGCAGCTGGTGGTTGGCAAGTGCGTAACCTTAAAGTATGATGCAATATTGAGACATTTCATTCGTAAAGGTTTTACGGCTCTAAGTAGAAAACTATTACAATAAAAACTTACGTCCCATAAACTTTATGTCTGCAATTTGTCCGTGGGAGAGGTTCCTGGACAGTCAGCGCGATTTCATGAAGATCCTGTAAACTATTTTACTTGATTTTTACTTTCTCCAGTACGCACATTTTGAGACCCCATGAATCCAAAAAGAAGCATTTTTAGAAAAACGTCCATGTGTTTCTGTGTGTGTCTGTGAACAGCATAACTCAAAAACGAAAAGTTGGATAAACACTTGGTATTTAGAGATACGACACAAAGATTTCCAAGAAAGTCCGTACCCCAAATTACCCTTTACATGGATGATTTTATGAATTTTTTTATTTTCTAAAAAGTGACCGTAGCGATTTTAATTAAATACCACATGTTAATGATATTTACATAAGTATAAAATGTATACCTTGGATGTTCTTTCTTTTGAAGTCCTCATTATTGGGAAGGAATTTTATATAATCTCGTACAACTGCTAAACGTTAAGCGATAGATGAAAGCGTATAAACAAGAAATGTACATCTCTTTAAAATACAAAATTTATTTCAAATAACCTTTTGTGTCATAAGCCGTTTCCGAGATATTCGTTATTAATTGTTGTTTGTCGCGATTGTATGGAAACAGTGCAAACTTTTAAGGCTAGCATATAGCCTCCAGGTCTTAAACCATTTGTCTGTCGCTGTTCCCTTTGTGTCTATAACGAAATGTCTAATGTAGCTATTTCTGCAAAGTTTATTTGGATTAAAATGAAGCATATAGAAAAATAAGGTTTAGTAGGAATAGTTTGTAAACCCACTTATAAACGATAGAGGGTAGAGAAATTCATATGGATGTATCACATCAGATTTTTTTTATTTGTGTTGACAAAACCTCAAATTTTCTTAAGCATTCCTACATTCTAAGTTAATTATAATGAAAATAAATGTTTTATAACTATGTGACATCTTTTGAATATTGTAGTAGGATTGTGTGTGGTGATTCCATGCATAATGACAAAGGAAGCTAAATTAAATGAACAGAACTTCACCACAAAATACTTCCTATCAAACATGTTGGTTTAAAACTGTATAATTTAAACAGCGAGATACACGAGTCCCATAGCACATAATGCAGGACTTTTAAGATAGAATTATTAGCAATTAATTTGTAACTAGTGAAAAAAAATCTTTACTGCTGCACTGTATTACATAATAAGGTATTTGCTATGTAGTTAGAATACCGGAGATTCCTAAAATAATCTCACAACTGCCATGTGCAATTATGGAATTTTAGTGAATGCCATATGCGATGCTTATTTATGATTGGTGCAGCGAATTAACTTCTACTGGATACCTAATTATTACAGATTACTATGAAAATATTTTTATGCAACAAAATATCATCTCTGAACTTAGTCATATTATGTATGATGAAGTTGGAAATTCCCAGTTACCTTTGTTTTGATAAGTTAATATAAAATCAATGCAGCAAAAATGTTGAGGCAATGCTTTTATTACACTTCCGTATCACATAATCTACGTCCGAAGATTTTTCAAGAATCAGTGGATTCTTAGAAATACGATTAAAAATTCTCAGCATTTCTGCAGTGATTGACTGAAACTTCTGATGCCCTGATGCTATATTAACAAATTAGTCACAATAAACTTCAGTGACCCATTTGCATCTCATTTAATACAATGCAACAACTGTTGGAATAAAACATATTTAGGGATAATGTTTAGCGGTTTGGAGAATGAAATCTCTTAAGCATAAACACTGTTCGTTATAAATAAATATTGCGTTGCATAAAGCATGTACCTATAACTTTGGAAATGTAGTGAATTCACAATAAAATGAAGGATATGGCAACAATGGTTAGGAATAAAAAAGTGGTCATTTGTTTGCTTGGTGGTGCTGGTAATAAGAAACTGACAAAGGAACAAATTAGCATATGTCTATTATTTTGCCCCTGTTTTGAAAATATCGTTGCACCTTTCACACAATATATCGCATTACGCTTCTTTGAATTTGAATATTATTAGAAAAGAGAAACTGAAACATTGCTAATAAATGTTTGCCTTCTGAGTAATAGTCATTTCTGCCGAATACTAAAAAGATTATTTTACATATTTCTAAATGTGATCATTGAAAGACACATTATTTTAGCTTATTTTATATTACTGCAAGCAGGACTTTTCAGTTGTGTTTACTGTTCATCAATCTGAAATGAAAAAAGCAGTGGGTAAAATTGACACAGAGGAGAGGGGCAAGTTGACTGAAGTACGAGTCATTTAAGTGATTGAAGAATTCCTTTCTTCCGTAAATTCTTAATGTTCAACACTCCTTTGCTTTCATAAGTGTTGATGACTCGGGTTATGTTTCTCCCTACAAGAGTTTCAATTTGAACTAGCACAAACCTTAAATTATTTATTGTGGTACCGTTGTATCTAACGTAACGAAACTGAATTTCTCAAAATTTAAATTTTGGTTGAATTTCCCTTTTACTTAACATGTAGTCAAATGATCCATGAGAGAGGTTTATTTTATGGTGGTGTTGTATTCTATTTCGGCAGTTGGGGAGCCGAACTTGAAGTAGTTGCAAAAAGTATGGTAAAAAGTTTCCGGTAGCCTTCGCCCCAAATGTAATTTCCGGTGGTCTTTGCCCCAAAAATGTTTAAAAAATATTAACTTTGTAATTTTGACTGTTTCTTTAAATATTTATATTTATGTTTGCCTAGGCTGCGTCAGTATTTATTTTTTGAGACATGAATTTCTTAACAAGGTTTGTGGTGCGACTGAAGAATGTAGGCTTAAACAGATTATAATTTTACTTCACTCCTTTTTATTAATTCTTGACACAATTTAAATAACACTTCACTGATATAGAGAGCTGTAAGATTCTTTAATTAATTACATGCATTTTTTTAACACGTAAACTATTTTCGTCTCACACGAATACGTATTAAATTTTTCGAGGACGCATCTCGCGTCTGATTAGTAACATTGTCTGCTAGCAACGCGTCCAGTTATGAGCACTGTCTACAAGCAACTGACTTGATTTCTACCGTCTAAATTTGTAAATTTCTGTATATCAAGTCTCTTATTGGCTATTCCTAATCCAATAGAATGCTTTTATTTAACTTAAGCTTTTTTCTGATTGTTGATTGGCTATTTATTAAACTGTCTCAAAATTTACATTATTGTTGCTCCAATAATGACTATTAGTATTGTTAAACTTTAAAATTCATTATTGCCTCAAGGTTACCTCATTGTTACCTCATTGTTAGCAACTTTAACCTATTATTCTCACAGCTCCTACATTATTAAATTACGTAATACATTCACATAACATTATTGGACATGTATACAATAATATAAACATATACAAAGACTCTAATATACACTTTTTATATATTGTTACATACACATATTGCTTTAAGGCGGGCTATTATTGAATTATATATTATATAATTAGACTGAAATCATTTAAGTGTTAAAAATACTGCCTCATCCAACTTCCCAAGAGAAAGCCAGTCTCTGTATACAATGATCCCTCTGCTTAACATTGTAAGTTCACAAATATCAGCTATTTATGTATTCTCACTAGTATTCATACAATTTAGTAACTGGGACTTCTGAATATCGGCGCAAACATTATATACAGAGAGACAATGATTCTCATAAATTATAGGACTGTAGTTCATTACCGAGTAAACATCAGTAATCCGGGGTTCCTCCTAGAAAAGTGGATTCCAGGAAAAAAAATTAAATCCACGATTTTATTAATGCCTTGCAGTATAAAAAAGCAAAGCAAACTTAGGTGCTTTATAAAGACACTTGTGAGTCCACAAAAAGCGCTTATGAAAATATTAAGTTGAAGCAAGAAATAACAGCATGTCATGCAAATTTAATCATTTTGTCGGATAGCTAATTTCTTGTTTGTACTCCAGCATTTTTCACTGCAGTTATTAAATATTATTGATGTTTCTGGTGCATGTAATTATTATCATATAATCTTAATAAAGTGCAATTCTTATTACTTCTTCTGAGAAAACATAAAAGCGTTACCAGAGAATATTGTAATTCAGTTGAATTAGTCAAATGAATTTTTATTAATGTAGAAATAAATGTGTAGTCATTAAATATTTAAATATACATTTCTTTGCAAATCTCTTTTGCTCTTTCATAAAACAATTCCCTGCACATTGTGTAAGCAAATTAAACGATATAGTTGTATTTTTCACATCTATAAATGTTTAATATATCTTTTATTTAGGTCCCAATGTCTAAGTTTCATGTCTATTATATGTACACTGGCTACTAAGCCGGTCCTTCACCGTTGTTTGTCAGCGTGTTTAAAAATATTGTTTTTGTTCGACCACACTCTAATACACTGATTACAGGTGATATAACTAAACTGTTATGGCATCCATAATACTTCAGCGATTATGATCTTATTCGGCGGCGCAAGCAATTTTTAACACTTTAAAGCAGTCTGCTACTGGGATCCATTCCCCAGATAACACTAAAGTATGTGTATTTAAAATAAAATAAATTCTGTTCATTGTAATTTTAATATTCTAGTACATTAGGTTAATTTCCTTTGCTTCAAGAAGCCTTACTTTCACGTTACCTGCAAGAAATAAATAAATAAATACGGTGTGTATTCAACAGTACTGCCATGTGTTGCACTACTGCAAATACGCTCAATGTCCTACCATCAGTGCTACCCTGACATGAACATTTAATTGCGCACAATTGTATAGGCAAGATTCTTTTTTAAATACTCAAAGTTTTGAAATTATAGTGCAGTCCACCAAAAACATTCGTATGCAAATTGACTATAATGGTAATTAAGACGCTTAAAATATTTAACATTTCAAATCAACAGTACCAAATATCTTGCAAATGATAGATGGTATAAAACACTTTTCATAGATCTCTTACCAATTATATAAAATTCAACGAGAATGAAGGGTACCTCCAAAACTTCTTGGAAAATTTAAAACGTGCCTCTCAAATATATGAAATTTTAATAACAATTATTAAAACCCGTTTTTGAGAAAGTAAACTATAATGAAAACAATTATTTTTATGTTTATATTCATGCGTGTGTGCGGACCATTTTCGAAAAACTTTTGAGGTTACGCGGATTTTAAAATTTTTGGTGAAATCTCAATTTCAAAATTTTCGGTGGAATATCTTACCTCCTCTGCGTACCATAGGTAAGCGGTGGAGAGAGTAAACTCAATTTAACCATGCCTCTCATAATGTACAGAACTCCCACAATCATTTGAAATGGGGAAATGTGGGCTTATGTAAAAACATTAAAATATTTCAATTTAATTCACTGTGTACCATAATTAGATGCAACGATCCGATTCTTCATTCTATGATTCCAGCATACTTCATGCTGAAAAACATAAAAGCAAACCTTTTCGCTTTCTCAGTCAGCAATACATAAAGATTATAAACTAAAGTGCTCATATTTGTATTGTTATCAATTTATAAGATTGAGATCTATAAAGCGTGTACCATCGAATAGGTCAACTCTTATGGGATAATTCGACTGAAACGAAGTCATTAATCGCACATACCCTAAGAGATCTGCCAATATGTTTTCGTCCTCAGGCTGGCAATATTTAAGGCACTTTGGAATCCATAAGCCGTCATTCTTTGTATGCGCCTAAACTATTCCCACTACTGCCTTTAAAATTATTCATTTGTTTCCTAATTTCTCATTTCTACACTGTTCTTAGAGAGTTATCACCTCATATTTGCACTTAATATTTTTCTTTTATGTGATTTACTCAGTATTCAGCTTCATGAATATAGCTGAAAACTGGCATCACTTCAAAGAATTTGAGTTTATTCTAAAACGTTATATGCCTTGATTTGTGTAGGTATATTATTACATGCTGGGGTGAGGGCCAAAAGGTTCCCAGCAAATTATCCAATTTTGATCACTCCAACACGCACATGGGGTAAGTGTAACTCAGAAACGTAGAGGACCTGGACCTTGGTGTCTGCATCCAGCTGAAGGCGTGAGTTTTTTTTATAAAAGTACACACATTTCACATCACACACATTACCTGTGATTTATTGATAAAACTTTTGGGGACCCTAATAATACTGTCGACAATGCGACGCAATAATGTGTCTGGCATGGCAATACCTACAAATACCCACAATATTAACTTATCCATTATATAATTAGCATTAAAACTAAAATAATTGGATTTAGACTCGTTAGATTATTTCATTGTTATAACAGTTTCCCAAAAATACCACACATCTTGAAAAGTTTAGATCATTACATCGTAGGCGTTTTTGCAATTAGTTTTACTGGGGGAGACATTAAGTTTTAAAGGTAAAATGTACGTACATATCAAATTCAGAGTACAACGTGTTTGATCTACAAACACGTATCACAACAATGACTGGTGGCGAATCTGCTTAGAAACTTGACTGTGGAGAAATAAACCTTATAATTCTCCTCTTCGTTACCTCAAATTTCGTGTCTTTGAATTTAATTAAAAGTATGTTAAATGTGATGCAAACCAGCAATATTCTTTTAGCCAAATATGTCTTTCTTTCTAGTTTCTTCAGATATTTTTGGAAAGGAAACGGAATAGTATGTTTTCAACATTTTAAGTGTCTACATTGTCCGTCTAAATAAAAAGGATATAATGTTGCTCAGTTTGAATTTTATATTTTTACACATGTCCCTACTGCAATGCAACTTATTTTCTTAACATTAAGTACAGCTAATGGACAATGAGAACACTCATACATAACAAAGAAAGTGGAACAAGGGGAGAAAAAGTTAAGGGATTGATAAAGGTTCTTGAGCGCTAAGAGGACTCCAGAAAGCAATTGGGCGGTAGACTAGAAAATGGGCGCGGCTGAGTTTACGACCATATTAAGGTGGATTAAGGACCGAGCAGTACGACTTAAATGGTTTTAGCAAGTGAAAAATTGTCAGGCCACAGCCTCTTTCCTCGCCGTACGCTGGGTGGGAGGAGACAAAAGAAGGAAAAACATTGTCACTAGGTCGTGTGGATTGGACGACGGCAGAGCCATCTGAACTCAGATCACGTACCTCAGCGAAAGCGGGGTGCATCTAGAAATGATTTCGGTAGGAATGCGCTTTGAAAACCAGAGAGAGTTCAAGTGATAAGACGGATTGTGTGGCATTTTCTTTCTTTTGAACACTTTAAATGTACGTTCTGTGAAGCATAATATACTGGTATATCATAAGTGTTTTTTTACACAGCTGACACCATACAGCCACAGCCACTCATACTATAAATTAGAATAACATTTTTATAACATCCAATCATTGTCACTCTTTTTTCTTGCGATGAAAATTATACTATGTATATTAAGCGGAGGTCTTGTATCCATTAATGCAACGTATTATTGGAATGAGAGGGGAATAGAATCGGCAGGACAAGAAGTTTTGAAAGCAGAGAGGATAATTATGGAATAGTTACCAAAGGAGTCGAGAAAACAGCATGAAGTTGCATACAACATATTTATTCAATTGTGCAAGGTAGAATGGGTATATTTTTATATTCATAAAATGAAAAGTAGAAGTGTTTGCCACAGTCCTCTTGTATATATTTTATAATTGTTAGCTCTGATGCTATGAAGGTCAAATAACACAATAGAGCTCGCCTATGCACATGTGCGAATATTTTCGAAACTTTAATCTACATACTTTATAATTTCATATTCAGAGGTGAAATATCATAGTATGACAACGTGTTTAAAATTATTTTCTTTCGCTCTTAGGATTCTATACTCTGCTTTTAGCCTCATTTCGCAAACATACATAATTGCACGTGTAACATTTTTATCATAACTATTATTTATATTGGAAAGGTAGAATCAGATTGAAAACTTCAATGCCATAGCCGGGATTTGAGCCTCGGAACTTCCGGTTTCCGTCCGGTTACTCTAAGCAACTGAGCTACCAGGGCAACATGCCGGCACAGCATTAAATTCTACAGCTGACTCGCATTTTTCCCGGTAAACCATAAAATGATCTTGAATACATTTTTGGGATGACATTCCTAAATGGCGACTTACATTGACGCAAGTACTTTAAGTCCCGGGCTTCGTAGTTTAACCAACTATTAGGTCAATTCAATGGTAAGTCGCCATTAGAGTATGTCATCTCAAATGAATTTGAGATCTCTGTGTGCTTCACTGGGAAAACAGAGTCAGTTGGGCAATTTAATGTCGTGCCGGCAAGTTGCCATAGTAGCTCAGTTATTTAGAGGAACTGAACGGAAACTTCAAGAGTCGTGGTTCATATCCGGCTATGGCATTGCATTTTTCAATCTGATTCTATCTTTACAACCTTGTCCTACACACGGTTTGTGTGAAAGAATTAATTACAACTATTATTTACCCTCGTTTCTCTGTGTTTACTACTATACTCTTTATTTATAATAATAACAATAATAATAACCATCATCATTTCCCAAGGTTTGAGCACGTCAAGAAATTTTTATCTTCCCATCTTGCTTTGGGTGCCGTCTTGTTCTTTTCCCTTCTGTTTGTCTAGATAGATGTTGCTATAATTTAGATAGTCTTTCTTCTTCCATTGTAACTCTTTATAAAGAAACCCGAAGAACCAGACGGCAACGCCAGAGAGCGTATATTGCTGCCCTACCAGAGGGGAGGGGAAAGCAAAGAATAGTCCACAACGAATAGACGAGGTTTATAAGTCCACAAAGACAACTCATGTTCGAGAATAAACTTCGAAGAAGCCCAACAAGTAAGGTTTGTGCTGTAGGCTAGTAACCCGCACAGTAAAAAACGTGTAACTCATAATGTTCATGCTAGACGGATAAAACAGATGATCTTTATTTATCATTAATCTAGTTTATACCATTGATATTACTATTTAATTAAGTCAACTTCATCATATGAACGTTTCAACATTCCAGAGAGCACTATTATTTCTTTCATGGCTTCTTTACTGCCACTAACTCAACCATAGGTCATATCTCAATATCCTAAGCGTTTGTTCCCTTGAGGGGAATAATTCGTATGCGTCAGTTGGAATTGCATTTCCCATTTTATCACCTGTTTTGTTTCTGATTCTGATGACCAGCCTTATATATTGCTATTGTACTCTTCACGTTTGATTTTATTGCCTTTTGCCCTGCCATTGTGAGATTTTCACTCATTCAGCACTCATCTGTGTGGCTGATTGGATTCGCAGCAAACTTAAAAAGGTACTTCGGAATAAGGATTTTTAGGATAATTCTGCAGAATACAACCTTAATGTTACCACTAAGCCATCAGAGTAATACTATCTGGACGAAATATGCATTTAGAGAATCTAAAATATTGCTAATTATGCAAAATAATCGTTGAAGATTGTGTGTTTGATTTTCGATTAGTATACCTGCACATACAGCAAGATTATAAGTGACTTTATATCTTTGAAAAGTAAATAAGTTCATCTTGGGCTCGTGATTAATATGCGACGTGCAACTTTGGTTTTATGTGAAACATTGTTTGCAGTAAAATAAATATTATTTGGTATTGCTTTGGGCAAAGTTGTAATCTCTAGGTGTTGTTGCAAATTCAATTAGCTTAAGTGATTTAAAAGGAGAAGTCTTCTTTTTATATTTTGATTTAAATAATTTAGCTGACACTTGTCTACAGCATTTATCCTAATCATATCGAGGTACTTTAGAAAGAAGTGAAACTTTTACTCCATATCTAATATAGTTAAAGTAATTTGGAGCAATGTTGAGGACTTTATAGGGTTATGGTTCCGGATTTTGACTCGTCGATGTTTCAGCACATGTCTTAAGCGTCTTCCCCCTTCGGGGCCTTAAAAGACATATGTTCTCGCGTCCACTCATTACGAATAGTGAAGACAATTACCTAGTAACCAAACAAGCTGCCTATTAACGCGTTAATAAGTGTATGTGAATTCTTTTGTATCGAGTACTTATTTATGAAAATTTAGACACAGTTTCTATCGTCATATATAAATAAATAACATTTTAACACTAAAAATAATAAATAAACATGCGTAATTAAATTAATTAGGCACATAACCAAGAAAATAAATACAATAAATACATAAATAAACGTTACATCAACAGATAAGTAAGAAACAGTGGACAGATAGGCTATGGATGTTGCGCATCTTTTCATGTCTAAACCCTTTTCTATTTTTCATCAATGCTTTACGTTTAACCTATTACTGGATTGTTCTAATGCGTTGTATATTTTAATAATTATTGTAATAAACCGTATAAAAATGTTCAAATTTGTTTTTAAAGGAAGGAACAAGTACATGTGCATTGGGAGGCATTAATGGTAAACCATATAATGGTTTACTAATATATGAATAGGGTACCGCATATAGATCATGAAATCTGTCATTGGACCTGTTGACTTATTAGTTTTATTCCTTGACATAGGGAATGGAAGTAAGTACCTAAAGACCCAAGAATATGCTTTATGATGTTATTCTTTCAAATAGTATTCGCTCTTATGTTTCTTGTAGATTCAGTAGCTGTATTATTGCAGTCTGCTAATACTTTGCTTAAAAATCTATACTTGTGTACGGAAACTTATTTTTCATCTTTTCCAATTTTTTGTCTAACAATCCTAACCAAACGTTTTACGCTCTGAGTTATTGATTTGAAGCTTGACTAAGTAACCAAAGGAGCGTTAGACAAGGGTGTAATGTATCACCTATATTGTTTAATATTTATATTAATGATACAGTGATATATAACACAAATGGAAAATATATTAATTACATATATAAATATAAATTTTATACAAATGTAAATATTTCATGGCACGTTGATAATGAAGTCATTATTCAAAATAATGAAGATGATCTACAAGATCTTTATACTATATAAAAATATTTGTAAACAGTGTTATTTCAGGATTTCTACGGAGAAAACTAAGATCCTAGCATGTTGGAGAAAGTCACAAATACTTCAAAGATTAATTTAGAGGGAAAATCGCTAGAACAAGTTAAACACATTAATTACCTGGTTTGTGATAATAACACATGCAATGAATCCGAGGATACGTGAATAAAAAATCTAATAAAATTTCAAAGTATTTGCACCACTATACATCGGACGCTGAAGTATAAAACAAGGAAGGACACTAAAATTAAGTTTCACAAAACAATGCCTATTTCGTCATCTTTATGGATCAGAAAAATGTAGTAAACATAAAAACGATTCATAAGAAGTAAAAAGTTCTGAATTTATACTCTTAAGGAGAACAAATTCTGGCCACTTCCGAAATGCAGGAATTAGAAGGGAATTACAGATTTTCAGCATGAACAAATATCACGAAAAATATTTCCGGCATCTAAATATGATGGAGGATACCAGACTCCCTATTTAACCATAGAATGATTGGAAGAAGAGATTAGAAAGGCCGAAAGGACGATGGGAAGAGAAACTTAAAATGTGTAGCCGGAACAGGCAGTCGCCTACTCCATGTAATGTAGAAGAAGAAAAAGAAGATATAGTACTGACGTATAAGATTATATCCTGAATTCTCTGTAAAATGGCCTTTGAAGCTCTTTTCATTACATTTGGATTTTTACATAACTACGAAACTTTAAGATGTCGATAAAAATCTTAAAAAAAAGTATATCTCGATAGCATAAGTGACCTAGAAAGTTTTTTTTTTTAAGTTCCATATTTTAAGTAACACAACTGCACTTTAAATGCTTTCTCCGTTGTTTCTCAAGAGTTCGTACAAAGAGCACGTATGTAATATGTTTGAATGTGTTAATAGTAGCTATTATATTTATACTGTGTTATCTATTGTAATTATTTTCATGGGTTTAGAACAACGAAGAGATGTTCTGCTTGTTTCTGCTGTTATAACGGAATTATTATTACTTGTCTTTATTGAAAATTACCACTGTGATTTTAACTCTTAAAATTCAAAACAAATGGTAAATAAATGTGTAATATTATGAACTCTGCAATCACATATATACCTTACAACAGTTAAGCAGGTACTTGTTAGATGAATCTATATAAAAGGATGTTATTTACTTCCAGTAACTTTATTCCAATTTTAAACAAAACATCAGCTCGAAGCAATTTTATTATTTCTTTCTTTGAGAGGGCTACTTATTTTCCGAATCTTCGCCCTTCGCGGACAGTTCAGAGCTCTTATGCTACGTGATGATTTGCATGAAATTACTACGGTGGGTTCCTCGTCGTCCTTCGTCAGCTGAAAGTTAAGAATGGCACCCTTATGTAACGCCGTTGCGTCCCTACAGAAAATCCACTTCTCCGTGCAGGTGGATACGCCGCACTATTTTATAAAGAAAAATGGCCAGAAGTGGAATTAGCCCCGTTTACCTTAGGGAACGCCCATTTATCACCAAGGCTATGCTCTCGAAAATTAAAATGAAATATAAAACTTAAGTCACATTTAATTATCTCCTTCTTCTTCTTCTACCTCTTCCTTCAGCCGGTGTGCACAGAAATTAAAGGACCTAACGACGTGAAACAAAGCATAGCTTTTCATAAGTTTCATTCCCCCGGTGAAATTAACCTCTGCTTATTCTTATAAGGGCCAAAACAATTAGTATTCTCTTAATTCCTGGGTAGGGAATACTCAGATCATGGCGCATTTAACAGCTTCAGTGTTGTTAACGCATGAAACGCTCCATCGTTAGTGAAGGTCGAAGGGTTCAAGGATGAATAGAAATTCTACGTTAATGAGAGGCGCTACGGGGCATTAGTAAGAAAAACCCTAGGAATACGCTACAATTATCAGGTAGCTCTGCTCTTAATTCCATAAGCTATTCTAAATGAGGCCATTCAGTACTTATTTTAGGTATGTATGTAGTTTGTTTGCTTGGTAAAGTTGCAAGAAACCTGTAATATCCTCGGTGATAAAAAACTGTATCCGCTCATGCCTAAGCAATTAATATTTTGACAAAAAATCTTATGTTACATTCACATAATCTTCTGTGCCCCTCTATGAGTTATTAATGGGTATACAAATTATTCTTAGGAAAGTTTATTTTGCTATCTACTTAATTTTTTAATCACGATAAATATTTGCAGAAATAGCTACGTTATATTTCGTTATAGATACACAGAGAATAGCGATAGTCAAATGTTTAAGAGCTGGACTATAAAAGAATTACTTAAGTACTGAACAATTCGCCAGTAATGATGGATATTTCGGAAATGGCTATACCACAAAAGGTTATTGTATGTTTTAAAGAGATACATAATTTTTGTGTAGTACGGTTCTTTCTATCGCTTAATGTTTACCATTGAGCAAAATTATATAAATTTCCTTCCGAATGAAGAGGACTTCATAGGCTATTCCCAGAGAATTAAAATAATTTTATTTTCCATGTAAATATGTTTAATATACGGCATTTTAATCAAAATCATTATAACCATTTTTCAGAAAATCAAAAGGTTCGAAAAGTATTCCATGTCAAAGGTAGTTTGAAGTGGAGGCAATTTCTTGAAACCTTTGTGTTGCATCTTTGAAAAATACTGAATTTCAATACCAAGTTTGGCATTTACCCAGAATTTCGTTTTTAAGCTATGATGTTCACAAACACTTATACACGGACATTTTCTAAAATTATTGTGAATTATGAGGGCCTCAAAACATGCATTTCCGGGGAATCCCGATATCGAATTTTTGGGTGGAATATAATACCTTCTCTACCATTGAAATGGCCATATTTTACCACCCTTAAACGTTTATTTTAAGTGGTTGAAAGATAAGTTTCAGACATATATCCAACATTTGGAAATTTAAGGTTATATACATAGTCTGTGAATTATCCCCCAGTTATAATAGCAATATTTGGGTGTATGGGGCTGCTTGTACCTAGCGTGATTTAATCGCAAGCACACAGCGTACATGTAACAGTAATACCCTCCATCAACTACACTGCCTCCCCAGGCACAATGTACAAACCAACTCAGAAATTGCTCCGAAGAATAGTCTTCATTCGAAGACACGGCTTTTATTTAATCCTAAACGTTTATCGATTGCGAAGAACGGAACAGCTTTGTACATGTCTCTCGATATCCAGTTCCACGCCGTTGACGATGAATCCAGAGACATAACGGAGATCGTTGCTAACTGCAGTGACGGACAAGAACAACATGATGACAATGACAATTAGGAGGATAATCACGACCTACCATCTCGTTCGTCGTCGAAACTCAGCTAAATGTGCTACGCTAACCACCGGCAGTGTATATTTGCTTGTCAGTAGAGTGTGCTGGAAGATTTATTTCGCAAACTCCTGCGCATGCAGAACAATGTTGGAGGGACAAATGCGTCCTTACAGATGTTAGAAGAACATCTTTGTAGCGTCAAACGCTTTCTTTCGTATGCAAGTATCCATTATGTTTACTCTCAGATAAAAAAAGGCAGAGCCTTTTTAGTTTTTACGACGCCTTTGATCGTCTCTTGAATTTTTTCTACAGTTTTAATAAAAAGTATTCAGTGAAGAGTACTGCTAGCATTCATAAAGGCATTGGTGTTTTCAAGATCCAAAGATACGTGTAGCCATATGCAATATAATTAGCTACTTCATCTTGTGAAGGGAGGAGGCAATATTAGCAACTTTTCTTTTTAAAGTATATTTAAATACCGAATTACAAGGATTTATGCAGTCTACTTCAAAGCTACGAATATTTTTTATCCATTTCTTATAATTTTCCAGAAAAAATACAAAGGATAGTCATTCCGCTTTTAAACAAAAACTACAAACTATTTCTAAAAGTACGGCATAAACCCGGAAAGCAGCAACCTGAAACTTTTTGTAATTTTAAGAAGTTATACTGGAAATTTCAAACACTGTAGAAAACTTCATTGTGCGGAACATTTATAATGATGAATACTGAAAAACTTATGATATATCACATTCACTTGAATTTCTCTACCCTCTATCGCTACAGTTGGTATATAAAGTATTATTATTATTATTTTAAATTTTGCTTTCCTATACACTTCAATTAATCGAAAATTAAATTGAGTCGAGTTTTATTTATGGACGCTCTTTAACTGTTGTGTTCCTTAGCATCCCATTCTGTATTTGGCGTGAAAGACTGGTAATTTTTCTCAAATGCCTCTTTATCAGGCTTGAGGTTCTTTTACTTGCCGTAAATCTACGACACGGAACTACCGGCTTTACTTCCCTTCCGAAGGAAGCCATGCTTAGGATTTTCACACCCGAAAAAATCCAATTTTAATCGAGACAACCCTTTTCCGATATAGATGTATTACACATTTTCTTATGGATACAAAGGGAATAGCGAGAATCAAAAATTTTAGAACTGGACTCACACGCTGACCTTAAAACACTCTTTTCACGACATCGCAAAAATCGACAGGACTTTAAAAGAATGGCTAAGTATTGAACAATTCCAATCATAAGTAACGGATAGCTCAGAAATGTCTGATGCCAAAAAAAGCTATTTGAAATGAATTGTATGCTTT
Organism: Deroplatys truncata; assembly: GCA_030765065.1. Lineage (NCBI taxonomy): Eukaryota > Metazoa > Arthropoda > Insecta > Mantodea > Mantidae > Deroplatys > Deroplatys truncata. The sequence goes on along the minus strand of CM060978.1, from coordinate 165,704,215 downwards.
AAAAGTATCTACATGGGTATGTACGTATTCGTCTTTCCCTTAGTGTTTACCAATTATACAAGATTATACAAAATTCCTTCCGTACTAAGAGGACTTCATAGGTAGTAAAATTAAAGATGTACATCTTATTTGTCATGTAAACATATTTAGTATATGGTACGTTAATCTAAATAGTTACAGCCATTTATTAGAAAATAAAACATTTCGAAAAATGTTCCATGTAAAGAAATGGGGCAGAGAATTTTCTGGAAAATTTTGTGTCGCATCTTTGGAAGTCATTGAATCTAAATGCTAAGTTTGGTGTTTATCTGACTTTTCGATTTTGGATTATGCTGTTCACACACACACACACATTTTTCTAAAAATGTTTTTTTCTGAATTCAAGGTGCTCAAAACATGTATTTCCAGTGAAATCCCAGTATCGAATTTTTGGGCGGAATGCATACCTTCTCTATCTACTAAGTACGTGATAGAGAGCGTAATAATTGTCTTTAAAAACGGAATTAGGTAGCAAATCCATTAAGAATTCACCAGAATACTATTTAAAGCGCTATAGAGGACATTAAAGAAGGCACAAAATACAAATAGATTATACATCTCCGTGATTAAAGATTTTACTTTGTAAAAAGAGTGAATTTTTAAGATTTTGTCAAAATATCAATGAAATGTTTCCTTAATTCGTATAATACTGGATAAACTTATACCATTAGCAGTAGCGGCAAGCAATGAAACTTGTTAAATTTAGAATCGTGGTCCCTCCATTCCTTTATCTTGCTCAAATAAGAAACCAATGCTCTCAGCCATGTTACTTAGTAAACTAATGCCACAGGTGCAAGATAGCACTCATATTCTCTAAGATGAAACGATAGCCCTGGGAGGTAAGACCTTGGCATTGATCCTTAATGTTTATGGGCGCAAAGGGAAAAGAAGCTTCAACATGAAATAAATACATTATGTTGAGTGCAAGAAGATTAAAGAGAAATGAGTAGCCTCACTACTCTGCAATTTGAATATGCTATCATATTCTTCCCATCATTTGCTTACACCACCACTAATAAGTGCAATCAAGAGTCCTGAAGTTTGAAACTTAAATACTGCAATGACCCGTCATGGGACTCGTTCGGCGGTCAGGGAGTGTTATACTACGGGTAGGTACGCGCATACAATTTTCATTACATCTGGATATGAGTTGTAGTCACTATGTATAGCATTTATTTAAAATATGATTTTAAAATAGATATTCTGATATTTGGATGTTTCTTCCCAATCTATAAACTGGAAGTTAATTAGCTGAGTCGTAATATATCTTAGAACGTACTTTAAATAGCCAAAGAAATCAAAGCACAGTGTCTACACGAGTGTAACTGCAAAACATTTCTTGTTTTCATCCTATGTAAGATGAATAAAATAATAATCGTAATTTTTAAACATCATGGCCTAAAAGAACTTCTATCACGGTACACACGAGTTACAAGCTTTAGATTATCGCACCAGTGTAATAATCATTATTGTGACCAACTTTGATTTCAAGTCCAATCACATGGCTATTACCCTTTGTATTTGCACATGTTTAATAACTCGACTTAGTTTGATTAGGCTTTGATTTTCATGATGTCTGTTTACATTATTAATTTCTCATAGCGTTCGCATTATCTGTTCACAATACAATCATCATACTACTTCGTTTAACAGTTATCCTATACGTTATATTTGCAGTCTTCTACTTTCTTTGATTTAAAAGTTTATTCATTAATCTAGTATAAAGATTAAATGGTAGCAATTATGAATTCAGAAGAAACTGAAATGCAAGAGCCAGGTGAAACTACAAAGCAGCAGAAAAAATAGAATTGGAAGTACTTACACCAGATAATGAATCGATTAAATGCTATATCATATTGCTTTCTGGATTTTTGGATAAGGTAAAACATGTTGAAAATATATTTCATTGAAAATGACTGCTAGCGAATGAACAAAACAAACACTGATATCCGTGTTTTTAAGTTTTCTCTTTTTTCAAGAACCGTGTTCTAAACTTCTTTGCGAATCGAAGGCCTGGAAAGACTCCTATCCGCTAAATAAATCCCGAGATCGAGGGCTCAAACCCAGTGGAGGGCGATGAATTTTTCGGGCGTAAAAATCCTCAGCTGGCTTCCTTCGGAGGGAAAGTAAAGCCGCTGGTCCCATATCGTATATTTACGACACGTAAAAGAACTCCAAGCCTGATAAAGAGACCTCAGAGCAAAATTACCGGTCTGTCATGTCCAATATAGAATGGGACGCTAAGGACCACAGCAGTTAAAGAGCGTCCATAAATAAAACTCAATTCAATTTTTAGTTACGCAAAATAAAACCCTACTTTTAGCCTTTGTATACGATAATCATTCAGTTTAAAGAATCAATGCGCATTTCTTAGAGCTTTTGAACTAACTGAAGCGTTCGCGGCCCATAGAAATGAAGTGCACCTAGCTCACGTCAGGTTTTAAGGCATATAGCATAACGAGTGATTAGGGGCAAAAGCAAACTGAAGTTAATAAGCCAAGCAAACTTGCTCACTTTCGTGAGCTGTTGTTTTCTAGTTCTTCCAGCTTAAAGGGGAATCTTTTAGCATATTTTACATTATATTTTGATCTTTATTACTGCACTTTATGAAAAAAATCTGATGTGTTACACTCACACTTCTCTACTCTTGTACAATCTAATTTTACAAACGCCTATTCTCCATATGCTTCATGTTAATCGAGATATCGAGATGTCAATCTTATTGCTAATTTTCTTGTAGATGCAAGGGAAATATGGTAGCTTTTAAGCGATAGTCAAATATTTTAACGCTGGTTGCTATGTGGCGCATTCCATTCTCTTTGCATGTCCAGGACATAAAAAAAATGAATAAGGAATTTGAGAAAAAGTATAAGTATTGGAAAATTTAAGGAAATAACAAGCAATATCTCGAAAACGGTTCACTCAACAAAAGAAATGTATATGACATAAGTTGAGTATTGTAACGGGATCTACATTTTTTGTGTAGTAAAATTTTGTCTATCTCTTATGGTTTACCAGTTATGCAAAAGTCGTTCACAATGAAGAATACTTTTGGAGACATTCCCAGAAAATTCAAGATATACATATTATTTGTCATGAAAATATCTTAAACATATGATATTTTAATCAAAATCGTTAGAGCCATTTTTGAAAAAATTAAAATTTTCGAAAAATCTTCCATGTAAAGGGTAGTCTGGGGTGGGGGAATTTTCTTGAAAACCTTCGTGTCGCATCTCTAGAAGATACTGAACCTAAATACCAAATTTGGTGCTTATCCGACTGTTTGTTTTTGAGTTATGCTGTTCACAGACACACAGACACACACACACAGACACACACACACGGACATGTTTCCAAAAATGCTTTTTTTGGATTCAGGAGGTCTCAAAACATGTATTTCCGGTGAAATCTCGGTATCGAATTTTTGGGTGGAATGCAATACTTCCCCTACTTACTATACGTAGTAGAGAAAGTAAAGATTAATAACGAATTTGAGAAAAAGTATAAGTATTGGTAAATTTAAGTGAATAACAAGCAATATCTCGAAAATGGTTCACCCAACAAAAAAATGTATATGACATAAATTGTGTATTTTAACGCGATCTACATTGTTTGTGTAGTACAATTTTGTCCATCTCTTATGGTTTACCAGTTATGCAATAGTCGTTCAGAATGAAGAACACTTTTGGAGACATTCCCAAAAAATTCGAGATATGCATTTCATTTTTCATACAAATGTCTTAAACATATGATATTTTAATCAAAATCGTTAGTGCCATTTTTGAGAAAATTAAAATTTTCGAAAAATGTTCCATGTAAAGTGTAATCTGGGATGGGGGTATTTTCTTGAAAACCTTCGTGTCGCATCTCTGGAAGATACTGAATCTAAATACTAAGTTTGGTGTTTATCCGACTTTTCGTTTCTGAGTTATGCTGTTCACAGACACACACAGACACAGACACACACACACACACACACACACACACACACACACACAGACATGTTTCAAAAAATGCTTTTTTTGGATTCAGGGCGTCTCAAAACATGTATTTCCGGCGAAATCTCGGTATCGAATTTTTGTGTGGAATACAATACTTCCCCTACTTACTCTACGTAGTAGAGAAAGTAGTATACAACTAATCGTGTTCAGCTTGTGGTAGAGCGAGTGCCGTGTTTCATAGCATGGTATTCGTTTTAGACTATTAAAAAGGATAAGAGTTTTAGCTAATTGAACTGACAGTCAAAGTCTCAAGTGACAGTCAAAAAGTACACATTTCCAAACATATCAGTATTGAATGGTAACTGGCCAGTTAACAATTTCACTCCTGTGCACGATCCAGAAATCTTTCTTCTTCTCTTTCTCCTGCTAGTATTTCATAACCAAGCTGGTTGCTACAAAGGTTTCCTCGTTTCCTATCCTCCGTGTGGTCAAGATACTCCGATGACGTGACATGACTAGAAGATGGCGATCACATCACCGCCGGTTAGGGACATCTTTTGTGCTCTTGATTCGCTAAATTTGGGATTACTTTCAGACTGTACATAAATTCGCATATTTAATGAGGGATTTTCTGTATTATGTTGTTTGTGAATACATACTTTTGTCATTATGATCAGGTGCTGTGTAGAGAAATATGAGCTAATGCTCCCAAAAAGCGATGATATTTTCAACAAGCTTTACACTGAACATTTCAAAAAAATTTTAAAGGAGTGGAGATTAGTATTTTTTAATCCAAGTAAAAATTTAAAACCTTTATTTCTGGGGACGCAAATGTGAAATTAAGACGAAATGTTTAAGAGTGGAACGGTTTTAATGACGCTTTGGTTGTATTGTGGCGTTTGGGAATGTTATTAACTCTGAGGTTATAATTCCACTTTGATAAAGATAAATGAATTTTTCGTTAAAATATTCTTTAATTGTTATTGTGGTGAGCGTATTATATTTTTGCAATTTTTGTTCTCCAAATTTTGGAAATGAAAATATTTGATATCGAATTTATTATTATGGTAAATTTTCACAAACTAATTAAAAATGCTTTCTTAATAGTTATCAAAACCTATAGTACTGTTGCGTTATTGCTGAGTTCTGGATTTTTACTAAGTTTTATTAAATTCAGTAAATGCGTGTTTTTTGTAAATAATTCATTATTTTTCTTAGTACAAATATGTATGATTAATCGGGAGCTAAGGCTTCCTTTTTCTGCCTCGGGATAGTTGCAATCCAGGTGCTTATCTAACTGGAATTAAAATTGTCTCTACGTGTTCTCGGGAGCTATATTTATACTTCATGGATTTTCTCACTTCATTAATAAAGATATCACGGTATTATTAACTCAACATCACTAAAAACGCAATCACTTCTTCTTTCTTCCTATGTGGTCTTCTGCAGTTTTCTCTTCTTCTATTTTATGCTCTGTGCATACAAGTTAAGTGACGTGTCTTAGTGTGTTGATCTTCTCGTCTTTAACAACGGTTTTCGGTTTGTTGAGTGCTTGCGTTGTTAACGTTCTTCAATTATTTCTGCTATTATTTACAACATATTTCTATCTAGACATTTATTTAAATGATTCCTTTTATCTATTTGTTGCTTACTCGAGATTTTGTTTTACAATACAATAATCGTTATACATTTAGTGAATTTAAAATGTTACTAAAGTTTTATACAGTTTAATTACTTTCTTCTTTTTCTTCTTCTTATTTTTCTTATCCTTCTCTTCTTGAGGTGATTACATATAAATTTCAATTTTTTTTATTTCTTTCGCATTCTTGTAATTTCTTTTATAATTTTGTTACCTTCTATGTTATAAATAACTTCTTTCTTTATTTAATTTCTGTATCATGCTTACAAATTCAATGTTATTGAATAATTTCAATTAAAAGGTACACACACATTTTAAAGTCCCACTCTCGCTCTGTCTCTCTCTCTCTCTCTCTCTCTCTCTCTCTGTACAACCTCGTAAACAGAATTCTCAAACTACATTTTAACGCAGTTTTCAGCTGCAATATTAGAGTACTCTTTTGAGATGGCTAATTGCTCAAGGCAAAATAGTTTAATGGTTAACCAAAACTTAAAAGCTTGTTTTCTGCTTTAATTTATTTCAGCGTTTTTCAATACTCTAAATACTTGGGTATGTTTTTGTTTCTTGTGATATGACTTTCAGGTTATATACAGAAATAAACCATGTAAATCTGAATTTATTTGTCCACTAAATGTAAACATCTTCAGTCGTTTTATAATTGAACGCAATCTAATGCAAACAAACTCCTTTTTGACAGAAAGACAATTATGTCAAATGTAGCTTACTCAACATCAAAAAGGTAGTCAGAAGGGAAGCGTATGATTTTAAGTTTTAAATCGAGGGTCTTAAAAAGTACTGCAAATAAAATTAAAGTTAATTCCTTTTTAAAAAATGCTCGCGCCAAGTTTAATATTACGAAAGGAGAATTTTCTAAAGAAAGAAATAAAACTTTCAACCATTGTTGCTAACGGTGTGACGACACTATATATTTTTTTTTACTTTTTATGGAGAATTTGAAATGTTATCTTTGTTAAGAGGCCTGCTAATATGGAAGAACTAAAGATGAGGAATCAGGAAAGCATGCAAACATATGCCATCAACAGTGATTGAAAATGTTCAACAAGAATTCACGCTTCGGCTTAACCACTGTCAGATTGTAAACGGGGCGCCTTTTGAACACCTTGTTAAATAATTAAAATTTAAGTGTTACAACATTGTGTAAATTGTGTAGAAAATTGTCAACATTTAAACTGTTCCGATAGCAATCAAATCTTTTGTATGAATAGAGTAAAATTGTTCCTGGAACTAAATAAGAAAAAATAGAAAAAATGTTTCCATTTAAAATTTTCGTCATTATAATGGCTGAAATTGTATTCGTTTTGCCAAATTTTGCTTTCAAAGTATTGAATTTGATGTGACAAAACATTTTTTTAAAGAAAGGAGTTAATTTTAGTTTTACTTGCAATATCCCTTACTTATGAAGGACTCTATGTTACTTTTGTGCTGGAGAAGCGTCACTTAAGCACAGGCAACTTGTGTGCTTAAACAAGTTCTACATTTTTTGTGCAGTGAGATTTTATCTACCTTTTACTGTTTATCATTTATTCAACAGGTATTCAGAAAAAAGACTTCACCAGCTAATCCTAATTGAAGATGTGCACATTGTAACCCAATATCTGAAACCTACAGTATTTTAATCACAACTGTTAAAGCCCTATTTGAGAAAATAAATTTCGAAAAATGTTCCACGTCTTCGTGTCGTATCCTTCATAGAAGTTGAAGTTGAGCACCATGTTTGGTGTTTAACCGAGTTTTCGTTTTTCAGTTATGCCTTGCCTCCACGCATGCACGCGCGCGCACACGCACGCGCACGCGCACGCAAACGCACACACACACGAGGCGTGTTTTTAAAGTAAGTACCAATTGCTTTTTTATAAAATAACAGAACATTATTTTTCAATACTTTATTATCATTCCTTACACCTTATATTACTTCTCCACATAGTTATCGCCATTATTCAGACACTGTTTGTAAAGGGAAACCAGTTTTTGTATGCCTTCGTCAAAGAATGATGCCGCCTGTAATGAAAGCCAACTTTCCACTTTTTGTTTCACATTCTCATCGTTTAATTAGTTTCCACCAAGGATTTTTTTTTCAGTTGGAGAAACAGATGAAAATCGCTTGGTGCTAAGGGGTGCAGTAGGGAAAGGGTCGAATTGTTCCCAACCAAATGATGCGATCAGATCTTGATTTGTTTGGCTGTGTGTGGCCGGGCATTGTGACACATTATTGTTTTCCCATAAACCTCACACAATTGGCGATGAATGTCTGCTGGCGTAACGTTTTTCGCATTCAAAAAAACGAATCACTGATTTGTCCGGCGCATGCTTTGATTGTTTTAAACACTTCGAAACGCTCTAACACCAGGAAAACACAAAGTGGCAATCGCTCAAAACTGCGTCTGGCAACCTAATGAATGGAGAAAGTGATGCGCATGATTAAAATGCGACTGCAGCGCTGCAGCGACAAAATATAAACACGTACTTTAAAACACACCTCGTTTGTTTCTATAAATGTTTTTTTTTCCACGGTGAAATCTGGATATCGAATTTTTGCTTTGATCAATTACTTTGCCGTTGGTACAAGGCACTCTTCTTTCACTAATCAATGACCTTAATGACCATTTCACTGAAGCTACCTTTGAACCGAACAAACCTGACAAGGATTTCACTATTCGAGCTGTGCTGCATGAGCCACCTGAAACTGACATATTTTACTTGACACACGTCGTGGAAATGGAAGTTATGCGGGCACTTATCATTAAGATAGGATCTCAAGGACATGATTATATTAATATAATCTTAATAAATGAAATCTTGGTCCTAATATCACAAACTGTGATGTAGATTTTCAAGGTCTCCATATGACATCGACTTATTCTGCGCAATGGGAACGAGCATATGTAACACCTCCACCTAAAGCTAAAGCACACGAGACTCGTAATGACTTCAGACCAATTAGTATTCCCCATACGCTTTCCAACGCACTTGAAAGTATCGTACATAAGCTACAAAGACTACCTCAATACAGGTGAACCTTCTTGAGTCCTATCATTCCGGTTTCAGACCAGGTCGTAGCTATAGCACAGGATTATTAAATATTGTTGAAGATATACGCGCAGCTTTCGATGAAGGAAACTGACTCTACTGGTACTATTAGACAGACTGAAGCGTTTAGTTCCGTAGACAGAAGACATGTTCCTCCCTAAGCTTAAGGTTTGTGTGATGCACTGTCACGTGGTTCAACTCCGGTCTATGCGAAAGTCAGTAGCGTCTCATTTCTGGGAATCTCTCATCATGGTCTTTCGTAAAGGCAGGAGTTCCACAGGGCGGTGTTTTGGCTCCCTTATAATATACAGTGTATATAATCAACATTTACCACTCTATTGGCTGCAGTAAATATCACCTTTTTGTTCATGGCCTACAACTATACCTAATTTGACGAAATGATGACGTTAACAATATAGTGTTAACCATGATCTTGACTGTGTTTTTACATCGGCACGTGGTTTATGCCTTCATATCAATCGCTTAAAATTGCAGGCATTGCTGCTGGGGCATCAACGTTTATTAGGCAACAGAAATTTGTTGTGTTACATAAGCTGAAATTAATCATTCTATTATTTCTCTGATGGAAAAGACGAAAACTTTAGGTGTTATTGTTGGCAGTAAACTTAGTTGGTACATACATATTACGGAAATTTGGAGTGTAATTATTTAATCCACACATTTAAGCGTTTAAATACGCCTCTTCTAGAAACCTACGACAGACCTTGCTAATCAATGGTGGTGCTCCACTTCAATTATTACGATTGCCTCCTCAGAATTAAGATCTGATCTGTCACGTAAATTAAGCTGGCAAATAATACGTGCCTACTCTATATCTGTAATGCTCACACGTCGTTATGATCATATAACACCATCCCAAGAGCTGTAATGGTTCCGTCTAATTGGCGATAGAAACATTATGGTTTTTTACTTATTCTTAAGTTATTCACACTTCTTCCCTGCATAAAGCTTCTCGCTTTAAAAGTTTGCCCTCATCTCACAACCTTCACGCACGCTCGGAAAATTGTCACATTCTTTCAATACCACTTCAGCGAACATCAGCTCTGCACTCGTCATATTTCATTGTAATTATTACTAGACTGTGGAATTCATTGCTACAGTATTATAATGTTACATTTTAATATCTTTTCGTCATAGGTTGCACATTTTAGTTAAACATTATGATTAATTTAGAGGATATATCCTCATTTTCATTGTATACATATAGTTGAACTTAAATTTCTCTCTACTTTCAATTAACTTAATTTTGTTGTTCTAATATGTGTTATTTCCATTTTTTCTTCCTTTGGATATAGTTTACCCGTATCACCATTATGTTCAGGACGTTGTATTCAACATTTCTCTACGTGTTTGGGTGGAAGAGAAAGCCAGAAGTCCTTAGCATTGCCACAATAAATAAATAATGGTTTTTCTAAATACGAGTTACGTGGAAGAGAAAGCATAATGTGCGAGTTTTGAAACTTACAACCTATAATAAAGAGACTCTCTGAAATGGTTAGCGCCGCTAAACTTTTTATTTGAAATAAACTGCATTTTTGTCTAGTAAGATTTTGTCTATCTCTTACTGTTTACCAGTTATGCAAAGGTCATTCCGCATAAAGGGGACATCACAGGTTATTGGCTGAAAATTCAAGATATATTATTTATTTGTCATGCACATACATTCAACACATATACTGTAATCAAAGTCGTTACGACACTTTTAATAAAATAAAAAATAACGAAAAAGTTTCCATCTGAAGGGTATTTTGAGGTGGGGGATTTCTTGAACATCTACTTGTTGCATTGATGGAAGAGGCTCAACTTAAATACCAAGTTTGGTGTTCAACCAGCCTCGTTTCGGAGTTATGTTCTCTCCCTCCCTCCCTTTCTCTCTCTCTCTTATACACAGACAGGTTTTTTCTAAATATATTTTTCTTTAGATCACTATAGGTAAGTAGTAGAGAAGGTAATAAAATATAGAACTACTAACGGACTAATCAATGAAACGAGAAATAGAAGGCGACATAAACTTGAAGCCGACAATTGTATAACAAGATATATAATAATGGGATAATGACTAAGATAATTGTAATTATTGACCGAGTTTGAGGAACCGAAGAGCCATACTCGCAAGATAACAGTTTCTGGTTAACCTTAGAGAACAGCGGGTATTCCAGTTTAAGCCTAGAGAACGGGATTGCTGGACTTGTACATTAGCAAACACAAGTAGCTGTTTCAGCTATTTTCATAATCCTGTTTCCTACCTTGTAAAAGCCTTGCCGATTTTCAATAATCAGTTCCATTTCCGTAATCTATATAAAGCTGCTAATGGAACGGTAGCTTTGCAAAGCACTCTCATTGTACCAAGCAGACAAAATTCAACATAAAAATCGGATTTTTTAAAATATAAAATTTGTATCAAAGTCCATTTTACGCTTTCTTCTTTGCCTTTGAAAATATTGATCAGGAAGTCAGTGAAAGCAGTAAAATGATCTTTAAGGATTTCAAAACATCTAGTATCTCATAAATATGCTGTGTAAACTAACATTTGGTTGCCTTTAAGAATTATACTAAAAGATTGAATTCAGTAATTATTTATATTCTTTGTATTGTTTGTATTAATTACTAGAAATCAACATATTACGGCTGTGTGAACAAGATTCTTAGTGTGCCGGTACACAACAGAAGAGACACATTTGCTGACAGTGAACAAAGTGATGTAAGGGCCAATAAACTGATAAGTTTCATTAGTTACTGCATGGCTTCCCCACTTCCTCTGATAAGGGTTTCCCCTAGCATTTTCCCTTGACATAACTATTTGTGACAAGAGAAGCTGAAATATAACACATCACCTCTCCTAATATTGCTCAGCCCGAAAGACTAACTTAATATGTATCAAGTTGGAATGACTATGTAATCTTTAGGTACACCATAAAAACAAAAAAACAAAAAAAGTTGTGTCGAAGTCTAAACCGTTTCCGCGGCCAGTTTACAATGGTGTCTCGGGACGCGTGCCTTTAGCTTCGTCCTATTGTCACCTTTCATACCGAGCGCAAACTACTGAATATGCGCTGACAGCCGAGCGGTTCTAACCAGTTACGTAGCAATGAGGCCTCACGTTGCTCGTATTCCGACCATAATTTCTTTCTTTTTTGAGCAGAGAAACGCAATGTTTATTACGAATATTATAATATAATTTCCAATTTTAGAGGCATATTTGATAAAACATAAAAACTGAAACACACTTCTTTTTTCAAACTAAATATGCAATAATAAATCATATATTCCTAAATGAAAAAGTCAATAAAATAGAAATTAACTTAATATCTCGTGTGTAATCCCCCTGATGCAATTACTGACGTCATTCTACGGGGCATAGTTTATATCAAATTCCTATTAGAATTTTCACCAGAGGAAAACAAGCATCCTGTATTTGATCCCACAAAACATCTTTTGATTTGCGTTCTCTTGCAGGACAACTTAACTCCAAAACTTTTTTTCACCTATGCCCACATATTTTCAACGGTACTCTAATCTGGCGAGCAAGGAGGCCAATTAATCACTGTAATATCTTACCTTTACTAGAAACCAGTTTGAAACCTGCTGACTGTGTGGACGGGATAGTTATCCTGCTGGAATTCAATCATTCCATCGGATATCTAGTCATTACAGAAGAACCCATGGTGTTTTAGAGGATGTCTTTATACTGCTGGCTATTTAATGTGCCATCAAGCTTCCACAACACACCTAGACCATCTCGTGACATCCAACTCCAACACAACACAGATACGCGATCTTGACGATTCATTTTTGCAATGTATTTTGTGTCGTGACGTTTTCCTCTGGGTCTGTGGACAAAACGTCACCTCGTCTATGAAATAACCCTATTGCAGTAATGGTTGACATTTTCTTCTGCAAATGCGAGGCGACGTAGTCTGTGATCGTTTGTAAGGCGTTGCTTCTTAGCTGCTGATCGAGCTAAGCTTTTCTGGTAATCGAACAGCTTTGCAATGCTGCTGTAGTCAAACAACGCAAGGCAGGAAAATTAGAATTAATTATAATTGAGACGCATGCTAGAAGCAATTACTGTCTGCCTCTTCTAGAAGTGCAGTGTCCTGCTGAGGAGTAGATAAACATTTTCGACTCGAACCGGATCGACGACGAACAATCCCTTCTCTGGATAGTCGCACCCACTACGTAGCCATATATGTAGGGACTTGTTCTTGCAGCCTGAGACACAGAGTATCCAGCAACGTTCACTAACGTAATGAGACACATTCTTGTAGCTTCGTCTTTATGTGCGCGCTCAGCCATAGCAAAAGTCAGTATGAATGCTAACATATCATGCAGAAGTCCCAGGGCTATCAGGTGCGCGTGCATGATCACGCTAGCCCATTCATAACTGGAGAATGAGAGAGGTTTTGCACATCCAATATTAAGACAATTAAATATTTGGTTTAGTTTCTCGCTTTAGAATTCTTACTAAAATGGCATTTGTTTTGAAAACGAAAATAGGAATTTGTTTGTGTTTTTATGCATGGATGTCTTAAAATTATTAGATATCTTATGCATGAAAAACATACGGCATTGCCATATAGTTAACAAACTATAAAAACAACAACAACATATACACCATGGATTCAAACACAGGTTGTTTTAATTACGAGACACAAGCGTTTCACCGCTCGGCTATCATATATACAACCAAACTGAAAGGCATATTCCTATTTATTGTAAAGTTTGAAATGAACGTAGGGTGGTATGAACTCGTGTATTGTGAACGTAGCGTGAGTGAATGCTTCCGACGCTTTCCCAATCGAACTCCCTCCCTGGATATTGCTCATTTATTTTGTCTTAGGCTGTACTTGTATCGTTTCTTACTTTCTCTGTCTTATCCAAAATTACTCGGAGAAGTGTCAAGAGTCTCTCCTTCACTAACAATGCGAATTTCAGGTGGATATGGCAGGATTTATGACAGAAACTTAAAGATATTAATTCTTGCAAAGACCCTATACTTAAGCATTTCATTTTGTTATGCACATATTTATGTTTAAATTAGCAATTGTTTCACTTCTGAAATACGTCAGCTAAAGTAAGGAAGCTAATTTTTTCAGTACAGTATTAGATAAATGTTTATTAGAATTTGTATCCAAAAAAATAATATGTAGCAAGGTTCATTTAGAGCACCCATAATAAAAGTGTAATATTCTGAAGAGTTAAACAACTCTGAAAAGAGCTAAAAATTATTACATCATGGGGAACTCAAAATGTTACTCTGCACACAGAAATCTGTAATAACACACGTGACAAACGCCGGGTGAAAGGCCTGGATAGTAGATTGCATGACTCATTAGCGTAATGTTATCAACTGAATAGATTAGGTTACTTGCATACACACAACAATCATCAAGATCATTACAGTCTTCGTTCATGGATTTGCTACCAGATTTTTGTTGCCGCAGCACCGCTTCTGGGTCAATAAATCTGTTACTCTTTGTGCATGTGAACCTATCTGTTCCGGAAAACATTTTGACTTTTTCTACTATTTACCAATAGTAAGTGGAGGAAGTATTTCGTTCCATTCAAAAATTCGATACCGAGATTTTACCGGAAATACACGTTTTCAATAAAAAAAAACATTTTTTAGAAAAGGATGTGTGTGTGCACGCGTGTGCGTGTGCGTGTGTGGGATGTGAACAGCATAACTATTTTTTAAAAAAAATCGGTTTAACACCAAACTGATACCTGTATAATTTCAGGCGTCTTCCAAGGATGCGATAGGAAGATTTTCAAGAAAATCTCCCTATCCAAACTACTCTTTACATGGAAAAGTTTTCATTATTTTTTATTTCTCAAAAATATCTAACGGTTTTATTAAAATACCACATGTTTAAGATACTTTCAAAAAAAAATAAACTGCATATCTTGAATTTTCTAAGAACAGTCTAAGAAGTCCTCTTCAATCTGAATGAGTTTTGCATAACTCGTAACGCTCAAAAGAGAGAAAAAGTCTTACTACACCAAAAATACAGATCACGTTAAGCAAAGAATTAATGTAAAAAATTATGTAGCTTTGACCATTTCAGAGGTTCTCTTTGCCATATTGTATATATCAGAAATACAATTTAGATTCTGTGAGAGGCTAACTGCGGATTTCGTGTATTGGACGGGGGTAAACCACCCTTTTGGACAACCTTGGCGTGGTCACCACTCTCTGCATAGGTCATACTGACTGGGTTCAAGTCTAAATGGTAACATCGTAGCGCGTGGGTTAAAATTGGCATAAATTGCGAGAAACCTATAGTTCACTCTACTATTTTGTTGACTCTGGCCAGTATATATCCATCAGCACTCCGACGAACATGCGTACAAGATGTGAAAATGATAAGCGAACTAAAGGCACTTTATTCGGAGAGTATTTAAATAATTGAATCGCCATGTATAACTTGGAGCGAGTTATGTTTTTAATTCATGAAGTGAGAATTAACTTAACGACACTAGCCCCTAAACCTCTCAGTTAGCCTTTGCTCCGAGAACCCATTTTTGTGTGTAAAGTTTAATATCAAAGTGGATAACCAATAAAAGTGCAAATAAATGCAAATCACAGTCTTCATTCAAACGTGGTAATCCTAGTTACCTTGAAACAAATGTAACTCATTCGCCATTTGAATAAGACAGCCTCAACTTTTTCAAGTGGCAAATTGCTATTCATTTTCTGTGAACATGCAAAGAAAATTTAATTCCAAAGCTATTACATTCTTTTTAAAAAATCTGTCTCCCTCTGTTTATTTTAGTCTTATTCCTTTCATTAGTCTATCTGACTATCTATACTGCATCCTACTTATACCTACAAGACTGTGCAAAGAAATTTTATCTGAATTAACAAGGAATACCTAAGTATACGCTTTTATAAGCATAGTTTGTAGACGAGTGAATAGAGAAGGTCGTGTGAGTACAACACATCAACTTTTTAGACCCCATGTTAACACATCGTTTTCTAAATCTCCTTTCTCTCGCACAGCTCTTGATCGATTTCAGAAACAGCATTACTGCTACTATTTTATTAATGAGTAATTTTGATGCTACACTACAATGTAATTTTATTTACATTTCACTACTGAATATAAATAAGATGAAATTTAAAAATGTGCATACCCTGATAAAAAGGTAAAGTAATGTGTGGATAGTTAATGTTTCGCAAACTTTTGCTGCCGTTATTTTACTGTCTGGTTATTTATTATTAGTTTTCTCGTAATACCGTTACCAGCAATTTTGCAATTTTTATTCATCACTATACAACTCAAGATGTGTTAGCATTATTGCACTAAATGCCCATAACCTTCCGTATTTCACTATCACATCCTTAGTCTTTCCTTCCTCCCTTTTATGTCCCTCTCCTCGATCTCCTCCTTTCGTTACCTCTCTCACAATATTTTAGGTCCTGTCTGTCTGTCTAATGTTTCTCTATCCCTTTCCGCTTTCCCCATTCTTTCAGTGTTTTCTCCATCTCTGTCTATACTTCTGCATCATGCAAAGTGATGTTCTGAAAACTATTTTATTTCTTTACTTTTTTGGGGTATCAATAAGCCAAACAAAATAAAACACAAACTTGAGCCCCTTCCTTAAATTTTCATCAAATTTAAATTCTATGACTAAAAATCCTCGTCCGATACACCATGCTTGCCAGCTTCAGCAATGAAGCATTTCTTATACAATTAAATGGTATGCAAGTCATTTCGATGCTACGATTTGGTACATTAGAACTATCTATTTCGAAAAAATAATAAGATACCATATAGTCTATTTTATAAATGGGATTTAAGGTTTTATATCCAAGGTTCATCATGTGTCTTTGTGAGAAGACACGTGCACCCTCATACAAACAATACTAAAAATTCGATTTTTGGCTATCAAACTCGTCACTTATCAAAAACATTCTGATGTCATACGTTCACATGACTTTCTCTACCTGTATTGTTCATTAATGTGTAAACAACTTATTCTTACAATAGTTTATTCTATCTACATCGTTTAAATGGACAAACTTTTATGAAATAGCTGCATTACACACTTCGTTATAGATATACAGGAAACAGCGTGTCAAATGTTATAGAACAGGAGTTGTTCCCTGGCCTTAAAATTATATAGTCTTTCCATAACATCGCGAGAAACAACTGAAAATCCACAGTACTTTAAAAGAATGACTAAGTATTGAACAATTTGAATCATTAATAACCGATATTTCGGAAATGCCTAATGCTGCAGAAAAGTTATTTGAAATCAATTGTGTGTTTTAAAGAGGTCTACATTTTTTGTGTAGTACGTTTTCCTCTATGACTTATGTTTAAGAGTTATAAAAAATTAACAAAATTCCTTCCGAATGAAGTGGACTTCACAGGCTATTCCCCAAAATTTCAAGAAACACCTTTTATTTGATATGTAAATATATTCAATAAATTATTTCTTAAACAACACCTAATGATTTTAAAAAAAATCATCTTTTGGCCATTTTGGCTATATTTTGAAACATTTTCCATATAAAGGGTAGTTGTAGCGGAAAAATTTTCTTGAAAATCTTCGTATCTCATCTTCGGAAGATATTGATCTTAAATACCAAGTTTGGAATTTATTCAACTTTTCGTTTTTGTCTTATGCTGCTCTCTCTCCCTCACACAAACATACACGCACGAACCTTTTTCTAAAAATGACTTTTTTTATTTAGGGGTCTTAAAACATGTATTTCCGGTGAAATCTCGACATCCAATTTTCGGGTGGAATACAATACCTCCCTTACTGTGCTCTGATTATGTATTTTATAAGGTTGCAACACGATAAAAATATGTCACTTCTTTTTATACTTATTACAACATTGCATTAAGATGAATTTCTACGTAAAATGTCTCAAAATAAGGAATGTGGTTGAATACGCTACTAATGAACTCTGAGGGGAAAAAAGAACAATCACATAACATACTGCGTGAGAGTTCAACCCGGGAAACTTAAAAAAATTTAGCCGAATAATTGAAAAGAGTTAATATGACAAATATTGGATTTGAATTGTATATTTAGCTTAGCTCTATATTCTTCGTGAAGTAAGTTTTCGTCTATCTCTTATGCTTCATTAGTTGTGTAAAACTACAAAATTCATTCAGAATGAAGAGGGCTTTGCAGACTATTAAGGCACATAACAATCTTAAACACACAAACTCCCCCCCCTCTCTCTCTCTCTTTCTCTGTCTCTCACACACACAACTTTCTCTCCTCATGAAAAATTCATTTATATCCTTTATTTATGTATCGTGGAATTCATAAAAGTTATTCTTCTATTCAAGCATTCTTATCTTCTTGCATTACTTACAATATATTTTTACTCGGGAATGATTTCATATTAAGAAAAAAATAAGTCTTAATTGTACATAACATGCCAAAACAGCATTCAAATGTTTAGTCGTCCTGTAACAAGCTTTTGCGATAGAAAGAAAAGGGAATAATTACAAACTTTGAAGCAAGTTTGTCAAAAGAGTGAAGATATCCAGCATAGAATTATTCGAAAGCGACTAATGCTACTAAAAACATTTGATACAAATTGTTTACTTTAATTAATTCAACATTTCGCCTGTACTATTTGCACTAGTCGGCCACGATATGAGTGCACTTGGAGGAGGGCGTCTTTTTTCTTTTTTTTTTTTTTTTTTACACGCCTAACGTCATTAAGGTAGAGATCAGAGAGGAGTGAGGGACAAGGCGGGAGGGGAATGCAGAGATGCAAAATGAAAAGTGCTACATTTGCGGGCCTCAGCCTGGTTATTAAATGCAACTTGTAACTGCGGATATTTTCTTTGCCCGACTGGCCTTCCGATGCTTCGCGCACTTGTTCCGTAATTGTTTAGTTCCTCTTCCCACCGAAACACTCATATCGTGGCCGACTAGTGTATGCGATTTCCCGGTTATACAAAATTGTACAAAATCAGTATGAAGAGGACTTCACGGGTTCTTCAGAAGAAATGCATGATATACACTTAGTATGTCACATGATATCAAATATTTATTTATTACTTTTGAGAGAATGAAAAACAAAGAAAATTTTTCATATACGAAATCTTTTGAGATAGGGGAATTTTGCCGAAAATTTTCGTCTGGTATGCTTAAAACAAGACTGATTGAACGAAATAAATTTTGGCATTTATCAGACCTTTTGTTTTTTCCTTTCTCTACCACGTACATAGTAGGTAGAGAAAGTATTGCATTCCACCCAAAAATTCGATACCGAGATTTCACAGTAAATACATGTTTTGAGGCTCCCTGAATAAAAATAAAGCCTTTTTAGAAAAAAGTACGTGTGTGTATGTGTGTACCAGTGTGTCTGTGCGCGCGCGCGCGTGTGTGTGTGTGTGTGTGTGTGTGTTTGAACAGATAACTCAAAAAGGAAACGTCGGAGAAATGCGAAACTTTAAGTTCAGTAACTTCCAAAGGTGTGACGCAAAGTTTGTCGAGATAATCCCCCAACCCAAACTACCCCTTAAATGGAGAATTTTACGATCTTTTAGTTTCTTAAATAACGGCTCTAAGAGTTTTGATAAAATACCGTATATTAAAAATATTTACATGACAAATAAAATGTATTGTAATAAATTTTCTGTGATAGCCTGCGAAATCATTCAGAAGGAATTGTTTATAATCCTGTATAGCTGGTAAGCTTTAAGCGATAGACGAAAGCTACTATAAAAAGTAGATCTCTTTAAAGTACACAATTATTTCAAATAATCTTTGTAACATTAGCCGTTTCCGAGAGATCCGTTATTAAAATTCGAATTGTTCAATACTTGGTCATTCTTTTTGAAGCTCCTGTCGATTTTCAATTGTGCCTCGCGATGTCATGGAAAGAGTATGGAAATATAAGGCCAGCATGTTCTAAAACAGCTAATTATTGCTATTCCTTTTGTATGTATAACAAAATGTGTAATGCTGCTATCTCCGGAAAGGTTTTACCGCATTAAAATGAAATAGATAGGAAAATAAGAACGTGATAATAATTTATATACACAGTATTAAGGATAGAGGGTAGAGAAAGTCACGTGAATGCAACACAGAACTTTGGTAAAGGTTCGTGTGTGTGTATGTGAACAGCATAGCTTAAAAGCGAAAAGTCGGAACCAACACTAAGCCCGGTATTGAATTTCGATATATTTCAAAGATGCGATACTAAGATTTTAAAGAAAATCCTCCTACCCCAAAGTACCCTTTACATAAAACTTTTATCGAAACTTTTTATTTTCTAAAAAAGTAACTAATGATTCTGTTTAAAATATCATATATTAAAGATATTTACATAACAAATAAAATGTATATCTTGAATGTTCTGGAAATAGCCTAAGAAGTCCTCTTCATTCGGTAGAAATTTTGTATAATGTTGTATCACTAGTAAACGTTAAGCGACAAATGAAAACGTACTACACAAGAAACGTAGATCTCTTTAAAATACACAATCTGTATTTCAAATAATCTTTTTGTGGCAGCAGTCTTTTCCGAGGTATCCGTTATTAATACTTCGAATTGCTCAATACTTAACCATTCTTTTCAAGTACTGTCAACTTCAATTGTTTCTCGCGATTGCATGATATTTTAAGGCCAGCGTATATATGTCCATTTAACTATTACTGTTACCTTTGTATCTATAACGAAGTGTGTAATTTCTGAAAAAAGTTTACTTGAATTAAAATGATGTAAATATAAAAATAAACCTTAGTAGGAGAGTATAGAGAAGGTCATGTGAACGTATTACATCAAATGTTTTGCTTTTGCTGTTCACAGCCATATATAGTTTGTGAAAATGTTATTTGGGGGTCTTTAAAACCTTTATCTATGCAACTCAATGCTACCTCTGCCTGCTATAGAATAAGTGGCAGAAAAATTACAAAGAGAGGAACTTCAGCTTAGGTTCCTGTGTTCAGTTGTAACACATAAATACTCCGACGTGTAGTTTACTAATATTCGCAGACGTATGTCCGTTGCAAAGAAGCAGCCCCGAGAAGCGAAGTGTCTATTTAGTTCCAAATGCTTGGCAAACCTTTTGGGGTGGCGCTACTAACATTCTGTGGGGAACTCACTGAGGTCAAACCCAACGTCCACAATTAAGCGGCCATGGGTCACGCACAAGTTAAGTGGAAACGGGATGGAAAACACAAGACAACCGAAGAGGAGGCGCAGAATTACTGCAACAAATGAGCACCAACATCTGCGTGACGTCAACACCAAATTGAAACTGAGAGCGTGCGTGTTGCAGAGGCAGGTCTACCACTCTCACCATCACAAATTGCCTTTTGGTATAAACACACCTGCGTTTCCCGCTAAAGTGTATTACTCTTTGCTGTTCAGTTTAACGTTCGTTGGTTTTATGATGTTACAGCTGGCTTTTTGAAAGACTTCATCGAAACGTTTTACAGGAATAAATAAAGCGATGCTATTCCCTTTTAGTTTAATTCAAAATCAACCATCAGAGCTGGGCGAATGGTGCAATACAGGTGGAGTACAGGTCACAATTTTGAACTAGCTTTATTTTATTACGTTCTTAGCTTCATTTACTGTTGTTATAAGTATTGTATACAGGAGGCCAAAAAATAGATATAAAGTACAGATCGGCTAGTCACACACAAACCGGCGACACACATATCAATATATGTATTAAAGGAAATTAACATAATGACTGACCAATACTGCACACTTACTTTTGGGCACTCTGCGTATTCAGATATATAGGTATTGTAATGGTGTAATATTTGTTTTTTGTGTGTGTTTACAAAGTACATACAAATACTATTTTAATATGGAAGAGCAAAGGGGAAGCCCAAGTGTTTGCTGCTTAAAGTTTGCCATTTTATATACATAAATAAATAAGCGTACGTGTACAAATGTAACGTTTCTCATAAAGCATATATCCATTTATATTTTCAGTTAAGCTATTCTAGGAAATTATATAACTATTTTTAGAGCTTTTGTGCTTATTTTATGTGGAACATTAGATCATACCCTAAATTTAAAACTGCTTTTAAGATTAAATATATTTTATAGGCTTTGTGGATAATTTTGGCTCGGCAATAAGCAGAATTTCTTTTCCTTTAAGCTAGTAACAGCTTCTTGGTGGTCACTCTTTTAATTATTGTTTAACTCTAATGATACTGCAGTGTCAATAAAAGAAACAGCAGCTTATGTTGATATGGAATTCATCCTTAGCGCTTCTAAAAATTACCTTATTTTTACAGACAACCCTTTTTTCAATTTTGCAAATGAACATGGACTAGTGATTTCCATACAGCTAAAAGGTCTGAAGTGAGGAACCTTAATCAGTACCAAAGCTGAAGCTCTGAAATAAACCATATTACATAGCAGTACTTGTAGCCCTTTTGTAATAGGTGTAAATCATCTGCTTCTTCTTTTTTTGCTTGAAGTTTAACGTCCTTTAGCCTGGTAGGTGATATCGGAGATGACTGAATGAATTGGATGAAAGGATGCTGAAATGAGCCCGGGGTCAATAAAACTTAAAAGTTACCCAACATCTCAGGATAAGGAAAAAGGAAAAGAACCTTTCCCGGGTAACTAACCCTGACTGAGATTCGAACTTGGTAGCTTTGAATTTGAGGTAGACACGTAACCCTCCACACACAGGCGGGCTAAATGTTCTTGCTTTGCTGTCCGTATTTACTTAATATTCTTTACATCCTTTAAAAAGCAGCAATTAATTCAGATTAAAATTACTACTCCGACCCTTTCAATTCTCACCTGAAAATGGCCTTTTTTATGGTATAATGTTTGTGAATCAGAATTTATTTCTAACCCATAAGATACTGGAGCGTCGAGCGTATTTGGACGTAAATTATGGTACACCAACATTAGATAAGGGAAATACTTTAAGATTCCAAATGCATCCGCACGTTTCTGTGTACTTTAGTGCAGATTTTAAATTATATTTTAGTCACTAAAATGTCTATTTTCTGACACTTATTTCACACACTTTCTTAAATTATCTATTGTATTTGTGGTAATATTGGTACATTCACTTCATTCGATTCAAAATTTGATATTGATATCTCGCTGAAAGTAGACCCTTTGATTAAAAGTCCATTTTTTAGGAAACATGCAGCGCAGGGAAGAGAGGGGGGAGAAAGAGAGCGTTTTAATAGCGTTTAACGCCCGCTCTTACTTCATATGTCATCACAGGTGTGATAGGTAAATGAAATGATAATTAGGAAGAAAACGTTAAGCTTAGGGTACCTCCCCGGCATTTGCCGTTGAGAGAGGGAGCGCGAGAATTCCGCCGCATATGTTTTATAGATTCAACTTCTCTACAGCAACAACTACCAACTAAGGAAAAATATTTCCATTATTACTCCAGCAAGAAGATACACGGATTTGAGGCTATAACACGTCTTAATAAAATATAGGGGCAACATAAGAGAAAATTTGAATAACCCTAGAGCTCAAACAAGCCTCTATTTTTCAAAGCATTGATAAAAAAAATCTATGGAATTTTTGGGCGAATGCATAAAATTGAAAAGTTAATCACTTTACCAGTTTTGAATGTCCCATCTCAAATGATGGAACATTCATTCTTAATTATTTTGCTGTTCAATAGCAATTGTTATTTTACTAAATATTTCTGAGTCTCATAGAATTGCGTTTTGAATTCTCATCGCCGGTTCTTGGGGGAAAGTTACGAAGTGTCAATTTTTTTATCGTATCTTGTAATGCAATCAAACTTTTAATAAATTATTCTGAAATATATACATAAGGTGGGTAAAACATATATTAACTTATTCATTATATTTTTGAAAATACTGGAGCAAATTTCTAGTTAATTGCTTATAAACGTTATCATAATGCAATTTCGAAGAATATAAAATTTTTAAAATTTGAAATTGGACTTGTAACTTTGCATATTACTAGGCTGTATAAAATGAAACTCCAACTCATTATCCGTGCCATTAAACATCGAGAGGGCAAAAACATTCTTTCTTTTAAGCTGTGCCTAAAAGTATATTTAAAAACTAAATCAGTAATCTAATTTTCTCCACTCTTGAACCTTTGTCAGCACAAAGGTTTTAAAAAGAATAGGCCTTAACATACCTAAGAAAAGTGAATTGTCCAGAACAAGTGTGAAATAATTAGTATATCATGTGAAATAATTAGTTTCTTGTGATGAGCAAAATAATATTGGGAAAGTAATAGTTTAAATACGGTAAGTCATACAATGTAGTAAAATTAGTTACATATAACAAAAGACTAATTTGCGAAAAAAAACTACAAGACTAAGAGTTTAAGCCTGAATCGGAAGAAGATATATGGCGAAGAACAAGAAGAAATAAAATAAGGTTGGGAAAGTGAAGGAAAGGAGCAAGGAAACAAGAAAGTGACAGCTCTAAAAACAAGAGGCGAAAAAATTTGGAGTCCCAATCTCCTCGCTAAGCGCCTTTTTTTAGCTCGTTAGTTGAGTCTATCCAATCTTCTGAGATGATCTCCTCTGGCAAATCTGTAAGGATCATGATCCTTGAAGCTCATGGGCTTGCGAAATAAACCTCATGGCTTGTTACCAGAAGTTAACTCCAGAGTTTACTTAACACTAAGCTCTTTCAAGATAGAGCGCCAGTACACGTCGGTATTTATTTCGCTCGCTTATACCTTTGTCAAATAAACAGCTTCGCACTACTAAATTATTGCCTTTGTTTTTCAAGTTTTAGGTCTTTCTTTAGCCTTATGATTTTAGAATTAATAGCTTCACGTGTGCTAACCCAACGGAACACAATTAACATCCTGGGCTAGCGTTTTGCTTTCTACAACAAAAACCTGCAAAGCCTTTGCCTTAGCCTTTGCTGATAGGGCTAAATGTGGCAAATGTGAACGCTGTGACCAAGTTACGGTGTTTACTTTTTATTTTCTTTGAATTATTTTAGAGTTCGATGTCCCTCATATCTTTGGTCTACAAAGACAATGAATGAGGTGATGTTTAATGGCTGCACAAATTCCCCCCAGATTCACGAGCTTGGGGTTTATTCATTTATTAAGATCACTTGCTAAGATCATGAACCTGCAATTATGTATGTAGTGAAAGTTTAAAGATGATTATACATTGCAGCGTTGTACCAAAAATCGTAACACAATAATCTTACAGCGTTGCTGTAACAAATACGTAGTCGAACAAAAAGTCTAACAATCGCACGAGTACTTTTCTTAATGCTAAAGGTAAAGATTTACTCTGGTGATTTAAAAGAAATCAAGAGGAACTGACCCGAAATATTCGGTAAAAAACTTCTCTTTAATACATTACTCTTTAAACACCTACGTTATGTAAATAAACATCAGTAATCATTGAGGAGTGGTGTAGTAACTTTAAAATTAAATAAAATTAATTCTGCTAAACCTTGCATAAACTTGAAAATGCAAAATCAAATTAAACATCTTTAAAGCCTTACTACGAGCTAAATACTCAATATTAAAACAACAATTTCATGCTGTAGATTTTTTCTACAAATTGGCCTTCAGGAACACTCAGTTTTGAAATTTCATAAATTTACGTAAGCATTCCCACACAGCATAACCATATATGACCTACAGTTTTAATCGTACGTATTCAAGCCTTTGATTGATTTAGCAAGAAAAACTTCTCACCTCTACTTATGTACATTAACCGCCGTCAAGCGATAGCAGCTCGTACATATGTAAAGGAGGAGAGATTACCTGCACTTGCACTACCTGCATGATGTGGTGACATTGCACAACAGTCTGGTGCAATAGATCATCTAATGGTATAACACTTTCTAGCTCTTTGCTTCCCAAACACATTTGAAAATAATTTACTCTACATTTCCAATTTGGAGAAGAACGTTTCGTACTAGGTAACTGAGCTTTAGTTAGGCCTACCTTACTGTGCTCCTAAATCAAGTTCTCAAAGGTGTGTATGAAGACCACACATCGTCCAACTCCTTAGACGGACTTAGTCTAACTTCCTTCATGATGCGAGGTTTCGACCCTCCTAACAAACATTCCTCAAGCGTGGAGCAATTCCGGGATACCTAAACTTTATTCTATAACGTCCCCACTTAAGTCCAAATAATCGACAACTCGCCCTTATTTAAAATATCAGGCAGCAAAACAAAATCCATAAACTCCATAATTAGTCAAACGCACACAATCTAGACACCTTCAAATAACTCTGATATGTCTACAAAATAACAAACAATAAAAAATCCAAATAAGCCTCCTTCGCTGTCCCCATTTGACTCAAAGAATACCCATAACAATAAACTCTAGGTGGCAAACAGATCAGCTGCATCTGCACTACCTACAAGTGTTTACGGTTTTAACATAAAATTTCACGTAATACGTCTGGCGACGTATAGAATAAAAAAGGAGGGTGAGAATAGTGTGCAGTATACTCACAAACATGAGGTTAAGTACTAGAGGTCTGCACGGCCCGAATTCTGTATGTTCGACCCAGCTCGAGAATAGATTATACCAACACCACCTACAGAGAAAGCTCGAGTACTAAAACAAGATGGCCGCCCATGTCAGCCATTGGTTGCAGAGAGAAGTAGAGGTAATTTAGTCATTAAAAGTTGTTAAGACGTATATAATAAGAATCTTATCTCGCGTGAAGGAAAACGTAATCCATAAATCTAATGCAGAAAATGTAAACACTCATAGTAACTAGATTATAAAAATAATGCATAACAAACATTCACTTTTAAAGTTTCTACTTGGGGCATATTTATTAATAAAATCAGCTACTGCTCACAGTATTACACTGAAATATTAAGAAGGAAAATTAAAATACTCAACTTTTTGGAAACTTTAAACCAATATGCCCTTTTGTTCTTAAGATCCATGTTGATATAAGGAAACCCTATTCGTTATAACTAGCTCTGCTAAAATTTATGTAAAATTTCAGAATACCTAAAAAGTAAATCTTCTAACTTTCTTTATCTCTGCACTAAATTCAGATTAGTTAATTTCAGGGAGATCGAGTGACTTCTTCTTCTTATGATGATTATTATTATTGTTACTATTACTATTATTATATTACTAAATATTTATTGTTAAATTATATCCACTCATGCCTATCATTTGAAGGATATTGGTTTGTATCAAGTTATTTAAATGGAAAGCATTGTTGTTTCACTTCAGAATTAAAAGGGGACATCTCCAAAGAAACCTCCTAAAAATTAATATACAGTGTAAATCTAAAAATATGGGACAAAATGAACCCATTTATATGTACACAAAAGAAATATATTGATCCTAAAGTAACTGTGGAGGTGACAAAGATAATTTGGTGTAGTGCAGGTAAATGCAGTTTGTAACTTTACAGCAACATTATTGGCATGTTTGCATATGAAATGCAGAAGAGCTTCACTGAATATTATTTGCTAGTGAATGGAATGAGAAAATAAACAACTAAAATGACTCATTCTATAAATATCCCCTTTCAAGCAAATAGAAATGTTAAAATAATGTTCTGCCTCTATCTTGGTATGTTAAGAGTTTTAAATTTGTTTGAATTCATTTAAAATATTTCAATTATTATTTTATGAAAATTGCGTGATGCCAAAGCAAAATACTCAAGTACTAAATAGCAATGATTAACAAATAAAAGAAAATATGAAGCAATGACAAGTATTCTGCAATAGCAAAACTGGCTGTAAAAATCACCAGTAGCAACTTTTTCGCTTATATGCAGCTGTTCTTTTCCAAACAGTTTTTCTCATGATGGAATTTGAAACTTTTTAGTAGGCTGCGCCTATTTTTAAGTCGTTCTATTAGGTTTGCTATAATTAATTATGTTTTTCACAAACAATTCATATGGAAGTTTGGTGATAGGCCCGGATTTCAATAAACTATGATAATTATTATTACTGAAAAACTTACTACTATAATTAAAATTCAACTAAGTATATAAAAAGGGATTTGCTGCAATCCAGAAAAATATCATTGAATTTATATGTTAAATATCGGACATACATTGAAAAATGAAATGGTGGTTTGGAAATATTAATTTACAAGGTTTTGTAAAATAAACTTCATTAGGTTTGGTTAAATTATAAACAGTTACCAAATGCCAAAGAATTTTACATATTAATATATCTACGTAGCTATTTAAAACTGCATAGCCAGTTCTATTAGAATAAAAATATAAGCGGATAACTGGATGACACACACACACACACACATTACGAAATATGATAGTCCAAAAACTATATAAATAGTGCCCTGCAAACTTGAGCAATTCGACAGTAATTAGGTTATATTTGTATGCACGTAATATTAAAGCAAATATTAGTGGACTTGACTTCGAGTTTCTGGTCGGCGAAGAATTGTCCATTTAAATGGCTTTTAACCAATGTTCCTTCAAATGTTCATACTTTAGGAACTTGAATGCATAGGCTATGCTGTTACTTTTATTATATACCAGCACTAAAAAACAAACTTTTTTTTCCTTTTTGGCCTTTTTCAGACAACGTTTTATTTATTTTTAACTGCTTACAATTAAAAATGTAATTACACGAAAACTTGAATGCTCTTATATTTGACTGGTCACATAGCACATTTGCAGGGAAAAAATTAAAAAGGATTTTGCACACCTTGTGTAATTTGTAAAAGAGCTTGACGTTCTCTGTTTTCAAATAAATTACATAGCCCGAAAGGACCACATAATAATAACCTTATTAACTGTGTTTCCTAATAAGCACTACAGAAAATTTGTTTTGAAGAGGAAGTTACTACAAAGTCTGGACGAAAAAGAATGTTGGGGGTACACCATTCATAGTGAATGAACCGTAGTTTCTTCAGAGAATCCATAAAGTGAGTCATAATAGACTGCACAATAAAATATACATAACACGAAAACCAACAACGCAAAGGTCTTCTTAAATCAATTACCCAACGTGTTTAATCTTCTCAATTACGTAAAATCTAAAATACTATCTCTAGCATGCACAGCCTAACTGGAACGGCTATATTATTTTGTGAAAGCAGTGGTAACTTCTTTACTCTAGGTGGTGTTGGTTATACGGTACTAGCCGGCCAAGGTCCGGGGACTTGGCCTGAGTGCGTGAAGATCTATATAAAGTATTGCGCCGGACGGCCGTCTATAATCAAGTAGCTCCCAGCTGGGGTCATGTCAGAATCAGAAGTCGAAATCAAGTCGCTCCGGTGAAGGTGAGGCAATAAGAACGTGCAATCTCATGTCAACTGACAAAAGAGGGTGGAAATGCATATGGATTTCTTTATTCCCGTATTCTTTCACAAATAACCCTTCATACCAATATTCTCATTCACTTGCACACTCATATACAGGCAGATATAAGATAATTCCACAAAAAGTATGTAAAGATCTTAAATTTGATTGAAATCGTAAAGCTTTTAGGCTAGTTTGCATGAAAAAGGGTATAAAATGCAGCAAATGACAAGAGTGTTTCAATACTAAATACATAACTTAATGATCCATACTGCACTTCGCGGTATATGGAGCCCTATTCATTATGAGGCAGGGGAGTTATATGCTTAGCCGTTTTCTTACTCCCTGGTATTCGTGCTCTGACCACATGTGTCTGGTGTAATGTAACTTGCGCAGCTATTAGCCTGTGCTGTTCCTTTTGTTGCAAATATTTAAATAGTTTGTTTCTATATTGCCTGTAATTAACGTATATTCATATTTCTATAAACAAAACTCGAAGAAAAAACTTCTCCCAATCGTCACGAAGATTATGAGGTGTATGCATAGCAGGAGGACTAGGTGATGGAGAGGGGTAATTCCACATTTTGGCAAGGTTTCAACAGCCGTTTTACCAATGCCTGTTCTGTATAACTCTCTGTCTTGAACTGTTTACTTTTGTTGTCCTTGTGCTGCCACACCGAGTTTGGGCGTATTTGTTAGGTGGATAGGTAACATAAGGATAAATTTCACTCCGGTGTGTTGGAATTAGGTTTCAAACTTAATTCCTCTCGCAAATACTAAACCTAGCGCTACCGTGGGACCCTTCACTTGGCAGGACCATACGTATAAGGGAGATTATATAAAGTAGTCGTTTCAATAATGAATACAGAACTCATTACAGGCGATAACTCATATGTTTTTTCAGGAACTCCCATCACCAAAATACTGTTATTTAATTTCTGAAATTGGATGCTTTAAGATGTTTAAATGTAGCATCTGAATTATAAAGCTAAGCTTGAGAGCAGGAAAAGTGCGCATTTCCAGTTAGTGCCCCGCTATTGAAATTGTCGGGGCGGTTGAAACAGCAACGTCTTTCGTAGGCTATAACTTATTGTTTCGTTAGCACTTTGAAGAATAAACAGTAACGGAAATATCCTTTCTACTAGAGAGGAAATTTCTTGTCTATTTCGGACTAATAGACTTCGCCACTCTATCCCAAAAGCAATAAAGAATCTGAAGCTACAGCTACTCTTGAAGAGGATTAATTGACCTTGCTTTCAACAAGGGAAGGATGTTTCGAAGTGAAATCTTTATTCATGATTTGTGCAGAGACTAAACTCATAAGCCTGATAAGAACTGTAGATCTGTGTATTAATCAGTTTGGTATTAATTAAAATCTCCACCGCGGGTGTTGCAAAATAAAAATTCCAGAATGAATAAGTTTCTCAATTATACTCCAAACTCGGTGGAAGTGTAGAAGAGTGTACAAGCAATAAGTGATTAGGTTTGCAGAGAGATGGGGTACACATAGGCCGAAAAGAGTCCTCCCGTGTCGGTCCGAGAAGGTCAGTGTTGCGCCCAGTGTAGTCAGCGCGGTGCTGTCAAACAAGGTGGAAACAATAGAGTGGGTGCCAGTATGCCTCGTCGACGTCAAAAGGAGCCATATCGGCATGTGAGCGAGTTCGAACGAGGCAGAATGATCGGTCTACGGGAAGCGGGTTTGTCATACCGTGACATTTCGGTTCGTACAGGGCATGCTGCTACGACAGTGATGCGTGTGTGAAAGCAATGGATAGATGAAGGTCGTACGCAGCGAAGAGCGAGTACTGGACCACGGAACATGACCACAGTACGGGATGACCGTCATCTTGTCCGCATGGCCATAACGGACCGTACAGCTTTATTCACAGTGTTGGCTCGACGCCGAAGCAGTGCAGCAGGTGTGAACTTGCCTGCATCAACGATTCGTCGCCGTCTGCTGCAGATTGAACTGGTTGCATGCATGCCATTACGTCGGCTTCCATTGCCAGAAACCACAAGCTCCTCCGACTGTAATGGGTACGTGAACACTGGCTCTGGGGTGCTGAGTGGCACAGCATGGTCTTTTCGGACGAGTCCCGCTTCAACGTGTCCTACAGTGATACTTACGCATACGTGACCGGCGGGACCGTTGTGAGCGCAACCTGGAGGGCTGTATTGTTGAGCGGCATAGCGGACAAACGCCAGGTGTGGTGGTTTGGGGCGCCAGTGGTTACAACAACCAATCTCACCTCCTACGAATTGAGGGCACAGCAACCGGTACCTAACGGTGGTTGTAGAGCCTGAGATACTCACCCGCTTCAGGCATCTCCACAGTCCACATTTGAACAGGACAATGCCTGGCCACATATTGCGAGGAATGTAGAAGCCTTCTTCGAAGAGCGACGGCCACCATTGCTTCCCTGGCCTGCACGTTCGCCTGACATGTCCATCGAACATGTCTGGGATATGGTTGGTCGGCACCTGGTACCTCACGGTCCTCCAGTAACCAGTGTCACGGATTTGTGGTTCGAATACAAACTGCGTGAAGGAAAATCCCTCAGGAACTTATTCAGAACCCTTTTGATTCAATGCCATGGCGTATAGCAGCTCTAATTGCAGCGCATGTGGGCCACACCAAATATTAAATATTAGGGCTCAAAGTTCATATATAGATTTGAAAGTTTATCATTTGTTATTTGTTATGCACCTAACCTATGGTATTAAATTAATTGAATTCATGCGTTTCCTTCTTGGTGTTGCAAATTTCACAAACGGCAGTGTATTTGTGAGATGTATGATGTACAAGCAAATGTACAAGCCTACGCCTAGCCTTGTAAGACAAGACCATGTAAAATGTCTTCACTTGAAATGCCTCCTTGCTTATGAAAGTTGTACCCGTTGTTCCCATATGAAACGTGTAAAAATAAAAGAGAAGGCACACGAAGCCCTCCTCAATAGCTTGATCCTGCAGAGAATCGATGATGTGCTTGTTTTGTGGAACGACCAACGAACGGTAGGGACTTCAAATGTATCTCTTGGGATACAGCAACTTTAGCCCACACACTACTGCTAAAGTTCTGCCCTTCCCTTTATTTAGGTTTGCTATAAAAAGCAATACTCCCATTATTAGAAACGATTTAGGTACACGTAATGCTGAAGTTATGCACCAATTATATAACAGTTTCTTTCTGAATACCGCAGTTATTGGTTTTAATGGATTTGTAAATGAATTACACACAACTAAGGACTGTTTGGTTAGATTCTACCGCTTGTAAATACTACTGGGTTCCATTTTAGAACATTAAATGGTGAAAATGACAAAACTAACCTACAACCAAGCTGACGTTTAAAATTACTGATTATTTACGGGGTAATTCATAAGTCCCTGTGGTATTTCGGAAGTCGAAAGTGGAGTTAACGTGAAAATGAACACTATTAATGGAGAAGACATTTTTTCAAGTTTAATACGTATCTTACAGTGTTCCCTTGGTCACTTCTGATGACTTGACAAACATCAGTTCTGTATTAATAACCAGGAGGACAGCAGCAGCCACTTTGGCGGCTACTTGTTTATTTAAATGTTCTGTTAAGAGTTTGGGCCATCATTTCTCTATTCCATACTACCAGAAACACAAACAATACAAACGAAAATACAACGAAATTGTTATTTTAGAATAATACAATAAACTACAATGCAATGAAGTAATATTCGGAAGAATTGTCAAACTGGAGGCTGCATTGAGAAAAATAGAATAAAGATGTCGACCTTGTTTATGGTGTCCAGTTGCACCAGTTGGCAGAGTTGAATGAACAGAGGTAAATTTTCGAACGCTATATACCTTGTAATTCATATTTTGAATAAATATTTAAGTTCTGTAGATAATTAATAAAGTTGTTTATTACTGTCATGCTACTCAGTAATACAGTAAGTTCTGAAGCAAATCTAATGTGTCATGTTCACCTGACTGCTTTAAGCTGCCACTGTCCTTTATTTTTATGTAGAGTCTAGAATTTATTGTTGAACAAAATTTTTCTATCTATATGTTAATCAGATAGAAGTTTAGATAAATAGCATCATTAAACATTTTTCTTCAGGTATAAGGGGGACACAGGAGAATGAAGCGATAGCCAAATTTTAGTTTTAAAGAATCTTTAAAAATGGAATCGCTATCTGCTAACTCTTTCCACGATACTACGAAAAGCAACTAAATGGTGACATCACTTCAAGAAAAATTACAAAACCTTAAGCATTCAAATAATTATAAAGAATAAAACAGTGGAGCAATTAATGAAATTTAATGTTTGCAGTCATCATAGTATAACAAATTAACTTAATAAAAAATGTATGTATTTCAACAGATATGTTGGAGAATTATCATTAACAAGAAAGATAAGAAAACCTTTGAGAAACCTGGTGGACATGCTTTATTGAAGAAATAAATGTGCTGAAAACATTGATTAGTAAATTTTCTCCAACAGAATGTAATGAAGAATCTTATGGGTTCCATTCCTTCTCATACTTGCATTTATCTATTTCCATGTATAGGAGATTTTTTTATTTCATACAAGTATTTTTATAATAGCTAGAGTGAACACTTTCTAGAGTAAGCAGTTGGAAAATTTTATCTGCTGAGGGTGTGTGTTTGTCTTTTTACGCATACAAATTTTACAACGTTAAAATTCTTAAAATTTTACAAAGTACTAGCAGTACCAATACTGTTATATGGATCGAAATGCTGGATAATAAACAAACCTCTCGAAAGATGAAGAGAGGTAGCTGAAATGAGATTTTTAAGATAAGAAGCAGAGTATACTTTATTAGATAAAAATAAGCATCAAAACATTTGAAATTAATTAAAAATGTTTAGTATAATGAACAAGATTGAAGAACATCGAACAAATTAGTGTGAACATGTATTAATAATAGGAAAAGAACGTATAGCTCTGAATATTATAATATACAAACCGAAAGATTAAAGAATCGTGGCCAACCTAATAAGAGATGGATCGGTCAGTTGATTTAAATGGAGCCGGAAAAGACTAATAAGTAAAAATAATGACAATTAAAGTTTCATATAAATAATAACGATATCTCGGAAACAGTTGTCATAAGAAGTTGTTTCGAATAAATTGTGTAATAATTAGATCTAAATGTTTGTAAACCAAGGCTTTGTCTAACGCTTATAGTTTAGAAGATATAAAAATATTTTCAATATGTTTGGAGAGGACTTCACAGGCTAGTCACAGAAACTTCAAGAGATACCTTTTTATTAGCTATGTATACATCTTAAATATGTGCTGTTTAATAACCTCGTTAGCGCCATTTTTTTATAAAATAACGAACATGTTTTCATAGAAAGGGCAGTTTGAGTATTGGGAATTTTGTTGAAAATCTTCATTCGCATACTTGCAAGATGTGAACTTGAACTTGGGTATTTATCCACTTATTGTTTCACGCGTGCACACGCAAACATACTTAAAATGCGTTTATTGCTTTAGATATACGCAATGTAAGTACAGCTTAGTAGTAATTATTCTTCCAAATTGAAAGTTAGCATAAATGTTTGATTACCTTTTAGAAAAACTGCCTTGAGGTACAGATGCGTAACCTTTTTAGATCTAGCTCTCGGTTTGGTTTTATTATTTTGGTTTTTTTAGTTATGAATGATAAACAAACACAGTAATACTTGTAGTCTCTAGGCGAGATGAGCAATAATTCTAATTAACGAAAAATTCTACTGCTGGGTATCTATAGAGTTAAGAGTCCTTAGTTCGCGGAATACGAAGAATCGTGGTTCTTAATGTGAATTAAACTTTTGTGCCCCAATATGCTGTCGTGTATACAAAACATACAAAGTGGCATACTTATTGTAAAAGTTCCTCTTTATTATTATTTTTGATTCAAAATTGAACACGTAATGCGTTATGATATCTAAATAAAATTTTAAATTGTAATATTTCTAGCGTAAAATCAATATTAAAAGCTATAATGTGGCTGTATTTATAGAATTAGAAAGCATAAGTATATCGCTTAAAAATAACGGAAAATTTTAGAATGTGTTCAACCAGAAACTCTTGAGTATGACCACGCAGAAGTTTCAAACTGCGCTGTACACTACAGAGTGATACAAATGCTGAATGAAAGTGTCGCCTCTCCCAGCAAGGATGACATTGAAATTTGCGTTCTGACCAGGAGACCACAGGCAGAACGTTCTCCGTCTGTTGAATACAGACAAACCATCAGCAACACCACAGTCTTGCGGTTTTAGCCTTCCTGGAAACGTTACACGCGGTCAGGTGTTTTGTTTGCACAGTGCCAACCTAATTCCTACCCATTGAATTTCCTGTAAATGTACACAGGACCAAAATTACCAATGTCTCTATCGCTGTGCTGTAGTGGAGGTAAATAGCTGCTAAAAGAATGAAGCTGAATACTTCATGCTCTGATATTCCATCACCACACTACAACAGCAAATTGTAAATAGGAACGCTCAAAGCTATTCGGAAATGAAAAATAAAATAATACCAACTACGAATACATTGTGAAGCGGACTGAAAATCTATTGTCAATTACTAAACTTGAGAAGATCAGGCGACATCTCCAATAATTTACAAGACCTCACAGAATAGTGAGTACAGAGAAACGTAATTAGAGAACGATTTTCAATCGTTGCTATGCTGACCGCCATTTTGAAACCGAATAAAGGCGAAAAACATATAATTCGTTGCCAATTTAGCTTAAAACAAGGAAACGATTATTATTTTACTTTTATTTATTTATATATTATTACTTTTCTAGTAAGTAGAAAATAAGTATTGCATTCCAGCCAAAAATTTGACGTAGCACAGAAAATATGCGATATAGGGTCCAGAGAGAAAAAAAAGAAGAATTTTGTTTTAGAAAAACGTCCATTCTTGCCTACGTACGTGTGTGTACCAATTTTTTCCTTTTCTTTCTTATATATACACCAATCTTATATAATGTACATATTGTAAACCTATACACATTATTATATATTTCAACAGCTTTTTGTATATTTCTGTTATTACGTACATTGTGTTTTGTATTTTATAGATTTATATTTCTTATGTATGTACTTAATATAATTAACTGCATACGTCGCCATAACTGGAGAAGTGCTCTGTAGTAGCACATGGAAATAAAACCTTCGAAACCCAAGCTATCCTTTGCATCGAAAGGTTTTCGTTATTTTTTATTTCCCCAAAACGGTTTTAACAATTTTCATTAAAACGTCATATGCTTGACATATTGACACGAGCAACAAAATGTATATCTTTAATATTAATGGAATAGCCTGCGAAGTTCCCTTTATACAAATCAACCTCTTTATATTTTTGTCTCATAAGACATGAGACAAAAATACAACTTGTGTCAAATTTTTTCTTAGTGTTAGCTAGTTTTTCTTCCTCTACTATTTACCTATAATAAGTAGAGGAAGTATTGTATTCCACCCAAAAATTGGAAACCGAAGTTTTACCATAAACACAAGTTTTGAGACCATCTCAATAAAAAAAGCACTTTTAGAAGAAAAAAAACTCGGAGAGAGAACGAGTGTGAATGTGTGTGAACTGCATAACTGAGAAACGAAAAGCCTGTTAAATATCAAACTTGCACGAATGTTTGCAAGAAAATCTCCCCATCTTAAACCACCCTTTACATGAAGAATAATTAGTTACTTTTGAGTTTTTTTAAATGGCTCTAACGATTTTTATTAAATACCACATGTTTAAGGTATTTGCATGAGAAAATGTATATGTTAAATTATATCATAAATTTTCTGGGAATAGTCTTCAAAGTGAATATTGTATAACTGGTAAACCATAAGAGATAGACAAAGTCTTACTTTATAAAAAGTGCAGATCTCGTTAAAGTACGTTTTTAGGTGTTAAACATTTCCGAGATACTCTTTTTTATTGTTTCGAATTTTCTAATACTTTTCTCAAATGGGAAGTCCTTCCGTCAGTCCTTCCTTCCTTCCTTTCTTTTTTATCCTCGTAGTTATACAAAGTGCATGGAATTTCAAAGCCATCACAAAGCAAAATGCTCTTTAAAAATCGAACTATCACTTTACCTTATGTATCATACAACGAAATGTGTAAATGTGAATTGAAATTTTATGTGGATTTACAAGAAACAACTAGAATAATAATTTGTTGTAGGAATAGCTCTTAGAAGAACGTGTAGAGAAAGTAAAGTGAAAGAAATGCCAGATGTTTTTAAGCTCTCGTTATTGCATCTTTCCCAAGTGTGAAGTGCATCTATGCTTAAAGTATTGTATTTCTTTCTTTCTTTCCATCGCTAGATCTTCTTACCTAGAATAAACATTTGAATGCTGTTTCCGCTGTAACTAAGCACTGCTTGTTTAACTGGAAATAATTTATGAGCAAAGTAACGCGAATAAAAATCACCTTTTATATGCATAACTGACATACTAACTTTGTCATTGTTAGAAAGAGTTATGTGAACACGTATATCAAATTTTTTGAGTAGTACTTTACATTCGTTCTAACAACATACAGAACACAGGCTAAGGACAGTAGTGACAATACTGCACAAAATTATAATTGGAAAAATAACAGCTTAAATTTATGGTACATTTCTCCCTTCAAAATTAAATTTAATTGAGTTCTATTTACGGACGCTCTTTAGCTGCTGTGGTCCTTAGCGTCCCGTTCTATATTGGACGTGAAAGACGATAATTTTCCTCAGAGGCCTCTTTGTTAGGCTTGAGGTTCTTTTACGTGCCGTAAATCTACGACAGGCGACCACCGGCTTTACTTCTCTTCCGAAGGAAGCCATGCTAAGGATTTTTACACCCGAAAACCCTTTCTTTCCCCCCGCTAGCCATTAATAAAAACTGAGGAGCATCTAGAAATAACCCGTCTCTGAGGAGATTCGAATCGCAGACCTATGGCTCTTCACCTCTACCAACCATGTCGGTAAAGCATTTTTATAATTAAAGGGTACCAGGTGGTTGCCAACCACGCATTTATTGAAATAAATCGCTAACCAAGCGAAATTAGAATTGGTTAGGAGTAAATGAATGTTAAGATCGGGAAAAATCTTGTTTATTTATTAGTTTTTTTTGTTTTTTTTTTTTGCTGAAGCTTGTTCTTTATCCAGGTCGGATGATTATTGAACGAAATGGTTGAAGTTAAGCTCAAATGGACCCGGGGTACCTAGATTTTGAGTTATCCGATATTCATCTTCTCAGGATAAGCGAAAATCCCTAAAAACCTTATCCAGGTAACTCACCCCAACCGAGATTCGAACTCACTACACCACCGAGGTGGAGAATTTATTATGTAATTTACACGACATTGCAGGTGTGGATTTTTAGGTTACAGAGCGCGCTAATTATACGCGATTTTACATGTACATGGAATCTCGTGAAAAACCTTCGTAAAATGCATTAGATATTCAATTAAATTTGGAAAAACATAAATCACTGAATTGAGCAACCGCGCAGATTTTTTGCAATGTTCTGAAAATACGTAACCATATAGGAAATCGGGAAGGAACTATCCAAAAGGACTAATTTCTTTCTGACCTAGATAGGTACACTCGCTCCCACTTATACCGTCACCGCAGCTTTGCGAGGCATTTTACTGGCCTTCACAGCTGGGTTGTCTACAGCAAGAAGGAGGTGTGTATATTGGACAGATTATTAAAATAATGTTTAGTAAATGTGTTGTCTTTCAGAGTAAAAGGTATAGTGTATTTCAGTTTTACGCTATGTTGCCATTAAAAATAACTTTTCGTGGAGATATTGTGCAAAACAGGGCTTTATATGTTTAACCGTGGTTATTATAAGTAATGACGAGTTGTAGCTGGAAAACGTTGTTCCTCTGGTTGATGTCCACTGTTGCAGTGTTCTAGTCTCCGGCTATTGCAGCTCGTCGGCTGCTGTTTTCTCCATTCCTAATCAATTACCTACCTAACTAATATCACGGGTCTCAGGGTTTTCGTAGGTGAGGCAAATTAAAATACACTGCATTTCCCTTAAAATTATGGTTTATTATCAAATAGATATTTATGGTCGGCTAGCTCCATAATAATAAATTAGGAGCCTAAACTGCACACGCTTCCCACCCAATGCACACATGTGAATTTGTCGTCCAGAGAGTATCACTGTGTGTCGACGAGATTCTAGTGAAAATCTGGGGCTTTCTTTCCCCTTTAATACCTAAGCCTAGTGACGCTCGCCTACGCGACTCAAAATATAACGACATTTCTAATTGATCCTCAGACCGCGTTACCTTATTATGTATGAGAATATTCTGCTCCAAAAGATTTGCATATGCGTCCGAGTGACGCCTCCGGAAGCAGATTCAATATCTCTGCCTCTTTCCTTTCTATATCTATCTCTATCTCTTTCTCCTTATTGCTTACATTTCCTTGCTCATTAGCTTGGAGTAAGGCTGGCTCTACCTAGAATTAACTTTTACCTGGAATTAGCTAGCTCGCCCGTCCCTTACTTATCTAAGTTACAATCTGCTTTTTACATCTTTCTTGGTGAATTATATTATTAGTACAATTCTTGTTTAATATTGATTTATATGTCTATGTGTATATGCGTGTGTATGTGTGTAGTATATCCCATTTCAGAGTAAAGCTATTGCTTAAAGTTATATATTCATATGTGAAAAATTTAGAATTGTGCACGTAAAACAGGACGCCACTGCATACGCGAAATTGCAAACAGATACACACACCTCCTTACTATTACTATAGATACATACTCTACCTGCGAAGGTCAGTAGAATGCTTCCCAAAGCTGCAGTGACGGATATATGGAAGCGACTGTAAGGTATAGCTAAGAAATTTTAAGCACTACATCGGCCGCGAACTTCACACTCCGTTTGCATACTGCGTTATTGTACACTGGCATGTTTGAGATGATTACGGCGCGTTGCAGCCTGTTACAAATTAGGGAAGTATATTTTAACAAAATTACAGCAGATATGTGCAAAGTAACGGGCAAAAGTCTCGAAACGTAACCTGTGTACAAAAATAATTTGCGTTTACGCAAAACCACTACGAATGTGTGTATTGGGAACCTATAAAAATTGTTCCACTCACATAATTTCCCCTACCGACTATTGTTTGTTTTTATATAGCATCTACAAACTATTATTGCGAAACCTTATCTTGCTATCTACTTCATGTTCTCGAGATAACGTTTGCAGAAATTTGGTTTTAGGTACAAGGGAGATGCAGACGACCGAAGCAATAATCAAATTTTAAAAGCGGGTCGTCATGTGCTGGTTTTGAAATCCAATTCTCTTTCCAAGACAACGCCAGAAACAACTGCTGACGGTCATTTAAAAAATTACCGAAGTATTGAACAGAATCCTAACTCATTTTGTTCATGTCAATATTTTAATATGAGTATGGTATTCTAATCAAACATGCAATCCATTTTTGGGAAAATCAAAAATAACGAAAATATTTCCATGGAAAGGCAAGTGTTTGGAGCGAGTGATTTTCTTGAAAACCTTCGTGTCGCATCTTTGGAAGATGCTGGACTTAAATATCAACATTTCGTTTTTGAGTTATGCTGTCCATAAAACACACACACACACACACACACACACACACACACACACACACACACACACACACGAACCTTTTGTTTTTTGCTCAGGCGACCTCAACAAAATTACAAATTTCCGGTGAAATTTTTAAATTGAATTTTCGGGTGGAATACAATAATCCTCTCCTTACTAGATACATGTTAGAGAGAGTAATAAACAAGTAAGGTGAACTAGCAAATCATTTAAATCGTAGAATGTAACACAAGCTCGGCGTAACTAACAGTCACGAATCGTTTCAGCAGTCAAATGGTGGTGAAGACAAACTCAACTAATAGAACATGAACTGTAGTGTTCATGTTAGACATTCTCTTGCATACTAAAAGGTATATTTAAGCCCCAATAGTAAAATTAAAATTCGTTTATAACTACATTAAAGTACTGAAAGCGGTTATGGAGCACTTCTGTTGAAAGTTTTTTTTAGGAAGGACGAAAAAGAATTTAGAACAACGACCTGATAAGATAAACACAGGTACGGCAACCCATTGGTGAGGATTTATAAAATTCAAATTTTGTACCATAATTCGCATATGCTCTACAAATAAAACACCAATGTTGGAACCTCTGTGTTAAACTATTATGGAGAAATTTATTGTTTATTAAAAGTCTAGGTTCTAGTTTTGAAGTTTTTCAAAATGCTCCTCGCATTGAACGATTATGGATATCTGGCCAAAGATGTAATTTCTACGTTATTCGACAATAATAATAAAAAAATCATATTTGAGCTTTTTTGGAATGTGTTCATTAGTTTGGCTGTAAAAGTTCTCAAAATTCATATTGATGGCATGGTTTCCCTTATTTTTTTGCGCTTAGTATTACATAAAATACTTAAATTGCACAGTTACAATGTGTGTTCTATAAAAGTCCACGTCAGTTTCTTTGTTTCGCTGTTCTCCACTAATATTGAAAATAATAGTATTATTAATTGAGATTTGCCTCATATGGAGCAATTTGAATATTACAAGATGTTAATAAAAAGTACTGGAGAAAAAAACACTTGCAAAGTGGAGTATCAAGGAAATTACATGCTCATCAGTTTGAATTACTGAAATGTTACATAAATAATACAGTTATTTGAATGCTGAAAGAAAAATCTAAGTAACATTTTTGACCATTTTGGACAATATTTCATACATCCGTTGCCTTATAAATACTTACATTACATCCTAGTACAGCAGCGTACAATTTAACAAAAGACTTTCGAGCGACCCGTGCCGAGGCAGAAGAACGACTCAGCCTTCTTTGGTCAGGCCAGGTCAGGGATGTAACAGCGAGCAGTAAAGAACGTGGAAACACAAAACTACTGCCTCAGACGTAGTACTTGGAAAGAGCAACTCATCTCACTCTTAAATGTTTATTTTATAGCATACATTAGCAGTTTCAGTAAAAACTTAGCTGTGTTCTTAACACAGAATATCAATATTCCTCGAAGGAAATTCAATATACTTATTTCACAAATTCTTATGCCCAATTAAACACTTGAAAATGGTATCTGAAGTCTAGAGGTAATGCATCTATGAAATTCGTAAAATCCACAGCATATAAAAAAGTTATGCAAATTATTACACACAATGTTTTAGCCATGTTCCAAATTTCTAGCTTGCATTATTTAAATATTAATTTGTTATTGTGTAAATTGAGTGTTGTAATAAAAAGGCATTTTTAAAAACATTCATATACCATTTTTAACCTTTACAGTAAATGAGTTTCCAAATCATATATCATATTTAGTTATATAACCCATAATTATTACAGAAATTCGATTACTTTTTATACTCTCTAAAGTTCTTGATTTTTCAAAAAGTTAGTTTATTTCTCAAAATGGAGCACACTTTTAAAAACCTATATGATATTTTCTTTGTCATATTTTTGAGAGGAAGTACAAACATTTTGAAACGAATTATTACAAATGTGCATAATTTTTTTCCTTTGAAATAAAAACTGGCTTATAGGGATTAAAATAGTGATTCAGTTGGAGGTTCAGCACAGCGCCACTGCGGTTCTGTCCTACGGCACTTCTCGTTTTCTCATACGCGGTGTAATTGACAGGTCTGAGCAAACGAGGACCTTGGCAGACCATCAGAGAGCTCTGAGTTAATGGATGCTACAATATGCTACCTATATACGTATTCAAACCGTCCGACGCTCTTTTGATGAATTACTTACAGAAGATATTCTGGTGATTTTTGTTTCTTTCTTTCTGTTGGCCCAAATATACCATGTCTCACTGTTTTATATTTTTCTGTACATTGCAAACGCAGCCTGGTCTATTCCCTTTCCAGTTTTGCACTTTCCCATTTGTCTTCAAATGTCGTGAAACTTTCTTTCATCTTCCAAAGAGAGCCTTTTTCATATAAAATTTCTTCCAGTGCGTTTCTTAACATACAGTTTATTCTCTTTCGATGCAGAAGCCAGCTGTTTTTCTTCTTCTTAATCAC
This sequence comes from Deroplatys truncata, assembly GCA_030765065.1. NCBI lineage: Eukaryota > Metazoa > Arthropoda > Insecta > Mantodea > Mantidae > Deroplatys > Deroplatys truncata. The sequence goes on along the minus strand of CM060978.1, from coordinate 165,661,267 downwards.
TTTCAAAAACATTTCCTTCTGCAAGGTCGTGGGGAAATCTCATGATCCTGATGGAGAACAGCTGTCAGAAGAAATAATTGTACATTATGATCCGCGTGTTGCCATATACGATTCATATCAGCAATCGTCATCCATCAGTGCTTACAAGAAATCTTTTCGTGCATTGTGCAATATTTTGTTGCCTCAATATAATTAAAGTAATTCCTAATCTTTCTCCGCAAAATCCATCCATTTCCCTACCAGCCAACCAAACGTAGGCCTAAGGTTTCCAAAAATTCTTTAATTTTAGTGCCCATGCCGAATTCTCTCCTAAATTCATGGTAAGATTCCACTTTAATTAAAAATTAATCTCTAATTTTCATCCAATGCTTAACTGGTCTAATGTACTCTATTGTATTACAATGCGTCGCGAAATCCTTCATTATTCCTAAATTGCCACTCCATACTTCCCTAATTTATTTCACAAATCATGTCCTCACCTGATTCTTCCCAACTCCATATTTCTGCATACAGAATCTCTTAGTGTTGCCCGATAAACTGTTTCCTGATATACCTACTGGTATATCCAGAATTCTGCTAAGTATCCGTAGAATTTCCACTGCTTTCATGTCTGTCTTTTGTTTTGTGGCATCAGTATGCTTCTTTCCACATAAGCGTTACTCTTAAACACACAAAAGCTGTGTATGGTACCATTCTACCAAGAGAATACTTAACATTTGCTCTTTGCAACGCCCCTTAGCTGGTATTCATGAACTCGCTGCATTTGTAGCATACAAAAGCTCTGATACATTGGTTCAAAGACCGCTATGATGCCCAACAGTAATCCGTGAATGCATTACGTTCGGCAGTGGATAATGCACTAGTGATTCAAAATGCCCCAGAACGCCACGCAGTGCTCACGTATTGGTCCTCTGGTGTTGACTGCTGATGAGAACGCAGACACTGTAGAAGTACTCCAGCTGTTTGAGCCCAGCAGTTATCATCCGTCTACTTTGCGAGCATGGCAGGTACATTAGCCATAACAAATGGTTGCAAAGTGTAGGGAATGCCTCTCTCTGGGATCAAAACACGTGCCTCAAAGTGGACTGCCTCGCTACGCTAATCGGATTATGTGTAACTCCGTTATATGTTGCTATGGCTGTCATATGTGCAGCTTATGTAATGTACTCTTGCTCAAAGTGATTTACGGTGCCGTTACTTGTGTAATGGTGCTGTTGCGCGTTTTACAGAATCATCGCTCTTTCTGCTTTCCTTCTGATATGGTTATAGTTGCACACGCAGACAGATGAAGTAATTACAGGTTAGAATCAAAGTGACTTTGAGCAGCCGAGCCTAACAATCCTGGGATTTAGTGCGCAACTGATAATGCTTGCTCTGATGTAACTGGTTAGACGAAATTTACGTCGATGGTACTAGATGTGGAGCTAGTGTAGGCAGTGACGGGTCACTGTTTAATATTAAATGGCTGGTGATGTCAGTGTAGTGATAAGTTCAGTACTGCATTCGGTGTTATTCTTATTTTCTACTGAAAATGTTGAGGCAGTATTTTTAACACTTAAATGGTTTCAGTCTAATTATATAATATATAAATACAATAACAGTCCGCCTTAAAGCAATATGTGTATGTAACAACATATAAAAAGTGTATATTACAGTCATTGTATATGTTTATATTATTGTATGCATGTGTAATAATGTTATGTGAATGTATAACGTAATTTAATAATGTAGGAGCTGTGAGAAATAGGTCAAAAGTTGCTAACAATGAGGTAACAATGAGGAAACCTTGAGGCAATAATAGTAAGAAGGTTTAATAATCCTACTAGTCATTCTTGGAAACAATAATGTAATTTTTGAGAGTTTACAAAATAGCCAATCAACAAACAGAAAGAAGCTTAAGTTAAATAAAAGTATTCTATTGGAGTAGGAATGACCAATGAGAGACTTGAAATACAGAAATTTACAAATTTAGGTGGTAGAAATCAAGTCAGTTGCTTGTAGACAGCGTTCATAACTGGCCGCGTTGGTTGTAGACAGTGTTCCTAACCGGACGCGATATGCGTCCTCGAGACATTTAATACGTATTCCTGGGAGACGAAAATAGGTTACGTGTTAAAAAGTGGAAGTAATTAATAAAAGAATCTCACAGCTCTCTATATCAGTGAAGTGTTATTTAAATTGTGTCAAGGATTAATAAATGTAGTGAAGTAAAAATTATAATCTGTGTAAGCCTACATTCTTCAGCCGCACCACGTCTTGCAAAGAAATCCATATCTCTAACAATAATACTGACGCAGCCGAGGCAAACATAAATATATAATATTTAAAAAAACAGTAAAAATTACAAAGTTAATATTTTTAAATTTTGGACGAAGGCTACCGGGTACCATACGTGCGGTTGCAACTACTTCAAGTGTTCGGCTCCCCAACAGTTGAACTACAATACAACAACCTACTTCAAATTGGCTCCCAAAGCGTGGGGCAATTAACAACGTAAAAATAACAATACAACAAACCTCCTACTTCAATGTAGCGGAAACAAATTGGAGGACAGCATTTACCTGCAGATAATAGTTTAATGCATTGTGCGAGTTTCTGAAGCATAGTTAGCCTTGAACCGCTGATTAACATTGTATTGTATTTTCTCCCAAAGTATAGAAAACAAAATTCAACATGCATCTTACTTTGATTATCGGGAATATAGTATTAGCTATGAAAGAGACAAAGATATTGAAAATAAATTCAACAAATTTCATTTAATGTATACTACTAAATAGAAGCATTAAAAATAAAACAAATATACACAGAAATAAAATTTTATAACACAATGACTGTGCCAGTATTAATGAGGTTACTAACCTCAAGATGGAAGAGAGAATTCTTGTATAGACAGAGCAGGTATGAGTGCCTAACCTCTGCAACTCGATGATGATGATACTAAAGTTATCTCATTAAATAAATGTTTTCAAATGTGGTTGCCTTTGCCAAAGATATGCTGCTTTAATTTTCTACAAGGAAAAATAAATTAACCTTGTTTATTTACTTTCGAAATCCGGATCTTCCTAATATACTCTTTGCTGGCTGATTAATCGAAATTATTGTAACAAATGAGAACACCATTTTCTGCCAAGCGCACTTTATTTATCACTTAAGTACTCAGCGTAACACAAACGTTGCACTAGTCACTTTTGTCACACAGTCGAAACATAACCAACTGATCCGTCGAATCACACCTCACAACCGGATTGCACGTGCACTGTCCACTTTACACTTCCCAACTTCTTAAGTAACTTCCAGACAAGGGCAGTCCTCTTGTACAGGCTCCATATACAAAGTGGAATATTGTAGAAAGGGATGCTACTATAACATGCCGAAAGGAATGTTCTAGAACAGGGAAGCAGTATATATTGGCTATTGCTCCGTACTGGCTGTTGTTCCGACGACGGGTCTGAATTTCGGTTTGGGCTAGTTTCCTGCATTTTTATGTCTATTATTTTCCTTTCAAACGCTTTCACTCAACCTGAGAGAGTATTGTTGGGTTTATTTCACTATTCACTCCACCTACTCTAGCCACTGTGCAGACCTAAGCTGTTATAAGAAAGCTAAATCGAAATAAAAAGAGAAAAAAAATGAAAACGCAAAAATGTCTAAAGCTCTCCAGCGTCAATTGCAGGGTAATATAAATATTTGAATGTTATACGTTTATAGGGAGCTGCCCTCAGAATTACCTCACAATTAGATTGTGCTAAATGAAGACTACTAAATGACAAATTTCCCCCTTACGCAAGAATTAAATACGCATAATAAACAACCAAAACATTCAGTATGAAACCACCTATTTAATAACATCTGTACATTATCTCCGTCATCTGTTGCTATTTGGAATACTGCTATGTGCTTGCTTAATATGAACATGGTACCACCGTCGTATGGAGGTAAGCTGTTTCCTCAAAAGGTTCCGAGTTCGAATATTCACTAGGGCGAGCTATCTGGATAAGGCTCTTCTCCGAGATTTTCCTTTATCCTGAGAAGGCGAATGTCGTGTAACTCTAAGCTCCAGGGATCCCGGACCCATTTAGTATCATTTCAGGCATTTCACAGTCCGATATGGCTTACCCGGTTAAAGGACGTTAAACTTAAAGTCAAGACAAAATTTCCCCAGAGAGAGAGAGGGGGAGAGAGAGAGTATGGAAAATAACACTTGGACTTTTGTTTTCCGTATTGCTTGTAGTTGAAAGCAAGAGAATCGATATTTATCCAATGTTATAAACACAGCAAACAGTTGCTAGCACACAGACTAAAGTAAACCTTTCACCTTATAGATACCTCGGATGGGTAATTAAGATATAAAACGAGAGAATAGTTTTTTGTTTGTTGTTTTTTTTTAAGCCTTGGGCCCGTCTGCAAAAGCTCCGGTTGCACGGCAACCTAAGGCTTATTGTACTGACCCTGTAATAATTGCTACCCCTTCACACTAGTCCTGTGTCCCACATCAGATTGCGCAGGCCCCGTAGTGTATTGGGGTAGTAGTTCTCTGGTTTCATAAAAAAAATCCCAAAAATGTTGTATCTCCTTAATGCTAACACTTCACAGGAGCATAATATTTGATAGGCTGTTTCAGTTTCAGACCTGCAAAATTACAGTCTGTGCTGCCCTGAGAATAGTTAACATTCAAACTATGCCTGACAAAATTAACTTAAAAACCCACTCAAATTATATTTCATTCACCAATGCCTTACAAGTCGCAAATAATAATTAAAATCTGATGTATTAAATTCACATGATCTTCTCCTTCAGTTCTCCCACAAACGTTTCTTACAAAAGGAAAAGCATCATGTTGTGAACAAAAAGAGAGCTTTGTATTTCTGATTGTTCCAATATATGTAAATTGTAGTTTCTTGGGAAATTAAGTACTTTTACTTCCAGTCTCCAGTAGTAAATAAAAGAAGTATTTTATTCCATCCAATAATTGGATATCAAGATTTCATTGAAAATGAAGTTTATAGGCCCCTGATTCCAAAAAGTATAGAAAAAGATCAGTGAGAGTATGAACAACATAACTCAAAAACTATACAAACTTAATATTACGTACATCATCTTCCACCGATCCAGCACGAATATTTTCAAGAAAATATCCTTAACTCAAGCTACCCTTACATTGAAACATTTGTTATTTGTATTTTCTACCGATTGTGTAGATATTTATTAAAACACCTTATATTTATGATAGTTGTTTGCCAAATTAAAATGTACATCTTGAAATCTTGGGAAATAATATGTGAAGCGGTTCTCAATTCTGAACGCATGTTATAATATACCTTCTTTGTTTAACTATTAAACACTAAAAGAGATAGACAAAACCTAACTAAAAAAATTAGATCTTCTAAAGCAATGTCTAATAGTAATGTTTGCGCCATTAACCATTTCAAAGATATTCGTTGTTATCGATTTGCATTTCTAATACTTCATGTTCATTTAAAGCATTTAGACCTCATTTATGTATTTCTTTGTACAAGCAAAGAGTGGAATTTCAAAGCCGCTTTTAAAGATGTCAATATCGCTTCAGCCTTATGTATTCCCTTGTACCTAAAACGAAATGAACAGTTAAACTATTTCTGCATGTCTTAACATGACGCACAATGATTTGAATAAAAATGCTGTCAAAAATGTATAAGGTATTTCCGACATCCCATGATACACGATTTGAGGTCTCCTGAATAAAAAAGAAGCATTTTTAGAAAAAATCCCGTGTGTGCGAGTGTGAATTTGCGCCTTTGTGTGTGTGTGTGTGTACAGCATAGCTCAAAAACGTAAAGTCTGACAAATACCAAACTTGGCACTTAACTTTAGTATCCCCCAAGGATACGCTACGAAGGAATTCAAGAAATTCCCCCACCCCAAACTATCATTTACATAGAGAGGTTATCGACATCCTTTTTCTCAAAAATGGCTATAAGGTTCAGGTTAAACTACCATATGTTTAGAACATTTACATGACAATAAAACTAAAACGTATGCCTCGAGTTTTCTGAGAATAGCCTGTAAAGCCCTCTCGATTCGAAAGAAATGCACTTTTGTATAACGAGTAAACCATAATAGACCAAAATTTGCTACACAAAAGGTTCACATCTCTTTAAAACAAACAATAAATACCTAAAACTTTTGTGGTATTGCCGTTTCCGAGATGTCCATTACTGTTGGTTTAAATTTTTCAATAATACTTCATCTTTAGAAGACTGTGGTCATCCAGTTGTTTTCGCAATGTTATGGAAAGAGTGTAGAATTTTAAGGCCAGCATATAGCGATCTGCTTTTAAACATTATAATTCGCTTCAGTTTGCTGTGTACCGCAACGCCACCATTGCTATAAAGGTTTTTCTCAATAATTAACGTGCAGTAGATAGAGCCATTAGTATTCGTAAGAGTAGTTTCTGTCCTGCGCCGTGGTGCTATGGGCTGGAGCGTGGAGCTCTAATTTCCGGTTTCAGAATTTGCCGAGCTTCGATCTCACCCATATAGGATGCAGATTTAAGTCCTGGATATAGGACCGGTGCTCACTTAGCATTATAAAGAAAGTGAGAAGTTGCGATAGGTCCTGGCCTCCGGCTGGGAGTGTCTAATGCTGACTACATAACCCTCCCGTATCGGGTGATGATGGCCCACATCTGTCGTACGTAAGTGGGCGTGAGGTCGTCAGTCGTTATCAGGCCCAGGCCCTGCGTGAGCTGTAGCGCCACAGGATTTTAAGAAAGTTTGTTTAAACTATATACAAACGATGGTGGGTAGAGGACGTTATGCAATTTCTTATCCAATTTTATGATCGATGCAAGGTTAATATCGCTGCAGGTGAAAAATAAGAAGAGTAAGAACACTACCAACAGTACTCAGTGTATGAAATGTTCGTGAATTCTCCAATGATGTAGGAGAAAATGTATCCTAGAAATAGCTTGAATTTTGTGTGTTTATGCTTTCGTGCGTTTGTTATTGCAAACTATAATAGTTTTAAAAACATTAATCATGTTATTATAATGTTGTGGAACACTTTTCACCAAGCCAATAAACAAACATTACGTGTGTTGAAGGTGAAGACCACTAAATACGAGTACATATAGTTTTTAAAGGCCGGGAATAAGGAGTAAGAAACTCCAAAATTAGCTATAAAATGTTTGGGGCATAAATAGTTTCTTACGATAACATGCTTACTCCTGAAGATCACTCATATTTTAATCCAAAATTAAATGATATATACAGAAGAATTTTGAAAGAATTCCGGAACCTGTACTTGAATGAGGTCGTTATTTAATAATAATTCAAATTCGTTTCTTTTTAAAATCTGTACGATTAAATGAAATAGAATGTCATCAACAACCATGCATTCAAATTGAATAATCAAGGTAAGTTTATTCAACTTCATTATTCCTATTTTTAAAATTAAGTGTTATAATACTGTGAAGAAGTTTAAATTTTTAGGAGGAGTTGTATTGTATTTCGACTGTTGGGGAGCCGAACTTGAAGTAGTTGCAACTGCACGTTTGGTACCCGGTAGCCTTCGTCCCAAGTTTAAAAATATTAACTTTGTAATTTGGCTGTTTCTTTAAAAATTATATATTTATGTTTGCCCCGGCTGCGTCAGTATTATTGTAAGAGACATGGATTTCTTTGCAGGGAGTAGTGCGGCTAAGAATGTAGGCTTACACAGATTATAATTTGTACTTCGCTCCATTTTTTAATTCTTTCAACGATTAAAATAGAACTTCACTGATATATATATATATATATATATATATATCAGAGAGAGAGAGAGAGAGAGAGAGAGAGCTGTGAGATTATTTATTAATTACTAGCATTTTTTTAACACGTAAACTATTTTTTTCTCACACTGGATACGTATTAAACTTCTGGACGTGTCTCGCGTCCGGTTAGTAACGCAGTCTACTAGCAACTGACTTCTGAATTTGTACAATTTGCCCTATTTCAGTTTCTGATTGGCTAATCCTACCCCAACAGAATACTTTCATTTAACTTAAGCTTTTTTCTGGTTGTTGATTGGATATTTATAAACTGTCTCAAAATTTGCATTATTATTGCCCCAATAATGACTAGTAGCATTATTAAACTTTCTTACTCATTATTGCCTCAAGGTTATCTCATTGTTAGCAACTTTTAACCTATTATTCTCACAGCTCGTACATTATTAAATTACGTGATACATTCACATAACATTATGAACATGTATATAATAATATAAACATTGATACAATGACTGTTACATTCATTTTATGTATTATATTATACACATATTGCTTTTATATTATATAATTTGACTGAAATCATTTAAGTGTTAAAAATACTGCCTCAAATGTGTTTTAACAAATATGCAATAAATACTCGTTTCCATCAGAAATGCCTGCACATAACATGGTATCATTTACCTTTATAAATAAAATATAAATTAAAAGAAAGAAATGCTGCAGGACCTGGACAATAATCGTAATGCAATAGGGTATCTAGTGAAGCGACCTAGACACTCCAGAACACTTTAGGTTACAATCCACGTGGACAAGAGGTTCGTTAATTAATCGCGACTAACTTATTTAAAAGTAGGAACTACTGATATGGTAACTGGTGTCATGTATTAAAAACATTATAATTATGTTAAACCTTAATGTAATCTAGCACAATACATAGATATTTTAGATTAGCAACACTTACGAAACCTACATTATTTCAAGACTACAAAGAAGAAAGAAAAGAAACAGAAAATGTAATGAGTCGAATGGAGATTGAAATTAAGCATGCTAAATTGACTAACCTTAAACCAAATTCCCTTAAGCAGAAATATGCAAAGAATGTAATGACTGATGAAAATTATCTTTTTTATTCATCCCTAATTTTATTACAGCAGAACATAAACGCGAGGTAACAAACTAATGACCTTCAACCACACATCTTATTACCACATTATACCGGCTGGTGATATGGCCAGCAAAAGTTCATCTATTCACAAGTACAATAATGTCACTGATGGTGGCTCAGTGAGAACAAACGCATTGTCGCCTGCTACAGGAGACGTGGCCAAGTTGGATTCACTTCCGTGTTGTGTGAACAAAGTGATGGACAGAATTTATTTCTAATAAGTTCTTTTTGCCATAAGCCGTTTCCGAGATATCCGTTATTAATGTTTCGAATTGTTCAATACTTGGTCATTCTTTTAAAGTCTTGACAACATTCAGCTGTTTCTCGCGATTGTATGGAAACAGTATGGAATTCTAAAGCCAGCATATAGCGTCCTGATATATATTAGATATATTATAAGCGTCCTTATTATATAGAAAAGTAAGCTTTAGTAAGAATAGTTTGTATACCCACCAATAAACGATAGAGAGTAGAAAAATGTGAATATTATGTCAGTTTTTTTTTTTTCGTCATAGGTACCTGTAGTGTAAAGCATGTGAGAAACTATATACACTACAATTATGTTTTCTTAATATTGCCTTTAATAGTTCTCCAATGGTTCTCCAATGATGACCCAAAACCAATTATTCTATGTCACCGTTATAGTGAGTTCAATCGATTTTATTGGAGTATGTAAAATCCGACACAAACTCCACACTTTGATAAAACTTTAAAGTCATAGAAATTGTGCTTTATATACTGAGTTTTCATATAAATACTTATGGAAAACTTTGAGTTTCAAAAAAGGACTTGAACTTAAATGAATTCAGCTTTAGAAAACTCAGATCGCTGCAGGATATATTATAGCTCTCCTCCTCGCCTTTTTATACACTTATTTAGGTACAATAGCCAATGGAATGTCACATTGACTCATGTACAGGTTCTGCAGTCAACAAAATTTAGCCACAGCCATGCAACCATCTTTGAACATCGTGCTTGCATTCGCTTCTTATAGCCAGTCTTTTTGAATATCTATAAACATCAAATTGATAATAAATTTAGTTTTGCATTGTACAATGTTTGTTTTGCAACAGTAATTTTTATGCTTAAAGAGGCGTAACTTTCTCTTGACGATCACCCAGAAATTAGCTGTTTAAATGTAATATTCATTACCTATACAATTCATTGCCTTTAAATGCTGAAACACCGGTACTGCTTTTCAAATCTCCCCCTTTCTCCTATTGCGTCAACAACTATGCAAGGCACTTTAGTTAGCGTTAAAACTGGCGAAAAATTCATTGCTGGATTTCCGGGACTCACCGCCTGTGGTGCCGTATGTAGTAAGAATGGAAGATGAACACTACCAAGAAGTAAAAGAGGAAGCCCTAGAGAAAGAAAAATGCCAAATAAAACATATCGGCTACCCAGACGCCGAAGCGTCTTTAAAATGATTCAGTCCCTTATTTTGTCTTTCATTTGAATATGTTCTTTTTCTTTTCCTTTCCCCTTTATCACAATTTATTTCGTGTGTGTCTATAATCAATTATTTTAAACACCTTTTCTACAAAGTGTGAAATGCAGAACACGCTGTGTTACAGTAATTAAGACGCATTACGTTTCGTTTACGTATCAATAGGAACAGCGCATAACCTTCTGTAATATTCTACGGTTAGTTTGGTGTAGCATTCAATGTTTTGGGACTCAATTAACAGCAGTAGCACGGGAGAAATCACCAATCGGGTGTCTTGAATACTGACAACGTTTGCTGAAGGTATTTTAAGGAAAAGAAATTGTTACAACACTAGAGCAGCTAACAAGGAAAAAATTAACTGTAGTTTTGAGAATATTGGAAGCTTTTTAATCCAAAGTTTACAAAGAATGAATTCCTTATGCAGCATTTAATTTCTAAATACGTTCCAAGAAGATGAAAACCAAGAAGTTTATTTTCAGGCTGGGAAAAATCAGTGTCCCCGAGGAGATGAGGAACAAAGTTCATTAAAACGAAGAAAATACATCCTCTTCCTTCCTATTCCGGTGGGCATAATTTTTACGCGAATACTGAACGTAGCTAAGTACAAAAACATATTGGTCTCAGATCTGCTTTATTTAAGAATAGCAGAAGCTCTGTGTAAAAATATTGATTACTCTTGCTAAAAACAACTGTGCCATCATAATACTAAGTTATAGCATGCGTTGATGGAATATCTGCTGCATTAATGCTTAGAAACTTACTAAACACAACTAGGCGTACTTACAAAGAATGTTGTGTTTCTTCAAACCTTATGCTATTTGAACAAATGCATGCATACAATAAATGGTTTCAACAAGGAACTGGCAGGATAATATCCACTGGTTTAGAAAGCAAGCAAATATATACATAAAGAGAAAAACAGATGGTTATGCTTCCTAAAATGTCGGAAATATTAAAGCAGAGAGCAACTAATATTAGTACCATAAATATGTTTGACGTAAATAATTCAATAATGTACATAACCTCTTTTAAAAGGAGGTTATGTACATTAAATGGTCTTTATCAGAAAGAAAAGAAAACCTTAAAATTTTTCGGATGATACAAACATTTTAAATATATGAAACGATTTGCGCCAACATAGGAACGATTTCACTCTTCAATAAAACGTAATGCCTAACAGTAATCAAATAAAACCTCTTATAGTAACATTCATTGTTGCAATATTTTACCTCAGCGTGAAATTAGTAGAGAAAGTATTTTACCCTATAATTATTTCCCTCAGTATTAACAAGAAAATTCAAGACTATATCTGGAAATTAAATACTACTAGATATTTCTTATGATGTGTATATTTTGTTCTGAGTATATTTTTGAGACCGTTGGAAAAATATTTCAGCAAGAAAAATTATTATTGGTCTTAAACGTGTTACATATTCAGACTCATACATCGCACGTGTCAGATAGACCGTACTTGCATATATAATGCTTCTTAATCTATATGTTTCAGTCTATATTTGTCACAATGAACTTTAAAGTTAATGTTTTATGCAAACTGAAGAAAAAAACAAAACTACACAAAACACACACAAACAAATTCGAGCAATAAGAAGAACAAAGAAGAAAAGAAAAAAAACGTTGTTCACAAGCACATGCTATTGTTTACAAAACAAATCCAATGCCTATCCTTAAGACACTAACCCTCTCCCTCCTGCCCTTGTCCCTCTTCCTTACACTCCGATCTGAGCTGCATCACCTGTTGTAAAAATATCGCTTCCCCCTTCCAACCAGAAAGCTCCAACTAGCTTGTAACCCTCTCAGAAAAACTATTAGTAAATTGATTTTATTGCAGGAAAAGAAGTATTCAAATAAGATGTTGGTTTGATTTTAGACAAATGTAAGTCATTTTACAACAATTGTAATCCTAAAAATCTATTTTATTCTAATAATGTTTCCACATCTCTGTAGTGCTAATCTATTGCAGTGTGTATTAAGACTATTTATGGTAAACGAGTTTGATTTCGCTTTTGAATACCAAATTTCATCTATCTATAAGATATTAGTTCAATTATGCTTTTCATTCGATGCTTTCTTCTTCTGCTATAGTTGGCCTTCTCAATATTCCTTCGCATAAATAAGCGTGATATTCTGCGGAATACTCAATCATTTAGATTGATTGAAGAGATTTTTAAGACAGAATAATAGGTCCTCGTTTGTGGTCATCTCTTAAACCCAATCTGACTCCCTGAGATTTTTATTTATGGGGAAGCCTAAAAAGCAAGGTGTATAAGAATAAACCGCATACAAAATATAAAACAAAATATCAAGTTGATATTGCCAGATTAACGCCTACGAATTTTATGGATTTTGGAGTGCAAATAAATCCGAATATGCACACGAAGGTCCCTTGCATGGTGAAAAAATTGGTGTGCAGTAAATTCATACAGAAATATAGGACCACTATTTTTTCTTTCTCTGCTACGTAAATTAAGTAGTAGTAGTAGTAGTAGTAGTAGTGGTACTGCATTCCACTCAAAAATTTGATACCCGGATTTCACCGGAAACACGCGTTTTGAGGCGCCCTGAATTAAAATAAAGCACGTTTGAAAAATTGTTCGTGTGTGGTGTGTGTGTGTGTCTGTCTGTGAACACTATAACTCAAAAACAAAAAGTCGGATAAACACCAAACCTAGTATTTGAGTTTAGTATCTTCCAAGGATACGAAACAAAGATTTTCAAGAAGGTTCCCCACTCCACCTACCCTTTACATAGAACATATTCTCGAAATTTTATTCTCTAAAAAATTGCTGTAACGATTTTGATTAAAATACCATATAGAACAGATATGTGCATGACAAATAAAATGTATATCTTGAATTTTTTGAAAAACCTCAGCTCCTTTTCATTCGGAAGAAATTTTGTATACTCTTGCATAACTTGTAAACGTTAAGCGATAGATGAAAACATTCCACACAAAAAAGTAAATCTCTTTAAAACACACAATTTACTTAAAAAGTTTTTGTGGCATAAGCCGTTTCCGAGATATTTTTTATTAAAGGTTCGAATTGCTCAGTGCTTGCCAAAGTCCCATGATTTTCAGTTATTTCTCGCGATTGCATGGAAACAGTGTGGAATTTTAAGACCAGCATATAGCGTCCAGTTCTTAAACATTTGACTATCGCTGTTCCCTTTGTATTTATAACGAAATGTGTAATTTAGCTATTTTTGCAAAAGTTTATTTGGATTACATGTAGTAGATAGAAAAATAAGCTTTAGAAAGAACAGTTTGTGTACCCATAATAAAGATAGAGGGTAGAGAAGTTCCTGTGAATGTATCACATCAGATTTTTTTAAAGAAACAATAAATTCAGAGGGTTTAAAGAATGACTTACAGACGTTTTTGAAAAGCTGGCTGACATTGAATGTCAGTCTGGATTTTTCCGGAAATACTTTGCTCCGCGCATACAGCTGAGGAGTCATTAAATTTGGTTCAGTAAATTTTTGAGAATGAGTGATTAGTAAAGAATTGATGTTCTCATGATATCCTTCTGTATGCGAGTTTTATCTGTGGGGGAGCTTGAAGAACAAGGTGTGTGCAACAAACCGCATACATTGAAAGAATTAAAAGCATACACCAGGCGAGGAATTCACTCTCACATTGAATTATCCAATGTGAAAGAGCATTTCCTAAAAGATGCCAAAATATGCACTTAGAGAAATACATCTCCAACATCTCTTATATGGTATGTGCTTATTATCGTTGCAATAATTGTAAACATGAGAACGTGAGATGGTTGTAACTGAGACGACCGGCGGGCGGGCGGGCGGGCGAGCCAGCGTGCGGTGATCACAGTGGGAAAGAACAGCAGTGTTTATTACATTCGTTTATCATCAGCATTAACTTTTGTTAAATTTTATCGCTAACATAGTTGGGAAACTTCTTGGATGATATGAGTTACCAAACGTTAAACGACATATATAAACATAAAAAGCCTATCAAAGCCTATCAAAAATGTAGTTTTACGTTGTTCTTCCGAAGTTAGTTGACACTTTAGTGGAGTTATCGAATCAATAAATGCCCTGCACCTTTAACAAATACTTTTATCTCTTTTCGGATACTCAACCATCCGAATAATAATAATCTGAGCTTTATTTATGTAGGCTCTCAACTACTGTGGTCCTTAGCGTCCCATTCTGTATTCGCGTGAAAGACCCCAAATTTTGCTCACAGGCCTTTATCAAGCTTGAGGTTCATTTAGTGCCCTAAATCTACGACACCGGCTGTACTTACCTTCCGAAGGAAGCCATGCTAAGGATTTTTACGTCCGAAAAAATCCATCGCCCTCCACCGGATTTGAAACCAAGACTTCGGGAACTAATCGCGGTTCAAACGCTTCGAAGTGATAGACTGCAGCCAGTCTTTGTAGAATTATGATACTTTAGATACAAATCACTAATTCTCTGCTACTATAATAACTAGGGGAAGTATTGCACTTTACCCAAAAATTCGATATCGAGATTTCACCGGAAATACATGTTTTGAGGCCCCTGAATCCAAAAAAAAACATTTTTAGAAAAAGGTCCGTGGTGTGTGTCTGTGAACAGCATAACCCAAAAAACATAAGTCGAATAAATACCAAACTTGCTATTTAGGTTCAGTATCTTTCAAAGATGCAACACGAAGATTTGAAAGAAAAACCCCACCCCAGACTACCGTTTACATGGAATATTTTGATTTTCTCAAAAATGGCTGTAACGATTTTGATTAAAATATTATATGTTTAAGATACTTTCATGGCAAATGAAATGCATATCTTAAATTTTCTGGGAATGTCCCCAAAAGTCCTCTTTATTCTGAATGAATTTTGCATAACTGGTAAACCGTAATAGGTAGACAAAATTTTACTACACAATGTAGATCTCGTTAAAACACACAATTTATGTCATACACATTTTTTTTTGAGTCAACCATTTCTGAGACATTCCTTGTTATTTGTTTGAATTTTCCAATACTTGTACTTTTTCTCAAATGGGAATTAGTTATTTTTTTATCCTGGACATGTAAAGAGAATAGAGCAACCAGCTCTTAAAATATTTGGCTATCGCATAGAGCCTAGCATATTCCCCTTGTACCTATAAGAAAATTAGCAATAAGATAGTTTCTTCAATTTTTTGTATCGATTAACATGAAGTAGATGGAGGATAAGGGTTTATAAAAATAGTTTGTACAAGAGTGGAAAAAGTCATGCCAGTTTAACAGATCAGATTTTTTTAAAAGGAGTAGTTGACTTGCAAATTCAATGGGAACTGTAGTTATTTATATTTATATGCTTTCTTGGTTACATTAGCTTTCACAAGTGTAAAAGGACTTAACGGGTATCTAACAGAAAGAGCAAAATATAACGTTGCTTCCCATGCAATTATCTCGCAATTAAAACCATTTTAGGCGCAACCTTTATAGATATTTTTTAAAAAATAAAATATAACGAAATATTAAAATATAATATATAGTAGACTCACTGCTGGAATGTAAGTATAGGATAATAGGGAAAACATTTACATTAAGGTGGCTGAAATTCTAGGCATATAAAGCTAGGCGGAATTATTTTATTGCTTAGTCACATTTGAGGTGATAAATAGGAAAGAGTATACATTACATTACATCACATCAGGTATGAAAATCATTTTAAGAGGTTCACAGCTGGGGTTGTAAGGTTTTATCACAGAAAACACGAGAAATTAAAGGACTTTTGTAGGGTTTAACGCCCGTTCTGTCTGCACCACAGGCAGTGGACACGAATAATACATGAAATGAAATTATTATTGCGAAAGGAAAATTGGGAATAATACGTTCCAGGTCTAAGTTTAAGATACCTCCACGGTATTTGCCAGTTATGAAGATTAAGGAAAACCTGGAAAGAAACTCAGTCAGGTAGGATTATCCTGGCTGTATCTGATCCGCGTACCTCTCACTCACGAGTCCGTATTTTAATGCACTCGGCCACCCGTGAAGTAATAAGGAATGCAAAGAGTTATTCGATTCTACGGTGATTGGTTTTCAATAACGCAGGGTGTTAAATTAATTCACTTTCGGAATTATTTTTAAAGAACCTCAACTTTTCATTATTTTTGGTGGCCTAAAACTTCCTTAATACAACACGGCTACTCCCTGCAGTTAGCGCACTTCGTCTTATTTCGTGGACCTGCGGGTGATAAGTACGTATGAATAACACCACCGATCTCTGACATAAATGCATAATAGACTCTTGCTTATGTTTCGTCTATAAGGTGCGAAAGATTGTCTGCGTGGTTTCCAGGGTACGTCAGAATCATGGGGTAACTACTAAGTTTTAAGAAGGAAATCCTTTGGATAACTTCATAATGAGTTTTAAGTAGATTTTTATATGCTGTTCTCTCTTATACATTCTACCATCTGTATCTGGATTTTAATAATAATAATAACTTATTTTCAAGCAATGTTGTCCAGAAACACATGGAGATATCTAGATAGAGAAACTAAAGTACCTTTTGATAATGGGTGGAGAAAGTGAATGCGAATCTAAACATATCCAGATCTCTTCAGCTTACTCGTCTATATTTAGTCAGTATACCTTTCTTTCCCAGCATAGAAAGCATCCTTGCTATTTTCCGTTCCTATATTCCTCCACTATAAAGCATTATGCTTATTCCTAAATCTATATAGTGGCTTATTCTGTGGCAAGTGGTTCGGTTTCGCTTTGCAGTGCAGAACAGAACCTTCCTCAAACCCCAAGGCATTTGTATAGCTCCCCGCTTCCCTGATTAATTTTAACTTCGCTTAGTAAGAGCAGAACTTCTGTCTTTTTCTTTCTCGTTACGCGCTGACTCAATTTCTGGCGATTTATGTATCCATTTTACTTCCCTCCATATGTTATTGTTACAGCCAAACCCTCTGTGCAAGATATACTCTTCTCTTTCTTGTAGATACGTATTCAGGCTAACTTCCACATGGAATGAATCACTGGCGTTGTAATGTGAAGTGAAGGGCAGCTTTCAAATTGGGACTTAGCCCATAAATTGTAGAAACATATTCGTTCTCCTTTACATAAAGCCGTCCAGATTAAAAAAAATGTACAGTTTGATGAATAAACAAAGAGTACCTAAGAAATTAAATTATTTTATCAGTTCTGTCGTATCTTCCATGATTTTGGGCCCACTTTTAAGCACTTTTGGCAACACCATTCAGCTTTAAGCCACGTGTCCGTAAAGTTCAACTGAAACTAGCAGTAGGTATCCCAGACCACAAGGTTAACATTTCACTCAGTTACTTGCACAGTGTTGTCAAGAGCATGCACAAGAATCTCGCCTAAATTATTTCACCTTTTTGACAACTTATTTGGATACAAGAAGATTGAAAGTAGAGAAGCATCATCGCACAATTGTCACAAAATTTTATAACTCTTTGTATTACTCAATTTTCATTTATGATAATAAATTTCGACAGTGAAATAGTACTGCACAATTTGTTCATTTTAACTCGAAGGGAGCACACTCTTAACACATTTTATCCTATATGAGGGCAAGTTAAAAATAATCACCCATGCCGTTTGTTGTGTTCCAAATCTGTGTTACCTCAAACACAGCATCATTTTCAAATTTGTCTAAACCCCTGCTATTTGCAACTTTTCTGGCTTAGCACTTCTAAGTTATGTTGAAGGTGTATCCGGAGCCTAGGCTAAACCAACCAGCGCCGAGTGGCTTTTCTTTCTAGGGGGCTTTCCATTAGCGCAATACCTTGAGCCTAGAAAGCGAACCCACCCCCGATTACGCAGGGAGTGGATACACCACTACGTGCGTCAACCTCAAAAGGAAGGACTACCGAAAACGTTCTAGCGAGCCATCTCCCAGCTCTCTAGGCTGGTAACACAGGGCATCACCGCCTGGGGATTATCCAGACGTAATAATCTCAAATGGGTTCAGGAACCAAGTCCCGTCGAGTCTAACCCAATCCGAACGACTCCCTTTCTTGAGAGGCTCAGAAGTTCGGACGCACTCACGAGTGCTGGGAGTACGCATCACGGTAGCTGAAGGGCTTGGAAACCCTCCCCTAGGGAGCTTAGCTATACAGCCGAATGCTTTATTGTAGTGTTAAAAAGTAGCCTTGCAATTACTTTGATTTGCGTTTGTAGTTTACTCCTCGGCTAGAACTGCGTCTGATTTCCATTGACATTTTGTATGCTCGAATTGCGTACGTTGTATATTCCTGGAGCTTTGAAAACGAAACCTGCTTTACACAATAAGCTGAGGTTTCGGTACTTCTTTAATTGAGAGCACTCCACTGGTTCTTAGCTGCTGAGGGTAATCTGTATTATCATACATATATTATGATGTCTACTTCGCGTATTG
Source organism: Deroplatys truncata (assembly GCA_030765065.1). NCBI lineage: Eukaryota > Metazoa > Arthropoda > Insecta > Mantodea > Mantidae > Deroplatys > Deroplatys truncata. Next base: position 165,642,520 of record CM060978.1, on the reverse strand, counting down.
AGATTCAGCATGATACTTTTACTTTCCGAGTTAAATATTTTAATACGAAGACGGCAAACAGTAAATGAGCTAGGAGTACTTCTTGTCCTACATGCACCACAGTAAAAGAGAAACTGAAGGGAAAGCTGATTAAGTATACAATCCTAATACGGAATATTTTAAAAGGTATATGCATATATATGTATATTTATTCCGTATTTATTTTGTTATAAATATAAAGCGTAAACGGGAAGGAAGGTGTTCGTTTTGAGTCTTCTTGGTCTTCGTTCCTTTCACTGATTTTGTTTCTTTCAGGTACACATTTTTTTCTTTCGAGTAGATTATCCTATCCATACACAGAAGTACCGAAGCGAGACCCGAAACGCCTAACTCCAGCAAATTCCATAGATAAAAGCCTACTGACCCACGAGACAGGGTAAGTCAATTTCAAGTCCTCCAAAAGACACACACACACACTAATAGGTTGACAAGTGTGGAACCTGTTCGCCTCATGTGTTCATCCGTATCGTGAACACGTTGACAAAAAATTGTCGCAATTACTATATCAATAATGACTGTCCAGATGCCTCTGCAGAAAAGTTGTTTAGAGAAAGTTTCTTAAAAAGCGGACTGATCTCCGTCCTGCAGACTGAGTGGAGGAGTGTTCCCCTATTGTTATCGTTCAATATACGCCCCATCCATATTAGGCCTTGTGTTATCGTGAAGAAGCTATATGCCTTTTTTGTTGGTTTCTTCTGGGACACCTCTGGTCGGAATTTCTTATTCAAAATTTTTGAAGCGTTAAGAGAATGCCATAAAAACGTCATAAACGTAAGTCTATTTCCCTATATTAATACCACCTAATTGAAATACTTAGGACTTAAAGAAGCGTGCTGGGACCTCTAGAGAAATATAAAACTCTTCTTGAAGAAGTTAATGAGCTTATTCTAGATTCACGTAAGTATTACCTTTATTAAAATATATTTTAACCAAGGCGTGACGTGACGTAACGTGACGTGACATGACGTGACTGATTTTCATGGTTATGTTAATATAGCTTGTAAACGAAGCTATTTGAGCAACTGAGTTAAACCTGACTCTCACAAATAACGTAGGAAAATTAAATTGAGTATTATTTATGGACGCTCTTTAACTACTATGGTTCTTAGCGTCCCATTATATATTGGGCGTGAAACACCGGTAATTTTGCTCAGAGGCCTCTTTATCAGGCTTGAGGTTCTTTTACGTGCCGTAAATCTACGACACGGGACCACCGGCTTTACTTCCCTTCCGAAGGAAGCTGTGCTAAGGATTTTTACGCCCGAAAAAATCCATCGCCCTCCGCCGGGTTTGAACCCGTGACCTTGGAAACTAGAGGCTAGCACGGTACCACCAGTCCACGGTAACTACTGTGACGTTGTATTATTCATTTGTTTGTCGAGCCCCACGTTGTGGTAGCCAATTATGAAGTAACATTATGGTTTGTTTGTTAGCCCCACGTTTGAGAGCCAAATTTGCGGCGGTATTCTTTGTTAAGTTTGAAAGAATGCTACTGTTTATTTGCCGCACGTATAAAAGACAATTTGTCGCGGTCACTTTGTGTTATCTTTTACTGAGCGCCTGTTATTGTTTTTTAATTTTTGGGTTCACTGTCCTCCGGCTAGCTATGATCTTTTTGGTCGAGCACTTATCTTATACAGGTGTGTAAACGGAAAGGAGTCTTTTATCCAAAGATAACACTGATGAAGAATTTGTTTTACACTTTTATTGTCGTAACACATTATGCACTTTCACATATTAATCTTGACACTCGCCAAACTGAAACTGTTATAATAACTTATTTACTGCTCATTCTTAATTCGCGTACTTCAACCTTTTGTGTAATTAACTTTACGACACTTGAGATTTTTTTATAACTTTGCTACGCGTAACCTGCGAATCGATAAACTGTGCGATGTATTCAGCGACGTGTAATGTACAAATGTTTCCGATGGACTGGGGACGACGTGTTGTGTACAAATGTTTCCGATGGACTGGAAGCCGACGTGTAATGTACAAATGTTTCCGATGAACTGGGAGGGATCTACCTCTGACTTACTCTTTTTATACTCCCACACCTCGATATGCCTAAAGATTATAACCGAGCTGCTATTGGTTAATAAAACGCGCCAACATTAGCGTCTATTTTTATATCCAATGAAAATTATGAACACATATGCTCTAGGGAAAAATGTTCCAGCAAATTCTAAGAAAAACGCGCCAATATTACGTCATTTGCTCGTCTCTAATAATGATAAAAGGCTCACCCCCTCGCTACACTATTGCACGCTATTATTGTCAGTTTCAGTAAGGCCGTATAAACCCATTTCTCGACAATGCTTACAATCATTAAACATCTCAAATCAATGTCACACAATAATGCATATTCACACTATAATCACTCTTTACATTTACATAATTTGTGATACAAATTACTGCATCACTACCACGTTTTCCAAGGATTCGGAAGCGCACCGCATTGAGTAATTTTTCGGGAGTCACCCTCCGTTTGAAGAAAAATATTAATATTTTTAGGACTACATTAAACAGGAGTTTCGTATATGCCAAATGTTATGCCGGGGAAGCTCTGTGTGGTTGACGTATGTAATGTTAAACGCAAAGCAGCGAGGTTTACGATAGGGTGCGTTTAGACAAACAAGAGGGAAGGAAAGCGAGAAAGATAATGTGCTAATTAACGCTTGGGGAGAGAAGATAAAGAATGATGATGTTGGCTAATATGCATGTGGGAGGTAAAACTGAGGGGAGGTTTTGAAGAGAGAATCACAATTGATGTGATTCAACCATGCGTTGCTTTCTGGCTCAGGAAAAATCGGGAAGTATCAGTGCTTCAGCGCTTGAAGCATTCCTCCCCACATTACCCTAAAGTCAAGGTGATGATGGTAAGTAAGAGTGAAGTAAGAGAAGAAAAGTTGTCTATCTCTCTGTGCGGTGCCAAGAGCACCCTCTGCTCCCCAACCCCCTTTTTGTTTGGAACGTGATCCTGTATACAAAGGACCAGAATTACGTTTTCTGTAGTAACAAAATCCTACCTACCAAGCAACAACTTCCTTTTTTATTTTGGAATTTAAAATAAGTGGTTTCTCGGAGGACATCCTCCCGGGCCCCACTCCCCCTTGCTTCTTCACCTCTTCTTTTATTCTCAAAACTCAGGAAGGCGCTGTTATAAGAGGCATTGTTCCCTGTGAAGAAACTCACAATGCAGAAACGTTGAGGCTCCGTGATACATTTTTATGGAAATATTTTAAATACAAGACACAGGAGTCTTCTGGAACCTTGATGATCTTTACTCTACAAGGTATTTATTATGATCTTTTTCAGTGAAATGCAACTGACCCCTAATGTTTTCATAACAAACTGAAATGTTATTAACCATTGAATAGTCAGGCGCTTGGCGGGAGAGATCGAATTTCAGAAGTGGGCACTCTGAAATAATTATTTGGGACCTAAAGCGTTTTACACAAGAACTAATGTAGCATATGTGCAGTTCAATGTACTAGGAATATTATATGTATAAATGTCCTGGAAGTCAGTTTTCAGAGAAACAGTTTAAAGGCTCAGCAGAACAAATTGTTATTGTTTCTTTTAATAATTATTACAATTTACAACAACAATTAATATAAAGATTAATTTATATATTGACTTCTTTTCGTGTTTTTGTTGCATTTCATAAACACAGATTCCTATATAAATTGTGATACTTCATATCCATGAACTTTAATAGAGCCATAAGGTCCTCCTCTTTTTCTTCAGTAATTGTGTAGCCAGGAAGGAATTGTGTAACATGGAAGGTTTTCTAACGTTCTGAGCCTTGCAGGATTCTGTCATTTTCTGAAAATATTTTATTACATTTACATAAATTTATCACTAGAATAATATTCATAATATGTAAAGACATTATAATAGATATTTCATACCTTGGAAAGTGGTAAAATTTTCCAAAGTTTTTCTTTTCTTTGGATGTTGTGTATTGTTTTCCATGTTGTACCTGTGACTTACTGAACGCTTCACTCTTCCTTTTGCTCACTGTTGTATTCGTTTTATTCATATTGTAATATAATGTTTTATAAATATTAATAAACCAACTATAGTTCAATACAGGTACTGCTACATTAACACCTGACATCCAGTCTCCATTATGGTACTTGTATCCTCCTCCACAGATTCAGCTTATGGATTTGAATCTTGCACCTTATACTGGTCACTGTATCAACTACTTTGCCTTCTGTGTAATTCCATTCCATAGGTATGAGGACTTTATCACTATCCATGGAGAAAGTAAAAATTACATTTTTTGGTATTTATGTCCTTTCCCCTTCCGCGCTTCAATTATGAGAGTAGTTTGCTGTGGTCGTATACTCTACTCATTACAAATTGATAGCTACACTTTGCACATCACACGACCTATTTATTTCTGCTACACGCTTTACGTCAATCGTAATGAATGTTTACCTAAAATCGATTCAGCCTTAGAATAGACTTGATATAAACAAAACATTTTGTATCCCTTCGCGTTAGCCTCGTGTTCGCATCAGCAATGAGGAACAAATGTCTCGTGAGCTCATCTTTCGTGTTTATAATGCAATATGGTGGTGTTCTATTCTAATAATAATAATAAAAATAATAATAATAATAATAAAATAATAACTAATTCTTGAGTTTAAAATAAATTAAAATAAAACTCACGTTAATCTATAGCAACACCACTATCGGAAAGAGCTGCAATATCTGGGTTTCTATCCTTCGATAATCTTCTCTGCCAATAATTATGTTAACTGTATTTCTATTCACGAAGATATCCGATTTCTAGCAATAATTTATGTAAGGTGGATGGCTTCAAACTAGGTAACGTAAGATCACTTTTGATAGAATTTAAGAATTTGCGTAACATTGGAGTTCGTCATTAAAGAAAATTTGTGCACATTTCTACCAATAGTGCATTTGGTAAAGTCATCTGGTTTTTTTAATTCTGGCCTACATATATTTCGTTTCTTCCTTGGTGTTCGCAATGCTTCTGTTTCCTTAGTTGTACTTTACGCGTACATGCAACGTTCCACTCGGAAACACCGCAATTCTTCAATTAGTTTAACAATGTTATTCACAACAACAGTTGCAATATCCAGCATCAATTTGTTAAAAACATTCAACACAATTCATTTATCGGCGCCGATCGGCTTACCTTTAGATCTTTAACTGTTTCATCTTATTGTTATTCACCAAGCTAACATCACACTTAAAACTTACTTACTACTTCTTTATTAAAATAAGCTGCGTATTATAGTTAAAGAAAACGACGCTTAATCTTAGAAAAGGTAGAATCAGACCGAAAAATTCAATGTCCTAGGCGGAATTGGAACCACGGATCTTCGTCTTCTTGTGCCGCTTTGTAGAAGCAGCTATGTTTATCGCATTGCTGACTGCTCATGAAGAGAGGTGAACCACACCATACAGAATTAAACAGAACCTACAACCTTCTTTAGTTTAATTATTCATATTATTTACAATTTCATATGGATCAAAAACCAAGAGATAATTGCACATATTAAAAGGTACTATATGTTGTGGTGTGCTTTGGTTTCCCGCGTATCGGGGGCTAGCTAATGACGTCATCTGTTTACATCAAGTAGGGTTCTAAGAGTGGGGCGATTATAGTAATGAGCTCGCTGCTCGACAAGGACTCTCGAGTATTCCGTTATGAAATTTCATCCTTGTAATGATGTAATGTAATTTCTTTCTTCTTAATAATGGTGCTTTTCTTGCAGAGCAGAACGGCATGTAGTAACAGGCTATTACCAGCGACACATGGGTTTAGATCTGAAAAGCTAAGCGTTTGAAGTGCCGATTAATAATGCAACAAAAATGCAAATTCTTCTTCTTCTTTTTCTTCTTCTTAACGGATTACGCTCCTCTTTGTAAGGCTTACACCCGCAAGACTTTACTTGGATCACTAGCCTTGTCGAGGAGCAAGCAAACTCTGGATAATGTCGTCAGCCCCAATGCCTGGTATGGCGATGTAAAAGAAGGAAATGAAATGTAGTGATGTAAGAATGATAGGAAAATTCGTAGATCAAATTATCCAACCCAACATTCGCCTAGCGACAGAGGAAAACTACGAAAAAGCTTCGGTCGGATTGGTTGGTCTGGGGGTTTGAACCCGGGACCTCCCGAATGCGGGCCACAGATGCTCGGTCAGTAAAAATTGCAGTAATATGTAATTAGGAGATATGTATCATAAATGACACATGAAATTTTAGCCTGAAAATACAAGAGCTAATATGTATTAACTGCTGATACTTCGAGCTTAATGTTTTTCTTACTTAAGTATATGTTTTCCTGTATATATTAAATTCTGAAGTATGAAGTGGATATCACAGATGTTTAGCAAAAATACGAAATCTGTACTTTATTTCTTATTTTATTATTTCCGACATATTTTCATAAGAATTATTGACATTTTTGAGAGAGAATAAAGAATAACCAAAACGTTTCTTTAGAATCTGTTGTTTTGGTCGAGAACATTTTCCAAAAGCTTCGACTTACATCCTTTCAGTAGGACACTGACTAACGTATTGTCGCAGCATTAGCCATTTCTATCTTTATTTTTGAATGTTCTAAATATCCCCAGGTTGAAATTGGGATTCAAACTGCATACTATTTGTTGGGAGAAAAGCATTTCAAGGGTAATTTCTGCATTTTTCAAAATGCGCTCTTCTTTTCTTTTCACGTGGGCTAATCACTAACAAACACATTTTGGGGTATAATATAAAGTTAAGCGTTGTTTCTGTGTCTTGTAAGTCCCTTTTGCACAATCTGAAATCAGTTCTAAACAAACATTTCCCGTAATCAATGTAAAGTAGGTTGTAAAGTTGAGTTGGAAATTTAGCTGAGCTACGTTGCTCACAAATAAATATTTTTCTACAAGTTTTATTTCTTAGAGAAAGTAAAAACTATCTTATGCTGTAAAGCTCAGTAGAACTCTCAGCTCAGTAGAACCCTGTGCATTAGAGCATTATTTCACCCGTTTCATTCAGCACCTCAGCAGACTTTTAGTTGTTAAATGGGAGACAACATTAAAGTCTGTATTATACTCTCTCGCTTATATCACTGAAAGAAGGAAGAAGCAAACGTCCATATACTGAAGTATTTTATGGTCATTAGTAAGGGGCGGATTAGCTACCGTTTTTACGAGGTTAACTTACCTTGTGCTGTAAGCTGTTTATGTTGAAGGAGAGAGGGCGATTCCAGATGTAAATAACGGGCGCGTGCCTGCAGTGCTCGTACAGGTTGTATCAAAAGAATGCGTCTACTATGCTGTACATGGCAAGTGTTAATGTTTTTATTCCGTTATAGAACACTACATTTTACATATATGTGAATATTATATAGTCTTTGCATGGCAGTGGATAATAATGTATAATAATGGATAATAATTGTCGAAAGTGAACGTTCTCCATCTCTCACTTTAAAGCTATATCGTGAGAAACTCCTTTCAATATCGCAAGAGATAATACGTGCATACGAGTAATACACTTACATCACTGTCTGATGTATTTTGCTAAGCGGAATATCATGCCTACTACGGTATATTGTTTTACCCCCGTATGTACCCAGGGAATACGTGCCAAGACATTATGCTCTCGGCATTGGTAACTTGAAATCACGAACCAGGCCACTCTAATCCGCTCTCTAGTCCTTAGGAATACTAAATCCATAATAATAATTTATTATCCAAATGTCATTTATTATAATAAGAGATGGGATATACATTCAGATATGTGGAACTTCACTGTGGCAACTTCGTTGTATATTGGTGGTTCCGATCTTTTAACTGAATATAGCACATATTTCTTATATAGGATTAGTGTTAGTTTCCTGTGATGTTTCGCTGAAAGATTAATAACAATTGGCTTTTAAGTAATAGATACAGCAGAAGGTATTAATCTGCAACATTATCGCCTTTGGTTAGCATGTTTCATAGTTTCAATTCTGTGGCCACCCATCGCGTAGAGTTCGGGTCATTGTTGTTGATTTTTCTCTAAGAATGTTCTTTTCTTATCAGTCGCTTCTCTGTTTACAGTTACGCAAACAGTTGAACGATGGATTATTTATTTCTCGTGATTCTTTAGAGCCCGGTCGGTTTCCTTGCACGTTGCAACAGATTACTCTCAATCACGCGACACAGATTCAGGTGTGAAGAGTTAAGCGTTTGAGGCTGCGCACAAAGGCTGCTTGTCTTTAGGAAATGCTCGTATGGAAAATAAGAAATATTTGGGATCAAATTTATAACTGTAATAAATCTGTGACACAAGTTTCCTGGTAATTTTGAATTTTGAATGAGTTATTGATACAGCTATATGTAGTGGGCTCCCTAAAAATAGACATAGACCGAGATCGTTAAGGTAGATGGGAAGCCCGCGGTTAAAACACCATCAGCATCGTGCTCTCTGATGGAGGTACTTTTCCTGGTCTTCCTCAGTCCTTGAAACTGAAAAACACCTAGGAGGTACGTGCAACGTTTCCTTCCTAAATTTCCTGTTCGAATTTAAAATTAATGTAATGTATTATTAGTGTCCACCGCCCGTTGTACCGTATGCAGTAAGAACCGGTGTTAAACACTATTAAAAATTGAGACAAAAACCCTGGTTTTTAAGAGAACGAGAACCAGAGAAAGAGAGAGAGAGAGGAGAAACAGACAGATTATGCACGTGTGTTTGTGAAATTTTCATGCGGGAATGACAAAAGCCGATTGTTATGGAAGTTCGTATTTAGCATACCTTAGGCTTTACATAGAAACTAGGCTACATAGCATTTTAATGGCTTTACTCAAAAGGGGATGGGGTTCTGATGAAGCGAAATATTAATATATCAAATACTAGGTTGTTATAATCGGCGCAACAGTTCTAGACACGTGAAAATCTTAATGAGAGCTATGATGCAAGTTGCTTACCAGATCAGGTGGTGACCGGTCGACTGCATGCTGCAGGAGTGCGTGGGACAGTCATCGTCAAATATCCACACAGATTATGCACTGCGTTGCGCTGATAAACTTAGTTATATACAGTATATTAAAATCCACGCTGTAAAAAGCGCTTAATATAAAAAACGCTGTCAATCATTGCCTCCAATTCTTCCACATCTAACAACCCTTCCTCTTCTGCGGAATCACTCACATTATTGCCGTCATCGCTGCTGTCACTACTTTCTGCACCATTATCCTGGATGAGAATTATTTCTATTTGATTTTCTGCAATTCCGTATTTTTCGAAATAATGATTAGTTTATTCAGCATGTCGCCATACATTTTCCCATTCTGACCTTCCAATTTCAGCAAATTGCTGGCGTTATAACTGCTCCACATATTTTAATTTAAAAGTGATATTTCTGCATGCCACCCATTTTTTGATATCAGCCCAGATTAATTCGATTGGGTTTAGATCTGGGCGATACGATGACAGTCTAAGTACATTATGGCGATGTTGTATTACTATCTGGTCAAGTATGTATGACTTCTGAAGCTGTTTGTTGGCTTTAATTAAGTCATATAGCTTTGTTTTACTCATGCTTTCATCTAAAGCTTTATTATGTCTAAGTAACCAAGCTCTCATTTCTTCTTTCAAGGAAGTTGAGGTAGGTGGTTTGTGAATTTGAGTGTTGACGCATTGTGAAGCATTGTCGATGACCAGAACAGACCCAGCAGGCATATTAGGTATCAACATGGCGTTGATTCACTTCATGTAATTTTCTGTATTCATTTCTTGATGAAAATCTCCTGTTGTTTGTTGCGACTTGTAAAAGAAGGGCATTTGGAACGAAGCCGATCTTTCCAACAGCATGAACGATAATAAGTATTTGCCCTTTGGCAACAGGTGCCTGCAAACCTAATTCGCTATCGTCACTCCAACTTTTAGATGCTGTATGACTGTTGTGTATGTATGACTCATCTTCATAGTATTTTTCTGAAATTTGTAGCACCACCTTAAAAATTGATGCTGATATAAGTACACACTGATATAAGTACATATAAAATTATACTCTTTTGGAAGGGTAGAATCAGACTGAAAAATTCAATGTCATAGCCGGGATTTGAACCACGGATCTTAGGCTTTCCGTGCCGTTGGTCTAACCGACTAGCTATCATGGTAACATTTACTTTTTACTTTTATTTTTTTTATTTTATTATTTTTTATTTTATTTATTTATTTTGATTTTCTGTTAGACCTCTTCTATTTGATTTCTGTTTCTTCCACTTGAATCCTAAATCTTTAATAATTTTTCAGAGATTTGTAGCACCACCTTGAAAGTTTCTGCTGTCATTCAGCTTGATGAGCAATCTGCTTATTGTTAGCACAGTTTTTTCTTCCACATAGGAATTGTGAATCGTTCTCTGAATGACGCATTCGAAATCGTCTATTTCTGTAATACGTTTAGGGACCTTATGTTTCTTCACAGGTGTGTCAAATGGTACTCCTTCATCCATATGTTTTTTTTTTCTTATCTTTGAGAACTCTGGAATCGGAACTCGGTGAAATACCAGTTGCTTTGGCTACTCTTTCTTTCACTCTCTTAAGGCTTTTGTGGAACTCGGATGAACACATATTTTCTTCCTTCATCTCTGCTTCTTGCTTCATGAAGTCGAGGACATTTGCAATTATTTCCCTGCTTTGACTACGTAACACCTTACCACTTAACTTTGAAAACATAGGAGGCATGGTTATAAATATCACAAATATAAAATAAGCACTATTTACGTACTGATCTCTTTGAAATTACAAGATGCGGTCATTTTCTATGCAGACTGTATGTGTTACGCACTGTGAGTAAGCAAAGGTGTTATATCGCCTTCGTTGATTAAGCTGAACATAAACCATTCCTAGGCTCGGCAGCTGGGGTAGCAATCAAGGTCACGATTCCAGAAGTTTTGCGCGAGTAATAGTAAGTTTTTAAATATTACATAAGAAAAATTTAAAAATATAATATTTAATGACTTATTTTCTAAATGTCGATAACATGAATATTTAAGTAGTATCAATTTATTTTTATTATTATTAATTATTTTTATTATTATTATTATTGTTATTATTAGTGTTCCTACGTAAAACGGTTACCCCGAGAAACAACACACTTCCGAGTGCATTGCGAATAGGTATTAGTCGGCCACGATAAGAATGCGCTTAGAGGAGAGTGCCGCTGTTTTTTTTTGTTGTTTTTTTTTTTTTTGACAATCAAGACTAGGGACCAGAGGTGAGTGAGGGAATTGTACAGACGTACATGTAAACGTACCCACTTAGAGGCCTCAGTCTCGCTAATAAATGCAACTCGGAATTGCGGATGTTTTCTTCACCTGATTGTTCTTCCGTTGCCCCACCACTTGTTTCATAATTGTTTAATTCCTGTTCCCACTATACGCACTCATACCGTTGCCGTCTGGTAAATCTGTTCACTGTTTATATTTTACTTACAAAGGTATATTTCTTACTGTCTGAAAACACTGCCCGAGAGAGAGAGGGTTTGAGAGCGATGAGGGGAAATTAGTGGATAGAGAGGGTAAGACGGAGATATATGGAGAGAGGAGGAGGCAGAGAGATAGAGTGAAAAAGTGAGAGGAGAAAGACAGAGGACAGCCTGCACATTTGGTCAATAAAGTGAGCAGAGTTGCGGGTTCTGCTAGTAATATAATAATTATGAAGTTGGTAGAACTTATTCATGATAGATTTATGCATCGATTGCTAACGTTGAATATGAAACGGAAAACAATGCATATTTATTCAAGCACTTTGAAATATATCATCTCGCGCATCGCAGTTCGTAACTAAAGTTCTGCAGTACATTTTTCTTTTCTCGTTAATTGGATGCATCCGGGATTCAGTGTCTGAAAGAGTGCTGCAATTGCAACGCAGGTTTCTCATCTTTCTCAGACATAAAGGCGACACAGTAATAACTACTCTTGTAAAAAGGAAAGCTATACCTAGCTGACCATCGAGGAATTAAAATCACTGCAGCCATCTCAATGTGAAATATGCACTGTTTATCTAGTTATGTGAAGTTCTAATTATGAGAAATACTCAGAAGTAGGGAATGGAAATTTTCCTTTCGCTTAGAAAGTTGTATGTTATAAATAGAGACGATCTGAGAAAGTATTAAGAAGACTACATTTCAGTTCAGTTTAATTCTGCAGCGTAAACCTTTCGATTTTTCCACTCCTTTTATGCCATTTTTGTGCAAATTTACCAGGAAAAGGAGATGGTGTCGAGGTGGAAGGTGTTCAGTTTTAAGCCTCTAGGAAAGTCTTATCTAAAATACGATAACAAAATATAATTTAATAAATAGAACAGTAACAAAAGAAGTTAATATTTTAATGTTTGGACATATCAAAATAATTGCTGGCAGAATTGCGTTAAATTAAATTTACAATGCATATAGTGAGTGAACTGTGGACAACTGTCACGTATAACGTCAGCTAAACAATATTCGGACCGTATTCATAGACTTCGCGTTGGTCTAAATTTTCTCCACAGTAGATTAGACTACTTTAATGCCAGTTAAAGCTTTTCACACTCAAAGACACTAACTATAGCAGGTTGAAGTTGCAGACCATGGACCATCACAGACCTGTGAAAGGAAACTACTGTGCATACGCAGACACTAAGCGATATCAGGAGGCGGTGCTGGCGATAAACGGTTCCTCAATTCGATCACAGAGCATAGCAAAACAGTTATTATTCTGTAATCTCTGAACAAGATTGTCACTGAAGCGCGATTCACTGGAGAAAGAAAATGGATGTTTTGGCCAATGCCAAAAACATAAATCATAGGGGAAAAAAACAATGTCTACCCATATTGTCACGAAAAAGAATAAAAATTTGAATGTTCTTCTACTTTCCATATAAGTTAGTCACTTTTCTTAGTACTTCAGTAACTAATTTTCAGCGTAGAAAAACACACACACACGCACGCACGCACCCACAGCCACACACACACACACACACACACACACACACAAATACCCTCTCGTCCTTGGCGAGTCGAATCCGCAGTCTTCCAAGTTACAGAATACCAAAGGTAAAAGCTGTGACTCTTTGCTAAAACGGATAAAAAATAAGAGTAATTGTGGTATTCGCTAATAAAATTTCTGAGGGCCTTTGAGAAAACTCTAATGTGGGGCACTGATAAGACATACTCTAATCAGTCTTCTACAAACTATTTTTCAGTCGTCCGATTCTACCTTTACAACCCTGTTCAAAACACGGCTTGTGTGGAAGGACAATTAATTCTATTTTTACAAAAGCTTATTCGTCTATATACTACTACTTATTTGACAAACTCTCATTACAATTTATAGATTTGTTCTAGGTGGAACTAAAGTAGGCTAAAGCGAGAGGCAGATTTTTTACATACCAGGTCGCTATGTGATGGCTTTGAAATTCTATAGCGTCTGCATGAGAAAAAACAAATAGCGACTTAATCACGCGGAAGAAACCTGATGTGTTACTCACATGACTTTCTTACAGCTTCAGCAAAATATTGCTATGAAAGCTTATTTTTCTATCTACGTCATGTTAATTGAGGTAAACCTTTGCAGAAATGACTTTATTTACCTTTGGTTGTAGCCACAAGTTAATTGATAGTCAAATATTTTGAAACTAGGTGATTATGTGATGCTTTGAAATTCTATTCTCTTTGCATGGGGAACAAACGAATAGCGGGTTACCAATTGAATTAATCTGATGTGTTACATTCACTGACTTTCTCTACCCTCTATCATTTATTAGTGGATATATTAACTATTCTTAATAAAGCTTGTATTTCTAACTACTTTGCAGAAATAACTGCATAACGATAGTCCAATGTTCAAAAACCGGACGCTATACACTGCCTTAAAATTTCATACTGTTTCCATAACAGACATCTCAGAAATGGCTGATGTCACAAAAAGTTATTTGAATAAAGTATTGTTTTAAAGAGAGCTACAGTTTTTGTCCAGTACGTTTTCATGTAACCTTTAACAGTTATACAAGATTATACAAAATTTCCCCTGAGCAAAGAGTAGTGGAACAAGTAAAATATATAAGGGCTTTAACTTTAAGCCAATAAAAAGAATATCTCGAAAATGGTTAACTTCACAAACAATTCCACTTGACATAAATTGTGTATTTTAAAGATATTCACATCTACTATGTAGTAAGACTTTCTCTCTGTCTCCTCCTCTCTCTCTCCCTCTCTCTCTTTCTCTCTTATGTATTTACCAATTACACATTTAGTCGTGCACATAGATTAAACATGCCGTGATTTGTATGCGTAGGGTTCCACGGCCGGTGCCTTGATGCGTATCTTTTAGCTTCCGGAGAAGGCTGCGTCATCTTGCATAAACTTGGTGTTTTAATCAAAACTCTTATAGCATTTTTAAGAAAATAAAAAGGTACGAACATCTTGAACTTAAAGGATGGTTTAGGAGGGACATTTTCTTAAAAATCTTCGTGTCGCGTCCTTGGAAAACCTTGAACTGAAATTCGCCTGTGATTTATGTTTACAGATATACACATACACACGCGCGCGCACTCTATTGGACTCAAAACGTGTATTTAAAGTGAAATCTTAGTATTAACTTTGAGTGGATTTGAATACTCCCTTTACGTAGTATACATAAGTAGTATAGAAATTAAAAATAAGTATTAGAGAATTCAAACAATAATAAACGATATCTCGGAAGTGATATAACGTGCGCGTTTTAACTAGATCTACATTTTTTGTATAGTGTGGTTACGGATTTGTGATCTTTTACGGTTTACCAAATATAGAAGAGTCATTCAAAACGAAGAGGACCTTACAGGAAGAGAAATTTCAGAAAATTCAACATACACATATTTTGATTTGTCATGCAAATACCTTAATAAAAATTGTTAAGAAAATCTTGGTATTTAACTGACATTTCGTTACTGAGTGATGATGACCAGATATCCACATACACGGATATTTTTCAACTTTTCTTTTTATCCAGGGAACCTCATAACGTATATTCAGTGAATTCTGATAAATCAAGATCCATACTAGATCATCGAAGAAGATGGCTCGACGGAAACGTGTAGAGCTCGCATTCTGGAGTTCCGGGTTCGATTCCCCTCCGGCCGTCCACTATGCGTTTTTATTTTTTGTGGTTTCTGGGGTCAGAGGTGAATGCTGCGATGGTTTCCCTTCTTTCACGAATTTCCTGTTTCCATCATTTCCTTTCATTTCTTTCAGATAGTCTGTTTCAGGGTTGTAGGACCAGGCGACAGCGGTTGGTTTTGTAGCGGGAAATGGTTGCTGTGCTCTATTTGTAGCGGGGATTCGTCGGTCCTTGGGATGATGTTATCTGCTGCAGTGTTGTTCCTCGGCTATGGATGCTCGTCGGCTGTTCAGTTTTCCATTCCTAACTTTTCCCTATATGTATCTTACTCTTAGTTCTCAGGGTTGTGGTGGGTAAGACAAATTAACAATACACTTCATTTCCCTTAATCAGTGTAGGTTATTAACAATTTAAATATTTATGGGCGGCTAGCTCTTCCCATTAGTCTAATCCCACCATTTTAAATAAGTCAGTAGCCTAACTATTTGCACACGCAATTCCACCCTTATGCACACACGTGCATCTGTCGCTAAGAGCGTAACACTTCGTATCGACGAAATTCTGGAAGAGAGACAGTGAGCAATCTGGGGCCTTGTTTGCCCTTATATACCTGAGCCTAGTGACGCTCACCTCTACGTTTAAAATTATAACAACGTTTCTTATTGGTCCTCGGACCTTAATATGTATAAGAATATGTTACTCGAAATTCTTGCGCTTACGCGTGACCGTGACGCGTTGTGAAGCGGGTTCAATATTTCCGTCTCTTTCCTTTCTCTATCCGTTTCTTTCCATTTCCCCTGACCGTTACCGGTTCCCTGCTCGTTGGCTTGGTGAAAGGTGTGCTCTACTTAGAATTCTGTTTTACCTGAAATTTTGCTAGCTCGCCCGTTCCTTACATTTTGCTCTGTACAAATGTTGGATGTTGAATATTTTAACATGTTTCTTGGTGACATATATTATTACTGTACAATTCTTATATATGTATAGTATATCCCCTTTCAGTATATTGCGGCAGGACGGTGGAACTTGCACTATGGAAAGAGTTCTCCCTATCACTTGCCGGGACTACTGGGGTCCTCTTCCTTGCTGGGAGTGTACACCCAGGTTGCAGGTGGCTAAGATAGCGCTAACCGGTGTCAGGACTAGTGTCGTGTTAGAATCGTTAGGCACCTATTTCTTGCTAGCACATAACATCGTCCGGATCTGTCCCTTGCGGGTCTCGCTTTGATCCCTTCCTAATTTTAGAGGCAAAGAAGCTTACTGGAAGCCATTCGGTTAGACTACTCCTAACTTCATGCTGCATATCATCTCCAGGAATATGAGGTAAGAAAACATACAGATACTGGGAATAGAAAGTGTCAGAGAACTAAAGAAAGATTTGATGGCATTAATTAAAAACAACAAATACTCTTAATTACTTCAGGCAGCACATATAAGCAAAAACTGACTGTGTTGTTAAGCTCTGTTCAACTGTACGTTAAACAACCGTTGAAACTATTCTTCTTTCAACGCTATAACGATGGCCATGATGTGTTTGTTGTGCGAATCAGCTTAGAGGCCAGGGAACGGCTTATATAGTGCTTTCCATTTCTGGAAGCACAAATCCGCTCTACGTGGAATTACTCAGTCCATTTGTAATTCGTTACGTTTATTTCATTTTTTGCTTATCCATAATGTGCTTTTGTTGTGGTAATGTTCGATTTTTGGATTTTAATGCAAAATTTACTTTTTAAATATTTAATATCTGCAAAAAGCTTGCTTTCTTTCTAAATGCATGGTAAATGTTATTTTCTTCGCATGTTACGCCTGTGGTCAGAACCCAGCATTAATCATTAATACTGGGTGGAAGGGAAGTCATCATGCGGAGATATTTGAGGTTTTCCGAGATCATAAAACGAACACGCTGGCAATGTTGCAGCGTGCAGCTGGTAGCTACCGGTAGCTGGTAGAGGGTGTGGGACTCTCCTTTCAAAACCAGAAGCAGGTTAAGGCGTAAGCACGTTTAACTTTCGGTGTATGGCGCGTAATTCACGAGTGTAGATAAACGCTATCAAGGTACTCACGATTTGAAAAGGCTGGCATCTCGTAAACCTTGTAATGTACATATGATTGGTTATCCCGTAAACACACCTTGGGTTCTTTTATCAGTAAACTCGTGAGCTTCAATGCGTAGTAGAATGTTACTCTAATAATGACTCAATTTCTAGTGGAGCTAATATAAACACGGTGTGCTTTTAAGTCATTGACATCGAAACGCTTATTGGTCGCTTATTACTTCCGTACTATTAGTCGGTTACTGTTAGGTTAACAGCTACCAAGTTGTACTTGTCATTTCACCAAAACATAACATTAAGGCTCGTGTGGAAAACAAAACCGCAATCCTCCTACCTCCCAGTTTAGGTGTGCTGTTTTCTGTACGTCTGGGAGCCCATTCACATAATAACCTACCTTGACCAAACAAACGTTGTCTAAGTCTCCAACCACATTATATCTACAAAACGGTGTTCGGAAAATGATTAATTATTTCAAAACCGTATGATGTCACATAGTTACTACCGCAACTAGGTTATAAATGGTTATCTTACAAGTAAAATACAGTTATCTACATACATACTCGTGCAAAAAATACATCTAATTTGAAAAAAACACTATTTTTTCGAAAACGGCTGAACACAGAACAAAATGATAGTCTACCTTTTCGTTTGTAGTACGTACTAGAAGGAATGTAATACTTTCCATTTCATCCTGTATATGTCCTTGGTATATCAATAACCACTTCACTATTCCAGTGATTTCTGGACTTTTGAGTGTAGTGTGTTAGGAGGATGGTCGTAGTAAACAGTTTCTGCAGTAAGAGTTCTAGCTCCTCAGAGCACTAATGGTTTGTTATCGAGCTGCAACAGTAATATCGCGTACATTAAAACGTCACGTGCAACGAAAAGAGTCTACTGAGATAATGGAATCTTCTTCCTCGTGTTGTTTCTTCTCCGTCTTCTCTTGTTAAGCTTCGTCATTCCCGCGAGATTAGACAGCGAGAGTCCCGGATAATCTTTGTGATGTCATGAGTTTCTTGGGTTTCTACCAGGAACGTTATGGAGAAATTCGGCTCTTATGCGGTTCCTTTGATGGCAGGAGAAAGCAACCTTCTTTGTTAACGAATATACCGTCGCAGTATTTGCAAATTCTGTAACGTGTATAACAAACTTTAACAGGTAGGGTAAAAATTGTTCTCGGCTTCTCTTTGTGGCTCTTCCTAGCTTGTGATGAAGCATATAAATGGTGTATCAGATGAACAACAACTTACATTGTAACATTTTAATTAGTGTTTAAGTGGAATATTTCTAATGGATGACAACAGTTAGTTCTAATTATGAATAATACGATACGACGGTATTTCCGAATATTTTGGAAATGGCTGATGCACCAAAAAGGCTGTTTGAAATAAATACATTTTTTGTGTTGTGCGGTTTTTTTTCGACAATGTTTACCAGCTATACAATATTATACCAAATTCCTTCCGAATAAAGAGGACTTGCTTGCCTATTTTCATACAATTCAAGTTATACACTTAATTTTTCATGTGCATATCTTAAATATATGTTATTTTAATCAAAATCGTTAGTCATTTTTGAGAAACTTATAACTATCTGTAAATTTTCCATGTATGTACTAGGTTTGGGTGGCGATTTTTCTTGGAAATTTGGAAAATACCGGGATTTAACACAGACTTTTACTTCTTCAGTTATTCAATTCACAGATACACACATCACATACAAGAACACACGATCCGTTTTCCAAAAATATTATTTGATACATTCATATGAATTTCTCTACCCTCTTACTTTATTAGTGGCTATGTAAACTATTCTTACTAAAAATTATTATTTATCTATTACACTTTAATCCAAATAAGCTTTGACGAAATAGCTACATTACACATAAATCGTTATAGATACAAAAAGAACGTCACAGTCAAATGCTTGAGAACGTCACGCTATACGCTGCCTTAAAATTCCATACTGTTTTGACTGTCGCAAAAACCGAATGTTGACAGGACTTTAAGAGAATGACTAAGTATTGAACAATGCCAACCATTAATAACCGACACTTCAGAAATGGCTTATACCACAAAAAACTTATTTGAAATAAATTGTGTGTTTTAAAGAGATCTACATTTTTTGTGTAATGCGTTTTCCTCTGTCAACGTTTACCAGCCTTACAAGATTATATAAAATTCCTTCCGAATGAAGGGGACTTCAAAGGCTATTCCCAGAGTATTCAATATTTATATTTTATTTGTCTGGTAAGTAACTTTAATGTATGGTATTTTAATCAAAATTATTAAAGCCATGTTTTAAAAAATTAAAATTTTCGAGAAATATTCCGGGCAAAGGGTAGTTGGAGCTGTGGGCATTTTCTTAAAAATATTATCTAGAATCCTTAGAACATAATGAAGTTAAATACCAAGTTTGGTAATTATCCGACGTGTCGTTTTTTAGTTATGCTGTTCACAGACACACAGACTCAGGAACCGGTTTTTAAAAATGCTTCTTTTGGATTCAAGGCGCCTCAAAACATGTTCTTCCGGTGAAATCTCGGTATAGATTTTTTGGGTGGAACACTACCTTCTCTACCTACTATGTAAGAGAATGCAAAAATTGTTTTTGGGCTCAGTGTGCCCCGAAACATTTATTTCAGGTGGAATCTATATATGAATTGTTTGGGTGGAATTCAATTCCTTCTCTAAAAGCTGGGCACCTGGTAGAGAAAACAAAAACTGATTTGTTCTTAAATTGCTATTATGTCTAAATGTGTTTAGTGACAAATCTTAAATCGTAAAATAAAACGAGTTACTTCGATTTGTTCACTTCATGCTCTATCATAATCCCCTTTCAGAAAAGCAATGAAGATACACATATATACCTATTCTAAAAGTTGGACCTAACAAACATAATGTATTACATAAAATAATACATAACTTCAACCACTCTTGGGGGGAAGTATACACCAATCACAGATTTTTACTTCAGAGTAGCTCATTTTGTACATTAACACCAGTTATTATTCCAAAATTGAAAATAACTATAAAATGTATTATAGTTATTTATAGACAGATTTCCAATGGCAGTTTAATATCTAATATTTATGTTTCCTAAGCTTTTTTCTTGATTTTAAACGTTGAGCTGTAAGCATCTATTCCCAATATTTAACGATCCCTAAAAACTCATCTTGAGTTCTGGATCGGGTGTAGTTAATGAAAGTGTAATGGGTAATTAGCAGAAAGCCTGCATTGCGTGTTATTGTAGCACTAGATATGCACCACGCTATGCCAGTTAACACAAATAATATGTAAACAAAGGAAAAATATTTGCTCGGGGACCATAACGCTGGATTGCATTTTGTCATTTCCGAGCTTCGGCATCGTGCATTGGCACTTTTAATGAAACTTTACGGGCATTGTGCGTTGCTCACTTATAAATGTTGATGACGGCGACGATGATTGTGATGACTGGGAAATGAAGCGGACAGGAAACAAATCAAAAATGGCCTGCCACTTGTTGATGGGCCAATTTATGCTAACATCGGTGTCGGACCACAGTACTGTCAACATATAAGAGCTGTCTCTGCCATGAATTATATACAGTGAAAATGCGGAAAGTGCGCTGCAATGCGGTACAGCATTACCATGCTGTTAGGTATATTTCATTTCACTCGCAAGAAAGGCACTGCGTTCATCCCAATGGGCATGCAATATAACTTCTTTGGGAAAAATAGGATTCTCTGCTATATTATAACAATTAATCAAAATCATGGAGGGAGGTCTACGGTTCATATCCCGCCAGGATCGTCCTCCTTGACTAAGGCTTTTTCCAGGTTTTCCTCAGTCTAACTGGCAATTGCCTGCCAGGTATTCTAACTTAGGGCTAGGGCATTATCTTCCATACTCCCTTTCCCAATTATCAAGTTTCATTAAATTCGAGCTATACATCCATTTTGTTATAAAACAATCTCAAATATATAGTACTATAATAAAAATCCTTAGGATTTTGAGAAAATCAAAAAAATAATTAAATTTGTCTATGTTAAGGGTAGTTTGGGTTGGGAGAAGTTCTTGAAAACCTTCGTATCACATTCTTGGAAGATGCAAAACCACTGAGTTTGGTATTTATCAGACTTTTCGTTTTTTAACTACGTTGTTCTCAAGGGCACACACATACAAATAGACACCCACAGAACGTTTTCTAAATTAAATTATTTGTTATTATTCAGGAAGTCTCAGAACGTGTATTTCCTGCGAATTCTCGGTATCGAATTTTTGGGTGGAATGCAATACTTCTACTAACTATAGGAAAAATAATCTAGAAAGTCAACATGTTAATGCTCATGCGCAATAGTGTTTCGGCACAGATACCAAAAAGGAGGTTATAGACCCAAAGTGACACTGAATCGTCCTGATTTGATTTCAGCTTTCCTAATAATGATTATCAATATTTCGTAGCACTAAGCTAATCAGAGGAAAAGCGATGAAATGTTTAAATGGTTTTAGTCCAACATTACTGCATTATTTGTTTTAATTATTCCATACAATTAAATACATACGATTTAATATTATCAAACGGATTGAGGTTTAATAGCTTATTTATATTAATAGACATCTGTAATTAGTTTGAAAAGGGTGCAGGTCCCTTTAACATTAATTAGATATCATCATTTTTAGTTATTCAGAGTTATTTTGTATTAAACGTTTATTCCAACTAATATTTAACGATTATTAAACTATATTTAGGCGAAACCTAAAGAGTATGTTTCTAAATCATTCTTATTACTTCAAATGACACGATGTTTCCGCTTTTCTAATACCCATAGCAGAGGGAATTAAACTTAAATAAATCCTGAGGTGGCCTTTGTTTTCCTGGTTTTAAATTTGACCACATTTTTTGTTTCTTTGAATGTTTACACGGACACAAACACACATGTCCGAGGTGGAGTTCGAGCCTCGGAACATCAAAACTAATGCACTTGAAAATAGTTTCGGCGGACTCAAATGCACAAAATGCCATACGAAGCATAAAACTGCGTGGAAGCTAATATACTTTAGCTAGTATATTAAAGCATTTTGTGTGTGCTACAGTATTAAAAACTTCACTAGACATTTTCAGTTACAATAGCATTCTATCCAAACATTCAATATCGAGATTTCACCGGAAATGCGCGGTTTGAGCCTCCTAGACCAAACGAAAGCACAAAAACCTCCGTGGTGTGTGTCTCTTTCACTACCATAACTCAAAATGAAATTTTGGTCAAATACCAAGCTTGCTACTTAAGTTCAGTGTCTTCCAAGGATACGACACGAAGTATTTCAAGAAAATCCTAACCCTGACTACCTTTTACATGTAAAGTATTTCATCGAAGTTCTCTTTCTGAATGACTTCTGTACAATTGGTAAACCGCAAGAGATAGACAAAAACGCAGATCTCCTTAAAACACAAAATTTATGTCAAATACATTTTGGCGATTTTAACCACTTCCAAGATATATTTTGTTATCTGTTTTTTCAACACGAACACTGTTTGTTTTGTTTCTTTCTTTTTTTAAAATGGTCGCGTAAAGAAAACGGGATTTCATAGTTATCACATAGTGATCTTCTTTTAAAGGATAATTATAAATATGTAAAGAACAGCAAATAACTGATTGGGGTACACCCAAAAATGCATTTTTGAAACGAGAGATTCTTTTCGTGTGTTGTTTTCAGAAACTGAACTACTTCTAATCCTTACGAACCTTTAACATGCGTAGAATGACTACGATGATATTATTATTACTATTATAATTATAATTTGGCACGACGCCCTGACGAAGCGGGCTGAAGAATCCGTCTGCAGATCTTACGTCCATATGGTCGGCAGAGGTAGACAATCATCCAGCGATACGGTGAGATATGGTCGCGCCATACTTCCTCTAGGCATAATGTTGGTTTCCGTAACCTAAAGATTCTGAATGAGCACCGCCGTGACTGGACTTGAAGCCACGTGCATTCCGTGACTGGAAACTGGAACACCACGCACCAGTTCACTATGCCACGGTGGATGACAAGTAATAAAGGCTAAACTTTGTTTCCAAGTGGATCAGGCTACTGACTTTATGAAAATAAAACGTTTTAGATCAGAAAGGAGTTTTTGCAAAATTGTGGCACAAATAATTAAACACATATTGTCATTTAAAACTTAAGAAAACAGCTTCTTAGGTACTCTAACACATGAAATGAACTGCTGTACTGGATTGCAAAATGTGCTTCACTTCTTGTGTACGGGACAATATAGCAGGAATTTCACCTGAAGTTACCAGTTCATACTGCGAATGACAGCTAAAGAGTCTTTCATAAGGCAATTAAACGCCATACTTTGTATCTTTATGTGCATTGACATTGACATGTGCTATTAAATTCAACCGATAAACCCCTATTTTAGAATTTCGTGTATAACATATCGCAAAATGTTTGGAATAAAGTACTTCAGAGAACGTCTTATGACATTTTATACATGACATGCAGTCAACCGGAAATGCGCGAAGTTCTAAAAGTTTGACTGAACATTTATATCAAAATGTCATTCTGATAATGTTTACATAGTTATTCTACTAATAGATAAACTGGACAGTTCCATATTGCAAAAGCTTCTAGTCAATAATGTTATCAACGCGCAAATGTCCTCGTCTGGTTCATATCAAACAACTGCCCTATTGTGCCTTCTTCATGTCACTAAAAGCATAGCATTCGGAAAGTAAAGCCATCAAAAGATATACGTGAAATATTCTCCCATAAAAACGCCGTACTAAGCATTTTCAGTGAAATCAAGATGGCGTTCCTTCAATCATGAGGTCAGAGTCAATTCGGTATTTTACCGACAAAAATCCTTCCTAAAGATCAAAGTTTACCCCTTGTAAACTTTTTAACAAGATAAATTTAGTGGAGTTGGCCAATGAACCAGATAAAGACCTACGCGACTCAAGCAGATCTATTATGAATAACATATGTCTGAGATATTGATATGAGAAAATACGTATATTAAATTTTCTACGAATAGCCTATTAGATCCCTTTCATTCGGCTGAATTGTGTTCAATGTCGGATAACTAGGACACCGCAAAGATAGAGAGATCTTAGTACTGGAGAGAACATGTAGATGTCATTAAACTAGTTTGTGTCAAAACTTTACGTAGCGTTAGCAGGTCTCGGGATATTCCATGTTGCAATTTCACACTTTCGCAAGTGTAAGTGGGTCATCAGATGGGCATGCCTGAGAGCGTGTCCTATTTACAACATTTCTTCATGTTGTAACAAAGGTCTTGTTTGCTTAGTTTTAAACCAGTCCTGGATAAACATAATATCTTAAGTTGCCCTACGTGGATAGAAGAGTCAATCTGCCATTTATGGAAAATTGTGCGACTGATTCTTATAATATTTTTTTTAGATGTTATAAGTATAATACTTCTTCTTCCTCTGTTTACTCTCCCCGTTTACCCTCCCCAAGAACTTACAAGTGAGTGTACGGAGGTCAGACGCCTGTTTGGGAACAGTAAGACTATTGAGCAGAGAGAACAGCCGAACCCTGGTATAAGAACAAGGAAGGAGATGATATGCAATGTCAATGAGATGAATGAAGCGAAAGGTGGTATGAATGGCGGGGGAAACAGGGGAACCCTGAGAAAACCCGCCCAGTCGCCGCTTTGTCCACCACAAATCCTACATGATGTTCCTTGGGATTGAATCCGGGCCGTTTAGATGAGGGGAGAGCGGTCTAACCACTCGGCCACGATGCTGCCTTATAATTATAATAGGAAATAAAAAGATGCTCATATTTGCAAAAGGTATTATATATTGTAATGTCTTCTGTCACTGTTTTTATTATCATTAATCATATTTAGGAATATGTTTAAGATATTTAATGCATAGTTTTAATAGTTTTAGTTTGTATTTAGTAATATTAGAACAAAATTGTATGTAGTGCATATTTGCAAGAAGTAATTCTGTATTATGAATAGAAGAAACAGAATTAATTAGCATCACTCCGAAATTGAATATATTATTAAACACTATTTATTTCAGAATCTGTAGCCAATCATTGCTTTTCTAATACTAATAATGAACGTTTCTAATAACAGACAAGGAAGTTATAACATTACGTATGATGGGAATTTGTAAATGCCAGAATAGTCCATGGATGCTAACAAATCCTTCAAATCTTTCTTTTTGGCTTCCCGAACATGGCACTGCTTTAATTTTTGCCAGAAAAAGGTCATACATCGACACAACAACCGCTGTGTGAATTCAGTTTAACTTTGGATAATTTCCTTAAATAGAAAATAATTGAATTAATTTCGAAAAATTTAATTTCTGCTCTGCTAGCTGGTTATAAAACAATAACAGTAGGAAAACACTTCAAATTTGGTATGTTGATGGTATCGTAAATTGTGTAACGCGTGACCTCAGAAGACAGGTGTTGGTACTTCTTTTGAGAAAAATATTTAACTTTCTGGAGATAGCTAAGGATACCCGTACATTTATAACCAAATTTCCGAATTGTATGGATTTCGTAGTATTTGGAAACAACTCCACATACTCTATATTTTGCATATTTTATTTCAAAATCTCAACAGATTACTGGAGTCTATGCCGGGTAATTAGCTGTAACATCCAGTATGGAGTTATAATACGTTAAGTTGGCAAGTACGGAATCATACTGCAGCTTGAATGAAAATAAATCACGGTGCTTTTGTTAAAGATTACAAAATGATGCAAGTCGCAAGAGAATTGACATAGAATCGATTATGAACAACTTAAAAGTTGTGTGTTAAGATGGGTACGTTCATTGTAATTTCCTCATAAATAGAAAATGACGAGTTTTAATTCACTTATAGTTTGTAGATAGGGCACTGTTAAACATTGTTAATTCTTGTATTAAGATTTTAAAAGGTAAAAACTGGTAAGACTTTTTAGTTATTACTTTCTTCTGGAAGCGTACATCAACGATATCAAACTTGGTCACTGGTTGTAGTGTATATAATGTTATTTATTTTTAACATTATTGTAGCCCCACGTTGTGGTAGCCAATTTGTTACGGTATTACTTATAATGTTATTGTGTATTTATGTTTACTTCATGTGAAGCCATCTTGTGACGTCATTCATTTGTTCGGTTTGTAGCTCCATCTAGTGTTAGCAATTTGTGGTAGTATTAGTGTTTGAAAGAATTTTAAGCTTTGTTTACTGTCCTCCGGCTAGCTATTATCTCTCGGTCGAACATGTCTCTTGATCAGGGTTGTGTAAACGGAAAGGAATCTTTTATCCAAATATAACACTGATGAAGAAATTTGTTTTACACATTTATTGTCAAACACGTTAACTATCACATTTATACATTGATCTTAACACTCGCCAAACTGAAACTGTTATAACAACTTCTTACATGATAACATGTAGATGATAATTCTTTTAATCCACGTACTTCAATCTTTTGTATAATTAACTTTACCATACTTTAGATCTTTCATAATTCTGCTGCGCGTAACTTGTGAATCTATATCCGATGTTTGACGAACTGACTGACTGAAGACGACGTGTAGTGTACACAGATTTTTGATGAACTGACAGACTTAAGGCGACGTGTAATATACTAAGAATTTTGATGAACTGCCCGCGATCTACCTCTGACTTGGCTTTTTATACACCCACTCCCCGATATGCCTAAAGATTATAACTGAATTACTATTGGCTAATAAAACGCGCCAACATTAGCGTCTATTTTAATATCCAATGAAAATTATGAATACATATGCTCTAGGGAAACATTCCAGAAGGTTCTCAACGGAAAAAATGTGCCAACATTACGTAACTTCCTCGTTTCCAATAATGATAAACAGCTCACCCCCCTTCGCTGCATTATTGCGCGCTATTATTGACAGTTTCAGTAAGGTCGTATAAACTTACTTCTCAACAATAATTACAGTCAAGAAACATCTCAAATCAATGTCACATAAAAATGCATATTCATATTACAATCATTATTTACATATAAGTAATTTGTGATACAAATTACTGCATCATGGTATATTCAACCGCGATAAGCGAATTCTTAAAAGCGAATAATAAAGAGTAATTGTTATGTATTAATTAACTCATATGTAAACTACTTGAGCCCAATGTGGGAAACTTGTACTAAAATTTGCTTTATGAATTATAGATTTTGCAAAGAGGAGCTACCAGGGTTCGATATAAAATCCCCTATGGAACCCCAAAGAGAGAATTATACTTAAGCGCAAGAATTGTGTCCATAGAAATGTTAATAAAGACTTAGCTAATATATACTGTATATGAAATTATAAATAAGGTAACGCTAATAAACTTTAGTGGTGCATTTTATGAAGAAATTTACAGACACATTACAAGACAAAAATGTAGCATAAGCTTAGTAACACCAAATTCAACAAATTATATCAAACCTATATTTATACTGGTTTCAAATGTTATAACTCATTACCAACAGACATGAAAATTATAACTGAACTTGAGAAATGTATAACATTGAAACTATATCTACGATATAGTGTACTTCAGGCAGTTATAATAACATATTACAATTCAAATATAAAAATGTATGCTGTAATTATAACATGTTTTGAAAATGCAATTGTCACAAATTCCTATATGTACTGACCTTGGAAGAGCAGCAGATCATTGTGGGCTATTGTGCAATAAATAAAATAAAGGCAAAGTGTTCTATAGCCTCATTTACTAAGATATTGTTGTTAACATTTATTGCATGCTTCCTAACATTTACTTCCGACTTCCAGGGAATCAGCCCTAATCGCGAAATTAATTGCGAAATGCAACAGCAGTTTGAACGTTATCTACAAACTCTAGAGCTATATAAAATCGAATTACAGATGACTGACGGATCACTAATGAGTAACTGTGTAGCACGCACTAAGGCACAATATTCCATAGATCTAAAATATTTTAACAGGAAGCATTGCTTTCTTTCTGGCTGAAAATATATTTTCTCGTATATTTATACCTTCCGCTTTAATTTCCTATTGTTTGCAAAACGTATTATGACATGAGCTCGTGCACGAAGTCAGTTTTTCAAAACTCGGTAGGTGGTACCTCCCGAAGCTTCCCACCTGCTAAATTAATCGTCTTCTCACGCAAGGTCACTATATCCATTTACACGGCTAACGTGTTAATCTACAGCCTTCCCTACGAGGCGAAGATGTTAGGGTTATAACTTTATTTATGCACTTAAAACGAGAAGAACAGAATATAATGCTGAGGAAGCAGAGGTAAGTAGAATTTAATGACTTTGGCTCAATAATTTTACTCCAGCTTTAGATACCGGATTTGGGGTGAATAAAGTACTTAATAAAGACGTATTCCTTCCTCTGCTACTTGCCCGCGCGCGTGTGTGTCATAACAGCATATCATAGAAACGAAAAGTCACCAAAAATAGTATGT
This sequence comes from Deroplatys truncata, assembly GCA_030765065.1. Taxonomy (NCBI): domain Eukaryota; kingdom Metazoa; phylum Arthropoda; class Insecta; order Mantodea; family Mantidae; genus Deroplatys; species Deroplatys truncata. Next base: position 165,613,873 of record CM060978.1, on the reverse strand, counting down.
AAATTGCGGAATCTTGCAAGGAAAACATTTTACAAATATCTTGATATTGAAACGGGATATACCACACATATATAAGAATTGTATATAGTAATAATATAATTCACAAAGAAACATGTTAAATATTCAACAACCAAGAATTGTACAAAGCAGATTGTAAGAGTCGGGTGAGGTAGCAAATTCCAGGTAAAATATAATTCTAGGTAGAGCCCACCTTTCACCAAGCTAATGAAGATGGAACTGGTAGCGCTAAGGAGAAATAGAAAGAGACAGATAGAGAAAAGAAGAGACGGAGATATTGAATCCGCTTCCTGATGCGTCATGGGGACGCGTATGCGCAAAACTTTGGAGTAGAATATTCTCATACATGTTAAGGTAACGCGGTCTGAGGATCAATTAGAAATGTCGTTACATTTTGAGGCGCGGAGGTAAGCGTTACTAGGTTCAGGTATATAAAGGGGAACAAAGCCCCAGATTTTCACTCTCTTCAAGAATCTCGTCTACACAAGTGCTACTCTCTTCACGACAAATGAACGTGTGTTCATATGGATGGGAAGACGTGTGCAGTTAGTTTAGGCTCCTGATTTATCATAATTGGGAATTGGTATCATCAGAAAAGCTAGCCGCCCATAAATATTTGAATTCATAATAAACCACATTTATTAAGGGAAATGCAGTATATTTTAATTTTTCTCATCTACGATAACCCTGAGACCCGAGAATTAGCTACACAGGTAAAGATTAGGAAGGTAAACACAGCCGCCGACGAGCAGCAATAGCCGAGAACAAGAATACTGCAGCAGATAGCATCAATCAGAGGAACGACGCTTTCCAGATACTACAGATCAACAATTTCCCGCTGCAATATTATCAAAGATTTCTCTGAATAGTTTTGGTCAAATCTGTAAGTTTGACGTATTGGCATGACAAAGGAAGCTACAATTGTATCTTAAAAGCAGAAAATTAACACATGCAGGACCATAATTGAAACAGTAAACTTGCTGTTGTGAAGGGTCACCGGTATACATATAAAATTTATTTGTGGAAACTGGAGTATGATTTTTATACATCACTAGTATTCTGGGTCCTTCCCTTCGAGACCTAAGCGTACATTTTCAGGCCGAGTTTTCTGGCTATTACCTCAAAAGATTTAAAATTGTGAATCTAGATTCCCTGAATTATCCTAAAATATACACTGGATGTAATCTTTTGATCGTTGGCATTCGAATGGCATGTTGTTTGCAACCTAAATGGTTGGAATTGGATTTTCAGTTGGGGTGAATTACCTGAATTTTATTTTTCTGAGGTTTTTCTGTATCCTAAGAAAAGAATTGTCAAGTATTTTTAAGCTCCCGGGCACACTGAAAATGTATTCTAACATTGAGTCTTCCAATATCTACTACGATACATGCGCTATGGACGTTAGAGTAGTAATTATAATAATAATAATAATAATAATAATAATAAATCAAATACACCAAAATTCTATTTAAAGCGGTTATTAATGTAAAAGTATAATAGATTCGATTAGTTCTACAAAGATTGTATTACACTTGCATGCTGCAGTATTTTGGGCTGCCTAAGCAGTAGGGATTTCTAAAATGATTATCAATGTCAACTCATATCCTGATCACTTCTCTATCTAATTTGAAGGCAATAGTCACAGGTACAATTAGAAAAGGAGATGATCCGCCGATGATAGAGGGTAGTGCGCCCCAGCTATGCAGAAGGAGATTCAGTTAAGTTGCTGAAATGAACGGCTCATCAAGAATTAGAATGAAAACATGCATTTTATTAAGTCCCTTGCTGCAACCCAGGCAACTATGCAAATATCTGTTCTAATTTTTATTTTTATAGGAGAATCAAAGTTAAAATCACGTTAGTCTTATAAAGGAATTATAATTTTCCCAGTGTTTGAAGGAAGAAATTTGAGATGAATGCATATGATCTAATTATAGTTAAGAATTTAAAACTATAATAAAAATGGATAATTTGTGTAGTTATTAATAAAGATTCTTCATAAATCAGTTGCTGTATTAAGTTTCAATAGGTACCTTGTGCAGAAATCATGAAAATTATTTTTATTACGAAGAGTAACGTTTTGAATTCATAGGATTCACATAATTTTCTGGTTTGAATTTGGAATACCTTAAATGAAGGTGATGTAAATGTGATGAATACTGCGATGATTTATGCTTACAAAGAACTATAAGGTTAATATTAAATTAATTGACCAGGGAAGTAATTAGAAATCCATAAGTTGCGAAATGTTCACGCTGTACCTCAATATTCGTGTAAAAATTTCCCCATATTGTTCAATGCGTTACAAGCCGCAAAGAGTGGTAATACCTGTCAAAACAAAACGTACAAACGTAAATTTAATTATTTTTATGAAAAATATATTTAAACATGCCTAAAGTAGCAAGATAACAGAACACTATTTCTTCTAAATGTCGGACTTATTTGCTTGTATTAATGGATATATGTCGTGCAGTAAATAAACGGATAAGGGCAGCCCTTATCGAGTAAATTGTGTTTTGTTGAATGGAAGTTACAGCATCCATAATAATTGATTATATCACGGAAGATGTGGACTTCAGCACGCTTATTTATTACATTTTATATAACCTTTCAGTAAATATTACAAGTTTTAAGCAGGCCGTAACTCTCCAAAAATGTTCTAGGTGCGAATATCGCGACTTTAAATCAAAATGCTACGAAAGCGAATTCAATTCCCTAAGAAAGAGCAACCTGAGAAATACTGTAAACGAGTATAGTTTATATAACATTGGAGTGATTGTAATGTTTAAAACATATCTAAGGCTTTTAGCCCTATTCTATCTCTTCGTCGCCCCAGAGCTTGTTTCTTTTGTTATAATTAATGAAGGAGGAAGAGATCCCTCTGAAGAGATCCGTGACTGCGGTCACGGTGACCAAATTAAGCTGCTTGTTATTTCACTCCTACATAAGAACGAGTAAGTAATTTCAAGAGCCATTCCTTAAGCTTCACAATTAATATTTATAATAAAGCAATCATAAATTTACAAGAGGACTTTAAGCAAATTCCATAAAAGCACTGGACAAGACGGGGCGGGGCAGGGCAGGGCAAGGCAGGGCAGGAACAGCAAGAATCAGCTGTATTTGAGGCAAATCCCTGAACGTCAAGGATAACTAACTGAAAAGGTCTATGCTAGCACGACGCTATCTTCTCTACGTTTGGCAAATAGCACTTTCCTGCATCACCACCATAACTTGACGTAGAATGCGTAGGAGAAAACGTTGACGAATAAACGCAGGAATACAATTTGCGAAGTTCCCAGAATATGTGTTAGTTGTTGTCTTTTAAATAGCAAGCAGCTAATCCCCCATTTATTGCAATCGCTACTAAGTATACAGAGTGAATCACCTAAAACTTGCACCGCAAATATTCCGGAAATGGAAAGTGCTATTGATGTGCAGTTTTCACAGCATTAATTAGCAGTCAGGGGCTCGTATATTTAGCCTATAAACAGATTTTAATAATATTGAGAAAGTGTATTTTTGAGCAAACACACAATTTATTAAATGGAACAATGCCTAGTTACATCAACAGAATAAAGGTAGGATAAATTAGAATGTCAGTGGCGTTTGTTGCAAAATTCTAGTGCAAGTGGTTTACGAGAAATCTTATTTTGAAACATTTACGCACCGACACTTGTACACCTGTGGTAGCACAAACTAAAGAAAATTAAAATATTTCTGTGGATTCCTACAAGTAAAGTGAACATAGCCCTTCAAAGGTTGTGCTCAAAATTATCACCGGCAGCTTCAATACACGCTTCCAGTCTGCTATGGAAAGACTGCTGCACACGTTCTAGCATTTCAGCGAAAATTTGAGAGCAGGCAGCAGTAATACGTCGTTTCATATCGTCTGGTGTAGTTGGTACATCCTTGTAGACAGTGTCTTTCAGCCTTCCCCACAGAAAAAAGTCTAAATGGGTCAGACCCGGTGAACGGGCCGGCCAAGGTACAGGTCCTCTTCGTCCAATCTAACGATTTGGAAACAATCCGTTAAGATAAGCTGTAGTACTATACAGCACTATAGACTGGACAGTCATTATGTTGGTACCACAGGTTCCTCCTAGTTTGCAAAGGAACGTCTTCAACATTTGTGGCAGACGGTCTGTCAGGAGGCTGCGATACTTGTGCGAGTTCATTGTTCCTTCTATGAACAAAGGGCCTATGAACTGATGGTTCACTATCCCACACCACACGTTTAAATTCCATGGACGCTGACGTTCCACCTGACGAAGCCAACGGGGATTGTCAACTGAACAATAGTGCATGTTTCTGCGATTTACCTGGCCATGATTAGTAAATGTTGCCTCATCACTAAACAAGATACATGGCGAATCTAAAGTATCATGTCTTAATGCCCAGGTACAAAAGTTAACACGATTCTAAAATCATTTCCATGCAGCTCTTGATGGAGAGAGATGTGATACGGATAGAATCTACGTCGATGGAGAATGCGCAGTACACTTGCCTGACTTATGCCATTTCCACGTGCAATTGTGCGGGAACTAATTTGCGGATCTACTGCAACGGCAGCCAAAATATTAATTTATTCCTGTTCTCCAGTCACTTTTTTGTTTATGTTACGTTTTCTGGATGTTACAGTACCACTTTCACGTAATTGGTTGAAGAGGTTGATAAATAATTGCCGAGATGGCTGACATCTATTGGGATACGTTTCCGCGTACAACGTACAGGAACGAACTGCGTTCTTTCTACACTCTCTATACATCATGCGCATATCGGCTTTTTCTGCATTAGTAAACCCCATCTTCCACTCACGACTTACTGCTTGAACTGTCACAAACTAACTGACCAGAAAGTCGCAATGCAAACAATGAACAGAAAACACAATGCAAACAAACATAACAACATCGTACCAACAACTAAACAGGTTGAATGGGACAAACAATTGTTGGGGTGGAAACTTTTCAAAATGCGACTTCTCGTACACCACTTGCACTAAAATCCTGCAACAAAGACCATTGGCATTCTAATTTATCCTACCTTTATTCTGTTTATGTAACTAGGAATTGTTCCATTTAAAAATTTTTATGTTTGCTCAGAAAATACACTTTCTCAGTATTTTTAAAATCTGTTTATAGACTAAATGTACGAGCCCCTGACCACCAATCAATGCTGTGAAAACTGCCCATCAATAGTACTTTACATTTCCGAAATATTTGCGGTGCAAGCTTTAGGCGATTCACCTGTATTTTGGAAGGTAATGAACAAGTCCACAGAAGATAAATGTAGAAAGTTAAGGTGGAAGAATGCACCACTTTTGATGCAACTATTTTAATAACACTTCTGTAAAATGGTAATAATATGAATGTAAAGATTGAACATTGAGTTTAACATTACAAACAACTTACATTTGTATTGCTTTAAATTATTTTATTTTTCAATTAGCTCCCTGTCCTATTAAACTTCTAAATACCAAACTTTGTCTGGTTTAACTGTAACCCCAAACTCCAGTCAACTACCTTAAGAAAAAAGATTTAGTAATAAAACTATGAGAAAATCTGCATTAAGATGATACCTGGACACAATGCTTTCCTGAACCATTACCAGTTCTTAAAATTTTAATCAATTTGCATCCAAAGCAACATTTATACAATAATTCTTGTTGCTCCTTACTGTGTTTGAAAAGTTGTCCCATTGTCCCAAAGCACCAAGCCATTCGCTCAAGCCTATAGGAAGATGTACCCGATTACTCCCTCGCCTATTTGTAAACATAGATGCATACATGCATGCATGCAGTAACCATTAATCCTCGGTGGGGAAGAGATGGCAGTGCTAGCGCAACCAGAATGACGGTGTAGAGGACTGAGTCAGAAATAATAGTTTCTACGATCTTCACGCATTTTATCTCCGTTTATTACACAAGTTAAAAGTTATATCTTTGATAAATGTTTTTGTCAGAGAAGTGAACATAGTACAACTAGCGATGACAATTGTATGGATTTTACTTATATAAGAGAACCAGGTCTCATCGGTACAAAAGGGTAACAGCACTAACAAGACATAGTAAAAAGTAAAATATATCATCAGAATAACAGCATGACATGTTTATGGTACAGATAAAAGATGTTAAGATCTTTGAGTATATAATTTAGTTTCCTTACAACCTCAACTCTTTTATTACTCTCTCTACCACGTATCCAGTAAGTGACTAGGTATTACATTCCAACAATGTTTCTAAGGAAGTGTAAATTTTGAGACCCCCTGAATCCAAGTAGGAAATTTTTAGAAAAATTTCATGTGTGCTTGTGAACAGAATAACCCAAAAAAGAATTGGTATTTAAATTCAGTGTCTTCCAAATATGTGACAACAATAATTTCAAGAAAATATCCCACTTCAAACTACCTTTACATGAAAATGTTTTCGAAACCTTTTATTTTCTCAAGCATGCAAACCATTTTGATTAGAATACCATATGTAATTATTTACTAATTTATTTACAATTTATAAATAAAATGTATATCTTGCATTTTCTGGTAATAGCTTATGAAGATTCTACATTCGGAAGGAACATTGTATATAATTTTGTAAACAAAAACTTTTAACACAAAAATGTAGATGTCTTTAAAACACACAATTTATTCGAAATAAATCTTACTGTGGAATCCGCCATTTTTAAGATATTTCCTGTTTTTCATTTAAATTTTTCAACCTTTGTATAATTTTCTAAAGTTTGTTGCCATTTTGATGACTCACGATGTTCTGAAAAGAGCAAACTTCATATAAATATTTGACTATTATTTTCCTAGAATTCCTTTGTACCTACAATGAAATGTGTAATCAAGGTTATTCTGTATCTTTATATCATTTTGTTATCAAGATAACAAAGTATTTTCCGTTTGTAGAAGCTATATAAAACTATACGTTAGTGGGTAGAAACATCATGTGAATGTAACTTCATAAATGTTTTCATCATTGTAAGCCCAATTCAAAAGGGCTTATTAGAATATTCTTAAGAATTGCTTTGGAATTTCAACCTTTCTTCCGTTGAAGAAATAGCACTGATTAAGTTCCTGCCTATATAGGAAAGTACCATAAAGTAATAAATTATTTATAGCGTATTAGTTTAAGTGGTTAAATAAAGACTCGTCTAAACAAAGGATGTAATTGAAATAAACTAGATGTTATTACAATCATAAATCTAAAAATATATGCTAGTAAAAATTCTGTTCTGTTTGTTAATGTTTTAATGAGCGGTTCAAGGTGAACATAGCCCATGAGGGACGTCATAAGCGGGTTCCTTAGATCGGGTCAAGTATGAGTAAACGAACCTGGTCCAAAGGCACTTGCTGTATAAGATGGCATTTACTGTCCATCTATTTAATCCGAATGCACTGTTATTACAGTTAAGGGTAGACTATCGCTTTATGAAAGCAAAGGGGGAATTGTCCCCAGAATAGTAAATTATCTGACCCATTTGAACTTTATTTCAGGTATATTCTTCTAAGACCTGTCGTCTATAACTTATATTTTAACAAGCTACTGTAACCTTCCACTTCATGCTTGATACTTCAAATCTGTCGAATTGCATTACTCTTTAATTCCGATTGTCAGAAGGCCACACTCATCTATGTGACCTTATCCTGGGAAGTAAATTTCTTCTGATAACCGTTCTGAATTACGCACTTATAGAGAAATGGATTTTTTTCTGTACACATGCACTAACTCTTTCGCTTTAATCGGCTGTAACAAGAAAGTTGGGAGCTTTAATAACATTTTAAATCTGGCTCTCATTAAAATTCCGCAGCGTTAACCTTACTTTAAAACAAAGGATCTGCGACCTAAGAAGCTGCTTGAATTTTTAGCTGCATTCTCTATGGTTCTCCTTGCATTACAAAATACTACGTTTACAAGAGGAGAATAAACAAGCTGAATAAATCTCTAAAGTATGAAATCATAATCCCGATGTTTGATTTTTTCCTTTCAGTATCCATTTTAAAGGAGATATTCTTTGGATGAATTACTAAAATAAATCAATTGTGTTACCCTATGACAGTGTCGGTTTGTAAAATACACACACACACAAAACACTACTGCTAACATACATGATTGGATAGGTCATACCGAAATGCCATAGTCGCCTAATATTCATCAAAAGATCCGAAATAAAAGCTACACATAAAATCTTCGCTAGGCAGGTTGATCTCACCTGGGTTCGAATTCCGACACGCAGGTCGAGAGTCGTCACATGCCATGTAATTAATTACCACTATAAATAAAAAGTTAAATTTTACTATCATCACCAAACAAATGGGTAGGTCGTCGTCTCCATGTGGGGTCCCCATAACGCTCCCCGTATGGCCCATGATCTTCAGGATATGCCTCATTCTATCAATCGATGGTTGGACCCATTTCTGAGGTGCAGGCACCCAGCGGGCAGAATCCATGACCAATTTATGCTCTTTTTTACTTTCCTTACTATACACTTTACAGTAAGTAGCAGTATTGTTTTCTAACCAAAAAATCAACATCAAGAATTCACCAGAATATTTTCAGGCCCCTGAATCCAAAAGAGCATGTTTAGAAAAAGGTGCATGTATGTAAACACTATAAACCAAAACGAAATGTCCGATAAATACTAAACTTGATATTTCAATTCAGCATCTTCCAAAGATGCAATACGAATATTTTGTAGAAAATCCTCCTCCAAAATATACTCAGCATGGATAATTTTTCGAAATCTTCTATTTTCTCTAAAATAGCTCTACCCATTTTGATTAAAATACAATATTTTAGGTATATTTACATGTAAAACAAAATATATGTTTTTAATTTTTGGGGAATAGCCTGTGAAGTTCTCTTCATTCAGAAGGAAGTTTGTATAATTTTGTATAACTAATAAACCATAAGAGATAGAACATACTACACAAAATATGTACATCTCTTTAAAGTCTATAATTTATTTAAAATAACTCTTTATGCTATTATGCATATCCGAGATTCTGTTATTGTGTCAATTCTTTGTCATTTGTACAAGTACTGTCGCTATTCGATTGTTTCTCGTAATGTCATAAAAGAGAATGGCATTTATAGGCCGGTATATATCGAGTAGATTCAGTTTACCCTATCCTCTTTTATATATATGTACCTTCAACGAAATGTGCGATGAGATCAATTCTGCAAAGGTTTATGTCAATTAACATGAAGTAATAGAAAAAATAACCTTTGGTAATACAAGTATTTTGCGTAAACTATATAAAAGTAAACGATGGTAGGTAAAGCTGATTCTGTACGAGTATTTATGATAAACCATCCACAGTCAATGCACATATTAGTTTTGTATCATTTGCTTAATGGGTAGATGAAATGTACACCTCCAGAACATAGGCGTTACCAGGCATAGGCATTCTTAAGCAATTTACTTCAAGTTAGCTATGCTCAAATCATTATCACTACAACAGAGGCCAAAGATCACTAACGGAAGGAAAGACACGGTCTGGAGAGCACTGTCCGCAGACACCAACAGAATTTACAAGGGATGGGGGTGCTTTCTTATCTACCACGTCACTGCGTAAAGTCCAGTAACAGTTCCACCTAGTTTACTTTCGTCCTGTCTGTAATGCTTGGAAACTCCTTTACTTTGTCGTTACTTTCTATTTATATTCAATTTTATCTCTGTCATTACTATAAATACAAACTTAACTTTGAGATTCACATACTGAGCACTATAAACAGGTTTTCCACAAAAAAAAGTAACAATTTACTATTCTGATAACTTTCTTTTCGTTTTGTATACAGCAGGGACAAATTTGGTTACTGTTAAATTTATTGCCATTCTAATACTTATATCTAAAATTAGTATTCCTAAGGGTTCAGCTGCGACGTCAAGACGTACACGAGTTTATGAAACTGGATCCACAGATTAGCCTTGTACTCATCCTCTATAACGATATTCCTTAGTAAACATTAAAACACATTTCTTACATTATTGGCTAAGCTTCGCAGCATACAGGCTTAGCGCTATTGCGGCTACCACCACTCAGAAGGAAGGGATGAAGTGGATGAGCCATAGGAGGCTACAAGTCGCAGACAGACAGGCCGGTCACAGAGACGCGCGGAAGTTCCTCACATTTCCTGGCTCGTCCGACTATTGGAGCTGCCCAGAGAGGGCGATAAACAATCCGTGCAAACAAGCAAACCTCTAGTGTCTATGGGGAATACCCTTTCCTTGGAGCAAACTCCGTGCCATCTGTCTGGCACCTCCTTACGCCACGAAACCTATAAACACAACTGCAACATAAGAAGGAAACGGAATGAAAAGGAAATGGAGGGAAACGAAATCCTGATGATTTTCCTACCAGCTTTTGCCTACCAACCAGGGATATCCACAAAAACCGCAAAGTCAGAGTGGAAGGATGGCAGGAATCGAACTCAGCATCTCCCGAATATAAACCCCGCATATTACTGCGGAGCACGTTGCTCGCTCGTCAACACAGAGACTTGTTCTGATTTGGAGTCAATCTGCATCCAGTAAGTAATTATCGGTTAATGTATGACCGTGCAAATTAAAGGTTTAAAGATACTTGAAGAACCCAATACAATGACAAGGATCCGGAAACAGATACTCGGCTTAGCTGGCCTATGTCAATTGCTGCGAGGCGCTTTACAGAATGTGTGGTGACAGTGCAGCTGTTTCCAACCAGACTGTTAGGAATGGATTGCATGAAAGTGTACTTGATTCCCCTCGTGCATTCCGGTGTCCGGCAGACTGCCGAGAACATCGAACAGGTGGTATTTCGCGGTAAGAGGAACATGCAACTGAATTCAGCAACAATGAACCACTTGTGTCGCTTCTGCCGGGTTACAGACTCCGAAAGGTACGTTTATAGACACCTCCTATAACATAGAAATATAATCTAGATTCAAAAAGCTCCCGGAATTGCTTATTTTTTCTTTAATGATACGAAAGTAAAGAATACCTTTTATTAAATGTTGGTAACGTCAATGACAACACTTCATTCGAATTTTCATAATAATAAGATTGTTGTTTTTTCGTTGCTGCCAGTTTTTGCTGCTTGTGCATGTTCCTTTATCGCATTTTATAATGTCGGCATTACAACAATGTTCAAACATATAGCTTTGTTATTAATATAGAGTCAACTGAAAAATTCAACGCCACAGCCGGGATTTGAACACGGTTCTCCCGCTCTCCGTGTGGTTGCTCTAACCATTGAGCTACTGTGACAACATGCCGGTGGGGCATTGAATTCCCCAATTGACTCAAGTTGTTTTCCCAGACATACCTACCAAGGCATCTCCCTCGAGATGGCAAACTTGAGGGGACATGCTTATTGCAAGTACTTCAGTGTTGGGTACTTATATATTATTATTAAGGGTTTTAATTGTTTTTTGTTGTTATTATATAAATGAATTATACCTTTAATAGACCTTAACCTGGTCTTAGGCAACTTTTTAAAAGTAGAGTCAACTGAAAAATTCAACGCCACAGCCGGCATTTGAACCGTGTGGCGTTGAATTTTTCAGTTGACTCTATATTAAAAACTTGCCTAAGACCAGGCTAAGGTCTATTAAAAGTATAATTCATTTATATAATAACAACAAAAAAATAATATAGGCTTGTTTTGTTACACAAATCTCCCTCGGAGACAATGAGAATGTTAGAAGCAGCTTACGGTGAAGCACCACTGAAAAAAAGCTGAAATCTGAAACTTGATCTGATAGGGAATGCTAAAGAAATTACTGATAACACCTATCTGAAAATAGCTTCCAGGAGTGCTTCCAGTGTTCGAGAGTTACACAGAAGGATGTCACTGCGAAAGGGAACTATTTTGAAGGACATGATGGATAAATAGCTTTAGGAAACTTGTTTCCGGGAACTTTTTTAATTTAGTGTTTTATATATGATATGTAGAGAACAGTTAAAATTTTAAAACGAAAGTGCTAAGTAGAAAAGAAAAACAAGAAATTGAAGAAAAACACTTAACCTGTAAACTGCATAAATTCAGTGTTTGACAACAGCTATTAAATATAAATTAAGTCAAGTATGATTAACTATGTACGATTACGTTTGCAGAGCGATGGGGTACACGTAGGCCGAGCAGAGCCCTCGCCTCGGTTCGACAAGGCCAGTGTTGCGTCATGTGTAATCAGTGCAGAGCTGTCAAATAAGGCGAGTGCCTCCTCGACGTCAAAGGGAGCCATATCGGCATGTAAGTGAGTTCGAACGGGGCTGAATGATCGGTCTCCGGGAAGCGGGTTTGTCATACCGTGACATTTCGGCTCGTACAGGGAATGCTGCTACGACAGGTACGCGTGTGTGGAAGCAATGGGTAGATGAAGGTCGTATGCAGCGAAAGGCGGGTACTGGACCACGGAACATGACACGGGATGACCGTCATCTTGTTCGCATGGCCTAACGGACCGTACAGCTTCATCCACAGTGTTGGCTCGACGCTGTGGCACTGCAACAGATGTGAACTTGTCTACATCAACGGTTCGTTCGCCGTCTATTGCAGGTTGGACTGGATGCATGCATGCCATTACGTCGGCTTCCATTGTCCAGAAACCACAAGCTCCTCCGCTGCAATAGGCACTTGAACACCGTCACTGGTGTGCTGAGTGGCAAAATGTAGTATTTTTGGACGAGTACCGCTTCAACTTGTTGTATAAAGATGGCCGCATATGTGTCCGGCGGTACCGTGGTGAGCGCAACCTGGAGGGCTGCATTGTTGAGCGGCATAGCAGAAAAACACCAGATTTGATGGTTTGGGGTGCCATTGGTTACAACAACCGACCTCGCCTCCTACGAATTGAGGTCACTTTGAACAGCAACCGGTATCTAACGGTGTTTGTAGAGCTTGAGGTACTGCCCCTGCTTCAAGCATCTCCACAGGCACAATGCCCGGCCACATATTGCGAGGAATGTGCAAGCCTTCTTCGAAGAGCGACGGATGCCATTGCTTCCCTGGCCTGCACGTTCGCCTGACATGTCGCCCATCGAACATGTCTGGGATATGGTTGGTCGGCACTTGGTGCGTCACGGTCCTCCAGTAACCAGTGTCACGGATTTGTGGGCACAAATACAAACTGCGTGGAGGAAAATCCCTCAGGGACGTATTCAGAACCTTTTTAAATCAATTCCACGGCATATAGCAGCTCTAATTGCAGGCATGGAGGCCACACCAAATACTGAATATTAGGGCTCAAAGGTCATGTATAGATTTGAAAGGTTTATCATTTGTTACTTGTCACGTACCTAACCTGTGGTATTAAATTCATTGAATTGATGCGTTTTATTCTTAGTGTTGCAATTTTTCACAAACGGCAGTGTATAGAGAGAGTTTTATACAACATATCGTCTCTCGCATCTACGTTTGCATCTTCCTCTATCCTTCCAATCATCTGCATTTGTATATCTTCCATGGGCTGTCTTACGCAACCATTCCACACACAAACTTACACAGCAGTTTTGATCTTCCTCTCTTCTTTCGTCGAGGAGGTTGTAGATTACGTAGTTTTAATGGCCACCTCTCCGGTGGTCTTCTTCCGAAATGACCATACTGGCTTAAACATCTCCCTTCAGTTTGTACACAGTATTTTTACCGGCACTACATTGACTGGCTCTCGAATAATTTCGTTTTGGACATGTTGAAGTCTAAAAGATCAGTAAGTTCTCCAATAACTGTTTCTATTGCTTTTAATTTGTTTTCGTTTCTTTAAATCATCGAAGACCTAGAGCCATACGACACAATAGTTTCAATTATTTATTCTCTCTGCATTCTTATGTATGGTTTAGTTCCAAATATTATTAACTAATAACCTGAAATTTAGAGAATTGGAGCATTGTATCCTGGAGAAAATAGTAGTTTCACCGGCATATATAGAAATAATATATCAGAAGTGTAATGTGCGTTTTGCCTACCTCCATGGTGTGGTGATAACATGTCTGCCTTCCAAACTGGAACACTTGTTTTCAAATTTTGTGTTTTCCGGATTCTTCATTTTCTTTATAAGACAAATGTGAGGTAGCTCCCAACTCACTTGACCTCGGCTTGTTTGAGCATTCTTCTGCCCTTTTCATTCACTCGATACACAGACCGGAGTTGTTTAAGGAGGAAACTCACAGATAAGCGAATTCTTAGACTTGGAAATCTCGACACAGGATTGGAACCTCAATGTCAGTTTTTCGGCTTACTTAGCGGATGCTCATAGATAAGGGATGCAGAATTCAGAAGATGTGGAAGAAAAATTAGGCTCTTTCATAGTTAAAGTTCTACGATTTCTCTCTTAACGTAAACAAGCAAGTGTCATACTAGCGAACTCTGCGTATAAATCGACCTTGCTGTAACGTTCAGAGTGGGGATGAGGTCTTCAATGAAGTCTTCACCTGGCCTCGACGTAGGGTACAGTTATGTTCTGGTAATATACACGTGCTTTGCGTAGGAAAGATTTCTTTTTCACCTAAAAGTTCAAAAAATCCGATTTGGCGGCAATTTAGTATCGACAGCATAACCTAAAATAAAATCCAGTTTTAGATCACACACCCTTTCTCGTGTTTTCCTTGTACACAAACAAGTGGAATTCTTTCGGTGAGCAAAGGCATGTATCAAGCAACTCGAATATGTCTCAACATCGATCATTGTCTTATCGAGGGACGAAAGTGGAGCACAATGTAAAATGAAGGACATCCATGTTTTACTAAAGGGTAGCTGTAGAAGACTGTGCTGAAAATATCCAGAGTATAATGGAGGTGGAAAGAGTTCCTATTTAGGATGCTACGTGGAGATCTCTGGCAACCGCGAGTTCGAATCTAGCTCTCCGGCAAGTTTAAATAATTCAGAGGCTCTCCGCATCGATCCACCAGGTTCGCTAGCGTCGCGTCACCACTGCTCAATTTGATGGGAATCTGCGTCAAAGAGAAGTGAATGGAGGAATGGATATGCATACTTCAGGAGAACCTCGGGGAATGAACCGCTGCTACTGCTGTTCAGCGTTACGCGTTACAGAGATCATGTCATTTCCCGTGTTCAATAGCTTGAACAATGGATGGGGAAAGACAGCTAAACGTTATAGAAAAGTATCTAGGTTTCTAGATATAATTATTCAACATCGGAGTAACAGGGTGCAATTCATTGCAACCTAGAAAATGTTGTAAGAATTAGAAGTTCGGATTTTAAAAAATTTGTTTCAGGATTGTTAATAGTCCAGCCATTGTCTACAGGTGAAATGTCATAATTAAAAGCCAGCTGTTTTTAGGGTCAATTTAGGGTAAAGTAATTCTTTTTAATGAAAACCTACATTTACGGTAAATTTAAGCTGACCAACATAACATCCTGCACATAAACACGACTAATGGAATTTACTTTCCCCCATAATATCAAGTAACTTTTATTCAAACATTTCTTTCCTCAACGCTTACTTTTGGAGATATTGTGCAGTCTCAACTTAAATGGTCCACCCTTTAACTGGAAATTAATACTGTTTCCAGTCTTGCAATAAAGTTATGGTTATTAGTATTTTATAATGTTAAATATATTGTTTTATTATATTTTAGCTCTTCATTATACATGTCGCCCTAGAAACATGTGCAATGAATAGTATACGATTATCTTCCTAACATCTTGAATTCCAATGTTTGCAAAATATGTGTTCTTCATAATTCAGAATCATGATTCTCTGTAACCCCTTAATATTTTTGCTGATTTTTTTCAGTAAAAGCTTAATGTTTCAATTCAATTTGCTCTCTTGTTACTTGTGCCTTTAAGGGAGGTAAATTTAAGACGATTACTTTAATAGTGCATATATTTTAATAGACACTATTTCTTAGAATTTGAACAGAGATTCTGAAAAGTTATACCTGAATAATTCAGCAATTATTTCTGTTGTATTGCATGAAAGTGTACTTGATATATACAATTACCTATATCATCAAGGGTATCAGAAGTTCCATTTTGTACGGACCTTATACGGAACGCCCAAAATAACGCGTTTATGAGAATGTATAACATAGCAATTTTGTTTTACTCACCTCTTACATTCAATATGTTATAACCAGGGTGCATTGCCACGTTAGTAAAGCAATCTATATCGAAAGCCTTTGTTTACTGGTACTTTTGTGGCATCGGTAAACATTTCGGGTTTATTATTTTGCATTATCGAACTGCTAAATGTAAACACCTTTTTGGTTGCAGCAATTACATGTACAAGGGGGAATTCGACAACGCTATTGTTAAATCATCTTATAATAAACGAAAAGATGCTCATAAGTTCCAATACTGCGTATACGTGAGTTATTGTCCTGTTTCGTTACCCTCAATGCGTGACTAAGGAGATACACGGCTACGGCACGAACTGAAATCAGCTGATACTTCTGGGCCAGTCACGGCCCGATGAAGTGAAGCTGCAGTCGCCTAATATATCAATGTTCAAAGCCAACAAATAAATTGCTCGGTAAATGCATGGAAAACGCACAGTTATGCTATGACGCTATTCAATGTTAGCTATGCTTAAGACTACATTACTATGTAACTGATTTGCGCCGTAGCCTGTCTATGTCGTTGCTACGTCTCAGTGTCACATGACTTAAGCATCTGCAATTCCGTTTCCATCTACTTCAAAGTTACGATAAGGTTCGTTTATATTTATCGTTTACGAATAATATTTAAAAGAAAATCAGAGATTCTCTCTACACAAGATGTGTTTTTATGCCTTTAGTATGCGATTTCCTTCTCATTTAAGCAGTGAACTTTATATGATAGATCTAACGTGATACCTTCCTTTGACTTTCTCTACCCACATCGTTTATCAGCGAGTATATAATCTAATCTTACCTAAGCTTATTCTTATATGCACTTCATTTTAACCCAAATAACTTTTGTAGAAATAGCTACATTACATATTTCGTTATAGATACAAATGGAACAGAATATCAAATGAAAACCTTTTGTGGCATAAGCCATTTCCGAGTTATCCGTTACGATTTATTTGAAGTTTTTAACACTTTTGTCATTTTCTAAAAGAGCTGTCGCTGTTTAGTTGTTTCTCGCAATGTGGAAGGCGCAATTGGCAACTAGGTTTAGACACGCGACTGTCAATTGGGTTTCCTCTATCCCCTTGTACCTAGAACAAATGTTTAATGAAACCATTTCACAAAACTTTATCTGATTAACATGAAGTAGAACAATAAGCTTTCCTAAGGATTTCTGTAGAAGCTATATAAAAATAAACGATAATGGCTAGAGAAAGTCATGTGTATATAATACATGGATTTTTCAAAATTATTTTCAGCACCACTGTTGTGCATAAAAACGATGTACCTGTAATCCAGAATCTAATTCAGCGGTTCAGCGGTTGATTCAGCGGTTCCTTCTTGCTTATACGTATCCAATAACACTACCAAGAAAGTTGGCCTTTTTCAACTTGTTAAACTAATATGTTCTACTTCATTCATTACTCGTATAATGTTATTTCTCCAAATTAACTTCAACCGAAATATTGCTTTAACATTGCACTCACGGTTTTTCATCTGTTGAAGTGGACGCTGTTTTTGTGCACGAAACTATCTGCGCTTTATGATTCTAAAATAAGAAACGGGAAAGACCACTATTTCCCGTAGCTGTCACTGGTAATGCTGGTCTCCGTATACTACTGTTGTCAATGTGCTTACAAGAATGTGTAACTGCGCAACTGGGCACTAACACGCGCAGCAATATCTGCCAGATAGTCTTCCGTGGTCTGTGATTTACCATGCTAGCCTCCGGTTCCTCAGGTCGTAGGGACTCGGCGGGGACGATGAATTATTTCCGGCCTAAAAACCCTTAGTATGGTTTCCTTCGGAGGGCATGTAAGGTCCGTATAATGTTTATTTGCATTAAAAGAACTTCATCTCTACAAAGAGAGGACTTCTGAGAAAAATTGTTCGCCATTTCACACCCTCATGGTCCTGTTTCTCTCCCGTGGCACTATCCATGGGTGGTGAACTAATCACCTGCCAGCATGCGCGCCTAGTGGCGAAATCAATGACAAGAAATTCACCGGATACACAAAGGACCGCTAGGCTGTCCCTATACGGAAACGGAGGGACAGAACATTATCTAACTTAAACTGCTGCTTCCAGCTGCTTCCCAATTGGTTCTTCACTGCAACGCGGTAATATTAATTCCTGCCTTAAAGTGTCATGTGTTGAACGTTCTTGCAATACATTTTACATTACTTTCATACTGTTCTCGCTGGTAACGGCGGTAACGTGTTCTATACCGAACATTGTAGGTTCTGAATACTAGCATAACACCTTTCGGCTTTCTCTGCATAAACAAGCTGAACCGCGCAGTGCAATGTGAATGCACGGTGTTGTTATACATCCTGTCTTTTCTCACAAAACTTGTTGAACTAAATGGTCCTATAATTATTGAATTCTCGGTGCTTGCATACCTATTTATAGTAAAAGGATTTTGCTGTATTATTACCAATATTTTTTTCCCTATATGCAGGTGTCAGAGAGTTCAAGATGAATTTACATCTACTGGATCAGTGAGATTCTCTTTCCACTACCTGATGACGTAAGCGATAATACAAAAGGAAATCACAATTCTAAACTTCAGAAACAAATTATAAGCCCTAGTTGAAGTTTAAAACACTGCGTACATTAGCCAGCAGTTCTATATTCCTTGCTGATAGCCCAACTACCAAAAGACTGTTGACCTTTCTGATGACGATGATACTCTGCCGTACTTTTAAAAGGTCCTTGCCTTTTAATTCAACAACTGCGTCAACACGTTAACAAGTAGCTTGCGCTTACAGCGCCCCTCGCGTGTGAAGTAATTACCACGTCATGCAGAAGGGAGCCATGAATAGCTGGCTGGGTGGAGGAATTCCGGCGGCAACCTGAGGTCACGTGACCTAGTGTGAAGTGGAATGTGAGGAATGCCCGGACGGGAATGTCCCTTGTGCGTGACATTGGGTGACAAGTTGCGGTAACTAGCCACCTTATTCTATTTTTAGTCGTGATTCCGTGACATCGTTAAAGAAAGCCAAAAACCATTCAATCTTCGGGACAAAGGAGTGCAAAATGGATAGACAAGAATGCTGCAGGGGTATGACAAAGCCTATGCATTGAGAAACCTTCATGTCTAAGAAAGAAAATATTGGAAGGATAAAATCTGTCTTTATTATAACATTCGCATCACTTTTTGTACCTATTATAGTTTGACAGATGCTCTATAAATTATTCACGTAAAACTTAGTTCGGAGAATTTTAAATGTATATATACACATATATATATATATATATATATATATATTGGTAGGCGTGTTAGATACTTAATTGTTCAAAAAGTAGGTCAGTGATTACATGCTGATCATGACATCGCACTGCTGTATTAGATTATAAAAAGGAAAAGAAACTTCACAGGACGTTTCCAAAATTCTTAATTCCAGTAGCGGCTCGTGGGTATATGGTTTGGGTTGTTCATAAAATTTTAGAATCAGATAGCTCCGAAAATGTGAAATTGCATCTGTTGCATAATTTATGATTATGAGCAAACTTATACAATTCCAACCATACCCAAAAACAATAATAATGACAATAATCACAATGCATAAGTTTTCCGACGAAAGAAAGGTTTGTTTGTGGATGTTTGTTGTTGTATACATAATTAAGTACAACGTTTTAAGCAAGAATGAAGTAATATGTTAATTAAATTCGCAGTTGAGAGAATGGATTGTCTGGAATAAGGGGTAGAGTTTACGCGCTAGTGCAGGTTACCTACTTGTGTTACAATGCCTGTTTTGGACTAATACAGGCACTGTAACGTATGCCGCAGTGTATCACCTAGTGGCATTAACGTAAAAGTGCAATAGTAGTAAGGAAACAGAGCGTGGTGCACGCTCGAAGAAGCTTCGTGCACGCCTTCAAATGTGCACGATCCGTATGTATTTACCATAAGGTAATTACGTCATACCAATCTGGCATGTGCAAAAGCTTTTTAAAACGTACACAAGTCAAGATGTGATACCGACCCTGTTGCCACATTTCCCGAGTTCAGATGAGTACGCGGTAGATTTAAACTTTGTATACCGCTTAAGGGACATTCCATTTCAAATCGTCCGAAATAGAAGGAATATTGATTGTAAAATATTGTCTTTTTTAAATGAAATAAAACTTTGTAATTATAGAAAAGCCCGATACAATGTTTTGTGTAAAGTCTCAAAATTTAGAACATCATAGTTTTTCAATTAAAATTGTAAAAATTTATCGTATCTTCCTAAAATTTTCAACTTCAAGCTGTAATAACTCTGAAATCTGTTAAATATATTTACTTAAATCGAGCTTTATTTTGATTCCCTAAAATTTAGTTTCATACTGATAATTAAACATCATCGAAGTTTCTATTTTGTTAAGTATAGGCGGTTACGAATTAAGAAAAATAATGTTATTATGCATGGTAAGATTCTGTAATTTAAACGCAATGATATATACATTTTATTGTAATGGTTACTGAAAAGGTTTCTCTAAAATAATTGAAGTATATAGAAGGTAGTATATAAGAGGTCTGGATAACAAGGAAGAAAGAACGACACATAGGATACAGGCGGCATTGATTAAAAAAACCTAGATGACTTAAAGGCTGTAAACTAGAAGATAGGTTAAATAATGTAGCTATTAGGGATAAATTTAAAATATTCGCCATAACAGACAAAATGTATTCCCGTTAAGAGAAATTGGAAAGAACAGCTAAATAGAATAGAGCAGGGTAG
Source organism: Deroplatys truncata (assembly GCA_030765065.1). NCBI lineage: Eukaryota > Metazoa > Arthropoda > Insecta > Mantodea > Mantidae > Deroplatys > Deroplatys truncata. The sequence continues at coordinate 165,593,082 of CM060978.1, read as the reverse complement.
ATGCTCTAAGTTAGTTTCACTCAATGAACCAAAAGGCAAGAGATGTTGGTCGGCCTAGAAAACTTAGATGATGATGGTGATACAGGTATACACTTTATGGGGCCATTCACAATAAAAATTAAGCGTTAGCATAAGACATAACTTGGACATTAACCTTGTCATTCAAGTCGACAAATGCAAACTTAAGCAATACTAATTGCAAGAGGGAGTTTAGGCTGAGCTAATATGGCGACCGTCAAGAGGTTATGTACTTGTATGCTAGCCACCCGGCTAAAGGATGTTAAACTTATAAAAAAGTATCACCTACAATAACAATTTGTTTTGCACGAGTTTTATAGTTACTCCAGTGACTCCGGGCCCGTGATCTTGCACAGAAAGTGTGTTAACGAGTCAACACATTGCAACGGAAAATCTGATGGCAGATGACAGATTGATCATGTGATGAGAATCGCTCTGTGATTGGCTAATCTATTGTGTTTGACATAGACATAAACTTAAAAGCTTGGAACTTACAAGCTTCTAAGTTTACATGTAATTCAATGTTTAGTTTTATGTTTACGTGATTCATTGTGAATTGTTCCATTACAACACATAGCATCCAGCTTTTAAGTTTCGTTGTCCTTTCGGTTAATTTTCATTGTGAATGGGGCCTATTAGTTACATCAATATCTCAAACACGTATTTTAATTAAAATTATGAAATCCAGTCATGAAAAAAATGTGAAGTGTGCCCCATAAGGGACCCTTAGAGAAGAGAACTTTGGCTTGAAAATCATTTGCCTTTCGCCCTTAAAACAAATCTGACATGTTGAAAATGTTATTTACACTGATATTGAAAAGAGGAATGTATAAGGCTGGTGCGAGTAACACGTATCATTCGTTATTTACTGCATGCAATCCTCTCTCTTCTACCCTCCAAGATAACACAACATTTGGCACTTTTTGCTGGAGTAACTGTCGGCATATATGAGAGATCAGGCCATGATAACCAATCTGTAACGGTTACAAACAAATTTGCTGGATGCCATCGGCGATTACATCTGACCTGCAAAATTCCAAAGTCTTTCGCAAAGTCAAGCCGTTACGTTATGTCAAATTTTACCAAGAGTTTTGAGTTTGCTTCGCTAAATTACTTACTTTCCTCATAATTCACGGAGGTTCCATGTTTGTTTATCCTTTAAATTTATCCTTCTAAAAAGCTAATGTTACAGTTCATAAACATATTTTTCTTTCACTATGCTTATGAGCACATCTACACCCGGAGTAATTTAATCTACCTTGCGAATTTCGAAGGTCTTTAGCAAACAACGTCCTTTTTTCCGTTCCGATTTATGTAGACCGTTCATATCTAGCTGTCAAGTTACTACTGCTCAAGGAGAAGGTTGTCGCTTGTTTTGGAGTTATCCGGCCGTTCTTATACAAGCTTATTAACGTAAGTGTATTGCTAACTTAGTGAGCTTGTAAAACCAGTAATGGGAAAATTGTTCCTACAAAAATAGTACATGTTAAATACACTGAAATCGCTATCAAACATACAAAGCAAACGCGTTGGATATACACAAATGGATCCACGATATAACGCAGATACGAGTAATTGATCCACAAATATTGCAGTTATTGGAGGAAACTTAATGCAGTTTTCTCAAATTCAAAGGCAATACCCTTTATTAGAAACACTTAAGGAACAACAGGGGAAGAAGACATATGATACCTATTGTGAAATGGGAAAAATACTGTTTAAGTTTTGCCTGCGGAAGAGTCAAACAGAGAGCTGGTAATGAACATTACACGAGAGATCTCAAATGATTGAATCAAACATGTGTTAAATAAATACGCGAAAGTTCAAGAGGTTATAGAGGAGCAGTGGACAGGGCTGTATGCTTATGATGGGGATACGGTAATCGGAAGCACTTAAATGGCAAATGACCTACAAATACCCTCAACTTTACTTATTGGAAACTAGGAAGGCTTTATAATATACCCAGGGCAAGATATATGTGCTTTCATTGTAGTAGTATAGAGCATTTGCTACATTCAAGTCCTAACTACATATTTAGAACGCAGTGTAAGCTATGTACTCTGAATACCTTACCACTGAATGACCTTCTTTAAGCTCCGGCCTAGCTTGACGAAAATATGACCTAAAGAGCCTCCCCTTCCCTAGGAGAAGAAGACAGCGAGCGGTGAGAAGAACCTGAAGAGGGTAGACCAACTGCCACAGAAGAGGGAAAGGGAAATTATGGATATGAGAAAGGTAGATGATGCAACTAAGGAGGATCAGTCGCACTCTCATTGCGATAGCGATCTCCCCAAAACGGAGAAATATAGTAAAAGGGTGTTGGAGCAGGCTGGACCGATTAAACCGCAGATAAAGACACTCGGGGGAGACGAGGGGGTCACTTTAGAGGTACATAAGAAACAATCGGGACCCACGGATTAACAGGTTCCAAGAGACAACCGAGGGTGGTTGGATTGAACTGATGGCGGAGACAGAAACGGTAGAAGACGAGGAGGGATGGAAAGTGATGAGCAGGAATCTACTGGAAATAAGGATTCTCTTCAAGTTCCTGTAGAAGAGCCAGCTAGGTTTCCTTCCCCTCCATTCAGTCTCATGACTTGCCGTTCAATGGACCCCTGTGTAGTTTTAACGTTTTATCCCTTCTTAAAGTAGTGACTGTAATTAGAATTTATGCAAATCTTAATGTAAATTGTCTTAGAAATACTGTTACCCTGTGCATGCTGAGAGGCCGTATATACAGCATTGATATTGATATATTGTTTCTACAAGAGGTTAACAAGGAAATTTTCGTTTTACGCTACTACTTACAGCTGGATTGTTAATGTAAGGGAATCTATCAGAGGTAATACATTTTTATATAGGGTAGGTATAACAATAGAAAACTGTCGATAGCCATCCGAATGGGCGAGTTATGGAGTTCTTAAGCAAGGAGGACTTTGGGTTAATCGGTACTTATTATCTGTGAGCGATATGCCTAAGAAACCTGATTACCATCCCTCACAGGAATTTCCGATAGCAATAGAGGAGTTACAGTACCAAAGACACACTCCTTAAGCATTACACCGAATTTAACTTTTCCAGACCCTACTCAGCCTCAAGGTTTGGATAAGGCTTACATTAATAACAACAAAAAGGGTACAGTTGTTGAAATGGGGGTATTCAGCCTAAAACCTCAGGCAATAGTGTTATCTAATCAAATTAGCGAGTGGTACTAGAATATCAATATATCTTAGACGTTATTGGCTACTCCAGGAAAAGAAGGTTGTAAAACTGCTTACATGAGAGAGCTTAGATAACAGGTCGGAAGTTCAAATGGGGATACTTGCAAGAAGTAGTATGATTTATATAAGTCATGGTTAAAAGGTTTTAAAAGAATAGTTTTAAAAAAGGTCTAGGAAGGAAAACTCCACTATAGATGTTCACCAGAGATTTTTAAATGAATTACTGTTAACGCAGGTGAAAATGTTCTCCCTTCGTAGGAGGTCAAAGATAAGAAAGCACACGGAGAAATCTTGGAAGTTGTAGTGGTTCGTTCCTGGTACAACATGCTACAGGAGGGAATTTCACAATGATTCGGAAAAAGAGGAGCGGATGTGAGGGTCATCGCTCGACATCTACTACATACTGTTTGGTGGAGATAGAAGTCTTCTTTAATAGCATCTTAAAGGAAGGCAGAACATGAATGAAGCAAGAGAACCCATCCTTTCTCGCCTGTAACCCTGGAACAAACCGCGTAGTTAGAAGAGGCAATTACTGTTTGAGAGCTAGGTGTAACCTTGCCACAATGGATAGATATCTTCTTGGCCAGGTGGATACGGCTACATATTTTATAAGGCATGTTGCATATAAATTAAGGATACCTATATTGGTCCAGTTGCTTGACCTCTTTTTACAACAGGCCCGAAAAACCAAAATTTCACCGAAGGACTCGTGATTTTAATCCTTAAACGGGGAAGTCAAACACGTGTATGATTTCGGGCCAATTACTCCGTTTAGTAATGATTACAAATTGCTGACGAAACTGGTTGCAGGTCATGTGAAACCAATTCTGCCTCGCATTTGTGTTATCTCGGTGAAAACCATTGTTGAACATTTGCAAAGCCTTCGTAACGCGATTACCTACCCCGAACAAATTGTGCTGGCGGGAATGGCCATTATCAGCTTGTACTTTGAAAATGCTTTAGAACGTAAAAATCAGGAATATCTTTTTGAGATCATCTTTTAGAAATTTTGCAAAGTTGCATTTCCATCAATGTTTATTACGTTGTCGAAAACGCCTATATGCGTAAGCAAGCTCAAGGGTGCAAATCAATGGAACGTTAACACACCGAATTGGCATCGGTATTTCTGTTCGCTAGAGACGTCTTTGTCTATGGTTTTATTCACCCTACGCCAGAAAGTTTGCTACAAACCATCCAAGAAATCTTAGATAATGTTCCAAATCCCAACAGGTTGTTTACTGTTATGGTTTATGCTATTTTGGTCGACACCATTTTGGTCCTGCGCACAGGACAGAACAATTAATTCATTTCTGTGAGTAAACGTATAGTGCGAAATTAAAACTAATCAAATCATTCCTCATCTCCCTTAGTCCTCGGGTGGGAACGAAGCTGAACAGGCATAATTATTAAGCAGTTGGCTTCAAGTTACCTACACTCAAATCAATAATACTACAAAAATGCAAACTAAGAGAGGCCAAGGATTATTGAGAGGCAGGTAAAAATCGGTCTGAGTTCTGTCTACAAAAGCCAAAAGATTGTACGAGGGTTGGGATGGTTTGTTACCTGCAACGTTCCTGCCTATAGTCCAATGACAATTTAACCTTATTCCTTCGTCCTGCCTTTAAGCTTAGAGCTTTCTAAGCCTGTGATTAGTATCCCTTTTAAGAAGGCGAGAAAAATGTTATCCGTGCTGAAGATACCGCGATTTATTCAAGATTACAGAAAATATTTGGGAGATTATTTTGGATAAGGTACGAGTTACGTTGTGGAGAACTTAAATATTGTACAAACGTTATTGCATGTTAAAGTATTTGCTTTCGCTAAATAGTACCTAAACCGGATTATGCATATACCTTCGAGAGTTACTGCCAGAACACAAACAACAGTTATTTATTAGTCTATGGCGCGAATACAGGTTTGAAGTTGCAAGAACCCAACTGCGCTTGAGAACTGTGAAAGAAGATCTAGAGTTAATCGTTGTTAAGCCCAAATTGCAAGCAGGCGCGGGCTGGATATAGAAATGCACGGAAATGCTGATTTGGAATTCGCGGAACAGAATATTAGATGTGGTCACATATTCCTTCGACCGATTCTATATTGGGCAGAGCGCATACTAGCAGAGCTGGTGGCATCATCGGACAGCACAAGTGCACGTGAACTTTACTCTGTGCTGTTCGCGGAAGCCAGTTCCCCTGCCATAAATATCCACAGCGACCTTACAAATCAATATGCAAAAACTTTAGGATCGGAGTCACATCCTCGGGAGTAGTTGAAGAACTTAGCAATAGTAAGCGAAATTGTCCCCAACGAGGAAAAGAAAATTCGGCACAATACGCTAACCTCTCCTCAATGTAAACAGTGTGGATAACTTGACACGCTGGACTGTAATGATGCGAAACAATGCTGGACCTGCAGATGCACAGTTAAAGAAACAAGTGCCGCAAAACTCACCACAAGAGACACACAAGGTGTTGTTAATGCTTAAGGTTTCCAACCACAGCAATTTTGTTAAATAAGTCCAACTGCGTAATCCATTACAGTCTGGAGATACATTGTTCTCCATCTGGACTTCAGTGAATATTTCGGTTAGTGAAGAGATACGCCTAATAGTTAACTATTTAAAATCGTCGTGTTCATCTTGCAGTCCAAAAACCTAGAGTTATTGTAAAAGTATAATCTATATTCTTTTTTGTTTTTGGTGTATATATTTACCAATCCTGTTATTGAGGTTTGGCTTTATTTCTTGTAAATGTTCATATTATTTTGACAATAGCTTAGAGCTACACTGTATGTAATTTGCTATTTAATTGCTGATTGAAAATATAGACTTATTTTTTTTTAAAAAAATACATAAACCTAATACTACTGTTATAACTAACAGAAGCTTTGTAACGAACGGTAGTGATAGGCATATTGCAAGTCAAGAATCCAGTTTCAAGATTACATCTCTGGATCTCCACCTAGGTATACTTTTGTCTCGGATTGAAAGCTTGCGCTTATTCCTAGTAGCTGGTAGGAATTCGATGTTACTGGCGCAAGGAAATAGTTCCCTATATAATCTTATAGATTCTAATTCCAACAGTTCCATTCTTATGTTTTGTTTTTATGATGTACCGTTTAACCCTCAGGCTAGTTGGTAAAGATGAACACGCTGTAATATCTTTTTTCGGTGTGCAATTAACTGTGTAACAGCCATAAACTGTTAGTGAAAATAAAACAATTCTAACGTTCAATGCTTATGTGGAAGATTAAATGTTTTGTGTATGAAGGAGAACTAACAATTCCATTCTATTAATTGTCATCCTTCTCACTCGTGGACATTAAAAACAAGGGAGGATAAAATCGGTCATTATAATAACAGTATACTCGTTAATATTCAGCGCATAAAACAACCCAGTTCACGTCTCATCTCAAATTTTGAAGAATTTGGTGTTTTCACTCGTCCTGTTAAAACCAATACTATTATCATTGTGTACTGTCTTCAGCGATACTGAAGTGTTACAGCAAAGATCCTAAATACGGGGCTGGCGTGCAAGTGTTAATGCTGAAGTACTGGTGCTGATCAGGAATGAGATACAGAAACATTGCTTATAGTAATTATGGTGAAGAAACAAGCATTACACAGCTCTCTGATTACGTTATGGTGCAGCTAACGTTAATCAGATAATAGCGACCTTGTGGCATTTGCGTAGTAAAATATAAAGGGATACTGACACTAGCATCCATGTATTTTTCTACATCTTACGAGTTATACGATACCTATAACATCTGGTATGAGCAAAAGGAAAATCAGATAAATTTCACGACGTAGTGTTTCCAACCGTTGAGTAAGTTGGGAACATCTCTACCCTAAGGTTTGTGTGTTTAACTTTGAATCTAGGCCATCGTGGTTTCCAAAATACTGATGTAATCGGATGATATTCCACAATGTATTTATTTTCAATGGGTTATTACAGCCTAAACCGAATTGCTAAAATAATTAATTATAAGTCCTGTATAATCAGCTGGAGATTGTGAATATTGGAATTGTAGGTACAATAATAGCTTGGGCCCTTAAATATTATTGTGATTATTACCAATGTTGCGGTTTATTCTCTAGCTCACTTAAAAAAAATAAAAGAGAAAAAGGTATAAAAGTGGTAAAATGAGTGAGAGAGAGAGAGAAAGAGAGAGAGAGACTGCATTATTAATGAACTCGCTACATTTTGTTCCATTATAATGTGGAAAGTGGTTATAATGGTAGTTGTGGTTTGGTGTTAAAATGCAAATGGACGCTATGCAAGTGCAGCTATTAGCAGTCGCATGGGATAAAGTGACAAATGCCTTTATGAAATTTTGTTATTCATTTTATAGGGTGTTACCTACCTACCTGGATAAATGGCTTTTACGTTACAGTGAACGGTCGCTGATGTGTTTGTTGCCCTCACACCAAAGTAGCAATTATACGCCTTTAGGATGATTTGTCAATTTTTATCCTAATTCGTCAATATTTTTAAGATTTGTTTTAACGAAACAGGCGGCGCGTGGCCGAGTGGTTAGACCGCTCGCCTCTCACCGAAGCGGCCCGGGTTCAATCCCAGGGGTTTGTGGTGGACGAAGCGGGGTCTGGACGGGTTTTCTCCGGGTTCTCCGGCTTCCCCCGCCATTCATTCCACCAACTGCTCCATCATCACCTTTCCTTTCATTCATTTCGCCATCATTTCGTTTCATCTACCTCCTTTATCCCATACCAGGCATCGGGCTGATCATCCATCATGGACATTCTGTCTGCTTCATGAGTGTGTCTGCTCCTCGACGGGCCTCTGACCTCGGGCACCCGTCTGTAAGTCCTGCGGATGTAAGTCCTACATAAGATGAGAATAAACAATGAATGAATGTTTTAAGGAAACTTGGAGAAAGTACACATGCTTGCGGTAATATTGAGCGCTTAAACACGTTTAAAATGTAATTGCTGATGTACCTGTAATATACATGTTAACATTTATTTTAAAAATATTTATTTTTTGCTCTTTAGATAGCATATTTCTATCTAAGAATTGCTATAAAGCAGCAGTCTTCATTATTATAGAAATTAAGTTTCAGAACACCTGAACATAAAAGCAGAACAAATTAATTAACTCCCATTCAGAGGCGTTTATGAACGGAAAACAAGGTTTATTAATATTCAAGTGTTTATACATGCACAAGCTGTGTCCTTTTAGAACAGGAATATGCAATCTGCATTCAGCCAGAAAGCTAGTAAAGCAAACCTTTCCCTACTCGCAAGCATAGGTCAGCAAAAACATGTATTTTTCTAGGTAACTACACATTACCTAGCGAAGAATTCAAAAATGTATCCTAAGAACGCACCACTTCAAGCATTGGGACCGCACCTCACACAGATGTAAACAATAACCGCCGTAGTATAGCGCATCGTTACGCACAATTTGGCTGTCCATTTAAGTTCAAGAATCTTGCATATCTTGCTTTGTCCACGAAGTAATAGATAACATGTAATTTATTATTACCTAATCAAGTATTTTAAATCAAAGGAAACAAGTAAGGTGTCTTCTCAGGTATAAAGCATATAGCTGCCAATTAAAAGGTACAGGAAGGGAGTAAAAGATAGATGGGGGAAAATACGGCAGAGTATTTATGTAGTCGAAGTGTACGCACTACTGAAGTATGAGGGAAAACGTAAATTGTTCATGATTTTAAGTTTTGCCGCTAAAATGTGCTTGAATTTGTGAGGAATTTAGTGGTGCAGAGATTAGTCAGAACTTCCACGAGGATGTGACTATTTTACTGAAAGTCAACACTAACTAGGATTACATTTGTGCGTGTGGCACCGTTATGAGGCTTCTAGCAGCTTGCTTATTCGTTTTCTCTAAGTGTCGCCATACATCTTTGTTGTTCTTCATGCAGAGTTTAGACGCCAAGTCACTGCTAGGAGGCCTGTCAATAGATCCCAATGCATTTTTAAATACACATTTCTGTTGGTGGAAGCTCTGTGCATGTGCTTTTTAAATTTCTGCAGTTTGTATTCATCAGTCGGCGAGTGGAATCCACATTTACGTTTTAGATTGTAACTCTCATAAATATCTTTAATAGAACTGTGGCTTGCTGTAAATACAGACGTTGGAATTACTAAATATACTAAAGCAAGGCTACGGCTGAAGTATTTTAATTTTCTTCTACTTCACGGTTTAGGCTTCAAGCCGTTCGGACTGCAAATTGTTATTTGGAGCTTATGAGTAATCGTAGTTTTACGTGGAAAGGTTGGGAATCTTTCGCATAACCCCCAACCTAGAACACCAGAGTTTATGAAGTATTTTAGTATCATTATTATTAGGTTATATCATCTTCTTCTCAGTTAGCACTTGAGGCAGTATTTTTAATACTTGAATAATTTCATTCAAATTATATAATATGTAACTTCAAGAACAGCCTGCCTTGAAGCAATATGTATGTAATAATTTTTGAAATGTATGTAACAGTCATTGCATATGCTTATATTATTGTAAACATGTTCAATAATGTTATGTGAATGCATTACATAATTTAATAATGTAAGGGCTGTGAGAATAATAAGTTTAAAGTTTCTATCAATGAGGAAACAATGAGGTAACCTTGAGGCAATAATGAGTTTGAAAGTTTGAATGCTACTAGTCATGATTAGGGCAGCAATAATGTAAATTTTATGACAGTTTAAAAATGGCCAATCAACAGCCAGAAAAAGCTTTAGTAAAATGCAGGTATTCTATTGGACTAGGATTAGCCAATCAGAGACTTGAAATACAGACGTTTACGGGTTTGGACAGTTGAAATATGTTCAGTTGCCTGCAGACCTTGGTAGTAACCGGATGGAAGATTTGTTCTCTAGAGAAATATTACGTATTCGTGTGAGACGTAAATTATGTATACGCGTTAACAAAGTGCAAGTATTAAATAAAAGAATCTCACAGCTCTTAATATCAGTGTAGTTTTATTTCATTTGTGTCAAGGATTAATAAAAAGAAGTGAATTTAAACTTAAAAGTCTGTGTAAGCCTACATTCTTATCGCACCACACTTTGCCTAAGAGAAACATGTCTCTAAAAGAATACTGATGCAGTCGAGGCAAAAACAAACAAACAATATCTATAGAAGCAGTTTAATAACAAAGTTAATATTTTTTGTTAAATTTGGAATGTAACAACAAAAATACATCTTCAAATCGGCTTCTCATACATAGCAGCAAATTACGTAATTATCAACAACTTCAAATTGACGCCCAAAGCGTAGTGCAAAACTCCATCAACTCTAAAAACATCAACAAACTTCTAAAAACAATACCTTTCTCACACTTACGGCGCTAAGTAGTAATAAGGTAACGTCAGAAGTGGTTTTAAACTGCAAAAACATGCTCACCAGCTTGGCAGCACAGAATGAAGTTCAACTCATCTAGGTGCCAGGTCTAATGGCTTAGAGGGAAATACAAACGTTGACTGAACAAGTAGTAGCTTCACAATTTACTGAGTCAGAACCGGCTCTAAGAACATCTTGCTGTTTAGTAAGAGAGGTTATTAAAAACTGGTTCAAAGTAGAACATCATAAAACCTGGCTTAAAAATTCAGGAAACAAACATGATAAACTATTCATTAGAAAACCATGTAAGAAAAGATCTGAAATTTCACCTAAATCCAACAGACTTTAGCTGAGAACAATTATTGCATTTCCCACAGGACGTGCTTTTGTAAAAAAAACATCTCAACACGGTGGGAATGTTTCAGTGTAACTAAGATTGTAAATTGTGCAAGAAAGAAACTGAAACACCCCCGCACATCATATGCTCCTGTGAGGCTTGCAACGCCCTCCTCTCGTCAAGTTATGTAAACCACTTGACGTGGGTGTTTATGTATCCCCTAACTACCAATGGGTTAACCTGGAATCGGTCTGTATCTGAGAGGCTAAATGAAATTCCGGGAACTCCGATAGGGGAACATAAATAATTTAAAGGATAGACAGGTATGAGTAATAATTATTAAACATCTATATAAGTACAATTGGTAACAATTTAACACATATCAAGTATAGAAAGATGTGCATAACGCAATCTATTTGCATGTGATCTGCGCAGTCAACTATTTGGAAAGGAATACTAAAATGAGCTGTGGGCTATACACAAATAAAAATCTGATGTGTTACACTCACATGACTTTCTCTACTCTTGTACAAACTATTTTTACAAACGCTTATTCTCCATCTACTTCATGTTAATCGAGATAAACATTTGCAGACTCTATCTTATTGCTAATTTTCTTGTACATGTAAGGGGAATATATATTTACAAGGACAATATAGAAATACAGTAGCCATAAAGCGTATACATATCTCTTAATAGCTGGTTGCTAGGTGCAGCACCATTCCCTTTGCCACAGATTAATACTCTTTGCATATCAAAGACAAAAAAATGAATAACGAATTCCTATTTGAGAAAATAAGTATTGAAAAATTTAAGAGAATAACAAGCAATATCTCGAAAATGGTTCACTCAACAAAAAAATGTATATGACATGAACTGTGTATTTTAACGCGATCTACATTTTTTGTGTAGTAAAATTTTCTCTATCCCTTATGGTTTACCGGTTATGCAAAAGTCGTTCACAATGAAGAACACTTTTGGAGACATCACAGAAAATTCAAGATATACGTTTTATTTGTTATAAAAATCTCTTAAACATATGATATTTTAATCAAAATCGTTAGAGCCGTTTATGAGAAAATTAAAATGTTCGAAAAATCTTCCACGTAAATGGTATCCTGGGGTGGGGTGATTTTGTTGAAATCTTCGTGTCGCATCCCTGGAAGATATTGAACCTAAATACCAAGTTTGGTGTTTATCCGACTGTTCCTTTCTGAGTTATGCTGTTCACAGACACACACACACACACACACACACACACACACACACACACACACAGTAAGACAGACACACAGACGCACACACGGACATGTTTCCAAAAATTCTTTTTTTGGATTCAGGGGGTCTCAAAACATATATTTCCGGTGAAATCTCGGTATCGAATTTTTGGGTGGAATACAATACTTCCCCTACTTACTATGCGTAGTAGAGAAAGTAAAAATGCAGTAACGTCAATTAAGATGTTAAAGAATTGTGTTCCTATTGCTTTCATTTCGTAATAAATTGAACTAGCCAAAGACAAATATAAATAAACCTTGCGTACAACATAAAACAAATATTTAAAAGCGAGCATTCAATACAAATGATTCACACTTCAATACAAAGCGAGTATCTTATACACTACGTGATCAAAAGTATCCGGAAACCTGGCTGAAAATGACGCACAAGTTCGTAGCGCCCTCCATCGGTAATGCTGGAAGTCAATATAGCGTTGCCCCACCCTTAGCCTTGATGACAACGTTCACTCTCGCAGGCATACTTTCAATCAGGTGCTGGAAGATTTGTTGGGGAATGCCGGCCCCCACTCACGGAGTGCGGAACTGAGGAGAGGTTTCGATGTAGGTCGGTGAGGCCTGGCACGAAGTCGGCGTTACAAAACATCCAAAGGTGTTCTATAGGATTCAAGTCAGAACTCTGTGCAGGCCAGTCCATTGCAGGGATGTTATTGTCATGTAACCACTCCGCCGTGCAGTAGAACAGGTGCTCGATCGTGTTGAAAGATGTAATCGCCATCCCCGAATTGCTCTTCAACGTGGGAAGCAACAATGTGCTTAAAATATCAATGTAGGCCTGCACTGTGATCGAGCCACGCAAAACAACAAGCAGTACAAGCCCCCCCTACAGGAAAAACACGACCACACCATAACACCTCCACCTCCGAATTTCACTGTTGGCACTACACACGCTGGCAGATGATGTTCACCGGGCATTCGCCATACCCACACCTTGCCATCGGATCGCCACATTGTGTACCGTGATTCGTCACTCCACACAACGTTTTGCCACTGTTCAATCGTGTAATGTTGACGCTCTTTACACCAAGCGAGGCGTCGTTTGGCATTTTCCTGCGTCATGTGTAGCTTATGAGCAGCCGCTCAACCATGGAATCCAAGGTTTCTCACCTCACGCCTAACTGCCATAGTACTTGGAGTGGATCCTGATGCAGTTTGGAATACCTGTGTGATAGTCTGGATAGATGTCTATTACTCTTTACGACACTCTTCAAATGTCGGCGGTCTCTTTCAGTCAACAGATGAGGTCGACCTGTACGCTTTTGTGCTGTACGTTTCCCTTCACGTTTCCACTTCACTACCACCTCAGAAACAGTGGCCCTAGGGATGTTTAGGAGTATGGAAATCTCCCGTACAGACTTCTGACACAAGTGACACCCAATCACCTGACCACGTTCAAAGTCCGTGAGTTCCACGAAGCGTCCCATTCTGCTGTTTCACGATGTCTAATGACTACTGAGGTCGCGGAAAGCGAGTACCAGGCTGTAGGTGGCAGCACAATGCACCTAAGATGAAAAACGTATGTTTGTGGGGTGTCCAGATACTTTTGATCACATAATGTGTAACCCTCAATTACACCTCAAATATTAAAACGATGAAAAATATGAATTTAAGGTAATTAGTACCATATATAATGCAATTCCTTGCTTGGTCAACTCAGTTCATAGAACATAACAATATTTGAATTCGCAGTGAGTTAACTACTCCATTAAACCATTGCTGTTAACACAGCTAAATGACAACTTGCACAAACTTTAAAGGGGTTGAAAGAATCGTCATATTATCCTTCCGCGTTTAATCATAATTTAGAATTTTGAATGATAGACAATATCCTAATGATATCTAAAGTCTACCAAAGTTAACTGCAAGGAAACGCATTATCAAATACATAGTAATGATCTAACGTGGTCTTACTAGTGTCGACGACTTAAGCAACTGCCAAAGCCTGAAGTATTGACTTCTCGAAGGTTGAAATCCGTTCTCTAGGTGGAAAATCAGGGCAGGCCAGCCGTGCCGACGGGAGGTAGATGGAGGGGTAACTTGCACGTTGGTATGGCGTGGTGTAGCTAATCTAAGCTACGCTTGATGTTGTCAACCCAGGCTCCAAACCAAGTGGCGGAAAGCATATACGCCAAAGACTGACTCACAGGAGATTACTGCTTTTGGGAAAATATTTTTAGAACCAGAACAATAGGAAACCATACCTGTTATGGGATTGTATTCCTTAATAAAGGGTGCAGACATAATGACTTGGCTTTAAAACAACACAGGTAGCACAATAAATCAAAGGCTGAAGCGTGTCCGGAGCAATGACGGAAATCTGTATCGTATAAGACAAGACCTAGTTATCTCATCACAAAACTAGGAGTTATCCATTAAACTGTATTTTTCCTCATATTTTCGGGTATTGTAATTATTATAAAATAAACTATTATAAAATATTCCAGGAAAGTTCCAAAATTGTATATAATATATGGAACTAAAAAATTCTGCATTAGTTATATTCTATTTAAGATAATGAAATCAAACTAATTTACTTCAGATTACAGAAAAAGTTATCCATTAAAAATTATTTTTATATAGACCTTCGCATTATAGCGTCATCAAAATCTAACCAAAATTCCATAGAATTGACATATTTTACTCTAATTCCAAAATTGAAAACGTCCCATTTTGGGGGGTTAGTTTGATTCCACAATCAATAATTTCTTAATTCAATTATTTTTAAAAAAAGTAAATACTGAAATCATCCAATGAAACTTTTCAGGCATATAACACAGCACAGAAGTGATTCCTGGTTTGAAAATGGATGAGTGATGAAGATAAATGTGGAATTTAGAAATTTTAGTAGCGCGCACCCTTAATCACATTACATAATATTGAGACTCATAGATGGCAAGCGTCAGATAGACTGTAGATGCTTATATAATACATATGTTTCAGTCTATATTCCATACACTCAGGAATACATACTTAGGAATACAGAATTTAACATGAGTTAGAGAAAGACTTCTGTATAAATGTAAAAGAAAGAAAAGAGAAATAAAAAGAACCAATAAAAGTAAAGATGCTGTATGACTGGTGGCAATGGCAGTACGATCTGGTAAGGAGAAAATTGAATACACAGAATGTCTGCGAGAGTTTGTGACAAACTTTGAGTTGTGATAAGTGACGTGCAATTGAACAACTTCTACTGATAAATCTATATCCTGCAACGCCCCAGTAAAAAGTCATACACAATTGAAAACTACTTCATATATAGCCATTATTCAAATAAGACTTTTTTCTTGTTTGTAGGAGGGATACATAGAATGAAGTAATAACTTCTGTGTCGTTAAAGTGACCTCCCATATCTCTTCTGTTCACAACTCAATTAGGTACATATTTCCACACCATAAATGTACAATATAAATAAAAAATTAGCGCATATCGGGACATCTTTGCGAGACTTACATACATATATACATACATACATACATACATACATTAATGTACATACTTCATTCATACAAGGTTTTACTGGCTGTTAAAAAGTATGTAACATGTTTGGAATGTCATCAAATACGACCACGACTCTTTCCCATTAATATACAAAAGGATTTCATAAATCAGACTTGACAATATTCCAAAGAAAGTAATTCATTGGGGACTTGGAAATTGGGAGGCCAATCCACATGTCCTCCTCTTCCTCTTACCACCTACTTAACCGGATTAGCAATACCTGAGTATACAAAGATTCTGTCATATTGGAATTATATCCAAAATTCAAGCATCACAAAGATAATGTAGCAGTTAAAATAAGGGCTGGGATTAAGGATTTCGAAGGGAGAAACGCTCAACAACAGGGCGTCCCAACAAGTGGCCACGGATGGAATAAGGGATGTTTGGTGGGTGCTCAAAGAGAGGCACATTCACCAAATGTCACGGTAAAAATAGAGGTTGGAAGGGATTGAGTATCACTAAACGTCACAGGTAATTGGAGGGGTAGCTCAGAGGATGTCAAGGGGAATCACTAGCTCCAACATGTGGTGGAAGACACGTGCGGCTACCGACAAATGCTACTTCTAACTCGGGGGTTGCTAATCGAATCAGAGCGACTCGGTGAACACGGAAGGAAACCCAGGATGGGGAAGTTATTTAAGGTTTCAGGGCAATCCTAAATAATTATATGATAGCCCCACACTTCCATAGAAATATAATTTATTATAAAGTATGGCACGAGGCTGGAAAGGGGTTTACAAATAATTTAATGAAGGAGTAACTTACTATCGTGGAGGGAGATGATGCATGGCGCTCGTTGATTGTCACATTTTAAAGCAATACTTTGAACCACGTGATCGTTCAAGAATCTCAAGGACGTGGGCCCAAAATTGCCCATGAGGCATAAAAACCGGGGTTTATATACAAAATCTGGCTGGATGCCCCACTACGTCATTATTCAGTTGAACACCCTGTCTGCAACTCAGCTATTTGCCGGGGAATGGCTAGGGGTCGAATGCCATTCTCGCCACTACCTGCGGTATGATAGCTTTAAATGCAGCAATTCAGAATTATTCGGCCAAAAACTATGCATCAATCATTATTATAATGCTACAATTTGTAGTAGTGTCTTGCTTAGCAGAACCTAGGTTCGTTTAATATATGTCAAATATAAGTACACTAGAAGTTTGCTTAGCAAGGGTGAGGAGAAGGACATTTTTTGGACTCTTTTTCCTTGTTTGGCAGGTCCTCTTATCTGTTCCTACAATTTCAGTCATCACAAGTAGATATAGCTCTTCTTCCCCTGTGCTTTCCTTGTTTCATTACCTTAGATTTGGAGTTCACCGTGTATTTATTTGCCACTTTAAAACGTCAGCAGCCAAATTAATGGACGGAAAATTCTAATTTGTATTATGTAAAGAGATCAAACGATAATTTACGTATTTTAACGTTTTTATTTTCATTTTACTAGATTTATAATGAGTTGGAAATTGAACCTTGTGCGGTGTTTCCAAAATTAACTTCCATTCTTAATTTCTCTACTAGTAATCTCTAACAAGTAGTAGTAGTGCAATATTCCACCTATGTATTCGATACATGGATTTCATACACGTTTTAGGGTCCCTTGAATACTTTTTAGCAAAATCTTAACGTGTATGTCTGTATGTGAACAGCATAAATCAAAACGAAAAATTTGGCAAATACCAACCTTCGTATTTAAGTTCAGCATGGTGGAGAATTTTTATTTTAAAGAAATTCCCCCTAAACTACTCTTTATAAGGACAATTTTTCATTGATTTTGATTTTTTTCAAAAATAGCTCAAAGGAGTTTATTAAAAAAATCTTATGTTTAAGATGTCTCCATGACAAATAAACCGTACATCTTGAATTTTTGGCGTAAACCTCTTCATCCTGAATGAGATTTGCACAATTGACAAACCTTAAGAGATATACAAAGTCTGGCTAGAAAAATCGTAGATCTCATTAAAGCACAAAATAAATATTTGTATTGTTAAGAATATCCGAGATATAGTTTGAGTTTTCAAATACGTGTACTTTTTTTAAGTAATGAGTTGATATTAGTTTTATTTTTTATTTTTGTGCTCATGCGAAGAGCAAGGAGTTTCAAGGCCTTCTCATAAAGATCTCCTTTTAAAAAAATTCTGACTTAGCTTTAGCCTCCTTATATTTGCAATAAACTGTGTAACGAAAGTTTCTCTCGATTAACAACAGGTACACAAGAACCTCGTTTATCCGAACTAAATGGAACCGGAGCTAATTCGATTAACGAAAAATCGGATAATCCAGAAACAAACTATTGCATGAATATGAACTGCTAATCTATAAAAGTGTTTGTTTTGGCACTAACAAGTATACGTAAAAATAATACGCTTTTTTACACTTAATACACACTCACTTGTATATTCCAAAATAGCGTGTAAGTTTCCTTTGTATCAAGTTTGTGGTGCATTTAAGAAGTAAAAGCTGAAGTAAGTAAACAAAAACTCCATCCGGATTAATGAGGGCGGAACAGAGGAGATTCTGGTGTACATAACTGAATAAGCTTTCGTAAGAATGGTATGTAAAAAGTGAGTAGAGAAAGCCATGTGAATGCAATACTTCTTTTTTAATTACTCTACCATGTACCTAGTAGGGAGAGTATGTATTGCAATCTACATAAATTCTATGTCGATATTTCAATGGATTCCCTCTGAATTCCAAAAATAGCACTTTTTGAAAATACTCTGTGAGTGTGACTGTGTTCGTGTGTGTTTCTGTGAGCATAACTGAATAACAAAGTGCTCGGTAAATACCGTACTTGGTTTTCAGGTTCAATATCTTCCACAACTGTCATATGAAAATTTTCAAGAAAGTCCACACACCTGAAACTGCCCTTTACATGCAAAAAAAATATATATATATACGTTTTTTATTTTCTCAAAATCGGCTGTAACGATTCTGATTCAAATACCACATCTGTGTATCTTGACTTTTCTGGAAATAGCCTGCGAAGCTCACTTAATTCGGAAGGAATTTGTTTCTTAATTTTGTGTACCGTGGTAAATAGTAAGAGATAGACAAAACCGAACAGCATAAATCGTGCGGATCTCTTTAAGGTGAGATTTTTGTTGAAAATTCCAAATTTCACAGTTTCGTTTTTCCATTTTGTAATAATTTAGAGCCTTTAGCAACATGTTATCTCGTAGTATATTCCATTTACGGTCTTAATGGAGCATCTCTTGACCCCATATCCAGCCCAGAAACACAAACGACTAGCGTATGAATCTCTAAACTTGATTTTCTAAGAAACAAAATCTTCTACAATTTCCAGTATATAAAAGATCTCTCGTGATGCAATTTTTCACCAATCTTTATGAAATTTGCAAGCTAGGCATACAAAAGTCAAAGAGCTCCAAAGAGCTCGTTTTTTTTTAAATATGTGAATCGTTCCTACACGATATGTATAAATTTTGAGAAAAGTGAAATATTGGAGGGATTTTTCTATAGAACGGAAAAAGAAAAAAATTAGTTTCTTGTCTATAGTTAAAAAATATGAAAAAGGGCCGATTTGAGTGCCTTAGCAATATCTTAATTTTTTTCTTCTGATATTGCTATTGTACCAACTTAAATAATTTGACGTGTAGGACATTTTATATCATTAACAATATTTTATAAACAATAATTAATAATTGCTAAAGTATTTGCACCAGCTGCATCAAACTTTGTAATCAGTTAAAAGATAAGCTTCGAAGCATGTGGTTAACAACTCAAAACAATTAGATAAGAATTACGAATTTTGGATATTTCACCATAGGGTAGCCTTGAGATCCGCAATTGATTTCAAATCATGTCTTTTTGTAGCAACAGACAATTACAAGATATCCATTGTTATGGGTTCCAAATTCTCAATTCTTTGTCAAAGTGGAAAGAATCTGCTGATTTTTTATTATTCAACTTGAAGTGAACTGAAGCGGATGTTGAGGTAGCAAGTTTTCGTAATTTCTCCGGAAGCGATGAATAAGGAGATGGGTGATGTAACCTGTTAATCACTGCATACTGTTACTACTACAGTTACGTAACGATATGTTTTATTCCGTAAAATCGCAATCTTGCAACCCAACATCAATTAAACGATCGTGACTGGTCAGTATTCGAGGCACTGCTAAATATAATAGAACAACAAATCAAATAGGCGACGTGTAAGTAGAATAGTCAGCAAAATCATTCCATTTGATAAACATTCATCAAACCTGAAAAGTTCTCACAAACTCACCCGAAAACCCTGTGTAAACAAATGCATAAACGACTCCATCTCGCGTTGTCGCTCCTTTCAGAACGGGGCGTATTTCCCTTTATTTATATTCATGTTTCTTGCGAGGAAATTTTTTCCTTGCTATATCTTGCCTCTAGTGGGCCGAATCCACAACATGCTTGAATGGAAAAAGGGGGGAAACCTCAGAAAAGGTCCTAACCAGGACAAGTAGTGTTCCCCTAAACTGTTCACCAGGATATCAAACGTTTCCTTTGCGAGTATGCAGCGAACATTTGCTGGTTGTAATGAATACATGCACAAGGGGTTTGGAAATCATAAATACATAAATTGCAACGAATAAATTGGAGAGAGAAATTTTAGTTAACATAAAAGGTAATCATTCAAATACTTTCCTCATAAAAACGGTTTTATAGAATAATTATAAGTAGTTTTCTAGGTTGTTTCGTTAGCAGCTTTTAATAAGTCCTGGATAAGTTCTGTACAGCTCACTCCCTTTGTATCCTAATTGCAGCACGAATATCTGCAAGAGAACAGTTTTCAAAGCGAGAATTTAAATTCCATAATTATATGATCAATTTAATTTAGGTATTACAGAACTGGAAGGGATAAACGAAAACAGAGCTTTAGAAAACTTTAGACGGAAAATACGAAATTTTAGCAACTCACTACTTTTGCATTTCAGTGGTTTATTTACATTTAGCGATATTAGCAAAGCTTAGAATACATAAAAGAGAAAAGGTAAGCATTTTTTGAAAGCGACTTTTAATGTAATTGTTCCATCACAGAGCTGCCGAACGTCACTCATCATGCATAAAAATCACCATTTTTTTTACATAAGCCTACCTCATCCTTTACCAAATGCTTATAAAACTGTGGATAGGATTCTAACCTATAAAACACTACACTGGCCAGTGAAGTTCTTTGCTTAAGAAGCTAATCCACGAACAATAGCTTCTAAGGACAGAAGTGGAATATAAATTCTTTATGAAAGGGTTGAAGTACAAAAAGAAATGCTATAATATATTTTAATTGTGTATACATATGCTTAACCATGAGAACATTAGTTTTCAGAGTCCGGTGTTAGTTGAATAAAGCACACAAAACAATAATTCGTGATTCCGTCGACACAGCTTATTAAATAATTATCTTGTTCCAACTAATGAAATACTATTTGATTTAATTTATCTGTTTATCGTTGTCACAGAGTAGTAAATCCTAGAACAGAAACGTCTACTTTTAGACAACTTAGGTGTAAGGTCAGTGTAATGTTTAAAAATTACAAAAATAACTGCTTCCCCGAATTCACCGGATGAGATCATATTTTTAATGCGGTAAACAACTAGGGGGTGCCCTCCAAAAAAATGTAACCGAAATGAACACTTTAGTAAACATTTGTGCACACCGATTACCCATAGTAAAATCTGTGTGTTCTGTTTTCCATGTTGCATACGGCATTTATCATGCTGGTGACTGCAACATCACATTGCTCCCCTGTTATTCTACAAAAGACTGTTTTAATATTTTTAAGAACGTCATCTAGACTACAAGGTTCTCTTACACAAATTAAATCAACACAGTTAAGGTCAACGCTAGGTTTGTTTTAAACTCATTATTAAGAACATTTATAACAGATATAACATTTAAATAGTATAGGAAACAAGGATAAATACTTGAAGATCGTGAGAACCATCATCTCTGGCTCAGCTGTTTTCCATATGATGTAGGGAGTAACAATGTTCTGATCTTCCCGTCTCTAATGGGCTGTAGTTCTTCTACGATTGCTGTATTCCACATGTGACGTGGGCGTACATGTTTTTGTACAGAGCCAAGTCTCCAATTCGGAATTTTGCGGATCTGCAGTTTGGTTGACGAACGTGATGAAAACTTCAACTGCATAGTGTGGTAGATAGAAGGTTAAGTGTGGTTGATTTTCAGAAATTACAGATTCCACATGCTCTTGAACGATGTATTAGAGCATTTTCTCTTTGTAGCTTCTAGCATAGATCTTGTTTTCTACTAAACTTCTAGTCAAGGCATGAAAACTTGTCTTGACAACCTTGCGATCATCTTAAAGAAGCTGCTTATCTGTTTTGGGACTGAGATAACTCTTCTTCCATGTTCTATAGGATTAGAATGGTGAAATTGTTGAAGATGTGAGAATTCTTAGGACTCATTGTTTCCAATTGTAATTCTGGATACGTAATGCCAAGTGACTCCAGATCCCAGAACTGGCGAAATTGATCATCAAGAGCTGGATTCAGCGAGAGCTATACTTTGACACTCAAGTGGTTATACGTGATTCCGGATCTGTTTCCGCTAACAACCCATCAAAACAGTGTAAGAATGAGTTCTAAAGATGGCGATATACGAAAGGTTGAGTATCTTTAATTAGTTTCCAATAAACTATCACTACCAATAAAGTCTAGTTCCCGAGGTCGCGGGTTCAAACCCGGTGGAGAACGATAGATTTTCTTGGTCACAAAAGTCCTTAGCATGGCTTCCTTTGCAGTGTAGTAGATTTACGGAACCTAAAGGAACCTCAAGCCCGATAAAGAGGCCTCTGAGCAAAATATCCCGTCTTTCACGTCCAATATAAAATGGGATGCTAAAATCCATAGCAGTTAAAGAGCGTCCAAAGATGAAAAAGTCGTCCTCCGTGGTGTAGTGATTACCATGCTAGCCTCTAGTTCCCGAGGTCGCGCGTTCAAACCCGGCGGATGGCATAAAAATCCTTAGCAGGGCTTCCTTCGAAGGGAACTTAAGACGGTGGTTCCGTGCCGTAGACTTAAAAGAACCTCAGCCTGATAAAGAGGCCTCTGAGCAAAATTACCGGTCTTTCACGCCCAATATAGAATGGGACGTAAGGACCACAGCAGTTAAAGAGCGTCCATAAATAAAAAAAAGATAAAAAAAACTAATAAGGGGTTCTATTGGTAGGTCAGGCGACTCGTCTTTAAGACCAGCCAATTTTAGGTTCTGTAGACATGCAAGAGTAGCCACATCCTGTGGAATTGTGGGATGAGCTGAGTATGTGTTTTGAGTTTCAAAATTTGTAATGCCAGCTGTTGACATAGTACATAGCCCTTGAATCTGGAAACGTCGTTTGTATGTAGCAGTAGTTTTAGATTCAAACGCAGATATGCATATATCTCTTTCAGCTACAGTAGTCGGTTTGTGTCTACAAGTAATGCACTGATGAAACTAGATTAATGCCTACATCAAGTATACAGTATGTTTGTTTACTAAGACCAGTAGGTCCGATATACTAATGTGTGCTGTTTATAAGTGGGTATAGGCTGTGTATTAATCTTGTTTACTACTGTAGGAGTAATGGCCACCATGCTACAAATGGAGCACTAATGCGACCTTTTACATTTTGTGCACATCGTTTTGCCTCGTTTTATGCAAGCTTCTGCTAAGTGGCCTCTGTTAAAACAAAGAAAACAACGTGATGATTGTTTAAGCCTTCTCAATTTGCTTATTAATAATATCAATGCTTTTACTATCTTGAACCCAGTGTCTGTGCCGTTCACAAAATGCACAAATGGTATCATTTTTCTTTTTTGGATTTAAGGGGTTTATGTGGACATGAAATGCTGTTATTGGAAGGAACTATTGAATATTAGCATAATTACCTTGATTTTTTTGTATTAGGAGTGAGTCTTCAACTTCGTCCTGTAAAAACTCCATAAGTTTGTTATGTTGGCTTCTCAAGTTCCCTCTCTTCTCGTGTGTATGATTCCCGTTTGTAAATGTCGGCAGGAAATGCTCGCAGTACTTTAAGTGCAAGTATACGGCCGTAGTTGTTGATTTTTGCTTCCCCAGAGTTTAGAGAGTTTTTAATCGACGTTTACATTTAGCATAGGTGTAATTTAAAGATTCGGGAGCAAATTTAATGATTTGAATCTATTCTAGGTAGTTTAAATGTGCCTGAATGATGTGGTTTTTGTCACCATACTTTTCATCAAGGATCCCTGGCTTCTTCATTGTATCAGCCGTGATAACTATGCCGTCAATGAGACATTTAGGTTCCCGTTCCAGGTACCCTCTCAAAATACGTGCTGTTGATTGGGGCACAGTAGGATTCTGATCTATAGAAGACCTGAATTGTTCCCAAAATCTTAATCAGCCCTCTACATTACCACTAAATGGTTCCAACTTTATGACAGGAAGCTTTATTTTTGTGCAAGTGTTGCTATTATTACAGAGCTGACTGTGTAGTACTGAGATTAGATTTGCCAAACTGCCATCAATGCGACAAGATGCCTGTTCTATAGTACATTTAGCTGCGTCCACATATTCTTCACATTTTGAAGTGTCTGTTTCAAATTTATGATCTGAAAGCAAATCATGAATTGAATCGTCTAAGGCCAGAGGTTTATTTACAGTGTCATGTAGTCGAGCATGATAATAACAAAGCCTTCTAAAGTTATCTCCTCTGTAGAATTAAATTTTTTATTTATGAACGCATTTTAAATGCTGTGGTCCTTATAGCGTCCCATTCTATATTGAGCGTGAAACACCGGTAAGTTTGCTCAGAGGCCTCTTTATCAGGCTTGAAGTTCTTTTACGTGCCGTAAATCTACGACAGAGGACCACCGGCTTTACTTTCCTTCCGAAAGAAGCCATGCTAAGGATTTTTACGCCCGAAAAAATCCATCGCCCTCTGCCGGGTTTGAACCCGCGACCTTGGGAACTACAGGCTAGCATGATA
The DNA here is from genome assembly GCA_030765065.1 of Deroplatys truncata. NCBI lineage: Eukaryota > Metazoa > Arthropoda > Insecta > Mantodea > Mantidae > Deroplatys > Deroplatys truncata. Next base: position 165,568,422 of record CM060978.1, on the reverse strand, counting down.
ACCACTACAACACTTAGGACGACGTAGAACTATTTATTATGCTTATGAAACGCGTGGCGTGTACTCTCTCCTTCCTAGGCCTTGTTTCAAAATATGAAGTTTATGTAGTTGTGCATCTGCCATGTTAGAGTGTGTTAACAATTATATTGGTGGAATAAATATAAATATAAAATGTAGGTGACGCTACAAAGAAATGATTTTCTTTAACTGTAGTTGCCACACGATAGATATTTTAAAATACCCAATTTGCACATAAACAGTATTTCTTGGCGTTAGCAGTAATTATTAGGTTTTCACATAATTACTGTCGGTTTTTAAGTTTGGTGTTTAGGGCTAGCATTGTGTATATTGCGAGAATGTGTCAGTCGTCAGTATTAACACACAACCACAAAATGGAAGTTACAAAGTTTGAGATTAAAGTCCTTCTAAAGTACCACTGGATACAAGATTATAAAGCTGCTAGGCTCGAGAAATATGAGAAGTGGAAGGAGAAGGTATCGTTAGTGAGCGTGTGGCATACGATGTTCTAAAGATTCAATACTGGAGTAGAAAACACTGAAGATATACCACGTTCTGGAAGACATAAATTATGAGACATTGAGAATACATGCAGAGTTTTTGAAGAAAATCCGCAAAAAGCACTCGTAGGCTGTCAGAAGAACTTGATCCATCAAAAGATGCCATATCGACGGATTAAGAAACCTGAAAAGTCAAATACAAGCTGTAAATCTGTACCTCATGAATTGAAACCTCAACAGGCTCAACGTAGAGTGAATATCTGTCATCAACTTGTCGGTAATGGAATAATACATTTATCAGAAGAATTGTCACATGTAATGAAAAGTAGGTCTATTACCGCAATCCTGATGCCCCGAAACAGTGACTCAGTTCTCGTCAACCTACCAAAGTCATCGTCAAAAAAATCTGTTCGGCCCCAAAGTAATGTTGTGTGTCTGGCAGTTTGTTCCAAACGGGTGTGCAGTCAATGCGGATCTTTATTCTCTACAATTGGAACGAGTTCATGAGATTTTTAAATGGATATACCAGCATCAGTTAATCGAAATAGAATTATCTTGCAGCAGGATAATGCAATACCCAATGCTGCACGAAAAACCATAACAAAAATACGGTAATTGGAAGGAGTCGAGCTTCTACCACACCCAGCATACAGCACTGACCTTGTGCCTTCAGTTTGCCATCTGTTTCGATCCATGACCCATTTCTTGCGTGAAACAAATTTCGAAAACATTTAAGCTGCGGAAGTGGGTCTCGCCTAATTCTTCACATCAAAAACCAGAGACTGGTACCTTCTCAGGATAATAAACTTCACTAAAAGATGGCTAATGATCTTAGAATATGATTGTCTCCACTTTAAAGAGAAGTTTAATTTCTTGTCAGAAAACACTCCAAATAAAATTTGGCTTAGAAACCGACATTACTTATGAAACACCATCTACAGTAATACTAGCAGGCGTGTGGGTTGCAATTTTTACATACTTCTAGCTTTTAATGAAAATATGTAGCGCTGCCATGGTATGTGTTTTTTACGTGGGTCAAGACATGAAGTTTTACCTGCTATTTTCGAAGAATTTTAATATCTCTGGATATTAATTTTCCTCGAGATCTTCAAGCGGAGTTGATGCTACTATGAGAGTTTTCGGCACAAAATGTGCAGTTATGAGGCATGGTTCTCTTACATAAAAATCAACATAGTTAAGGATATTTGTTTATTTCCAAATCAATACTAAAGCATTTATAACAGGTATAACATTTAAATAGTGTAGGAAGCAAGAATAAACACTTGAAGAATGGGTTAACTATCACCTGTGGCTCTGTACTCTACACAAGGAATGAGAAATACAGGTATAACATTTAAATAGTGTAGGAAGCAAGAATAAACACTTGAAGATTTTGTGAACTATCACCTGTGGCCCTGTACTCTACACAAGGAATGAGTTTGAAGTACTGTTCATTCATTATACCCTACAAAATGCGTCGGTTAGTGATAAATCAGGACTTCATTAAGGTTATGGAAAAATTGTGTGTCTGGAGATGATGCCTATTTCCATAATCCATGGCCAGTATGGCAGGTCATCTTGTTTTTAAAGTAATCTTGTTTAAACTGCACAAAATGTTTCTAAATCCCCTGAAAATGCTCAGCGACTACCTTTCTAGACACTTCTGATGCGAGGTTAATTCCGTTTTCAAATGTATCCTTTATGAAGTACGGACCAATGCTGCCATGGGCTCATACTGTCACTCTCTCTGAAAGTAATAGTCTCTGCACCTACTCATGCGGTTTTCTCAACCTAGAACACAGCAAATCTGCTTATTAACACGGCCATTTAGTAGCACATCATATTCGTCAGACGACCACCTTTTTATGAGATGCTCATAATCTTGATACATGTTGAACAAAACATACGCGTGTACAGTATTGGAAAGTTGTAGGAATTCCGGTCCCTCAACTCATTAAAATACCGGAATTCAATATCAGTGAGCTCCAACATCACCAATAATACGTTGAACGCTCATTTATATCAAAGTAACGGATCACTTACATCTACGGTTACCTTTTCCTGGCCATCATATATACAGAAGCATGGCATATACAGTGTGGACCATTTAAGTTGAGACTGTGCTTGTATCTCCAAAACTAAGCGTCGTAGAAAGAAATATGTTGAATAAAAGTTGCTTGATATTATAGGGGAAAGTAAATGACATTAGTCGTGTTTTATTTGGGGGATGGTGTGCTGGTTATTTTAGAGTCAATTTAATTTTTTTAAATGGAGACCTACATTTTTATGTGGTTTTCTCACTTCTCATACAAAACTAAACACATTTATATAAAACACTTTGCAATTGTTACAACAACGTAAATAAGAACAAAATTCTTAATGGCTGTGTACGAAGAGCGTAATGAATGGTTGGACCATCCATGAATAGTCATTTGAGGGTCAAGTTACATTTCGTAATTGGAAATCAACATTTTTACTTTATCCACTACGTATAGTAAGTAGGGGAAGTATTGCATTCCACCCAAAAATTCGATACCGAGATTTCACCGGAAATACATGTTTTGAGACCCCCTGAAGCCAAAAAAAAGCATTTCTGGAAACATGTCGGAAACTGGTCGGTATGTGTAAAATGTAATTCACTTTGCGTGTCAAAAGATCGTTTCTACAAATGTTTATCTCGATTAATATGAAATAGATAGAGAATAAGAGCTTGTAAAAATAGTTTGTTCAAGAGTAGAAAAAGTCATGTGAGTGTAACACATCAGATTTTTTATTTTGTTTTTTTATTCCTCATCACAGAATAAAGAGTTTTTTGTAAACCATTTTCTACATAGCCCATGGTTCTTTCACTGGTGTAAACAATCAAACATTCATGAAATATAAGTACACAGAGTATCACCACCTACATTGTGGTTGTAAATGTTCAAAATGATACCCTTCTACCTCAATGCATTTTGCAACTCTGTGAATGAACGTTTGATGTGTCCGTAAAGGCATGGTTCTTTCAATACTGGCACAAGCATTTCGTATGTGCGCCTTCATGTTGTCCGGAGTCGTTGGTGTTTCACAATTTTCCATAAGGTAATACCATAAGAACAGGTCTGGTGATGTAAGGTCAGTAGATGCGGCTGGCCAATTAATGCGACCTGCACGTCCTAACCAACGATTATGGTAAGTGTCATTTAAAACATCCCTAGCAGTACATTTCTGTATTGTGCTGGTACCAAATACTTGATCTGGTTTGTAATGGCACATCTTCTATAAATAACGGCAACTCCTCCGTTAAAAAGTTTCTGTACTTTGCACTTGTTAAGGTGCCATCAATGAAGTACGGTCCAATTACCTTGTCACACAAATTGTGATATGACCATCACAACGTCCTCCAAATAAAACACGACCAATGGCATTTACTTTCTCCCACAATATCAAGCAGCTTTTGTTCAAGACACATTTATTTTTACAACGCTTAATTCTGGAGATATTGTACAGTCTCAACTTAAATGGTCCATCCTGTATATTCCAAGCATTTCCGGACACATGTTTTAATTAACTTTTTTATTGTCTAAATTTGGGGAATGCATACCTGAATTCATGCCTTCTATTTTTGAAACATCTGTGTGTATATGTAAATTCCTTTGGTACTCGTTAACAATTAACTTAGAAATGTACTTGGCGACATGTTAGAGTGTGAAAGAAAACTCACATTCTGGAATTATTTTGCAAAAGGGTGAGAGGTAAAGAGTGAAAGTTTGAGAAAAGTTTTAAAGAAACAACTTTTCTATCTCTGGATCCACCGACTGAGTAATAGATAAGCTCAAAGACAAGAAACTTTGGACCTGACAGTGTGCCGAGGCAGGTTTTTAAATATTTGATGAGATCAACTCTGCAGCAAAAACTTTAGCCCTCATCTCTTCGTTGATTTTGCTCTCCCTGTTATTTGATGGTTGCTGATTCCTCTTTACCTCGCACCCGCTGTGTTATCGCTGGCCCAAACCAACCCTCGCTCTCAAATATAGTCCCTAGAGTAGTTTCCATAAATCATAAAAATTAGAATACAAATAGAGCAGTCTTGTAATTTTCCTGCTGGTACCCGCTGCCCTAAGCATGACGTATGCAGCAAGTCTGCCTATAAAGCCACTGAGATATACATTGCTTGCATCACCATACAATTATTAACTGCCCTCTTATAAAAAGCATAATATAATAGTATTTCCTGGACTAAAACGGTTAAGTAAGAATAGAAAATAGCGCATCTTAAAGACTTTAATTATCTGACAGCATGTTATATCAAGAGTTTTAAAGAATAAATGTTAGCACGCATACAAGATCTTTTGTGCCTGAAGCCCCTGATGGGGTTCCCCGGGAGCGAGAGGTGAGAGAAGACAGAGGGCAACCGGACCAGGAGGCACGACAGGTCCCTACCTTTTACAGATTGAAACTCCCCGGATAGCAGCTGGTGCAACCGGCTCCCCTCCCCCTGCGGCTTTTACATCCTCTGGTGGGGCCCGAGATTCGGAATCCGCCCCACCCTGGGGACGAACAGTTACAGAGAGTGTACTTTCCCCTACCATGCAACAGCGAGACTTCCGCTGACACTTCCAACCCTGAAAAAGACCAATCTGATGAAAGGTGAAGTGAAATGAGAATGCAGATGAAATGGTGGGACAGGAAATTCGGGGGAAGTAATGTACCTTCCCAGCATTTGCCTAGCAACCAGGAAAGCCCCCAAAAACCAATGGATTAGGAAGGTCTGCTGCCGAAATCGAAACTACGACCTCCCGACTGCGGTCCACAGACTTTACCGCCTGGTCCATCCCACTCGATAATATTAGAGCTAAGGTTGTTTGTAAATTTTCCCTAACCATTCTATTTTTAATTAGACCTATTATAACCTTGTAACTAATTCCAGTGACAAATCTTCTAAATGCAAATTGAGGCAAATTTTTCTTTTTAATCCCAATAGCACCTCGCATTCATGGAAGGCAAGAAGGACGCACTTGCCTTTTTCGTGTTATTCTGAAGTGCTGGAAACCATGAGAGTACTGTCTAGCTTCTAAAAGACTCATTCATAGCAAGAACGTAAGTCTCCGTTATAAGTTCACTTAGTTCGTGCCTTCATATCGTTGCAACCCATTTTTCCCCCTTTTTTCGGTATTGACTCATGCAACAGGCCGTACGACCTTTGCATGCTACTTTGTGGCTGCTAATGCTAAGGCATTCTATCCTTAAAAATCTGCACCTAGAAAATTCGGCGTAATTGAAAACATATATTCTAAAATTGTTATACTGCGCACAAAACTATGCATGCACGGCTATTCCCAGATTATGACGCAATACTTCAAACTTTTTGCTTTTGATCCTTTATTGGTGCACTATATTCAAAAAGCAACCGGCGACAAACGTAGGCTCACTTGGCGACAGTGGAAAATTCCCAGCTCTGGTTGTCTCCTGACAAAGGATGCTATACTAAGTAGCATAACGGGCTATCACAAACTTGCCACTACATTATAGAGGATATTTCAAAAATAGAGAGCATAATTTCAAGTATGCATTCCCCATATGCAGACAATAAAAACTCCATCACAACATGTATCCGAAAATGCTTAGCTTCTGAGTTATGGCCTTCAAAACGGGAACGTATTTCTTATCGCAGGTACTTTTCTTTACAGAAGATGTTCAAAGTGTCCACCTCCTGCTTGAATACAGGTCTCACATCCACGTCTGATGGCCATGCGAACACCCCCCTAAATTCCAGGAGTATTGTATATTTCCTCACAACCTGCTACAATTCTATTCAGAAGCGATTCCATGTCAGGCACCGAAAACGAATACACCAACGTTTTTAAATGGCCCCACAAGTAGAAATTGACAGGGTTCAAATCAGATGAGCGGTAGCCTAGCAACTGGAGCACCTCTACCTAGCCATCGATCAGCAAACCTTCGATAGAAGAAACCGGCGAGCGGTACGACTTAAGTGTGCAGGAGCGCCATCATGCAAGAAGTGAACTTGTTGACGATGCTCAGTGGAGTGCCTGCATACACATAAGATATGGTGTTTTTCAAGAAGCTTGTGAACGCCTGCCCCGTAAATCTGTTTACAAGTACATGGGTCCAACTAGCGATCACCAATGATACCGGTTCACTAGTTAAGAGTGAACCACACTTGGTGATGAGATGGAATAAATTCGGATTTGTAGCACACTGCTGCACAAACCACTGGCAGAACATGAATTGAGCAGGGTAATCTGCTGGTGACAGGACCTGTAAACGCTGCAAATGATGAGGTTACAGCTTTTGCTCTCGTAACAGTCTCCAGACAGTCGTATGAGGAACATTCACTTGCAACGCTAACCTCGTGCATTGATAGAAGCAGTCGTGTACACAGACTCCTTTACATCTGGAGTTGTAGATCTTAGTTGTCCGCTCCCCAAACCAGGAGATGTGAACCTCCCATGAGCGCACAGATGGCGATGGAGACGTTCAAATGACTTCCGATCTGGACATCTTCGCTGTGAGTAACCTTCTTGGTACAAACGACAAGCCAACGTAGCATTGCCGTACATGATGTGCATTTCTGCCGGCTTCTTATGTGAGTAGATGTCGCTCAATGAACGCCAAACGCAACACCCCGTGTACCCTTCGCCTCGGAATGAACTGCCAGTTTGTCCGGCAACTACCTTGGGAAGAAAAACGTTCCGATGAAGTGATAATACTGCTTTGAAGGTATAACTCAGAAACCAAGCATTTCCGGACACATTTTTTATTACCTACATATGGGGAATGTATGCCCAATGTATGATTGTATAAATGCTGGCTTTATTCTTTGAGGCTCCATATCATGCATTTCGTGTCACCACCTGCACCTACGGCCCCCTCCTCTCAATCAAAAACCCTTAGCGGTTAATGTGGTGTAATTTTCTGTTTCAATACATTTCATTTATTACATTTATTGAAGTTCTTTACAACCTTATGGGTCTTTGTCGAGCATAGAAAAGGCACTTAATTTTAAGCATTTAAAGCAGTATTACTTTATAATCCCAAGAGGACGCAGCATTTAAGAATTACAGAAGGCAATAACTAAATAATTGTGACATTTGGTAATGAATAACGTCTTGGAAAAGAGCCATGGAATTTAATTCACCAGCGTGTGACTGCAAATGCTTAGGTTACGTTTTAGGCGTACAAAGCCAGCGAACCAGTTGATGGAATTACTTCTATTTATTTTGTTTCCTCCAGTAATGAGATAAATACTCCGACTATCGGTGTCTACATTATTGCACAAAGTAAATATGTTTTTACAGGTCATAGGGAGTGTTGGATTAAACATTCAATGATGTTTCCAATTTGTTGCTAGTCCCAATCCAAAAATCTATGGGATAGTGCTAGTCATCCATCATGTGAAACATGTGAGAATTGTAAAATCTGAGGAATTTCCAATTTGGTATAGCTTTAAGAGAATTTTTGGTAGCAGTGACATTTTTAAGGAACATGTCTAATCAACAATACAGCGACTGCGCTCCTATGCTACAGTCTTGATGTCTAACACTAAAACTAATGGCAAGAATAAACGCATATACATGTGTGTATATATATATATATATATCGTGAAAAAATTATAATATCTTCTGCCGAATACCATTCTATATTGACTAGATAATGAATATTTTATTCCGCTCACTTCTTTCTCGCTATTAGTGTACAAAACGTAAGTTAGAAAGAATGAACACACTTTGACACAATGTGATTCCAACCACGAATCTATAGCATTTTATGTCTCCTATGTTATGATGATGTTTCAGATACGAAAGTAAGACACTTCTTTGTGTTTCCATTTCACTTCATTGTCCGAGTGATTTGAAAGTTATGATAAATAGCAACTTAAATGTTTTATTCGCCTATTGAAAAAAACGATCAGTTTATAAAAGATCTGCGAACGTGTTTATGCGCGCATGAATCTAAAACAGGAAAGCACTAAAGTGAAAATGCAGACAATATATGGAATTTTACATTCAAATAAGAAATTAGCTGATCCTAGTAACTCTTCACACGAATCCTGAATATTATGACTAATTATGTTTATAAATAATCTAACTTTCTTATAGAGTTATATCAATAAAATTTAATATTTAGTTTTCTAAAGAAACTTTGGTAAATACTTTATTTAAGGTATATATTTCAACGTCGGATCCTTTTATACATGACTGAACTTAAAAAAATAACAGTTTGTAGGAATGAATGAATGTAATACAAATAAAATATAGCTTTAAATGATAAACAACATTTGTGTAATCGCTAATATAGACGACAGACAAGCTTATGAAATTGTGTACATTGGGAGTATAGCTTTATAGGAAAATAACAATATACAAATAATTTGCATCGCAATGCGAAAACATTTATAACAAAATAAACACTTTGAATACTTTAAAAGCGATTCAGAATTAACAGGAATGCTATTAGTCAAATATTGCAACTTAATTGTAAAACTTTAGGACCTTTAAGGCCTTGACAATCTGATTTGTGGCCCATATTAATAATATAAAATAATTGTATTACCGATAATATGTTGTAACATAATCTTTATTCTGCATGTCAATAGGGAGTGCATACTACCTAAAGTTTGTATTCACAGCCATTTATATACATTAAAAGGGATTCTTTAAAACACTATTTTTAAAAACATTTTGAAAATATGAGGTGCAATTCTTACAATATTAGCAGTTCAATCTTATTTTATCTCTAATTTTAGAACCGTAAATTTCTGGAGTGTACTTTCATACGCATATCCCATGGAAAAGAAGTGCATTTCACTACAACCCAAAAAGTAAAATATCGATGGATTATCAGCCTGGTTTAGTAAGCAATCATGTTAATGAGTAATCGCCATGCAGTAGCTTTTAAGATTAGCGCACACAGCACCACTAGGCTTATAGTTCCCCGCGGTAATAGAGTCTATTGTATACCGTATTTGTTTGTTCTGTGATAGGTGGAAGGAACAGAGTATTCTGATTTTCTTTTAAATATAGGTTGAGTTTTATTCATGACGCTCTTTAACTACTATGGTTTATAGCGTTCCATTCTAAATTGGGCGCGAAAAATCGAAAACTTTGCTCAGCTTTTACATACCGTAAATATACGACACGGATCACCGGCTTTACTTCCTTTCCGAAGAAGCCATGTTAACGAGTTTTACGCCCGAAAAAATTCCATTGCCCTCCGCCTGGTTTGTAGTTGTGACATCAGGAAATGGAGGCTGGTATAGTACCCCTAGACCATGGAGGACGACGCGATTTCATTATACTTCTCTACTACGTACTCACAGTAAATAGAAGGAATATTGTGTACCAACCAAACATTCGATATCGAAATTTCTGTGTAAATACATGCTTTGAAGCCCCCTGAATCCAAAAGAAACATTTCATTAGAGAAAGGTTCATATGTATGTGTGTGTGTGTGTGAGAGAGAGAGAGAGAGAGAGAGAGAGAGAGAGAGAGAGCAGCAGCAGCATATCTAAAAAACGTAAAAGTCGGTTCAAGACTAAACTTGGTCTTAAGTTCATCATCCTCCAAGAATAGGATATGAAGGTTTCCAAGAAAAACTCCCCCAGCCCTAACTACCCTTTATATTGAAAATTTTATCTTTTTTATTTCTCAAACCTGGCTATAACTCATTTGATTAAAATATCATATGTTTAAGATATTTACATGATAAACAAAAATGTATATCTCGACGGAAGTCCTCTTCATTTTGAAAGAATTTTGTTCCATTTGTATACCGTAAGAGATACACAAAATCTTACTAAACAAAAAATCTGTATCTCGTTAAAGCACACAATTTATGCCAAATAAAATATTTTGTGACGTCAAGCATTTTCGAAATTATTTTCTGTGTTACTTATTTGAATTTTCAAATATATATGCTTCTCTGAAGAGGAAAATGGGTATTAGTTTTTTTTTCTCTTAGTCGTGCAACGAGAACGGAATTTCAAAGCCATCACATAGCGACCCGCTCTTAAAAGATCCGACTATCCCTTAAGACTGTATTCTCATAATCCCCTAAATTAAATTAAATTAAATTGAGCTTTATTTATGGACGCTCTTTAACCACTATGGTCCTTAGCGCCCCATTCTATATTGTGCATGAAAGATCGAAAATTTTGCTCAGACACCTTTTTATCAGGCTTGAGGTTCTTTAACGTGCCGTAAGTCTACGACACGAGACCACCGGCTTTACTTCCCTTCCGAAGGAAGCCATGCTAAGGATGTTTACGCCCGAAAAAATCCATCGCCCTCCGCGACCTCGGGAACTAAAGGCTAGCATGGTAACCACTACACCACGGAGGACGACCCTAATCCTTTGTATCTACAAGGAAATATGCAATAAACCATTTCTGCAAATGTGTATCTCGATTAACATGAAGTATATAGGGGAATAAGCTTTTGTAATAATAGTTTGTTGAGGAATGGGTAGAGAATGTCATGTGAATGTAACACATTAAAATTTTCTCTCGTTGTCTTGCCATATAACAGTGCACCAATATACAGTGTTCACGTTTGTTATTACTCTTTTGTCCTTTAAATTCGATAAATTACTGAAGATCTGTGCCCACTGCACTGGTTCTCTTAACAGTTACGGTTCTGCCCGAGCGAGTGTGACATTGCTACGTATAAATGTCAGTGACGACGAATTGTTTTGCTTTAGTTGTTCCAATTGTTTCATGTCGCAGTAACCTAGGATCTCGAATCCTATGATCAAAGCTTTGGCCTTCTTTGCAGACTCCGTTAACAGCAATTCAATACCTTATCTAAGAGTAGTAGGTTTCTAGGAAAAGAAGGTGCAATATACTATGTAAACACTTCCAAAATACGATACATTTATATATACCTTTGTTATAGAATTTTTATGAGGATGCGGCGTTCCTAAATATTGAGCACTCATAAAAATGTCTAAGAAAAATTGATTTAAGTCCTTTTTTATCCTTAGGTACTATAAAAACTACAAACCACGCGGTTTCATTTACCCCTAAGCCTTTAGTTTGTGTAAAACTGACAATAGAATTGCAGTAGTGAATCGTCCTTGCATTGACCTTGCCTTTATCCATTTACTCTTTAAAAATCTGCTATGGAGTTTACTTCCTTAGCTCTCAGAGTATTGTGTTTCTGAAGACTATTTTTTTTTTTTTTTGGCTTCTCCGCTTTTTATGAGCCTCTCACATATCGGGTGGTCATATCGCCAACTTTTTACGTTAGGAACAATTTGCCCATCGGCAATGATGTTTACTCGCTTATACTGGAGTTAATCTTTGGGTTGATATTATTTTTGGTTATTAAACTAAATTTACATACATTCAAACTTCCATTCATACACCCAGATTCTAGGGAAAATAGGAATGATTCTGACTAAATAGAAGCTTCACCCTCTAGCCGAGAATCTAAACCAGGGTCTTCGGTTTTCCAGAATAGCATGCTAACCTTCAGACCACAGAGACGTCTTACTCAAGACATTGATTCCAAGAGTAATAAGCGAATATGGAGAAATTTCTTGTAAAACCTGAGTTAACTAAGAAACTATAAATAACATTTTGCAGGAAAATGCAACCGTCCTTAAAATATATAGAGTTATTCAAAAAGAAAGAATAGATTTTAAATATTCATTTTTAATTAACGACAATATACGACACATCACTGAATAGAAGAAAGTTCAATGTTTTAAGCCCCACCTATTAGTTCCATTCAGAGCCCACAACGGCGCTGTGTTTGTTTACGAGAAAATGGGGACGCCACAGGAAAGGTCTTTTGTGTGCTGCGTTATGCAAACAGTGAATCCATTGTTTCGTTGCAGCGTGCATATCGTTGTAATCGTTTTAAGTTCAACAACGAGCCGCCTCGTCATAAAAGATTTACAATTAATAAAGTAAATTCGTAGAAGACGGTTACATATGCAAACGGAAAAGAGCTAGTCGTCCTTGCATAAAAAATGGTGCTCATTTTGAACACGTAAAATAAAATTTTAAACTTTTATCTATTTAGTGATGTATCGCACATGTCGCCATCTACTGTCGTTCATTATAAATACATTTTTAAAGTCTGTTCCTTCTTTTTGAATAACCCTGTCCATTTATGCAAGCTACTTATTTATAGTTTATTTATTTTATGGCATCACCGTTTCCAAAATATAACTTGTAACCATACGTTTCCGAATTTTAAGGTACTGCATTTTGAACAAAGCGTTCCTCCTTTTCATTTATTCGAGTTCATGACCAATATTTCCACGTTTCTAAAACCATTTTATGTATAGGTATACTTACTGTGATTACGGGCAATAAGTGCTAATCGGATCACGGGAAAAATCGCGTCAACTGTTATAAGAATAGTATACCGAATCACAATGAAATGGTAATAACTAGAAAGTTGTACGACTCTTATACATTTGCTAGCAATTTGCAAGGCAACAAACTGTAATTAGACTTTTCTATGTCATGCTTCTAGGTATGAAAGCTCAGGAGGAAATCTAATATGTTTTCTCGTATCTGTTATCTATCTACTTTCAGTAAGTGAGCATTATACCTTTGTTACTTTAGTGCGTGACACAGAGCAATGCTTACAAGAATTACCAGGCTCTTCCGGAGTCATGACCTGAATAAGAAAGGAAAGTTAAGAATTAACAGCTGTTACCGCCCTCAGAGCCAATTATATATCGCTGAAGACTGCAGTCTTATTAATCAAACGCATGAAAAACGAGAAAGGTAGGCTATCAGAAGTGGCTAACACAGAGATAAGTAAAGCAGATAAGTTCATTCCTTGCAGACTAAAGAATGTCCTCTTGAACATATTTCACATGGAAATACGTAGCTGTTGCAGCAATGCGCTTATTTTCACGTTATGCTACTAAACAGATGTTTTAGCACTTCGCATTGCTGCTTAAGGCTGTATGGGTTGCCTTTCTCTATTATCCCCACTTGAATAACTTACTCTTGCTGGCTAAACCTTTGTTTCCGTTTCACTTTGCAGCTACACCCACCGATTGTTAGAACGTATTCCCTGTGTTGAAACATAGAATTCATCAAAATCATGGTGGAAACTAGAGCTGTCCATCGAACTGTTTTTGGTCATTCATTTGTACCATTCATGCCTTCGAACACAAATGAGCATACGGGGGAGTTGGACATGAGTTCGAACGGGGTCACGCTCTCAATCCATTCCGTTTGGTATACCAAATGAGCTGGTATATCATTTCCTGTTTGAACGGCAGTGTAACCGGACGCAAGGTGAAAGCTCAGTCAGTTTACTTCACTGGCGTTGTTGCCGCACGGCGCAGCCTCAATTGGCGTGATATTCCGGTATGGAGTCAAGTAATACATGAGAAAATGTTTTCTCAACATTAATGAAGGAATTTATCAGTAAGAACACAAAATCGAAAGAAGTGAGGTATGGAGACGATTCGGAATTATTGACAATAAAATGACTAATAATAATACTACTAATAATAATAATAATATATAATATAATAACTATATTACCAATATTTTAATAAAAAATTGAAGTTTTCATAGTTTTTAAGAAACGTTTTGTTTTATTTTCATACTATTTGAGATTTCATATTGTAAAACATTAAGGTACTCTCAAGTATCGTTAATTTTCGATTAGAGATTTTTGCCTTTACTGAGTTTATTCAAGTTTTTCAGATTTTACCTCGTTAAAACAAAACGCAACCTTAAGTACAACAATAGCAATTTATACAACTAGTATACAGTTGTAGGACTGTGGCTCGAAGGAATTTTGAAGCTTAATTTTTACAGTGTCACAAACAACCGACATAAGTTGTATACAACTCTTATGTAATCCTATCTTCATAAACTATAAGTATATAATTTACAATTTATTTGTATAAATACGTTAAAATCCAAATGGCAAATGTGTGCGGCATCATTAGTTTGTATTTTATGTCCTAAAAGAGTTATTTTTAATGATTGTAATATATTGTTTTAATATATCGAATGTGTTTAATAATGAGTTGTATTTCTCTAGTCATTTGATTCAAGAAATGCTACATGTTAACGTATAGTCGTAATGAATCGCAATTATTTTTATTCTTGTGTATTTTGGATATGATAGGTACGTAGCTTGTATTGTTTAAAAGTTATGTAAATATTAAGGTTTATGTTTTTACATTGGTCTTAAGTGTAAATGTATTTGTCACTGTTCAACTTCATTCGTATAATTGCTTAGAAGGCGGTGAGATGACATATTAGGGTGGGAATTTTAGCTGAATATTTTTGTTTATTTTTGCTGATAACTTGAAAAAACGTATTAAGGTGGCGGTAATTACGTCATTTCCTTAGCAACCTTTATGGCATGCGTGCCATAATTAGCCGTGAATGCATATTTTGAATCTTATATAGCTGAACTACAATAGTATTACACTCCGCTGGGCTGGCTTCCGTATGTATACAATGCAGGTTTCCTCAAGGTCAAGTGCAATAATATCATGGTCGAGGTAACTACCTAACAACAGTTTTAGGATTACATAGTTCTTTTTTCAGTAGTGGACCTAATTGTATATAGCATTAATATAAAGCAACATTCATGTATTACATGGCAGCTGTTTTTTATAAATGAAATTGTAAATAACATTTATTTTGGAATATATTTTAATACGCTTTTCTCTTAGGTGTAATAACAGAACAGAACGTCACAAAATGGAATTTGTGTATCATTATGTATTAAAAGTAGTTTTGACTGAACCAGTAGATAGAAACAAAGTTTAAAAGGTAGTAACATGGCATAATTATGCTATTGCCATTAAGTTGCTATAACGCACTGAAGCAATACGTCTGACAACAACACTATGATATGAAGTGTCAAACAAGCAAATACTCAAAACCAGTAAATTCCAATTTCCCGCTAGAGTGCATGTGAAGCACTGATCAACCGTAGTTCGCTATATTCGTTGCTGCTTTTCGAAGAAGTTGGGCTAAAAGAAACGAGCGAGTTTCATTATGTACCATATGAAACGAAAGAGTAAAACGTATATCCTTGATAGCTCTAGTGGAAATATCTATAGAATGTATCAAAGGCGTTTTGTCCTTCAAACATTCAATAGTGTCTCCAGTGTAGTGTATTATGGTGACGTACAGTTGGAAGAAAACCTGAAACGCCATTGGAATTATCATCGTCGTTCATGCATATAGGATAATTGTGTTTCAGGGAGCATATAATTTTATGAATTTAGGTAATAGTTTTACGAATAGACTGGGGAAAAAGAACTTACTTTCATTTTCAAAGGCTTTTGAGTGCGAGTCTTGATGCACCACAGATCATGAAAATAACATCTGAATATTCTATGTTTGTGACTGTGATGTCTTTACAGAGTCAGTGAAGGAGAAGTATAGCTATACTATTACGCACTACATCAGGTTGGAGGTTATTTATATCAAGTAAACATGGATTGACAATGACAGATTACAGTTTAGTTCGGAATGTGATTTATTGGCGGTTTTTATAAACACGACGTAGCGTAAACTAGTACCAGTATTGCAAACAAGCCTGAAAGACCAAACAGTATCCCACACGGTCCGCATAGAAATGTGAATACATATGGCGTAAAGAAATGCACATGGCTGTTTAAGGGGACTAAGCAAGCAAGTTTCTCCACTATTTTCGATCTAAGAATTGTTTATTGTTACATGGATTTAAAGAGAACACAAAGTTTAAAATATCTCGATCATAATCTACCTTTCATACTCTTAAACATCATCTATACACAAATTGTTCATTGCAAAGTGTGCCTAACATGCGTATGTCATTTTCTTCGCTGAGCCTGTAATTCAATGCGCAGAGGCGTATGACTCGTGTGTCGAAGAAATCGTCTAGCAAGCAAGGCGTTCAGGCTTAACATGAGAACTGTCCACGTCGTAGAACGGCTGTCTGTACGCTATGTGTCACATCTAAACCTCTTTCGTACTGTGTTTTGTTTGGTCGGTATCGAAGGTCCATGTGTGAGCGCGGTATTTATCATCGTAGCGTAAGGCTACAGAAATTTTTCAATATATTGTTTTTCGACTCCATTCTGTGAATGAAAATAAAATGATTATCTGTGCGGGATGAATGGATATTGATAGGGATATGCAAGAAGATTGCCGTTTTGGATTGTTTATTTGTAATATGTTACGAATTTGCGTATGACATTGCGAAGCACGTTATATGGTTTACGTTTTATGATCAATATCCTTACCGTATTTGGTACTCTTCGGTTCGAACGCCGTGCTTGCTAGACAACTTCTCCGCCACAAGTGCACTACGCTTTGTCCTTCCCTTTAGAGCTGACACTCGCTTCAAAAATTGACTGAAAACAATGATGTCATGACACACTTTGTAACGAACATTCAATATAAGGCGGAAAGTCGTTATGCTGGTATGTCCGAAATGCACTACCTATACTACATATTCTAAACTAAATACTTATACTTTCCAGTACATACTTCATATAATGTACAAAAAGCATATTTTCCCATTACAGGGGTGGTTTTAGGGTGTTGAAATTTCGCAAAACCCCATAACATTGGTAAAAGCCACATACATACAACTTTGAGCTCAATTGTGATTATACTAATGACCCGACAAGCCTAAATTTAGCATATGACTACTCCAGACAGGTTAAAACGTGTTTTTCCTCGAACATCCCTACCTATTTCCAAAACTTTACATACAAATCTCAGGTATTGGAGCAATGCGGACAAAAGTTTGGATGCTTCGCTTTCATTCCTAGTGAAAAATGTTGGTTACTAGTTCAATTAAAATGGGGTTCCTCCTTATTTATAGAATACATCCGTGCGATACTGGGCAGGTTTAATATAGGTACTTGAAAGCAATATTATGATTAAAGACAGGGTATCTTTCATCTGTGGCGTCATCTACTACTTGCAATCTAATCTAGCAATGTCGCGTTCACCTTGGGCTTCTGCTGTTTACTCCTTTAAAACCTTAAAATTTGACGTGTGCTATAAATGCCTAGGATAGTAAAGGCAAAACTATTTTGAATTTGGCTTCGTAAAAGCACAATTTTTATTTTAACTTACTGATCGCTTCTGTTTTGTTTGTCTATAGCAGGTATATACCCAAAAGGGTTTCTTGATCTGTAGTCAACTGCCACCGAGTTGGAGGAGAGAGTGTAGAAGTTCAAGAGAGAGATACAAACATACAGTACTGGTAGTCTAATCCAATTAGACGGAGAATGTCATATATGCTTATTCATATCAGTTTTTCTCATTTCTGTTTATAATTATCTGTATGTTGTTACTAACAGAAAGACAGAAAGTTCAAGGTTACGTTCAGTCTTATAAGCAGCAAAGAGAGTAAATTCAGACTTTCAGTAATGAGAACACCATCACACTGTTAGCAATCAATTCAGCAGACATTACGTTTTAGGCATCAACGACGACGAACCGTTGGCAGGCTGAGGATCAACCCGCCCTTTACAAGGCGTAACCACTTGTTGAGGGGATGAGGGCTGTGGAGTAAAGTGTGTGAGTGAGTAATGGGTAGTGAGGAGGTTGCAAAATGTACTCCTCGACGGCTGCTGGTCAGGTGCAACACCCGTCTGCACCGCTGGTGTTTCCGAAATGCTTGTTTGTTGGGGTTGCTATTGTAAATTATGATATCCAAACATCTCTTAAGAGGTTTGTATAGGAGATCAGGTTTTGCTGCTGGTGGAGTTGCTCCTTTGCTACCGTTGGTATATGCGTGCTAGGCAGGGTCGGTGGCACATCAAGCAGCGTTGTCAGATGCAGCTGCTTTGCATATCTTCCGTCGTAGTACAGAGCGGCCGATCTAACCTTAGACATCAGCGCCAGCTTGTTACTGCTAAACTTATTACAGTTCGTTCGTTATATTGCCGATCCGTGGATCGCACGTATTCCTGCTCCACGCTGTGTCTATTACACTAGGGGGTTTTCCCTGATAAAGTTCCCGCGTTATTTATTCACGAGTGATAGTAACATGCACTAAGGAGACTAACCTTGTTATAAATTGTATTGAAAGTGGTGTCATCTGCACCGAGACATTCCTGGCAACTTCGGGTGAAATATCCATTCACACACATAACTTCTTCTTGTTTAATGTTCATAATTTCTGTTTTTACATTAGCCTTAAGTTCGTCTATGGTGTGAAGATTCTTCCTATAAACTTTGGTCCACAAGATTCGGTGTATCGTACATAAAAATTCTTTGTTCAAACGTAATTTTTACTCTCTCACTACGTACAGTAATTAGGGGAAGTATTGTGTTCCACCCAAAAATTCTATGTCGAGACTTCACCAAAAGTATATATTTTTAGGCCCGCTGAAACCAAATAAAAGCATTTTTAAAAAAAGGTCCGTGTGCGTGTCTGTGAAAGCATAACTCAAAAACCAAAAGTCGGATAAATACCAAGCTTGGTATTTACGAGTAGATTAAGTACCTTCCAAAGTTGTGACACGAATATTTACAAGAAAATCCCACCCAAAACTACGTTTTAAATGGAGCAATTTTGAAATTTTGAATTTCCAAAACATGGCTAACGATTTTGATTAAAATACCACATATTAAAGATATTTACTTGAAAAATAAATGTATTTTGAATTTTCTGGGAATAGCTCTGAAGTCCTCTTCTTTCGGAAAGAATTTTATATAATGTTGTATAACCGATAAACGTTAAGTGATATACGAAAACTTACTACACACAAAAAAGTAGATCTCTTTAAAGCACACTATTTATTTCAAATAAGTTTTTGTAGCATATTAATGGTTCGAATTGTTCATTTCTTGGGCATTCTTTAAAAGTCCTTTCAACATTCCGTTCTTTCTCGCGATTGCATGGAAACAGTATGGACTTTTAAGGCCAGCACATAGCGTGCTGTTCTTAAAAATTTCACTATCGCTGTCCCCTTTGTATCATAACGAAATGTGTAATGTAGCTATTTATGCAAAACTTTCAGTTTTGAGATGCAGAACGAACAAACTCTGGTGTTTACAGCTAAACTGTAAGGCAACAACTGACACAGTAGAACACTGCTGATAAAAGCAGCCTTAAGCGGGTCATTCACAAGCGGTATATTCCATTAGTAAGCCAACGGAATATACGGAAGTCACTGCAGTACTAGCGGTCTACACATATACGCGATCTGTGGCCCTCTATAATTTGAACGCATGGTATGTTACAGATACACAGCACATAGGCTAAAAGCTACAGTTCAAACCACCAGAGTAAAAATACATTGAAACTTGAACGTGCAAATAGATTGCTTTTGCCCGTACAAGGAGCCCAAAAGTTTTATTAACCCTCCGTCAGTCGCTAGGGGCCTGAGAGATCCCTGGCATTATATAAATGTTATAATTTTCGAACAAACGCACCTATGCAATTGCCTGACTAGGACATCTAACATTACACCTTGCGCGATTATTTGCTGCAGCGATAACCTTATCTGTTTATTTGTTTGGCTGGAGGAATGAATAATCAGCAGTTACGTGTCGCACAGGGCAACCAGGCCCCGCGCGCCTGCTCTCGTTACATATTGTTGACAGATTTGTTTCTCATTAACTTTTGTGCAATATTGCTTTACTATTGCAAGGAACTGTTACTGCTTCGTCATGAATACAGTAAAAGGTACGATCTACAAAATCCGAATGATTTGGAAGAAGTACATCGCCTACTTTGCGATGATGATGCCTTGCCCGTGGATGACAACTTATATGAATAAGATGACTCTGATTCAGAAGATAAACTCGAAACGAGATCTTTAGATTCAGAAACTGACCATGAAGATGAAGAGGAAGACGATGAAAGCAGCTTGTGTGATAATATGTATTTTATAGGTAACATCATATGAGTATCATAGTAATTCTTCTTCTTTTTTCTTCTTCTTATTATTGACAATACATTCTGTTGTTATTCACAGGAAGAGATTGAAAAAAAAATGAAAAAAGAACACCTTTGAAAATAACACAGACAAAGGCTCACAATATATTGACCAAACTTCCTGGTGTGGTAGCAGCTGCCAAAAATGCGAAAACGGAAATTGATTGTTGGAACCCTTTTGTTACCGAAGATATAGTTGATTTGATTGTTGAAAACTCAAATACTTACATTAGCAGTGTGCAGCACAAATTTGATTGTGAAAGAGACAGCAGACCTACAGATGTATTAGAAATAAAAGTTTTCCTAAGCTTATTGTACCTGGCAGGAATTTTTCGTGGTGGACGCCAGAATATTCACGAGTTTTGGAGAATCCATCTTGGAATTCCTCTATTCCGAATGACTATGTCCGAAAAAGATTCAGTTTTCTAATTCGCTGTATTCGCTTTGATGACAAAAGCTCAAGACTGGAGCGACGAAGATTGAATATATTGGTGTTGTTAGAGAAATGTTTACATTGTTTCTGAACAACTGTCAGAACCATTATTCTCTTGGACAAAATGTCACTGTCGACGAACAGTTGCCGGCATTTCGTGGTCGATGTGCTTTTAGACAATATATACCATCCAAGCCAAACAAGTATGGCATAAAGATATTCTGTTTGAGTGATGCAAAACTGTTTTATACAACTAACATGGAGATTTATTGTGGACAGCAGCCGGACGGACCATATTTGCAAACTAACTCGGCAAGGGCTGTAGTGCTGAGACTAACTGAAACAATCTCTGGCGCTGGACGAAACGTTACAGCAGATAATTGGTTTACCAGTGTATCGTTGGTGAATGAATTGCGCAAAAGACAACTTTCTTTCGTCAGTACAGTGCGAAAAAAAAAGAGTTACCCACTAATTTTACTTCTCCAAAAGATCGCAGACAGTACGAAAGCATATTTGGCTTCACAAAAAATAAAACACTTGTTTCATACGTTCCAAAAAAGGGTAAAACAGTAGTTTTGCTCTCAAGTCTACATGTTTCATCCATACAGTTATCAGAAGGTGCTGAGAAAAAGTCTGAAATAATCCTGCATTACGACACTAAATGTGGAGTTGATGCAGTAGATAAATTGTGTGCTACATACAATGTAGCCAGAACAACGAGAAGGTAGCCCATGGTAATTTTTTACCATATCCTGAACATTGCAGGTATTAATTCTAGGGTTATCTTCCTTGGAAACCAAAATAAATATTCCACAAGGCAGGAGTATTTGAAATTACTATCTTTAGCTTTACTGTTGCAACAGCTACAAAGGAGAGCAACAGCATCAAATCTTTACGATGATTTGAAAGGACTTTTGACAAAATATAAACCTGAAGAATCCGGCGTAGATGAATTGTCAAATACACCACTATGCACATTGAAAAGGAAACGATGTGAACACAGCAACAAAGAGAAAATGAACTACAAAACTAAATATGCATTTGGGAAATGCAACACCACCCTGTGTTTCACCAAACATGCTAAAATTATTTGCGATAGTTGCTTAGTCGGGGAAAACACGGGTGAGACAGTAGATGATTCTGAGTAACTGAACATTTGAAATTACAAGTTGTATGTATACCTGGAAATGACAATGTATTTCTTTATACTTACTGTAATACAATTTATAACGTATATGTACTCATATTTTAGCTTGTATTTTTATGTCGTAAGATAATACCTATTAATGAAAGCCTTGTACGCTTAATCTAAATAAAGGTAAAAACAGGAAAAAAAGGAAATAAACGAAAGAAAACAAAAATACAAACAATAACAACAAAACTATAGCGCGGGTCCACTAGGCCCCGCGCGACTAACGGCGTTCTACCAAAGCGCGCGCCTGACGGAGGCTTAAGGGAAATGTAAAAGACAGGGATATTTCGTATGAGAACTTCGCTTGAAAACTTGACTGAGGTGTAGGTCTCTCTTGTAAAGGTTTCTAATTTTTATCCTTTTATTTTCCATGATTCTGTTTAGAGTTTAAATAGCTATCGGGTCAACCAAATATATTGGAACATGGGCTGTGTACGCACCTCAGCTGATAACAGCAGCGCGCTTGTAAGGGCAGAAGAGAAGTGGTCTGTGGGGATAACAGGTTTATTCAAGAACTCGCAACGCAGAGTTTTTCAGTAAGAGCACATGTGAAGTGAGAGTAATAGCAAATAATATGCCTAATTATTGTACTCCACAATGAGTGTTTATTTACTATTCGTATGCGGGTACAGCATCCGCACGTGCTGTCAGGAGGCTATTTAAAGAAAATCTCTTAAGTGTTCGAGTCCCAAGTTGTGAAACAATTCATAGATTAGTTAATAAATTCATTTCATGAAATGTTAAGGATTGTTGGTAAGAAGCGAAGAAAACGTCGCACAGTACGAAAGCGTCGTACAATACGAAAGCGAAGAAACTCTTGATATTAATCAACGCTTGGAAAATTCCCCTAAGAAATCCCTTTGCTTTCCTTCTCAGCAAGCGGGAATTTATTACGTTCCTACAAAGGGCTTCGGAGTTACTTGCGTTAAAACCCTATAAATGTACAGTGGTTCGGGAACTTAACTGGATAATCCTGCGTATAGGATTACATTTTGTGAATTGATTTTGAAATAAATGCTTGACAGTTGAGTGATCATAATCTTGTCCTCTTTTCAGACCAAGCGTGGTTTCATTTCAAGTGTAAGTAAACTCTCAAAACTGCCAACATTGGAGTGCCTAAAAACCTAATCTGCTTCATGAGGAACCTCCTCATGAAGAGAAGGCAGGGGTATGGTGTGGTGTGGTGTGGTGTGGTTTCTAGTGAAAGCAAAATATCGGTCTAAACATCGGGCTCTCGTATTGCCCGGCCAATAGGAAGCGATAGCTTGTCGACTGAGCGGGACTTCACCTTAGCTACGGTGCCGCTATGTATGGATGACCCAGTATATACCGAATATTTTCATCTACATTCATAGTTCACATATTTATGGAAATGTGAAACGTATAACGAAAATGTTACTGAAGCAGCTAATTCTCTACGATGTTTTACAGCCACTAATAAAATTCTCTATAGCAACCGATTTCCAAATATGTGAAAGAAATTCTAGCAATGATGAGGTCTGACACGAATGTCTCCTTTCTATCTACACTCGCTTGTAGACAGACTAGTTGACAACTACTGCTTGAACTAGATAGCTTATGTTTCCATTTTCTTAATCTTCTTAGAAGATCGTGGGCATGCCTTTCTACACCCCAAGATTGGAAGTGACAGTCCTGCTCGATATAAGTGAAGAGCAAATTGGTTAACACATTAGATTTCTCGAAAGCAATCATCAGTCATGTGTATCATGTTTACAAACTTGACACATTAGAGGGTACTATTAAAACAAGGTATGCTTTCTGGTAAAGATAGATATGGTATTTAGTGATTACGAGTTACAACTAATATACACCATTAGAATTTTTAAATACTTATGCGGGTTACACACCTCAGAAGTAACCTTAAGAATGTCAGATAATATTAAGTGTTTTGCAGGAATAAAACATGAAGAGTTTCTTAATGCGAAGGCTCAAATTACTTACGCACTAATTTAATTTCTTGAACTGTTTCGTTCAATATGAATTGAAACATAAAACGTATTTAGCTATTCTGCTGAACTCTTCTAAGAATGACAATAAAATACAAACAGTACAATTAATAGCAAAAGTAGAAGTGTTGGCAAATGGAAACATAGGTTAATGCAGAGGGAGGTAGAAGGTAGGGTACTCATGTTATGTCTAATCCGATATAGATTCAATGTTTTCGAAGAACGTTACGTTTCATGATTAGGTACGAGAATCTAAACATGAACCACCTGTCATGTCAGGAGTGTACTGTGGAAGTATGTTTTCATGATACAAGACTGTAACTGTACTGCCACTCACCAGATAAACGCTACCCATGCGTCTAATAATTATAATTGGAATTTTAAATATGAAGAATGCATATACGTAAACAATATTGAAATATTGTTACATGCTGGGTAGATGGCCTAAAAGTTCACATAAAAATTAAATTAAATTTGAGTACCCAGCACGTAGAATAAGGGGGCGTATATTTACTTGGCTGCGGAGGACAAAAATGGAAGGTGGGAGGAGATGTCCACCGATCCAAAGCCCGGCTTACACACGCGGCCCGTTACTCACGGAATCCTAACTGAGAGTGACGCTATCCCCCACCCACTTCTCGTGGCTAGCAAAGCTACCATCAAGAGTAACGTAAACAACACTGTGTCTAGTAATGACAATGTAGAACAATAATGTAACCCCCAAATTATTAATATGCCACATTATGTGCACCAAGATACTACACCTTGAAATAGTTATTTGCATTTTAACGTTCCCCTCTATGTAGACTGTAAAATGATGAAATGCATTCCCCTGCAAAAGGAGTTTTCTAACCAACAAGATTAAGTTCACCGTACACTTTGGATCTAAAAATGTTTTTTCATGGAACGCCTGGTAAGATTATAATGAAACGTTCCACCTTATCCTGAAATAGGACTTAACTGCAATAGAGATAAAAAAATTTAACCGGTGATGAACCAAGCTTTCAACTGATCCTTATCTAAGAGAGCTCGTAGCTTACAAAGAGACTCAGTGCCTGCCATTGTATCGACCGTAGAATTGCTGCGTCGAGGATCCCAAGTGTGAACTGAACATTCTCTTTAAGCCAGCAGTTTCCGAGTATCGTATAGCATTTTACGCGAGATGTTTCAGAAAGTTAACCTTATTTCTATGATCTCAGTCATAGCAACAAGAAATTAATATATGGTTGTATTTACTGATCATCGTTTTAAAGATCATCGTTGCTATCCTTCCTATATTAGTAAAACCTCATAGTAAATTTCATCCAATGCGAGCATTCCTTGGGTACTTCTCTGTTCTGGGTTATCTTTAATCCCAATTTTAAAATGCATAATCCCAGTTTAGATATGTACCTGGATATATGGTTAAGAGAAAAGCAATTGTAAACTGTTGCTTCGAACATAGGTTTTGAACTGACAATAAAACTAACATTATCCTACTTAAATAAAATGGATATATTATGTATGTATATAAGAGCGAAATTGTTTTAAATATGGTAATAATTTATATGTTGCTATCCTTAGAGCTGTAGCAGCTATTATATATTTTTATTTATTTACATTTATATTTATTAATCTGACGCAAAATGGATTTGCCATAAACACGCAAAATAACATAGAGATACATTAAAATACGTAAATAAAGCAGAATATAAAAGTAATAAATCATTGTTCCTGTTGTACCTTCTTTAAATAAGTCTTAAGCGTGTGTTTTTTTATATATACAGGATATTTAAAAAAGAGAGGGTATAAATTGAGGTTTGCAT
The DNA here is from genome assembly GCA_030765065.1 of Deroplatys truncata. NCBI lineage: Eukaryota > Metazoa > Arthropoda > Insecta > Mantodea > Mantidae > Deroplatys > Deroplatys truncata. Next base: position 165,542,615 of record CM060978.1, on the reverse strand, counting down.
TCCCCATATGCAGACAATAAAAAAAGTCCATTACAAAATGTGTACGGAAATGCTTTGTTTATGAGTTGTGGCCTTCAAAATAGTGGTATTCAGCGGAACGTTGTTCTTCCCGGAGATAGTTGGCGCGACAGAAGATATTAAGAGGACAGTGCATTCCGAGGCGAAGGATACATTGAGTGTTGCATTTGGCATTCAATTGAGCGACATCTACCCAAATCAGGAGCTGGCAGAAATGCACTTCATATACGGTAAGGCGGACGGCAATTCTGCGCTGGCTCGTCGTTTGTACAAAGAGAGGTACCCACAGTGAGATGCCGAGATCTAACGTTATTTGGACGTCTCCATCGCCGTCTGTGCGCTCATGGGAAGTTCACATCTACTGTTAGGGCAGAGGAAAGCTAACATCTACAACTCCAGAAGTAGAGGAATCTGTGCACACGAAGACTCCTATCAGCAAACGTAGGTTAGCGTTGCAAGTGAATGTTCTTCATATTGTCCGGAGACTGTTGCGAGAGCAACACTATATCCTTATCATTTGCAACGTGTACAGGCCCTGTCACCAGCAGAATACCCTGCTCGATTGGTGTTCTGCCAGTGGTTCGTGCAGCAGTGTGCTACAAATCTGAACTTGCCTGTCCTCAATATTATTTATAGATGAAATACAGTTCGCACGAGATGGGTTTAGCAGAGCGAAACCAACATTTATGGTCATATGAAAACCCATATGCAATTATTCCACTTCATCACCAAGTGGGGTTCAGTCTCAACATGTGGTACCATTGGTATCGGTTAGTTGGACCCATGTACTTTTAAACAGACTTAAGGGGCAAGCGTACACGAACTTTCTGGAAAACACCATAACTCATGTGTATGAAGACACTGCACTGAGCATCGCTAACATGTTCGCTTCTTGCATGATGACGCTCCTGCATACTTCAGTCGTACCGCTCGCCGGTACTTTTATCGAAGGTTACCTGATGGATGGATGGATGGATGGATAAATAGGTAGAGATGGCCCAGCTGCTTGGCCACCATGCTCACCTGATTTGAAGCCTGTATTCAAGTAGGTGGTGGACACTTTGAACGTCATCTGTAAAGAAAAGTACCTGCGGTAAGAAATACATTCCGGCGAATTTTGAAGGTCATAAATCAGAAACCAAGCATTTCCTTACACGTGTACTGTACTTTTTTATTGTCTACATATGGAAACTGCATAACTGAAATTATGCCCTGAATTTTTAAACACCGCGCGCGCGCGTGTGTGGGGGGGTGAGTGTAAGTGAGAGAGAGAGAAATCTTAAAAGCTGACATATACTAATACGCTAAACCCGAAGCATTTAGTGTTGTTAAACTAATTTTACGATTTATTTAAGGTTTTGCAAATTGCTATATTTAATTATTTGTTATTGTATAAATCAATTATACTGTTAATAGGCCTTAGCCTGGTCTAGGCAAGTTTTTAATGTAGAGTCAACTGAAAAATTCAACGCCACAGCCGGGATTTGAGAGCGGCAGAACCGCGTTCAAATCCCGGCTGTGGCGTTGAATTTTTCTGCTATATTTAATTTTCAAAGAGAATATTCAAACTATCCATAGTAACAAAGTATTGCTATTCTGATGTATGTTACAGAATCTTCATTGGAAAAACGCGGCAATTACAATGTTTTTATATCGTAATTTCCCAAATAACAGTTTAAAACGACTTCATCATTATTCATGGAGTATCTGTTTTGGCTTCAGCTTCTTGAATTTAGCGACTTGAGTAGACTAAGTTGCCTCTAAGGAAGTAATTGATAATTTACGTAAAGGCGATACTAAATAAGGAGCACTCTAAATGTACTTGCGAGATAAGTGGGAAGGAAGAAAAAAAGAATGTATATGTTTTGTTTTTAAAAAATTGTCAAGCATAGCTCGCGAAAAGTAATTGTAGCATCCCCGTAAACTTTCATTAAAGTAAAACAGTTACCAATTACTTTAGGGTGCTCCCGCAAGAATGGAAAACTTGATACATTCCTTTCCTACCGTCGCGGCTCTGCTTTGTTCATGGATTTCTTGAAATATGTTTTCCTAGTATGTACACCCGGAAGTAGAAAAATGACCTATTTTCCTAGGTTATAATAGCATATTTTGTTACGTAAGGTTTCCGTATTTACATAAACAACAGCAACTGCCACTCATGATAATCATTTCTGTCTATGACTGTTTTAAAACAGATCCCAACAAGCAAAATAAGCCAACGGGAGTAGTTGTATTCTGTATGAAACGAAAGAAGACTCAGAAATAACCTCTTTATTGAATTCTACTTTGATTTTCTTAAACAAATAGAAATGGTTAGCCCAATGTAAAAGGATTAGCGACTTGACCTTGTAGACGGAAAAGTGCTTGGAAAAGGAGTTACTTACAGCACAGAAGCGTACAACAGCTATTTTATTTGTGTAAAAATTTTCTTTTGGAAATAAAATATAAAATTATTATCGCCATAGAACTATGTATTTGTCTATTCCAGGACGTACTTTGGGCCACTAGTATTTAGATACCACCACTACGAAATGAATCTTATGTGGCCTAGTACTCAAACATCGTCGCTAAATGGACGGACTGTTATCGTCAGCCTTGATATTGGGCATCATGATCACTATAACATAAGCAAAACTGTAGTTCATTAGGAGTGTTACGCTCCACCCATCTTTTGGGGTAACGTATGCAAATTCTCATTCAAGTGACTAGAATTATGAAGAGTGGAGGCAGGATGGTAACGCTTGTCTTAATATAAAGCTACATATTTTAGTAACAAATTAAATCCCCTTACTACTATATGGGCCATCTTTACTGTTCCCAGATCTACAGTCAAAGAAGAGACAAATAAATCTTTAATACTTTGGGAGGGGGATGAAGCTACTGAAGTAGGATTATTCAAAAGAATTTATCATTATCAACACCATTAATAAAGCCTCGTGCTTCGAGCCTATTTGCCGTTCCCAATTCTTTTAGTCTTGTTAAACCTTTCACTTCATAGATCTTGTAAAGATTCTGCATCCTTTTGGTTTACGTAATATTACTGTTTTTGTATGTCTCTCTTCGGGCATGCGCATACCAAGTGAACCTATACTTTGTTATCATTTCAATTAAACTGTCAACCCTCAACTTCCTTCTTCTGCAGTCTAACAGCTTATATTACACCACCCCTTGTAGAAACTTCATTCCTGTGGATATAATTAGTCTTGCTGCGGTTGTGTCAGCGTTCAACATTCCCGGGCCATAATATAACAGTAGGAGTAAAGCGGTTACTTTTTATATCTTTAGAGCTTTATCATTTTTCCAACACGAAACCTCTCCAGAATTTTATAACCTTGTGAAAGTTTTTATTTACATTTGTACCTTTCTGGAAAGGAATATCGTAATCAGTTATTTAAAATTACTCACTCTCTTAGAAATTTATTGATAACTGGATAGCTATCCGACGCTGGACGGCTAGCTTTTTAAACCTCAATGGGGACTTATTTTAATTACTTCGCCCTCGATCTTTACGAAAAAATTGTGCATGGTGAATCTGCCCCTTTAATCCTGACAATTGTATTTCTTGCAGCCCCGGCTATTCCTAATAGCAAATGAAAAATTCCCTACTATTCACGCAAAAGGATGTGAAATGTCAAAATTAAAACTACAAATAAAAACAAGAAAACTAATTGAGTTTTTATTTATTGACGCTCTTTAACTATTACTCATGTAGTTCTTAGCGTTCCATTCTATGTGAAACGTTGACGGAACGTCCAACTTCCTTAACGTCCCCCTCTGGCCGTCTTTAAAGTTCTGGGAATGCTAAATAGCCTGTATGTGCCTTTTTGCTGTAGAACATTCATCGGTCATGTCATTTTAAATAATCACAGTAGGCGAGATTTTAAGCCTTTGTATCCTCTCTTTGGTCTCAGTTATTTACTAACATAAAAGCTACCTAGTTTTCACATAGTACAGGTACATAGACCCTTAAGATGTACAACGAAATTGAATTGAAGCAGGTGAATATGAAGATCCCCAAATCCCAGGCCACAGTGGAGGAGAAAATGATTTAATCACTAAATGATTTAATCACAGCCCCTATGGGAGTCGAACTGGGAGTGTGGGATTCACCAATGAATTGGCATACCCACTAAAACCTCCTCCACCGGAGTAAGAAAGGAGAAGGTTTGCAGTGGTACCGCCTAAAACAACCGCGCATTCCAAGGTGATGGTGTGACTGGAGCTCATTGCGGTCACCAGGGGAGTAAGGATTGAGTGCTGGGAGACAGACTTCCCAAGGGCCCAGCCTGCCCCCTCAGCGAAGTTAAAGCGAGGGTAGTAGGAATTCCAGGTGATAGTGTAGGATTAATGTCGCTTGGGTTTTTGGTTAGAGTGATGTGGATATGAAAAGGATTGAGAAGTGTGTGGCATCACGTAGGATTCGAGGAAGTTCCGGATTAAGGTGTAGCATTCTTGAAGCTGAAGTGTTCGTTGAGGTCTTTGAAATAGATGGAGCTGTTGGTGGTCGTTTGGAGCTCTCGAATCCGCACAACTGAGGCTCCAAGAGTGCTTAGTTGCGTAGATCGGTTGTCGCTGCCGTCGGTGTAGGGTTCAACGAGATGGCACTCGATGCGTGCCAGCTTACGCTGGGCAGACACGAAATCCCCATCTTCGTCCTGTAGCCCGCAGATCTTGTTGGGGAGTGCAGTTATCACCCTAGCTGAAGTTCGCTGCTTGGCCTCCACAACCGAAAGACTAGCTGGTTGCCCGACGTAACTCAGCCAGTTGTGAGGAGAAGTCCTTGATTCCTGCCTGGATTGTTGACAGAGTGCCTTGAAGTCATTGCTGAGCCTTCGTTGCCATGTCACTGGTCGTGTGCTTGGTCCTTTCTAAGGGCTGCTTCGAGTCACTGGTAGCGAGAGTTGGTGTTGGCTTCGGTCGTAGTTGTTGCTGTCTGCTCCGGGGATACAGGGAGCATTGCGCCTCCCTTGTAAAATGTGTGTTCTTGAAGCAGGTGGCGCAGAAGCGGCGGCGGCGGCGTCGGCGTCGGAGGTCGTCTGGGTGCAGGCTGACGTAAGGGAGCCTGATCCATAGAAGTGGCATCTGGGCGCAGCGCAGCAGTCCTCAACTGAGTGCTCGAAGGCACAGCAGCGGCGGCAGAACACCGGACGTTCTCCTCCAGTGGCCTCAACACGCAGGGTCCTCCCAAGTAGAGGCAAACCTGAGGCTATTGCCACTGCCACGTTCGACGCAGCTCCCAGGTGCAGGCGGACCAGCAAAGTTGGGCGTCTAGCAGAAGTGATCCCTGAGACCCGTATTGGTCAGCGCCAGTGCTGCTTCCAAGACTAAGTGCGGTGAGAGATCCCTGGACACACCACAGATGACGACGCTGTGATGCCCATGCATCTGTGACTGCGCCGGTGTCGGTTGCCGTCCCAGATCCATCGGAGGTGCTAGACAGGGGGCTGGCAGCGTAGGTGGGCTCGGCTTCCGTACAGAAGCAGCGGCGGCGACGGCTGTTGGAGAGCCTGATTCCAATGGAGAGAGTTACCCCGCTTCGGCTGAGGAGAGGGGCTGGTGGATGGTGGCGTTGTTGATTGGTCCGTCTCGGGAAGAAGGGCAGAACCTGCTGTCCCGGTACTGGCGGCGGAGGTACGGCAATTGCCGGTGCTGTAGCAGTGTTTTCCGTGGCCTGGTTGTTCTTTCTGCGTCGTCCCATTGTGTAGAGTTCGGCGAAGCGCTTACGATGCGGAAACAGTCCGGTCACGAAAAGAGGGCTGTATTCCTGTGAAGCTGACATCTCTCGAAGAGGTCACCAAGGTAATAGCTTTGAAAAAGACAAATAGTCTGCAACCATGGGGAAAAATACTATTCTGAATTGTTAATTATCAGATGCCGTTTACTAATTCCTAATGTTAGTCGGACACAATTTTCTCTCTTTATACAATTATTTAACACATCCTGCTAAGGATCTTTGTTATAACATACAAAAGAAATAGAGCAAAACGTTCGTACATGATTATTCAAACACGTTGGCATTGGTATCGTAACGTTATCATAACAAAACAGATTCGATTCTATTTTGTTTTGCTATGTGTTATTTGATAAATCGTGACCACCTTATAGTCGGCCACAATATGAATGAGCTTGGAGAAGGACGTCACTGTTTTTGTTGGCAAACAAGATTGGGGATCAGAGGGAAGTGAGGGGCAAGGAAAAAGGGAAATGTGCAGTCGTAAAATGAAAATACTACCGTATTTGCAGGCCTAAGACTCGCTAGTAAATGCACCTCGGAACTGCGGATGTTTTGTTTACCTGACTGTCCTTCCGATGCCTCGGCCACTTGTTTAACTGCTATGTACCTGTAGATACATTACAAAAGATGTATAATTCTATGATACGGCCGATTTTGTTATATGGAAATGAAATCTGGGGATGGGAAAGAGCAGAGCATGTAAATAAAACATAGGTAGCATTTCGGAAAAGAGTCCTTGGAGTTTCACAAGGCACATCAAATTCAGGGGTATTGAGGGAGGTGGGAAGTTATGAAGACACAATACACTGCAAAATAAGAGCAGTGAAGCACTGGCTGAGGCTGATGCAGGGGGATAACACCACATTAGGATCTAAATGTTATAAATACCAGCGAGAAAACCTGTATCCTAAGTTTTGGGCAGCTGATTTGGAAAGGGGTTTGACGAGAATAGGCAGGGGTCAGTATGGCTGAGAGCTGAAACAAATGACAAAAACATACGGAAAGGAGTCAAAAGAAGACTAAGAGACATCAACCAACAGGAAATAGAATCGGATTGTAAAATTAAACCTTCTGTAAGTCTAGCAAATGAAATAAAATTGAATTGGGGTAAAGAGGCATATATACTTAACTTAGGAAGAAAGGAAAGATCAGGAATGGTATGGTTTAGACTGGGTGGCTGGAGGGCAGAGAAAATGACTTGACGATTCTGGCAGGAGAATCTGCCCATTCTGTGATTTGGAAGAGGACTGAGTACATATTTTGGTGGAATGTGAACAGTGGGAGAACCAGCGAACAATTAAACTCAAAGAAAAATTCTTAAGTCCCTCAGGAAAGAGATTGGCATGTTGGGAGCTACTGGTTGACCAGAAGAACTGACGAAACATGGGCAATTTCTTTGCTAAAGTGCGCGAAACTAGGTCAAATTTGTTCAGTTAGATAAAGCTAATTTATTTTTATTTTCCTTTTTCTTGTTCTTTTTGTTTAGTTGTACCATACTTGTATCTTAAATATGCATGTACGGTCAATGCCCATGCACTAAATACTTTTGTAATCACTTCAATCATTTGAAACCAATAAAGATACCTTATCTGTCTACCTATCTAGTTTCTCTTCCCACCACACGCACTCATATCGTGGCCGACTAGTGCATATATAAGTTGCCTGGAATGAAATACCCATGGCATCTTTTTTATTTAGTTTACATGTGTTTTCTGTGGAATAGCAACCATTTTCTACTTCAGGTATCCCCAATTAAAAGTCAAAAGCCTTACATGGAAGCATGTCCTTTTATTATTCCAATGTGTTCATATCAAATACAAAAGCTTAGTAAGTCATTTTCAATATCTGAATAATTTATGAAATTAGTTAGGTGTTTTATAGCTCTTTGTCGTCAGAAAGACTTCGCCTTTTCAACGGTAAAAGAATTATCAAAATCGGTTGAGTGATTGTTGAGATTCCTTAAACACACAAACGCACATACACACAAATTTCCTCCGTAAGATTGCGCTCTAAATGATAGCTAACTTTTAATATTCTGTGGGTAAGCTTCTTCATTCTTGTGGTGTTTTGTCAAATTTGACAACGAATTTTTAAATGTAATTTTCTGTATTTTTACTTAAAATTTGATCACCAAGCGCTATAAGTAAAATCAAGCCCTTTAATTTGAAAGGTTTCCTACTAATCCTTAAAACATTCTGTATAGAAATCAAACCTGTCAGAGATAAGAGATTACAGGATTTACCTTTTCGACTGTTTGCCTGTTTCGACTGTTTGCCTCAAAGTGTTTGTATAAACACTTTGAGCTCCTCTTACGAGATGTCTTGGAATGAGATCGTATAATATTATGTATAATTACAAGGAATTCTTTTACATAAGGGGGTAGATTATATGTATATAAAATCTGAATTAAGAATTTTATGTGAATTGCTTTTAAAGTGTTAGATTTCAAATAAAAATGTGCAGCTCTTCCCAGTGTCCTAAGAACTATAATTCTGTTCACATAATAACCGATTGTTTTATTCAGTTCACATAAAATATTTGCCCAAAAAAGTTCCGCAAGATTCCTTGCTGGAATCCGAACAGTTCTGCCATTGCCATTACATACACTAAGCTAATTTAGCATTGGCGAGATAAAACCTTCCAATTCCTCTCAAGTTTGTTATAAAAAGCTGTGTAATTCGAATAAAAATAATTCGGAAGGAGAAAAACTTTTCGTATATAGTCAAGATTATAGACGTTCTAATTCGGACTTACATCGTGAATATTCGTAAGTAGGGCAAACAGTTCCAAGTGACTCTCTGAAACTCCCCTTCACCATTGGTGAACACGTAAATGAGCCAACAGTTCTGATTTTGTCCTTCGTGACGAGTGGCTGTTAGTGGAGGAGCCTCTCTCTCTCATTCTCTCTCTCTCTTTCTCTTTCTCATTCTCTCTCTCTTTCTCTCTCTCTCTCCTCTGTTTACTTCAATGTTGCAGTTTTAAAATAGCAGACATTGTGTAATACAGGCATTGCTTGGGCATGCGAAGTCTCTTCGGAGACAGGATCTATACAACTCACCATACCAATAAATAATAATAATAATAATAATAATAATAATAATACATAAATACAGAAATTGCAAATGAACCGCATAGGATAAATACACTCCAACTGTGTCGTCGACATTTAAAACATCGATACTTCAGAAAATGCACTTTTATTGTCTTTTTTAAGGTACAAACACAAACCACCAACTATTTTTGTCTTCTGAAGTATCTGATTTGAATTTCTTGGCTTTGTCACGATCTTTCACGACTACTAACGTTGCATACGCCTACTCTTATTCACATTCCAGAAGAGAATGGTAAAATGATTCAAAGCATATATCGACCAAAATATGGGCAGAAAATAATTAATGAACATCTAGTATTGTTTAGCGCTAGACAGCTGCTTTTCAGATTCGTTGTGGAAGCACAAAGCAAATTTAATGTATAACGATTTTTTATGTCCTTTACACTTTATGTTGCTTCCAAAACACTGTTTTGTTAGGATTACTTCTTTGAAGTGCAGGCTAAGCTTTTTATTTAGCTGAACACCTTGCTAACGTGGCAGTGTTTTTATCACATTGTTGACTATCTCGTGACACTTTGTTTTGGTTCAATATTATATTTTATATAATATTAACATTTATATTTATATGCAATTATATTCTTACTTAAGCAAGTTATAACCGACTAAAATGCATATTTTAATTACAAGCAGTCTGCTCGATTTACATTTGTGATCCTGTTACTACTGTGTGATAGTTTGCATATTTCTGTAACTCAAGGAGGAAAGCATTTTGACATACCTGTATTAAATCAGTACCACCACCACCACCACCACCACCACCACCACCACTACTTCTTCTTATTTTCTAAGAATTAATTACTAATCCGGGGATGATGTGATAAATTTCAGTCGGCGCCATTATATTGTTTTCGTTTTATTACTTTCATTATATTGCACATATTATATGAGTTTGATTTGAAGGAACATAATTTCAACAGCTCACTGAAACATGTTTTTTGTTTAAATCATGCTTCAGTTTTTTTAACAAATTTTTAAGAAATTGAAAAATAAACCTGTAATTCCGTGCTGAAATATCGTTCTCCGATTATATTACGGGCAGAAGAAATCGTGATACAACCAAATCAAAATTCTTATTTGATGTATTTTATATTGTTCACATTTTATTATTAATATTTACTTAATGTTTAATTTACTAATCAATAAAAATAAATACTAAGCAAACTCCAAAAGTAAATACACTCAGTTTTGTTGTTCCCGAATTTGTCGATAAAATATGAAGTTCTCATCATATTACTACAGATGTTACCTACCACTGGTGAAAAACACTCCAAAATCCGACTTTGTTGGGTTAGTGATGTACTTCTAAGGAGCTAACGATTTTGACCCAAAGTCATATTTAGGACAGTTTCCGGCGTTGAAGTTTTGAGTGGTTGACTTTGTGCTCGGTGCCTTAAGCCGCTCATTAAGAACTAGCCTTGTCCTTCTTTCCATATTGCCGTGTTCTATTGTTTTTATTTATGGATGCTTTTTTACTACTATGGTTCGTTATCGTGTCAGTAGGTATATATAGAGAGATCGAGCACAGTTTTTTGCGTTTATATGGGAAAGGATAGGGAAAACGAGGCTAGATGCGACGGTTCAAGGAGGAAAATGCGTTTATATGGGCGAGATAGGGAATACGAGGACTGACGCTAGGCTAGTCAGATGCTAAAGGAGGGAGGGATATGCTTTATACGAGAGAGAAAGGGAATACAAGGAAAGATGCTAGGCTAGACAGAGGCTGAGTAAAGTATGGTTTATATGAGCGGTATAGGATAACGATGAGAGGTGTTAGACTAGACAGGGCTTGAAACGTAGTGCATGGTTTATATGAGAGATATAGGAAAACGAGGAAAGGTGTTAGGCTAGACAGAGGTCGAGGAGTAGAGTATGGTTTATATGAGAAGTATAGGAAAACGAGGAGAGGTATTAGGTTAGGAGAATTGAGTATGTGTTTATAAGGAGAGACGAGAAAACGGTGAGAGATCCTATGCTAGGATAGACAGATGTTAAAGTTAGGTTAGATAGGAAACCAAGGAGTGATACTCAGCTAGAGGGGGGGGCAGGAGGGAATACTCTTTATGAGAGGTAGAGGATCAGGGGAGTGGTGTTAGGCTAGACAGAGGTTGAGAGTAGAGTATGCGTTTATATGTATGGGAAGTATAGGAAAACGCGGAGAGGTGTTAGGCTAGACAGAGGTCGAGGAGTAGAGTATGGTTTATATGAGAGGTACAGGGAAACGAGGAGAGGAGTTAGGCTAGGCAGAAGTCGAGGAGTAGAGTATGGTTTATATGAGAGGTATAGGAACAGGAGGAGAGTGTTAGGCTAGACAGATACTAAAGGAGTAGCAATATGGACTTATATACAGGAGAGATAGGGAATAGGAGGTGCTAGACTTGAAAGCGACTTTAGACGTGAACTTAGTGGAAAACTGTTTGATGTCAATGTTAGACCGCTAATTCTAGACATGCCCATCACGTAACCTATTCAGGGAAAAGGTGAGTTGTTCAGGGGAAAAAGGTGACTGCTCAGGGAAAAAGGTGACCCACAAAGGGAAAAAGTCGACCAGTAAAGGGAAAAACGTGACCAGCAAAGGGAAAAAGGTGAGCAACAAAGGGAAAAAGGTGACCACCAAAGGGAAAACGGTGAGCCATAAAGGGAAAAAGGCGACATGCAACGCGAAAAATGTCACCAGCAAAGGGAAAAAGGTGAGCAACAAAGGGAAAGAGGTGACCACCAAAGGGAAAACGGTGAGCCATAAAGGGAAAAAGGTGACCTGCAACGGGAAAAGCTAACCCACTAACACTAACAGGTAAGTAATTCAGCTAGTATTGCAAGAGGTTGACTGGATCATAGCAGTGTATGATTTCACAGGTAATTCAGCTAGTATCGTATGTATTTAGGCTAATTCATCTAGTATCACAGGATAGATTCCAGAGGCTAACTGTATCATGGCTCTGCATGATTTCACAGGTAATTCAGCTAGTATCGTAGGTATTTAGGCTAATTCAGCTAGTATCACAAGAGAATAGATTCTAGGGTAGGGTATAGCATAGTTTCATATTTCACAGTTAATTCAGAGGGTATCGTAGGTATTTAGGATAATTCAAGTAACATAGGTGTTTAGAGTAATTAAGCAAGCATTACAGGAGGGTAGGTTACAGGAGTTGGTTATAACCTAGCTTCGTATTTCACAGATAGTTCAGGTAATATCGTAAGTATTTGAGGTAATCGACATAGCTTCACAGATATTATTGATAAATTCGGTCAGAGATTTGTATCACAGCTATTTAAGGTAAATGCAGGTGATTCAGGTTGTATCAATGGTATTTGAGTCATTTTAACAGGTAATTCAGATAGTATCACGGGTGCTCGTGCTAATTTAGAGCAGGAATTCGTATCAGAGCTAGTTAAGGTAATTTCACATGATTCGGGTAGTATCACAGGTATTTAAATCATTTTCACAGCCAATTCAGCTAGTATCTTGAGCATTTAAGCTAATTCAGCTAGTATCACAGGAGGCTAGAATCCAGAGGCTAACTGCATCACAGCTATGCATGATTTCACAGCTAATTCAGCTAGTATCGTGAGCATTTAAGCTAATTCAGCTAGTATCACAGGAGGCTAGATTCCAGAGGCTAACTGCATCATAGCTATGCATGATTTCACAGCTAATTCAGCTAGTATCGTAGGTATTTAGGCTAATTCAGGTAGTATCACAGGAGGCTAGATTCCAGGGTTGGGTATAGCATAGTTTCATATTTCAAGGTAATTCAGAGGGTATCGTAGGTATTTAGGATAATTCAAGTAACATAGGTGCTTAGAGTAATTAAGCAAGCATTACAGGAGGGTAGGTTCCAGGGGTTGGTTATAGCCTAGTTTCGTATTTTACAGATAGTTCAGGTAATATCATAAGTATTTGGATAATCAGCATAGTTTCACAGATGCTCGTAATAATTTCGATCAGAGATTTGTATCACGGCTATTTAAGGTAAATGCAGCTGATTCAGGTTGTATCAATGGTATTTGAGTCATTTTAATAGGCAATTCTGATAGTATCACAGGTGCTCGTACTAATTTAGAGCAGGAATTCGTATCTGAGCTATTTAATGTAATTTCACACGATTCGGGTAGTATCACAGGTATTTAAGTCATTTTAACAGGCAATTCAACTAGTATCACAGGTACTCATGGTAATATAGAGAGTAATTCGATTATAAAACTTTTCTCATCCAACGTTACAACAATTTATATACTTTTTTCTAAATCTTACAAACTTATTATATGTTAAACAGTTATTGTACGATGCGGAGAGGGATAAACTGCATATTGGTTCACAAATTGAAAAGCTTTACGTCAACATACCTTTATTTTAGTTCGTTATAGATGTCTCTCCCCTTTTATCTAGGCTTGAGACTAGGCTTGAGACTTGAGACAGTAGAAATATAATGGCGACTTGAGCCCACAGAGAGATGCCGACATCTGATAAAGTCCTTTGATCTATGCCGGCAAGCTCTGCCCATTTTATTTCTACTGTTTAATCGCTTATATCTCCTGAATGAAAAGAGATAGAACAATGGGATAAAAACTAATCAATTCTTTGGAATGCGCCGCGTCATTAGGACCTTGTTCCAAGTTGACCGGGATGCCTGGGTTCGAATCCTAGGAGTGAATGCAAATTCATCTTCTAATAACTCAGAGACTAATTAAGGTAAAGACGCCAAATAAACTTTATTACATTAATGTCATTAGCTAGTTTCTTGTGGATGTATATTTTGGTACCTGGTGTCCTGGGTTCGATCCTTAATTTTAAAAACTTCATTATCTCGGAAACTAAGAAAGCTAGAGGAATGGACCAAAGCATGTTTGATAGCTGTTATAATGTGTAATTAATACTGTATATAATTTTTAATCAGTTGTCTCTAGTTCGAATCCCGATTTTTTAATGACTTCCTTAATTTTACTCTATACTCTAGAAAATATCAGTTACATTGATGCTGTAACTACATACAGCACCTTTAAGCATACCAAACTCATATTATAAATTATTTTGTTCTTGGTGTTCTGGGTTCGAATACTGATTCGATGGAATTTATTTATAAATTTAATAACTCCTAAACCAATTAAGATAAAGACGCCAAATAAACTTTATTGCGTTTATGATATTAGGTAGTATCTTGTAAATGTGTAATTAGATACCTGACGTCCTGGGTTCGATCCTTAATTTTTAAATTTTCATTATCTCGGGAAATAAGTGAGGTAGAGGAGTGCAGCAAAGCATGATTGATAGCTTCTATGATGGGTGATTAATGCTGTATATAATTGTCAATCAGTTGTGCTTGGTTCGATTCCCCGTCTTTTAATGACTTTCTTAATTTTCCTCTGTACACTAGAATATATCACTTAGATCGATGATGTAACTGCATACAACTTTGTTTAACATGTCAGACTAATATTATAAATTATCCTGTTCCTGGTGTTCTGGGTTCGAATACCGATTCAATGAAATTTACTTGCAAAAATTTAATAACTCGTAATTTAATTTAGATAAACATGTCAAGGTAAACGCAAACAGAGTATCTAGTCCTTAAATATCGTTATCGTGACAAATATTACTTTAAAGTACTCAGATCGAATCCCGAAGGGTGATTTCATATATCTTCAAGCTTATGGATCATATGAGGTTCGAGTAAAGATTAAATGGTAGATGCTGATATTGGGGAGCTAAAATACATTTATTAAAAGTATTACCGGGTTCGATTTAGAAGCTTAGAATCTGTGTAACTCTGGAAAAATTGCTTTTCTCATGATTGTAGTGAAATGTAATGGTCTTTCTGTGAGAAGATGGAAAGGAAGAATTGAAAAGGGAATAAAAACATGAAATAATTAAGTAAATAAGGGGGAAAATCTTCTAGGTTTCCTTTTAAGCTTTTACTTTTAAGTATTGTGATAATACAGCTTGAATTAACCTTGGTACAATAGGTGGTGATGGTGGTGGTGGGCTTGAATTTGAAATATATGTCTGAATGAGCGTGTGGGAATACTTCTCTTGCTGGTGTGACAGCATAAGCAGGTAGTTATGAGACGAGTTTAAACGTGTTTGATGCTGCCAGATATCCTGTCCCTGGGTGTGACGTCATAAACATCCTGTCTCTAGACTTGAGGTTATATGGCTGGGGGGTTAGTACACGTTGAGCGATCATATACAGGTGGTTATGGAGCGAGTTTATGATTGATCTAAAAGGTTCGTGCTCCCTCTATAAATATGGTGATCTAGGGCATTGGACTTCATTGTGCTAATTAGTCTTGAGGTGTTAACATCGTGTTCTCTCCAAGAATAATCAGCTTTCTAAAGTGGTGTCAAGGTGAAGAGGTCTACATTTCATTGATCAGTGATTAATACGTTATTACATCAAGAATAAAGATGAATAACTCAGCGTATAAGGATATTATTCCAAGCGCTACTGGATATGCATGCGGAAAATGTGGGAAGAAGTTCCTCCGAGGTTATGACAAGAGAAGACACGAGATGAGCTGCAAGAAGCTCTTCAAATGTAAACATTGTAATGTAACCTTCAAAGATTGTTATAAGGGACAGCGACACGAAGATATATGTGAAATAAGCAGCCCTCAGAAGAAAAGAAGATTGGAGCCAACTAAACATCAGTTACTGTCAACAATGGAGGACTGTGATACGAAAGAATACGAAACTTCATTCGAAGGACGATTGAAATCGTATTTTATACGATGCGAATCAGCTAAGGACCTAAATATGTATCTGCAAGAGGCAAAACAACGTATAATCCAGGCTGTGCATAAAGAGCTTAGCATTCATAAGAGTGTTAAAATTAATCTGCTGGCTGAGTGTCGATTTGTTAACAGTATTGGAGAAACCTGTGACAAAACATTTAAAACACGGAATCAAGCTGTTTTCCTGGAAACTGATCTGGAGTCAACGATGGAAGTGAAATTCAAGAAATTGGTGACTGAAATGGAGGAGTCTCAGCTTAAGGGTAGCAGCTGGGCTTTGCTTGCTGTGGAAGGAGTTCGACTTCGTATCAACAAGTACAACCCGTTACGAGGAAGTAGCTACATACCACTACCGTCATCTGTCGGAGCTAAAGAAGCGTGTATAAACATTCAGAACTTTACCGACGAGAAATGTTTCATGTACTCTGTATTAGCTAAATTCATAGGGAAGAATGCACAGCGTGTGAACAAATACAAACAACTTCAAGACAAGTACGACTTCAGCTGTGTTTCCTACCCTACTCCACTTTCTCAAATACCTAAATTTGAGAAGTTTAACAAGATATCCATTAACGTTTTCGGGCTGGATGAGAAGCATGAAGTGTATCCGATAAAGGTTGCTGATATTGAACTACCTGAACATCGCGACCTGCTACTATTGAATGATAGCAGTGGAAAACATCACTACGTGTATATAAAGAATTTTGAGAAACTCGTTCGACGCCAGAAAACTAACCATAATGGACGGGTTTATACTTGTAAGCGCTGCTTTACACATTTTGATGACCAGAGCGGACGAAGTGGACAGGAAAAACTACAAGAACATGCAGCCGTCTGTATTCAACATGGTGTTGCAAGGGTAGTTATGCCTACCAAGGAGAAATCAATTGTACAGTTTAAAAATGTGGAGAGGATGCTGAAAGTACCTTATGTCATCTATGCGGATTTTGAGAGTATTCTCACTCCATGCCATACGTGTACACCCAATCCTGAAACTTCCTATACAACACCTTATCAAGAGCACACACCAATGAGCTTCTGTGTTTACTTGAAACCTACATCCAGTGTTGAACATCTCGAAACTGATCTTCCTAAGCATCCCTATGTGTATCGTGGTGCTGATGCTGCTCAGAAGTTTATGCTGTACCTGACATCTCTTGCAAAAATGATTGGTAATATATACAAATCTGCTAAGCCTCTGAAACTTACGAATCAACAGCAAAAGGATTTCGAGTCTTCTACGACATGCTACTTGTGTAGAAAACCCTTTACAGAAGAGAACTATAAAGTACGCGACCATGATCACATCAGCGGTGAATATCGTGGAAGTCTTCATAATGAATGTAATTTAGCCTGCAAAACACCTAAATATATACCAGTCTTCATGCATAACCTTAGCGGATATGACTCTCATTTCATTGTTAAGGAGCTGGGTTGTACAAGTGAACGTGTGGAGGTAATTCCTAACTCTGAAGAAAGCTATATCTCATTCACCAAGTATGTAGGAGATATAAAGCTTCGATTTGTGGATAGCTTCCGATTCCTCAGTACAAGCTTGGATAAGTTGGTAAACAATCTAACCTCGTATCCTGAAACGCTAAAGTACTTTGGAGAAGACAAATTGAAGTTGATGACCCGTAAGGGTGTATTTCCATATGATTTTGTTACGTCATGGGATGCCCTGAACGAGACCTGCTTGCCTCCTAAGGACTCCTTCTACAATAGATTAAATGAAGAAGAAATTACTGATGCTGACTACGATCATGCTAGAAATGTATGGGAGCTGTTTAATGTGAGAAACCTGGGAGAGTACAGCGATCTCTACTTAACTTCGGATGTACTTCTTCTAGCTGACGTCTTTGAGACGTTCAGAGAGCAAACCCTTAAAACACACAAAGTCGATCCCGCCCATTATTTTACCTCTCCAGGTCTAACATGGGACGCTATGTTACTGTATACTGGAATTAAGTTAGAGCTGTTACAAGATTATGATCAACTACTCATGGTGGAATCAGGTATAAGAGGAGGTTTATGCCAAGTTTCTCATCGGTATGCTGAGGCTAATAACACTTATATGGAGAAGTTTGATCCGACGAGACCAACCCAATTTATCACATACGAGGACGCAAATAACCAATATGGGTGGGCAATGTGTCACGCCCTTCCTTTTGGTGGATTTCAGTGGGTGTCACCTGAAGAAATCAACTTAGAAACACTACAAGAAGATGATCCTCATGGGTACATATTAGAAGTAGACATCGAGTATCCTGCAGAACTTCACGATCTACACAACGATCTACCATTCCTGCCAGAGTGTATGAAACCATTGGAATCATCTACAAAGAAACTGATACCTCATCTTGGACCTCGAAAGAAGTATGTAGTGCATTACATGGCTTTGAAGCAAGCTCTTAGTCATGGACTACGACTAACAAAAATCCATCGTGTGCTACAATTCCGACAGTCTCAGTGGTTGAAACCTTATGTGGAATTTAACAACAGACTACGACAACAAGCTGCAAATGATTTCGAGAAGGATCTCTACAAGCTCTTTAACAACGCTATGTTTGGAAAAACTATGGAGAACCTGCGTAACCGTATGGATATCCGACTGGTGACCAATGAAAAAACTCTAGAGAAGCTGATCGCCAAGCCTACGTTTATCGACAGGACGATATATGCTGATAATCTAGCTGCTGTACATATGGCCTCTCGTCAGATTGTATTCAACAAGCCTATATACATTGGTATGAGTGTGTTGGACATCTCCAAGACATTAATGTATAACTATCATTACGACGTTTTGTTGCCTTATTATGGAGCTGAAAACCTGAAGCTTATGTATATGGACACTGATTCGTTCATTCATCGTGTAACAACTGAAGATGTGTACCAGGACAAGCTGCGTTTTCTTGAGCATCTCGATACAGCTGATTACCCTGCCAACCATATATGTTACTCTACTCAGAACAAGAAGGTATTGGGAAAATTTAAAGATGAGGCTAATAGCAAAATCATCCTACGCTTTGTTGGACTACGTCCTAAGATGTATGCCTTAGATATTCAAGGGTCAATGATAAAAAAGGTTAAAGGTATAAAACGTAGCGCTATTAAGCAGTACATTTCGTTTGACAGCTATACAGACTGTCTTAAAACCAGTGAAATCATCAGAACACCTATGAATCTGATCCTATCACGAAAGCATGCCCTTGCTACAGTACAAGTGAATAAAATTGCATTGACTCCGTTTGATGATAAAAGAATTATTGCTGAGGACGGGATAACAACATATGCGTATGGACATTACGCCATTACAAACAGTGCTTAAAAGAATGTAAGTTAAAGATAAAGATTTTCTAGTGAGTCTACAATCTTAAAAAGAAGGTATCTGTGTGCTGTATATGCATATAGCTGACGCCTGATGAAGAAAGAAGAAGATGGAAGGGAAGGTGGTAACCCTGCCATTAGGAGCAATCCTAGTGCTAGTCTCAAGCCTAGATAAAAGGGGAGAGACATCTATAACGAACTAAAATAAAGGTATGTTGACGTAAAGCTTTTCAATTTGTGAACCAATATGCAGTTTATCCCTCTCCGCATCGTACAATAACTGTTTAACATATAATAAGTTTGTAAGATTTAGAAAAAAGTATATAAATTGTTGTAACGTTGGATGAGAAAAGTTTTATAATCGAATTACTCTCTATATTACCATGAGTACCTGTGATACTAGTTGAATTGCCTGTTAAAATGACTTAAATACCTGTGATACTACCCGAATCGTGTGAAATTACATTAAATAGCTCAGATACGAATTCCTGCTCTAAATTAGTACGAGCACCTGTGATACTATCAGAATTGCCTATTAAAATGACTCAAATACCATTGATACAACCTGAATCAGCTGCATTTACCTTAAATAGCCGTGATACAAATCTCTGATCGAAATTATTACGAGCATCTGTGAAACTATGCTGATTATCCAAATACTTATGATATTACCTGAACTATCTGTAAAATACGAAACTAGGCTATAACCAACCCCTGGAACCTACCCTCCTGTAATGCTTGCTTAATTACTCTAAGCACCTATGTTACTTGAATTATCCTAAATACCTACGATACCCTCTGAATTACCTTGAAATATGAAACTATGCTATACCCAACCCTGGAATCTAGCCTCCTGTGATACTACCTGAATTAGCCTAAATACCTACGATACTAGCTGAATTAGCTGTGAAATCATGCATAGCTATGATGCAGTTAGCCTCTGGAATCTAGCCTCCTGTGATACTAGCTGAATTAGCTTAAATGCTCACGATACTAGCTGAATTAGCTGTGAAATCATGCATAGCTGTGATGCAGTTAGCCTCTGGAATCTAGCCTCCTGTGATACTAGCTGAATTAGCTTAAATGCTCAAGATACTAGCTGAATTGGCTGTGAAAATGATTTAAATACCTGTGATACTACCCGAATCATGTGAAATTACCTTAACTAGCTCTGATACGAATTCCTGCTCTAAATTAGCACGAGCACCCGTGATACTATCTGAATTACCTGTTAAAATGACTCAAATACCATTGATACAACCTGAATCACCTGCATTTACCTTAAATAGCTGTGATACAAATCTCTGACCGAATTTATCAATAATATCTGTGAAGCTATGTCGATTACCTCAAATACTTACGATATTACCTGAACTATCTGTGAAATACGAAGCTAGGTTATAACCAACTCCTGTAACCTACCCTCCTGTAATGCTTGCTTAATTACTCTAAACACCTATGTTACTTGAATTATCCTAAATACCTACGATACCCTCTGAATTAACTGTGAAATATGAAACTATGCTATACCCTACCCTAGAATCTATTCTCTTGTGATACTAGCTGAATTAGCCTAAATACCTACGATACTAGCTGAATTACCTGTGAAATCATGCAGAGCCATGATACAGTTAGCCTCTGGAATCTATCCTGTGATACTAGATGAATTAGCCTAAATACATACGATACTAGCTGAATTACCTGTGAAATCATACACTGCTATGATCCAGTCAACCTCTTGCAATACTAGCTGAATTACTTACCTGTTAGTGTTAGTGGGTTAGCTTTTCCCGTTGCAGGTCACCTTTTTCCCTTTATGGCTCACCGTTTTCCCTTTGGTGGTCACCTCTTTCCCTTTGTTGCTCACCTTTTTCCCTTTGCTGGTGACATTTTTCGCGTTGCATGTCGCCTTTTTCCCTGAGCAGTCACCTTTTTCCCTTTATGGCTCACCGTTTTCCCTTTGGTGGTCATCTTTTTCCCTTTGTTGCTCACCTTTTTCCCTTTGCTGGTCACGTTTTTCCCTTTACTGGTCGACTTTTTCCCTTTGTGGGTCACCTTTTTCCCTGAGCAGTCACCTTTTTCCCCTGAACAACTCACCTTTTCCCTGAATAGGTTACGTGATGGGCATGTCTAGAATTAGCGGTCTAACATTGACATCAAACAGTTTTCCACTAAGTTCACGTCTAAAGTCGCTTTCAAGTCTAGCACCTCCTATTCCCTATCTCTCCTGTATATAAGTCCATATTGCTACTCCTTTAGTAACTGTCTAGCCTAACACTCTCCTCCTGTTCCTATACCTCTCATATAAAC
This sequence comes from Deroplatys truncata, assembly GCA_030765065.1. Classification (NCBI taxonomy): domain Eukaryota; kingdom Metazoa; phylum Arthropoda; class Insecta; order Mantodea; family Mantidae; genus Deroplatys; species Deroplatys truncata. Next base: position 165,521,385 of record CM060978.1, on the reverse strand, counting down.
CATACTCTACTCCTCGACTTCTGCCTAGCCTAACTCCTCTCCTCGTTTCCCTGTACCTCTCATATAAACCATACTCTACTCCTCGACCTCTGTCTAGCCTAACACCTCTCCGCGTTTTCCTATACTTCCCATACATATAAACGCATACTCTACTCTCAACCTCTGTCTAGCCTAACACCACTCCCCTGATCCTCTACCTCTCATAAAGAGTATTCCCTCCTGCCCCCCCCCCTCTAGCTGAGTATCACTCCTTGGTTTCCTATCTAACCTAACTTTAACATCTGTCTATCCTAGCATAGGATCTCTCACCGTTTTCTCGTCTCTCCTTATAAACACATACTCAATTCTCCTAACCTAATACCTCTCCTCGTTTTCCTATACTTCTCATATAAACCATACTCTACTCCTCGACCTCTGTCTAGCCTAACACCTTTCCTCGTTTTCCTATATCTCTCATATAAACCATGCACTACGTTTCAAGCCCTGTCTAGTCTAACACCTCTCATCGTTATCCTATACCGCTCATATAAACCATACTTTACTCAGCCTCTGTCTAGCCTAGCATCTTTCCTTGTATTCCCTTTCTCTCTCGTATAAAGCATATCCCTCCCTCCTTTAGCATCTGACTAGCCTAGCGTCAGTCCTCGTATTCCCTATCTCGCCCATATAAACGCATTTTCCTCCTTGAACCGTCGCATCTAGCCTCGTTTTCCCTATCCTTTCCCATATAAACGCAAAAAACTGTGCTCGATCTCTCTATATATACCTACTCGTGTCATTCTATATTGGACGTGAAAGATCGGAAATTTTGCTCAGAGGCCTCTATCACGCTTGAGGTTCTCTTACGTGCCCTAAAAATACGACATTTAAAATGATATTTGCATTGCCCTACACCAGGTTTGAACATGCGACCTCAGGAAATAGAGCCCAGCATGATACCCCTAGACCACGGAGAACAACTTTACGTTCTATGTAACGTTCCATGTAAGTAATGGTGAAAGTTCATCACAACTAATATATAAAGTTGGTAATTAGATTAAACGACTTATATCGCATTTCACATGTGAGTAATAACTACATATCCTAAATCCACCCGGGAAATAACAGCAGTTCTAAAAGAAACATTAATAAAGCTCCCTTAATACAATATTCTGACAACATTTTCATGCACATGCATTTTATTGACATTTTATAAATAATTTGTGAACTTCAACCTCAATATTGAATTACATTTGCATTGTCAGTATAAAAGTGGGCGACATCAAGGGTCTTTATATGCCCCAGGTGACTCAGGATTTATTATGTACCAACCGACTCAATGTTAATTAGAGTATATGAATTTATTTTCATTATTATTAGCAATAGATAATTCCAGGATTTTTAATGCTGTGGCCTGATTTTAATTCCATGTCTAAATGTTATATTTCCAGAGTTTCGCTTAAAGCGACTACAAAATCTGATGTAATGAGGTTGTTTAATTTAACAGAAATTGGTAATCTGAGGCTCAAATAATTGGGTTTCACGTAAATAATTCAGTATATATCACATTATTTTATCATACCACAGCAGGAACTGTAGATTCATAAAGAAGTTCTGTGTCCATTACCACCTAGAGTTGCTTCGTAAATTTAACACATTTGCTTAAATAAGTTGATATCGAAGGATGCTGGTATAAATAATCCCGTTCTTGGAGAGCTTCTGCCTGCTACATAATTAATTCCATATATACTAATAGTCTCTCCCTCTTGATCTTCTGGGACTTTGTAATACGATCTTAAGTAATTATATTTAAGCTCAAATAGCTTTATCATATCTTCTTTTTCTTAGCGCATTTAATTTTTTCCCCACTTTGACTAAGGAAAATTAGCAAGCGAGGCAAGGAAGAAAGTTAAATATATTGGTGCTTGAAATAAGTAGTAAACAGGCTCAATAGCTCAAAAACCAGTATTCAGCAACTTAGTATAGTGATTTATAAATTATGTTGTAACTAAAGAAATAATATGTATCCGTATTAGTAATTTTAGTAGTAGTTATTTACCTACCTACCTCATTATTTCCTCCGCTACTTTTTTATTTCTTATTCAGTGCTTTGAGTTCATCCTTAAACCCAACCAAAACGAGTTATGTTATTAACAGAGATGATGCTATAAATGGATGCTGCACGACACTTCCTTACTCAAGCCTGGGCATATCTGTCAGGAAGCTTTTGCTTTTATCTTATATACCAAGGATACATCCCTTATCCTAAAAGGATAACCATCCTTTTTATTTTTGTGTCTTCTAGCTAGCTAATGCTTGTATTGCGAAGGTGTAACGAACTGTTTTTGAACTTTGGTTTCAGTGATGCATGTTCCATCTAAACTATACAATAGACTGTAGCAGTCAAATGCAGGCATATTTATTGGAGCATACTTAATTCCCCATCCGGCAGTTGTGCCCTAAGTATGTGTATGTGCAGGCACCGCCAGCACTGACGGCAAAGTCCACCTGACTGCTGAATGGGGCGAAGTTAGTAGGAGTGGTGTATTATCCTTCAGTGGTGGACAAGCTGGACTCAATTCCTTAATAACTGAACAGGAGTGAGGGCTGCAGTAACTACTGAAGCATTTGCATTCGAAGTGTATTGATGCCTCTTGGTTAACCTGAAAGTGTTGCATATCTTTGTATAATATTATACAATTATACTGTATTATTGATAACGCAAACTTTAGTTTACTTTACAGCATTTTAAAACTATACAAACAATAAGCAGCGTTGTTTAAAGGCTAAGACACTAATCACAAAATTAAAACTAATTTTTGTTTGTTTGAAAATACTTAAGTTGCGACGTGCTTTAGGTAAAATTCAAATTTATATTTTCTGCAACGGTATTATGTACTTACATATTTTAGTAAGCGAAGCATTGCGAGTCATTTTACAATTTTACATAGTTAATTCATTTTTGTTTGAATGTATACGGCATGCATACTATAAGAGTCAGCTTAATAAAGGACGCAAACCTTTAAATTACTCTTCATAATATTAAACGAATCCGAATGTGTTTTGCCTTAAATGATAAACTCGCTCCCAAATCAATAGGTCTAAATTACCTCTCCACCACCACACTCAAAGCGACGATTCTGGAAGGAGAGTAGGCATTCTGTGGTTTGGATGAAGACTGGGTACATATTTTCGGGAAATGCCCAAAGTGAGAGAGCCACCGAACAATTAAATTCACAGAAAAATTCTTAACATGCCATTCTACGAGAATTGCATGTTTGGATCTACTGGCTGAACAGAAAAAGTAACAAAACATGAGTGCTGGCTAAAGTGCGCAAAGTCAGGAAAATTTGTTCAGTTAGTCAGAGGCAATTTGACTCTTCCCACCTTTTTACTTTTTCTACTACGTAAAGTACGTAGGGGAAGTATTGCACTGAATAGATGTTCTGAGGTGCCTGAATCGAAATAAAGCATTTTGGAAACGTCTATGTGTGTGTGTGTGTGTGTGTGTGTGTGTGTGTGTGTGTGTGTGTGTGTGTTGTGTGCATGCGTGTGTCTGAACAGCATAACTCAAAAACGAAAAGTCAGATAAATACCAAACTTGGTACTTGAATTCAGTATGTTTCAAGGATGGGACACGAAGATTTTTAAGAAAATTCCCCCACATCAGACTGTCCTTTACATGAGACATTATTCAAAACTTTTGATTTTCTCAAAATAGCTCTAGCGTTTTTGATCTAAATACCATATGTTTAAGATATTTTCATGGCAAATTAAATGTATATCTTGAATTTTTTGCGGAATTTCCCCAAAATTCCTTTTGTATCTGAACGACCTTCGCATAACTGGTAAACTGTAAGAGGTAGAGAAAATGTTACTATACAAAAAATGTCGATCTCGTTAAAGCACACAATTTATATCATATACATCTTTTTTGTCGAGTGACCCATTTCCGAGATATTCCTTGTTATTTGTTTGAACTTTCAATTCTTATACTTTTTCTCAATTGGGAATTAGTTATTCGATTTCTATGTGGCCATGCAAAGAGAATGGAATGCTCCACATAGCAACCAGCTGTTAAAAGATTTGACTATTGCTTAAAACCTACCATATTCCCCTTGCACCTACAAGAAAATTAGCAACAAGATAGTTTCTGCATATGTTTATCTCGATTAACATAAAATAGCTGGAGAACAAGCGTTTGTAAAAATAGTTTTATAAGAGTAGAGAAACATCAGAGTACATTACATCAGATTTCTTCTCTTTTTTCTTTCTTTTTGTCACCTTAACTGTAGCTTAAATATGCAGTATGGCCAATGACCCATACACTACGTAAATGTGTAAGAATTTTAAGGTTGGTGATAATGGCTGTGCCTACCGTCGGCTAATATTGTAAGCATTTTCTGAAACTGTTAAGAGAATTCATGAAGTTTACGATTTTTATTAATATAATAAAGATAATGCGAAACTAGAGAATCAATATATTCTTGAAGAAATTGAATCGAAAAAGGAGACGTTTCCAGGCTAAAATATATAAGTAAGTGTAAATATACAATTTCCGGAAATAAAAACGTTATTCCAAATTTATTCCAGTGCTAGCAAGCACTGTACGTTCACCGCTGTTTTAGTCGGAGGAGAAAAAAAAAGTTATATTTATGGATGTTCTTTAACTACTGCGGCTCTTAGCTCCACTTCTACATTGGGCGTGAAAGAACGGAAATTTTGCTCAGAGGCCGCTTTATCAGGCTTGAGGCTCTTTCATGTGCCGTAAATATACGACACGGGACCACCTGCTTTATTTCCTTACCGAAGGAAACTATGCTTAGGATATTTACTCTCGAAAAAGTCCATCGCCCTCCGTCGGGCCTGAACCCGCGACGTCGGGAACCAGATGCTAGCATGGTACTCCTAGACCACGGACGATAGTCAAAGGAGAGGTTAGTATTGTGACTTGGCCCAGTTTTTCAACTCTCTTAGTTCTCACCATCACTTCACTATTTTTATCTAATTCAAATTAACTATGCCATTTCACTAAGGTGAACTAGTTCAATTCTCCGTTACATCATTTCCTTCTTGACGTAGCCTCTTCACCCCGAACGGTTCAGTTCACTCGTAATCAAACACATGACCTTCACAACCCGTCGCCCTACAGTAGAACTCAATGCACGTCACAACAGCCATCACCAACTCGCTCGGAGGCTCGCTCTACATGTCGCACGGGAAACTCATCCACCACCTTACTCTCTCGCTGACTGACCGACGTAACTCAACTCGCATTCGACTCGCACTGGGTGCCATCGCGAGAACGCTCGCTTATAAGGCAGTGGAATCTTACACAGAACATGTTGAACACACGTTCTGAGCAGCGGGTGGAGAAACGTCCAGAAAGTTCTGGTATAGCGCACCCGGTGTTTACGCTGGCGAGCGGTACTTATCGTTGTTTACTCCGATTGCCCGGTTCCGGCCTGACGACAACCTTTGACCATATCCGCTGCGTCAGTATACTATACTGAAGTGAGAGTCCAATGTAACAGCATGTGATAGTTCTTGCACAGTGCAAAGTCGACGGTCTGCTCAGTGCTATTTTGTCGACAAAGAATTATTTTTCACTCTCGGTGATACGTACAACGCAGTCCAGATATACATAAACATCTCAGGTGATTAAAACGCAAGTAAATAGAAATTAAAGCAAAGCATAATGTATCACCATCTTAATCAGATACGGATGGCCGAGGTCATTAGGACATGAATTCGTGAACGAGAGATTTGGTTCAAATCACGCAGGACCCTATATGAGGTGTTTTCACAGGTTTCCCTCAATATTCATAACTGGCAAACGCCTTGGAGATAACTTACACTTAAACATTAAAATTGGAACATTTCGTTTTTAGATGTCCTTTCCGAATTATCATTTAATTTCATTTCAGTTTGAAACTCTACCGCCTGTGATGCCGTATGCATTAAGAGCGTGCACAAAACATTACTTAAAAAATTTTAGATGTCAAATTCAGGTGAGTTTCTCCGCTCATTATTTAACAAATTATTCTTACAACATCTTATACTTCTATCTACTTCATGTTAATCCAAAGAAACGTCTGCAGAAATACTTTTATTACACAATTCCTTGTTTGTACAAGAGGAATAAGGAAATACAGTAGCCTTAAACAATATTCAAATCGTTAAAAAGGGGACGCTGTGTGATGGTTTTGAAGTTCCATTTTCTTCAGAGGCCATGAAAGAAAGAAACGATTAAAAAGGAAAGAAAAGGTAATAGTGATTTTGCAATTGAAAAAGTATGAAGTATTTGAAAATTCAAACCAATAATAATAGTCCAATTGACAATAATAAAGAACATCTCGGAAATGGTAATGCCGAACAAATTTTATAGTTGCAGGAGATATATATTTTTTGTGTACTAAATTTTTGTCTATTTCTGACGATTTATGTGTTATAGAAATTCATTTAAAATAAATAGGACTCCACAGGCTCTTCCCAGAAAATTCAAGATACATATTTTGCCACGCAAACATCATAAATGTATATGGTATTTTAATCAAAATTGTAGAACAATTTTTGTGAAAATTCCCTTTTTCTAAAACTGACTTTCTTATTTCCGGTGAAATCTTCATATCCAAATAATGGGTGGAATGCAATACTTCTACTTACTATAGATAAGCAGTGGAGAAAGGCTTAAGATGATTTGGATTAATATTAAATGTAGGAAACTGTATTTCTCTATTCTCTATAAATCTGAAAATTCAAAAGGGGCAAGTAAACTTTTGGGAAAATTAAGCTTTTCTTTAAAAATAGGCTATGTTACAAGGTCACTGTTGTAATGCTGAGCTATGTCCAAGATGACAGGATTGCGGGAATAATTATTTACAGCTCTTCTACAACCCTGTTACAGCGTTACATAATGCGGACAGCTGTCTAAGGCAGGTATTATGCTAGAATTTTGTTGCCACTTGCAGGGCATTGTATAAGGAAACATTATGTTCTCCTCATACGGATATGTTGGGTACATAGTGCTTGCAATTGCTTGATGCAGGTAACAATGCTTATATGGAGTAAGACATAAGCTGGTAGAGGAACCGTTGTCATTAAATTATGCAGATTTAGTCTTATAAAGTATGCTGAGAATCACAACGAAGAAAGTCTGTGTATTGGCAACAGAAAATAATATTAGTAAAGTTGTATGGTCCCAACAGTGTTGGCCTGTATTTATTATATTTTATTGATATGCTAATAACTTGAGTTTCCAAAGTAAGAAGTACAAATAGACAGCACTTATCAAAATGTGTTTTCCTAAATGCGTGTAAAATGAAGCCATGGAATCCTAAAGTAAATTTTCTGATTTGTAAATTCAAAGACTGAAGTATTTTGTTAAAATCAAGTATTAACTTTTGAGATTAATCCCTCGAAATTTCTAATGGTCAAACATACTTTTCACTGGTGTCTAAATTAGATTTTATTTGACACTCAGTTCCAAGTTTGATATTATTCCCCCGTTCATCGTTTGATTATTAAGCCAATGTACGTCTATATTCATCCAGGTGTAGTGAGATTACATGGGATCGTACCAATATAATGCACAATGGTTTATGTTGGTAAGGAAATAAACCACACCCAGTCCCCCTCCCTATCTGGTCCTAGCACTTGACTCAATGTTTGTCTTACACCCCAGTTTTTCCTTTTCCTTCCTTGAACCTGAAGTAACAGTAGTATCGTTGTGGCAGTACAATCTTGCAACTCTGGTCTGAAGCTTTGAGGAAGGGAGGGACCAGCGGAGAAACTGTAAAATGAGGCAGATATATAGAGCGAGAGTGGGGATTACCAGGCGTGACCTTGACTGGACTGGCCGTAGTGAAACCACTATGAGATTCAGGCATTGTATTTTAACTCATCTGTATTACAAATTTAGTTCTGAATAATTACTATTCCCTTTATTTTTGGAATCCATTTTTTGTTTTACCCTCAGAACTAATTGAGTGCCAGGCTCATGACCATTTGCTGGTAAATGAAAAATGACATATTGGAGGAACCTACATTCCGCTGAGTTCAATACCAGTTTAACGGCAGTTCTCTATTTTCTAATTTGGCCCTTTAATGTAAATCAAGGACAGTTTCCCTCTGTAACAATGTTCTCTCTTTTAATAGCTCACATGCTGTTGCTTTATATCCCCAGTGTTATCTTTGTTTTAGTATTATGTCTGTACGGCTTGGTCAGTTCTTGCTACGGTACGTGAAACAGAGAGGAATATGAAGTAAAGAAAAACACAGCAGGAGGTAATATTTCTCTTGCCGCTTGGCACACAGCCAAGTAGCAATGGTCCCGCCTGTATTCATAACCCCCATATTCAATGAAGTGGCATACCGGAGTGGTTACTTGAATAAGCACCCCATGCTTGAACTTGCAGCCTGGAAATTCTTGTAGTTAAAATGCACAGAATTTAAAAGGGATAATCCGTAAGGGGTAGTAATAAAGTAAACCAGAGTTAATGTTAGCTTAAATGTTGAGATTTCTAGGCTTCTAGATATTAAGGCACAAACGATGTGCATTTGGGAATCCTCTCATGCATATGCAGTATGTTTTTATTTAATATTAAAATGAATTCGCATTTTATGTTCACCTACTAGCGAGCATACAAAACTTGAAGCATTATATAGCTGTATCAGAGTGTAGATAAGTCATCTAGCCGGCCCTCGCAGCCGTGGTCGCTGGAGGTTTGGCTTGATACTCCACTAAGCTGAGGGTCGCGGGTTCGAGTCCTGCCATGGGCGTTTGTGTGTTATATGTGTAACAGTAATGGCGGTAATAAACAGTAAACACCAAAACAGAGAAAACACGGTGATAATAAACCGGGAAAACCGGGGAACATTAAAGAAATTAATAAACAAGAAAAAAGAAATAAAATTTATGTTCTCCTCATACGGATATGTTGGATACATTTGCAATTGCTTGTTGCAGATAAATACTTCATAGCCTGCGGAAGGATAAGCAGTGCAAGTGCACTTCCGATCGATTGTAGACTATTTGCATAAAAATCTCTAAATCCATTGTTAGTATATAAAGCTGAAATATGTTAAATATACTGTTCAAAACATTTCACGTATATTATTTGGATTTAAAAAGCCTTATTTTACTTTTAAGAAGAGCCTCCCTATTTTAATTTTCTTTACTTATTTAATTCAACCGAATTTTATACTTGACCAAAAATACTGTGCATGTTTTAATATCTACAGATAAAAAGTTGTTACAAAAGTCTTGACTTTTAGAAAAAAGAGCTCTCCCCTAGAGAAGACTAGAAACACCTAACAAAAAATAAAGATTCCCAAGCACTTAATTTGGTCGTAGGATAGAGCGAGTTGTATCACCATATCCATGGGCAACATCCCGATCTCTATCCTGCTGCGAGACGCGTATAGATTTATAGATAGTTTATTGCTGAAATACTTACCAGCGAGATGGCTCCGTGGTAACGTGTAAGGATTGCTTTCGGGAGGTTCCGGATTCGGTTCCCGTTGTGCCGATCACTATGTTGGACTTTTCGCGTTTTTCTCAGGTTGGTAAGCAATTCTGGGATGGCTTCTGTTCTGCAATGCCGCGAAGTTTTTCGTCCCCAATTTCAAATCATTTCATGCCCTTATTATATTTCAGGATTGGAGAATCAGGCGAGAGAATGGCGTGGCCAGGACGTGGCACGACTCTCTGACCTGGCGTCCAGTGTGTGACGAACCCTCAGTTAGACTTCTCCTTGGGTGGGAGGCTTATATGTGATCGCGCCGACGTTGGGATATCACATCTGGAGAAGTTAGGAACCCCGTCCGCGTCCGAACTGCCGCCTCGAATCTGGTCCTTCCTTTCTTTTTCTTTTTTTGCCTCACCCCTTTCATCCGGAGGTTTAGCAGGTACAATAAAACTCCTATGTGCTTCCCACCTAATCTAATCTACTGTATTTCTCTAACAGAAACAGGGCAGAACGCTTCCATCGACACGGAATATATAGCAGTACCATTTTTATTTGGAAAATGTGAAAACACAGCAAAGAAATATAACTAGACGTCTGTACAGTATATAAAACGAAAATAAAAATTAAAGAGTATAAGCCCTTATGTTAGTAAAAGAAAAACTAATACCTAAGCTATTTCGCTTTTTGCTTACTTTTGAAATACACCAGATCTAACCCATTAGATATAATGAAACATGCGCTATTACAACACAGTACAGACAAACATCCTGAAAACAAAAATATGGGAAAGCTTATCACCCGTACTAACGTTGTACACTTATGATATACAATCCCACTAATATTATGAAACTATCTTTAGCATTAAAAGCTCTCCCTATTCTGCTTTCGAACCCTTGCAAATAAATTGAAACCCTTTATACAATTCAATAACTGCAACACCATCCGAGCAACGTTGGTAACACAACTGATATACTATGAGGCAGTACTTTTAACATTTAAATTATTTCAGTCAAATTATATAATATGTAAATTCAATAACAGCTCGCCTTGAAGCAATATGTGTATGTAATAATTTGTAAAATGTAAGTAACAGTCATTGCATATGCTTATATTATTGTAAACATGTTCAATAATGTTATATGAATGCATTACGTAATTTAATAATGTAGGAGTTGTGAGAAATAGTTAAAAGTTGCCAACAATGAGGTAACAATGAGGTAACCTTGAGGCAATTATGAGTTTCAGAGTTTAAATGTTACTTGTGATTGTTGGACGCATTAATGTAATTTTAGTGAAAGTTTATAAAAATAGCCAATCAACAACCAGAAAAAGCTTTAGTTAAATGCAGGTATTCTATTGGAGTAAAAATAGCCGACCATAGACTTGAAATACAGATGTTTACAAGTTTAGACGGTTGAAATTAATTTAGTTGCCTCCAAACAGTGCCCATAACCAGACGTGTTGCTTCTAGACAGTGATCATATCCAAACGCGAGATGTGTCCTCGAGAAATTAATTACGTATTCGTGTTAGACGAAAATAGTATACTTGTTAAAAAGTGCAAGTATTAAATAAAATAATATCACAGCTCTCGATATCAGTGAAGTGCTATTTAATTTGTGTCAAAGATTAATAAAAAGCAGTGAATTAAAACTTAAAATATGTGTAAGCCTACATTCTTGTCACATCACGCCCTGCCAAGACTTCCATGTCTCTAACAATAATATTGACGCAGCCGAGGCAAACATAAATATGTAATAATTAAAGAAACAGTCAAATTACAAAGTTAATATTTTTTTAAACTTGGGGCAAAGGCCACCTGAAAGTACATTTGGGGCGAAGGTTACCGGAAACTGTTAACCATACGTGCGGTTGCAACTATTACAATTTCGGTTCCCCAACTGTTGAAATACAATACAAACTACTTCAACTAATATTATGTTTTATTGTTGTTGTAGTGGCTAATATCGAAAACCATGCAATTCATTTGGATTTTGTTCAAAGTTGAAAAACCCAGTTACATAGGATTTTTGAAAATACTACAGACTGTCCCTACTTTAAAGCAGAGAGCAGACTATAACTCATATCTCTGCAGAAGCACATCTGCTAGAAATGGCATGACGTTATTAGAGCAATTAAAATTTGGCTGCGAGAATTACATCAGAGAAGAACAGAAGTCATTTTGTGAACTACGAAGTGTAAAACCTACTGAAAATCGCTGTGAGACGAACGTATAATATAGTGAAAGATATTTATCATATGCACGAGTTTAAAGAGGGTGGAAGAATCTCATGTAATGGTGTTGAAACAGATGTATACTTCAAATGGCCTTCAACTGCCATAAAGAAGTAACATGTCTTGATTAATTGTTAAAATAGTTTTATTTAATTACTTAACAAACTTCTACATTAGCGGAAAGTTTTTGGACAGAAACTTTTAAAATAGTTAATGAACTTCCTAATCGATTAGATATCATATACATTCTAATATCCGCCAAATGGATGTAAATCAGGATAAATGCTAGCTTATAAATTATTTTAAGTTGTGCACTATAGACTTAGTTAAAGCGCTCGACTATTTATTCCACTAGTTGATTTTTGTTAGAAACGAGTAAATAAACAAGTATCCGTATTTTGAACAATAATGAACACATTCAATATTGAAGAAGACTTCATCCACGAAAATGTTACACATACAACAAGAACGCTTATTGTGAAAATGTTATCTCATTGTTAAATTTAACTCTAATTTCTCCTTCAGTCATTCTGATTTTCTCCTAATTATACTAGGTGGAGGAACTAATCACTATCTTACCGGAAAAACAAATTTTGAGGTCCCCTGAACCCAAAAATCAGGCGAGAGAAAGAGAGTGTGACTGTGTGTGTTAACAGTATACCTCTAAAACTAAAAATTAGATAAGTGCCAAAAATGGAATTTAAGTTCAGCATTTTCAAGGAAACAGTACGAAGATTTTTAAGAAAATCCACTCAAACCAATCCACCCGTTACACGGAAAATGTTTGTTACTGTGTCAATTTCTCACAAATTTATAGAGATTTTTTTATTAAAATATCAAACTAAAGCATCTGCTGATCAACTAAATGTTTATATTTATATTCTGTGAAGCCCGATTTATTCTGATTGAATTTTGTATAATTGGTAAACCACAAATATAGACAAAAGCTTACTTCAAGGAAAAATTGCATCTGGTCAAAAGAGACAATTTATGCCTAGTATTTTTGTAGCATTAATTATTTCCAATGTATTCAACACTATTGGTTTTAATTTTCCGATACTTCATTTTTTAAGTATTTGATTAACATTCTTTTGTTTCTCTTCATGTACAAACAGTGTGGAATTTCAAACGCAGAGAATACCGACGTATTTTAACAGATCTATCTTTGCACATACAACGCAATATCTAGTGAAACGATTTCTGTAAACGTTTATCTAGATTAATATAGATAGTAAACAAGCTTGGCAAGTATAGTTTGTTGAAGGGACAAGCATAAACGAGAGCTTGTAAAGAAAGGCATTTGAATGTAACACATCCGACTTTTTCTCTTACGCTTATGGTGTCTCTTTTAAATAACATTCTGCAAGTATGAAAATAATTACATAAGCTCCCTACAAATAATTCAATTAGGAACTTGTTAATGCTTTTATCTCAAACTATTATACTTTGATAGAAAATCATTAGACATTTTAGAGGGAACAGGAAATAAGTAATATGCTTGAATGTAAGGATTGTTTTGGGTGTGATTTCTCCTAAAAGGAAATCTTAGCTTTGTATTCACAATAGATGACGGTGTTAAATATAAAATTTGTATTTAAATGCAACATATTTTCAGAATTGCTAGTCTTTTTCATTTTTCTACTGCATACCTAGTAGGAAGAGAAGTACTGCACTCAGCTCAAAAACTGCTTGTGGAAAAATGCATATTTTGAGGACCCTAATAAAAACGTTCGTGTGTCTGTATACGTAAATCACATGATTCAAAAACGAACACTTGGATAAATCCTAAACTTTGCATTTAGGTTCAGTATATTCTAAAAATGCAACACTAAAAAAGATCCCTGACTCCAGATTACCCTTTACTAGAAAAAGTTTCGTTATTTTTTATTTTTCAAAAGATGCCTCTATTAATTTTTATTAAGATACTATGTGCTTAAAATATTTGCATGAAAAAATGCATAACTCAAATTTTCTGGGAATAGCCTATGATATCCTCTTCATTCAATTATATTTTTATAATTTATAAACTGTAATATACGGTAAAAAGTCTTTGCTCCACAAAAGATGTATATCTCGTTAAGTCACACAGTTTATGTCAAATAAAAGGTTTGTGGCGTTAAACATTTGCGAGATGTTCCTTTATCATAAATTTGAATTATACTTTATACTTTTTTAACTGAAAAAATCCCTATTTGTTTTTTCTTTTTTTCACCCTCGTGATCATGCAAACAGAACGGAATTTTAAATCGGTCACATAGCAGGCGTTCTTAAAATATTTGACTATCGCTTAAACCTACTCTATTCCCTTATTTCCCTTGTACCTACAAGGAAATATGTAATAAAACCAGTGTTGTAAATATTTATCACGATTCATAGTAGTAGATAAAAGAATAAGCTTCTGTTAGAATAGCTTGTTAAAGAATGGGTACAGAAAGCCATCTGAATGTATCATCAGCTTTTATTTTCAGCTTCTAAGCGTGTACTTTCATTGCAGTTTTTAATATTTACCTTATTGTTTGGTGAATAAATTTATGCAACGGAAGGAAAGTATTTTACATTTACTCATTTTTACCTAAATCATTTACAACTACTAATAAACGTACACATTTTTCAAGACGGTAAGATTAGCATATGGGGTTGAATCAGTATTTCGTTCCAGTTTCGCGGCTGCCAACCTAAACAAAATTGTGCTACGCATACTAAACTGACCTACCCGGCGCTGCCAACTTCTAAGTTCGATCAGACTGTGCTTGAAAAGACTAGAATTTACGGGAACACAATTTTTAGAAACTATGACATACATTTTGACAGAAGTCTGCACGAAACTTAAGGAAGCAGTTAATCTTGCATAGGTTAGGCCAAGTTACCCGGATACGTTTTTTTCGGGGTTTCCCCTTATCCTGAAAACGTTAAATGGGTTAACTTTAAGCTCTGTGGTCCTCGGGCTCATTTGAGCATTATTTAAGCCTTTCATTTATTCATTCATCATCCGGTACGACTTATTCCGTTAAGGTCGTTAAGCTGTACCGAAAAAAACCCTTGCACATTATGAACCCCTCCCCAAAAGTTATGGAAAAAAAACTTCAGAAATGCAATAAATGCCTATTTTACTCTAGCGGAATTTGTAAATTTAAGTGAAGAAATGCTTGAAGTATTTGTACTGTTTAAGAAATATGAGAGCTACATTTAAAAAGAATATATAGAATTTGTAAGTGATCTGAAGCTTTCATCGTGGATTGTGCAAATATTAACTTATTCGTTAACACTATCCAATGCCGAGGCTGGCCGCTGGGAAAAAGTATCGACAAGCAATACTGTAGATTACATACTTGTAGCACAGATAAAAGTAACTGTAAGCATTTAGCTGAAAACATTCATATTTATCTGTCTGTTTGGTGAATTTCACATTTACCAGTAATTTCTCACAATAATTTTTCCCACAATTTTCTACTTTTACCGTAATATATTAAGTGGAACAACCGCACTGTATTTCACGTATGCAGATATCTCATCGTGGGTTAAAAGAGTTGCAGAACTGAACGGGGAATTCCAAGAAAACCTAGGTCAGTGGGGAACTGACGAATTAGAGTGAGCACAACAGGCCCGTGTTCTATCAACTGAGCTACGGGGCCAGCCGAGTATTGTTCTTCTCCTCCTGCTTATTAACAAAGGCAATGCCCATATCGCGCTCATTCAGAGGTACTTTCCAGGCTTGCAATAGAGTGTACAGTACGTGATGATAGACAAAAAAGTTCTGATTTGATACATTCACATGACTTTCTCTACCCTCTATCGGCACACAAGTTATTCTTACTCAAGCTTATTTATTTACTACATTTTAATCCAAATAAACCTTTGCAGAAATGGCTACATTAGACTTTCGTTATACATACAGACGGAACAGCGACAGTCAATGTTTAAGAATTGGAGCTATATGCTTTCCTTAAAATCCCATATTGTTCCCATGCAATTGCAAACAACAACTGAATGTTAAAGGAACTCAAAGAGAATGACCAAGAAATTAATAATTTGAACCCTTAATAACGGAAATCTCAGAAACGGCTTATGCCACAAAAAATTGAGTTGAAATAAATTGTGTGTTTTAAAGAGATCTACACGTTTTATGTAGTACGTTTTCATCTATCGCTTAACGTTGACCAGTTACACAAGATAATAGAAACTTTTCCCCCGAATGAAGAGGACTTCCGCGTTCCTCTTGAAACGTATCTGCTTATTAATGGTAGTAGGTTAGTTGTACCTGGGTACAACTCTTTTAGGAATATTCACAATAGTTTTGAATAAGCACGCGTTGTATATACTCACATAATGGTAGTGAGGACATAAATTGTCACCTGGATGGATGTAGCATTACCTGTAGCATTACGGTCGTTTACTTGAAAACCGGAAAAGTGTTATTTATTAATCTAATTTGCGTGCTGCGGCTAAGCATGTCTGGCCAATGACCCATGCGCCGCATAAATTTGTAATATTTTGGACGTTGATGTCAATAAATACACACTCTGCTTAACGTTTATTGATCAATTACCGATAGTTACCAGTGGCTGAACTGGCAAACATGGGTGCAATTAAATTAACCAGACTTCTATTTAGTCTCTTATTACAACTAAATGTATATAATTTTTTTTGGTTTAGAAATTTTACTATCGCTTGAACGGCTATAACAAAATCCTTACGCGTTTGATCAAAAGCATGTGTAGGGAGTAATTCACTTATGTCAGACAAATAGCTCTAGAGTTGCCTGTTGTTGATGGCAACCAGTTAAGCTTCCCGATGTAATGTTCATTTTAACCTTATCACAGTTTAGCTATCCATGTGGAATTTTTGGGTTGTGAAATTTTGTACAAATCCGGTTCATTTTACGGTAAGGGAAAACTAAGAAAGTTGGAAGAGTAGAATCAGACGACTGAAAAATTCAATGCCATAGCCGGGATTTGAACCACGGATCTCCCGGTCTCCGTCCAGTTGCTCTAACCACTGAGCTACCATGGCAACATGCCGGCACGCCATTAAATTCTCCAGCTGACTCGGATTTTTCCCGGTAAACCACAAGGAGATCTCAAATGTCATACCCCAATGGCGACTTACATTCTTTGTAAGTACTCAAGTCCCGGGCTTTTAGTTTCAACCACTATTAGGTCAATTAATGGAGATAATACGGAGACCGGGAGATCCGTGGTTCAAATCCCGGCTATGGCATTGAATTTTTCAGTCGTCTGATTCTACCCTTCCAATCCTGTCCAACACACGGCTTGTGTGAAAGAATAATTACTTCCAACTAAGAAAGTGTTAGCTGGATTGCTCGGGATGAAGATTATAACTTTAATTCCTTCGAAATATGAGCCTCAACATTCAGACTAGCCAATGCGTGAATTAAAAAAGAATATTTGCAATAGTTGCACTCACTACTTCTTGTTTGCACAGCTATTCTATTAATTATTATTCTTTATTGCTTAATATTATATTTGTCCCAAAATGGTTTCACCGAGGCTATGCTACGATAATGAAAATGCAGGTTACCAAAATAGGCAACAGTTCAAAAGGAAAGTCGACAAAATTATCTCTGTGCATGATCTATACTAAACAAAACTATGACAGTTTAGCGTATTTTGTTTATATATATCAGGCGAGTCAGCTGCCCCTATTTATTTTTGAATTTATGCAACGTGCTAAGCGACATATTTGACTTACACCTTTCTGAATGTCTTCTAATGGCTGAGTTGCATAACACTTTATAGAGGAGAAATGGATAGTACAGTGCATAAGTGTTTTACAGGATAGAATGCAATCACGATGTATGTCGATACAAAAAACATCCCACCGTGACACTGGGAGCTGCAGTAGCACTTTTAGCTAAGTTTACAAACTTGTATTATTTAACTTACGTTCATGCACACCTTGAAAACGCCCCTGAAGGAAGAACCTATCAGTTTAGTTTATCATCCTTTTAAATACATTCAAAGGACACGTCAAATTATAAATATAAAATAATTTAACAAATACAGCTTATAATTTTACATTACCTTTCATTAACATGTTTACCTTAAGTATCAATTATCCTTTTACATTGCATTTACATTAAGTTTACATTAAATATCATTTTCACTTTACATTGCTTTACCATGTCTAAATTCATCTATGCTGTAAAATTCATTTTCTATTAAGTATTTCTTTGTTGTTTTCATCATTACATTTGGCTGGTATATGTTCTTTATTTCTCTAGGTAATTTATTGAATAATTCTCTTCCTCTAACCTCTATGCCATAATTATTTAGAGTTCCCCTTAATTTTATTTTATAATAATTGTCATTGTTTCTTAAATTATGGTTCACATGCATCTCTTGACAAAACCATTTGAAAACAAACTGGCATATCTACGCAGTGCGACCAATTGAATTTTAGCCGTGAGTCTTGTACAGCCTTGTCAAAAAATGCTAAGTATTAGGTAAATAATTTCACTTATGTCACAAACTATGGGATATTTAAGATCATACAGTAACTAATTCCTGATGCAGTTTATTTGTTTAATTAAAACTACCAAACCGAGCTCAAAACACTGTATAACGGTACAAAAAGCGTTTTGAGATTCGAGGTTCTGTGATTAATAATTCCTGTAGGAACCTCACCTCGCAAGGTCGTATTGGCCCAATGGTATTATAATGGTTGCTTTAACACTATGCCACTTCAGTTCGGGTTCAAACCTTTCGTGTTAAGTTAAAACTTTTTATTACCTTTTGTTTTCCCTTTGGACTTATAATTCGATATTATGAAAACATTTTTTCATAACAAAACAACATTTTTAATACATTATAAGTATGTACAAAATACAATAATCGCCAGGTTTTTCGCCGCAAAGCCCAATCATCTACGAGCACTCATACGTGAAAAATGCAGGCAGATTACACCGCGCATATTACAGCATGCAAGAAGGTCTCTCCGGCAATGTACATAAATGTGCATTGATGAAAAGAGTCATCATTTTGAACATTTACTTTGTTGATGAAATCCACAAACTTTAACAATTTATTATTTTGTTTACCCGTGAACTTTGGACAGTTACAACTCCTTTGTCAATAGAAGAAGGGAAACATAAGGTTTAAACATGAAACAAAAGTTGTTAATATCGTCGATATGCGCTCAAAGGAATGAAAGCTAACTACGTAACACGGTTTACAACACCAGATACGGCACAGATTATTAGGGTAAACATGATACACAATTATCTGATTGTAAGTCTTGTGTCTTTGTCTCACAGGAGGGCTCACAGGAGAGACAATAACAAAAATAAATAAATTAGTACACTAAAATACAGAAAATAAACACAAGGAGAAAAAAAAGGGCAAAAAATATTTGATGTTTCTATAAAATTCGAACCTCCGAAACTAACCGTTGCCTCACCACATTCTGGCAGATAACCCACTCGGCCAAAACCCATGTAGTCTATCCCGCTCTTCGGGAAAACATTCCTCTATCTCCTTGCAAGCGTTATATCCATGAAACGCCGTCTTTTTTAAGGCCTTCGCAGCTCTTTGATTCCCATTCAGGCCTTTAATCATTAATGTTAGTTGCGCATAGTACCGAATAGAAGGGCAGAGCTACAATAACAGTTTGTTTGCTTAAAAGGGTCAATGTTTTCCCATTTTACTATAAACTGCGGGTTGCATAGGGGCAGTGGACTCACCTGGTATATATTTTTTTTTCAAAATTCAACTTTTTACCAACATATTTTGGCGAAGGTAATCGAAATTATTAGATCTCAAATACTGATCATGTATGATAGGTTTCATTCACTTAAAAAGAGTGTATCGGAAATTTTAATTGACTTACCTTTCAGAGCGAAATCCTTAACATGGAGAAACACGTGTAATCCAACAACAGGGATTTTTTTGGAATGATCTATGCCAGAAAAAATTATTTAAAACATATACTGTACTCTACAGATAGCTGCATATTCTCCTAAAGTTATTAGTTTGTGTGCCCCTTAGGGTTTCGTAATCCTATAAAGTTTAATAAATTACGCATTATATTGCTATTTACAGACAATTTAAAATTCATATTCTGGATCTCCTATATATTTAATACCTAAATATAATACTTCAAATAAAATTGTAGAGCTGCTCTGGAAAAAATACAAATTTTTCAAACATTCTAAAATAGAAATGTTAAGTAAAAGAAAAATATATCGACACTAAATTATAAAATAGGTATGTAAGAAATTACTAACTTTTGAGCGTTCTGTATCTTTAATATTACATATTTCTGTTGTTAGTTTATTAATATTAACATATCTTAAAAATACAAAAGTGTATTGAAAATATTTGCTACTTTTTTATTGATACAAAAACACCTATTACACTACAGCTCTCATAAACATCCACGGAAGCCAATCGCCGTTGATTTTACATCTGGCCACCCCATTCTTTGCTACAGATATCGTAGCTCTGCAGCGAGGTTTCGAATCTAGGTAATATTGTAATCTTAGACATCGATGTTTAGTTCTGCAGCAAACAGAGTTACAACCCCATATCAAATGACACTGGATTCTAAGTGCATATATGTCATCCGGTTAAAATAATAAAAATGTGCAAAATAAATCAGACTTGAAGGTATTAAAAGATGCCTGTCAAGTTTGAAGTTTGGTCGAGCTCTTCCTCCTCTCTCTCTCTCTCTCTCTCTCTCTCTCTCTCTCTCTGTTTTCCAAATATATTTTTCCCAAGGGATCACGTGATATCAAAGTTATTTACAATAACAATTCGATAGCGAGTTTTAGATAAAAATATTATTACGTCTATCTACCAAGGTAAGCACGCAAAAACAAAACAAAAAAATTGCTTGTCGGGCCCTCATTAGTCTGAATTTCCGATTTATCCAGATTGGTTAGTGCTTAGGCTTTCAACACGAAAATAATTATGTGCGTCCTTTGATAAATACGAGTTTATCAAATAAGTATCGATAATTCTTTAAACATAACAGAACATTATTTTCTAAATACTTTATTAACATTCATTACCTTACACTACTTCTTTTTCACATTGTCACCGCCGTTATTCAGGCACTTGTCGTAACGGGAAACCAGGTTTTTAAGCCTTCATCAAAGAATGATGACGCCTGTGATGAAAGCCAAGTCTGCACTTCTTGTTTCACAACATCGTGGTCGTAGAACTGTTCTCCACCAAGGAATTTCTTCAGGTGAAGACACAGATGAAAATCGCTTGATGGCAAATCCGGACTGTATGGAGGGTGGTGGAAATGTTCCCAACCAAATGTTGCGATTAGGTCTCGAGTTTGTTTGGCTGAGTGGGTCGGGCATTGTCACTCATTATTGTTTCCCCATAAACCTCACACATTTGGAAATGAATGTTTGCTGACGCAACATTTCTCGCATTCAAAAAACGAATCTTCACAGTCGGCGCATCCTTTGCTTGTTTTCAACATTTCGAAACGCTCTAATAACAGGAAAACACAAAGAGGCGATCGCTTACAACTGCGTCTGGCTCCTTAATAAAGGGAGTGATCGCGTATGCTCAAAATCGCGACTGCAGCTGTAAGACATCAAAACCTTAAAAACACGCCTCGTACATACACCATGTATACCTACGGCTGCAATGTTGCCACAACAGATATCGTAGTGATCGCAGTCGGTCGCACGCTTCAATTTAACAATAAGCCCCGTACCATGGTCAGCGTCACAGAACAACAAAACTGAAGTATGCGAGTTTATGTATTAGCAATTTTCATGACAGTCCTGACCGTAGTAGACTTCTCATCCAGACGGCTTTCAATTCTTGTCTCCTCTGCTTTTGTAGTGTTCCAAATCGCACATCAAAGGTTGCATTCATTTAATAGCTTGTTTCCGGATTATCCGGTTTATTCCGGTCTCACCTAGTCCAGATAAACGAAACGACTGTGTAATACAAAGGGAATGAATATAGACAAAGTCCGAAATTTCAATTTTGCTGACTTTTCTCAGTAAATACAAATACAAATTTACATTCAAATATGTTTAAATTTAAAACGATTTCCCTTACTAAAATCACAACACTCTTTATGCAAGAGATAAGAAGCCGCTGTAACATTGCCAAAAAGAAAGTATGAAATGCAGTTATTCAGCACACTCAGCTTAATTCATAACAAGAACAAACTTCTCTTTGACAGGCTGCATATTTTAGAGCAGTGATTCCTAACTAAAATTTCCAATTCATTCAACAGCTCTCTATTACATGTTTTAAATTTCCTGTTTTGCTTCCTAGATTAAAATAGTTTAGAGTGAGAACATAAGGAAACAATATTTCATCTTCAGTGTATATTGTATTGCATGTATCCCTTGACATTATGATAAAATTTTTTCCTTATGCGACAAGTGAATTCTGTGATAAATTCAAGTAAAACGAAACTTCTTTCCGGTTTACATGCCAACAATCCTTAGCCAGCTCTGCTTGTAAAAACTGGAGCTGCTGTTCGCCACAGCAGAGGTCTTTAATACGAATGAAGAAAGAGTGGGGGAAAGAATCGGGGTCAAAACTTGGAATTGTGCCGCCCCCTCGGAATGGAAATGTTCCGGCCATATCTGAAATTAAAAATATGATATACTGATATCGCCGCGACACAAGTGGAATCGCCTGCCTTACCCGGCAGACGACGATAACCTCCACTCCTGTTGACGGCTCAGGGCTTTACGTCTTCATGTCAATATTATTTCTCCTGTGTTAAAACTCATGTAAATGAACACCTACATATATACATAATCGTAAGGGATCCAAACAGGAAATCACCGGATGTTCAATTTTATATTTGCAACCATCACATCCTCCAAACTAAACTTTGTCTTATAATAAAACTTCAAAAACACATAGTTCACTATAGTAAACTGTTAAATATGACAAAAATCAAATCAAATGGCGCCATTGCAACTAGGTACAAGTATTTTCCGAAACACACATCACAAAAGAGTATTTGACATATATTTACTAAGCAGATGCGGAAGGCGGTATAATTTAACTTGGAATAAAATGTAAGGTTTAGGATTTAACCTAATCCTAAGTAATTACACATATTAATATTCTGTTAATAAAATACTACACTATTCTCTACAAAACCTTCATTTACGTACTTCATATTAAATCCCACTACTACTGCCTAAACACCCAAAAATGGCTAGTGTAAGTAACAGCAAATAACAAACTGATAATATGTAATTAAAATGACATTTAATTTAATATTAAACTTCGTTAAATACAAGTATAATTTATGTCACAAGTTTAAATGTACCAGTATTTCACTGTTTAAATTTGTGCCATCGTTCCTAAAATACACCGCATAGTGTGTATTAGCACAATGGGTAAATTAAAGCAACTTTACACATCGATTTTATGTGCCTAAAGAACTAGGCTGTGAAAAACCGGCAAAAATTTAACTCTTTTATTTTATTAATTATGGAGCAGATGGAGAGAAAAGACTTCTATGCATCTGACACTTCCGAAAATTCAAATATACAAGTGAACAAAATGCAGAAAACCTTTTAAGGTATGTAAATGGAACATATATTTCTTTTCTTTCATTTTTAGGGGAGGATTTCATTTTTTTACATATACAGCTACACTTATGTCATGAGTTATTAAATATAGTGAATCAATATGTTTTAATTTGATACTTTTGGATAACATTAAATGTTATACACATTTTCCCTCATTTTAAAATCCTGCAAAGTTTATTTAAAACAAACTCGTAAAAAATTAAACAATTTACAGTTTTACAGTTCCAGTAGACTGGGAAACGTGGAGAATCCTCAAAATAAAATAATGCCCGACATAATGTGCGCACCTAGGTTGAGGCAATATTTTATATCACAACACTGAATGCCAGAGTGATTGTAGCGTAAATTAATATCATTGTATGTACAGGAGTTTAGATGTTTGTTAGCCATAAGCATTGGTAGGAAATAAGTGTACACGGCCTCACTAAAACTGACAATGGAAGCGGGTAACAATAAAACGAGGGGATGAGTTGTTTATCACTAAGAAGGGACAAACAAATGATATCAGGGTAGCGTGCCTTTTCTTAGAAATAGAGGTAATATTTTCCCTAGAGAATAGTGATTGGCTGACAAAACAGACGCTAATGTTGGCGCGATTTGGTAACCAATAGCAGCTCTATTATAATGTTTAGGCATTTCGGGGAGGAGTATATATTCTTGAGCCATAAGCATGTTTCACGCAGTACTAAGGAATCTCTCGTGAGGTGCACGTCATACAGTTTGGAAGAATCTCTCGTCGCAGTGTTAGTTACAAAATGTGAAGTACGCGGCAACTAATACGACAGTAATTACATTCGGAAATATAACAGTTTCAGTCAGGCGTGTATAAAGATTAAATATGTGAATTATTAATTAAGTGTGACGGCTATAAAAGTGTAAAAACAAATTATTTTATCAGCGTTATCTTTTAGCAACAACTCCTTTCCGTTTACACGCCCTGCTCAGACACACTTGCTTAACTGAGTAATAATAGCTAGCCGGAGGACAAAGAACCCAAATTTTAAAATAATAAAACAATAACAGGCGCCCAGAAAATAAGATAACACGAGGCGATTACTGCGACAAGGTGATAACATGAGAAATGAAGTTATCAGCTTTTGTAAACATTTTTAAAAATCGTATGGCAAGGCATACTCTCATAAATTGTTTAATTCATTATACCATGTAAAATTAAGGGTTTGAAATACCACCAAACTTCAAAAGTATCCAAGAAAGTGAAATTTATGAAAAATATACTCTTATTTAGAGTGAAATCAGGCTTATGTTACATTCCAGTGCCGTTAAAATCTTTTAATTAAGGGCTTCTATGAATGGTTGGACGAGATAAATTCTGTTTTATGTTGAATTTGAATGAATTAAATTTTAAGCAAAAAGACTTAGAACAGAAATATTAATACCTCATAGTCTTTTTATTTAAGAACAGTAGGAACTTTTATTTAGCTTTATGCCAATTCTACTCGACGTCAACAAATTGTGACTGAACTGGCATTAACCTTAAAATTATCTTTAAAATTCCGCACCGCATTATATAACTAAGCTTAAATAATCACGTAAACTGCATTTGAAACTGCACTTAAGATAACCAAATTCACGTACTTAATGCTTCTATTCTTTCCTTCAGAAAACAGTTTCCCTAGAAGTTTTCACATAATCATATACTACACGGACGTACACAACGGATTCAGTAACATCAAATGACATTGTCCATTACCAATGCACCCTGCCCATTTCTAATGGAACATATCCCTTTAGGCTACCTGCACAAACACTGAAATTACCTTTTAACTTTGAACACAGATACCAAAGGTTTGAAATTACATAGGTATCGGCTATGTAATTTCGTACATTTTATATATAATTTAAGATTTTTTTCAGAATGGATTTTTAAAACTCGAACTTAGGCCTTTGTTACAACAAACTTCAGAACTCTCCTGACGAAATAACTATTTATGTAAGTTCAATTTACTTTAAAAAAACAATGCATCAATTTAGATATTGAGTGTTAAATTTCAAACCAGTGATATTTAAATTTTCGCTTTCCTCCTGCTATCTTCCCTTAAACATGCCAAATTAATATGCTATAGTGAAACTTTCATAGGATATAAATAAATTATAGATAAACGTTTGCCCTATTATCTTGCACGAAAATAAATATTACATACGAGAGTTAAATTTTTTACTTTAATATTTATATAATTAGTATTATTTTATAACATCACAACTATGTGTTAACAAAAATTAATTTCATAAATTTTTATATTACAAGGGGGTATACAAAATGTAGTTCATTTATACTGAAAACTACATCTTTGTAATAATTTGAAAATGATAATGTGCTGAGAAAAGAGAGTTTAAAGAGTAACATCCCTAAAATAAAACTGTTACTATGCAAATTATTTCGTGTTTCTATGCTCTGCAGCTGATTTAGTATTTGAAGATTCCTAAGGTATTTCTTGAATGGTTGTTTGCAGAACTTATGGCTCTTTACCACAGTTTCGTGGGTTTTGACATGCTTTAAAACTTCTTACAGCTGTCAATTCACATATAATCGATGCAGAAGGTTTGTGTTGTTTAATAATATAAAATCCATAATAATGAATTTTGGCAATTTTAACTAAATGAATTACAACTATCCGGGCTTGTAGGCCGTGGTCTAGAAGGCATCGCAGATACCGACGTTTCGCCAAGTACAGCGCTTGGCATCTTCAGGGTGAAGTGATTCAGTGTCTGCGGTGGTCGGAGTCTGAATGGCAATTTTGCCTTTTCTTTCACAGATATTCTTAAACTGTTAAAATTTCAGATAATGCTATAGATTTCTGAGTAAAGTTACACTACAAAAAATCCTCTTATTCTTATCAATTAATCATATTGGATGAATATTAATACACATAATCTTAGGTTCTAACTTGTTAGTGTTTTAACTAAAGATTCTAGTGATTTTGCATACTTAATGGCTATTAGTATAGTAATTAATATGTTGTGATTATTCAGCCGAATTTGATACTATAAAATAAGCAGAAGTGAAATGTATAAAAACTGATACATTTCCTATTAAACAGTTTAAATCTGTTGATATAGCCTTTGTAATATTCACTTAAAACATATTTAATATCTTGCGTGTTTTGTATACTATATAAAATTTAATTAAATATTTTATGAGTAAACATTTGCTAGCACTCCTTTGCCTGAATAGCCGTTGCTATAGAAGTAAAGTCTCAGCTTCTTTCTTGAAGCTGTAGGGCTAGTGCTCCGACAGTATGTACTGTGCATGTAATTATAGCAGGTTGTTAGTAGGAAGTTGTGTAAAAATAATTCGTGTTGCTACGCAAGAAGGAAACCTCATTGTGATCCCACTGTGTTTGCTCAGCCCTAGGCATCGTGTGTGAGAAAGGTATATATACACCAGTGTTCCATACGGGAATTCTGCGTACAAACACGGCGCTATGTTCCCGAGTGTCTGTTGGGACGTCCCAGAGTAACCATCATTTGTGCAAAACGTGCGGACACAAACTACAGCAGCGTCTTATTAACATTAGGGTGCCATTGTGTAGCGCATTCTCCATCAGCAAACACGGCTTGCTTTTCATGTATTCTTTAACGTAAGCATAACTAAGTTTAAAAATGCATTCCACTGTGCACTAAAACGTTAGAAAGTACTTAAGATGTTTATGAATAATGTTAATCAGTTAGGAATAAGGGCTTTCTTTAGAATTTCCTTTATTGATGTTCAAGTCATGTTCTCCATTACTTTGAAGAAATCAGACTCACAAACTTTTCTGAATGACAGTCCGTTATTTTAATAATATCGCGCATTGGTTCATATTTTATTGGTGGCACCTAGTGTTAGATAGATGTGCAAAAGTTACGGAATAAAAATCCACCTTTTCTATTCTCAAATACGCATCAATGTTGGTAAATTTATATTGATTTCAACGTTTTTGAGTTATGAATTTGTGGATCTAATGTTGCACCTAGGTGGCGAATAAACTAATAATCGTACCCTGTTTACTTCCTCTACTGCTTAATTATAAAGAAGTATTGTATTCCACAACCGAGCGAGATAGCTCTGCGGTAACGTGTGAGACTCGCATTCGGGAGGTCCCGGGTTGGATTCCCGATGGCCACCGTCTCTGACGATGGCTTTTTCTAGTTCCCGAGGTCGCGGGTTCACACCCGGCTGAGGGCGATGGATTTTTTTTCGAGCGTAAAATTCCTTAACGTGGTTTCCTTCGGAACGGAAGTGAAGCCGGTGGTCCCGTGTAGTAGATTTGCGGCACGTAAAAGAACCTCAAGCCTGATAAAGAGACCTCTGAGCAAAATTACCGGTCTTTCACGCCCAATATAGAATGGGACACTAAGGACCACCGCAGTTAAACAGCGTCCATAAATGAAACTCAAACTAATTTTTTAACTGTGGGTTTTTGTAGTTTTCCCCGGTTGGTGTATTCTAACATGGATTTCCTCTCATTGCATTTCCCTTTCATATGACAGATACAGCGGGGCTGTAAGTCGGTCGGTGTCTGGGAGATGGCGCAAAGGCTTGAGATTTGGAACTTCTCTGCCCTGCTAGAGGGAAGCCTATGGACCCTCCAGGATCGTGTTCACCCGGTCCCATTAGAGGGACGTCTTCGAGCGACCCTCCCGTGACCGGGTGGTCAAGCCTGGAAATGTTAGGGAACTCTGCACGTCTGTCGACTTGTGCCTACTTCACTCTGCAACCCACACGTCTCCTGTGGTTACCTCACCTTATCCGTTTTTTTCCGCGGGTGTAAGCAAAACAGATCAATTGGAGATTCGAAGTGCTATGTGTGCCCTCCGTTAACTAGTCCTGTACTATTATATTCTACTCAAAAATTCTATACGGAAATTTCACCTGAAATACATGTTTAGGGGTTCTCTCGATAAATAAGAACAGTTTTCATAAACAGGTGCGTGTGTATGTAAATAACATAACTAAAAACGAGAAGTCAGTTAAATACCAAACTTGCTATTTCAGTTCAGAATCTTCCAAGGATGCGACACGAATATTTTCAAGCAAATCCCTTCACGTCAAACTAACCTTTACATAGAAAATGTTTGGTCATTTTTTATTTTCTCAAACATGGATTCTTAAGTTTAACAAACAAAATGCATATCTCGATGTTACTGGGAATAGCCTGTGAAGTTCACTTTATTCGCAGGGAATTTTGTATAATTTTGTATAACTGGTAAACCTTGAGAAACAGAAAAAAACGCAGTATACAAAAAAATTTAGAACTCTAAAACATGCAATGTATTTCAAATAACTCTTTTTAGCATCAGCCATTTCGTTAATTGGTTTGAACTTTTCAATACTTTGTCACGTTTTTAAGTACCGAGATAGTTTCTAGTAATGTCATGCAGAGAAAAGGAATTTCAACACCACCATATAGTGACCTACTTTTTAAACATCTGACTATAGATTCGGTTTCCTCTAATCGCTTTGTACTTACAACGAAATGTGTAATGATGCTATTTCTGCTAAGGGTTATCTCGATTAACATAAAGTAGGTAGAAAAATAATATTTTTTTAGATAGTGTGTAGAAGTTATATGAAAATAAACTATAATGGGTGGAGAAAGATTGAACGAAAGGCATCAGACTTTTAACAAGGCAGTTTCACTCGTAGATTAGCTGCAGAAACTTTAAGGCAGTTTTCAGTGAAAATGGGGTTAACGAAGTAAAGTTCAGAACTCTTATCTCAAGTAACACATACGGAATAAAAAGAAAAATTGTTTAGTTTCGCTGCATCAACATGTTAAATAAATCAAAATGAGTATTAAACGAGAACCACGTTCAGACAAACAATACAGCATATTTCAAAGTGAAACAAGACCAACCAAAACCCAGCCGCAGGTAGATTAAAAATCACAAACTCAGGATCTATTGTGACGCAGAAGCGTTTAGAGAAATCTCAACCTTCGTTTTGCAGAGTTAAAGCGAGCTACTTGCTGTGTCAGTGGTTGACTTTTGCTTGTGATTCCTTTTTGCGAGACAGCCTACTATTAGCTGAAGCAATAGAATTGCGCAAGTTTTCCTTTGAAGTTTAACCATTACGTGCTCGTGCTCGTTCTCGTTCTGCGGAAAGAAAAGATAAGTAAGGACGGAGATGAAACGAATCTTTTCCCTCTTACACACATGGATTCCTTTGCACTTATATACGTCGAAGTTCAAGGAAGAACCGCTCAAAATATCGTTCAAAATAAAATGTTTCAATATTGCCCAAACAAGAAAACATGGGTATAATGTGCATTGGTGGATTGTCTGAAACGCTCTGTTAGGATTTCTCGTTTAAATAAAATTAGGAAGGAAAGAATTGAAATCATCATGAATTTACGTGGATCCATATTATATGACATCCAAAATAAAGAATTGAAATATTATGGACACTTAAAAAGAATGAAAAACGAATAATTCCAAGACAAATATTTGAGTGGAATACAGCAGAAAGAAGAAAAAAAACTCGTCCTAGTATTACCTGGAGGAGCGAAATACAGCAGATAATGGAGACCGGAGGACTGAAGTAGGAAGAATGGAGAGAAAAAGAACGATGGCGTCGGGCACACGGAGGACGATAAAAACATTTGTAAAACCGTTGTACTACTATTTTTTTTTAACTAATACAGGCTTAAAGCAGTCTTTATACATTAGGTTCAAAAGAGGTTGTTTTCGATGAAAGATAAAATCAGACAGTGTTTTTTC
Source organism: Deroplatys truncata (assembly GCA_030765065.1). Classification (NCBI taxonomy): domain Eukaryota; kingdom Metazoa; phylum Arthropoda; class Insecta; order Mantodea; family Mantidae; genus Deroplatys; species Deroplatys truncata. The sequence goes on along the minus strand of CM060978.1, from coordinate 165,491,431 downwards.
TTCATTTAAGGCTTTAGATTCGAAGATGTTTGAACGATATTTATGGACTGGTTTGCTATTTTAAAATCCCACGAGAATGATCAAGCGAGATGACTCTGCGTTATCGTGTGAGGCTCGCATTCAGGAGGTCCCGGGTTCGATTTCCGGTGACCGCCCCTCTATCAAGGTTTTTTTTCTTTCTTCTTTTTTGTGGTTTTTCCTTCGTCGTCAAGGCGAATGCCGGAGTGATATATTTTACCACGATTTCTCCTTTCCCCCATTTCCTCTCATTTTATGCTGGGCAGATGGCGTGGATGCATGCGCGTTGGAAATATTTCTTCCCGTGAGCGTCAGAGTGAGCTGTCTCGCCTATTAGGGACGCTGCGTCGCCCTTTTGGGATTCCTCGCCACTTGCGCGGATGTTCAAACCGGAAATGTTAGGAACTTTTGCGCGTCTCGGGGGGGGGGCTGTCCGCCTGCGGACCTGAGACCTCCTATGGCTCCTTCACCTCATCCTTGTCCCCGGGGGCTCTAACCACAATAGATCAAGCTGGTTGCAGTGCGCGAAGTGTCCCCCTCCGATTACCACATCCTACATCTTACCAACGGGAACGTATAAAACAGGCATTTCCTTGTGAGGTTTTCGTAAAACATTACTTTAATGTTAATTCTGATTTAAATATTGTGATTAGTAATTAATTCAACTATAAATGACATAGAATTACGTTGCATTTAAGTTTGGTGAGAAACGTTTTCAGTACTGTAACTGTTTTGTAGGTTACAGTTTTAATATTGTATAATGTAAACATAAAAGCACCTACAACTTTGCCACAAATGGACTTCTATAAAATATTTTTAAAAACTTACCTTCAGAAGAAATCGTGTTAGAACGGAGAGACCAGAGAATCGGGGAAGAGCACCGCACGCAGGCCAGTCGGCCCTTTATGCTTCCAAACCTCTCTCTGCTCTCTCGGGGAGAGACCCAAAGGATCAGCAGATCCGTGCCGACGAGCTCAAACATAAACGGGGACCTAACGTTTCCAGATAGAACGCATCCGACAATTAAATTAAATTGAGCTTTATTTGTGGACGTTCTTTAACTGTTGTGGTCCTTAGAGTCCCATTCTATATTGAGCGTGAAAGACTGGTAATTTTACTTAGAGGCCTCTTTACCAGGCTTGGGGTTCTGAAATCTACGATACGGGACCACCGGCTTTTCCCTTCCAAGGAAACCATGCTAAGAATTTTTAAGCCCGAAAAATCCGAGTTCGAACCCGCGAACCCGGGGACTAGAAGCTAGCATGATAACCGCTACACCAAGAGGACGGCACGCATTCGACGCCGCCCGATCCCTGCCCAAAAACCACCAACCTCTAGGGTCCCCGAAGCAGAGTCCCGCGCTCAGGAGAGACGCCAGGAAAGAAACTACACAAAGCACAAGCCACCGCCCAACCGCAACCCAGCGAACACCGTCATCTGGTCCTACAACCCTGAAATAGCGATGGGTACAGGAAATAAAGGGAGAGTCGTGGTAGAAGATGAACCATCCCAGCATTCGCCTGGCGACCCGGGAAACCACAAAAAACCTAAGCCATAGTGGACGGTCGCCGGGGACCGATTCCGGGACCTCCCGAATGCGGACCACAGAGTAACTGCCTAAGCAATCCCGCTCGGTACTTTGTAATACATCAATGAAATTTCATTAAAATTAGTAAAAAAGTATTCGTTTGCCAGTTTTTTGTTAATTTTGGTTTCTTTTAATTACTCCAATGTTTATGGTATGATACCACTATTTAAAGGAATGTGCATATATACTTGTTGCATGGCTGAACTTTTAAATAGCTTGCAAGCACGACTTTTGCTGTAATATTCCCACTATTGATAATGCTCCTTGTGATGCAATCTTTCTTAAATTTGCACACTATAATAAAAATTTGCTGTGTTGCCCTCACATCACTTTCTCTACTCACTCTTGTACAAAATATTCTTACAAACACATATTCTTCTCTCTACTTCATGTTAATCAAAATGAACCAAGATAAAAGTCGTATTGTATGTTTAATGTTCCCTTATAAGGTACCGGTGTTGGTGGAATACATTAGGATTTAAGGGATATGAAAAACAAATATAGGTATTTTAAAATACAAACTAATAATAAGGAATATCTCAGAACTGTTTAACTGCACAAAAAATGCATTTGACATAGTTACTGTGCTTTATAAGATCTACATTTTTTGTATAGTAAGATTTTGTGTATCTCTTATCGTTTACCAGTTACTCAAAGGACTTAGGCTATTGCCAAAAATTCAAGATATACGAGGTGTGATCAAAACGTTTCCGTTATGACGTCCTAAATACTACACAACAGTTTCTTTTGTCTAATCTGCACTGTCACCCTCGAAGTAGTCTCCTTGGGAGTTGATACACTTGTCCCAGCGCCTCTGCCACTGCTGGAAGCACCTCTGGAAGTCCTCTTCTTTCAACATGTTCCGAGCCTTCTGCGGTTCGCGATGGATGACATCAATGTCCTCAAAACGGTGTCCTCGGAGCCGCATTTTAAATCGCGGGAAAAGAAAAAAGTCTGGAGAATAGGCGGGATGGGGGACAGTACTCATCCTATTTTTATCCAAAAATTAGCGAACAGAAAGGGCTTTGTGCGCGGGCGCATTGTCATGATGCAGGAACCAGTCACTACTCCTCCAATTCTCCGGCGGTTTGCGTCGCACATTCTCCCTTAATCTTTGCAACACTTGTTTGTAGAGCACTTGATTCACTGTTTGACCCTGTAGCACAAATTCCTTATGTGCAATGCCTTTAATGTCAAAAAACACAATCATCATTAACTTCACTTTGGATCGCTTGGCTATCAACTCATACCAGTAGCTGGGACTCAGTATGAAAGGTGACAAGCTAAAGCACGCGTCCCGAGACACAATTGTGAACCAGCCGCAGAAACGATTTGGACTTTCAGAAATAACGGATTTTTGGTTGGGGGCCTTGGGGTGTACATAAGAGCATATAGACGGTTGAGTCTATAAAGTCAACTGTTTTAAAATCCGGGTGAAAAGCTCACCTAATCTCCGCATTAGCTGATGAAAAACAAAAGAGCGGCCCGTTAATATTTCAAAGGCTACTTAAAATATTGGAAAAGTTAACCTGAAAAGGCGAATATTTCAGAAATGGTGAACCAAAACACTCTTTATGACATAAAAACCTATCCATATTTTTTTATTTACCGGCTATATAACTTTCAATTAAAATAAAGAAATATCCTTAGGATAACTATATACTTTAGTAACATACATATAACATTGAGATAATACATACACCTTAAACATATTATATATGATTCTTTAATCATAATCCAATGCCATTTCTAAGGAAATAAGATGAAGTCTATGTAATGGAAAGCTATTGCGGAAAATCTTTGTCGTGGGTATTTAAAAAGGTCCCTGACAAATGTCCGAAATGATGTGGGTTAATGTTGTTCTCAGGAAGATGGAGAAAGAGGAAAACCTTTCTGCATTAAAACTGCATTTGTAACAAAATCTTTGCGTCGAGCTCTTTCTCTCTTTTATTTCTTTTTATAAGGTCAAATGTTATGTTAACTTAGGTAAGCGTTAGAGAGAATAATAAAAACGCCTATTTTTTTATTAATTTTTTGGTCCAAAGGAGCTGCATAAGGAAAGTCTCCATTTTTACTGTCATAACTTTGAAGATAAATACATTCAAAGCAATAGGTTTAAAAGGTACTCAAGGACGTACCATTTTCGAACGGTTCATATTTCACGTATTTTTATCAGAATAACTGTACACTAAAACAGAAGTTTCATTTGTCTACTCTTCCATCACAACTGGAAATTACCCCTCCGTTGCTGGTGGTAGTAGCAGATCAAATTACAGTATACGTGAATGTTTAGAGAGAGTTTATTGATAAAGCGGATACGATGCATTTTGTTTTCAAAGCCGAAACTTACCGTCGGAAGATTGCTCTGCAGGTTTGCTTTGCATATTCTCTTCGTTTTATATGAATGAAAAAGAAATAAACTTTGGTGATGGAAAAGATAAACTAGTTTCGAATTGAAACAACATAAAACCGACGCTGTATTGTCTTGCGTCTCATATGCATGCTCCTCTGAAAAAAATCCTGTTGGGAATTGTATTTTACACATTGGTGAGCACTACAAGCTATAAAAACAGAAAAAAATATATGAATCATATGGAAGGTTTACATCTGTTTTGTATCTTTTGTAGTTTTTTATCTAGGGAAAATTGTACTCGTTTCGCACTCGATGATAACAATAGAGTTCCCGTATACGTTTCCCCTATCCAGCATGAAAACATAACTACCTATTCAACTTCATGCTTCATTACCTCCGTGGTCGAGTGGTCAGCGTTCTGGCTTCTCATCCCAGTGGACTGGATAACCGGCTGGAGTGAGGGAACTTTTCTTTGTCTAGGATCATTCCCTACCTGTGCACAGTTTGACGTACATTTGGAATTATTAAAATGCGTTGGAATAATTTATTCTCTAATTCATAAAATTATGTATTAGCCTCTTAATGTTCAAAACCGATCCCTTACACAGAGTGAACAAAAATTATGTACTGATACTTCAGAATTGAATGTTGTCAAAACAATCTGATGTGTTACATTCACATCACTTCTGTAACCAATCTTCAACAAATTACTATTACAAAATATTATTTTTCTATCTACTTCATGTTAGTCGAGATAAACTTTTGCATAAATGGTTTTATTACGTATTTCCTTGTAGATACAATGGGATTAGAGGATTACAGTAGGCTTAAGCGATAATCAAATCTTTTAAGAGCTGGTCCTATGTGATGGCTTTGAAATTCCGTTCTCTTTGCATGACCATGAGGAACAAACAAAACAAAACAAGAAACAGTGATTTTCTTCTTTAGAAAAGCATAAGTATTTGAGAATTAAAACTAATAGCAAAGAATATCTGGGAAATGGTTAACACTACAAAAATATTATTTGGCATACCAAGTATTTTAACGAGATTTTCTGTGTAGTAAGATTTTGTCCATCTCTTACGGTTTTCCAATTATATAAAACGTCATTCAGAATGAAAAGACTTCACAGGCTATTTCCAGATCATTCAAGGCATTCATTTTGTGATGAAGATATATTAAACATGTATTATTGTAATAAAAATTGTTACACATTTTTGAGAAAATAAAAAATAAAGAACGTTTTTCCATGGATAGGGTAGGCTTTTCCTGAAAGACGCTGAACTTAAGTACCAAGTGGTATTTATGGGCCTTTTGTTTCTGACTTATGCTGATGACAGATACACAGACAGACAGAAAGATACAGGTACCTTTCTCTAAAAAAGTATTTTTTGAAGTTCAGAGGGACTCAAAACAGGTATTTTTGATGAAATCTCCGTAACGAATTTTTGGTGGATAACAATACTTGCTTTACTCCTCTACTTACTGTAAGTACGCAGCAGAAAAAAATAAAAATTTAAAGTACTACAATTATTTTAACCATATTTGGATAACAGAAATGTGGCAATAGTGTTGTTACCTCCTTATGTCTCCCACTTACATGTCACCTGAATTCACACGACATTGCCACTTCCCTCTTTGATTGGCTTGAAGCAGCGAACAAAAAGGAACCTTAACAACTTAAAATTCGGCGTGAAATAGTGAGAATCAGAAGTAGTCTTCTTAAGCAACTTTACTGCTGTTTGTCATAATAAGGAGGGCAGCAGATACCAATGTAATATGAGCAGACTCGATGTATTAGAAACATGGGTGAAGAACGAGTCGTCTCTATTGTTTAAATCCACAGCAACTACAGTTTTTATTCCAAAAGTTTTTCTGAAACGGACAGGATATGAAGTCTAAACATTAATGTTGCGGTACAAGCGCTGCTGAATTGTGTGTCTAATCTCCAAGAAGCGAATGCTGTTGGTGGAAGAATTATTTCAAAAATATAAGTTAAACAAGTTCAATATCTTTTAATGCATTAATTCATTAGTAACAACACCTGTTTATTATTATTATTATTATTATTATTATTAACGGTAATCATCTAAATAGTTTGGTGGCAACGTTATCCTCCGTCCATCTTCTGGAGTGAGGTAAGTAACTTTTCAGTCAGTTTCAGTTACTAGAATTGTGCAAGTGGGAGAAAGCAGGTGAAGTCACGAAATGGCGGAGCTATGCATAATAAACCAACAAAAGCTCTCGCGTTTCTGGATATGGGGCCACTTTTTCTGCACGCAAGGATACATTACTTTATAGGTACTTTGCAAATTATATGGGAAACTTGCATTCGCAAATACATCTGGCTTTTATTTTTCTCTTTTCGTTTTTATACATCTGGCTTTTATTTTTCTCTTTTCGTTTTTCTTTAAAACGTTTAATGTTTGTTTTAATATTTATAGTCTACAAAAACAGTCACAAAAATCTGAAATTATGCTCACGTTATCCCGAGGACTGTTGAGCTGAGAGCTATTCTAAATTTGTTTTATGAGGACAAAGACCAACCTTATGCAGACAATTCACCACGACCTGGATTCGAAATCGAGCCTTCCAGAGTTGAAGGCAAACACACTGTCTCCACATCAGGTGTGATCTATGTTATTTCTTTGAAGACTAGTTTATTATTTAAACCGATACAGGATACGGATTTCTGGTTCTTGTAATAAATGTTCAAACTAAGCTCCAATTACTACCTCATAAACAACTTCCATCAATCACAAGTATTAACTAATGTCTTCTTTTCACTAAATAGTAGAGAAATCAATAATAGTGAATAAATTAATCTCCAAATGCAAAGAATTCGGAAGAAATCCAAGGATGAAGATTTAATTCCTTTTCCCTGACATTTGCCGTGTATACGGTGTATACAAACCATTAAGAGATGTATTAAAACAAATGCGAGGAATAATAATATAAAAAGTGTAAGGATTGCTCCATACATTTTGCTCATCTTATGATATACATACGTTTTTCTTGTTATAAGCCTTGCGTGTTTTAACCAGACTTATCGTATTAGAAGAACGGGAGCTTTTCGGACATGGATTTAAAGTAGTCTGCAAGAGATACAACCCGAGGATGGGTTGTCAAATCAATGTAAAATCCGTACACACTTGGATGGAATGAACTAAAGGATGTCAAAAGCTGGCCAGCGTGGTCAGCGAAACTTCTTTCTTTGAACGCCTTTTAGTTGGAGTACGTTATGTCCCCGTTAGGCGGAAGCAGAAAGAAAATGCTGGGGTACAAACGCTTAACTACACGTCCAGCAGATCTCAAATGAGGGTGTGGTATTCCTGATTTCCCACTTATATGACTAACTTTTTCTTATACAGTATAGCATGAAAGAATTACTAAAAGCACAGAACAGCAGAGTACATGGAATCGTGCCGATATAATGCGCAGTGGATTATGTTAAGGAAATACTGAACCAACTCCGCCTCCTAACCTGATTCCAGCACTCCGTTTAATGTGTGCCTCACTCCCCTCTTTTCCCTCACTCCTGAGCCTGAAACCGACCTGTGTTCATAGGTTAATGTTGTGTGCCATACTTTTGACATCTTACAAATACGCGATGAGTCATCCAGGGGATGGTGGGGCGTCCTTGTGAAGTGCCTTCCAGTCAGTCAAGTGAAATATTTTTGTATTCCTCCCCTTTCGCCGCTCATCTTGGCCTAAGGTTTGTTCATAGACTAATGCACGTCTGTCAAACTTTATTCTAAACCAATTAAATTGGCTTATCCGGCTGGTATGAAACAAAGATAAAGAGTTTCTGTTAACATTAAATAAAGAAATATGCTAAAGTGAGCTAGAAACACCGGCACGTTTCCGTAAATTATGTACTCGACTATATATAATTCAAATAAATGAATCTTATACAATTAACTTTATCAACAATTGGTTATTCAGAATAATGTTTTATATTTTAAAAAACTATTCCAATCATATTATAACAGAATAGACGCTTTCTATTTTATATGCGACATTTGGCTTCTGAAAGTGAAACATGAAGTATTTTACACACATCTACAGATTAAGTCAGAATGCTTGTGTCAGAATGGGATTTTGAACCTGGAAATACTATTGGAAAGCTGCTTCTAGGTTTAGTAGGAAACTAAAATGATCTTTTAAAGGTAATCACGAATATGACTTGGCTGCTTTATTGAACCCCTACTGATTCGATAATAAATAACTTGAAACCACTCTAAGGGTTCTGTTGTTTCTATTTATTTACACAGTTTCCACTGCCGTGCAACTTGTCAGCTAGTGATAGCTTTATCTCGACCATCACTATGAAGTAATTCAAATGATTTAGAAATTATTAGTCCGATAAAATTTGCATAAAAATGTATCAACTGACCTCTCTGGAATGATGCTGTTCTTCCGAATTCAATTTCTTACCATTTTCAGGTCAAAAATGAAACATGATATTACTTTTGGCGCGCTCACTTTATCTTTCGAATTCTGTTTTACCTTACATTACTGTACCATAAATTCTTTACTAAATGCATACACTTCCCATCTATTGTGAAAATGAAAATGAAACCTAAAGCTCAAAAGGATGCTGGAGTTAGTAATAAAATTGAATTACGTATGCCAATTAAAAAGATGTGTTGATCGAATAAAAGCTGCTAAATTATTAGTCAAGTGATTTAAATCCATTTACATCTTCTATTCCCACTCCTTTTGGTAATGATGCGTAGCTAAATCTTAACAGCTATTTGTTCCTGAAATAATGTATAGTACTGTATGGTGCTCTAATTTGTACCATCCAGATTACACAACAGAAATATCGCGTTATTTCAACATTGAATAGAAGAACATATAACATATGGAACCGAGGAGATAGCTCCGCGGTAACATGTTAGGCTCGCAGTCGGGTGGTACCGGGTTTGATCCCCGTCGCCGCCAACTCTTACCTTAGGTTTTTCGTGGTTTTCCCTAATCGGTAGGCGATTGCTGGAGTGCTTTATCATCTACCACGATTTCCTTTCCATCATTTCCCTGTCATTCAGTTTCCTTATCATATTTCAAGTGCACTTCTAGGTTTCGTGGCGTATGGTGGTGCCAGATAGATGGCGTGGATGCTTGCTCAAAGAACTCCCTATGTTTACAGAGGTCTGTTTGGTTGACGGGCCGTTCACTGTTCTCTCTAGCCAGTTTCAGCAGTGAGACGTGTCTTCAAGCCTGCAACTGTTAGGGACTTCCGCGTGTCTCTGCGGTCTGTAGCCTCCGGTGATTACTTCACTTCATCCCTTCCTCATAGGGGGTGGTAACCATAATAGATCTATGTAGAGTAGAGTGGTTATTTATTGGTCTTAAACATTATACAAATTAAAACTCATACATCGCACTGGTCAGATAGACCTACGTGCTTATACATTACACTAGTTCATTCTTTTCGGACTACATTCATCACACTGAACCTTAAAGTCAATGAATGACATTTACAAGAAATGAAAACAAAAGAAAAAAACACAAAACTAACAACAAAAACCACACAAATAAAACAGAAGAAGAAGAGAAAAAATTGTTCATAAGCACACGCTAATGTTTACAAAACAAATCAATACTCGCCCCTAAGACACTAACCCTCCCCTTCTCACCCTTGATCCTTTTCCATACACTCCGATCTGAGCTGTAAAAATGTACCAATTGCTACCCCCTCCCACTCAGCAAGTTCGAACACGCTTGTAACCCTCCCCTTGAGTTAACAAAGGAACCTGGCAGATAATTTGTCTTCAATTGTTCTGTCTTAATACAATGCGCTAGAATATGACTCCTAGGTTTTCCGCTCTACACCAGGGACAGATTTTTATGCCTTCTTCGTTAATGAATTTCATCGCTCGCCATGATCCCAGTCTGAGCCAAGCTATACACCCCATTCTGATTTTAGTTTCCACTGTAAGCTTAATGGTACTTTCTCATTACATTGCGACAGCGTCTGCTGTCGATCTATATCTTTCTGTACTTTTCTCCACACATTCGCTCTATTTTCAGGTCCTTCAAACCAAACATTACCCATTCCTATTCTCTCCAAACCTTCTTGATTTTCGCTGTCCACATCTTTGTCCTCCCATTCTAAGTTCTTCCTTATATCATTCTTTTCTCATAAGTGATTGATCCTCTCTCATTATTCTAATCCAAAATTTGATCGCCGTACCTTACATTCACCATATTCTCTGAAAATGCCGCAGTTTGCCGTACCTCTTCCCACACCCAAAATACCTTTTAGAAAACCTATTCTTACTTGGTCTAGCATTTCCATGGGTTCCCACCTCCAGATCTCCGACCCATGCGTCATTGTGGATTTAACAATTGCCCCACATATTGTCTTTAGCAATTTTACCAGCATACCTGGGATTCTGCTTCGAGTGCGCAGGGTTTCCACAGCTCTTATTCCTGCCTTGAGTTTATCTCAATGTGTTTAGTCCATCTTCCGTCCACTGTAACAATCAAACCTAAGTATACAAAACTCTTTACATTGTCCAGTTTCTCCCCTGCGTAAGTCCAGGTCTCTGTTCGGCTGTATACCGAGCTGTTATAAAAGTAATTTTTTTCGTTTTATTTACATTAACGGTTAATAGCCATTCGTTACAATAAGTCTGAAGTCTGTCTACTCCCTTTTGAAACCCTTCCACAGTAGTAGAGAACAGTGTCATGTCGCCTGCATATAAAAGTACTGGGATACGAAGTCACCTATCTCAGGCGCCTCCACAATTTCTCCTAACAGCATGTCCATTACGTCATCCACAAAGAGATTAAAGAGAAGGGGTGATAAAATATAGCCTTGCTTAACACCTTTATGGCACTCAAAGCTCTCTGAAACGCTGTTCACATTACACTTTAAGCAGAATTCCACTGTATAATACACAGCCTGCAATCCTCTAATCATATTCTTCGATAATCCCTAACTTCTAATTTGTACGACAATACGTTGCGATATATAGAGTCAAAAGCTTTCTTAAAAATCAACAAAGGCACAATGCAATATTTCCCGCTTTTAGCATCTGATTTGTTCTTAGTGTACCCAAAATAAACACATTATCTATAGTTATATACCCTGCCCTAAATTCCGCTTTAAATTTTGAAATTACATTAAACCGCCCCGCCCGTATCCTTTCGTAAAGTATTCTACCATAGATTTTCCCCTTAACCGAAAGTAAAGTTACTTCCCATATAATTGTCTGGTGACCCCGTTGCTCCCTTTCGTTTATAAAGCGAGTGAATAATTCCTACCCTCCAGTCGTCTGGAAAGATTCCTCTATTAAAACGACTGTTGAACGTCTGGATCATTGTTTTTTAAAACTCAGCAACATTGCATGCTGCTTTAAGCATTTCCGGCGGCAATCCATCATATCCCGGAGCCTTTCCGTTTTAGAGACCGTTAACTGCACGTATGACCTCCTCTACCGTCTGCATCCAATAATTGCATCGTAGGTGTAAACATCTCCTCCAATCTCAGTGAACCTTCCCATATGCCTGGCTGCTCCACAAATATCCCTTTGAAGTAGTTCGTCCAGATTCCTGGTGAAATTTCGTTCCGAGAGGTATTCTTTTCCCTTGATTTTTTTAACTGTTCCAATATTTCGGTAGCATTTCCTGTACCCACAACACTCCAAACTTCAGTCGTCCTTTAAGCTTGCCAATCCTCCTTTTGTTTAATAACCTTTTTGTATTTCTCGTTTTTCAATGAATCCTCTACGTTCTCCCTCCCTTCCCCCATTTCTAAATAATTTAAGTGCATTTTCTGCCTTATTTTTGGCCTCCTTGCGGTGATATGAGCCACGAGATTTTCCTCCGGGTTAGTCACTTTCATCATGTATACGGCTCTTGTTAAAACACGTGTCATTATTTGCTGTCGGCATACTGGTTCCTGTTAAGCGCTGTTCGATGTTTGTTTGAAGCGTTTCTGCATGCTACGGTTTCCACCTGTATCGGCTTAACAGTCTACTCCCTTCCTTAATACTTTACTGTTCCTCATCATCCCTCTTATCAAGATTTAATTCAAGCATAATTTGTCAGTGATGCGACTAAATCCTATTCCCCACCTAAAAACACTTTAATTTTTCTTAGCCATGATGTATACTCAATGACACTGTCTCAATTTGCGTTTATAAATGTTAGGTCCCTATCTATATCATTATCACACTTTCCATTTAATATTTCTAAGCCAAAAGCATTGCAGAAGACAAAAATCTCTCTATCGCTAGCCTTTACTACACGATCTATACTTCTTCGTTGTGCTCCTCGAATATCTTCTAACCCCTCCGTCCCTCCTTCCACTGAAATGTTGTCAGCCCCTATTCTCGCGTTTCAGTCCCCGTGATTAGCATATTCGGTTCTGCAAATTTTTCGTGTATATCTGATATCGCCTCCGTCAAATCGCCAAGGAAGTTATTAGTTGCATATTTGGAAGTCTCTGGCTGATTATAAATCCCTATAATAATTATGTGTTTGCTTCCCCTGAATCCAAGTTTATGCCAATGTCCATATCAAATTTTAATTTCGATACACAAGAAAGCAGCTCAGATCTGAATGCAGTAGAAAGTCCGCCTGGCCACCTCCCCTTTTTGCCCCTTGTCTTCCTACCCTGCTGAAGGCCTGAAAGTGTTATAATTTCACATTGTCCCCATTTACAGCCTCGTTTCTGTTAAACATACAATGTCTAAGCCGTGCACAAGCTCCATAAAGCGATCACAATACATTCTTTTAGACCAACCTTCAATGTTTCACACTGTCAACCTGAGAGGAGGATTCGAGTCCTATTGTCTGTCTCCCTCGGCGAGGTGCACTTGTTGACTACGTTCAATTATAGTTGACCGTAACACTCTCGTCTCCGTTGACTACTAAATACCGGGCCCTCCACGGGGGTGCCTTTTCCCTGGATTCTTTCTGGCTGCTTCCGTTTATGTAGCCAATGCTACTGCTGCTTTCTTTCTTCTCTGCTGGGTTCGTTTCTGGTCGGAACGCCCTGGCTCAACTCCAAACCTCTTACTTCAGATTGAGGTTCCTGTTGCCTTGGAGTTGTTTGCTACCGATTTACAGGGCTTCGGGTTCAGTCCCAATGACATACGCGCGCTCCTGCATGTCCATTCGTTCTAACTGCATTCGGTTCCATACTCGCCCATTAATGAGTTTGTCGAAACGCTATTATGCATGACAATCCTGTCTTCTGGCCTCAAAATTATTCCTTTTGAGGAACTCCCTTTCCTCGCACACATGTCGGTCATAGTCCTCCGCAATGCTCAATCCTGTACCCCCTAAATGCCTACATTCGCGCAAGATTTCGGTCGTAAGCTTATAATGTGACAAAGGACATACTATGGGTCTCTTTCCATTGCCCCATTGTCCTATCCGATGGGCCCTCACTATGTCGCAGGCTCTCAGTTCTACACCACTTTGAGTCACAACGTTCCTGACTATATCCTCAGTCGCCTCCCAGTTCCCTGCTTCCTCTTCTCTTGCACCATATACCACTGTATTGTCTCTCCTAGATTGATTTAAAGATAGTCCAGTTTGCTCTCCAGATCAACCATTTCCACCATTCGCCCCACACTGTCCTCACCTACGTTGTACTTTCGGAAGCCTTCACGTATTTCCTCCTAAAGCTCCTCGAACAGATTTCTCATACTCTCCATTGTATTGCCTGGCATAAAGCAACGCACAAAAACACGTTCATACTCCTCCGTGGTCAAGCAGAGACTCCCTAGATCTGTGTAAGCCGACTGCCCCTCTTCGTTGTATTACCTATAACTATAGAATAGCCACAACCAACTCGCTTGCCGCGGTGCATGTGCTTGAATACGGCGCTGTGCTGACTCAATGCGTGTTGCGCAGTGGGAGCAATCGGTTCGTCCTCCTTAGAAGTAGTGGTCATGCGTGTAGCATCTATGATTGCAATGTTTGGTTAGACCTATGTATGTGAAGCCTTATTTTCAGCTATGAAACGTAACAAAGGCACTCAGTGAGCCAACATCAGTGATCATAACTTAAGGTGTGCATTAAGGGTTCAGATTTGTTTTTCATTGTCCCCAAATGTGGCGAATATTTTGAAAACTAAAAGATGTCAGAAAGCAAGAGTCTAGTGAGAAAACTGAATGTATCTAATTCTTACTTGAAAGATGGATTCACTACACAGTTTGTATTCGTTTAATTTGAAATTATCTTTCTAATAATATCACTATATAGTAAGGTTTATTTTGTTATTTTATATTTGTGCAACTTTTCCAGAATCAAAATTCTGCTAATTTCCACTAACAAGGTACTGTTTCGTTCTTAAAGTAAAAGATAATGTGTGTATATGTTATCATTTGGTTGTTTAGGACTATAGGCTATAATTGATTTGTACTGGATTGTTTTGTCTGTAACTTAATACCAAGCACAGGAGGAGTATTAAACCATGTACATTACAGTTTGTGTCTGATTACTTCTCCACTATCTTATCCTTAATATTTTAATGGTAACGCAACTGCAGATTACCGGCGCCACTGCATGAAGTTGAAGTAGATTATTTGTTGGTAGTTGTAGGAAGATGCTTCATATTTATCTGCACAACGTATGGAAGCCAATTTGTCGCGGTCACTTCGTGTTATCTTATTGCTGGGCGCCTGTTATTGTATTACTACTTTGAATGTTGGGTTCATTGTCCTCCGGCTAGCTATTGATTCTCGGTCGAGCACATCTCTTGAACAAGGTGTGTAAACGGAAAGGATTCGTTACTCAAAGATAACACTGATAAAATAATTTGTTTTTACACTTTTATTACCGTCACAATTAATTAAGTTCACATATTGACTCGTGCTACACGCCAGACTGAAACTGTTATATTTTCTAATATCACTATAATCACTTATTTACTGCACATTATTAATTCGCGTGTTTCACAGTTATAACAAACTTTAAGACGCGAGAGATTCTGTAGAATTGCGTAACGTGTACTTTATGTATGCTTCCGTTGAACTACGCGACGTGTAACTCACGAATACTTATGTTGAACTGATCGACGTATTACACGCGAATGTTTCTGTTGGACTGACGAAATCTGCCTCTGACTTTAGCTTTTTATACTCCCACACCCCGATATGCCTAAAAATAATAACCGAGCTGCTATTGGTTAATAAAACGCGCCAACATTAGCGTCTATTTTTATATCCAATCAAAAATTACGAAAACATATGCTCTAAGGAAGATATTCCCTCCATTTCTACAGAAAAGCGCGCCAATCTGACGTCATTTGTTTGTCTCTTCTAATTGATAAACAACTCACCCCCTCGCTCATTGTTACTCGCTCTTATTGTCAGTTTCAGTGAGGCCGTGTAAACTTATTTCCTAACAATGCTTATAATTAACAAACATCTCAAATCAATGTCATACAATAATGCTTATTTACACTACAATCACTCTGGCATTTACATTATTGTGATACAAATTACTGCCACAAAGTAGTGATTGACTCATAGGCGTATAGCTCGTCGGCACAGTCCAGTCACCTTCAGCACCGTCACAGCACAGACACGGCGTGCTATAGAACACACATGAAACTCCTAAAAATGTGTTTCATAAGCAAACTAGAAACAAAAGTTGACAAATACTTCGTCAGTTTTTTTCCCCTTCTTTCTTAAATCTTGCTTTGATGCATTTTATTATTTTAAAACCGTACAAGCGTGTACATACAACCATATTATGGAGTTTTCGGAATTATAAAACATTTAGTTTCGGAACTTTAAATATGCTCATTTTAAAGATAATGAGGTGTAGTTCTACTTGCAAAACGTATCGAAATACTACATTGATTTATTAGTTGAAAAATTGCATAAATGTTTTCAAATGTCATTGCTCTCTCAAGCTTTATCCCTGTACATAATAAAAGCACACGCAGTCGCTATTAATGCATAAGGCTGTATGAGAAACCATTAGAAATGACTACAAAGGTAATTTGGGAAACGCCAGGATGTCCATCTATTCCTTGTTTTGCCTTAGGCGATACCATTCCGCAAGTATCAGTTACCTATTCGTATATCAAGATGTTTTGAAATTATCAAATAAATCCCCAAATACATACATATTAGCAGAGGATTTATCCGTAAAATCTACTGTTACATCTATGAAAAGTATCTTGTAGGTTTTGGGCACCTGATTTGGAAAGAGGTTTGAGGAGAATAGGAATGGAGTCAGTATGACAAAGTGGTGAAACCAATGATAAAAACATATGGAACGATCTCGAAAAAGGACTAATAGACATCAGCCAACCGGAAATAGGATGGATTGTAAAATCAAACCTTCTCCAAGTCTTACAAATGAAATAAATTTGAATTGGGCTAAAGAGTCATATGTACTTAACTTAAGAACGAAGGAAAGATCAGGAATGGCATGGTTTAAACTGGGAGGGTGAAAGGCACAAAATGACTGACGATTCTGGGAGAATTCTGGAGAAATGTCATTCTGTGGTTTGGGTGAACACTGGGTACATAGTTTTTTCGGAATTCGCACAGAACCAGGGAACAGTTAAACTCAAAGAAAAATTCTTAAGTCCTACTAGAAGGAGATTGGCATTTTGGGAGCTACTGGCTGACAAGAGCAACTGGCAAAACATATGTAATTTCCTGGCTACAGTACGCGACGCAAAATAAATTTGTTCAGTTAGTCAGATGCAATTTCTCTCCCTTTTCTTTTTTTTTCTTGTTTTCTTTTTCTTTTGTCGCCTTACTTTGTATCTTAAATATGTATGTATGCTCAATGACCCATGCACTAATTATTGGTGTGATAACTTTAATAATTTAAACAAATAAAAATACCTTATCTGTCTATACGATTACTGCACACGAAACGTATATAGCGCGTTATGATTATAAAATGTAGATAATAAAAGTAATTTCTACATCACATTTGGCTTTAAAAAATCACACGATATTCTCTACCCACTATCGTATATTTGTACGTAGGTTCTAGTTACTATTCTCACAAAAGCTTATTTTTCTATCTAATTTATGTTGATCAAAATAAATCTTTGTAGAAATAATTCCATTTACATTTAGCTGTAAGCACAAGGGAATAGAGGAAACGGGATCGATAGTCTGATGTTTGAAATTCTAGTCGATGTATGCTGGCCTTTAAATTCCGTACTCTTCCCACAAAAATAGCTAAATACGAGAGCAGTTAAGAAAATGGCAAGTTATTCAAAAAGAAGGAACAGACTTTAAATACATATTTATTTCTAATGAACGACAATAGATGGATACATCACTGAATAGAGAAAAGTTCAAAATTTTAGTTTTTGTGTTCAAAATGAGCACCATTTGTTATACGAAGACGACCAGTGCTTTTCCGTTTGCATATGCATCATCTTCTACGAATTTATTGTATAAATTGTAAATTTTGCGAAATGCATGCTGCAATGAAACATGGGATTCACTCTTTGCATAATGCAGCACACAAAACGACTTTTTTGTGGCGTCGCCATTTTCTCGCAAACAATCACAATTCTATCTGTGCCGCTGTGGGCACTGAATGAAACTAATAGGTGGGACTTAAAACTGTAAACTTTCCTCTATTCAATGCTGTGTCGTATGTTTCGCTATCTATTGTCGTTCATTAAAAATGAATATTTAAAATCTGTTCCTTCTTTTTGAATGACCCTGTATTGCAAAATTCAAACCAACAGTGGTGAATATTTCAGAAATGGCTGATGCTACAGAAAATGTTCTTTGAAATAAATGTATTGCGTTTAAAGAGTCTACATTTTTTGTATAGCACGTTTCTGTCTAATTATTATAGTTTACCCGTTATATAAAGCTATAGAAAATTTAAATAGTCTGTGAAAAGGACTTCATTAACTATTTCCAAAAAATTCAAGATATACATTTTATTTGTCATACAAATATCTTAAACATATGGTATTTTAATTAAAATTGTTGGAGACATTTTTGAGAAAATAAAAGATATTGAAAACTTTTCCATGAATACGGTAGTTTGAGTTGGGGGTATTTTGCTAAATATTTTAAAAATAGTGAACTTAAAAACTAAGTTTGGTACTTATCGTACTTGAGTTATGTTATACACAGTCGCATATACACACTCGTGCGTGCGGACGTTTTTCTAAATATGCCTTTTTGGTTCAGAAACCTGTGTTTCTGGTGGAATCTCGACATAATAATACTATACTTCCTCTACTTACCATAAGCATGTAGCAGAGAAAAAATAAATGAACACCTCTCGGCGATCAGCACCTCTTTTTTCACATTTTTATCAACTGCTGAATTATAATGCAATATCTACCACAGCAAGGCAAAGGTAAATTGCAAAATTAGCAGAATAAACATGCAGATACATCTGGAACAACAGTATTTACTTTAAACATAAATATTCTTGATGCTTTAACAAATCTTAAAGGCTGCCTTTTTGTTTTGAATCTCCTGAAAACTGAAATACATGACAGAGGAGGAATATTTATCTTAATATTTTCTCTTCCACTGAATGAGGTAATTACGTGTAATTAAACCGGGATTGGCTAATTTCTAACGTGGTGTTAAACGCTATTCGTCGATACATTGCTTACCTCACAGGAGTGAAATAATATTCATGGTATTATGGTTACTAATGACCAAGGAAGCAAAATTTGGTACCCATGGGAGGGATACAGATTATATGAGATGAACTGTGTTTTAGAGTACCTGTACAGAGCACTTGTACACTCGCCTCCATTATTGCCATCACCACAGCTTCGGCAAGCATTTTACCAACTTCTCAGCGGGGGTGTACATAGCAAGGAGGAGTGTGTCTGGAGTGTTTTGCCTTTGTTGTTCCACCAGTGGTGTGTATCAACTGTAGCTCACTCGAGGTGCATCGGGGAAGAATTGTGGGTATATATTAGGAAGCCAATTTTCCATTTGAAGACATTGCTAGGGTAATTCCACGCAGCATTCCCATGGACAGATTATTAAAATAATGTGTAGTAAACGTGTCCTCTTTGAGGGTAACAAGTATAATGCATTTCAGTTTAACATTATGTTCCCATTAAAAATATGTTTTTCATGGAGATATTGTGTAAAACAGAGTTTTATTTAGTTGTATATTTAAATATGGTTATTATAAGTAATGACGGGTAAAGCTATTGCTCAAAGTAATATATTCATATGCAAATGATCTAGAACTGCAAATAAAACAGAACGCGAAAAGGTAAACAGATACACACTCCTCCTCTTTGCTATATATAGCATACTCCACCTGTGAAGGCCAGTAGAATGTTACCTGAAGCTGCTGTGACAGAAATGGAAGCGAGTCTGCAACATGAGACGCAGGTCATGTCCCGTTGAACTAATGTCTATCAGTTGTTCCTGAAACAGCGACACAGCAATTTATTTTTCCGCTGCGATTACAGCAGCTTACCTCATAGCGTCATAGGTAAAAGAAGGGAATGGAGTGGAGTGTTTACTTGCTTCTCCCTCTCCACTGCTGACAATGACTACCTAGAACAGTAAACAAACCCGTAACTAGGGTCACGTAACAGCTAACCCGTTTCATTGAGTGTTGCTGTCTGTGAAACACTTCATTGGAATAGGAAACATTCTTCTAAACTTTGTTTTTTTTGGGGGGGGGGTTTTGTTTGTTTTTTTTACTTAGTTTTGGTATAAATGCGATATATTTTTATTAATATACTATTGACGAGATATCCTGTATTCATTGTATTTGTTGATCAACAATTAACTGCCGTTTATTATACTTCAATTCATTATTCTCTAAATTTTAACTCGTTTTAGAGTTATTACCGCTCATTTAAACAGTAGCTCTGAAAGCCATTTAATTCTGCACTTGGGCAGAATGCAATAACGTGCCTGAAGAATGTTTCCTCTGAAACATATAACGCTTATTTAGGTCGCGTTCAAGTTAGATCCACAACAGACATTTTGCAGGAAACATGTATGCAGTAGGTATCTGCTGGAAAGCAATCGCTTTTAAGTCGTAATTTGCAGCTGTGTATGCTTGTGTAAGCTCTGAGCCTAACTTGATAAACCGAAGTCAGAAGGTCGGAAGAGAGCAAAATTAATTTTACACAAGTAGCGGTCGGCGTTACATATGCCCTCTGTTGTGCACTTGCAGAGTTCATTTACATAGCCGACATGGAGATGTTTACTAGGAACATACTCTGCCACAATGGCGAAAAATTAATAAAGCTCTCATAAATATTGAATTTTACAGTTGCATAAAATACTATGGAAATGTTTAATGCACAAGCCTGAAAAATCGATATGTACAGTTTTAGATATACAAAATTAGCCGTTTTCTATCATAGGCATAGAAAAGGCATACACAACAATCTCAACATCACAATACATTAATGGGTTTTAATTTTAATTTTAAAAATATAATTATAATTAGTTCAGTACTGTTTAATACAGTAAGAGTAAAAGATAGGAAAAACTGATGGTAAAACCCTCAGTCTTTCTCTACCCATTACCAATCTCTGTATTGCTTATTGAGTTATACCTCTCATAAGATTTTTATATAGACAACATTAAACATGGTCGGTGTCTTACGCTATCTCTAAGTATTAATACAACAAAATTCAAGGTTTCAGCTCTCATCCTCAGAAATCTGGTGACTGATCAACTGTTTACGTCAATAATAAAGGAATTACACATATATTACGCTGTACAGACGGTGCACCAAAAATTAATTTTAACACGGGAAAAAAAGCAAGCCTATAATAACAGATAATGTGGAAAATGCTAATGCTACAAAATGTAGATTTTAAGCGAATTTATATTTCAGTGAACTTTTATTCCATTTCTTAATATTTTCCAGTTACCTCAACTCGAAGCGAATTTCGCAGGCTGCTAAAAGAAAATTTAGAATATACAACGTATTTATCTATTATTCAAGGACTTCCGATCTTTTAATCAATATCCTTAGAACTGTTTTTGAGAAAACAAAGTAACGACTATGTTTTCCAAGTAAAGCGATGAATGCCATTAAAATATTTTATTTTCAGCATAACACATGCCAGATATAAATAGGAAGTTTGATATCTGGCTTTCCTGTTTATATGCTGTTTTCTCTCGCTCTCTCTTTCTCTCACGCACACACGAATCTTTTAGGGTTTGATATATGTTAAAATATGTATATCCGGTGAAACCTCAGTATCCAATTTCTAGTTGGAATGCAGTACTTCGTCTCCCTACCAGATAAAGTGGAAGATAAAGTATAAATATGTTACCAATTTGTAAGTTTTTCCTTACTGCTCCATATTTAATAATATTTTTACCGAAATATTACTCCAATTTTAATATATGAAAACTTAATTTCCAAACTTAAGCTTCACTACTACAGAGCCGCCCACGGGGGTGGGGGATCATAGCAGCGCAAGTTGTGCTTTCAGGAACATTTTGAGGGGAAAATTAAAACTATTTTTAATCGAGTACTGTAATTGTCAACTCCGCCTGTTTCTTTAGTTTTGCTAATATGAATCTGCTGTATCCCACCAGTAATGCCAAGCACAGTTCGTACTGTATGGTATAAAGTGGCGTAATGTGGAAGTGTATAAAGGGAAGTATAACGCTATAGGTATGTATGTAGTCCAGAATGTATAGTGTTATTACACCTGCTATATTGGTCTGTTTAGATAGGTACAGTAGGATACATTGAAATACCAAGTATTAAAATACATCACCTGCCAAATGTTTTATTAGTAATTTTTTGCTGTAAATATTACGATTCTTTTATTGAGTTTAACTTTGCAATTACCTATTTTAGTTTTCATTGCGTACCGGTATTACAATAGCTACTATAGTACCTACAAGACGATCTCTTTGCAAACTTTCCAGTGGCATAAAAGAGGAACTAAACAGTTTAAATTGAGCTCTCAGAAAAATTTGGGGGGAAATGATTGTTTTGGGAGCGATGCCCCATGGGCTTTGGGAGGATGGGCACCCCTGCTTTCCTATGGATATATTTTAAAATCGTGGTAATATTTAAGCAGCTTGTTATCTCATGTATTATAGAAAGGTGCTCTGGTCAATACAACGAAAACCTAGGATAGATCATTAGTAGTTGAATATGACATAGGAAAACATGTAATGAAGGTTATTTTCAGAAAATGCAATTTAAGCTAAAGAACTTATTCACTGGGTTTTATTCGCAAGAACTGTGTCTTACGGTATCCTCTCTAGTGGTGTAAAGAATTATTTCACTCATAATTCACCGGACTAATGTCCATTCTCAGACATCTTTCCCTTCCTAAGCTTGAAAAACTGCGGTGGCTGTAGGGACGCTCTCTCTAAATGCTTATTAATACCTGGGCCTCTTTTAATCCGCCTCTCTCAGCAGATTCTATGAAATATTTCCGGCTTTTATTTCATTTAGTCATTAACTTCATTATGTTTTTATGAACTTTACGTTATATGCCGCGGTAGGTTTTAAGTGCACATAAATCAATGTAAGGGTGTCTTCTGGGAAAATGTTACGGTGCGAGATAGATACTATCGAACGATGAAATAAAATTAAACCGCAGGAGCTTGAGTGCGTTGGCTAGCCTGTTCAATTATGTAGTTTTGTTAGTATAAGGAATTGTAATTAGTTTAAAATACACAATCGCGATATTTTCTTCTGAATTCAGTGGCCATTAGATACTACCACTACTAGGTAATTTGATGTTCATCTATATAATATGGGAGGCTGATTGTAGTTAAATTGTTGCATTCATACATACGACTTTCTCTACTCACTCTTCTACAAAATATAATTACAAACTCTCATTCTTCTATCTAGGTCTTATTAATGGATATGACATTTCTTTATAGATTTCGTATTAGTTCTAAGTAGAGCAGAGTAGACTAAAGGGCTAGTAGATTTTTCAAAAGGGGATCGCTGTGTGATGGCTTTGAATTTTCATGCTCTTTGTTTGACCACGAGAGAAAACGAATAGCGACTTCGCACTTGAAAAAAGTACAAGATTTGAAAACTAATTTCAATAACAAAGAATGTCTCGGAAATGGTTAACGTTAAAAATATTTTACTTGATTCACTTTAGCGAGTTAAACATTCTTTGTGTATTAATATACTGTCTCTTTCGATTTACCGGTATACAAAAGTCATTCAAAATGAAGAGGGCTTCACAGGCTATTCCCAGAAAATTCAGATACAGTGTATGTTTCATTTATCATGCAAACATGTTAAACATATGATATTTTAATCAACATCGTCAGAGCTATTTTTGATAAAACAAAATCTCTGTAACATACTGAACTTAAAACTCTGAGTTTGGTATTTAACCTAATTTTCGTTTATGAATTAAGCTAGAAAGGTAGAATCAGTGGACTGAAAAATGCAATGCGATAGTCGGGATTTGAACCACGAATCTCCCGGCTATGGCAATTAATTTTTCAGTTCTCTGGTTCTACCTTTCCGTCCTTATCCTATGCATACTCGCATGTCAGTGTGGAAGAACAATTGATTTATGAATTATGCTGTTCACATACACATGTGTTTCTAAAAATACCTTCTTTTATTTAAGGAGTCTCTACTTGAGTAAATCTGGTGAAATCTCAGTATCGAAGTTTTTCATGAAATGCAACAAGAGAAGGTAAAAATACAATACCACAGATCTTTCTGGTTTTCACCGCAGTCAGATAAATGAAATTTAATTTACGCTGTTTGTCACGATTGGAATGAAGCATTGGCTTGGAAAGTCGAAGGTTCATGGTTCAAGCCTTGGCCTTTGCGTTGAGTTTTTTCAAAATCTAGCCTATACACGTCAATGCAAAGAACAATAATTATAAGACAAATTAATGACGGTTATGCTTGTGCTTTAAGGATCTGATTTTTCGGCTATGATGAAACACAGGAACGACTCCTGGACAAGAAACAGAATAAGCACAACAGCAAGGAATAGATTACCTTCAAGTTAAATGAAAATATCAGTCGTTGACTGAAAGGGTGGAAATCGATATCCAAGCGATATCCAAGAAAATGTTAAAAGTTAAACATGATACAAAAATGTTGTAAAATCAAGAAACGATGGGCTGATCAACTATTTCCTTCAAAATAGGAGAACGAACTAAATAGTTAACCTCTTGTACGAGCAGAAGACATTAATGCATTTAATCATAGATCCAAATTCCGGAAAAAAACATGCTTGAAATGTTGCTATCACAAAATAGTTTATATCACCTTGAATGTTCACCACGACGTATGTATCAGGTGAGAAAAGTTCTTCGCTCATTCCCTGCCTCGTCATGGTAGTCTAGTGACAGAACATTGGCGCGTAACAACCTAAGATACATGGTTCATGTACCGGCCCTGGCATTGAATCTCCCAAATCTTATTCAACACAACAGACAGCTATACAATGGATGAATTAATTATTATTTTACAAAGACTTTATAGAGTATGGTGGAAAGGTTTATCATATTTAAAAATTTAATGCTAAATTCAGGGAGCTTCACCTTTCAGGTCAACGGGCTAACAATTATTGAGCTGTCGCGGGATTATTTCCAAGCTGGACTGCGCTTCTCTCATCTTATTTATTTACAACTTCAAGGCTATCTTACTTATTCTGAGATGCTGTGTATTTTAATTCTGGAAGCTCAGTTAATTTACAACCTTCTAGTTACCATTATTCGAGTGCTGATCGATACAAATTAACCTTATGTTTCAATTAACTAGAAGCCCGGAAATTAGAAGTATTCATGTATTATTAATGCAAACGCGGGATGTCATGCGAGAGTAATAAAGCCACTCATAGTACTATACTACAAACGGTGCTCGTATTCGTTTCTTGCTTAGACTTTTCAATGGTTTCAGCAGTTATAGTTTCTTGATCCACCAACTGACTGGAGCTATTAGATTACGACGTAAAACCATATCCGAAACTTCATTGCAATGCAAGTTTCCAATGACGTAGATGAAAAGGTTAAGAATTAAGGTTTTCATTTTAACTAGAGAGAGCGCGAGCACAGGAAAGGGAGAGTACATGTATAGCAATTTCATGTGTTACAGTCGCATAACTTTCGGGCTGTTTCAATGAGAAAAGCGCATCGGAACCCCAGTAATGCAGATAATAATGCCATTCATATAATAATGTAACATAAAGAAAATGTGAATGAATGTTGGCAAAGGAAGTTCAGATGGTCTTGCACAAAACATTCGAGTGTTTCGTTTATTACTTTCTCCACCACGTATAGTAAGTAGGGGAAGTATTGCATTCCATCCAAAAATTCGATACCGAGATTTCACCGAAATACATGTTTTGAGGCCCCTTGAATCGAAAAGAAGCATTTTTGGAAACATGTCCGTGTGTGCGACTGTGAATAGCTTAACTCAGAAACGAACAGTCGGATAAACACCAAACTTGGTATTTAGGTTCAGTATCTTCCAGAGATGCGACACGAAGGTTTTCAAGAAAATCCCCCCACCCTTTACATGGAACATTTTTCGAATATTTTAATTTTCTCAAAAATGGCTCTAACGATTTTGATTAAAATATCATATGTTTAAGATATTTTAATGACAAATAAAATTTATATCTTGAATTTTCTGGGAATGTCTCCAAAAGTATTCTTCGTTGTGAACGACTTTTGCATAACTGGTAAACCATAAGAGATAGACAAACTTTTACCACACAAAAAATGTAGGTTACGTTAAAATATACAATTTATGTTATATACATTTTTTTTGTTGAGTGAACCATTTTCGAGATATTACTTGTTATTCCCTTAAATTTTTCAATACTTATTGTCTCAAATGGGAATTCGATATTCATTTTTTTTTGTCTTGGATATGCAAAGAGTATTAATCTGTGGCAAAGAGAATGGTGCTGCACCTAGCAACCAGCTATTAAGAGATATGTATATGCTTAAAGGCTACTGTATTTCTATATTGCCCTTGTAAATATATATTCCCCTTACATCTACAAGAAAATTAGCAATAAGATAGAGTCTCGTTTAACATGAAGTAGATGGAGATAAGCGTTTGTAAAAATAGTTTGTACAAGAGTAGAGAAAGCCATGTGAGTGTAACACATCAGATTTTTTTTGTCCTGGTAATGCAAAGAGAATGGAACACTCCACATAGCAACCACCTGTTAAAATATTTGACTATCGCTTGAAGGCTAGCAATTCCCGTTGCATCATTAAGAAAATTAGCAATAAGATTAACATCTCGATATCTCGATTAACATGAACATATGGAGAATAAGCGTTTGTAAAAATATTTTGTACAAGAGTAGAGAAAGTCATGTGAGTGTAACACATCAGATATTTTTTTTTATTTTTAATGCAATAAGCATATAGGTTAGCAGGGATGACGAATGCCTTACTTCTACTATAAACAGCGTGGTTTTCATAAACGGGAGGTTTTTATATGCTGAGGACTTCGGGCGAATGTCGTGTAAATTTTCGGGACTGCCGAATGCTGAGAGATACTCGTAACGTGCTCGCCAATCTTGCAGGGTTTTCAGATGTCTTGCTACTCGGGCACAAGCAATTGGACAAGTTTCTGCAGTCTAGACATAACAAAAGTAGATATACTATTTCCTCCTTGAAAGAGTATGGATTAATAAAAGCAATTCCTACGATAGTTGTTTGTTTTGAACAGCTCTGTATAATCTATTTTATCCTCACTCTCATTTGGAATTTTAAAGTAATACGCCTTTCACCCCACTTCCGTTTGTAAATTATAAATGAAATACGATCAGATGAAATTTTACATGCTTTTAGTTATAAATCTTTTGTCTAGAAAATTTTAATGCAGCATTTTCCAAAACATAAAGTGACACGGCGGTTCTGGTCCATCCTGTGTATTGCGTATACGCATTACTCCTTAACCAGTCGCTCACATTTTAAATGTGCTGATGGGAAACAAAGTTCCTATTCAAACAGTTTTTCTAAGGTTCGCTCGGTTCGCTCATATAGGATAATTTCAAGCAGTTAGCGCTGAAATGTTTAAGAAATGCCCTTATGGGCGCATGCTAAAACATGCAACTTCATTGGTACACAATTCGTTTGATTATATAAAACATTGCAGCAGGAGTGCAAGACTGGCCTCTAAAGACATTCTGTTTTACTTCTGGTGTATATCAATGATCTTCCTGAAGCTATACAAGATGAATGCCTAAAATCATCTTGCTGATGATTTAGCATTAAATATATGTTGTAATAACAATGATACTCTCACAAGGATATAACTTTAAAAGTAAATCACTGGTGTGACTCTAATTAGTACTCAATCAAGATAAGACTGTGGATCTCAGTTCTGCTGACTCTAATCTTTCAACAGTCAAATTCTTAGGCATTTATCTTGAATCTAAATTATGGTGGAAATCCCACATAGACTACATCTCAGGGAAACAGTAAAGGACTGTTCATGCTACGTGTACTGAGCCAAACAATAAATAAAAAGTCATTACTTTCAGTGTATTACAGCAAGATATACTCCATATTAAATTATGGTGCCTTACTTTGGGGCAACCATACCTATGCTAGTAAGCTTTTTATTTTACAAAAGAGAGCGATAAAAATAGTATGTGGAGCTCCGCCAAAAACACATTGTAAACCACATTTTATTGAACTTGAAATCCTCACTCTTCCTTGTATATATTTTAAATTGTTTATTGTATATTAAGAGGAATCTACAACAGCATAATCTGTGTGAAACCATTCATAATTATCCGACACGAAGTAGCAACAATATTTATTTTGGTAAATGTAAGTATAGTATAACACAAAATAGTTTTGAAGTATCATCCATTAATCTATTCAATAGTTTACTGGATGAAATCAAGACACTTACATACGACATTTCTAAAAGACAGATTATAATGATACTGAAGAAAAATCCTCTGTATAAGGTTCAAGAATTTTATAAGATTGAGTTATTGTAGTATTTAACATTGCTATACATGTGCAATAAATATCTATCCATTACGTATAGCATCACAAAATCCCTGTGATTTCAGTACTTTTTTCTTCTCAACCTCTTAAAGTGAAAGGCTTTAATTACTTAATACTTCTTTAACGCCATATGCCAGGATTCTAATTAGAGACGTAGTGCATAATGAACTCAGTGAGGAGAGGCTTAGCGAAGGTTCGGTTTGTACTGAATTTAATCAGATCTATATCAATTATTCCACAGATTCAATAAGGTTTAAGCAGTGTATGACACGCCATTTTGCTGTTTCGGGCTGTGCAACCTATTTGATTGTACTCAATGGAAGCATATCTAGATTTTCCTTTCGAAATAACACAAATTCTAAACACAATAGTATGAACTCAAAAACGCCTGTTTTGTACCCAGCAGAATTATTAATGTCTTGGAAAAGTCTTAAGGTACACTAAATGCATTCAGTTAAAACTAGGTTCGGTAAAAGCTGACCAACTAAATGAGTTGCTTTCTAGTAATCTGCTGTATTAAATAAGAATAATGTATAATATAAACCATAAGCCTCAAGGAAACTCCAAGTTACACAGAAAATATAGTAAAATACATAAAAGCACAATTACGGCGTGAGGCGCGGCAAGAAATTAAATAGAGAATATTCATTCATTCATTATCTGTTTACCCTCCTCTTATGTAGGACTTACACCCCCAGGACTTACAAGCGGGTGCCTGGAGTCAGAGGCCCGTCGAGGAGCAGACACTCATGGATCAGACAGAACATCCAGGATGGGTGATCGGCCCGATGCCTGGTATGGGATGAAGGAAGTAGATTAAACGAAATGTTGGTGAAATGGATGAAAGGAAAGGTGATGATGGAGCAGTTGGTGGAATGAATGGCGGGGGAAACCGGAGAACCCGGAAATAGAGAATAAAAGACACCAAATCACTGAGATTGCTTAAGATCCAACATAATTTCGCGGATTCCTATATGAAATATTTCCCACGAAATAAAATACGTAAAATTTTGATAAAGGCGCGCTTCATGTCAACAGCGGCAGGGATTAACAGGCTGTGACTTGGCTTTCTTGCAACATAAGTTACAACAAAAATCTGCCCACATTATCACCGTTTCCAAACACAACAAAGTTTACATACGCAGCGAATTCTAAACTATGTTTGGAGATTATGTCGCAGTATCTTATTTGCTGGCGCCTGTTATGTTTTACTATTTGAATTTTGGGTTCTTTATCCTTCGGCTAGCTATTGTTACTCAGTCGAGCAAATATCTCTTGAACAGGGCGTGTAAACGGCAAGGAGTTGTTACTAAAAGATAACACTGATAAAAAAAATTGTTTTTACACTTTTATTGCCGTCACACTCAATTAATTTCACATATTTAATCTTGATACACGCCTGACTGAAACTGTTAGATTTTTGAATGTAACTACAATCACTTATTTGCCACGCACTATTAATTCGCGTATTTCACATTTTGTAACTAACTTTACAACGCGAGAGATTCTGTAGAATTGCGTAATGTGTACCTCATGAATGCTTTCTTAGAACTGCCTGACGTGTAACTCGCGAGAGAGATTTCTTAGAACTGCGCGACGTTTGCCTTGTGAATGATTTTGTAGAACTGCGCGATACTTGCCGTTGGCTCAAGAATTTATACTCCCTCACCCCGATATGCCTAAACATTATAATAGAGCTACTATTGGTTAATAAATCGCGCCAACATTAGCTTCTGTTTTATAAGCCAATCAAATTTACACACACATATGCTACCCTGACGTCATTTGTTTGTCTCTTCTAATTGATAAACAACTCACCCCCTCGCTTCATTGTTACCCGCTCCTATTGTCAGTTTCAGTGAGGCCGTGTAAACTTATTTCCTAACAATGCTTATAGTTAACAAAATCATTGTCATACAATAATGTTAATTTACACTCCAATCACTCTGGCATTCACAGTGTTGTGATATAACATACTGCCTCAATTATAAAAGGACAAATAAATTATTTATGACTCGAAGCTTAAAGAGAGCACTCTGTATTGAACATTTGTGTAAAACCTTAAGGAATTTCTAACTAGAACCAAATAAAACGTTTATAGTTTCAACCTCCATAACGAAACACGTACCTGTCGCACGAGTCCAACTTAACTAGCTGGTGGCGACCAAAACAAAAGAGGCATCACAGAATAACAGAACTATAAATGTTGAAAATTAACCTTTAGCTTTCGATACATTGAAAGCCCAGAGGGGAAAATACCGCGCAGTTTTCTATATTGCATTTAAACTACCAGCATGAGTTACTAGTTTTTTAAAGTTTATTCTATTACTTTTCGAGATGTATGCATATCATCATAAAATACGAATTTTCCAGTAATTAACAAGAACATTTATTTATATTGCAATGTTCATTTGTTTATATGCATGGTAACTACAGTGATGTTAAATTTCATTGTTGATTGTACGCATTACGCTTTTGTGAAATACAAAAACATATCGGAGATACAAATGTAGAAACCACAGAGGTTTCTTTTAGTAATTCAATATCTCTACACGAGGGAATATAGATATGCTGGTTTCTTGCTCTGCATTATTATTATATTATTATTATTATTATAATTACATATATTATTTACATAATACATGTAAACAAATTCGTATTATCGCGATATCTGATGCTAGCAATTACTCTATTTATGCAGAAAGACTGATTATTACAGTTTTTCAGTTTATTTTAATAATAGCAACGTAGCTTATTGATTCTATCCATACTGTTTACGTAATTATTCATGGACCAATAGAATTATATTCGCCGTATTCTCCTCATGATTCACGAACATTTATTGATGCTTCTGTGAGTTAGTTAAACAAAAGCTTGCCATTTTGATTTCACTGGTAGTAATGCATCTGTTTTGTTTAATAGTGACTTGTTTCATACACTTGTGTAACTGGTCATTTTATAGATTTATTTAATTAAGTTCATTAAATGTGAATGATATGATGATGTTTTGGACCATCTCTAGCAGATGCCAGGCCTACACCGTATTGTCTACCTTAAGCGCTACCCAAAGTACATTTTTGTTATGAATATAATTGCCTTGAAGAAATCGGATAGGAAAGAATCAAAAGACCCCTTATTAGCTAGCAGGGAGTAAAATACCAGGAATCAAGGGAAATTAAAACATTAACTGAACTGTCGACAGCATAATAGGTATGTGAAATTGGAATAGTTAAATAGATATACTGACGTACACAAAATGTGGTCCCATAATGGAACAGAGCCGTTTATGTTGGTATTGCAAAATCTAGCTCTACCCTCTAGCAGCGCGAACCCCTCTGTTTTTTGAGCATAATTCTAAACACTGGATTGACAGAGTGATTTATCTTCCCCAAAGTGTATGGCCGAACTGATGAAGGGTAACAATACAAGTTAAACCTTATATTTTCATGCTACATTAATGTCAATTTTCTTAGTGTCGTTTAATAGCGACAACAACTTAACTTTCGCCTTCATGTCGCTGATGAAGCTCTCACATATTATGTAAATGTCACAGCTGTCGTTTAATTTAACCACAAATGCAAACAATTCATCACACTTTCTTTTAGAAGGCCGAAATATCTGTAATTAGTTTAACATTTCCTTATGTACCAATCGGAGCGAAAAACTTACATAGAGATGGTATCCAATTCACCCCTTCATTCCACATAGATAACAAACATCGTTCATTGGTTAGTTTCTATGTCCCTGTATTGTTTTTCAGGCCCGTCACATAGAAAACTGATACCGGTAGGGTGGAGTCAGAAGTTGCATTACCTAAAATGGAAATCTTATGGAGGGAAAACACTACGGTGATGTAGGGGAATGGGCAACTTTTTATACACGACAGTGTACTTGTAGAGAAACCACTGTCTAGATATGCATAAAATGTTTATCCTGCAAAGTGCTGTTGTAACGTGTTTAAAATATGCTAGAGACTCAGGAAAGCATCCAAATAAAAAAGTACAGAGACTTAATTTAATAAGCCAGAGCCAAACAATAAATTTAAAGTTCACGCGTACAATAAAATCTAGCATGTACACTGTCGCGAATAAAAAGTGGCCTATTCCCCTAGATCGACATAGTGTTTTTCCCTCCGTAAGGTGTTCACCTTCAGGTAACCAAATTTGACTCCAACTGGCATTAGTTCTCTATGTGACTGGCCTGAAAATCAATACAGAGATAAACAAACTGAATCTATGTGAAATGGAGGGGTGGTTAAGAAACATCTCTATGGAATAGTTTCGCCAATAGTAGTACACAAGGAAAGCATAAACAAATTACAATGTAACTATGCCTTGTAGAGAAGGGTTGAAGAATTATTTCCACTTGTGACTAAATCAAACGACAGCTACGACATGTACATATGTGAGAGCTCTTATCAGCGACATGGAGACGAAGGTTAAGTTATTGCCGCTACTAAACGGCATTAAGAAAATAGTGGTGTAATATGAAAATATAAGGTTTCGACCATACTTTGGGAGAGGTAAGGATCCCTGCCAATCAATGGCTAGAATTATGCTCGAAAAATGGAGGTGTAGGGTGTGTGCCTACATTTTTTCAGTACCAACATAAACAACTCCGTTCCATTATGGGCCACATTTTATGCTCGCGAGTATACAACATAGAAAACACAAATTAACTGTATAAAACAACTGAAAGTTGCACACATTAACATTGGGCTGCTTGGGGCACATATCGTAAAATGCGGTAACATTGGCACCTGGGGAGAACTTTGGCCGGCACTAGGGAGCATTGATTAACAGGATAGTTCCATTTGATCCTATAACAGTTATCGTAAAGCTTTCTTGATGTCGAGAGCGAAGAAAACATTGGTCTCCCGTTAGTTGCCTCATGGAGATGCTACAAGTACTGAGAGGACAGAAGAAAGCAGGCAAAAAGAAAGGGATAGGAAATACTGCCCGGTGAAACATTGAACCTGAACAGTTCTTAAAGCGAAGAAGTGGATTACTCAGCAGTACCAGTGCCATCACAACCAGTACCAGCATCCTTCGCGTTTAGAATTAAAGTCTCGAGTTTCCCGGTAAGCGTCAGAAGAAAGGTGAAAATCATTGTGTATCGTATTCATGTGATTGGAACACTTACAAAGGACTAGTTTGGGTTCAGTGCGTAAAATATGTTTTGGCGGGGGTGCGGAAATTACAATGAAGTAAATGAAGATATAGTGCTTAAATGTAAGAACTGTTATGGTAGTAATTATATGCATTGAATGTTTGGTTTTTCTTTACATTCGCTAAAGCATGGTTCTAGATATTGAAGAAACTGAACTTATATTGTCAAGTTGTCTTGTACCATAAATAAATAAATATATATATATACACATATATATAAACACACTGGCTTTCTCTACATCTTACATAGTAGAGAGGTAGAGGAGGTATTGCATTCCACCCAAAATTTTGATATTAAGATTCCAGCCAGAATGTACGTTTTGAGGCCCCCTGAATACTAAAACAGTTTTAGAGAAATTCCTGTGTGTGTCTGTAAACAACATAACTCAAAAATGACAACTTGGATAAATGCCAAACTTGGTATTTAAGTTAGGTACCTTCCAAAGATGTGACATGAAGATTTTTAAGAAAATCCCACATCCCATAGTGCCGATTACATGGAACATTATTCAGTATTTTTTATTTTCTGAAAAATGTATCTGACGGTTTTTAATTAAAATACGATACATTAAAAATATCTATGTGACAAATAAAATGTATATCCTGAATTTTCTGGAAATGGCTTATGAAGTCCGGAAAGAACTTTATATTAGCTTGCATATATAATAAATGTTAAGCGATAGATGAAAACATACTATAAAAAATGCAGATCCCTTAAAACATACAATTTAGCCTTTTTTGTGGTCTCAGCCATCACCAAGATGTTCACTTAGTTCTAGTTGCTCAAGTTACCATTCTTAAAAAGTCATCTGCATTTTTCTAGCGGTCATGGAAAGAGTATGGAAATTTAAGGCCAGCGTAGGGCGTTCTTAAATATTTGACTATCGATATTCCTTTTGTATCTATACCGAAATGTGAAGTGTAGCTATTTTCGGAAAGGTTTATCTCGATTAAAATAAAGTAGATAGGAAAATAAACCTTAGTAAGAATAATTTTTACACCCACTAATAAGTGATAGATGGTTGAGAAATCAGGAGAATGTAACATCAGATTTTTACAAGAAAGTCACTTGCCCAAATAATCCCCATCTTCTTAATTTATGACATGCCAAAGTTCCCGTATGTACAGCGAAACATTGATAATTCATAGATTATTTATTTTACTATAAAATAACAAAAATTTAAAACAAAATCACATTGGTAGGTACAAGTAAGGTAAAGGTTTAAATGTCATGATGATGCTAATTTGCAAACATATATTGGGCATACTTTAAATGTAAATGTCAATACTGTTTCCCCATTTTAACTTTAGGGTATAACTGCACAGTATATCCCTAACATTTTACATGTGTGTTGTTCTAGCAACTTACAACATAATCTGACATTTATTCACCCACAGAAAATTAAGGACTACTGCACTACATTTTTGGAATGTAGACATCCGGAGTAACCGTGAAAAAGATCATATAAGAGAAAAGGTGACGAGGTGGCAAGCGCGGATAGTGCGTATTGCAGCGTAATGATACACTACGTGATCAAAAGTATCCGGGCACCCGGCTGAAAATGACGTACAAGTTCGTGGCGCCCTCCATCGGTAATGCTGGAAGTCAATATGGTGTTGGCCCACCCGTAGCCTTGATGACAGCGTTCACTCTCGCAGACATACCTTCAATCAGGTGCTGGAAGGTTTCTTGTGGAATGGCAGCGCATTCTTCACGGAGTGCGGAACTGAGAAGTATCGATGTAGGTCGGTGAGGCCTGGCACGAAGTAGGCGTTCCAAAACATCCCAAAGGT
Source organism: Deroplatys truncata (assembly GCA_030765065.1). Classification (NCBI taxonomy): domain Eukaryota; kingdom Metazoa; phylum Arthropoda; class Insecta; order Mantodea; family Mantidae; genus Deroplatys; species Deroplatys truncata. The sequence continues at coordinate 165,456,589 of CM060978.1, read as the reverse complement.
ATTCTATAGGATTCAAGTCAGGACTCTGTGCGGGCAGTCCATTACAGGGATGTTATTGTCGTGTAACCACTCCGCTACAGCCCATACAATATGAACAGATGCTCGATCGTGTTGAAAGATGCAATCGCCACCCCCGAATTGTTCTTCAACAGTGGGAATCAAGAAGGTGCTTAAAATATCAATGTAGGTCTGCGCTGTGATCGTGCCACGCAAAACAACAAGGGGTGCAAGCCCCCTCCAGGAAATACACAATCACGCCTTAACACCACCACTCCGAATTTCACTGTTGGCACTACACACGTTGGCAGATGACGTTCACCGGGCATTCGCCATACCCACACCCTGCCATCGGACCGCCACATTGTGTGCCGTGATTCGTCATTCCACACAACGTTTTGCCACTGTTCAATCGTGTAATGTTGATGCTGCTTACACCAAGCGAGGCGTCGTTTGGCATTTTCCTGCGTGATACGTGGCTTAAGAGCAGCCGCTCGACCATGGAATCCAAGGTGTCTCACCTCACGCCTAACTGTACTTGGAGTGGATCCTGATGCAGTTTGGAATTCCTGTTGGATGGTCTCGATAGATGTCTGCCTATTACTCTTTACGACCCTCTTCAAATGTCAGCGGTCTTTACAGTCAACAGACGAAGTCGGTCTGTACGCTTTTGTGTTGTACATGTCCCTTCACGTTTCCACTTCACTATCACATCAGAAACAGTGGACCTAGGGATGTTTAGGAGTATGGAAATCTCGCGTACAGACTTCTGACACAAGAGACACCCAATCACCTGATCACGTTCGAAGTCCGTGAGTTTCACGGAGCGTCCCATTCTGCTGTTTCACGATATCTAATGACTACTGAGGTCGCGGATAATGAGTACCAGGCAGTAGGTGGCAGCACAATGCACCTAAGATGAAAAACGTATGTTTGTAGGGTGTCCGGATACTTTTAATCACATAGTGTAGTTACCGACTACTCTGACAAGCCGACCAAGACCGAAAGAAGAAAAAGTTCAACTCAAACGAAAATCGAGGTGCCAATGCAAGCAATGTAACTAGGTGGTCACCTTTTGTGGTACACACCTACAAACGGAAACCTTTTGAATCTTTTAAAACTCCGGAAAGAATCGTCGCTTAAAACTTATAGGTCTGGTTTGCCTTCTAAATATAACTTCCAAAACTTAAGAAATCGTTTTTATTAAAAAATACAATATTGTATGCCACTTTTATTGCTAATTTCTAATTTTTCTTTCTGTTGCAGGTAAAGTTGCAGTTTCTTCTTCACTGCAAATCTGCAATTCTTTAACCAGTACGCGATATTTTGGAACTACTTACATATAAGTGAGTAGCTTATATTTCTTATACATTTATTTTCTTATATTTCGAAGGCTAGTAGTACTCAATTAAGCAAGAAAAAAGGCTCGTTGAACCGGGATAGAGAGGTTCTGAGCTTGTTATTGCAAAACGTGTTTTTTAGTCCTTACTTCTACCTTTTCGTGTCTAAAGTGCAAGAATCTAAATTTGACACATTGTGCAGTCAAAATTACACAAAAGTCATTGGTGTTGAAGAGAAATATTAAGTCCTGGTTAATTCCAAGAGTGTGTGTTTTCTTCTTTCTTTTTTACTGTAAAGAAGAAAAATGCTGTCTGCGGAATTTTTAATACAACGATATAAATGACGTTTTAGGTATGTGGCTACTTCCAACTTTAATTTGGCGTATAAATAAGTAAGCTACTTATCTGAACGTGCAATAACAGGTTTACATAACATGTTGAAGGATATTTATTATTTTATCCTGACATAAATTAGGTTTGTTCCATAATGACTTTTCGGGCCTCAATCACCTCATTTCTGAACGCTGTATGTATATGACGTCACTTCCGCCTTCTTAGGGAAGAAGACGGAAGCTCTCTTTTTTGTTTTAGTTTATATGGCTTTCTGAAAAACCGTTAGACAAAGGGCTTGTGCCTGGCATGCTTAGCCACCATCCCCGAGATCAATGTAAGATACATTTATAGTGTGTAATAGTAGTGTCATTTATATGTGTATACACACTGCCGTTTGTGAAAATTGCAACACCAAGAAAGAATTTCCCAAATAACTTGGTGTAAGTGTAGAAGAGTATGCAAACAATAAGTGATTAGGTTTGCAGAGAGATGGGGTACACGTAGGCCGAACAGAGCCCTCTCGTGTGGGTCCGACAAGGTCAGTGTTGCGCCCAGTATAGTCACTGCAGAGCTATCGAACAAGGTGAAAACAATAAAGTGAGTGCCAGTATGCGTAGTTGACGTCAAAGGGAGCCATATTGGAATGTGAGTGAGTGCAAACGGAGCAGAATGATCGTTCTCCGGCGGGTTGATCATACCCTGACATTTGAGCTCGTACAGGGCATGCTGCTATGGCAGTGATGCGTGTGTGGAAACAGTGGATAGATGAAGGTCATACGCAGCGAAGAGCGGGTACTGGATCACGGAACATGACCAAAGCACGGGATGACCGTCATCTCGTCCGCATGGCCATAACGGACCGTACAGCTTCATCCACCATGTTGGCTCGACGCTGGAGCACTGCAACAGGTGTGAACTTGTCTGCATCAACGGTTCGTCACCGTCTGCTGCAGGTTTGACTGGTTGTGCCATTACGTAGGCTTCCATTGTCCAGAAACCATAAGCTCCTCCGACTGCAATGGGCACGTGAACACCGTCACTGGGGTGCTCAGTGGCAAAATGTAGTCTTTTCGGACGAGTCCCGCTTCAACGTGTCCTACAGTGACTGCCGCATACGTGTCCGGCGGTGCCTGGTGAGCGCAACCTGGAAGGCTGCATTGTTGAGCGACATAGGGGACAAACACCAGGTGTGATGATTTGGGGCGACATAGGTTAAAACAACCGATCTCGCCTCCTATGAACTGAGGGCACTTTGAACAGAAACTAGTACCTAATGGTACTAGTACCTAATGGTACCTATGGTACCTAATGTAGAGCCTGAGATACTCCCCGTGCTTCAGGCATCTCCACAGGTCACATTTCAACAGGACAATGCCCGGTCACATATTGCGAGGAATGTACAAGCCTTCTTCGAAGAGCGACGGGTACCATTGCTTCCCTGGCCTGCACATTCGCCTGACATGTCGCCCATCGAACATGTCTGGGATATGGTTGGTCGGCACCTGATGCTTCATCCAGTAACCAGTATCACGGATTTGTGGGCTCGAATACAAACTGCGTGGAGGGAAATCCCTCAGGAACTTACTCAGAACCTTTTTGATTCAATGCCACGGCGTATAGCAGCTCCAATTGCAGCGCATGTTGGCCACACCAAATACTGAATGTTAGGGCTCAAAGGTCATATATAGATTTGAAAAGTTATCATATGTTACTTGTTATGTACCTAACCTGTAATATTAAATTCATTGAATTCATGCGTTTTCTTCTTGGTGTTGCAATTTTCACAAACGACAGTGTATATATATATAATTTGTGTAATTGAAACACTAGTCTAACCGGTAACTTGTGAGTGGTAAGGTTTTGTTTATTATACAGTCCACTGTTTTCCGCCACTCCTATGACACTAAATGAAAGCGCTTGGGAGACAAGTGAATGAATAGGAATGCAAAAACGTAACATAAACATTTAACCGAGAATATTGGGTTGTACAGCACTCGGGGAAATTTATTCTGGAGGGTTGCCCACTAATCAGGGATTTTTCTTTCTTTGTGATACAGGTGCATACATTCATAAAACTCATATTCGCGTGCAGATTTGGATTGGATCGTGTAGATGGAAAAGTAAACAAGATTTTATTCGAGTGCAAACACTGGATCCAGACTCAAAAGTACTCCCTGCCAGGAACCGAATGAAGGGCAATATCTTTTATCGATAACTGGCTGAACTCGTCTTTTTTACGAATTGGTAACACACTCATTCACCAATATCAATAGGCAGATGCAGGATCACGGCTCTGGCTCTTCCCATGAAGAGCGGAAGATGCGTCTAGTTTTGAGGATACGGGAGAAAGAGGAATGCGCTGTAGTATTGGATTCTTGTAGATAGCGTTGTAATACAAGACATCGATATTTTAGCGTCTCGCTAGGCTTCCCTTTCAAGGATTTCTCCTTTGCGTTTGACCGCTTCCCGTAGAAGCGAGCGGCAGCGGTAGAGAAATTTGCAGATTCACTTGTCACTAATGTGCGCCCTTCTCTGTTGGAAGAGACATGAATGGCTTTCTTTTAAACCAGAGGGGGTTTAGTAGGTGTAAACAACTCTATTTCTAGATTTGTAGAAAAACGCACTACCTGGGAAGTTAAAGAAGTCTAAGGAAATGTGCGTTTGAGGAGCAATATTATAAATTCAATTAATAATTAAAAAGAAAAACCTTAAGAAACCCATAAGCACACAGTAACAAAGTACTTGTGATGGTAGGTCGCCATTGAGATTATCATCTCTAGTGAGATGCTTTAGTGGTCTATCTGGCAAACGACTTGGGACAATTGAGGAATTCAATGTGCCATCGCCATGTTGTCACAGTAGCTTAATGGTTAGAGCAACCGCACATAGAGCGGGAGGACCGTGGTCAAATCCCGGCTGTGGCATTAAACTTTTAGTTAACTCTGCGTTATAAACTTGCCAAGACCACTCTAAGCTCTCTAAAAACTATAATTAATTTAAATTACTTATATATACAATTAAAAAGAAAAACAGAAGGATTATGGTCGGCCGCCGCAGCTTGGATTCCCGCGAAACAGTCATAATATAACGTCCTCATAGTTACAATTATGATAGTAAGCAATACCTTACAATAAGAGATGTTGGAAATGTTGTCCTCCTCTATCCCCACATTTCTGGCATCTTCTCAGGAAATTTGCACTAACATTGGACGGCTCAATAACCTAAATTGAGGGAATTTCTCCCTCATGTTTTCTTTCAGTTCTTAGAATGTATAGCGGTTTGTTGCCATCACATACCTAGTAGGTAGAGAAGTTAATGCATTCCACCGAAAAATTCGATACTCAGATTTTACTGGAAATTACCGTTTTGAAGACTCCTGAAGACAAAAAATAAGAATTTTTTGAAAAAGTACGTGGTGCGTGCATAACTCTAAAAACTATAACACGGATCAACACCAAACTTGGTATTTAAGTTCAGTACATTCCAAAGTTGCGACACAAAGATTCTCAAGAAAATTCCCCTACAAGTGCCCCTTTACATACAACATTTTTCGATTCTTTTTATTTTCTAAACATGGCCCTAGCGATTTTGATTAAAATACCGCATATTAGATATTTACATGATAAATAAAATGTTTATATTGAATTTTCTGGGAAAAGAGTTTTGAAGTCCTCTTTATTCGGAAGCAATTTTATATAATCTATTGTAACTGATCAAAACGCACTACACAAGAAATGTAGATACCTTTAAAACACACAGTTTATTTCAAATAACTCTCTTTGGGACAATAGACATTTCCGAGATATGCGTTATTAATGGCTTGAAATTTTCAATATTTCTTGTAAAATCCTATCAACATTCAGTTGTTTCTCGCGATTTCATTGAAAGTATAGAATTTTAAGGTCAGCGTATAGCGTCCAGTTCTTTAACATTTGACTGTCACTGTTCCCTTCGTATCTGTAACGAAATGTGTAATATAGCTATTTCTGCAAACGTTTATTTGGATTAAAATGTAATGTATATATAAATAGGCTTTAATATGACTAGTTTGTATACTTTGTATACTCACACACAATGTTCAGTGTGATTCTACCTTTCAATACCCCCGCCATCTTTGAACAACTTATCGACATTGAATTTTTGTCTGGATTTTTCCAACAACTACGTACTGCTGTGCGTAATGAAAGGTTAATGAAACTTAAACATAATTCAGGCAACTTTTGAAGACAAGTAAGTACTAAAGCATTATGGCGCTTGCGATCCCTTCATTTTTATGCGCTTTTTATCTAAGCCGAAACTTCAAAAATAAGCTGTGTGCAACAAACCCCATACACCGTAAGAACTAACAGAAAACACCAGGAGAGAAATTCACCTAATTTCGGATATTGAAGTGTCAAATGTGAACGCAAATTTCCTGAGATTATGCGAGAAATGCGTGGATAGAAAAGGACTATTTTCCAACATCTCTTATCATAAGGTATGTTTTTTATTATAATTGTAATTTTCACCATCACTCTGCGAACGTGAAGCGGTTGAGGGGATATTATACCGCTTGATGATAAGCCATTGTGTCACTGTATTACGGGGACAATATTGACTTCTGCCAATAATACCGAATTTCTTCTGTGTCTAGACAGTCAGCTTTTTAAATTTTAATGAAAGCAACAACATCGAAATGCCTTTGTTGTAACTTTGAATGAAAGAACGAAATAAATTCATTTTTAACTTATGCATTTATTTACACCGAGTTGAAGTAAGAGCACAAACTGGAACGGTTGTTTAAACTGTCACATATAAAAAGAAAACAAAAATAAAATGCTCGTGTGCATTTCATGAATACATATTAAATTAAAACAGTTATTTATTTTAAAGTTGAATGAAAGACAATATACACATTTAAAATAATAACTAATACTTGTTATTGCTATTTTAACTTAAAATATTTATGTTACATTCACAGGATTCTTTACTCCTATCGTTTTTTATATACGTCTACAAACCATTTTTGCAAAAGCTTATTATACTATCTACTTCAGTTGGACAAAAGTTTCCGTAGTTTCATTACAAAGTTTGTTATTGGTACAAGTAAATACTGGTAATCAAATGTTTTAAAAATGGTTGTTGGCTCTAAAATTCCATACTCTTTCCATGGCATCGCGAGATGTAATTAAATAGCGATACCACTTAATAAAAAGTATTAAACAATTCAAATCAATAATAACAACGGATATATCTGAAATAGCCGTATTTAAAATAAATTATTTTCAAGAGATCTACAGATTTGGTTAGTCAGTTTTTGTTTACCTGTTATGATTTAATAGTCATACGAAATTATACAAAATTTCTTTCCAAATGAAGAAATTTTCGCATGCTATTCCCAGAAAAATCGAGGTATTTGTCGTGTAAATATGTTAAATGTATGGTATTGTAATTAAAATCGTTAAGGTAATTTTGAACACATGTAAAGGGTAGTATAGTTTGGTAGATTTTCTTGAAAATTGTATCGCATTCTTGGAAGATGGTGATCTCAAATACCAACTTTAGTATCTATCTAATATTTCGTTTTTGAGTAATGCTTCTTCACACGCGTGCGCATCTTTTTCTAAAAACATTTAGTTGGGTTCAGATTGCCTAAAATGTATTTCCGGTAAAATCTCGATGTAGAACTTCTATTTTAAACACAATACTTTCCCTACGTACCAGGTACTACGCGGTAGAGAAATAAAGACATAAGACGTTACTGGTGTCATACATGGCGTGCTTAGAAACTGTGATACGTGTGCGAAGTCAAGTCCTTCGGCTCATTGTTATTATGCCTTAGCCAACAGAATACGGAAATTAGCTGGCCCCGTAGCTGTGCGAGGGTTCCGGGTTTGATTCCCAGATGCGAGGTAGGAATTTTTCTCTAGCCAAGATTAATCTCTATCCTCCCCATAGTCTGGAAGTATGAATGAGAGCGTGAATGTGTGCAAGAAACCCAAAGACAATAGAAATAGAATACGAGTTAACACCATTGCCAATACGCAATTAGGAAAGGCCGCCAATAAGACTAATGTAGTTAAAGGCGGGATATAAATGGAATTAAAAGAATAAGCAAAGTAGTTGCATTAATTTCTGAACATGGTCACTTCAGGAAACATCTACGTAAAGTAGGACTCTACATGGAAGAACCACTCTGTAGAATGTGCGAAGAGGATAAGGAAGCTACCTCGCATATCCTGTTTGATTGCCCATTCCTGGCAAGAAATAGACGTACTCTTTCTATAACTAGGGAAGATCTAGGAAAGATGCTGATATTGGAACTAAAATACTGCATTTGTTCAGGGAAGCAATGAAAGCATCCTTTCCAATAAGGTTGGGAATACACCTTTTAGACTGACGTGCGGGAGTCGATAAAATTAATTATAAAAATGCAGTCTATGTCTTTTACTTCAGTGTAAATTATGACATATGCAAAACAAAACTTGAAAATTTTAACGAAATGAAGAGTCTTAGAAAGAAGGTGAAGATTTGTTTACTTCAATTACTATATTTCTTTACATATACACAATTAAAATATGCCTTAACAGATTATAAATTATATCACGAAAAGTGAACAAAACCAATGCTGATTCTGCTGAAATACAGGTTCAACTACTATAATAGTATTATAGTTGAGTCTCTGTGTATAGAATTGCTTCCTAAGCGACTGACATCTATATCCCTGGTATATTAGCCGTTATTCCTAGTCATACCATGCTCTCTCTTTAGGCAGACTGAGTTACCGCAAGATATACGGATATGGCCGAAGGTGGAATTCGGGGATGAGTATTGCGTCGTATTTAACATTTGCGAGACGTAAATTAAGCAATTAGTACAACTAGTATTTACCGAGAGAGAATGTTGTTATGCAGTTTATGTACTAGCGCATGGAACTCCCGTCCTTGACAGTTGGCGTTCCTCTAGCAAGAAATTCTTTTGCTCCAAACATGGCTCTAACTTTCCAGCTTTATCATCCCTATATTGGCGTTGTGAGAACTCTTCTAAAACCTGTGATGGTTATAATTAATATTAAATAAAATATCTACTAGCAAGGACCACGAATTTTCTTGCGGTCTCCCGAAGTGAGACCTCCTATTATTTCCTTCTCCATGTTTTTTTTATTTTTTCTCGTTTTCAGCCATTTAGGTTTCAAAAATAATACAAAAATTTCTGGAGAAGTAGATCACTCAATGCAGTCAAATATTGCAACATTTGAAAGCAGATAATTAACGGAATAAAAGTTTTTTCTCTTAGCTTGAGAAGAAGGATGTAGGACAGCCGTGTAACTTATTTAAATAATAGGTAATGTTCAAACGTTACCAAGGTCATATTCAAAATAAGAATTACAGGGGAACAGACGGTTCAGTAAATTACAACAATGGCCTTTCGAACCTCTGCTTCTGTTATTATTCGAGATACCTACCCAAACATTTTATTTCTAAAGGCCTGTTCCATGTAACTTTACCCCGTATCTCCTAACGGCCATGTACACTAGCCGCCTCTCATTGGCTGCTGTTGTGGAATAGGTAGTTATGCGATTCAAAATAGTTGCTTGTTTAACATGATCATTTACCTTATTATATTCGAAGATAATTGTCAAATTTATATTTTCATAACCATACGAGTTAAATATATTACGTAACACAGCTAATGTAACAAAAATGCATGTAAATTCTCATAAATAAATAGATGGGAGGAGCCTTTGGTTTAAACCCACCTCTCAGGATGAGACGAAAGCCTCAGGCAAAGGGGAAGGAAACGCAGCGCGTAAGAATACATGTCTGCGGGGTAAGGTTATAAGAAACAGAGTTTAGATCCACTTACAGCTGTTTTGTTAGTCTTACGCCCCCGTACACTCGCACGAAAAACTACAGTCAAAACTGAAGGCTACTGGACTTAAACTTGTGGCTTTGGAGTAAAGGAGCGGCAGTAAAGCTTACGTTATTAATTCCGCTGGCTGCAACAGAGATCCCAATCCTTATCTGAATCGATCGTTCAAAGAACATTAGGTGGGAAATAGCGTCTATCAGGCACTAATTTCGAAGTTATTAATGTCGAAACATAACGACATGTTCAACACACGCCAGAACACTAACAGCGACAAAACGTTCCTAACTGCAGCGAGAGGTCATTCTATATTGTGGTTTTTTCTGACTACCAGAATTAGTGGGAGGTTAATATTTTGTCGAATATTGCCAAAATTATGTTCATATAATAAACCACATAAATGACAGATTATTATAGAAAACAACTACTCCATGTTTGCTACAACATGGAAGTTTCACATTTTTTATGCTCAGCTATATGTTCATGTAGAAAATTATTACTATCACACGACACATGCTAGGAAATACTCATTTCTTCAAACTTTCTTTAAGCTTGATTTGTTTAATTTAGTTCTCTGTATGAATTATCAAATATAACACAACTATAAAATAACTGATCTTGGTTACTGTATTACACAATACTAGTGCGAGTACATTTGAGAGCCTTGTGGTTTACCGGAAAAAATGCGAGTCAATTGAAGCAAGTAATGTCGTACCGACATCTTCAATAATAACTCAGCTGGTTAGAGCACGGAAAACCGAAGATCCGTGGCTATAGCACTGAATTTTTCAACCTGATTCTACCTTTCTAACTTTAACCTACACACGGCATATGTGGAGACACAATAACTATAACACAGTATATACATTACTATAGTTATACATATATTTACCACCATCATTTAGTTCACAAGATATTCGCCATCGTTGCTACCAAAAGCTTTGTTTACTACACATACATGTGTTGTACTTGTGAGAAAAGTTTTAAGTTTAGCTTTCCGTAGTTTATATTGATTTTAACACAGACAAAATGTTAACTTCGCTTTGCACCAAAAATGTAAACAAACTAGTTCGTTTGAAAATTAATTTAATATGTAACTAACATTAACAATTAATAAAAGTAGCTTTGGTTGGTGAAATAAACGCATAAATTAACTTCCCTTTGCACAAATGTATAATTAAATCACAGATGCTTCACTTTTTATAAAATATATTTGAAGTTAGAAAATCTCGGACACCAATTTCAGACACGAATTCCCTCTGTAACTGCTGATTAAAAACTCATTTTAAATAGTAATTTTTGAATGGCCTTCCTCTAACACGATATTTTAAGTATGCAACTTTTCTGAGACATTCTAAGACACTGTTGTACGAAAGTTTACGACATAGGCTTTCGGTAAAGTCAAAAAGTAGTAAGAGCAGTAAGTAAGAAAGGAGTCATAATAAACAGTCCATATCCTCTTATAACTTATAACACATTTGTAAAGTTTAAATAACGTTTTAATTTTTATGACAGGAAATACATTTTTAGTAATACCTTTGAATTGTCAAACAATTGAATTAATATTAAAACTAAGTTGAAAAAAATAACCAATTAAGCGGAACGTTTGTACAATTATTAGCAATACTAGTCTGAAAAACATACGCAAAAATTTGTTCAAAATTTCCAAATTTCGCTTGAGTGACCCCATAACAGGGCTCTTAGCTGGTGTGCATCTGTAATTATTGCGATTGTCACCAAAAAGGGGCGAATCTGAACAAACACTCCTATTTCATAAATTGAACTGTTAAATTAATGGATTTTTAAATTTCTCTGCACGAAAATAACCACAAAATGCTATGATCTGAACAGAACTGTTTTATGTCGAGGAAGAGACGGCATGCTAAGCGGAAAAGTTATAGTTTGCCCACCAGCCAATAAGGTGTTCCCTTGTCACGTGGTTTTGTTTACAACTCCTTTAAACTTAAAGTGAAACCACTTTAGTATCACTTCTGACACTTTTATTAATCCACAATCCATTGCTTTCAAAACAGTTAGCAGAGCCATTGTTATGAAGCGATTCCTCAGAAACCAGACATTTCTTGTCGACTTCTAAAGACTCCGGGGAGTAGACTCAAGAGAGTTTGTTCCTGGAGTGGAATAGTTGCAATATGACCACTTACTGAGGTCACCTGGAGGTCCTCATTTGAAAATATCCAAATCGCTGGCTGCCTCTGTGTCATACTAGCAAATGACACTTTCTCACCTATGAATCCATGTATGTGGGGAGCTGCCAGTTTCGTGCAAACGAGGCATTTCCTTACAACTTTCCAATCCTGCTGACTTTTGGAGGTCGTTTAGTAACCAATTATTGCAATAAATCTTCCTCATACCTACGGAGAAGATATTTGTATAATATTTCTAACATTTATGGCGAACAAAAGTTTATACTTTCCTACCGCATTGCAGTTCACCTGCGGATAATTGCCCACTATGTCTTTTTCTACACGAGCGATGTTTTCGTCTTTGGTTACTGTTGCTGGATGTGCCGTGTGCTCCTGTCTTTCAGATCCCTTCTTCCTCACTGAACGCCAGTTTTTTGTAGGTGAGGGCATAGAATTTGGAAGGGCTCTATAATCTTTCCAAGATTCTGTTTGCTCGGGTCGTATTCATAATCGTAAAAACTCATAGCATGAAAATTCTCTCGAGGCACCTCTGTTTTAGAAACAGAACGCAAGGAGGGCACAATGCAGCCTAATTAACGACATTAACGTTTTGTTGCAGCTGCAACAATGTGTGCCGCTCGTCATCTACCGCTGTTGTTGCACATCTAGATATCATGTTCTTACCAACGTTTCTAACAGGAAGTTTCTGTTTTGTAGTTTCTTCAAATTCTGAACATTAAATAGCGAATAGCGATCGTCATGTAAATTAATACAATTCAATTATGTATTGAAAGTTTCGTAGGTGATCAGACGAGTAATATATTCGGTGACTTATAGTCTTTCCGGGTATAATGATTCTTAAGCCATCTTCAGGTCTCAGAATATATTACACAGCTGATCGCTCATGAGACGTTTATCAACAATCAACGTAGAGAAAGCTTCCGTTCTTTAAAGTTCAACATTATTTTAAACTCGTTGAAAACATTGCCTGAATTGAATACAGCAGCAACTTTGTACCTCAGAGCCAAACACTAAATTTTATAGGGGAGAAAAACAAAATTATGAACATAAGTAATAGTTCTCAGAAATTAAGGTCTTTATTATGTTCAAATATCAACCTTATGCATTTTATGTTACAATCTGCTTGTAATCATCAATATTATTTGGTTTTTGCTATCAGAATATTTATAAAAAGGACTTAGGACTACATGACTAAGTAGAATTCAATTATTGTTAGTGTTACCCCTTTCAATTAGACAACCGTAAATCCAGGACTCTATATATTATTATACTGATTTGCTATGTGATTTAAAGTTACAAACTTGCCTTATAAATGACAGTATATAAGCAAAATCCTTAAAATATCATATATCTCATTTGAAAATGTAATACTCCAAATTTTTCAGTTCAATTTATTTTTAAAAGATCCTTTTATTTGGAACATGTGTAAACTAGCACTAAACTGAAAATTAAGACATTTTATGGAGATAGTGAACTTTAATAAATACAACTATTTTAATAGCACTACACGTTATTGAGAAAACTTCAGGAATTATTATAAGTCACTCACTCAGATTATGGATTATCTGTTTCATTGTCACCAAGGGGAATTTCAGTGAAAAATGGCCTGTACTCTTCAGCTATCCCTGGTAATAATTGCACGAGATCTCGATATTTAGCACTACTAGTTCTCTTACTTTGTTTCCGCAAGATGAGTAGCGCTCAGGAAATGTAAGGATTTTCCGCCTGCATCGCCTCAAATAAACTGATCTAAAATCTTCTTTAAATGTATTCTTATAGGTAGTATGGTATACTCAGTTCACCTTTTATTACTTGTAGCCAGACTACAGACGAAATCAGAAAGTTCTGTCTTTCTCTTTTTTTTTCCTTGCTACAAAACGCCCGGATCCAGATGTCCTACAATTGAAATTAAAAAGTCCATCAATTCCATTCTGTATACCCTTATGAGTGTCTTAGTTATACATTTTCGAATGCAATTTATCCAGTCATTACAACTATAAATTGGTTGGTCTTCAGGAATTTTATTTATGGTCCTTTCAATGATACTGTGCACAATTCCATGTGTGTGTGTGGCCTCGTAAGCGAAACTTGTGGTTTATCTCTTGCAAGCTTGTACTTCTGTGAAGTAACCACATATATATCAGCACCATCATGATATTACGATGTTGCTCAGCACATTATCTGTTCAGATGATCAGTGATTCAACCTCACCGGCTTTATACAACTGGCATTGTATAGCACATGAAAATAGACAAGATGCCATTTTGTTTCCTCTTCGACCTCCTGGTCTCTCTTCCCAAATCATACACCAAGTCTTTTGTGATCCCGGATGCAAATGGTATAATTCAATGTCCATAATTTATGCAATTAGAAACGCTGTCCGTGGCATTTCTGTAGAACAGCCAATATCAATTTATGTTTCTTATTTTCTTTTGCAAGTAATTTATCTCCTTGTTAATGTCATATCGCCTCGCAGCCTCGTCATGATGTTTTTTGTTTGTTTGTTTGGGTCTTTTGCAGTTTCTTGTCTGCGTTCTTTCATCTTCAGTTTTAGCACCATTAAGTTGGCGACTAAGTAAGTCGCATGTGTCACATGTTCACGAAAAGATAATTGAGTTCTTCATTAAATACACTGTAGAACTTACCAATCCTTTGCCTGTGTCCTATGAGTTATTTCACACTCATCACAATAGGGTGCAGATTTTTTTTCATATTCAGATGGTTACCGAGGTATTTTTTGGAAGTCTTTTCCCTGGTACAATGGCTTTCATACGCTGGATATCTTGATATGTGTTTTTATCTGCCGGATCACATATGAAAGAGTCTTATTTTCTGGAGTATGATGGCTTCATAATTCTTCATTCACCATTCACACTTGTATTGATTTGTTCAACGAATTTCGCACAAATTTTCGTAAACTGAAAAGTTCCATTTATGGAAAACAAATATGAATGGCTGTTTTCTTTGGTGTTTTCGAGACTCATCTTATGTCGTGAACGTGATATTGGCCTTGTTTTTATACACACGGATATAAACTGTCGCTTACACTCCCATGACCGCTTTTCAACAAAACACACCGTGGATTTGCCCTCAAATGTCGGTGGGTATTTTATTGTTGCATTGCAATCTAAAAGTAGTTTTACATGGAGCCCCTAATACGTTTTTTCTTTTGAACTTCTCCCTTAATTCACATGTAGGTTTTTCCACCCAGTCGTTTCCTTTTATGCATATTCTGTTTCCACAGCTTTTAATTTCTCACTCTTTTCTTACTTCCAACTTTGAAGTTAATTGTTTGTGAAATCACTTCTTGTTCTAAGTCAGTTTTGGTGTCACTGTAAGGAATTAAACTCATCGGGACACAGCAATAGGGATTACTTATAGGTGGTGGTCTATTGGTCATCATTTGAGCTGCTCCTATTGTATTTGTACTATTGACCCATGATCTTCAGGTTTCTCGAAACATTGTTCATTATCTCCACTTCCTGATAAGGAGTCATATTTATCAGCTTTTTCGTTTGGTATGTATGTATTTATTTATGGGATCCCTTTTGTCAGCACCTTCATCTTCCACGAAGTTAACAGCCCCTGAAACATATTTGTAAGTTGCGTACTTTCATATTCTAATAATTAATGAATTGTGTTTTAAGATTTTGTTATCCTTTTGTGAAATAGGTTGCATTTTCTGCTGTAACTTTACCTGTGTTACTATATTCTTCCGGGTGCAAATGTTTAAAAGTAGTAATAGAAGCAGTTATGACATCCAAGATTCAGTGTGGTTAATTGCAGAATAATCCGAGTCCCTTGTGGATCAAGGGCTCAAAGTGCAATACATTTAAAAACAATACAACAATAAAGAGAAACAGATGTAAATTAGAATTAAATATTATTTTATATCAACAAACAATTCTACTCCATAGCGCCAAAGCCCATAAAGGGCCATGGTCAGTCTACCGTGGATTTAGCTTATAGAATTAACAAAATTCAGCTACTAATATCGGTTATTTCCTTAACCAGGGAAACTATTTTTCTATCTAGTAGGTCATTAGTTGCCTTAAAAGGCTGAGTGCGTACTATTAAATATAGCTAAATGCTTGCTACGTTATAAAATGAGTATTATTTTAAATGTCTAACTAAATAATTAAATATCAATCTATATAAACGTAATACTTATTACAATCCCTGTATCATTTCCTAGCAGTGGCACATATGTCCAATAATGCAATGCATTTCTGTCTGCAGCCTTTTATGTGGCGATGAGATGTAGGCCTATTATGACTTTACCTTGTTAAAAATGCTAATCCATTTATTGATATAAAGGATATAACCGAATAGCCTTAGAAAGTTCCTATAAGGACAAAAGGTCTTCTGTTAAGACAGGGCTTAGCTAATATGAGAACAAGCCGTATGCCTTTTATTTTTCTTTTCAGCTATAAATGATAGGCAATGGGTTTCAAGCTTAATGTATTTGGAGTTGATGACTAAATTAATTTTTGGATAGACCGGCACCAGTAATAAATTTAAAGTAGGGGAAACATTGAAATATGTCTGCGGCATTCAGATGTCTTCATGCGGCTATGCTTGCATTAATAAAACATACCCAATTCATTTGATATCCTAATTATTGACAAAAACATATAAATAATTAAATAAAAAATAATAGGATAAATAAATAATTGCAATAAACAATTTCTGTATATTAAATCAATGTATAATGTAATAAGCTTGAGTTGAAATGTTTGTCCGGAAAGAAGGCAATTATAAAGTCAGGATAACGAAAGTCATTAGTATCAGCTGAGGATAGAACACTTAAAGATAGAGCTTAAAGATTCTGGAAATAGAGTCTAGAGTTAAGTTCAGTAAGTTTGCAGGGTCATGTAGGCAGAAATCCTGTAAAAACATATAGCTGGATGAAATTCTCAGAATTAGGGGAGATATTCTAGTAAAAAGGCAATAGAGGCACACGTAGGATCTTTAAGTGTTTGCTCTGGCGTAAAATAAGTTGGTGAGGATTAATAAGGTAGGCGGATCTAAAATTAATAAATGCTCGTGCAATTTAAATCAGACAGTTACTCTGGTACCGTAACCGATACTTAATCCTCATGTGATATTTTAAGCGCTTAGTAACGCGCTTTGTGAGTAAGATTTCACGGTTTCGCCGATATGCATTTTAGCGACTCACAGCAGGTTACGCTACTAGTTTCTTTATTGCGCAAACAGTTATTTAAAACCATAAAACTTATACTGTAGAAGTTAGCAGGCATAATGATTCAATTGTTATAGTTTAGAGAGCTAGGATTCATAATCAGTTTCATTCATCTTCAAACTGTCGACAACTCCCTTCAATAGCTCAAGTATTCGATAGCATTAAATTTCTCAGTCAGTTTCAACTGGTGTTGTCCTTCACATTACACTCACACATACCATGAGGGAAACTACTCATAGCTCTACCACTGGAGCAGCTGGCACAAGGGACAACAGAGCGAGCTACGAGATAACAATATCAACAGGTAAAGTATACGGCTTTAAAATTGCCGAACATCATGTATCTTGCTTCAAACTGCAAAAAAAGGCATGAAAATTTATTATTTGCAAACTAACCTCGAGTTCTATCAAAACAGTGGTGTGCTCTGAATCAATTTGCATGTCTTCATTTCCTACTACTTCACCATAATCTCTCCCCTGCTGTTATAGATTGTTATTGGATGCAGGCATCCTTCATGAATTCATAATTATGGTCTTAGGCAAAAGCGCAGAAAGGACTAAATACTATCAACATAACTTTAATCATTACATCAAAACAATTCTTACGCCTCTAACAACAGTAATTTAATTCAAAATCTGACGTTATCGGTAATGAAATGAAATGAAATTGAGTTTTATTTATGGACGCTCTGTAACTGCTATGGTTCTTAGCGTCCCACTCTATTGTGTATTGGGCGTGAAAGGTTGGAAATTTTTCTCAGAGTCCTCTTTATCAGGCTTGACGTTCTTTTACGTGCCGTAAATTTACGACACGGGACAATCGGCTTACTTCCCTTCCGAAAGAAGCCATGCTAAGAATTTTTGGCCCGAAAAAGTCCATCGCACTCCGCCGGGTTTGAACCCGCGACCTCGGGAACCAATGGTACTCCTAGACCATGGAGGACGACATTGTCGATAACGTTAGAACAGGAAGTGTGATGGAGTGTGAAGTTTTAAAACACTTGATTTTTTTTTATCACAGAGTCAACTACAGTAGCTACTCACATGCTGTGGTAGTTACGTTTATAATCAATTAAATCACCAAATATTTGAAAACGAAGTAGAAGTAAATCATATTTGCTACTGTCTGGCTATGGAAGGAAATGCAATTACACTGTTTTGCCTTCAATATCTCGGTTTCTAATGACGTTTATGGATTTAATGCTAGTTGGTTCTGTAGAGGTCAAGGACTTGGTAAGTTTTCAATAAAACGAATTAAGGGAAATTGGAGTTATGCTCATTTGGCTCTGAGGTACAGAACCATACCTTTAGTTCCAGTCTCACCAGAAACACGTTGGAGTTACATTGGCATGTAGAATCAGATGCGAAGTATTTGCATCACGTTCCGGAAGAACCTGGTAGCTGTCTGGTAAGCAGTCTGTCTGTATGGTTACTTGGGAATCTACGGTTCGATTTCCGGCAGCAGCTTCTTATTCTTGTTGCAGTTGCTTTTCTAAAACCCTTATGCTGCTCTTCCTTTCGTTTTTGTACTTCTTGGAAGGATCTAGAAATAGCCCTCAAATTTCAAAGCAAATAGTCCTTTCCATACAGCTACTCATGAACTGAGTTTCTGACTTCTAATATAGAAAACCTTAAGAGAAGCAGACACCTGCGATCAACTTGATTATAAACATTAACTTGGCGGACGTCTGTGCAATATGATTTTTAACATTATACCGCCGAATTTTCTATATTTAAACGTAATCCTACTGAGACAATACCACGGAGAAGGTTACCAAAGTGCTTGAGAAATAGACTTCATTAGGTTCATGAAATATTTCTCAATTTAGGATTACTACATTTCCAGCAAACTTCTCACAATTGGTCTCCATGGTATAGTTCACTCCACGGTTACTGTTGTTTTGGCCTGTTGTATATTTTTCATACCGAATTTTTCTTCAAGAGCGAATAGGGTGTTAAAACTTTCATGAACATGAATTGAAAGAGTAATTTGCATATGAATGTACTTTGATATAATTTATACGATACTGTACATATGTACACATTAATATATATATATATATATATATATAATTTATCGAGAGGACAGGCTCGTCCCTGAGCCCATTCCCTAAATACATAAATAGGTAGAAGTATCATCGGCAAAGATGAAAGAAACAAATTCTGAGTATATAATTTCAAATTTATTGAGAACTACCTATACTTTGAATATCTTGTGTGTTTAGCATATTTTGTTTATTCGTTTTCTGACTCAAGCCAAAATGTGTTTACGTCACCTACAGATCCGTATCTATCGTAGCTTCTAAAATTCCTAAAAATGCTGTGTGTATCGGGCTTAAAACACGGTCCAAATACAAATATTTATTGATTTTAACTATAGTTACCTAGTCCTCAATAAACTTGAATTACATTTCTTTCGTCTTTAAAAACGTATGAAGGTTTTCACGGCCGGATTTAATTAATGAATTAGATAAATATTCGGGCTGGAAGGCCGTGATGTAAAATTATGCCCATGATATTTATACTTCCGATGTTAATCTGCTACTTGTAAGGACCAATACCCGCTCCCCTAGATATGTAAATAAACAATGCTATTAATTTATCAGCGTATTATTTCTCATACGCTTATCAAACTTATTACGCTTTTATTGCTATTAATTTAACAAAGTTATCAGTGATAACGGTATAATAATTACTATATTAATGGTATTATTAAGATATTTTATTTACATCAATGAAGCTTCGGTTATCCGCATAACAGCATTTTATGGGATAACATTTTTAAGGAATTTAAGTTAATAATTCTAACAGAAATACTGATGAATGCGGGACTTTGTCATTTATTGGAACACTGAATAGTACTGTAATATTCGGTGAACACTTCCTTTACGAACAGAGTTAAGTAGGTATAGTCAAGTCAGGAATTCTCAAAAATATGAAGAATATGCAGTATTTCTGATGCAATAGTTTAATGCCGGTTATGTTTCTGGTAGAAAAGCCCTAATTTTTAGTTACACTTCCATCTATGTTCCGTACTTTCCAGATGTAATTTTAGAGATATTGAGGGAATATTATAATTCACTACAGAAATGTTCGAGAATGATATTATTATTATTATTATTATTATTAGATGAGGCTTTTCCATAAGTAGTACAACCTAAGTAGAATTACACATTCAGAAACCAATTTGTCATTTATCATCTTTATATTTTAATGGTACGTTAAACCACATAATGAACGATACAAAGCTACAACCACATTCGATCATGCATTAGCTTTGCATAGGTAAAATCAGTCTTTAAAATTCAATGCCATTGCAGGGATTAGAACCACGGAACTTCAGCGTTCCGTGCCATTGCTCTAACCAACTGAACCACCATGAAAACATACCGCCAGGACATTGAATTCTTCAATTGACTCGAATTTTTTCTCAATTTTGCATTTTAGAACGTCTTGTGATTTATCGGGGAAAATGTGAGTCATTTTGGGTATTTAATGTCCTGTCGGCATGTTGTCATGTTACCTCGGTTGTTTAGAGCAACGGCAGGAAAACCCAAAGATTCTTGGTTAAAATCCTGCGCTGAATTTCTCAGTCTGATTTTACCTTTCCAACTTGTTCTTCCACACGGCCTATGTGGAAAATCAGTTAATTAAAATGAATTAACCTCATTCTGATTTTCTGCTGATGTGGTACTTTACACTGATAGTTTCCGTATCTGGTTTGAAGTTGGCTATCCGCCGTGAGGGAGACGTAAACTGAACATTTTCTATGTCTTTGGATATAGTTGGAGAACATTGTTAAATGACAAACAATTTTTTTTAAACTTGCATTCTTCTACATCTGCTACCTGGTTTTTTTTTTTCATATATTCTAAGCCTCTTAGCCTTCTAACCCTAAGGGACAATAAATTTTACCCCACAGACTTATGGTTCAGAAGGTAAACAAAATAACCATAAAGAATCTTTTAATTAAATCTATAAAACTTTCTAATTTACAATATCATAAAAAGCAGCTACGGGAGGTTAGGAGCATATTTAAGTTCACTTTCAACAATGATGGGATTATATTCGTTCGAACCATAATTAATGTAACGATTACAATTATGGCCACACACTGTTTATAAAGTAAAGGTTTAACACGAAACATAAGAGATTTTACAAATTATTTAGTAACTTCATAATTCAACCTATAGTGTTGCGTCGGTGGATTATTCTTGGTATTACAATTTCTCAACGGGTATGAAGCAGGAATAAGGTTGTAATGGAGGAGGTCGTTCCAGGAGTTATGCGGAGGGAAAAATCTGGTAGTACTTCCAAAGGAGCATTTGCAAGAAAGACCGGAACTACTTCCTAGGAGTGGTACTGGAACTTTTAAGTCCTTGAAAGGACTCAGACTAGAATGGGGGTGGTGGAAGTAGTTCCGATAAAGGAATGGGATCGACCCATCACTAATAGGCATGAACTAGCTCACGTCAATGTTGCAAACTGTGTGATGACCGTTCCTGAAAGTTGCTGCCCGACACAACCAGGTAACGTCTTGAACGTGATAAGTTATTCCTGCCTCAAGCGTTCTATTGCAGCATCCTCTAGGTATTGTTTTCCGCCTTGTTCCTTTCTATCGTGTTTCCGCTCCACGGCACAATGAAATTGCGCCGAAAGCGAGCGAGCTATGGAAAGAGAAAGTATTTTATATCCTGAAAGGATGAGAAACTTGACATATCAGTAAAACCTCAACGCTTAGATATCAAGCAAGCAAATTCGCCGTGACCTTTATCTGAGCTGACACAGACCGATCTTGTCATCTATGACAGCACTGTCACTTTAGCGGAGAGCAGACAATTCTTTAGATGCTTGTAGCTGCTACTTGGGCTATTTTATGATACTTAGCTACAGAATTTTGAAATATGCACATGTCTTGGTGTATGTTTTAGCGCTTTCACTAATGTTTCGGTGCTTTGTTATTATGAAAAATGAAATAGTTTTTTCGTAAATTGGTTTATCACTAATTTGGGCTTACGCATGGCAAATTTATTTAAATGTGTTCAATATTTGATACTGGAACATTTTTTCATGCTTAAAAGTTCATTTTTGTGAATATGAAGTAACAGGGAAATTCCCAAACTTCCAGACGTTTTCACAGGCGAAAAGGATATATAAAATACAAAAATGCAGGCTGAAACTATTTTAAAGCTTCAAAAAGCACTATGAAAATTCCGAATCATAGTCTAGTAGCTTCTAAAACACTATTTCTTAATTCCCCAGCGGTTAACAAATTTGAGAAAAGTGCCAGTAAAGGCAAATATATACTAAAGTGCATAAAAAGCGGCCCATAATGGAACTCAGCCTTTTATGTTGGTAATGACAAATGTAGTCCCGCCCTCTGGCAGCGTGAACTACTTTGTTCCTTGAGCATAATTTCTAGCCACTGGATTGGCAGATTACTTTCACTCCCCCTAAATATGGCCGAACTGCCGAGGGGTAACATTATACTGTTGCATATTCTCACTGGTGGAGTACTGTGAAGGTAATTCTTCGTTAAGTATAGGAGAAAAAATATAATATAATAAGAACGAAGAAATAAACACTAAAGTCTTTTGTCTTCGTCTGCATGTCGCTGATGAAAGCTTTCATATAAATGCTGTAGTTGTCGTTAAGTTTAATCACACATACACATAGTTCTTCACTCCTTCCTCTAAAGTCCGAATTATGTCGCAATGGTCTAGCGTTCCCATTTATATCAGTCGTAGCGAAACACTTCCATAGAGCTGGTATCCTAACCACCCCTTCATTTCACATCGATTTTAACATCATTCATTGCTTCGCTTTTGTCTGTGGAATGTTGGTATCCTAACCACCCCTTCATTTTACACCATTATAACATCGTCCATTGGTTTTCTTTTGTCTCTGGATTGTTTTTCAGGCAGTCGGACAGAACGGATACCGGCTGGGTGGAACAAAAGTTAGTTATCTGAAGATAAACCTACAGAGGGAAATACACTATTACGATCTAGAGAAAGGGGCCACTTTTTATGCACGTTATGTACATATTGTTCTTGGGTTCAAAGAATACTGCTTATAATAAAGCGAATACAAATATAATCTCTGTAACATATATAACGTTCTAAATATGCAAAATGTGAGCTTTAAAGAACAGATGAATATGTGTCACCTTTAGAGTAATCCCTTCTTTTTCCAGTTTGACTCTTCATTTATTCTTTCACCGATATAACTGCAGTAAGTTTATGCTTATGCTCTTCACACACAAAATCTCAACAATAAGTAGTCATCAGTCCCTGTATTTAATCCTTAAATTATAAAATTAATACACGAGTGCAAAAGTGGGCCTGTAATTCAATATTTATGATGGGAAAAATTTGTCAGTAATTCCCATTGAGCAGTGTCACAGCAACCAACCTCGTAGAAGCAAGCCCAGGGTTACCTGCTGCGACTGCAGAGGGAGGAGGAGAACTTGACCAAAACACAATACGTAATCTTATTTTCTTGCATAGCTAACCGGTTCAGCGGCCACCGTTAAAAACTCTTGAGCAAATAGAAAAATCCGCCGGTGCCGAACATTCTTCCTTAGGTTCTGTCATATTTTTGGCATCTTTTCGTTTCACATTCTCTCTTCCACAATAAATATATCTTTCTCAAAACTGTGTGCATAATCCTTGTTAATTTTCACACATTCGTGCACTATGCTCAGTCACTTCACGACGATGCTTGGAAATAATCTGCCCATCATTCGTCGCCGCACTTGTTTACTTGCATTGAAATACATCGTTTAGTTTAGGTTTTGAAAAATTCTGCAGAATGTTTAGTTACTCTTCCGTTAAGAATAAAGATAGAAGTGAGTGGACTGAAGGATATATTATGCTTATTAGGGCTTATTCGATTGTTTTTTGTGGATGCTCATGGAGCAAATGTGCACGATGTTGAACGAAGATTTATGTAGTTTTATAATATCAAAGTTTAAATATCTGTATAATGCTAAAGTAAAGATTTTTATAATTTGGTGGAATCTATTCTTCAAGATAGTATATAACTTTAGTCTGCATTTTCAAAGTTTTTGTCAGATGATTTCTTAAAAGTAGATGTTCTTAAATCACGTTTTTATGCTGATTCCAGAAATAACTTCCGTTTTTGCTATCACGTCAGGTTTTTACAAAAAATAAGAAACAATGTTTTGACAATTTTACTAATGAGCGTAGAAAATTATTCAAATACCATTTCACACAAGGTAAGTTTTTATTCAAGAAACATTTTAAGAATACTCTCAAGAACTCCCCTAATTTATTTCATGACTACATTTTAACAAAAAAAGAAGCCAAAGTGTTTCATTTAATTTTTTTCAAACTTTCCCTTCTTTGACTTCCTTGCATATCCTTGAAGATGACTGTCCCTCCTCAACATCCAACAGTAGTCGGCTATCATAGTTTCATTCCATCTCCCCTGTTACCTCCTCTCCATTTCCTTAATATCTTGGTGCAAACGGCACCCCTGCGCTTCACTATAACGTCCCAGATTTTCTGGAAAGTAGTAGATATGTGAATGCAGAAACTGCACCTTTACACTCATCTTCTTGAACTTTTCCAACATTGTTTCGACAATGGGCTTGTAATTAGGATCTTTGTTATTGCCTAAGAAGTTTTCAGTAACTGATCGGAAGGCGGTCCATGCTTCTATTTCTCTCATTCATTGTTTTCTCAAAATCTTCATCCTTCATCAATTTCTTTATTTGAGGACCAACAAAAATTCAAGTCTTTAATTTGTCTTGTGTAATGAAGAAAAATTTCTTGGAAAGGTACTTGAAGCAGGTCCATCCTGTGATAGAGCCCTTACAAATTGCTTCATCAAGCCCAATTTTATGTGTAGTGACGGAAGCAATAGCTTTATATCTCTATATTTTTGAAGTGAAATTGTGAAAAAACTGTACGTGATAGAAAATACTAAAAGTAGTTCTGAAATCAGCATAAAAAGTGAGTTAGAATCACATATTAATTTTCAGCATCCGATATCATGCAGACTAGAGTAATATATTATAGGTTTAAATGCACTGGAAATGCCTGATCGTCGAAACTTCAGGCAAAATATCCACTAAGAAATGAGCATGATACAAACAAACACCAGCATCCAACTACTATGAGTTATAAAAACGTAAAAAAATGAATAAACAAATAAAAAATAAAAAAGAAAGGAACGCTGAAGAAAAATAACAACGCTCTTCAAAATATAAACAAATTTACTTTGTACTCTTGTACTACCCTTTGCCCGTATTGTTAGTTAAATAATGCTCGCTCTTAGAGCTGGTCGTTGCATAAAGTAATTCTATGCAAGTGTCTATGGCATGGCTCTTAGTTATGCGGTATATAGTTCTAGGCATACAACTTTGAGAATTTCAAAGAATGCATTTAATATCTTACCTTATACGTTTAAGAATGTATTCTGCAATCTTAAAAAACACAATTTAATATATATCTAACTTAAGATTTTCAAGACAACCGAGGTTCAGTATTTGCTACATTTAGCCAGGTCATTTATACTGTATCGGCTATTTATTAGGTCCATATGGTTTCTATATTTTCGGAATGTGCGGCGATAACACAAACTATAAAACGCGAGTTCGTACCTTTGGCCAATCGCAAGGAAGACCCTTTGCAGACGTGGACTCGCGTAGAAAGAAACAGGTATAACCAATGGTAAAATAGGCTGCAAAGTACATATATTCTAAAAATCGGGTGTGTTACATTCCTGCGACTTTCGCCACACATTCAATGTACTGTTATTTCAAAACCTCATTCCTCTATCTACTTCATGATAATGAAAATATTTGCAGAAATGGCTTTAATGCATATTTTAGTAATACGTAGACGTACGCGATAGTCAAATCTTTTAAGAGCGGGTTGCTATACGATGACTTTGAAATTCTGCATGGCACGATTTCCTTGAGGAAAGTACAGTATGAAAATTCAAACCAATAGAAAAGAATATTTCCGAAATGTCAAGCAAAACAAAACGTCACAAACAAATTTTATTTTGCATACATTGTGCTTAACAATATCTACAATTTTTGTGTAGTAACATTTTGTCTTTCTGTTACGGATTACCAATTACAGAAAATACATTCATAATGAAGAGAACTTTTCACAGGTTATTTCCATAAAATTCAAGACATCCATTTTATTTTTATGTAAATATATTAAACATATAATATTATAATCAAAATTGTTAAAGCCATTTTTGAGAAAATCAAATATTTCGAAAAATCTTCCATATTAAGTATAGTTTAGGGAAATAGGATTTTGTTAGAAATATTCCCTGACGCATCTTTGAAAGATGCTGAACTTAAATACCAAGTTTCGTATTTAAGTTCATCCGCAAAATGAACTTAACATATCTACTACCTACTAGAATGTCATTACCTACACGAAAAGAAATGACATAACTGGGCCAATAAGTAATAGTTTATTAGATAATGACCAAACCAAATTACGTGATACAATTTCTACTAAGTTATCACCTGTTATGTTGACCAATTTAAAACGCTGTGATCAAATTGTAATAATGTAACAGGTTCCCAAAGCAAATAATGGAATTCTAAGAAAGCAGAAGCAAAGCACAAGCAGATACTATAAAGTGGATCGGTGAAGTAAAAAAAGACCTAAAATTGGCAGGAATTTCACAAAAAGACATCCTAAACAGACATATTTTTAGAATCAAAGTTCATAAGTGGTAAATTGATCAAGAAGACAAGTCGGAGAAAAAAAATGGAACAACATAGACAGACAAGAGAAAGAAAGCTCGCAGCTAAAGAACGAGAGAAGTATAGAGCCAAAGGAAAATACAGAAGCATCCCTATGTGCTTTGCGCAGTCCTAAAAAATAAATAAATAATGAACAATAATAATGTTAATAATAATAATAATAATAATAATAATAATAATAATAATAATAAATAAGACTCCGCATTGGATACACATCACTCGCCCATACTGCAATTTTATGAAAGAAACATCCAAATGCCAACATTTTCATCAAATCGCAACTATCAAGCACACCTTACAGAATGTTTAGTACATTACGAGAAAACACAGTATACAATATAGCATTTAAGGTGACGTCCCATATTAGCCGCAACGGCCCCCTCTTTTTTTTTTCTTTCTTTCTTTCATTTTTTTTTAGTCTCTGTCCCGTCTTTTTTAAGGTGGAAACGGGACGCCAAAAATGCCCTTTTTTGTGGCAATGACTTATCGGCATAAAACGCCGTTAACTATAGTTCTCAAAAACACAAAATGTCCTGTTTTGCATCATTTTGATGAAACATTTAAAGATATCGACAACTGACAAAGCAAAGTTCTGTT
Source organism: Deroplatys truncata (assembly GCA_030765065.1). NCBI lineage: Eukaryota > Metazoa > Arthropoda > Insecta > Mantodea > Mantidae > Deroplatys > Deroplatys truncata. Next base: position 165,429,344 of record CM060978.1, on the reverse strand, counting down.
TATATTATGGGTTCTACACCTGAAACCGTGTGGAGACTTCGCTTGGAAAAGTACCTACAGTTACGGACAACAATTGAACTGTACCAGTCTGCGCTATCAACAAACAAATCGTAATCGCTCGTGTTTGATGTTAATGCCACCAATAATAGCGAAAACTGTAATCGTTTATGCTTGAGCTAAAAAAATACATTGCAGTTGTGACTTTGGTAGAAGACAGTACTGTGTTCTGAATTTGTGAAATATTAAAATACAACGATCATTTGTAATCTGCGAGTGCTAAAAAATTTGAAATTAATAATATGCCGCCGTCGAAAAGTGTGTTTCTAATAGTGGCCTACAAAAGAAATATCCATACATTAAAAAAAACAATTTCTGGCTCAGATGTTCGATGCCATATGTGTGCATCTACTTTCTGTATAAGCCATGGCGTGAGGGCGATCGGGTGTATCACAACGTCGTCCTTCGTGGTCTAGGGGTACTATGAAGACTCTTGTTCCCAAGGTCGTGTGTTCAAACCCGGCGGAAGGCGATGGATTTTTTCGGGTGTAAAAATCTTAGCATGGCTACCTCGGAACGGAAGTAAAGCTGGTGGTCCAGTGTCGTAGATTTACGGCACGTAAAACAACCTCAAGCCTGATAAAGAGGCCTCTGAGCAAAATATCCGGTCTCTTACGCTCAATATAGAATGGGACGCCAAGGACCATAGTGGTTAAACAACGTCCATAAATAAAGTTCTTTTTTTTTGGGGGGGGGGAGATATATCACAACATATAAGCAGTGAAAAACATAAGAGTGGTGCAAGTTCTTCTAGCACCGTAGACTAATTTTTTTAAAAGTGAAATTTTTGGTGGAAAAATATGAAATAAGCAGCCAATGAAGGAGCGTTCACTTACAAAACTGTCCACCATAACCACTCTTTCAGATCAATGGACCGTACTTCTAAACTTATTCAATGTGTGAATCCTGAACTAATAATTCTGCAGGATTGTTTGACTGGAGTGAATTCAGAGCTACCATACATATGTAAGTTACCACTATTCGTTTATTATTAGTTTCGAAACGTTCGTATTAATGACGGAACAATTTTACGCAGTCTCTTTCGTCCCTTGTTTCATTCAGAAAAAGTTTAAATCTCTCGTTTTCTTATTTTAAAAATGAGCACCTTTATAGCACTCATCTTTCAACAGTATTCAATGTTCCGAAAATGATCCAAGCTACAACAATTCTTCACTCTACATCACTGTGTCTGTACAACAACCGTATAGAAGTTATTTTCAAATGTAATATCTTTTATTGTATTGTAATGTATTGCTATAATGCATTGTAGCAATTTGTATGTCGCAAACAAGCTGCTTGCAATGAAGCAACAGTAAACAAGCAATTAAAAATGCCTGGAAAGGCAATATGAACTTTAAGCATTGGGCGGTCAAAGTGTATCATCTTCAATCTTTAAATGCCTTTCACGTACACCGTAACATTTTTGAAGCCTGAATGTTATCGTAAACAATGGAAAAGGCTTCGGGAAAACCTCCCCTCTCCTCCATGTTCTAAAGCGCCTTTCTTTGGTTATTGTATTGAGATAAGTCCCGGACCTTCAGGCGATATGTTATATCTCATAAATGTTTACTTCAGCCAAGCCGACTTGCAGAAAAGGTCAACACTTTGCTGGAAGAAAAAGGTTATTAGATTCCCCTTGTGAAACGCTGGGGCTCTATACCCTTGTAACACTTCCAAAGTGCTGAGAAAAATAACAAGCTCTAGAGCCCTTCAATAACTGTTTTCGTATTGATGCATGTAGTTTCTGAGCATAGCGATTTTTCATTAAAACCCTGTATTCTGCTTTGAAAACTATTATGTTTACAAGTATTCTTTCATTATATAAAACTACAAGGCATGGTAATTATTCTAAATTTATCCATAATTTAGGAATGGCAGGCTATTTAAATGCTTTTCAAGAGCGTGTTTGTTAAACACACAGGTGATAAACTAATGCCTAAATTCAAATATACTCAATGCAACACAAAATATTTTCGCATAATGTCAATTCTCTCCTTCGCTTACCTCTCGCGTCGAGTTTATAGGCGGCACCTCAAAATATGTTTTTTCTGCGAGATCTCCATAACGAATTTTTGGGTGAAATGCTTCCCCTACACATTACATTTAGCTCCGTCAGATGTTTGTTCCCAGAAGTCAAGAAACACACAAAAAAGGGATTACAGCGACCTCACCGAGAAGGTTCCCTGTACTCATCAAAGTTAAATTTAAGACACAACAGCAGTTCATTAAGTTAACACCTGGGAGCAATGGCAGAAAGACCATTCACTAAAGGGAGTAATCAAACTGTGTTTTAATTCATATATAATTGATTCTTGTTTTAGAGACAAATATGCTCTAGCTTCTTAGTGTCATTCGCCGCATTATACCAACATTAATAAACTGTTGGAATGTGCTTTTATCGTTTCTAGCGCTACAGTACATCGCGAAATGGCACAAGAGTTCAAACAGGGTATATTTGACCTAATGTATCTGGAATTTATCTACTAAGTTAACGAGCTTCAAGTTCTTAAACGAATAAAGTATGACTGGGTACCACAGTGGTAATTTTCGTAAATTTTAATAATTGGTGTTCAGAGGATCAACGTCATCAGATTTTAAGTTACGACTATCCGCTCGTAGTTCGACTGTATAGCATGAAAGGTTATTAACAGGAACCGTTTGCATTACTGGAACAATATTCTCTCATTAGTATCCACATAATCACACACACTCCTCAGGAGGTGTAAATATTACGTCAGTTTACTTGAATTGACAAAATAGTGCGGTTTGTACGACTTACTGCAAGTGAAGAAGACCGTCTTAGAGGACGTCGCATTACTGCTAGTTAGTGTGATTGCGAGAGTTCAGCAACTTTGCTGCCACGCCTAAAGCAACCAATCCGTCTGTGGGAGGCCTACATTTTACTCTCCTTCCTCACAAAACGAGACATTCTTATTTCCTCCTCTTGAAAACAGTGACAAAAGTATTTTTTAAGTTTGTAAAAACAATTGTCGATTTGTGGTTTTACCACTGGGGTGTTAGTGGTTTAGCACATTATATATATATATATATGGTGTATATGAGTGCATTGTCACGTGGGGCGCATTGTTGCTTTGTAGCAATGACATTGTTGGGTATAATTACTTCGATTGGGGTTTGAATTTCTTCCGACGCGGCATCTCTCTCCCCACCTCCCGGCCAGAGGCGGATAGAGGAAAGGGGGTGAGGGCAAATAGTGTTACTAGCTTTCTTTGTCTGGTAGCGTCAGTAAGTAGCGTGGGTCAGTCGTGTGTCTCTTCAGGGCGAGTGGTTGTGTATGTAGCTGGCGTGTTTCGTGTGAAACATTTCCCTCCAATGTATGTTCTGTAATCTTTTGTGAATGATGTAGAGGCACCATTTCAAATATTTAATAAACCACAGGTAATGTGAAATTGTGTTTTTTGTTATGAATAGCCCACGCCTGCTTTAAAATATACAGTTAAGGTTCCTGGTCCTCTCGTTGCCACTGAGTCTACGTACACCAATGTTTATATGCCGGGGTAACTAAATGTAATATCTAGTTGCAAAACCTTTTGGCCTTACCCCAGTACATAACAATACATATATAACCTATATGTGCACTATTTATTTGTCTAGAATTTAGTTAAATATACCAGAGGAATGAAACCGCTCCTGAAGGTGCTATGGTTTGCCGGTTAATTTGTCAAATTTAACACTTGATCCATCAGATTTTCTGCATCGAAAAAATACATCGGAGGTTCATTACTCAACTAAAAAATACATTATTACTCTGATCAGTCAGGGCTAGATTTAGGCACTAAATTCACATCCATATCCAGCATTGGATCGCTGCAGTAGATACAACCCTTTTGCAGGTTTTTTCACCGAAGTGGATGTATTAAGCATGTTCATTTTCAGTACTACTATTTATGCACATGTGCTGTCACTTAATTTAAAATTCACGTTTTTTTTACATAAACGAGGAATTGACATCACCATGAAATACGCGTTCACAATCGTCTTAAGGCCATAATCTGGATTTTCTACGACTATTCGAAAACAAATCCAGGCCTTCAAAACTGCTTTACATATTGCCTAACAAAAAATGAAAAATTTTATTTTAAAATATTTTAAATTTATTATATTCATTGCGTGAATATTTTTAATTGCGGCTGCTTTAAATGTATGCCTTTCCCGCAATAAGCGGCAAGTCAGCTTTTCTGTGATTCAGGAGTTGTTTGTTTTTTTAGTGTAAGAATTGTATTCTTTCTGTTTTGCGTAAAGAATAATAGTACTCAGAACTTCTAGAGCCCCATAAAGTACAAGTAATGTCATTATAAGCAGGTCACTTTGTAAGATATTTTGCCATTCTTTCAAATTTAGACCTCTCGTGAGTTGAGCGGGAACCATCATGATCCACATTTTCTAAAAGATGGACAAGAGAACTGTGGCTCGAAAACCATTAAATGACAAGCAACAACGTATTACGTAAAAAATCTGATGTGTTACACACACATGACTTTATCTACTCTTGTACAAACTATTTTTAAAAACGCTTATTCTCCATATGCTTCATGTTAATCGAGATATCGAGATGTTAATCTTATTGCTAATTTTCTTGTAGATACAAGGGGAATTGGTAGGCTTTAAGCGATAGTCAAATATTTTAAGAGCTTTTTGCTATGTGGAGTATTCCATTCTCTTTGCATTACCAGGACAAAAAAAGAATAACGAATTCCCATTTGAGAAAAAGTATAAGTATTGGAAAATTTAAGGAAATAACAAGCAATATCTCGAAAATGGTTCACCCATCAACAAAAAATGTATGTGACAAATTGTGTATTTTAACGCGATTTACATTTTTTGTGTAGTAAAATTTTGTCTCTCTCTTATGGTTTACCAGTTATGCAAGAGTCGTTCACGATGAAGAACACTTTTGGAGACAATTCCAGAAAATTCGAGATATACAATTCATTGTCCATAAAAATGTTTAAACGTATGGTATTTTATTCAAAATCGTTAGAGCCATTTTTGAGAAAATTAAAATTTTCGAAAAAATGTTCCATGTAAAGGTAATCTGGGGTGGAGGGATTTTCTTGAAAACCTTCGTGTTGCATCTCTGGAAGATAATGAACCTAAATACCAAGTTTGGTGTTTATCTGACTGTTCGTTTCTGAGTTATGCTGTTCACAGACAGACACTCAAACGGACATGTTTCCAAAAATACTTTTTTGGATTCAGGAGGCCTCAAAACATGTATTTCCGGTGAAACCTCGGTATCGAATTTTTGAGTGGAAGGCAATACTTCCCCTACTTACTATACGTAGTAGGGAAAGTAAAAATGCGGCCTAACTGTAAGGGTGGAGAGTCGAGTTTTTGCGTAACGTTCTGTAGGGATCTGGTATTTATAGGAGACTTTATGAAAACATAGAATGTAAAGAATCTAAAAACAACTATGCCGTATATACACTTCTGCCTCATCTCACATAACGTCATGCATAGCTAGTTCCATTTTGTGCTTCACACAATACACGACAATCAAGTCCATATGTAAATGTTTACGCTGCAGAGCGGCTACGCCTTTGTAAGGTGCAAGCATTGTTGATGCACCGGCTGTTGCCACACCTAACCTACAAGATAGTATTTTAGTACATCATAATTTATTAATTAATGTTATGCTTTTCAAGAGCAGCTAACACCGTATTGCAAGCCTTCCCCTGTCACATTTTCTAATTCAAAAACATCAATTGTAACTCAAATGATATACGTAAATAGTTTATTAGAAGTCGTATATTCATCAATAGTGGTACTTAAATTTGTAATGGATTCTAGAATGAAAGATGCAAGTTTGTGTTTTAATTTTACCCTTCCTATAACAATATTTGGACATGCATGGACAGAATGAAGCGTATTACCGACTGATTGTGATACATCGTTCCAGTTTTACATGCGGGATATGTTATGAATGGACAGGCAAATACATATGAATAAAAGTTTTCCAAAATATGAATAAAAGTAAAAAATACGATGAAATATGTATTTTAAAGCCCAAATATACTTTAAGCGTTTGGAGTAGGTCCAAATCATTAGTTTTAGAACAATGGACTTTCTACTTTATTTAATAACATACCAAATTAAATACAACAAATTAAATGGAGTTACATTCTAATCGCTGAGGAGAAAACGAAATTACTGGTTATTTTTCATGCCATACAATTACAGTATTCCACTAAAAGCAACGGTTCGCGAAAATAAACATCTTCAAAAAAGAGGACGTTTAATCTGACACATGACGTTACGAAGGAAATACTACATTTTCTAGCTGTACTCGACTTGTTGGAAAGAGTGGTGCGGAGTTTTCCAGATGCATATACTGGAAAGACTGGCTTGGGTTTTACAAATGCGTTTTACAGAAAACTGCCCAATAGAAAAACTGGAAATTCCAGTTCATTCCTAACAAACTATTTTAAAAGAAGAAATCTTAAAACTTATAAAATACGAAGAAACATGCATATTTTACAAAATATTCTGAAAAATGAAATATTTGTGAACGTGCATTGAACATTACGCGAAACGTTCTTTTCCTTAGTCTCTATACAGTTTTCCCTTCGGAGTTATAATTTAGAAGTTTTGTTGGTATTCTTTCTTCGTCCATTCCCTTAATATTTGTTTTAAATTTTCTTTATTCTTCCAGTTTGTCAGTTAACTTTTTATAGCCAGATGTACTATCTTTCAAGAAATAAATGTACACTTTCCACGGGTCAGTATCATTTGGACGTTCCGTGAGTAGGGGTATGAAAACTAAATGGACCGTGGTCGTAGACGTATACCGTCGTGGTCGCCAGTTTGACCTGTCAATCACCTCGAAGATTTCTATGGCTACATTAACCCAGTATGCTGAAACATGGGCTAAATATCACAAAACTAGTTGCAATTCTCTTGCTGCTGTGCTATTAACTACATGGCATTGGCAAGAAAACGGGAAACACGTGGAACCATAATTTTAACAGAACCAACATCTATATTATATATAATCAACGCACTAGCATTTGTTGTCGTAGCTCATTGGTAAAACACACGCTGCTTCAAGTGTGCCGAGGGATCACAGTTCGAATCCCAGCATGTGGTCATACTTTTTATTCCAACTTTTTCACCTTCTAAGATCAGTAATAAACACATTTACAGTTGTCTTGAAGCTAAGGTATTACTACATGATTTCGAAGAAAATGCGAGGGGGTTTGATTATAATTTTAATGGAGCCAATACAATCCATCTGAACACAACAATAAGCTAATACATACAATAACAAGAAACTGATAAAGTCTCATCTTGAGAAAAGCAAACCTACAGGTGCAAATATAATTATGTATAATTCGATGGAGTGTAATGCATAAAACTAAAATTTATATTCTGTGTAACTGCTAGTTACAATATAAGTACTCCCCTTATTATAGATAACGAAAAGAAGGCGATAGCTAAGGAACGGTGCAAACTAAACAAGCTGAGGCCACGCCATATATGAAGAAATAAATTAATTTATGAAACGTTTCAGATTTAAGATAATGTATTTCTCCTGGAACGAGTAACTTGTAGAAGCAACGAGAGGAAAACAAAAGTGAAATCTTGTGCTTTAGAACCTGGTATAATCGCCCTCAACTACGACTACATAGCTTTTTCTTTTGTGCACGTTTTCAACCAGTGCAGAACACGGTCTGGGTTCTGCTGATTATGTTGCTATAGCTCCATCACATGAGCAACCAGATTCACTAGCAACCTGCCTGATTGACGTTCTTTCCAGTCCTTTACCATGAAGGTCCATACATTTTCAATGGGGTTCAGATCAGGAGATCTTGGAGGCCAGTCCATGCAGATTATTTCTAAATGCCTCTTTACCCAATCCTGGGTGATATATGCGTTATGCGCACCACTACTGTCGTGCATAAATACATATTCTTCTTGTTATGAGTACCCAGTTCGAAGGGGTGGCAAGAATGTAGATATTGGAGGCCAGTCCATGCAGATTATTTCTAGATGCCTCTTTACCCAATCCGGGGTGATATATGCGTTATGCATACCACTATTGTCGTGCATAAATACATATTCTTGTTCTGGGAACCCAGTACGAAGGGATGGCAACAATGTAGATATTTCGAGAATATCTACATAGACTGCACTCGTCATTCTTTCTGGCACTTCAATTAACTCCTCTGGACCTGATAGTCCCAGAAATGTGCTGCAATTCTTCCCGAATGTTCTGCTCGAACGACGTGCTGAGGCACGTATCCAGTTCTCCGTGGAACTAGATGGAGCTATGGCAACATAATCAGCAGAACCCAAACCGTGTTCTGCACTGATTGTAAACATGCACGAAAGAATAAACTATGTAATCGTAGCTGGTGGTGATTATACCACCTTCTAAAACATAAGATTTACTTTTGTTTTCCATTTGTTGTTTCGACAAGTTACTTATTCCAGGAGAAATACATTATCTATAAATCTCAAACGTTTCATAAATTAATTTATTTCTTCATATATGGCGTGGCCTCAGCTCGTTTAGTTTGCTTTTTAAGGACCGTTATCCTTAGCTATCGCTTTTTTGTTATTTATAATAAGTAGAGTAACTATATTGTAACTACCAGTTACACAGAACATAGGTTTTCAGTTTTATGCATTATACTCCATCGAATTATACACAATTATAATTGCACCTGTAGATTTGCATTTCTCAAGATGAGATTTTATCAGTTTCTTGTTATTTATGTATTAGCTTATTGTTGTGATCAGATGGACTGTATACAGCATTTAGATTAAATTATCATTCAACCCCCTCGCATTTTCTTCGAAATCATGTACTAATAACTTAGCTGCAAGACAACTGTAATTGTGTTTATTACTGATCTTAGAAGGTGAAAAAGTTGGAATAAAAAGTACGACCACATGCTGGGATTCAAACCGTGATCCCTCGGCACAGGGAAACAGCGTGCGTTTTACCAATGAGCTACGACAACAAATGCTAGTGCGTTGGTTATATATAATATGGTTCTGTTAAAATTATGGTTCCACGTGTTTTCCGTTTTCTTGCCAATGCCACGTAGTTAATAGCTCAGCAGCAACAGAATTGCAACTAGTTTTGTGATATTTAGTCCATGTTTCGGCATACTGGGTTAATATAGCCATAGAAAACTTCGAGGTGAGGTGACAGGTCAAAATGGCAACCACGACGGTATACGTCTACGAGCACGGTCGATTTAGTTTTCATACCCCCTACTCACGGAATGCCCGAATGATACTGACCCACGGAAAATGTACATTACCTTTCTTGAAAGATAGTACCGTATTTGATACAATCGTGTGTTTGTTTGGTTTTTTAATGTTTTTTTCTACGAGAACTACTCTGAATTTTTTTAAAAAATTAAACAAGAATTCGTTTGAAAAATGTAAATGATTTCGTTTTTCAAAATATTTCCCGTTTATACCGATAGATTTTTGCATTCGATGAAACAGTCTTTAAAGCAATGATACTACTTTTTTCTGAAGCATTTCAGAAACCAGGTTTTATAACTTTCCACTTCTTCATCTGATCACGAGAAGTTGATTCCACGCATTTTATCTTTAATTTTTGGAAACGACAAGAAATCACAAGATGCTAGGTCAGGGCTGTATAGTGGAGGGTCCATTGTGCTGAACTTTAAGATGCTCAATTATTAGTTTTGCTGTATGCGACGCTGTGTTGTATGATGTAACATTTTTTCTTTTGGGCGTTTTTCACGAACTTTTTCAAAAATTTGCGGTAAACAGACATTTGTATACCAATTGGCAGTAATGATAAATCTAGCTTCTAATGCTATAATAGCAATATGGCTCGTTTTGGAAAGCAAACTAGCAACCATCTTCCTACCGGCACTGTGAATTCGTCTGAATTTTGTAGGCTTAGGTAGTGTTCGAAGGACCCATTGAGCCGGGTACCTTTTCTTTTCAGGATCACAACAATAAAACCAAAATTCATCACCAATAACGATATTCCAACCCAAGATTGAAGTGCCGCCTTGGAATTTTTGCAGTTTTTCTGCACCAATCAATGCGTTGTTTTGATCGGGAATCCGTTTATGTGGAATCCATCGACAACAAGATAAGTCTCACGTCTAACTGTTGATGTAAGATGTTTTGGATTTGACTCATACCAATGCCCAATGTCGCCCGAATAAATTCATAAGATGTCCATCGATCTTCTTCAAAAAGTTGCCGCGTTCCAGCAACTTTTTCATCAGTAACAGCAGTTCTTGGGCGTCCTTCATGAAGTTAATCATTAAGTAAAAACCGATCTCATTTGAATTCACTGTACCAATTATAAATTGATGCCTTAGATGGGGCTTGTTTGCCAAATGCATTTGTAAGCCGATCTTCACATTATTTAGGATAATAACGATGTCGTAAAACAACACACCCGCAAAGGTTCCCTAGTCAAATTCATTTTTGGGTGAACACAAAATCTTTAAATGATGATTAATTAATAAAATATTAGAGCAAACCGAACTACACGGCAATTATTTCGCAAAACGTCAGAAAGTAGGCGACAAATATAAACAAATTTAATTTATTTTTAGAAACATGGCATTCTAAAAATCTTTACTATCGCCCTTCTAATTTCATATTATGTTAACCTTCAACAATAAAATAGAGGTATTTATAGTTGTTTTATAATGTAAAAGTATTATTTTTTTATTAAAACTGTAGTATTTCTCTTTTTTTTAATAATAAGAAGCAAACTCCATGCAACTGCAGTCAAACGTAACCCCATCAGCATCCAAGCATGCCATCATATCGGTTATTTCAATTCGGCCCTCCCCGTCCTTTACCAGGGCACATTAGACTGCAGCGCTGGGACTCGAACTCGCGACGTTTAGGTTTGAAAAGATAGCCAGTTCATTTCGTCTCGCTTTAGGATCACGACTATACGAATCGCTTCGGTTGTGATGCCAGTGTAGACAGACAGACAGATAGACAGACAGATAGGCAGATGGATGGATGGATGTATGGATAAGTATCTTTATTGGTTTCAAAATATTGAAGTAATTATACACATTTTAGCGCATGGGGCATTGACCGTACATACATATTTAAAAAATAAGGTGTGGTGATAAAATAATCAACAGAAAAAGAAAAGGAAATAAAAAAGAACAAGAAAGATAAATTACCTTTGACTAACTAAACAAATTTGACCTAGCTTCGCGCACTTTAGCCAAGAAATTGCCCATGTTTTGCCAGTTTCTCTGGTCAGCCAGTTGATTCCAACATACCAATCCTTTTCTTGACGGATTTAAGAATTTTTCTTCGAGTTTAATTGTTCGCTGGTTCTCCCACTGTGCGCATTCCGCCAAAATCTCTACCCAGTCCTCATCCAAATCACAGAGTGGGCAGATTCTCCTGCGAGAATCGTCAGTCAATGCCGGTGAAAGGGTTACGGAAGCAGTTTAAGAAATAGAGGAAGAGTGGCATATGTAACAAAATAATTCCGTCAATAAAGGGTTAAATTATAAATATGCAGCGCTTCTCTAATAGCTTAATTTCTTGTATGGCCCTTTCTAGTACTAGAAACAACCATATTCTAGTTATAATTTATAAGCTTTGTTGGTATCCTTTCTTTGTCCATTCCTTAAATATTTGTTTAACACTTTTCGTTATTTTCTTCCAGTTTGTAAGTTGAATTATAAATATGTAGCTCTTCTGTTATAGCTTCATTTCTTATACAGAACTTTCTAGTACATCCTTTTACCTTTCTTATAAATCTAATTCCTGGTGCTTGGTGTTTACTTTTATCCTACCGTTTAATTATGCAGGATTCATTTGCAACAGCTATGACTGGTACTTAAAGTAATTTATTTTCACTTCCTTTCAGGCTGTACATGTCAATGTTCTATTGATTCTGTCGCATATTTCTTGGGATTTATTTACTTTATTTTCAATATCTGTATCAACTTCAAAGCTTATGTTGCTTCCCAAATAATTACAATCTGATACCTCTTCTACAGTTTTATTTTACTGTGCATTATAAAGATTTAGCGCAGATGCTACTAGCCTCTAGCACAATCTCCAACCTATAAGGTTTATAAGGTTTTCAGGGTTACCCTCCCTTAGAGCAGTTTCCTTCGCTTCCAATGAGGAGTCTGTCCTGTTCATATCGCTGCCCATTCTGTTGGTTTTTGGGGTTCATGCTAGGCCTTCACGGCTACCATAATGATCATTATGGTCATACTTGTTCTACACGACAGCAATCAGCATATGTATTCAGTTGTTTTAAGCCATAATACTCGTACAGCAAATTTTCCGAGCATGTGGGACCCGTTGGATGACATTAGTCCTGTGTTTTTTTTTCTGTGATACAGGAATGGGCCTCTAGTTTCTGGAGTTTACATATCAATATAAAGATACTTTTCAGTCCTCGGTGAGCAATTCAAGCCAAACTATTCTTCCCACTGAAAAAAAAAAAAAGAATTTTCCTTGATATCGATACGGCCCAGTTCTGAAGCTATTAATGGAAGTGGGCAATTAAATGGAACTGTTATGAATATCATTCGGGATTTTGTGTTCAGAATACTTCACTATTAGCACATCAGATTCACTGACACTCTGATAGTGCCCTGAAGATATGATTGGAGGCTCAATCCTACGTTCCGCAGAAAATACTCCGCTGACAGTGCATCCCACAGCTGTGGAAGATGGCATTGAACTTTGCAGTTAACTAATACGAGTTTTACTACATTGTACTAATTTTGTCAAATAAAGCAGAAGGAATCGAATTTCCACAATCATGACTGCCTATCTCTATGAAATAATTTTATGATAATTTCCTTGGCTTTTGTCTGTAAAATATAATTTATCTTACGAAACCGTCAGAGTATCTGCAGTGTTTTAGTAGTTTCAAAATAACGTGGATAGCAATATAACCTATTTTAACAATACTAAAATTTAATTTAAAAATATTCGCTTGATTTACGCAATTTCTAGACGAGCGAAAGCAATCAATTTGCTGTAAGCAGCTTTGCTCAGAGTTTTAAGAGTTCAAATGGTATTTTACTGTAAAAAGTATTTCTTTTGATTTTACATATTTGTTTCAATCGTGAGTCTCAGATAATCGCATTTGAGTTTCGAGGTTCTTTACATTAATCTACTTGTAGCTTCGTCATTGCTAAATTAGTCGACAAATGAAAACTTATACTGGATCTCTTGCAAGATGCATGCGAATCATTTGAGTATGTTTTTGAGTTAATTTGTTTGTCTATACTGCATACATCGCCAGAACTCGCTAACATTAATTTCTATGTAAACACTCGTATTTATATAAAAACAACGTTTCAAAGAATTGCATTCTTGGATAACGCCCTGTAACGTCACTGGTAAATGTGCTAGTTTTTCAAACCTGATACGGTTCACACAAAAAATTAGTTTACCTAGAACTTGAATTATTTTGTCTGCGTTGAAACTCGTGTTAACAGTACAATAAACTTTGTAAGGAACGTTGCGTTTATGACAAAACTAACAAAAAGCGAGATGGTCTGATTTTTGGCTTCATAGCTATTAGAATTTATCCTTTCGGAAAGTGCTATATAACCTATTCTAACGTGTGCTAGTTTGGTTTAGTTTGATGGGGGGGGGAGATTGCCCATACTGCGACTTTTGCAGATCTATTGCACATCCGCAATCTTGTTGCCAACGATTCAGAAGACTGACATTCATAATGCACTCTCTCAAGCGCATGACCGTGATGGTTGAAACATCCTCCAATTTTGGAAATTGACTCGCTAAAAGACTGTTTGGAGAACAAGTGCTGGGCACTCGCTCAATAGATGAGCAACTGTGTATTCTGTGTCTGCAGCAGGATTCACTTGATGCCCCAACCTGCGCTGGTGCCTTCTGAGGGAACGATATCTGTAAAACATCCATTGCCCATTAGAGCTATTCCCTGCTCGATTTTAGCAGTTCTCGCGACCTGCTATGCTGCATACCTACCAAGTTTCATAGTCTCCGTCACGAACGAAAATGGTGGAGGTAGTTACACTGCTAAAAAGTGAGCAAATAAGGGGAAAGGGTAGTGGTCGAATGCAAGTAGCAATTGGTGCGAACCAGGTCAAATCCCGAAGTTTGACTATAAAGGGTTCACCCTACAGAGTAGATTTATAGTTCAGAATTGTCAAATTTCTTTGCTAAACAGGAAGTTCACACAAATACACATGAAAACAGATTACCGGGGATTACTAGGAAGCATGCGATTATGGCGTCGCAATTTCTGCTTGTGTGCAGTCGCCTTCGTTCATGACGGAGACGCTAGTATCTGTTACGCCATTTTAGAACGAAAAGACCCCCCCCCACACACACACAAACACACACACACAAATGCAAACATTATCTCTCTTTGAAAATTCTATTTTTGGCCTCAATGTGGCCCACTATACATCCTAGTTATGTTATTTATCAAAAAAATACCACTGCGAGTACGGTTAGAGTTTTGTTTTACGTATAGGGTTTGGAAGCATAACCTAAATAGAGAGGGAGAGAAAGTTGGAGAGCGTAATAGAGGAAACAGATGGAGGAGAAAGACAGGATTCTGATTTCTAACCTGGATATTGGAGTGAAGCTACTGGTTAATCGTATAGTTGATTAATCGATTGTTGAAAATCTAGTACTGTTCTTTTATCGCAGGCATCCTCAGAGTAACACAAAAAACAAACAGAAATTTGGTTTGGACACGATAACACGCAATGCTGACAACACAACGTAGAGCAGCACAAAATATTCATGGCTGCGTGGCGTTATGGGATGAACTGTGAACGTGAGATATATTCATTGCATGCCCGGTTTAATTCCATCTAAATTTATCACAGGGAAAGTAGACCGGTGGACCGATCCTCATGAAAAATTCAGCAGTCGGAGTTTAAAATGTAGAACTGTCAACCGTCGCAGCAATACTGCTAGGTTCTGTACACAACTTTTTGATGCCGATAACACAGAGTTTGGGGAGCTTAAGGCCAGCTTTTGGAGAGAATCACAGTTCGATTCCCGCGGGAAATTTGTCGCTATCGCGACATCGGCTACAGGATCAGGGGTCGAGGTATTTCTGTGAGGGAAAAATTTATATTCTAGTTTAGCATCATTTGCATAAAATTACATTCATTCCGCCAGTGATTATTTTAGCTCAAGCATAGGGTTATCACCCCTTCATATGAGGCTTCTGCTTTTAAACTTCCAAATTTAAGCTGTTGAAGCTTTTAGGGTAATAATGGAGTTTTACTTTAAGTTTAAGCATAAGGAACAACAAATTACGAAATCTTGTTTAAGATCTACGTACTACGCTAGGTACAAACTTTGAAAGAAACACATCAAACTTTTGCTCACGTGTCGTTGGCTAACGGATATGTATATTTAAATCCCCATCATATGATAGTTTAATTGACGATTCAGGTATATATTAAGTAACTGTTTAAGCATATTTTACGTGTTTAAACTACAGAAATGAATGTTTTATAAAGTAAGTTTAACATTTTGCAATAGCTAAATGAATAGTTGATTTAAATAAGTTGGTATTTTTTTAAAATGTTACTTTATCCAAATATGTACCTGCATTATTGCATAAAAAATCAACTACGTCTTAGGGAGGATACCGACAAAATTCTACATGAAGTATTTTGATGTTTGTGTTAATGCTTCAGTTTTTTTTCATTTCATTTGATCCTTATGCGAAAGATTTTGCAGAAAACATGAGCTCTTGTCAAGAGCTCTAGAAGGCATTGCTAGCGCATGACTTCTGTATACTCTGCCTTAGGCAGGGAGCACTAACCCCGATGACATGCTGTACATTCGGCCTTCTCATGGTCGTTGGAGCGTGTAGCCTCGGCGCTCCGCCAAGCTGCGGGTTGCGGGTTCGAGTCCCGCCATGGGCATGGGTGTTTGTGTTAAGTGTCTCTGTGTTGTTTAACTGTAATTCCATATAACCCGGTTAAATAAACCAGAGAAAAGACAGTAATAATAAACCTGGAAAAAGCAAGGAAACATTAAAAAGTTGCGTATTCTGTTTCTCCTATCTTCTGTGGTTAGTTACAATCTCCATTCTTTCTTAGAAGCAAACATTCAGAAGGACAAATAAAAATTGCATAACTGTTTTGAAATAGGTTTATAACACCAAAATAAATACATCCCTTGCTTTTTACGCGAAGACCGCCACTTAGAGGGATTTTGACCGATCATTTGGATAGTCATGAGGATACAACAACAGGACAAATGAGAGAGCATTGTATTCACTTTGGAAGAAGAATGCTATTGCGATTACGTCTTTACGAGATAGCAGTTGCGGTTTCTCCATCAAGTAGTTCTTGGATCAGTACGAAAAGAACTCGGGAGGCTGGATGCATTGCACATCAGACTACCTAGCAGGGGAAAATACACATGCCAAGTTCGAAATGGAACCAGTTTTCCTATAGTATTGCACGCTACGAAGACAGCACAGATATTTTGTATGAATGGAAAACTGGGTCGTGAAGAGCTAATTGTTTTTTAATATTCCAACTCAAAATGTTTAATATTTTCGTCCAAATTTACTTGGATATTCTACAGATTTTAATTAACTGCTAACACAAATTTAACTTGCTAAAAATGACAATTTTCATAGATGCCTCCCCTTAATCACAAATAGGTAAAATATTGGAACATATTTTTGCGCGATTCAAATTGGTGTGACGTTAATTTTCATGTCTTCACTGGCTCTTACGTGATGGAAATGAGTTGGCATACACTCAAGAAATAGCCTCCGTCACTGTTCATCAGATTACAGAACATCACGAATGCAGACCATAGAATCCTGTAGCTACGAAAAAAGTAGATCCAGATAACGAATCAAGGAACTTAGTACTTCATGCAGGCTTACTTTAAAGTTATCGACACTAATGTGTATGAAGTTAGCAACTCCTATATAAATATGCGACTTGTTGCATGCTTCTAAGGATTATATAAAGTTTCATAGGGGCATGTGTTTGAAAAGTTTCCTTCCATAAGCACAGAACAAAATATTTTTATAGTAATCCCAAGGGCGCTCTTACGGAATGATGAGTTATAACATTTTATTTAATTTTTAAGCGTTGTTAACATACAACTCTTATCTATAGGGTCTTTCAACAAGACGTCCTATCTTTGAATTTAAATAAAACCCGTTCTATAAATGATAGAGGTTTATTTGTTTTTTTTATTTTGGAACATAATTAATGTCGTTATCTGTGGAAGAGAACATCACTTAAGTGACAGCTGCGACTTGTTGGGTTGCGCGTATACGGTTAACTCAATTTTCAATAACAGACGGACTAAATTAGGTCCAACTTCATGAATAACACGCGTGATGTTATTCACAAGATCATTTACTGTTTCTGGCTTGCTGATATAAATTCGAGATTTAACATAACCCCACAAGAAGTAATACAACGGCGTTAAATTACATGACCTCGGGAACCAGTTAACATCATCATCGTCTGTTTCTCCTTCAAAAGCTCGATTGTTTCGAGAGCAGTATGACATGTGGCACCATCTTGCTGGAATCAGATGTTTCTGAGATCCATACCATCCAATTGAGGCCAAAAATAGTCCCCTATAAGAGCCCGATATCTTTCTCCATTGACAGTTAGAGCTTCTCCATCTTCATCTTGGAAAAAATATGGACCAATGATTCCACCATACCAAAATCCACACCACACAGTAAACGTTTGGGGATAAAGTGGTCGTTCCTGAATCTGCATTGGATTGTGATTGCTCCAATAGCGGCAATGTTGTTTGTTAACACAACCATCCATCCAAAAGTGGGCTTCGTCACTGAAGATGATTTTTGGACAAAAATCCGGATCAACTTCCAATTGCTCCATAGCCCAGTCGACGAATACACGGCACAACATATGGTCGTTGGGTTTTAGTTCTTGAGTTAACACCATTTTGTAAGCGCGATGCAGAATTCGCCAAGTTGTGGTCGACGAAAGCGCCAATTCTTGCGCTCGACAAGCGATTGATTTGTTTCCGTTCTCGCGTATACTCTCACGCACGGCGCCTATGTTTTCGTTGCAGCGCTTACGTCGATTACGTACACGCGCTTTTTGATCGCTGACAGAACCACTTCTTTCAAATTTATCGATCAAAGGCCGAATCGTTCTCTCGCAGGGACGATTATGCACACCGTAAACTTCACGCAATACACGGAAGGTTTGGCGAACGGTTGATCCATTTTGATAATAAATTTTTACAATTTCTACGCGTTTCTGAATGTTGTAACGTTCCATGGCTATTTGTCAATAACAACTGTAACCACATGAAAAAAATGACTGCTGTGACCCAATAACAACGACAGCTATCACATGTTAAAGATAGGACACCCTTGTTGAAAGACCCTTTATAATTTCATCGATATGGCTCACTTCTGATTTTTTCTGCCAGCCAAGTCAATCTAGAACCAGTCTACTTATTACTCGTTTGTAGCTAGAGCGCTCTGCTTCTGAAAATGTAGTCGAGTGCCATCAGTAAACAAAGAACACGTAATCCTGTACTCGCTCATTGTTTATAATGAGTATTTGAAGTACTGGACTGTGTTTGTTTTTCGAATTATTTGTGTCGTGAAGAGCCATTAATGTGACGTTATGAAAACTTCCATGTGATATGTTAGAACAACTGCTCAAAATGCAGAAACATAAAATTACAAGTTTTTCAGCTCAGTTCCAACAAGGATAGCTGAGTAATATTGAAACTGTATTTGACCTACTACATGATGACAGTATTGGGATTTTTTAACTGTCGGCTTAGTCGCTATAACCCTAACATTGGTATTTCTAATGTGGACACTGGTGCTAAAAATATACTTTTTGTTATCATAAAGTTATCAGCAACGGAGAATTGTTAAACCTTAAATTGGGTGCGGGTGAGAATTTTAAGTTCCTGTAAAACCAGCTGTAAACAAAGAAAAGAAGAATCTTAGTTTACAAAAAGGCTGCTCCAGTAGTGAAAGTGGTTAGCTTATTCAAAGAAAACGTTGTATATTTTAAATGCCAATTAAAAGGTTAGTGAATCAGCCAATTGAGAATTGGAAGCATGCATGTGAAACATTTATCATAAATAAAAATTTACAGTTTGAAGTAGATGGTTTGTTACGTTATTTGCACCACGCTTTGGGCGTCAATTTAAAGTAGGTTGTATTGAAGGAGTCGTATTATATTTCAACAGTTGTGGAGCCGAACTTGAAGTTTGTTTGCAACCGCACGTATGGTACCCGGTTTCCGGTAGCCTTCGCCCCAAATGTACTTTCAGGTGGCCTTTAAAAATATTAACTTTGTAATTTAAACTGTTTCTTTAAATATTATATATTTATGTTTGCCTCGGCTGCGTCAGTATTTATTTTAGAGACACGTTTCTCTTAGCAGGGTTGTGGTGTGACAAGAATGTAGGCTTACAAAGATTATAATTTTACTTCACTCATTTTATTACTACTTGACACGATTTAAATAACACTTCACTAATAGACAGAAAGCTGTGAGGTGTTTTTATTAAATACTTGCACTTTTTAACAAATAAACTTATTTTTCCTCTCACACGAATACGTATTAAATCTCTGGAGGATGTGTCTCGCGTCTGATTAGTAACACTGTTTGCAGGCAACTGACTTCTAGATTGGCAAATTTTGCTATATTTCAGTTTCTGATTGGCTAATCTTAGTCCAATAGAATACCTTCATTTAACTAAAGCTTTTTCTGGTTGTTGATTGGCTATTTTATAAACTGTCACTAAAATTACATTATTGTTACTCCAAGAATCACAAGTAGTACTATTAAACTTTCTTACTCATTATTGACTCATGGTTGTCTCATTGTTATCAACTTTTATCTTATTATTCTCACAGCTCCCACATTATTAAATTACGTAATATATTCACATAACATTATTACACATGGATACAATAATATAAGCATATGCAATGACTGTTACATACATTTTACAAATTATTACATACACATATTGCTTCAAGGCGGGCTGTTATTGAATTTACATATTATATAATTAGACTGAAATTATTTAAGTGTTAAAAATACTGCCTCAAGTTTCATCTGAATCCTGTGGATTCTTACAATAAATTAAATTCTACCGAAGAAGGGAACCAACAGGTTATTTATTTGCAAATTGATTTAAGTATGAAGAGAGTAAGGGGATTCTGTTGAGGGCGCGTGTTGATGTAGGTGATAACTTAAAAAGCCGTACTAGTTTGTAAAAAGAAGTTTAAGTAGGAAAACACAAAGAAATTATACAACCCTGTAACAGGATTATTCTTAGCCAAATGATAGTCAAAAGTAATTGAGGCAAGATGTTTTGTTATCTTAGGAGGTAACTGTCAATGTGGCTCAACAGGTTTTTATCAGTACATTTTCTTGAAAATGAGCGCATAGAGAATTCCTAAGTTTATTCCAGTTTTTGAGAATATTGAATTTCGGCTAGATTAATTCTGAGAGCCACATTCGCTTTAATGTTAACTTGAAATAGATGAGGGATATGATGGCGCAAGCGAAATGAGTCGATATCCACTGTGCTTTTCATGCCATATGCCGTTATGTTCCAGAAAGTGCATTTCTAATGTAGGTAACCGAGCGGGTTGGTTCAGGCGATTTCGTCTGTGGCCCGCATTCGGGAGGTCTTGGTTTCGATTCCCGTGGCCGAACTTCCTGACCCATGGTTTTTTCGGGGGTTTACCCGGGACGCTAGGCGAATCCTGGGAAAGATTCTCACATCCTCCGAATTTCTGTCCCTCCATTTCATCTCCATTTACATTTCACTTCATCTTTCGACCGTAGGTTTCTTTCAGGGCTTTCGGCGATGGTATTTCGGCGCAGTGTGATAGGGGAAAAGGATGCTCTTTGTGATCCTCTCCGTTCCTCGGCTTTCGGCTGGCTGCCGGGGGGATCTGTGTGGGGTGGGCTCTCCGGTCTGCCTGTCCGTCTACCGGGGAGTCTTATCTGGCAACTTAGGGACCCTGCCATTCTTGTGCCATCACTCCTGGTTCCGGCCGCCCGATGATTTCTCTCGCCTCATCCTTCCTCCCGGGGATGCCCCCTTGTGGGGCGTAGGTACAAAATCCCCTATGTGGATCCGTACTGGGATTCCCTCCGTAGTCAGTCCAATCCAATGCAGGTAGAGTGTGAATATTTCAACATTCTCAAAAGGCAAGATGTAATAATGACACCAGGTAGTAATAACAGAATAAGGGGTAGCCTAGTGGATCCTAAGAAAATTCTTTTACCACCTCTTCTTATACAACCTGGTATAACGAAACAGTTTGTAAAAGCACTTGATCAAGATGGCGATTGTTTCAAATATCTGTCTCAAATTTCCCGCTCTGTCTGAAGCAAAAATAAAAGAAGGAATCTTTGTGGGTCAGCAAATGATAGATCTATTTAAAGACAGACAATTTGAAGCTACTGTGACTTCTGAAGAGAAACATGCTTGGAATGCATTTAAAGAAGTTATAGACAACTTTCCAGGAAACAATAGACATCCTGACTATGTTAAAATTGTGAACAACATGCTACAGAAGCTCAGAACTTTAGGATGCAACATGAGTCTCAAATTACACTTTCTGTTTTCGTATTTGGACGTCTTTCCTGACAACCTCGGGGTAGTCAGTGAGGAACAAGGGAAGAGGTTTCACAGGATATCCAGAAATGGAGAGGAGATACCAAGGATGATGGAATTCTTCAATGATTGCAGATTACTGCTGGATGCTGTGTAGGGATTCCATGGAAACACACAAGAGAAATCCAAGAGACAAACATTCAATACCAAACGAACAAGGTTTTATTAACCTGCTGTTTATAAAATGAATTTAAATGTGATATTTGGCAATAAAAACCCTCACAAATTCATTTTCAGCTCTTATAGAACTCAGGAGTATATGCAGTTTTGGAAGAAAACATGTGAAATCTTCATTTTTTATTTGTAAAAAAACCTGATGCGTTGGAGAAAAGCAGAAGTCATTTTTTAAATCAGCGGTACTGAGATATTAAGAATCATCTTTTAAATGTAAAACAACTCACAAAAAATTGTTATTTGTAGAACTATGTAATTAACCAATGCTAATAATAAAAAGCGACTTCCTCCTGAATTATGCGACTGACAGATTGCCATTCCTAGGGCATTGCTATAAGAATTGTGGCGGACCATACCGCCATTTCTCCCATAGGTATTGATAACGGCATAAAGCAATGCGAATGTGTCACATTTAATTTCGCTATAAAAGATGTTCGAAATGATTATTTTGTATCCATGTAAGGATTCGTAAATATTCAACTAGTGTTGAATACGCTATTAAATATTCGATGAATTCTGCTGCTGAGATATTGGAAAACTCGATACTCTCTTCTAATTGGTCAATCATATGGAATTTATTACCTAACCTTTTACTCTTCAAATCCCAGACACATAGTAGCATGGTTACGTGATTCCTTACCCCTTCCCTTCAGCACAAATGTCTTAGACAGGTTTAAGTAAGGTGGTAAATTCAGTGTACCTCACAGAGCAACGATTTTATCAATAGCTCCTTTTGGGACATCTGACGGTTATTGGGATATTTATCCCAGACGTGTAGACTCAGGAGTGGATAATTGGAATAAGGATGTCATAAATGGAAACAAGTGAACCATTATTTAAGACCCAAATGAAAGCTCCATTGCTTTGAAGCTGTTATATTCCAGAGAACGCAGTGAAGCAACCAACAGTAGTACTTAACGTTGAGTATTGTTTTTGAAGATTTGTATTTCAATAAATTTACTCAACGTTATTGTGCTTCAGGTATAAACAGAAACAAACTTCATTTGGATAGATAACATGACCTTTTATTCCTTCCTTGCCGAGTTCTTTATGAAATTTATACTTCTGTCCACCATTAAATAGTACGAAAATCTTCAAGATCAATATCTTAAAAGGTTATTTATAAACATCTTTTGTGCAAAACCAAGAATAAGTTAAGGTGTAATTTGGAGTGCGGTTGAGTTCTTATATTCATTTAAGTTCGTTGGAAGAGATGCTACTGTTTAGTTAAACTACAGAGATTGTTAGTGTAAAAGTTGAGCTTTTATAGATTTAAACATTTTAGACACAGATGGAAAACGCCTTACGTAGTCTCATGTAATTTAGGTGAATAATCGAAGGTGCCATTAGAACTGATATTGTAGAATATCAAATTGGAACCATATCATCTGCTTTTACTTGGTGTAGTAAAACAATTTTGCTAAACCGAAAGAGCCATGGAGGTTAGGAAACATCTGTTTAAGCAACAAGTTAACCGAAGACGACGACTGACAAACCTCAGCAACGAGAAAGCAAATCCCTTGTTCAGGTACATACCTATGCAGTAAGGCAGCGTGGCGGTAATTCACGGTTCAAATGACTAAGTCGCTTTCGAGCTATTTACTCACGCACGCGCGTAACTTAATCTAAAATTAGGTAACAGCAACGGTTCTACCACGCTGCAGCTGTATAGGCATCAGTATAGTCTGGGAAGAAGCAGCTCAGCCCTAGCCGTGAAATACGTGGTATCTCCTGCTATTCTGCGTCAGAGAAGAAATTGTGACAGGAAACGAAGTACTTTATACAGAGTGAAAAATGTTTTAATAATAAACACTATCGATCATATACAAGTATTAAAGGAATACAACACATGACAATGGTATGACATTTTTGTGTTACAAAGATAATTTTCAAATTATCTCTCGCAAATAGGTAGCTTCATTGATAGTAATTTTTCTTAAAGACTCTCGGCAATAGCATCGCACCTAGTTACGCTACGAGTACAATGCAGGGCAAGGCTATGAATGGGACTGCTATCTCACTGCATCCAAATCTGCAAGGAATTTATTCGGTTACCAATCCTGAACCACTGCATTCACTGCAGCTATTGAACCCCGTCTGTCCATTATGGTTTCTCTTCTTTCTCCTCTTACTAGTCAAGAAGCCAGTACTTTGGTTCATGAAATACTGAGTCACACATTCCCCACTATATCAAGGTGAAGTTCAACTAAAATTTTATAAAAAAGTTGCAGAAAATCTGCTCTTTTAAAAATGTGAAAGTTGGACATTAATTTGGAAGGAAAGAAGTATGTAAATGGAATTCTTCAAACCGCTTTCACTATGTAGAGTGATCACAAGAGAAATTCAGGTATGAGAGAAGAGTTGCCTAGCAGAGCTTATAGTAGTATTTGTAAAACCTTGTACCCAAGAGTTAGCAAGAAGGCTAGATACCAAATAAGCAAATGCTCTACCTTCCCCACCAAAGAGTGTATAAGAATATTAGAAGGGTATATTTATGAGACAGGGCCAGTTTTAACTTCTTTAAATCTGTACAGGCCAGATGGTCTTATCGCTGCTTAAGATAATGGGAAGAATACAGTGGTAATTTATTTAAGGCTTCTGTATTTCAGTTTTCCAAGGCTTCCCTCAAAGTTCTCTGCTCTTTAGATATACTCAGAGTAAGCGGTCGCACGCAGAGAAATCTGTTGATCTCGAAGACCAAGCAATATCCCCGTACTACGAGATGAAACAAAGCACTAATGCACAGAGTATACAGAAACTCTAGAGACGTGTTCTGCGACATCATCTTACGAAAGAATCTCTAGGCTCCTCGAAGGAAGATCTTGCAAATTCTGGCATAGTAAAATGTCTAAAAGCATCGGGATATACCGATTGTCTTCTGCTCTTCTTGAAATGCCTGCTCTGTTATTGTTCTAATGAAACAGCTTTACAACCATGACACACTGGGGTACACAGAACTCATTCATATTCACAGTAGTAGTGGTATAAAATGGTTGAACAGCTGACACTACACACATTTTTTAAAGGAATGAAACAATTCTTTTTTTCATAGAGACATCGTTTGCATTCACATAGTAAACAGTAATGAAGTTCAAGGAGCATTCATAATCGTATCAGTATAAATATATAAATACCGATCAAGTCGCCCATGGTTACATTTCAATTACGACGTGTGCTAAGGGAAAGATACGCCCACATATACACACGAGGTTTTGCAAAAGAGGTTTAAGGAAAAGCAAGCATTCTGGATGGTAATCCATCTGAAAATCATTGTACAGTAACGAGCAAAACCATTATGATTTGCTTAAATGGCCACAATAATATTTTATACCGTTAATTCACCACAAATCTATAACTAACACATACCATTCAATCTCCTTCGCTAATACCTATATCCTAAAATAGAAATTACCCGATGAATAAATACCAGCAGAAGAACATTGACACGGGTGGTAGAAGTCGTTAAGGCATGAACTTGTGAACGGGAAGTACGCGTTTCAAATTCCACCAGGATCCTCCACTCGACAGATTTTTCCAGGTTTTTCTAGTCCTCAAAACTTCTAAATGTCAAGGATGTACCCTAAACTTAGATGTGAAACATTTCCTTCCAACATTTCCTTTCCAAATTATTATTTCATTACAACTATCACTAGTTCTCAGCGTCTGTGGCGCTGTATGTTCTAAGAACGGGCGTTATATACCATTAAAACAGTAGAGGAATGTAAATGTTTGCTGTGATTGGATATAAACACGGTAAGAATATGCCGAGTCAAATTCAAGGCTTGTAATGTTACGCTTCGGACGTTTTGATCTATCCACTTTCAGTGATTTTATAGGTTTATTGGTTTCCAAACTGTATTGTATGCAGGATCATATCATTTTGTTCGAGAAAAACACGTTCGTATTATTGAAGGGATCTAGCCAGTTTGGTTACGTGCAAAATATGCTGCGCCCTGCCTGTTGACACTGCCAGTTATAACACATCGAAACACTCTACTTCCATTTAGCACAATAAAGTATTAATTCACGCCAGGCGTTGCGGTGGATTTTGTGGTTGCAGTACAAAAACAAACCGCACACTTTTTATTTGTTACGGAGTTGGGAACACTACCTGCTTTGCTTGCGCTGCTGCGTGAAACCAAGTATGTGAGTAATCAGTGGTCGCTTTGTAGCACTCACTCGCTCTTGTGTGCCAATATACCACGGTATTGCATTTCGCCAGTAACACTTTTTCTGGATGCATATTATTTCAGATTCCGGTTATAACATTTTGGAAAGAAGAAAAAACGGACACATTTAACAAAATAATTACTATCTGGATGGAAATACTTTCTTTCAGATTTTTATCTTGCCCTAAAAAAAAATTCATATTCAAAATGTTACTCCAGATGGTGTAGCGAATGGTGGTTTTTGGCAGCGTATGTGATGTAACAATTCGAAAATATATGGAGCAACTGTGTGAATGATTATTATTGGCCTTAAAAGGCGTTCTAATAGTTTTCATACCTGCCAAAAGCGCTAAGCTACAAAAATAAACATTTTACTACATATTCGTTCTGGTGTGCATGAATAATGTGCGCAAAATTATTATTTTTTGACATTCAATAATTTGAGAATATGTACAATCTTGTATAATATATAAAATAACTTTTCTGTTACATGGATCTATAGGGATTCATTTTCAACTTAAATTAATAAAGCTACCACAATTTTGAGATGGCATATGTACTTTTAGCTGACTAAAACTTAGCTACTGGGAATATTAGGAGCTATTTGTAGAATTTACGTGTGTGTGGGGGTTACAGTAAAATTATATTTCGCACAGGAGTATGCGTTTATCAAGTTTGGTAGAGAATTTAGTCAGAAAAGCAGGCTACATCTGTGTATTTATCTCTGCATTTTCACTTTTTAAAATAAGCAACCGACTTGTTTTAAAAATTAGACTAAATATTTTGCAGAAGAAAATTATACCTAAAATAAAGTAAAATCGCTCCAGAAACCAGGTTACGTAAATTAATTGTTAGTGAGGTTTGACAAACGTGGCTGCTTGGGGTCCATAATAATTCGAAAGGTATGTATTGAAACAAAACGTACGCCTGAAACTAGCAGTAACTTCTTCACCAATTCTGTCAAGTGGGAAGTATACTCTTATAGGTGTTGAAAATTTAGACTAAATACCTAAGTATTCCACAAAATTGGCGAATTGTCATATAGAGAGCCTACATCTCCATTAATCGCATCACATGAACCTTAAAAGGTCTAGATACGGTTAGTCGAATTATAACATTAACGTAGTTATATTATTTCTAATTTAATGAAAATATTACAAAAGTTTCAGTTAATTTAATTTATTTGAATTAAGTTATTAGGAACATAGATAATACCTTTATTTATGGCAGTGGAAAACAGGAACAGCACTTAGTATTCTTTCCTATCTTGAGGTATACTAATTCTATATGATGATATCTAGAGTGAAATTGAAGTCAGGACAGCAGCAGTGTACTGATTATAATTAGGGTTATTATAGTGAGTTTGTATTTCAAATTGTGTCATGACGTCGTTGTTTGAAGTGAATTTTTTGAACCAAGTATCAGCTATAAGGGGCGTGTCAGCTAGGGTTTCAGCTCTAGTACATGTGTGTGGAGAAGTTGCCTAGCGAGCATGGCGTTCAATCCGTTCAGCACTAATACGGCAAACGTTTATCATAAAACATAGACAAAATAATGCCGCAAGCAAAAGCGTAAAATAAATTAAAATAAACCATCGAATGTGTTAATCTTTCTTGCATAAATTTAACCACGTCCATTCATTCCGTAGAGGTAATATTTTTGTTTATATTCGTGAAAGTGAGCGGCAATACTCTCCCGAGTGCTAGATAACTGACATCCTACAGCATGCCATTCCATACTTTAAAATTAATTCTCAGTTTGGATTATATGCTTAGTTTCCATTAATCTGAGTTCTGGGGTAAGATGTTAAACCTATTTTAAAACACTAAGGTGTGTATTTAAAATAAAATTTAAGTTTGTGTTCTCACATAACGACTATTTTGACTTATTACTGAAATGGTGGAACATTCTGTCGTAGTTTCTATACCCGCTATGGTAAAGCGGTAGGCAACGAGTAACACCAATGTAACTTTATAGTTTTTTAAAGGATCGTTACCTAAGACATTGTGCGTAATTAAATATTACTCCTACTTAAACCAGAAATTATATCTGAAGTTAAGACACTATAGTCGATAAGGATCCCAAGTTTTATAGGATCATTTCCACATAGTTTGTTTATTTATAGTTTCTGTGATGAAGTAGTATTCATACGCTTACGACATGATGATGTTATTTATTAATTTATGTGTTTTTTTACAGCGGGGATAGGCAGAGTTTAACTCAAATTCACTCGTCAACGAACCGCGCTAACCCAGAATATGAGGACGAGAGTGAAGGTGATGGTAGAATAAATTGCGGAGAAAATCAGATTACTAGGAGCAAACTCTCAGTCTCGTCCGTCACAAATTTCACTTAGTGCTATTCTATACGGAGGCCGAAAACGTGGTAGTTATTATGCGCGTTAACGTCAGAGAATCGCGTCAATGTGGAGCGCAAAGTATAATTTATACCCGAATTTTGAGCACTTTGCTGTGGAAGAGCTTCTAGTGCTTTCAACACAATAGGAAGTGCCAAAAACTCTGGTGTTGCAGAGGGCTTGTTAAAGATACTCTACTAGGGAAACCTAGGTTTGGTATGTCCAATTGCGACCAATATTTTGGATTTGAGGATTTAAATTCAATTGAGAATTAAGAGCAACCACTACTTCAGTTTGACGTAGCTAATATAAGACTGTTAAAAACTGTGGAACAATCTTGAGGAATGATGCTACTTAGACCAGCAAGGCTAGCTTATAGAATTATTGCTATTTTTGGACTTCCAAGAAGCGTTTGCCACGAAAATAAATCCGGTCATACAATGGTTTCAAGATGCTCAAAGAAAACCATTCATTCTATTGGTTACTGTTAATGGTATGGGATTTTAATGTCGAGTTCAAAAATATCGATTTTAGCAAATATAACAGGCATATACAGGTAGTGGGGATATATGCACTTTAAAAATTGAATAAGTTTTCACCCACAAGTTTTTATAGAACCAACCAATTTTGCACAATTCGTCATTGAAGTTTCACCGGAATTATCATTTTCGTTGCGTACCTTGCCTGACAACATCGAAGAAAGTCCTTTCATACGCGACTCAACTCTGACCTGCATCACATTCTTGTTGGTGTTCCAGTTCCAGTAAACGACACAGTTCCCTTTAGCAGGAGGTAAAACTAGATCAGAGTGTTTATTTCCCTTTAGGTTGACACCTTTCCAGCTTCATTCCATATATATCGTTTCCGCGGCCTTCCTATATTTCTCTTTACAGTTAGTGAAGAATGAACTCTATATGGGATGTGACCTTTCGGCATTATCATTGGGTGACCATCGTTATTTCCTACAGCAGATTCTGTGATGTTTACTTATATTCTAATATTTTTCTTTTGTTTACCCATTCTTATACAACTTTTAACTACTCCTAAGAATCTAATCTCAGCAGTTTAAACTTTCCGGTGTTTTGAGGACCCATGTCTCACTTCCATTAAATAATTTTGGAAGAGCCATCATGTTATGAACCTTATGAGTTTCTCAATCCTAAACTTTCTTTTTACTGTTCCGTGTATAGCACCTACTGAAACTGGCGAATTTAGTGTAGGACCCCTGTCATTTTGACGCGCTATATAAGACCCTAAGTATTTAAAGTATGCAACCTGTTTTAGAACTTTATTTTCTAACACAATTTTTGGTCCGATAGAATATTTTTCCTTAAATGCCATTATTTTAGTTTTGTCTTTAAGGATACGTTTACATTATAAAACTTTGCACTACTTATTTTGTTTTTTAAATTAAGTAGAACAATACATTTTGTTACAATTTTTTCCTAGACTGACCCCTTGAGCTACTTGGTATTTCCCTGTTCTTATTATTTTATCTGTGTAAATATTGGGCGATAAGCTATACCCCTGTCTCATGCCTTGATTTATTACTGACATTTTGCTAATCCTTTCTTTATACTTTATCATTTTTGTTTCAATGTATAAACTTTGCACCATATTTATAAGTAGTTGGCAAAACTGCTGAAGCTCATTATTTTTCATAATTGTCTCGAGACTTTGTCAAAGGCTTCTCCTAGATCGATGAATCCTAGTTGGGTTTCAACTAGTACGAGGTCAGAGTGCGGTTAAACTTCCAAATTCTGAGCCTTTCGCGTATCGGTAATGCTTATAGATTATCCTGAAGAATTGAGACGCAACTACAAATAAACTCTAACAAACAAGGCGTTTTCTTGCCATCGTCAGAATCTGATTCGATGACATAACTTCACCTGTTCCCCAAATTCACTCAATCTGCGTTACAAGCACACTGTAGGTAACTTAAGAAATTTAAAATACATTTAGAAACCTTATGAGTAGATACTTTTTGGACATCCTTGAACTACTGGAAAGTATGAGTGCGTGTGGAGAGGCATTCGCGTAACAAAGAAAAAATCACTAGCAGGTTCTCCTTGATAGTGCAGAAGCAATAAATTTCGATTTATAGGGTCATTGTAATTTCACTGCCGAGAATGACTGCTCTTTATCCTGATTAGCTAAGCAAATCTTTGCTTTTTAAGCCTACTGGATGTTAATCAACTACAGAATCTTATTTGGAGGGGCTTACTGGTTAAAGATGGACCAAAAAATATTATGTACATAAGTAGAGAAATAGACCATAAACTACAGATAAAATAAATATCTTGAACAGATTCGTAGCACACATTTCTAAGCAATCCTCGAGCTCTCAGCTATTTTAGGGGACCTGACGCTTCTCCAGCTTTATAATCACTGACCTTCAATGTTTTAACCTATCCTATTAGTGAAACAAAGAAACAACTTACAGCTTTAATCAAAACTGAGTATGTATAGATCTAGAACATAACCTAAAATGTTTATTCTTTTGAATCAAATATGCACTTGCAAATCAATATGCAGAAATCATAGCTCTTGCAGCAATTTACAAAATTCAGTAGAAATTAAGGATTTAGAAAGCTGTTCACAAACAAAATGTGTATATTAAATTTTCTGCGATAAACATCTGAAACATAAGAAATTTTAATCAAAATTGTTAGTACAATTTTTGATACATTAAAAAAGGAATAAAATTTATTTTCTATTTAATAGAAACTTGCCTTGGTTAACATCATAAATACATTTCTCTTCCCGCCTAAAAACAAATATGCTGGACTGGTACTTATTCGCTTTTTCGTTCTCGAAATATGCTTTTTGAGTTCGAAGACCTCTAAAACTACATTTATTGTGTATCTTGACATAGGATTGTTGGATGGAGTACTTACAGTACTTCCTCTACCTACCACAGTTAAGCGGAAGAGCAAATAAGAATTAACCACAAAAATTAATCTGGTCACGTTAGAAAGTAACCAAACTTCTTTCTACAACAATAGTTTAAAAAAGAACCCTATGTTGATTTTGAAATAAATACGCATCTATGTTCACTTGCTTAGATGTCTTTCTGAAAAAGTTGGTAGGTTACGCAACCACAAGTAATAAAGGGAACTGTTTATTCAGAACACACAGCTCTGACGCTTATTATTTTCACACCTATAAGAACAACAAAGTATTTCTTCCCTTGCATTCATAAAAGAGCGGTTATTTTTGCAGCAGTCAATCCCACGTATGTTTTGTGCGTCGTAACTTTTAAGAAGTTTTTGTAGAATAATTTCCAATATAAGCAAACTTAAACTTTAGTACTAGAATGTTACGAGACCCACCAGAGATACTCAGTGGGAAGTGACTGATGACTTAAAACTATACTGCGATACTCATAGTTAATAGCAAAGTGCCTTTCAGATTGCTATTTTTGCCGGGCGAGGTTACTGACTAAACACATGTCATATTGAAGGGTGCATGTTTGTTTTTACATAGTTGGTATCCTTAATTAATTTAGTATGTTTCTCAGATTTTGTAGCAAGCTTTTCGGAATACCAATTTGTTTAAGAACGGAAGCATCGTGTAGATACAGTTTACTTAGCTGTGCAAACATTAAGCAATGTTTATAACAGTTTACTCTGTGTGCTCAAACAAAATTTTTCTCTGTATTTCGAGGCTGTTTCGCTCCCTCTATTTACATCCCGTCTAGAGCAATAACACCAAAAAGTCTGCGGCAGATTTCGATGTTTTGTAGCGCACTTACAAGACCTCCATTCGCTCCAAACCTGACTAGGGATGTATCGTCTATCAAGGTGCTAGCTCCTCTGCTCTTAAAATGCTCGTCAACGTACACAGCTCTGTCCTACGAATAACCTTAGGAGCCTTTTGTACCGGTCCTTTAAACAGTCTCTGTATGGTAGCCGATAAACCTCCATTACCCATCAGAAGGAAAATGTTAAGTATATTTTTTGCTGTCCGTATAATAGCTAGACTAGGTACAACTACAATTCATTCCTACGCATTTCCCACTAACACGGGAATTCCTGCCATGATTCAGTTTCAACAAATCAGTTTCGCTAATCGCCTCTCTCAATATCTTGAGTAATCCCATTATCTAATTCCCTATTGCTATCCACCTATGGTACGCTGAAAGCTCAAGCCTCTATCTATGACCAGACAAGCAAATCCACTCCTGAGATCTCTAATTTGCGAAGCATGTTTGAGGATCTCCACGCATCAAAATCATTTTCGTTTCCGATTTATAATGATGGCTCTAAACTTGACAACTGCGGTTGCGCAGTAGTACTCCCTAATCTCACGATGCTACACAGTCTACCTAATTACTTCAGCGTCTATGAGCGAGCCATATTCAATCCGCTCTGACCTGGAATACATTCAAGACAAAACACAATGTGACTTCTTTGTCATATTCACAGACTCTACGAGTGCCTTGTTAGCATTACATCACAAAAACTCTTTGTCTCACCCATTGGTTGCAGAACTATTAATGTTATTACAATACAACTCAATATGATAAATATATCAAGCTAACTTGGACTCAATCTCAGGTTGGCATCCAAGGGAATGAGGAAGTTGACGTTGCAGTTAAAGAGGTCACCAAATATCCTCCAAAGATCTGTAAAATACCATACTGTGACTTCCTCAGATACATCCACAAGGAGATCACTCAGATAGGGAAGCAACATTGGAATATATTATCTCAAAGTAAGCTGTATAATACTTATTGACCATGCTCTCCTAAATACCCTGTGATTTACCTTACTCGCAAGGATCAAGCTGCTCTTGCACAACTACGCAGAGGATATACAGCCATCAATCACTCCTACCTTATACCTCATAATCCTCCTCCGCTCTATAACTTCTATAATTGTCCAGTTCTGGATTGTCATCATCACACGAGCGCAAGACGGGTTGTAAAGTTCCGGACAACATATGTGACGCCATCAGCAATCCAGTGTTTAAAGATAAGATACTTAAATACACTGGTGTGCAAAACCTAAGGACGGAAGTAATCTTCGCGTGCTGTGGGATTGCCAAGTAACACAGCTCAATGAAACTTGAATAATACATAGACGGAACTGCTACGGTATGCTACAGTAGGCAACTAAACGAAATATGCAATGAGACAAACAGAAATCCCACCTTTATTCATAGACCATAAGCTATATTAAAGTCAATACGACATATTATGATGGCTCTCTAGATTTATATGGTGCTTAGAAAAGTGTATGATCACCACTGACAGCAACGCATGCTCTGCATCGTGCTCCCATGCTGGCCACAAGGTTGGTAAGGAGTTCTTGTGGTAAGACGGTCCATTCCTCCTCCAGTGATGTTCACAACTGTTGGATGGTCGTTGGTGCATGTGGATGTGCTGCAATTCGTCTCCCCAAAGCATCCCACGCGTGTTCAATGAGATTTAAATCGGGGGAACGGGCAGGCCAGTCCATTCGCCGAATATCCTCTCGTTTCAAGAGATCCTCCACCTGCGCTGTTCGATGCGGTCGCGCATTGTCATCCATAAAAATGAAGTCAGGGCCGACCGCACCCTTGAAAAGACGCAGATGGGGAAGGAGTACAGTATCACAATAACTTTGAGCAGTGAGCGTACCGTGTTCAAAGATTTGGAGGTCGGTGCGTCCATGCAACATTATGCCTCCCCAAACCATAAAACCCGGACCACCAAAACGATCATGTTAAAGGATGTTCCTGGGTTCATTACGTGCTCCCATCTCTCGCCAGATGAGGGTACGTCGAGAATCACTACTTAGACTGAACCTGCTCTCATCCGGTGCCACTGATGTGCGGATGTCAATAGAACACAACGTACTGGCCGTCAGGCAGAGACCACCTCTGTGTAGTTGCCGTGCCACTGTGTATCGTGAGATTGCGTGCCTAGCTGTCCTGTTAAATTTGTTTGCAATTGCACCCTCTGTTTGGCGTGGATCCCTCTTGCCTGTTGCACAATGTAGCTGACATCTGATGCTGTAGTTGAGCGTGGTCGACCACCACCTTCCTTGGACAGCAGTGCCTGTAGTTTGGAAGGTTCCCCATGCCCGTGAAACAATGCTGTGAGCAATTCCAAATTCCTAAGCAATACTCGTCACATTTCGCTCTTTTTCCATTTTCCCGGTGATCTTCGCCATGTGAAGTCATCTAAATGGTGTCTACGGCTATTTTGCAATGAATAACACCACTACAGTGCACCATAACAGTTCGCTAATTGCCATACACCGTCTTGTCCTGTTTCGTCAACTGCCCCGTGTTGCGGATCAGACCCATTTGGCACTATAGGCTCGCTACATTCCAGCTTTCTGTGTACGTGCGAGGACCTCTGGCAACATGCTCCCGCACCTTTATCTATTTCCACCAAGTAGTTAATTTGTTATGTTACTTTACCTATCTCATCCTTAGGTTTTGCACTCCAGTGTATATTAAGAAAACTAAGATATATACCGAGAGGGATAGCTCAGGCGGTTCGTCTGTGGACCGCATTCAGGAGGTTCCGAGACCGATCTCCACCGACTGCTCACTAACCCATGTTGTTTTTTTCGTGGGTTTTCCTGGGTCGTTAAGTGAATGCTGGAGTGGTTTCTTTCATCGCCCGAATTTCGTTCCATTCTTCATTTCATTCATCTTTCATCTCGTTGGTCTCTTTTAGGGTCGTTGGTGTGGGCGATGGTGTTTCGGTGCAGGTGGCAGGGGAAAAGAAGTATCTTTGAGACTCACTCCCTCCCTCCGTCCCTCGGCTTTCGGATGGCTGTCGGGGTATCCGAACCCCCTTGAGGTGCGGGATGGGGATCCCGGTCTACCTGTCCTTCAGCTGAAGTGTCTATCTGGAAAGTTAGAAACGCTATCATTGCTGTGCCGTCGCTCGGTTGCGGCCGCTTGATGTCTCCTCTTGCCTCATCCTTCCATCTGGGGACGCCTCTTTGTGTTGCGTAGGTACAATTTCCACTCTGGATCGGTGCCGAGTCCCCTCCGTAGTCAAACCAATCGAATACAAACTAAGATATACGTCAAATTATAATGTTGTCTGGCTAATGTACTTTCACAATGTAATGGTGGTTTGTATCCGTATGTATTCGCGATACGATCAGCTAGTTCAAACGACTTAAAGTAAATAAAAAAGAACAAAGTTGAGAATTATCACTAGCTTAGCGCCAACGGAATGTAATATTTTTCTCAAGACGAGTCAATGTGGTCTGGAAGGGAGGTTAGATGCGCAAAGAAAGGCCAAAGAAGCTTTTGTGTTCTGTTCAAAACTTCTCCGCTACTTACTTTGTTCTACAACCCAATTTAAAATAAGTCACGTTACCTGCGCACGCTCAAAAAAGGGCCCAAGCAGAACCTTGCACTTTCGGTTTACAAGCACATGTGTGTGCAATCCTACGAGAGGATTTTTAAATTGCACGCTTCTCTTAAACACAGCTGGTGCCGAATATACACACACATTCAGAGCTGGCTTATATCTAGGAGAAATTATCATAAAACACAAATACGTGAACTGGTAATTTAATCAGAAGTTACTTTTAGAGTTTGTGTAATTCAAAACTAAAAGTAGGTCAAATACCTCTGCAACCTTCGTGCAAGCTACCTTCAACTAGCCAGGGTATTTAAAACACCATAAGAAAGATGTATGTTAATTGTCATTGCGATTTCTATTTTATATTAACGCTAATTTCGGAAAAATTTTACGTGAGATATTGCTTGCCTTCGTCTATACAAGAACTAAACGTTTTTACAGTTGGGTGCGCCGCAGTAAAGTGTTTGACTCGCATTTGAGAAGTCCTGAATTCGATTCTCAGCGATCAAACACTCTGACCCATGGGTTTTTCGTGGTTTTCCTTAGTCGGCAGGCGAATGCTGGGATAGTTCATCCTCTACCATGACTTTCCTGCACCTCATTTCTTATACACATCGTTTTCTTTATCACCTACTTCAGGGTTGTAGGACCAGGTGACGGTGTTCAGTACGTTACAGCTGGGCGGTTAATGGCCTCTGTAGAGATTTTATATCTGACGTCGTTGCAGAACTGCTTCCTTCGGAGAGCACCCTGGGATAAGCGACTTGTGGAGGGCCCGGGCAGCGTCGGATGCATTCGATCTGGAAACGTTCAGGATCCGTATATGCTTAAATCTATCGCCATCCGTATCTAGTCACCCTTCTGGTGTTTCCCTCTACTCTCGCTCTAGGAGTCATTAGAAGCATAAAGGGCCGTCGTGGTCTACTTGCGTGCTCAAACCTGGTTTCGGGGGAAATAAGTAAATATTTGGTTTGTTATCGACGCTGTCAATTGCAGGATCATACAGCGGTTTCGCCGGTGTGCCGGAGTTTCGTCCCGCAGGAATTCTTTTACATGCTAGCAAATGCGACACGCAGCGGTCGCTATTAAGCAGACTTAAAACCCATCAGTATGAGCCGGGTTTGAACCCGCGACCATGGGATCAGAGGACCAAAGCCTAACCAACTGAGCCACCCAGACCAACCTCGGTTTAGGGGCCCCTCCGTTCGTCCGTATCGTCTTTACGTTCTTTCACTTGAAATGCTGATCCTTTTCCTAGCTCAGATATAACATTCTGTAGTTTCTGCTGAAATTCGGATCGCAATTTAAAATGAAGATTACTGCGATAGATGGAAGCTCCACGTTGGAGTTATGCATGCATTTCTATTATATGATCGTTACCCATTAATGCGTACCGTACGATATTTTATACACAAATCACGTTGAAATATGTTCCATTAAACTTCATTGTTGTTTAGTATTTCATTGTTGATGCTTCTATGTTGCTTTCAACTTCCAAGTAGGACTTATTGTTGGTTTCCTACCATTTGTTGACATGTGAAACAATGAGTGGATGTTGAATTTAGTGCTTATGACAGAAGAGAAAAATAATGAAGCGCCGGTAAGTGTTTTATTTGTTTTTAAAGGCTTGGATTTATGAAGTAGGCTGAAATATGGTACAGCTGCACTTCAGGTACTATGTGGAATTATGTAATAGCTAAATCCACATAAAATGTTATACTCCATGACGTTTACATGCCGAAACATTTTTACGCATGAATTTTCATACGCTGGGAACTCGCACCTGAAAACCTTTTTTGAGCTATGATGTTGAGAATGATGCAGAGGCTGTTATCAATCTTTTAGAGACTCTTGAAGTTGATAATAATTGTGACATAATTCAAGCAGATGAACTTGAAGTAGTGTTAAATAGGTGTAGAGATGGTAATTATGGTGATCTAGATGATGTCCCTAGCGATAATGATAAACTCGCAACTGCATGGGATATAGGGAAGGGTGTATCAAGGCAGGTTGCAGAAGTTAGATGCATTAAGAACTTAGCAGAAGGCTTCGTGTGAAACAAGATGCTCAGTTAGCCTCTGAAACTCGTAAAGGCATCATATTATAATAAAATGAGGAACAGGGCTCCCAGTCCAAACGCCAAAAAATATCAGGCTCCCTGTTAAAACCAGAATCAATATTACGAAGAGACAGGTAAACCATACAAAAGATAAAATAATGCAAGAACACGGATAGAGAAGAAACTGGAGAAATCTTTATAATTGAATAAGGATAATGGTGTAGAGCCAACATGTATACACGAATGACGTGAAATTACGCCCCTTTGGGTATTTTCTGATGGTTTTTATGACAGATTTCTCCAAATAATTTTAAGAGAAATTTTGACTTATGCTATGCAAAAGGGATAATCTATTGGTTGCTCACCTGATGATATAATGAAATACATAGCAATTATGCTCTTGTGGTTACATCCTTGACAATACAGGCGTGGTTTTGGGAAATTCTCACAATGCTCTCGTTTCATCAGCCACGACAAGAAACAGATTTGAACAAATACACACATTTTTTTACGTAAATGGTAAAGTACAATCCTGATAATATAAAAATTGACAAAAAACTTTGTAAATGTACTAGAATAAATTTCAAAGAATAAACATGAAAACTTTATATATTCTTGCAATGTAACATTCGTCCAATACGAAGAGTATTCGGATACATCATGCAGAGCAGTCTACATTACATTCAATTTTGGCTCCTTATTTTTCTTTTAGGTTTATTGATCCTAATTTCTTCTCTCTAATTGGGGAATTATGTTTCATCTTAACCTATTATTTAATATATCTTTGCTATTAATATTTATGCCTTTAAAATTCAAGCACGGTTGACCAACTTTTACCGTCTTAAATTTTCACATTATATTCACTAAGGAAATAGTCAATTTTAGCTCATGTCTGAAAATATGTCTATTAAAACATACAATCAACCGATTACGTTTTTTTAACTTTAAATCCAGTTTCATTTTTAAGCAAGAGTCTCAGTTTTAATTTTCCTTCCGCTTATGTTAGGAAGGAAAGGCATCATTCAACCCAAAATCTGATTATTAGGACTTTAAGTAAATGTAACGCTTTTGAGCACCCCTGTGTCTGAACAAAACAAATTAGATCTGGTTTAGATTTTCAGAACCTGGAACAGCGGTAAAAACATAATTTTTGTAGAATTATTGGGCATTACAAAAGAGATATCAAACTCTATAAATGCGGTATGAACCCATAAAAACTCAAACTTGAAACTGAAACATCATTTTCCAGTTTTAATAAAAATTGCATGTGCACCTTTTCAGCTAACCTATAGTTTCGGAGTTTTTTCTGACAAAACGTAAAGACAATCCTCAAAAATCTAGTATATGATAATTTTAAATGTATAAAAGTAAATGAAGCTGAGAAATGCAATTTTATGACTTATTGTTCATCCCAAATTTCACAAATTCCTTAATATTTGTGCAGAGCCACAGATATGCAACAGCAAGCCGTAGCTTTGATGTTCTACCTGCATTTCGATAATTTTTGTATTGTATGGATATCCTTTGGACACACGTCATGCATAAATAAATTAATGTCGGGGATTTGCCGACATTCACAAGCAATTATTAATTTAATGATGATAAATTTTCAGTTCATACACTATATTGATAAAATGCACGGGAAAAAAGTTGTGACGCTATACAGCAACCTTCATTGTAGCTTAAATTTACAGATGGGGGATAAAACAGATTCCTAAGAAATTTAAGAAAAATCTTTTAAAACTGCAGGTTGTGATCACGGAAGGATGCAATGTTGAAGAGGCTTAAAATAACTTCCTTGAAATGTTTTAATGTTTTGCTATTCTTAGTTTAACTGGTGAAAAGTTACACACTATAAACTTAGCTATTATGTGCACATAGTAATTTGAAAATAATAGTACAATTCTAGTCTTTGTCGTATTTATTTCAAGTATTTACCAATACATTTACATTCTCCTCACCTCCTTCGTTAAGTGCCTATTTCCACCAACATTTTGCATTTGTTGTTATATATATATCTACTTGGCCTCTCACGAGTTCCTTCAGGTTCTGGTGTAAATGTTTACGTTTGAAATGGATTCTGGTTTATTTTAATTTAACTGTATTAAAATGCTTAGCAGATGGCACACATATTATACGTGTTCATGCTGGAATAAGGCATTATACCAGAGTTTACCCTAGTTGTCATAATAATCATTCTAGACCTGGGATAAATACATCGAAATTGATCACATTTGATATTTTAATTGATAGCACATTTTATTTTACTGAATCCTTAAACTAAATTAAAACAAGTTGTTTCTCGGATGATTCAATTAATGACGTATCTAAAAGTATTTACTTGTACTTCTGTTAAATTTCTGAGCACAAATCCGTATTCTGTCTATATCCATTTTCATATGTCAGCTAACATGAAGGATTTTTCTTTGCTGTATCAGAGTTAAAAGTGTACATTGCGTTCTCCCTACAAGGGCACATAATAAAATTTAAAATGTAACCTCTTTACCCCTTTCGTTAAGCGAGTCAAATATGTATTCTCTTTCATTATGCACAAAATATATCCTTTCAGACATACGAAACAACTGCATTGGTAATGAAATACCATTAACAAAATTTGATATTATACTGATATTGCAATCACATTTTGACAACTTACACAAATAAACATTCACGAAATACTCAGTTTAAAAAAAGCATAGATCTGAAATACAATAATCTCTCTGTTAAATATAGCCTCGTGACTCACTAAGTTCTCACTGCTAGTTCACTTTGTGATTGGGCGTAAAGGCATAGCGAAATGCGTGCGAAGCGGCTTCTTCTTTGTTCCTCTGGGGAGTCGAATACAAAATCTCTATTAATCCCTCGCAGTAGCAGCACTCAGTGTATGTCACAACTGCAGCCGCAAGCTCACTCGACCTGCGCGCTCGCTTATATAGCCGATGAAATTTTCTAGAGGTTTCTAGAATATTCGGGAGGCGGGGAGAAGGGAAACTCCCTGAACAATCCGGTTATCTGTCGATAGCGCTTCTGGTGTTTACACTGGACGAGAGCGCCACTGCGTGTACTTATCTCTATCCTCCCTCTCTCCCCAACAGTTCAGTCGGTCGGCACCAACCTCCCGATAAGGTTGGGCTATTGCTGCTGCGTCTCAATATTTATCATTATGGCTTCTGTGCAAGTGTGAAGAGTTATTATCGTTAATATTTATTCTTAATGTTACATTCGTGGCCACTTTATACAATTCAGCGGGCATTCTACAGAGCTTTCGCTTGGATGTGTAGCAATATTATGGGGAATGGCTTGCTGTTTTTATCTGTTCTGTTCCCCATCCACTTTACCTCCTTTCCGTGCTCCGGCTAATCAATTGACGCAAGTCTATGCTGCACAGAGATTGTTACGTTGTGAGACTATGCGTTTCACTGCTATAGTCTGTTAGTGCTATTATAATACCAAAATTCCATAAACTTCAGCACACAAAGTCTTTATGTGTAATTCCTGTGTGACAACAAACTCTTGTAGAGAAGCGAGACGGCGATTTAGAGACAGATTACCTGCGGTTTGTGTGCCTCATAGAGAAACGATTCGTAATCTTTCGTGACTAGATTTAAGCAAACGGGATTCTTGATAAAAACCGAAAGTAAATCACCCTGTTCTTCACAGGATAAACTTCATGACATCGGAGGAAAGTTAGAACGAAGTCCAAAGAAATCTCTTAAAAGCTTCCACAGGAATCGGAATTTCGCAAAACTCGGTTTGGAATGCGGCTAACTAAACTTTTAAACTTAAAACCCTGTAAGATATCTTCAGTTAAGCAACTGCTACCATGCGATAATATGAGTAGGGTTAATTTGTACAACTGGATGTTGGTTAATATAAATAATAGCTCTAACGACTCGGGTTTATTTTTTACGGACGAAACTGTTTTATTTACATTGATAAGTGTTAATGTAAATTTTCTTAAAAGTTGCGAGAAATGTATAGCAACACAAGGAAATCATTTAATATATAATCTATGACGAAGGTATGTAGTTATCTTAGTTATAATTTGCATGAAAAATCTATGCGTTGAATTTAAGCGGCTATGATTATCCAATTCTACCGAGAGACAGCGTGGTTCCCGGCGACAAGAAAATTCCTGTTAGGTCGGCCATGTGCCCAAACGAAGGCTCTGTAGTGTAACGCTCTTGTCTTCGTTGAAAACCTTATCACAAGGCCATTAAACTTTGAAAGGAAAAATATTAGAATTATTAATACTCGAGATTAATTATGGATGGATTAAATAATATTCGTATAAAAGAACTATATCCCAGATATATTGTATATTCCGGATCGTTTTGTTCCAGACAACAGGCGATCAAGGCT
The DNA here is from genome assembly GCA_030765065.1 of Deroplatys truncata. Classification (NCBI taxonomy): domain Eukaryota; kingdom Metazoa; phylum Arthropoda; class Insecta; order Mantodea; family Mantidae; genus Deroplatys; species Deroplatys truncata. The sequence continues at coordinate 165,387,177 of CM060978.1, read as the reverse complement.
GTGAAAGACGTAGTCCAGCCGGAAATTCCATCCAAGAAGTCTTGAAATACCTAAGGGATTTATTATGTAGCAGCAGCAGCAGCAGCAGCAGCAAAGGAGCAATAGCTTGCCCCCACTTTCGAAAGAAGCAGTTTAAAATGCCTGCTGCCTCCTCCGGCGCCCTTAACTTCAACGGAATTGAATTCTGACGTCCATAAAGAGGTCAAGGCCAACGATGCTAATCTTCGATCTCTCTTTCGCTTCTCCTTTAAGCTAGTTGTTTGCCTATAGTTTATGTAACTAACGACTTTTAATTTTTAATAGATATTAAGTTAAAGCTGTCTGAAATTCAAAACAGAAACTTCATGCGCAGTAGTTAACAGTACAGAAAAATAACAATTTAACGCAGAAGAAATTAGACTAACTATAGAAAAATTGACCATTTGAGATATACTGCACTAAATACCGTAGTATAAAATCATAGAATATAGAACATTTTAAAAGGAAATGCTGCACAGCAACGAAAACTAATGCAGTGCCTACATATAACTGGTTTATGTTCTGCTAATCTTGAGAACGCAGTCTTCATACTAGCAAATAAATCAAGAGGTCCGGGGTTCGATAGCAATTGGAGGGAGGAAAGATTCCTTAACTAAAGTTATTCCCTACCCTTTCTATAGTCAAACTGTCAATAATATTGTAAACGGTCTGTGATTCAGAGATTTAAAAATAACAGGTCTCAACGATAAGACCCTTAAGTTAAAAATGTACATTGTTGCTGATAAATGCAAATTTGGTAAGAACTGTGGGTATGATCTTACAATAGTTCACTGGGTATACCACTAGCACTTAAAATGCATTACTTATTCTGTAATCGTTGCTTAAAGGTTGAAACCGTGCTACCGTGGTGCAGTTTTCCTTCAAATAACATTGCTTTCGATTTTATGATAAGCAATATTACGGCTAGTAAATATTCCTATCTAAAATAAAGGATACCATCCTGAAATTCTATATGAGTATACCACAGAAAATGCACGTCGTGTGTCTTCCTAAATACCATAAGCTGTCTCAGATAAGAACGATCCTATTGTAAACAACAAGGCGGAGCGGACTCAACCCGCCACGTGTTTGACGATACATGTGTGCAGATAAGTACTGCAACACTAGCCGTAGCAGTGACAATTTCTTGACAATAAATCGACTAAATCATTGCCAGTAACATATTCATCTGATATAGAATTAATATTATCGTGTAGCAGCATAGGATTAGGATTACGCTACGGAGGGGACACCTAGCACCTCGAACCACACAAGGTCTTTTGTACATACACCTCCGGGAGGAACCAATGAGATGAAGGAATCGCAGGCGATGTATGGACTGGAGGACCGGCCCGGCCGACGTAGGCGACAGAGACGCGCAGAGGTCCTTGACTACCTAGCCGGAGAGCGCTCAAGGCGGCCCTACAAAGCCACCGGAGGGTAACAGCCGCCCTGCAGCGGAGACCGAGGAAAGCTCGACCAGCATTGGAGGCTCGAGCGGCCTCCATCTGAGGGGGCCGAGAAGAAATTTCAACTTGCAAGTCATGTGCGTCATCTGTCCATCTCCTCACTTTCCTCAGTGGGCACCGGTTCTATATCCGGCACTTAAAATCCGCATCCCAATTGGTGGGATCCAACACGGGCTCATTCCGTGGCCCTCCATGCCTTCATGGGCTGTGGCGCCAGGGGGTTGTTATTATTGTAATTGCTATTATTAATTTAGGTTAAATAAACAAATGTTTGGAAAATTGATGTTTTAAAGCTGAAACCCCCGGCAAATGCCGTCCATATCTGCTTCATAAATATGAAAATAAAAGGCGATTAGTAGAAAAGTCGCCGATTCTTAACTGCACAATTTAATTATTTTTTTTCCACGAGGGCTATGTGTACGTTGCTAATTGGAAAACAGCCCCATGTACAAGAAATACCTAATGTAGTAAGTCATTATTGGCAAAGTAAATGCAGGACAATCTTGGTGATGTAGAGGAAATAATGCTTGTAGTCTGTCTTTAGAGAAAAGCTTGAAAAGTTAGCATTCCTCTCCGATACCCTAGCTAAGAGGTATAAGTAGACAAACAAGAGAAGCGCAACGAAAACAACAAAAAAAGAGGAAGCGATCAATGATGGAGTGGCTTATCTGAGAAGAATAAACTAATGATCCAGCTAAAATCATAACCAAGGGAAGTTAACTTCGCCGGCACCTTGTGCTGCAGTAACAAGGGACGTTAATCAACCGTGACGATCAACCGCGACATCAATCTCGCTCATCAGCTGCTGCCTCCAAGTAAAGCCACTTGCGCTCAACTTTAAGACGATTAACCCAGAGTTCGTTAAGTCAACATTCTGCTCGGCAATCATTCATAGCTTTAAACTTCTGTCCGACAGGGAACCATTTAACAGAGTCTGGAAGGTGTGCAGTTTGTAACACGTGGTTACTCTCCGCTCTCACAGAAGAAATGGGAAAATTATTATGGTAGAGTATAACTTTATCCTCTCTGACCTACTTGCCACTTCGAGGAAGGTGCCGAGTAAACCGGATTTGAGAGGCAAAGAGGAGTTATAATAAGTAGGTAAATGAACATTTACTGCTGAAACGTGAATCCCAACCTAGAACAGTTTCTATATTCAAACTGTCTTTAGAAATAAGGATTCTTATTTTACGTAATGAGATGAACACGTTTTAGCGCAATCACAATTAAAATTTAAGTACCTTTAGAATGTAAATAAAATAAGTGAGAGATAAAAGTTTGAGAAAATAGTTTTGTCTCCCGAGTTTGTAGGAAAACAATGTGACATACCGTATACGTAAGGTTACCTGAATTGAAAAATCTTGTTACATTGAGGCAGTATTTTTAAAATTTAAATGATTTCAGTCAAATTATATAGTATGTAAATTCAATAACAGCCCACCTTGAAGCAAAATGTGTATGTAATAATTTGTAAAATGTATGTAAAAGTCATTTATATGCTTATATTATTGTAAACATATTCAATAATGTTATGTGAATGCATTACGTAATTTAATAATGTAGGAGTTGTGAGAAATAGGTTCAAAGTTGCTAAAAAGAGGTAACAATGAGGTAACCTTGAGGCAATAATGAGTTTGAGTTTAAATGTTACTTGTGATTCTTGGAAGCATTAATGTAATTTTAGTCACAGTTTATAAAAATAGCCAATCAACAACCAGAAAAAGCTTTAGTTAAATACAGGTATTCTATTGGAGTAAAAATAGCCGATCAGAAACTTTAATATACAAAAATTTACAAGTTTAGACGGTTGAAATCAATTCAGTTGCCTGCAGACAGCGCTCATAACTGGATGCGTTGCTTGTGCGTCCTCGAGAGATTTAATACGTATTCGTGTGAGACGAAAAATAAGTTTACGCGTTAAAAAGCGTAATTATTTAATAAAAAGAATCGCACAGCTCTCTATATCTGTGAAGTGTTATTTAAATCGTATCAAGTATTAATAAAAGGAGTGAAGTAAAAATTATAATCTGTTTAAGCCTACATTCTTAGTCGTACCAAAACCCTGCCAAGAGATACGTGTCTCTAACAATAATACTGACGCAGCCGAGGCAAACATAAATATATAGTATTTAAAGAAACAGTCAAATTACAAAGTTAATATTTTTTTAAACTTGGGGCAAAGGTCACCTGAAAGTACATTTGGAACGAAGGTTACGGAAACTGTTTACCATACGTGCGGTTGCAGCTACTTCAAGTTCGGCTCCCCAACAGTTGAAATGTAATACAACTCCTTCAATACAAACTACTTCAAATTGACGCCCAAAGCGTGGTAAAAATAACGGAACAAACCATCTACTTCAACATTCATGTGATTTTCTCTACCACACTATCGTTTATTTTGATTTCCGTAATATCCTAATATACAATTAAATGTTTCAAGAGCTTATTCTTACCCTCGCTAATTGAATTCCATCCCACTGTCCATATCAACATTTGAATACAAAAACTTGGTATTTAGTTATTTTCTAAGCATACCAAACGAAGATTTACAAAAACTTCCCCTCACCCTAAGCTGCCTATACATTAAAAAAATGTTCGTTACTTATCTCAAATAGTTTTTATTAAAATATCAGACAGGACGATACTGAAAATTTTTTAGAATGCCATGTTTATAAAAACAAATGAAATTTGTCCATATTTGAAAGCTACTTTCTAATGTTATGCGAGTTGATTGCCATGTAGTTTGTTCGATTTGCTCCAATATTTTGTTAATTATCATCATTAAGAAGATTCTTGGAAATTCATTTAGCAAAGAAGTTCCATCTAAGGCAACCATTTATAATTGGGATAGCGAATTCAAAAGAAATCTATCAGTTCTTTCTTAGTGATGAATTTCGTAAGGGACGCCCAAGAATTGCTGTTACTGACGAAAATATTGCCGCTGTTCGAGCAATGCTCTAAGAAGACCGACGCACATCTTATGAATTTATTCGGGCGACATTGGTTATTGGTATGAGTCAAATCTAAAACATTTTGCATCAATAGTTAGAGGCGAGAAAACTTTGTTGTCGATAGATAGCACAAACTGACTCCCACTCAAAAACAAAAACGCATTGATTGGTGCCGAAAAACTGGAAGAATGCCTAGGCGGCACTTCAAATTTGCTTTGGAATATCGTTACTGCTGATGAATCTTGGATTTATCGTTATGATCCTGAAAAGAAAAGGCAACCGGCTCAATGGATCTTTCGAACAGAACCAAGCCTGCAATAGCCCAACGAATTCGCAGTGCTGGTAAGAAGATAGTTACTAGCTTGTTTTCTAAAACGGATCAAATTGCTATTATATCATTCGAAGATACCGTTACTGCCGATTGGTGCACAAATGTCTGTTTACCGCAAATGGTTTTAAAATTTTTGTGAAAATGCCCAAAGGAAAAATAACGTTACATCATGACAACAAATCCTCGCATACAACCAAACTAACAACTGAGCATCAGGATGCCCTAAAGGTCAGCACCATGGACCCTCCAGCATACAGCCGTGGCCTAGCAACTCGTGATTTCATTTTGTTTCCAAAAATTAAAGATAAAGTGCGTGAAATCACTTTCTCATCATTAGATGTAGCAATGGAACATTATAAATATCTGTTTTCTGAAATGTCTCAGAAAGAGACTGCTTTAAGGACTGGTTTCATCCAATTCAAATATGTATTGGTGTTAAAGGGAATGTTTTGAAAAATAATAAAATCATTTCAATTTGATTTTATTTGATTTTCTAAAACTTTTCAGTGTCGCTCCCGTGTGTTTTAGAAATTCGCTTCACAAATAAGATGTTTATTTTGAATTTTGTGGAATAGCCTGTGAAATCCAGTTCATTCCGGCTGAATTTTGTTTAATTTTGTTTATCAGGTAAAACATAAGAGATAGTCAGTGTCACAAGAACGTAGATTTCGTTTAAAATCCAATTTGTATAATCTTTTGTGACATTAATCATTTGAGAAATATTATAATCATATATATCCTATTTTCATAATGATCCAAATTTGATTCACTGAGGCAACATTCCTTTATTTCTCGTGATGTCGTGTGATAGCAAAACTAACAAATGCAGCAATTAAGAATTTGCCTTTAAGCATTACACTATCACTTCAACTTTCCGGTATCCCGTCGTATGTAAACAAAAATGTGTAATTTAACCATTTCTATAAGCGTTTATCTCGATTAAAAGAAGCAGAGAAGAAAGTAAGTCCGTTTAAGATTAGTTTGCAGGGAATATATAAAAATAAACAATAGTGGGTAGAGAAGTTAGTGAAATTTAAGACTTTTTTTCTAATTAGTTTATGTTATGCGAGATAAATGTTTGCATAAGATTTTCAGTGCACAATTAAATGCATTGGAAAATTTAAACTAACAGTAACGAATATCTAGGAAACGGATAATGCCACAAAAATTTACTTCACAGGAATCTCGTGTCTTAACTACATTTACCTTTTATTTCGCACGTTTTATCTATCTCTTATGGTTCACCAACAATGCAAATTTGTATTAATTTCCTTCTGAATGAAGAGGATTTCAAAAGCTATTCTCCGAAAATTCATTATAACGCTCATTTTATTTATTATGTAAATATCTTAGTATATGCTGTTTTAATTATAGTTAGGGACATTTTTTAATTTAAATCTCTTTAAAACTAACAATTTATTTCAAGGCCCCAGGGACAGGAAGGCATGTACAACCATTAGACCCATGTGACTGTTGCATATTTTAAGCTTATTATGCAACTGCTTGATGTTAAAAGTACTTCTCCTACACCAAAAGGATGGAGATTTGGGGCAACGCTGATTCGCTCTCCATTGTCAATAACTGTCGCGTCGTTTCTGTACGACATTGGCGGTTATGACATGAACTGAATTTCTTCCTAATCTTAGTCAGTATATTTCTTCCTTATCTATATCAGTATACCGTTCTTATCATTTTACTTTTAATGGTAAAACCTTGAATTTGGATTTAGTTTCGGTTTTCTCTTTCAAGCCGTGTATTTCATTACACTTTATATATTCTCTCTTGTTACATATTACATGGAGAAATCGTACGGCTTAGGGGAGAATATAACTTGGTTCTTTAATACTTTTCTTTCCTTATGAACAAAACGCATTGCGAAGAACTTGAAACTTACAGAAGTTAAACAAAACAAAAGACCGGGGGAGTGGTTGCCACTATGGAAGAAACTTGAAGTAATAAAGAAATACGATATTATAATGCTGAAGTGCCTTGAGCTTAGTTATTATTTTATGCATCGGGTCGTTAGAAGCGAGAAGCATCCCCAGCATGTAATAACAGTTCAGCCCCTGATGTTTCCTGGATTAGAAACGCGGGGTAACATCCCACGGGAGAACTTGACGGATCCATCGAGCTCTAGCCCTTATTATCATGGTTAATTAAAAACCAGGTGATGCTCAAAGAACCTTCGAAGAAATTTCCACATGTAACCACCCACTTCATTAAAACTTCAAGTGGTGCAGCCTGTATGTTGTTTTGCGCCACAGTATCAGGTGCTTATGCTTTCTACAGCTTCCTTCGAAATATGAGCTTTGTCTTAGAAACATAAAAGCCAAAATTCCAGCCATGAAACTACACTGAAAAAGTATCTGTGCATATATTTATTTTGGGATCCCTTTTAGCGTTGTAAATAAGACTCACTAAGTTCTTGCTGTTGAAATGTATTAGGCTACGTTTATATTTATGTTTCATTTTTAAATCGAGATATGGCCTTCAATACAAGCTGGAACTCAGTTTTCACGGTCGTCTTCACATTCAGCTTGATGAATCCACAATGTTAAACCTCGATGCTCCTTTACACATGAATGTCAACGCCTAGAAATATCTAAGTCTTTAAAATTTGTCAAGCCTTAGTCAATGAATAAGTTCCAGGGAATGTAGTACTAAATTTATGAATCTCGCGCATGCGTAGTGCTCACCGCTTTATTAAACAAGGACAGCTTTACGCTAGAATAGAAAGTGAAAATGGTGTTTTACTGGGAAACAAGAACTCTAATGACGAGCGTACTGTAAATTGTTACGCAAGATTTCCTATTTGGTGAAGCTCTCCTGATAAGACTTAGCAAGACTTTGCATCAAGGCCACTCTTACCATACATTATTCTCTGAAGAACAGACTGTGGTGGTGGTGGTGGTGGTGGTGGTGGTGGTGGTGGTGGTGGTGGTAGTAGTAGTGATATGCATTTAGGGCACAGAGCATATCTTCTCTTAAGCTCGGTTTAGAACTCCAGTGCAGGCCGTCAGGCCATAGCGAGCCGCAGTGAATCCAAGGGATTCCTCTGTTTTCTAAATTTAATCCGAGGATAGGTTAGGTTTAGTGTACATATGAACTGCTGTTGCAGTAAGCGGTAAAAAACTTCGCTATTCTCGCGGACTACATTAATACAGTTGGGTTACTAGTTTATTCCGTGTGTGCCAAATTGACCCTCCCCCGGAGAAATCTACTCTAGGCGACTACGGGCTGCACTAAACGAAGGTTGACGTCTACGGGAACAGTAGTGAAATGAGTATGGTGGTGCTTTGTAAAGGAGACGTCAAGACTAAGAAGAAAGGGCACAGTTAATTTGATTCACGTAGTACGTCGGCGAATGTGGCCGACTGCGCAGGCACCGGTACAGTCCCAGCTCTGCTCTCCGTGCAGTGGACGAAGCTGAAGTTGGTCTTTCTTCGACGGTGAGGAATTTCACGAGAAAAATAGCAGGGTAACGATTAGGCAGAAGGCATTGAGGACAGTGTTTCTAAATTCCTTGTGGTTTAACTTATTCAAAATTATCTTTAGTAATTATTAACCGGGAAAGATTGATCGTGCAAAGTAGAGACTTATTGGTGTTCTAAATTTGAAATATATCGGTAAATGTGAGAGCAGGAAGCAAGTATGTAATAACTGTAATTTAATTCAATGGATTGAAGCCGTAAAGAATTTAAAGATTTATGGAAGAATAAGAGTTTCTGAAATTGCAATTATGTATTTTATAGAATTGTGAACTTATTAAATGAAAGAAATTCGGCATATTAATTAATTTATGTAATATATAGTCACGTACTAATCTGCCATCATTCCTATTCTAATCCAATTCCTATTGGGACAGAAACGCACGTTTCACGTGCAATAACAAAATGAACCAAATAGAGGAGGTATCATGTGTGTAGTGCACACACGAGTGTAGTCGTTTGAAAGAAACGCTTCACTTCTTGGAAGTGTGAAGTAACCACTCCGCTTTCCGAAACTGATACTTGCCTCCGAGTTCGTTCCACATCCTCAATTCTATAGAATCTTTCCCTCTACTTCAACCAAGACCAAATGAAGGGCGTCATGTGTAGTGGTTAGACATCGTCATATTACTTGAAATTCGCATAAACTGCACAAATATTTCGGAATTTGGATTCCGCCATAATGATTTAATTAGGTAACCTGTAATAGTATTTCACAGAAATATTAATGAATAATGTCAATAAAATCTACCAATAGTAAAAAGCTACAGTAACAAAACTAGTAATAACTAGTTATATTATTTGAAATATTAAATTACTTATTTTCATAAATGCAGTATATAGGTATTAAGTTGAAAGTTGAGAAAAATGTTTAAATAATTTGAATCAATAATTTCAACCTTAAATGTTGATGAACGTGACTTTGGGTCATTTATGGAAAATCAAGATTATCTTGAATGAAATAATACAACAGATGCAATGTACGTTTGTTACATACCGTGTTAGGTAGGTACGCACAATTTGGACGACCAAAAATACGCAGAAACGACAGCTTTTTCTGGAGTAATCGTTTACTGCCGCTTATATTTCTAGCAGAAAAGTCCTAATTTATAGGTATACTTTCATTTACTTCTACTTTCAACATGTAACAGTATCATTATTAGAAAATGTTGAGGTATGTCTTAACGGCAAATAGGAATTTCAATTCCCTAAGGTGAAATTCGAAGTTGACTACGTATTAGTAGATACGCGTATTAGTAGAATCCTTAAAATTAGTAGATGAGTCCTTTCTGTGTTCAGCACAACTTTTGCTATCATTCGAAAATATATTTGTAATTTTCTAACACGACATTGTAAGGAATGGAATAATTTTTAATGACAATTTAAAGCTATATAATGAAGGAGAGAAAGCACTTAATCATGATGACATAACCTCATTTAAAACAAGCTAATAATTGCTGCTTTCCAGTTTCACCAGCTTCTTTTCTATTGATGTTGGTACTTCACATTGCGCATTTTGTTTATCCGCTTCGTAGTTGACTATCCGCCACGAGGGAGACTTTAATAGCAAGATTGCTATTAATTCTGCGTATGAAGATTTATTTTGAAGCATTGTCAATGTAATTGTAATTTACATTATACTGTATCATCTGCCCTGGGTTTTTCACACAGTTTGTATAATACTAAATTAGCTGACTACACTGCAATAAGCTTTATTTTCCAGAGTTATGATTCAGATTTCGAAAGGTTATATGAAATAAAATAAAATCGAAATATGGCTTTCTTTTTAATACATTTTCAAAATGTTCAATTGTACAATAATATACACAGCAACCCCGAGAGGTTACAAGGATATTAAGTTTATTTCACACATGAATTTTTTATATTCTTGAAACTACGTTTAGTGCAAATAACTCAGCTATACTATATGCCTAGTTATGAACTAGTTCAGTTTAGTTTAGTCTAGTTTGGTTATGAACTCTGTTGATAAACAACAGCTAACCACACAGTAAAATTATATTTTATGAATTATCTATAAGCTTCAGTATATAACCCATAGTGTTACGTCTCGTTGATTATAGTTACGTTACGGCAAATAACATTACAGTTCCTCCAGGTGTATGAAATAAAAGTAAAGTTACAGTGGAGGAAGAAGTGGTTCCGAGAGCAGTTTGGGAGAAATTTGAAGCACTTGCAAAGAAAAAGTACATAAGTCTGTAGCCATGGAGACAAATAATCTCAGTTGTGAATTTTAAATTCTGATGTCACTCTATACACTTATTTTCTCTCTTTATTTAATTATTCAGAATGCACTCACTGGTAATGAACGCGATCAGGAAATACAGAGGAACTATAGCAAAAACATTCCTACATAGGTTGGAGAGGTGCAATGAGACTGAAAAAGTTAATGTCAAAAATGGGATGTGAACCACGGATTTGTAGTTTGCGTTCGATTGCTCTAACCATATGGCTACCACGACAACATGCCGGCACGACATTAAATTCCCCAACTGACTCGCGTTTTCCCTGATAAACCACAAGGAGATCCCACTTCATTTTGAGATGACATACACCAATGGGCACAATATCGTACTTTAAGCCCGGGCTTTAACCAACTATTAGGACGACCAATGGTAATGAATTGTTCTTTTCCTCAAGCCGTGTGTAGGACAAGCTAAGAAAGGTAGACTCAGACTAAAAAATTCAATGCCATAGCCGGGATTTTTCACTTCGTCCTACACACGGCTTGTGTGAAAGAACCATTAATTACTATTCTTACATAAGGGTTGCTCAAAGGTTTTAACTTACATATCATAAAGTTGAAAATAGACCTGACTATTTTGTTTTTCTGCGCCTTGTTCTCTCAGTTACTAAATCATGACCAACTAACTATACGTTTACTGTTTGGCGTGAAATATTCGCGGCTTCGGTCTTACTTTAATGAGTTTTCGGTGGAGTTACAGCTGTTCTATGGCATTCTCAATGAAACGTGAAATCCTTCTTCACAAGTGTGGCAGTTTATGGATCCAAAATGTTCGTATTTTATTATCGATAGTTTGTAAATTGTTTTTAGGATTTAGGCATTCAGGAGTTGAAATTTGAAACTGCTATATAGCCAATATCCTTTAAGAATAACAGTGGTTTTCATTCGAAAGAGGTATTAAAATGAGCCGAGTGGTTTCTAAAATTACTCTACATAGACACAAATTTGTCTTGGCTAACGGTATAGAAAGACTATGGCGCGAATTGAAGTAAGCCGCTACTGCAGTCAAATAAATCCTGGCCTGATGAAGTAAAATTACAGTCCGCTAACTTACTCATGTTTTAAAAATCCCAATAATTTGCTTACTAAGAATGTACAAATATACTATGAAGCTATCATTGATGGTAATGAATAAAACTACTATTACAAGGAAACACTGATTTGTGCCGAGCCAGTATATTCGAATTGAACAAAAATTAAAAGAGCAACTCAAGGAAGTACACTCTCAATATACATAACATATTATATACAATATTGTGACGCAGCGGCTATGGCCCAAGGTTTTCGGGATGTCAGCGCCGGGCAGTTCGTGTAAACAAAGATGACGACTACTCTCCAACATAAAACCGGTCGCGGTATCAGCATATAAACAGACCTTCTGGAAGCTTTATTTCCTTCTTCCTCCAGAAAGTGTGCCGAAATAGTTCTAGAATTTTCGAGAACCTTGTGTAAAGATTACACTGACTATATAAGTCAGCGCTCTCCGGCAGTCCTGTCAGTGGTGAGTGATAGAGTGAGTCGAGTTGAATCAGCCAGTGAGCGAGCGAGTTAGCGACTGTTTCTGGTGCGACATCATGAGCGACTCTCCGAGCGAGTTGGTAACAACTATTGTGGCGTGCAGGCGTGCTACCGCGGAGCGACGGGTTGTGGAGGTCTTGTATTCGACTCCTGTCCGGTGTGAAGAGGCAACGTCACGAAGGAAGTAAAGTGATGGAGAATTGAACTGGTTCACCTTAGCGAAGTGACATTAGTGAAGTGAGAATTGGAAGAAGTGAACTCCCAGAGACGTTAAACTGGATAAGAACTTAGAAAACGGACAGTGAGAACTGAATGAAGTGACAGTTGAAAAACTGGACAAAGTCACAGCATTAATTCCATTCTGCATCCTAAAGATTCTATAAATTCCAACTGTCCACTACAGGTGATAATCTAGCCCCGTTATTAGTTTTATTAATGTTAAGTATTGTTTGTATTTATTGAATTGTATTGCTAAGTACTTACGTTTAAGTTATTACGACGGCGGTTTCGATGTTGAGGTTTAATAAGGGCAGATTCATATGCCATACTCAGGCGAAGCTATCTTTAAGTGGATAAGCATTACAAGAATTTATTTGTGTTTTCTTACAGTGTGTGTGATAGGAGGGATAGGGATAGGGATTAGAAGGAGTGCAGTATAACGTTTCTTCCAGATAGAGCATCTCCGGAGGCCCATCGATGATCGTTCCTATCCTCATGGAAGTTTCGCGTGAAAGGTTTAATGCCGCGTGCCATACAACACCGTCCATTACGCCCGACCCTGCAACCCTAAAAATGAAATGAACAGCAGAAAACTTCGTGGTTCTATAAAATCTACCCCAATATTCTCCTATTTATCCAGGAATAGCAAGTAAACACCAAGCTCATGGTGGACGGACCAACGGGAATCAAATCCCGAAATGCGAATCTCAGATGCTAATACCTGACTCCCACTCGTTATTTTGACAGGATATTGGTTGTCAATGGGATGTTTACAAAGGGAGCTGAAACTTACAATCCGTGCTATCATTTTAATGTCTTTGAATATCATTTAACGAAGCTACTTGTGTTTCGTAGCAGTAACATTAATCTAGTAAACTTCTATCTCTTAAGCTCTATTGGTTGCTTGTAAGTTTTTCCCTATGATGTACACGATATATGTGTTTCTATTTATATCCTAGCTTAGATCTTGCCGCTATTGGTGCTCGCAAGGATACAGTCCCAGGGAGAGCATAAATTAACAAACAGCAGCATCCGAATACATGGCTAATCGGGATATTGATGTCAAATGTCACATCCCCCCTTCTACAATTAACGATGGAAGCCAATTCACAAAAGAGAAAGAGAAAAAGTTGGCATCCATTCAGCTTGGCTGAAAATAATTATTATAAATTGATGCATATGTAACATTTGCCTCTATTTAACTGCATATACGATCGCTGTGTTGAGAAATTGTATGCACAGGTATTAGTGTTTTAAGATAATATTAGTAAAACATTATTTGTGCAGTGTTTCTCCCCTAAGCAAGCAAAGAAGCGAGCGAATAGGAAATTACGAGTTGCAGATAATGTGCCTTGGCCTATACTTCAAGCTTTCCTCTTAATCATCTCAACTACTTGCTATTGGAAATGTTTCCGATGTTGTTACGCTGATTTGTCAGAACTGAGGTGCAGGTAATAAGTAACCCATATAATAACATTCCAACTACGTTCATAAAGAACATATCTTTACATTATTCAAATGAAACAATACCTGCTGACTTCGAAAAGTTAAAACTATATTTTTGTAGTAATCCAAGCTTTAGCGAGAACCAGAGAGTAGAAATAGGTTTGTTATTTCTTCTAAAAGTATTTTCATAATAATTATCAAATATATTAATATAAAACTTAATAAAGTTGCAGCTGCTTTTATGCAGATATACTTTATACTGTACTTTAACCATGTATATATATATATAAATAAATACATGAAGAGGCTACGTTTGTTTATATACAGGATGGACCATTTAAGTTGACATTGTACAATATCTCCAAAACTAAGCATTGTAGAAAGAAATGCCTTGAATAAAAGTTGATTGATATTGTGGGGTAAAGCAAATGCAATTACCCGTATTTGGTTTTGAGGACGTTATGGTGGTCATTTTAGGGTCACTTTAATTTTTTTAAATGGGCACATTCATTTTGTATTGTTTTCTCATTAGAAAATGGTTTATAAAAACTGTTCATTTTGGATGGTCCAACCGTTCATTGCGGTCTTCGTACTCAACCACTCAGAATTTTCATTGTGATTTACGTTGGTGTAAGAACAATTGTAAAGTGTTTTATACAAATGTTGTTTAGTTTTTTTACGAGGAGTGAGAAAATAACATAAAAAATGTAGGTTACCATTTTAAAAAATTAAATTGACCCTAAAGAGACTATTACAACGCCCTCCAAATAAAACACGACTAATTGCTACTTTTCCCCATAATATCTAGCAAATTTTGTTCAACACATTTCTTTCTATAACGCTTATTTTTGGAGATATTGTACAGTCTCAAGTTAAATGATCCACCCTGTATATGCATTTTGTTTAGTTCAGTGCATATCCAAATGAGACATGAACGTCCCATTTACCTAAATAGGATGTTGTAACGTTGAAATTTAAAGTTATTTCCCAGAAATACTTAATATTTATGAACGACCATTGTGCACTTTTATTGATTCCAATAATGGAGACCGTTTTCTTGGGAATTACTTTACGATGGCATTTATTCCTTTCTAGAAGTTAGTGGCACTAAAACAGCTGGGAGAAACTTAGACACCCGTAAATTAACACTTTAGAAGTTTTCGGGCATATATGTAGGGAAGCTTTATGTTCATCAAATGGTAGAGATGGGTTTATGATGGTTAAGAAAGCTGTTCTGTTGAACAGGAAGAAAGCGTTTCTCTTAAAGTTTTTCCATTAAATGAAGTCTTTGAATAATAAATGAGTAATATCTTGCGCTTCATAAACTTCACGTGATTGCAAGCGTATATTCAGTTCATAAAACAATGGTACAGGAAGATTCGTACGCTATGTTAAACGGACACTGCAATTTCTATATCTTGGATGTTAAGTGGCACAGTACGTGATATATAAATTATACATACGCACAGTGTCGATATTGTTTGAATTGGGTATGCTACTCATATATATTTCCCCCACCTTCCCAATTAATTGTCAAGTAAATTATTAGGAAGCATCTACAATGTATATCACTGGATCAAGGAAATACTATTAGGAGTATGATTTGTTTTTCAGAATGTGAAACGGCTAAAGTTAAAATTTATAAATAAGCAACGTATAGAATTAAAATATTCGTATAGGAATAGCAATCATTTTGAATCGTAACATGAATGTGAAATTAATTTAGCAAAACCCATTAATTTAAAACTATTCTCATAAGTACAATCTATACAGCAACAATTATAGCAATGAGGATACACAGTTATTCATTAAAATAGGAAGTAATTTGTACAATTCCTCCTTTAAAGTAGTTTTTATAATGAAAGCTACTAAACACCTTGGATATGTTCAGCCCTGTTAAGCTTATTAACATTTAGTAAAACTTATATGACTTATGCACTTAAAATATTCCTCCATTTAACACCACTTTATGGTCAAACTAGTCCTTCATATTCAGTTCGCTTTATACCATTCGCTTTATCCGAGTCAATGATATAATCTATGAGCGGAAATTAAGAATTCGGAGGTTGCTTTTCAAAACCGAAGTATTATAAAAAATCGCGAAGTGCGCATCGCGAGCGTTGAACCTATCTCATTGAAGTGTGGAGAAATCAGGTTCTGTTCCCCTAACAGGCCCGGAGGCGACTCTGCCTAGAAATGCCGCCAAGATCCAGGCAAGTCGAAGGAGAAAGAAGAGTTGCGTGCGTTTGGCATGACGTAAGCGGTGCCATCTTGTCGGCGTGAACTCCATACAACTTAGAAAAATTGTCGACTACCACAATACATACACACATGACATACACTTCTGTTCTTGACTTTATGATAGATTATTGCTCACATTAATAACTATTATTTATTCAAGCCGAAAATTAGCAGATAATTTATGTGTTTAGTACAAATTACTATCTATTTACTATCTTTATATTCCTTGAACGATAGTGTATATAGTAATATACTTTTGATAAATAGTTTTATTACACATTTTGCTATAGTCACAAGAGGAATACACGAGGCCGGAGCGATAGTTAGATCTTTAAAAGACGGTTAGCTATATCCTGGCTTAAAAATTTCCCTCTTTGCATGACCACGAGTAACAAATAAATGCCAAAGTATTACTCAAAGAAATATGAAGTATTTGAAAATTCAAACCAATAATGAATTGACCAGACATAGTCAATACTACATTTTTTACATAAATTGTGTATATTAGCAAGATTTATAGTTCTGGAATAGTAAGCGTTTGTCTATTTTTAAGGTTTATCAGCTAAATTATACAAATTCAATCAGGTAAAGGAGACATCACAAGCTACTCAAAATATTCAGAATAATATATATATTTTATTTCACATGCCAATAGTCATTTATAGCACCTTAATCAAAATTATTACAACCATTTTTGAGAAAATGAAAAATACCGAAATACTTTCATGTAAAGGGTAGCTTGGGGTGGGTGAATTACTTGAAAAAACTTGGTGTCGCATCCTTGAAGGATACTAAACTTATTTTCCAAGTATAGTATTTATCTGATATTTCATTTTTGAGTTATGCCGCTCGCGCGCAAGCACGCACCTTTTCCTAAAAGGTCCTGTTTTGGTGGCGAGGGTTCAATGGAACTCATAACATGCATTTTCGGTGAAATCTCAATATCAAAGTTTTTGGTGGATTACAATACTTCCCCTGCCTGTTATAGGTAGGTGGCAGAGAAATAAACAAGATTTCAGCGTCCTTAATATACATAGAATAATAATCCAAACAAATATTAGTACTCTGGCTTCTTTGATACTCTTAGACACATTTAAGCCTCATGTTGCCCACGTAGAAGCTCAGTTAAGAGCGGTGCAGTGTGTAACTGGCTTGTAGAGTGCTTCATTAAAGCGTGCTTCCTGTAGTGTACTTGTGTCTGCCGAAGTGTAAACCAGGATGTTGAGATAGGTACACTACTTCCATGCGAATCGCATCTAACAGATGTAAAGGAGTACCAAATGTGGTTAGGTGGACCACATTCATGCATAGCTGGAGGCAGAGCAGTTTCCCCGCATCCCACCATCCCAGGGAATGAAACAGTTTGTTGGGGTAAAATCCAATAATCGTCCAAACAAGTAATTATTTTAGTTATTGATTAGTTTGTGATAATTAAATGTGGTGCGGTTTACTTTACGATATAATCAGCTTAGTTGCGATGCCTCTATATTCTCGTTAATTTCAATAGCTGGATATATATGTTGTTTACTTTAGGCTTAATTTTATTTGCTACTGCAAACTGGAAGCTTCGAGCGGATTTTTTTGTATGAATTTTTTTCCTGTGGGCAATTTCAGCCTTAGGCAAAATGTCGTATTTTTATTTTCTGATTCTGTTCACGAGCTACACAGAAAGTTTGTACTGCTAACTCACACCATGAAAGCTTTTACCGTTTTAGGTAAACGGTATAACGAGAAGCTAGTATTTGTGCTAGCCTAAAGGGATCAACTTTATGCACTGAAGCGAAATAATACTAGGCGGTTGAAAGTAGTGTTTTCGTTTTATTATGAAACTAGCAGAATCCGCAGCTCCGCAAGTGTTGTTGCGTTAAACTGACCAAATTATTTGTTTTTATTCTCACGCTATACTTCCTCCCATTTTCCTCTTTTCATACTCTCGATGCAATGTATCTGTTATGTTATATTTTGAAAAGCGGCGATAAACGGTTTCCTCTTTAACATTTATAAATATGTAAAACTAATTAATGTGATCATTACTAGAGCTTCCCTTGAAAATTAATTAGGTGCGTGAATAGTAATAAAAAATTTACACAGCTTCTAGAATATTCATTCTAACGAAACCAAGTAAATAATAAAAATAATAAAATTATAATACTTATACGCTTATTCTTTTATGTTTTTAAATGAATTCAATAAGCCAGATACTTATAATTTTAGATTTTTACACCATTGGAACTCCTCTATAAGGAAGTATTAAAGATGCCATATAACCTAACTCCCTGAATGAGACTTACGGTACGTAATAGTATGCGAATTGTAATTAAAATTGTTTCCAATTTTAGTGAAATTATGAAAAAAACTGTCTTTTTAAAGCCTGTCGGTTACTATGAAAAGTTTGGTACACTTCAATTATTTAAGGTTAAATTTAATATTTTGTACTGATTCCAATGATTTAATAATATTATAGAGCCATTAGATATTTACCTTATCCAAAAATACAGGCTCTTTATCAAAAGGAAATTCATGTGCTTGTTGCTGCTACGCTTGATAGAATAACTTTATTTGCATTTAGTAACATTTAGAGTAGAGTAAAATGAAAGTGTATTTACATTCACCAAAAAGTGGAAATTGATTTTCGGAACTCGTTAAAAATATGGCACGAATACTTTTATTCACAATGCAGAAGCCAGCAATACTAAGTAGAGCAATTTTCAACCAGTGGTGACTTTTCCAATTTTTCGCAGTAGGGAAGTGTTTATTGTTTTAGGGTAGTTGTGGTAGAAGCCCAAAACTCGTTTGTTATTCTAACCCAACTAGTGAAAGCTGTATGTATTGACATTTTTAGTGTTTGAAGTACATGTTGAGATTGAATGGGAGTGCTTATGGCGTGACTGTCGATAGCAATATTTAGTTTTACAGATGGAATATAAACATTCTCAAAGATGGTGGTTATAAGGATGGGTTGCATATTAAAATTCCGGTTTCAATATCAAATATTACATTGTATTTAGAATTGTATATGTTATATTCAAAAGCAAAACGAAAAACAAAAAATCTCCATTAATCGTGCAACATAGGGGTTGGTGTATTTACGTTTATCCTAAAGGACTCCAGAATAGAAGGCAGGAATAACTACACTGAGGGAGTAAGAAGAACACTGAAGAAGCGTTATTATTTTATTTTTTTCATTCCATATATTTATCCTTGGGGTTCCTTTCCTCCTCAAATCAATCTTTTCCTTGTTCTTTCTACATATCATTTCAGGCTGATTGATATCTTTTTCTGCTCCTACTCCTGCTTTCAAATCAATTTATACTGGTCTAGTTGTTGAGAAAACCTTTGCTAGGTCTAATCTAACTTCATCTCTCATTTTCAAAGTGTAATTTAGTATTATTGTTATCTTAGTATGTGACATCTGCATTAACTACCAACTACTACTACTTTGTAAGGTATACAATATTTATTTCAACCTTTTTCGTTGACAAATTTTGGAGGAAATAAAAGTTAATAGTGATTTAAAACGAATAGACATTTTATTCTCTCAATTTGTTTAAATATTGGAAAATATTTCACGAATTACATCAAATATGAATAATACAATAATATGGTACTCTATATTGATTATATTACAATAATTCAAGTAACAAAAAATCACTTATAGAAGTGTTGAACTGGCAAATGCGTTAGGAAAATATAGACTCAGAATCTCCACTAATAAAATGAAATTAATAAGTACAAAAGAAACAAGTTAAAAATATTTAACTATATTGGATGTAACGTGAATATTAACAACCAAGATTTAAGTAATAAAGTGAGTTACAAAACAATTGTGGAATATTAGCACAAACATTACAACAAAAATTAAAGGAAGCATAAGATGTTATATAACCGTGTTAACGTATTGTTCTGAAACATGGGCGATAAAGAAAACAGAATGAGAAAAGATAAATGCTGCAAAAATGAGGCTCTTTGGGGCTATTAAAGCATGTACAATAATGGATTGAAATATGAGGACATAACAGAGCAATTAGGATTTGTCCAATAAATGACAATAAAAGCTAATATAGAGAAACGTGGAGAATCAATTTGTATAGAATAGATAAAAACGACTACCCTCAAATGACAGTATTGAGCGATAAGGCGACAGACCAGTTATGTGCGCTGCACGTTGTACTTGGCATACGCGCGATCCATGACCTTGTTTAAAACGTCCGCACTATTAGCGACCATATGGGAAAAGAGATGTTGGAAGACCGATGTGCAGATAAAAGGAGACAAGAGACCGGAACAAGAGATTCTCCTAATCTTGAGGAGATTGTTTTTCCTTTCGTAATATTAATTCTCAACTTCCGTGAAATTGCGTGATATTTACATAGTTTTTTTTAAGAGCTCTATTATAAGCATGAGCACCGAAAATTCCTTACCTGTTCTATGACTTTATCTAAAAGAACTCTCGTATGCACTCGCGTTATTATGCTAACCGCTGATATTTCTGAGCCTTCTCCTCCCTATGCCTCCTCTACCCGCTCCTCTCTGTTCCACTCTACTCCTCCATCATCTGCTCTCCCTCCCTCTTTTACTCCCTTGCTCGCTTTTGTATAACATATATATAATTTGCTCTGAAAACCGGTAATAAAATTATTATTAAAAGCTAAATCTTAAGAATGGAACACATCTCCTTATGCTTATGTATAGCCAAACTATACTGTTTCGCATAGGAATAGCAAATGAAGCATTTGTTTACTTTTAAATACTTATTCCATTTAATATTTTATATTTTCAGAAAGATTATGCTTATGAAGTTTTATGCAACCCGCTAAAAAGCTCAACAATAAGGAAATATTTTGACTTCCTGTACCATTACGTCTTCCCCTTTAGAGAAAACAAATACGATACCATATAGCCCACTTTATAAATGGAACTTAAAGCAAGTTATGTACCAAATTCACATTTGTGTTATTTTCGAGAAGCAAAAGCTTAACACTCGCCCATCCAACTTTCTGTTATACTACCTACTATTATTTATGTATATAAAAGTCAGCACAGGAAACAATGTGTTTTCAATTACATAAATACAGGAACAGGCGCTTGTGTAGCACTAAATCTCCTAGTTTGGTTGTAAGACTTAAAACGCTAGAGAAACAGTAGCTCTATAAACATTACATTTTATCTAAATTGTGCAGCAAGAACGGAGATGTCGGCGGCGAGGAAAAATGACAATGGGAAAGGCTGAGACGGAGATAGAGGAATAAAGAAGAAAGTTTGTAGTGTAACAACGCGAGTCAAGCTGAGGGTTCTATGAGGCAGTAGGTATTTTTAACACTTAAATGATTTCAGTCAAATTATACAAATATAAATTCAATAGCAGCCCATCTTGAAGCAATATGTGTATGTAATAATTTGTAAAATGTATGTAACAGTCATTGCATATGCTTATATTATTGTATACATGTTCAATAATGTTATGTGAATATATTACGTAATTTAATAATGTAGGAGCTGTGAGAATAAAAGTTAAAAGTCGCTAACAACGAGGTAACCTTGAGACAATAATGAGTTTGAGAGTTTAAATGTTACTTGTGATTCTTGGAAGCATTAATGTAATTTTAGTGACAATTTATAAAAAATAGCCAGTCAAAAACCATAAAAAGCTGTAGATAAATGTAGGTTGACGCTGACCTCTGACGCATCTGTGTTGTTCCTGGCAGTTGCTTCAGTGGACTCAGAGTCCCGGGTTCGATGGTTGGATGGCAGGGATTTGGAATTTGTTTTGGTAGAGCTGAGGTTCTTGTTTTCAGGGGTGGTGACACTGCCTTGATGATATTAATAACACTGCCGGCGAAGTTTGAGTTATTTCTTTATTTTTGGTTACGAAGATTCCTATCTGGTCGACCCGCCACCTTCGTGGTCGAAACCACTGTTATTCTTATCCCTTTCGAAGTCGCTACTTATGTGTTTCTCCGACTAGCCTTCGAATTGCCTATATTTCATAACTTCATTTTTACACTATAAATTTTCTGATTATTTTCTTCTAATTTCGTTTCGTCGACCGTCCTCGTGGTTATTTTGTACCGGAATGAATCTCGGCCGTCCTCATGGTTAGTTTGTAGCGGAAATGTCTCGGCGTTTCTTTTCCTCTTTCACGCCTTTCGCCAAACTTAGAATTTTCCCCCATCTTTCTTAAGTTTCGTTCCGTCTTAAGTTCAAACGTATCATGTGATGTATACGCGATCTTTCGATTGGCTATCATTTTGTTTCATGATTTTTATTATTGGCTACCCCCACTTGACAACTTTCACATCTGCTTCTTACAGCTTATTTTGAGTTTTAAAATCTTCCCACGAATATTCTTAGATCGTAGATAAGCACGCATATTTCCTGACCCTTTTTAAGCTTTGAAACCGTTGTAAACGGCCTGTCCGAGCCAAGACACAAAGGCGAAACTTCCGGTAGGCAGGTTGTTGACCATCGCAGGTAAAATACATCTGCTTCGAGGAAACAAAACTTGCTTTCCTGTCTTTCCTACAAAACCCATTCCTAATATGAATTCAGCACATTTTCGTCGCTATGTTAGATCCTTTATTATTATTATTATTATTATTATTATTATTATTATTATTTCTCCTGGGTCTCGATAACCAGCTTCAAGGTATTCTATTGGAGTAAAAATAGCCAATCAGAGACTAGAAATACAGAAATTTACAAATTTAGACGATTGAAATCTAGTCAGTTGCCTGCGGACAGTGTTTGTAACTGGATGCGAGATGTGTCCTCGAGAAATTAATTACGTATTCGTGTGAGACGAAAAATAGTATACTTGTTAAAAAGTGCAAGTATTAAATAAAAGAATCCCACAGCT
This sequence comes from Deroplatys truncata, assembly GCA_030765065.1. NCBI lineage: Eukaryota > Metazoa > Arthropoda > Insecta > Mantodea > Mantidae > Deroplatys > Deroplatys truncata. The sequence goes on along the minus strand of CM060978.1, from coordinate 165,364,377 downwards.
CTCGATATCAGTGAAGTGCTATTTAATTTGTGTCAAGGATTAATATAAAGGAGTGAATTAAAACTTAAAATCTGTGTAAGCCTACATTCTTGTCGCATCACGCCCTGCCAAGACTTCCATGTCTCTAACAATAATACTGACGCAGCCAAGGCAAACATAAATATTTAATACTTAAAGAAACAGTTTAATGACAAGGTTAATATTTTTTAAACTTGGGGCAAAGGGCACCTAAAAATACCTTTGGGGCGAAGGCTACCGAAAACTGTTTACTATACGTGCTGTTACAACTACTACAAGTTCGGCTCTCCAGCAGTTGAAATACGATACAGCTCCTTCAATACAAACTACTTAAAATCGGCTTTTCATACGCAGCAGCAAACATCGTAAAGAACGATATTAATTCAAATTGGCATCCATACGTGGAGCTAAATAAATAAACAACGTAAAGACAATATACTACTTCACCTAATATCAATTATTAAATTGGAAGGTATTTTGGGTTTTTAAGTGAATGTTATCTGAGCATAATCGTTCCTGTCTGCAATCACTTTGGCCTTACAGCAACAGTGGGTTCGACCGATCGCAGTCTTTTAGTAGTTTTCAATGTACCTATCCTTGATGGGGCTTAATCACTGAGATGGTGAGGATGCTGTAGGATGATAGACAGGTAGCACTTCTTTTATAGGCTCCTTTTCTCTCACACCCTGTTAGTGTGCTATGTACCTTAGTCTTATTTTATATCCTAATGTAGATATTATATAATTCACAATACCAATCCTCTAATTTTCAGGGTTCCTGAGGCTTCCTTTAAGATTGAATAAGGATAGGATAGGACTAGGTACCGAAGGGGACTTAGTCCTATCGTATTAGTACATCGACCTACGCAGATCTTTTGTGCCTAGGTCCCTGACGGGGTGTCCCCGGGAGAGAGGGATGAGGTAAGAGGAGACAGAGGGAGGCCGGACCAGGAGACGCGACAGGCATGGGGCATGGTCCTACCATTTACAGATTTGAACTTTTTGAATGCTGACTGGTGCATCCGGCCATCCCCTCCCTTAAACTTGCACATCCCCTGGGAGTCCGACACCCGGAGCAAGTAGGTTTCCTCAGAGCATCCATTTCCCCTGTTATGCACACGCCGAGACCTCGCACCGACACTTGCAACCAAGAGACCAAGCAGATGAAAGGTGAAGTGAAATGAGAATGGAGATGAAATGGAGGAACAAGAAATTCGGTTGATGTAATAATCCTTCTCAGCATTCGCCCGGTGACTCAGGGTAACCCCGAAAAAAACCCATGGGTCAGGGAGGAGGGCTACGGGAATCGAACCCATGACCTCTGAAATGCGGGCCACAGATGCAACCACCTCAGTAAGATGGAGTTAACTCTTCCCTTTAACCACATTTCTGGTGCTCGTATACTTACGTAATGCTCATTTTAAGCTCAAAAGGTGTGTATTCTTTCTTTCTTTCTTTCCCTCTCTCTTAATTTCTTTTTTTGAGTTCAGTGTTATATCTGAAGTGCTAGATTCATTTTTAAAATAACTTTTCTGACTCTTTAGTGGGGGTAATACTTAAGTTGAAAAATCTACAAGTATTAGAGCAAAATGTCCATTGGTAACAGGAGAGAGAGTGGAAAAGGACGAAAATAATGCAATGCAATCTCAATACCATGCATTTGCACCAACTGCAGTTGAAGTGACTTGAGCTCAACTTAAAGCATGTGGACCATGATGCATTAAGACTAAATGCACTGCCATTATCACAAAGCAGTTAAGAGCGATATATCTGCCCGGGCTGTTCGGTATAATTGCAACTCGAAAGGTGTTTTGGGCTTAGGAGAACGCTACAGTCGGAGAAAGGGGCATTAATAGCCGAAGGAATGGATCTTACAACGCGTCCAGTTCTGGTCTGAGATGTGTTGGATGGTCCCAAGACGAACCGAAGGAGAAAGCTTTTGGGAGCAATCAGGCGAATAGAAGCGGGGCGCGTGTTTTCATTCGACATGATGGATGTCCAGGAGTCCCGAGGACATCTGGCTGCCTGGTACACCCTCTCAGGAGATCCATCATCCCCTTCCTCTTCCTTTCGCCACAAGAATTGATAATAAAACTTGCCTTTCTATACCGCTGCAATAAATAGCAGTTTTTGCAAAGGTAACATAAACGTTCAATCTAACAAATTGCCATCAACACACTGCAACCTTCATTCCGAGCATAAAGTCATGAGCAAAGAGGAAAAATTTGAACTTTCTAAAACATGCAATATCATAGTCAATTTTTCTTGTCTCTTGTTTCTTTTCTTTTACTATTTCTATAACTGGGTGTGTATAAAAATTCGACTCGAGATGTAATGGTGCTGAAAGTTACCCTCATGTTTAGGAAAATATTATTTCTAGTATTCTTATTTATGGACCTTTTTACTCTTAATGAGGCTTAGAACCTATGAACCACGCATTTGATTGTGTGTACTATTTTAATTTTCTTGTAATTGCACAGTGCAACACGACATTTGTTCTCTTAATGTGAGTGTATATATTAACCGTATTGTTTCACAGTAAAACGAATGTTTAATTAGATTTCTCTGACACGTATGTTTTCCAAAAGTCAGTTTTATTCTACACTTGGAGAAATTACCTTCAAGACTTACACTTATACCTCTGATTCAAGCGGCATATGGACTGTGTTTTGGATGTCGTGTGGCGTATCAGGTTAAGTATTTAGTACTTCATATATGGTGAATTTCATGCTCCGAATATCCCAGGAATTGGCTAAAAACTAAAATTATTGCAATTTATGATTTAGCTAGAATATCGGAGCTTCGTAGCCTATTGTTATTTTATTTTATAGATTCAAAACGCTTTCGCTTTATAATTCAAATTATAATTCAAAAAATTATTCAATGAAATGCCTTCGAACAGTCAACTCACAAAAAGCATCTTGCTGAGCCAAAGTCTCCAGAATACTACACGATTCAGAAGGCATCCCTAGCTCTCGGGCAGGACTAGGCCTTTTGGAAATAAAGGATTTCCGCCATCTATTGACACTATTAAAATCTGTTGCTGTTGTACATGGGTTTTTACGAAAGTTGAAAGTTTTAAGGTTATGAATGCAATACCAAGGTGAATTGAACTGAGTATCATTTATGGGCGCTCTTTAACTGCTATGGTCCTTAGCGTCCTTTCTATATTTTGGTCGTGAAAGACCGGAGGCCTTTTTGTTCAGATGCCTCTTTATCAGGCTTGAGGTTCTTTTACATGCCGTAAATCTAAGACATGGGACCACCGGCTTTACTTCCCTTCCGAAGGAAGCCATGCTAAGGATTTTTATGTCCGAAATAATCCATCTCTCTGCGCCGGGTATGAACCCGCAACCTCGGGTACTGGAGGCTAGCATGGTCTCCGTAGACCACGGAGGACGGCAATACCAAGGTGTACTGAATATACTACATTCAAATGTCACATATGTGGGGAATTGAGTAATTTTGGAACCTTACTAGATATGCAATAACACTTGCGCACGTAGGATAGTCGTGATCACTATAGGTATATTCTTATCACTGGACTGCAAGATTAGCCTTCATTCCCGGTTCAAAAGGGTTTTCCACAACAATTTTCAACTCTCAGGATATCCGCTAACCCCCGTAACATCGAGCCCATCCTGACGAAAATAGCTGTGAAGGCACTACACTAAAGAAAGAAAGACAAGCATTCACACGTCTCGGGAATAAATTCTAGTCATATAGGATGAAGATCTTGTAACAAAGTTTTGTCTTGTATACCTATACACTAAGGCACGAAGTATTAGTCTACCTGAAACAGTAAAATTTGGATTTGAAGAATGTTAATTTTTAGGAGGAGTTGTATTGTACGTATTTCCGTTGTTGGGGAGCGGCTACAATGGTGAAAAACCCCGTTTCCTACCTGCTGCTTGCTCTGTCTTTTCAACCCATATTCATCTTTAAAGTAATACTCCTTTCCCAGTCTTATTTAATAATACTATTCCTACTGTTACTAACATTTCCTGTCACCATGATTAACATTTTATATTTAGCTACGCAGAACGTACTGTCTCAAGCCCCATGATACAACATTACGTGGTGTAGAAATTGTTTCTCTAAAGAGAAGGTTGTAATGGCAAATAAAAACAAAAAAATCTGATTGTTGCATTCGCATGACTATCTCTATTCTCTCTATCTTATTAATAGGTATACAAATTACTCTTACAAAATTTTATCTTTCTCTCAACTTTATTTTAATCAGATAAACGTTTCCCAACGTTTTCGGAAATAGCTGCAATACACATTTCGTTATAGTTATAAATAGAAGACCGATAATCAAATGTTTTAGAACTGGGAGCTAACCAAAGCTCTTTCCATAACATCACAAGAAACAATTGAAAATCGACAGGACTTGAGAAGAATGGCTAAGTATTGAACAATTCGAACTACTAGTAACCGATATCTCGGAAATTGCTGATGCCATAAAAAATGTTATTTGGGACAAATCGTGTATCTCAAAGAGATCTATATTTCTTGTGTAGTTCGTTCTATTGCTTAACGTTTACCAGTTATACAAGATTATACAGAATTTCTTCGGAATGAAGAGGACTTCAAAGACTATTCCCAGAATATTCCAGATATATATTTTATGTGTCATGTAAATATCTTTAATATATGATGTTTTAATCAAAATCGTTAAGAGCTATTTTTTTTAGAAAACTAAAGGTTTAGAAAAATCTTCCACGTGAAGCCAGGTTTAGTATGGGGGGGGGATTTACTTGAAATCCTCTTGTCGCGTCTTTGCTATTTATCCGAGTTATCGTTAGGTATTAAGTTATGCTATTCCCACACATGCGCGCGCGGTACTTTTTCTAAAAGGGCTTTTTTGGATTCGGAGGGCCTCAACACATGCATTTCTGGTAAAATCCCGGCATCGAATTTTTGGGCGGAATTCAATACCTCCTCTGCCCACTATGTAAGTGTAAGAGAAAGTAAAAATCGATGTCTTGTTTATCAGAATAATTTTGCTTGCATTCGGAAGGTTTTGAATTCGATTCCGTTGACTGCCCATTCTAACGTTGAGTTTTTCTTAGTTTTCCCTGATCGGTAGGCGAATGCTGGGGTGGTTTCTCATCTACCACGATTTTCTTTCCCTAATTTCCCTTCCTTTGCATTTCTTCCTCATGTTTCAGTGTGCTAGGCTTGTGAGGCTGGACACATGGCGTAGATGCTTACTCCAAAGAAAAATATTCCCCGTGGAGACTTAAAGGGCTGCCTGATTGGACGGGTCGTTCATCGCCCTCGATGGGCAGCTCCAGTATAGGTCGGGTCTTCAGGCCAGGAACTGTTAGGGACTTCCGCGCGACTCTGTGTGGTTCTCTCTCTTCATCCCTTTCTCCTGGAGGGTGTTAGCTGCAGTAGATCTTGCGTAGGTCCAGTGCGCGAGGTGCCCCCTCCGTTGTATATTCTATTACTTTCCTCGCGCGCGCGGAACTTTTTTTAAAAATGTCATGCGCTTGGGTTCAGGAGACCTAACACATGCATCACCCACTTGTAAAAAGCTTAAATATCCCAGCATTACTGAAGTTTGCGAGAAAAAGTATATAAGAAAAGTTGGTAAATATATTCCTTCTGACAAATTTTGTTATTTGAAAATCTTAGGATAAATGCTTAAGAAGTTATGCAAGGTTCTCTATAGTTTAAATCAGCTATCGTGTTACACACAACATGCACAAAACTATTAAAAACACTTGAGCTTCAATTTTTATTACTGCAAAAGAAAAATATCCTTATATCTGGTTTTCAAAATATCACATCACATATTCGTTGCGGTGACAGAAGTACAGTGCGGGACAGAACGACATAGAAGGGACAATAATATAGAAATAGCTTGACTCCAAATTTTGGACATCAAAGCATGCGTTAGATGCTGCCCAATTTCCCGAGTCTTGCATACAATTCGCAACCCAAACATTCTTGTACTTCGGACTTTCGCTTCCTTTCTTTTTTGTATTGTTGCAGATGTACACCCGACACACATGTAATTGAAAACTTGAATTCTCAAATCTAATTTCCATTTCTCATTCACTGTCTACAGTGTGAAAAAGGTATTATCATATACAGTCTTGCGCCGTGTCACTGGGATGAAGTGCAGTGCAATGGTTCTCGGCCATGGAATGCGCCCGGGTTCTATTCCACCCGCAGAGGTTCCGATTTCCGGTCTCGGGTAAAGGACCAATGTCCACTTAGCATCGCGAGAAAGTGAGGAGCTGAGAAAGGCAGCGGTCCTGACCTCGTGAGCCAACTTTCCGTCTCGGGATGCGCGATGCTGACCACATGACCTCCCCGTATAGGTTGGATGATCGTCCACCTCTACCGAGCGTAAGTGAAGATGAAGCCAGCATCAGGTTGACAGGGCCAGTCTTTCGCGGGCTGTTGCGCTACACACATATTCACACACAGATAGATATATCTACTGGGTGAGTCTTCTCATCCTGCGGGTTAGTAACTAGGCAACCCTACATTTTACAGACGATGCAGGTGCCGGTGCTGACACCGCATTCACTAGCCCACTGATTAGGGCAACGGTGATGGTTGTTGTTAACGTGCTGCTCTAGCAGCGAATGGTGTACATGTTGGTAAGTCATAATGAAGGTGGGAAGTTCAAATCCGCCAGAAAATAAATGAGTTTTTTTATTCATTTTTGTTAATGTTTCGAGAACGTTCTAGGAAATCGCGATTTTTTCCGAATGCACCTGAAAGGATATTTGCATATTCTAACAAGTAACAATTTGTATTTTAATGAAACTCGCATAATTAAACTAAGTGAAACGAATTTCCATGCCAAACTACCAGTTCTCGTTAAATTTACTAAACATAAAAAGTACCTTCAAGTGGCAGTACTTGAACCTGGGACCTTCACCACTAAAGGCCAACGCGCTACGAGTGCAAGTCACTGCACGCACAGCGGTGCAAAGCAGTCATTTCGGCCGAAATTGATGCGACGCGATGCAGTGGAGTGTTTACGGCATACTTGTACGACGCCGGTAACTTATCAATCCCATATTATACACATATATACCGGGTGAGTCTCCTCAGCCTGCGGATTGAGAAGTAATGCAATTCCAACGGTGTACTGGCCATGTCGTATTATATATAATCTTAAAGCGTTTAGGCAACTTTCAATTTTCAGGCGCATTAAAAAATGTTTTAATTTAGGTTTTAGGAATACTATATAAACAAATTATGTTAAAGAAAGGAAGAGTTTAAGAAGAGAAAAGGAAATGGGTGTGACGGAGTGAGACGGAGAATTGCTCCTCAGTAAATACGGTAACGCAGGCGGAGTTGAAGGTATCTATCATATCTATGTTATGAATGATGCAACAATTTATTAATTCTGGCACAAATCAAGGAGAAATGCCGCATGTAGTGTCATTCAGATATAACACAAGCTCGAAAGTTCTTGCTACAAGCAAGGTCCTTGTACCGTTGTTCCAAAACTAAAGCTGTGCCAATGCAAATGTCGACACGGATCGTACAGTGTAGTATGCAAAAAAAGTAACCGAATTTATCTGCTGGTGCTGTGGATTAAAGTCGATAAGTGACTCACGCACCATTGTGTCAAATAGCTACAGCCCACTTTTTAGCACACATTTTATGAGTGGAACAACGAAAACCGAATAGAGTAGCAAATATCAACCTTAATTACCTCTGTCGTAAAAAAGAAGTTTTATCTTTGATCGAACAAACACACGGGGAAAGCAATGGATGCACAAGTACAGCTGTACAACAAGGCCTCCAATAGTTTGTGTGGAAGTGGCAAAAATAGTAAATTTCAATGACCTGAACGTATATGCTTGCGACTCTTTTGAAATAATTACATTATATGCAATTAAATTTGTTCTTTTTATGAAAGTGGGTTTCTAAGGTGCATATTTTCTATGTAAAAAGAAGGTGTTGCCTTCTCTACCGCTTACCTTTAAGTAAATATGGGAAGTATGGTATGCCATCCAAAAATTTTATACCGAGATTTCATCGAAAATACATATTTTCAGGCTACCTGAATCAAATAAAAAATTTAAAAAAGGCTGTCTACCTGTCTCTGAACAGCATAACTCAAAAATGAGAATCTGGTTAAATACCAATATGGGTATTTAAGTTTTCAGCATCTTTCAAGGATGTCACAAGAAGATTTTAAAGTAAATTACCAAGCCCAAACTACATTTGTAAGCAATACGTTTGCTTATTGTTTGTTTTCCAAGAAATAGCTAACGATTTTGATTGAAATACAGCATGTTTAAGATATTTAAATGCCAAATGAAATGTTTATTTGAATCTCTTACGAATCGTTTGTGAACTCCTCTTCATTTTGAATGATTTTGCTTAATTGTTAAACCGTAAGAGATATAGAAAAGCTTTCTACATATAAAATGTAAAAGCTCACAGTGCCAAATGATTTGTTTTAGTTAATTACTTCCGAGATATTCCTTGTAATTAGTGTGAATTTTATAATGGAACTTTTCTCTATTGGGAAGTCTTATTCGTTGATGTGGTCGTACAAAGAGCATGAAATTTCAAAGCCATCACATAGCGACACGCTTTTTACATTCTGTATTCTACAACAAAATCTGAATTGTAAGTTTAAATGGATTAACAACAAGCAGCTGGAATAATAAGCTTTTGTAAGAGGGCGAGTAGAGAAAGTCATGTGAATGCTACATATAGATTTCTTTCCTGTTCGTTTTGAAATCAGTTTCATCCTTCTCCTGTTTCTCTAGTCAATGACTCAATGAATTCAATTTTCTATCCAAAGGTAGATAGGTCCTTCACTGCAAGTCCAGTCTTTCTAATTCTTCCCCCTTTGATTTCCTATTCGTCTTCCTAAAGGAGAAATTTATATTACCTAATACTCAATAACATCTGGTAACCTGTTTTCCAGATCAATTTCGCTATTCGCCACTCTTTCCGGTACACTTCTAATCTCTACTCTCAATTTTGTTCTTCTGTGGATCACTCTTTGTATAACAGCTTCATTGTTTATTTTATCTCTGTCTATTCTTCTCCATATACACATTTAAAACGCTAACAATCGATTCCTCTCACTTCATCACAATGCGGACGTTTCCGCACTATACGGTGCCACACTCAATACAGAGCACTTTATTAATCTCCTCTTTAGTTCCCTTTTAAAAGATTCACAGAGAATATCTTTCTTTATTTTAGAGGCTTCTTTTACCTTTTCTATCCTTCGTATTTTTGCCAACGGCTCATTTGGTAGGCTTCAAGTGTCTAAGGATGTCGTTTTGTTCCACTAGCTTATCTGGTATTCGCAAATGCTTCTATATTGCTTTTCTTTGCATAAATACACGTTTCTCGAGATTAACATTTACCATCATCATATAATCATTACGCTCCCATTTATCTCAGTAGTATGTTTAGGAGCATGTCTTCTTCTTCTGCTAGCAGTACCATGTCGCTAAGGAATCTTATACATTATATTCTTATTCTTCCTGCTACACACATCCATTTTTTCTGGAGGCACTCAACAACTTCTACAGGAAGATGTTGAAGAGGTTGAATGATAAGGGTCAACCCATCTTATCGTTTCATACATTGACAATTAAGAGATTTCTGTCAATTCATACCAATCATTTTAAAAAAATCAGTACATTTCTTCCATTTAAATTTGTAAAGTGTCTTTTAAGACGCACATAAATTTTTTTCCTTCAAATAAGCGTTGTTTTAAACAGTTCACTTGGATCCATTGTAGCCTTAGTATATAAAGTGCATATTATATTATAATCCTGCTGCTCACCCATAGGACACCATGGTTTAGATTTGCACTTAGGTGAGGATGTAAATTTTAAATATATTCCCCGTCCAATATGGAAATAAATACAAATAAAAAATATTGAGTTCACGAGATGCAATAAGGCCTTAAATATAATGCCAATGTTTTTTGTGTAAGCTAAATAGCCGGTACAAATAAATTTCGTAAAAGACGTTTCGCAAGTAAAACCTTCATTGATGGAGAAAAAAGTGCATCCTACAGCCTGAGATGTAGACGCTGAATGTAATGCTTCTGAAGGTCTAAAAGCAAATTAAACACCATTTACCAAATAAACTTTGACTTCCTAATTCTTAAACTTGCCATGCGCCAAAGTAGGAATCAGTGTTACTGAGAAGTTCAAGAAGTGTTTAATTAAAACTTTACACGCTGATATATCTCCAATGATCAACTGGAAGCCGAGGACAGAACATATTTCGAAATTAGGGAATTTAGTTAACGCACAACCACTCCGAGGCGAAGGAAGATTTATGATCGGTGAAACAGACTCGAACCTATTAATTAAATTAATGTTTATGGACAATATTATGAACACTTTTTAATATTGAAATTACTTGTCTTCGGCCCAGCAGTCCAGTAATCAAGGTTTACCTGGGCGGAATGTAATTCGCCACGATGCCTAGCTGCTTTAACGCGGCTTAACTGTGTGATAAATAGGTTAAAGGGTTTTTCGCAAGCAGTGTAGTTATTTTTATGAACCCACGGAGTTTCCTATGCTGCTTTTGAACCGGGCTCAACTGACCTCTCGGACACTCACGCATCCAAATGGTTACCTCGCCCAATGCTGCTTAATTTGAATGGCCACTTGCGTAGTCGTCAAGTTATGCATACGACAGTTAGCGGGAAAGCAAAACGGAAACGGGTAATAGGAATGGGCTGAGTAGTCAGTCCAGCTCTCCATTGGTCTTACTGACCTTACTTACTAAAGGCCCGGCCAAAAATCCATAGGGGAGGGGTTCAACTCCTTCAGCCCCCGTGGTGCGGGTACTGTTTACCCCCAGCACCAGTACTTCACGAACATCTGAGAACCTCCAGGAAGGGAATTGTTTAAATTGGGTCAGACTCGGCGGGGCAATACTCCCCAATACCATAGGGGTTGTAAGATACTTCAATGTCCTACAGTACCAGCCTGGAGAGCTGGAGATGTGAACAGCATAACTCAGAAACGAACAGTTGGATAAACACCAAACTTGGTATTTAAGTTCAGTATCTTCCAGAGACGCGACACGAAGGTTCTCAAGAAATCTCTCCACACCAGATTACCCTTTACATGGAACATTTTCCGAAAATTTTCATTTTCTCAAAAATGCCTTTAACGGTTTTGATTAAAATATCATATGTTTAAGATATTTTCATGACAAATGAAATTTTTATCTCGAATTTTCTGGGAATGTTTCCAAAAGTATTCTTCATTGTGAAAGACTTTTGCATAACTGTTAGACCATAAGAGATAGACAAAATTTTACTACACAAGAAATGTAGATCGCGTTAAATCACACAATTTATGTCATATATTTTTTTGTTATTGAGTGAACCATTTTCGAGATATTGCTTGTTATTCCCTTAAATTTTCCAATACTTATACTTTTTCTCAAATGGAAATTCGTTTTTTTTGTCCTGGTAATGCAAAGAGAACTGAATAATCCACATACCAACCACCTCTTAAAATATTTAACTATAGCTTATAGCCTAGCAATTCCCCTTGCATCTACAACAAAATTAGCAATAAGATTAACATCTGGATATCTCGATTAACATGAAGCATATAGAGAATAAGCGTTTGTAAAAATAGTTTGTACAATAGTAGATAAAGGCATGCGAGTGTAATACATCAGATTTTTTAATATATATTGGCCTGATAGAAATACCCATGGAAGAAATGCGACTACTCTGGGCCTGAAGGGGAGCTTCGGCTCGAGCACACCTTCCTTATCCTCTCTGGGCACTCGTCTAGCCGTGACCAAGCTCAATGCTGCTTAGCGTGCGGGTGTAAGTTGGATAGAAATCGAAGCTCTTTAATTCAGTGGCCCTAGATCGTCCTTGAGGAGGCGGCGGGTTCTTCTCCTGGGTTATCTCTATGATCGTATTGTTCGAGAGTGTGCACCAGCTGATTCGCATTACAATGCAGGATTTTAAATGGGAATATCATAGATCATACAGTAGGTCCTAACTGACAATAATAATAATTATATATTCCCTGCCATTGCCATCGCTAATGCATTTCGTTTCCAAACTAGGATTGTGTCATATCAAACCAAGCTTTGATATAAGCCTTGACAGAGTACACAATAGTTTCATACGTTTAATCACAAAGGGATACTAGAATAAACTACGCGTGAAGTGTCCTACAATATTTCTTATTGGAAAACCAAAACTTTATATTGCTAATATGTCTATAGTGAACAATGCTTTTATTCCTCAGTCTCTCTTTTACCCGTGTTCCACTTCTGGAAAGCCCTGCTTGCACATAATGCTCATGTTAGAACTAATGAATATAATTCCGATTTAAACTCCAGAGTAAATAGTTCTGTACAGTCCGTATGTTGCGGTTCAGTTCGGGGTTATATTGATTCCTGCCCGTACGCTAACATACTAGAACAGTATAGTATAATGGAAAATAGCTTTGTAACTTGCTCGTCAAAATTCTCATTGAGAAAAAAAGGGGGAAAGAGAAACGCTACATGACTTTCTCTACTAACTCTTCTAGAAATTATTCTTACAAAATCTTATTCTTCTGTCTACTTCATATTAACAGAGGTAAACTTTGATTACACATTTCATTGTAGGTATAAGGAGGATTCAGTAGGTAAAGCGATAGTCACACTTTTAAAATGAGTGTCCTATGCGAATGCTTTAGAATTCCATGTTCCTTCTATGACCATGAAAAAAAAAGGAATAGAGACTTACGACTTGAAAAGAAACGTAAGTATTTGAAATGTCAAACCAATAACAAAGAATATCCTGAAAACGGTTAATGCCATATAATTTATAACACAACTTGTGTGCTTTAACCAGATTTACGTATCCTTTGTAGTACTCGTAAGATTTTATCTGTTTCTTATAGTTTACCTATTAAATAAAAGTCATTCGGAATGAAGAGGACTTCTCACAGAAGATTCAAGATACACGTCTTATTTGTCGTAAAATGTCTTAAAATTTATGGTGTTTTAATCAAAATCGCTAGATTCATTTTTGAAAGCACAAAAAAAAAATCATTGTAAAATAAAAGGGATTTTATTCAGGAATTTTATTGAAAATCTTCTTGTCTTGGAGAACTTAAATACCAAATTTGATGTTTAAGTGACCTTTCATTGTTTTGTTATTCTACTCACAAACACACACACATACTTTTTCTAGAAATGCTTTTTATTTTACTCGTATACAGACCACCTCAAAATGTGTATTTCTGGTGAAATCTGGCTATAGAATTTTTGAGGTGAATGTAATGCTCCCCTTCCTTATTGTACGTATTCAAAAGGCGAAAAAAAAACAATAATATTTTCTCATGCGTACTGATTACCCTATATAGGGTGTATCTTTATTGGTGTCATATATTTGGGGGACGTGTTCCTGACACCAAAACAGTAAAAAAAAGTTCATATGTACATGGGTCTGAAAATCAACAGTTTCGTTGTTATAGATCAAAGAAGCTGTATTTCATGAGTGAACAGACGGATATGCACTACACGTATGGCCGTGCAGACGGCAATGCAGCACGAGCGCGTGAACTTTATGCGGAAAGCTACCCTGACAGGCCGTTACCGTGTGCAAGAACATTCGCACGAATTCACCAACGCTTGAGAGAGAATGACGCATTTGAGAGGAGTACTAGGGATGTTGGGAGACCAAGAGCGGTACGAGGCATTGAGCTTGAAGAACGAGTTCTTCGGGCTATGGATGCAGACCCATCACAAAGCACAAGACGTATGTCTGTAAGGGAAAGAGTTAGTCATATGTCTATCTGTAGAATTCTGCATGAAAAATCTTCTGTACCCGTATCACCTTTTACGTGTGCAAGGATTAAATGAGGCGGACTTTGAGCCAAGAAGACGTTTCTGTCAACGCATGTTGACAGCGCTGTCTTCAAACTCCTAGCCTGTATCACATTCACGGATGAAGCTGATTTTACTCGCGATGGCATTTTCAATTTTCATAACACTCATAACTGGGCATTTGAAAACCCCAATGAAGTACGAGAGGACAACCATCAACATAGGTTTTCTCTCAACGTTTGGAGTGGAATCATTCATTATCACCTTATTGGTACCTACTTCTTCCCTCCGCGTCTGAATGGACAAACCTATTTCCAGCTATTCAGAAATGAGTTGCACCACTTATAATGTTCTTCTGGACATCATCCAACGAATGTGGTTTTTACACGATGGTGCTCTAGCTCATTTCAGTATGATAATTATTAAGCTTTTGAATGTTCGATTTTCACAAAGATCGATTGGTCGAAGGGGAACCATTGCATGACCTGTTCGATCACCTGATTTGAATCCACTGTATTTCTTCGTCTGGGGTCATTTGAAGTCCTTGGTTTATGCGACTCCTGTACCTGATGTTGGCATTTTGAGAGGACGTGTCCAAACTGGATTTGACCAAATACGAAACACACAAGGATTTTTCAACAGAGTACGCCAGAGATGGAACGCAGGCTTGCGCATCGAAGCAAGAGGAAGCCACTTCGAGCAATTTCTGTAACTTCCAATGTTGTGCTGTAACTCTGAAATAAAGTATTCTCAGACCCATGTTCATATGAACTTTTTTTACTGTTTTGATGTCAGGAACACGTCCCCAAAATATATGACACCAATGAAGATACAACCTGTATTGAATACTATAGGATTGTTTTTCTCGAGCGGAGGCGGCAGCGGTTCCAAGGTTACGACCGAAGATTTGAAAGAAAATCGCCCATGCCAAACTGCCGCTTACATTGAACATTCTTTTTTATTTTCTAAAATATGTTCTAAGCATTTTGATTGAAGTACCATTGTTTAAACTAATTTCATGACAAATAAAATGCATACCTTTAATTTTCTTGAATAGCCTTTGAAGTTCTCTTTATTCTAAATGACTTTTGTATAATTCGTAAATCGTAAGAACTTTTACTACACAAAAAGGTAGTCTCATTAAAATACCCAACTTTATTTGTCAAATAAAACGTTTGTGGCATGAACCATTTCCGAATATTCCTTATTATTGCTTTAATTTTTTTTAATATTTGAAACTTTTCTCAATTATAATCAGTATTTTGTTCCCTTTCTTTCTTTTTTGTGTTCACGCAAAGCAAACATAACTTCAAAGCCATCATATAGTGATCGGCTTTAAAAATATTTGAATATAGGTTTAGCTTACTATATTATTCTTTTACATAAAATGAAATGTATAAATAAGTCAAGAAGATTTATCTTTCGTTTCCTTTATATGCCGCCTTTTGCATCTAAGGTCATATCGGCGGCTCTGCCTTAGGAACAATTGCTCATCAGCAATGCTGTTCACGCATTTACTATTCTTCTGTTAATATTTAAGTTTGTTTACGTTGGGTGTTTGTTTATAAACATTAAACTCACATTTACTCTCTTCCACAGTTTAGGGAGGAACAGGAAATAATCCTGGCTAAAGAAAAATTCCTACCCTCCAGTCGGGAATCGAACCCAGTACCTCTGAATTTCGAAGATCACAGATAACGTTTATCTTGTTAAACAAGAAGTAGCTAGAAAAATAAGTATTTTGTAAGAATAGTTTATAGAAGAATGATCTTACATTTAGCATTTTAATGAAACTTTATTAGTATTAAAATGGAATTGTCTAAGCCGAAATTTAGCATTGTATGTTAGGATGCCCTGACCAAATGCCATTATAATGTGAAAGAGGTGCCTGGATGTGATCCAAGGCTTTAAAGGAAACTTTTTATTTTCATTTATAACATTTGTCTTCCAAAGCAATTTTAGTAAAGTAATCAGTAGGTATATACATCCTGTCAAACTGCTCTTCAAACATCAGTTAATCAAACTTTGGGTTGTAGGGTTACAATAAAGAAGATCTAGATATCTTAGATCCTGCAATAATTGTGCAATAATTGTGTATTTCTTAAAGAAAGAAACTGGGGGAGTTAAAAGAATAAGGTGAAAGCAGCTGAGCCTAACATCGCAGAAGAAACTTGGCTTAATAATATATTTCTGTTATATTTTCACCATTTTGAAATACTAAACCTCAGTGTTTTGTCATCAGATACTTTGGCTGCTTCTTTATAAAGCTTTGCATTATGTAGGAATCTGTACCACGAGGCGCATCCAGAAATTAAGTTTCCCTATTTTTTTAAAAGAAAAACATAGTTACATGAAAATCTTATGGCAACAGGTACAGCAATTTTTGAAGTATTTTTCGACATAATCACCACAAGAACTGAGACTCTTTGTCATATTGTGGGATCAACTTCTGTATTCCTGCGTTGTAGAAGTCTGCCGCCTGCGACAGTCGTCTACAGCTCTTCGTTGTCAAAACTCTGAACGAAGGACAAGAATTTCTTGAGGTGCAAGAAAAGATGGAAATCGCTGGTAGAAAAATCAGGACTGTATGGTGGATAATCAAACAGCTCCCAGCCGAACTGCAGAACAGTTGCTGTGTTCCGAGCCGTATGTGGGGCAGCACAACACCTGGAGTAAGCATTCCACGCCTCTTGTTTTGAATGGCACGTCGCAATTTCCGCAGTGCTTCACATTAACGCTCAGCGTTCATTCTTTCACCTCTGGGCAGGAAGTTAATGTACAGAATGCCCTTCCTGTCCCAGAACACAGTACACATCACTTTCTGCACCGACACAATCTGTTTGAATTTCGTCTTGACCGAAGATCCACTGTGATGCCAATACATTGACTTACATGATCCACGTCTCATAGCCCGTGACGATCCTGTCGAGGAATTCGTCGCCGTCATCATGACACGGCTGCAGAAATGTCAGTGCTGCTCCTAAGCGTTTCATTTTGTGCTCTGGTGCAGGTTTTCGAGAGTCACCTGACACACAATTCCCTGAACAGCAGGTGCTTTGTGACAATTTTATGCAACAAGGATAGCGATATCTGCGGAAAAGGCTGCTGATCTCAGTAATCGTGCAGCGACGGTTCTCCACGATGCGCTGTCGCACCAGCTCAACAAAGTCATCATTGATGAGGGACGGTCGCCCACTGCACTCTTCATCGTGAACACTTTGACGACCTTCGGAAAATTGCCTACACTCGACGCACCATCTATTTGCTCATGATGTTCGGCCCGTAGACCTGACAGCGCTAACGAATTTCGATCGGTGCTATGTTTTGTGCCGTAAGGAACTTTATCACTGATCAAACATCGCAAGTGGCGGGAGAACGAATAAGAGCCGCCATTTTGGGCTACGGTTACCGCGCTACTGGCACCAGGCGGGACCTGTCCGGCCTGTATATGATTGATCTTTTACGCATGTGCAATTTTCACGGCTAAATACGTTTACTTTGAAGGAAACAAAATCGGGAAACTTACTTTCTGGATGCGTCTCGTATTTCATAACTTTAAGACAAGGGAGTATTTCATAACGAGCGGTATAGAAAGCAACACTAAGTTAAATAAATTAAAATTCAGCTGGTTAGTTACAATGCACCTAAATTTACACTTGATGTTTAAAGTTTGTTGAATTATTTCAGGGGAAAGTAAATGATTAGTAAGTCTTTTATTTTACACAGTTCAAGTACTTTTACAGACGAATAGACTATACAAGCTTTAATTACAAGAACATGTTTAACAAAAGTACAGTCAGTTACTTCACGACGTCAAAAGCTGAACAAATTGTATAGTTTTCTTGCGTCACTCATGCACCATTAAAAGTGGAAGAAGAAAAAATAATGCATCTTTGGAAGGTAAATCGTTAAATTACTTGGAAAGTCGGTCTCTAGCTATATTTTTCACTTTTTTCTATTCCGCTAAAGTTGCAAAATAAACTATGACATTAAAAATGTTAATATATAGGGTGTATGACTAGTAGCATCATACTGTTGCATCCATGTGCCGCTAAGACCGAGCCGTCTCATATCAGAATGAAGGGGGTTAGCCATACAGAATTAGTGCCAATGAGAACCCCTCGACAACAATTTTCTGGACCTCTGATTTCCAGATTCGGCGATATAGTTGGCTATCGAGATCCTCGGATCTAACCCCACCGGACTACTTCCTGTCGGGTTACCTAAAGGAAAAGGTATACATGACAAGACCCATACGATTGATTAGCTGAAAGAAAACATCCAAAGAGATACAGAGAGCCATTCTAGTTGAAATGCTGCGCCACGTTATGGACAATATAACTATTAGAGCCCAAGAATGTCCTTGTTAATGTGGCAACTATCTAAACGATGTGATATTCAAAACAACAAAAACATAGTGATGAACTCCCATACTTTGGTAATGTATTACATTTAGTATATAATAAATATAGTTTTTCCTTGCCCAGAAATACGCATTAGAAATATGTCCCATCAATATGGCCCAACCTGTACATGGTATGTAAGCGACGTCGTCTGGTACACAAAATATCCAACCTTAGGCTAGCTGGTAGACTTCACTAATGCTAGCTCGAACATTGTCAAAACCTAACGAGAACATGAGGTCTTGTGCATAAGGAAGGGTTGAAGTGAAGTAACACATGAACAAAATCTTCGATTGCGCAATAGATCAAGAAGTTACAGGGGCGATGTGACGGAATGGTGCGTTACATATTAGGCAAAGCTGCCATACTTAGTAGCACAGTGCTTGTCAATGAGTTAGCTGGCCAACCGTTGGCATATGTATGTTGCAGGGTTTTGCTGAAACTGCCATTTCGTCAAGATGCTAGACAGATCATAAAACCGGCGTATGCTGAACATATGAAAAAGTGCACATTCTGGCACAGTTCTTCATGAAAAGATAAGACATATTCTGTTTAGATTTACTGCGTACTTCTAACCTAACCTCTAACTTAACTAACTACCCTAAACTAAACAAAGCTAACTTTTCGCTATCTGCTGGCTTTTAGCGGCCCAGTCAGATCCTAAAGGAATGAAGTCACATTACACCGGTTTTTCAAGATGTGCCTAGGATCTTCGCGAAATTACGGATTTCAGCAAAAGCCCGCAACATAAATCTATACCAGTGCGCAAGAAGCACTCAAATATCTTTCCAGTCGAATCAATGTTCTGCTCAGAGTTTTTTAAGCTTAACGTCCTTTCACCTGATAGGTCATATCGGGCGATGAATGAAAATGAGTGAAATCACATTCAAATGAGCCCAGATACATTCGTTTTCTCAGGATAAGAGAAAATACATAAAAAACTATCCGATTAATTCACCTAACCGAGATTCAAGCTAGTAACCTCTTGAATGTAAGGCAAACAATGAGTGCCGTTTTACGGGCTTCTCTCTCTCTCTCTCTCTCTCTCTCTCTCTCTCTCTCACACACACACACACCCACACACACACACACCCACCCACACCCACACCCACACCCACACACACACACACACACACACACACGTTGCTGAAGTAATAGGAAAGTCTCGGTTAGTACTCTGCACGTGTTTCTAATCTTCCCAGTCGTCAAATGCTAAATATTACAAATAAACTGCTAATTATTCTAAACACTGAATTTATTATGACATTTAGATATAAATAAGATCACTTAACCTATGCTTACTTCAAACGGAATCTCTCGCGTGTTTCATCGCGTATGCATAAAGCGAATGTTAACATCCACGCAACATTTCATGTCAAATTCTCGATCATTGTGGGGACTGACTTGTGTTTTCCATCTCTCTGTGTTCATTGTATTTGTTTGCTTTTGTAACCTATGCAGCGACTAACAGAGTTTTGTTGCTTGTATTTTATGTTACTAATGCGATTGGCTTTGTCCGGTTTCCTGACAGATATACAAATAGGTGATATTATGTTCCTTTGTGTCTCATCACCCGCAGTCTGAACTCGGTCCAGAAAACAAAACGACATACAACTGTAGCGAGTTAAGTAATTCCCGTGTTCGTGAATTTCACTGAGAAAATGGTTGTGAAAGCTTTGTTGGGTGATAGGATTCAATGGCCTTATTCTATCACTCCTAATTAGGTATTTTATTTTAAAATATTAGCAAACAAAGGAGCGTACGAAGCCATATTGGAACATAGAGTTTTTATTTATTTGTTTATTTGATAGCAATAGCCAGAGTTTTATCAGTGTTAGCTGGGATAAGAAATTTGTCCCATTTAAGTTTTTAACATGTTGTTTTTATTTTTATGCTAATTTTATGTTATATTATTATTTATACTGTGATCATATTATTGTATTAGGCATACTAAAATGACATCTCTGGTAGTGATCGAATTCGCAATCATGGGCACAGAACGTCAGCACTCAACTAATCGGGCCACCCAGGCTCATGGACAACTTGCATTACGTTTATAGAAGGTTCGTCTGTGTTTGTGTGTGTGAGCAGAATATCCCAAAAAACGAAAAGTCGGATAAATACCAAACTTAGTATTTAAGTTTACTGTCTTCCAAGGATGCGACACGAAGATTTCCAAGAAAATTACCGAATCTCAAACTATCCTTTACATGTAAAATGTTTTGTTTCCTCAAAAAACGGCTCCAAGATTTAGAAAAAAATACCGTACCTTTAAAATATTTAAATGATAAATAAAATGTATATATTTAATTTTCTGGGAATAGCCTATGAAGTCCTCTTTAATCTGGATAACTTTAGTATAATTGGTAAACCGTAAGCAGAGAATGTAAAACTAATTAAAGCACACAATTTATATAAAATCAATTTTTTTGCGCGATAATCATTTCCGTGATATTCTTTGTTATGGGTTTGAATTTACAAATACAGGTTTTAAAAGTGCATAGAAATGTTCTTACATACAGCGTTCAGGTTTTTAAAAATCTATAGATTTAGTATACTCTATTCTGTTTATACCTATAATAATCTCGACTAACAAAAAGTAGGTAGAATACTAAAGTTTTGTAAGAATAGTTTACAGTAGAGAGAGTAGCAAAGTTCATTTGAATGCAACACAATTTCTTTCTCAGGGGTAAGTTGCTATTCTTTTCCATGTGGTCAAGCAAAATGGAATTTCGCGCCCATTACATAGCGACCCGCTTTTTAAGAATCTTGACTAACGTTTCAGCCTAATATATCCTTAAAAACGAATATGTGTAAATGTGAAATGAAAGTATATTTTACTTCAAAAATAAGGTAGTTTTTGTAAGGATAGCTTGCAGAAGAGCGAATAGAGGTAGTCATGCAAATGAAACAAGATTCTTTTCAAAATTACATTTACGAAACTACTAAAACATGACTTATTTGGGTGTCACTACCACTTTTACAGAGCCTCGTTTTGCGTTCTTTGCCACGGTCATTAGTGTGCACTTTACATGATTTGTACGTCAGAGCTTTTTAAGAACTTCGATATACCCACTTTGTTGTACAATGCGTCTCCTGCTGCCAAAACGGATACGTTGCAACAATGTTTTTTCCGTACTGTGCATTATTCGTCAAACGAATTTTTGTTTTCATGACATACCATATGTATTATTTGTTTTATAAGCTGTAAATAACTAAGTTTGCTAAAATTCCGTGATTAGTTTTTGGCTGTAAACTATATTAAAATGTAATTATCAGAGTATAGTATGAATACCGAATGAAACATCGTTTATAAATTCTTCTGCTAGAATTAAAAATATGCATCACTAGTTCAGGTATTTTGAAACTGTAATCGTTTTGTGGACTCGACGAAATTACACGTTCCTTTCATTAGCTGGATTAGGCAGGCCGCATGTCACGGCATTCCTCGTAGTGTGTATGTAACAGATGAAGTGAGTTTTATTGTTTCGACGTAGAGTGGAAGCACAATTAATATTAAACCAAGAGATAGAGCGACTCAATTTCCTTTGTTAGTCCCACCTTATTATATTATCTATATGAAACCCATTGGGTGAATCACAAAGGAAATTTAAAGTGAACGTTAAAGGCGGAGGATATGTCGCTAAACATGTCTGTGATCTTCCAATCACAAGTGTTAAGGTTGTGGGGTGAACTGACTGCATAGGAAAATATCCAAACACACTTATATTTCTTTTCATCATTTCTCTAATTGAAAAGCGAATATGGGCCTCGTCAGTTCAAATAAAAATACGTAAATATTATAACTTAATTTACTTTAACCCATAACTTGGTCCTTGTTTCCAACAATCAAATTAATGTTTCCGTAATTGTATGTTAAATGAGAGCAATGCTAAAACTTATTTGGAGTCCAACAAAGTAAAAGCGAGTGAGATGGTTCAGCAGTAACGTGCGAGAATTGCATTCGGGAGGTCCTGGGTTCCATCCCTGGGCCGCCACTCTGACCATAGATATTTCGTGGTTTTTCCTGATTGGCAAGGCGAACGCTGGGGCAGTTTCTCTTCTATCACAGATTTCCTTTCCCTAATTTCCCCTCATTTGCTTCCCTTTTCATGTTTCAGTCAGCTTATGGCTGTGCAGTGTCGGGCGGATAGTACGAATGCTTACACAGCCATGCCAGATGACAGTGTTCTCTGAGTTGCCTCACGGTGATATAGTTCTCCCCGTTTCGCCAGAGGGAAGTCTTCTTTGAGCAGCCCGCCGGTGTGACCGGATCCTCAAGCGCGGAATCGTTAGGGACATCGCGATTCTGTCTGTCGGCCGGCCTGTACTGCGGCTTATAGCCTCCTGCTTCTTCATCTCATCCTTTCCTCCTGGAGGCGGTAAGCACAAAAGATTCGCGCTGAGTCAAGGTGCAACGTTTCACCTCCGTTCTCTGGCCATATCACATCATAGGAACAAAAATTCCCTATTGCATACCAAAAAAGAATAGTCGCAACGAATGCTTGGGGCAGTCATGAATAATAAAGGTTTTTAGTGGAGCTTGTACTTAATATAATTAACATTATTGTAACTCCCCTGATGACAATTCTAGCGTGGAGCGTGAAGTTTCGTTTTAAAAAAGCGAGATACCGAAAATCTTATATGGTTTATTTGGTTAAGGGTAGAGATCACTTGGTTTTCTGACTTCTAAATAATCATATCTGAATAAAAACTAAATAAGAAGTCTATGTAATACCGGGTTATGCATATCATCCTGTTAGGAAATTGTGCTTTTGAGGGTGAATGTCAAAATTGCATCACCGTTTTATTCTTTGAAATCTTATTTCAGCAGAGAAAAAAGGTTCTGCAAATTTATGTGTAAATTATGGAGTAAGTCTTATTGAAACATTTGACGAAAAAGCTTCTGATCTACGTTTTTTATTTTTCCAACTTTGTTTCTCAAGTGCCTAGTTTCGCATAATTCGAGATTATGATTTGTATTATCATAATTTTCGTAAATTCTTATGCTGCCATGATTCCAGTGCTCCATTCAGACATTTGTGATACCATTTTTTGTAGAAGATATAACTAATCTTTACTCTCGTCGTGTTTATTTTCCTGTATCGTAGCTGGAAATAAAAGTATGAAAAATCTGTTAAAGATGCGGATTTAAATAAAATTGTGCCACTCTCACCCCCCTCCCTGGTGATGGACACGTTGCCAGAAGACGGAGATTTCCGGCCCTCACCGCCGTGGTCGCTGCGGTATATAGCTTCGGCGCTCCGCCAAGCTGAGGGTCGCGGGTTCAGGTTCCGCCATGGGTGTTTGTGTGTTGTGTGTGTAATTGCGGTAATAAGCGGTAAAGAAAACAGTAAAAAAAAAAGATCGAGGAATGCTCTAGCATTATGTCGTCATATCTGACGTGAGTATGATAGAACGACATAATGGTCGTCCACGCTTGCTCGTCAACTACGTCAGCGATTACTCGTACAGAGCTCTACCAGGCGGGATAGGAACATGAGACTCTCGGACGAGAATAGTCAGCAGTCATCGACGAGAGACGGAGCGAGCAGACCGCCTAGCCAGTCCGGCTAGCATTTGGCTTCGGCGAGCTTTTCGGCATATCATTAACAAGGTTCATTTTCTGCACTTTCCAAAATTGAATTCATATGTTTCGGCTTTCAAAAATTATTTCACTGCCCTTATTCTAAATTTGAGAGAGAAATCTATCTTTTCATTTCGTAATTTGTAGGTATACTGCACTGGCAGTCGAAGCAAACAAAGCACTTTTTAAGATACAGAAATTACTGTAAATTCGGACTAATTATTAATAAGAAAGGTGAAAGAGAAATACGAAAACCGTTATGTATTCAAAAACATGTTAAGCTCTGTTTTATGTATGTTAAGAGAAATTACAAGCTTAATTGAAACTTATGTAATTGTCAATTTTATACAATTCTTTAGCTACAACAAATAGTCAGCATGTGTCAATATTTCCTTTAACAATCCGTACCTCTGGACCAAGCAAATTGGGCAGCAACTTGTCAAATATGTATAATGTGTGCTTGAAGGATAAAATGACAGCACAGCGTAAAGCAACTTGATCTTTCTTTCCGAATACTCCATATGTTAAATTTGAAACATAAAATCGTACTAGGGCGGAACAAAGTTTTTCGCGTAACATAAAACGGTAATAAAGCGTAAGTAAGCTTCACGTTTAAATGCATATTGGCTGCTTTCTGCGTGTTATGAGTAATCGGCAACCATAGCGCGGATATTTTCTTTCTCGTTCGTTGCATACTCACATTGCTTATCAGTATTAAGCCTGTATAACTTAATCCGCCATCAGAGTGTATGGAATTTGGATTTTCTATTTTGTTAAGTACATTTGGTTTTTGATTTTGCTACAGAGATACGATTAGGGTTACCTGATTCGCTTGTGTATCACATTTCTTCTGTGTGGTTTTCGTATTTATTACTTTTGCTTTGGAGTTTTATGCGAGTATTACTTTGTCTTCTGATTGCTTCTTCGCGATTACTTTCATTAGATTTTCGCTAAGGCACTATACAATTTAAATTTGTTACATAAGGAAGAGTTGTGTTTTTCACTAAAATTGCGAGATTTACAATTTAACGTTTATTACCCAATACCTACACTTTTGAAGATTTTAAAAGATCATGTGCAGGCTTGTCCAGATATAACCCGTCTCAACCATAAAGATGTTTTATACCCCTTCAAATTTTTTTTTTCAATATGGAGGGTTTCAAACTTATATCTCAGAACATGTAGGGGCATTTTCGTCGGCTATTTTACATCGCATATGTGCCTGTGTTAGCGATTATATCGAACTTCTGCAGAACTTGATTTTTTCTTCATTTCTTATAGAGAACAAGCCGAATGTGCAGGATCTTTTACGCCAAAATAGGAATTAACTTCTTTGGCAAAATCATTATCTTCCATCAGAAGGGAGTGTTACTGAACATCAGTTAGAAAATGATTTTGTTTCTCCCGTTCCACAAAATTCTACGGGTCTGGTTAAGTAACCATCAAGCATTTTTGTTAAACTTCTTACAAATTCCGCATCTTGCGCAATCATTATTAGATTCTGCTCATCATGTGGTGAATAATGCGGAAAAAGCTACCGCTTACTTTTTTCAAATTTTGTTTCTACACCTGCATCATTTATATGGACGATCTTTCTTCCCTACTACCGATGTTTTTACGTTATGTTTAGTAGTATTCGTATGCAATATCATTCCCAATATTATTACGTTCCACAACAGTTAGCTGAAGAGTTACTTGAATTTGTTGAGATAGTTGAACTGAACACACTACTTTTTCTTAAGGGTGATCCGAGTATCGTGTATGTGATATAATTCTTTCGGGTTTGAATTTAGAGACACGTTTATCTTGCGTTTTTGCTGAATCTCCAACTACGTATTCTGCTTTGGAAGTAGTTATCGCTTCCGAGCAAAAAATTCAATCGGTGCCTGAAACTTCCTTTGTTTCGAAACGTGTTATAGTAACATATATTCCCAGCAGGATAGTTCGTCTTCCCAACGGCCGCCCTCTGCATCTTTGAATGCTGTCCGGAATCATATATGTTAATATTCTTTTGACCTTTGTTTTTTTCACCGTAGGCATTTAAGACAATCAAGCTGCTCCACCATGACTACCGGCGGAATGTTGCACCTCTCATTTGCCGCAAGTATATGGCGTGCCCTTTTTATCGTTGCCAGTTATACCGGTTTCCTGTTTGAATACACGTATACTATAATCGATTCTGGGGATGTCTAAATCTTCAAAATGGGTCCTTTTGGCGTAAATTTGCGAGATCTTGCAAATTAAAACGATTTCCCACAGAATATTAAGTGCGTGGGCGGATTTAGCCATTTTAGGGGTCCCCTGAGTGCGTATTAAAATGGGGAACTTTAAGTGGGGCGTTCCTTTCTACATGGTGGACAGTTTGGCTTACCATTTGATTTTGGGTTCACCGTTTTCATTACGCACGCGGTTATGCCCGGATTTTGGGGATTTTCCGTCTTTGCTTTCCTCTTAATCCAAATGAAAAACTTCATTTTTCTTTTGGCGCACGGCGCCCTTCTTCTAATTTGCTGTGTTTCACCTCAACGGTGTTTTACAGTTGGGTTTACTATATTTATCACAAGCTGTCGAAATATTTTGTTTTGCTGAATGCATTTCCAGATGTCTTTTACCGACACTTTTGGCACTGTTCAAAATTTTGAATATTCAATACGGTTAGTAGATACCACGCCAGTACGTTCTCCTCCTTACCGTTTAATGGCTCCAAAGTTGCAGATATTGCGTGCTAAAATTTACACTATGTTGCAACAGGAAATTACCAAACCTTCTACAATTTCTTATTCTAGTAATTTCTTGGTTCCGAATGATGAAGCTCGGGTTGTCATTGATTATGAAGCTAAACAAACACATAACGGTCGAGTCGGTCATTCACTCCTCCGTGCATTATTTTCGACACGATCTCTACTACGTTGAACCTTAACCAAGCGTACTACCAGATCAATCTCCCATGTGACGGCGTTTTCAACACCCTGGAATTTATTCCAGTTTACGCGAGTTTCATTTGGTATTTCTACGGATGCGAAACTTTGTCACATCTTTTGGGTTCAATTCGCAAAAACACAAGTTTAAGTTTGTTGCTAAGTATTTAGATGACTTGGTTATTATTTCACACAATTTTCAGGTATATTGCGACCTTGCGTTTGGTTTTCAGTTGTTTGCAAAAACCGGGTTTGCTGTTTCCCCTTCCAAGGTAAAATTTGCTGTTTCATATATCTTTTGAGTCACATTATCTCTTCCAATGGAATTTCTATTGATCCAAAAAGAGCGTTGGCCATTCGTTAGTATTCAGCTTCCATTACTTTGAAGCGTGTTACATAATTTCTTCATCATGGTGAAGTTTTTTTTTCTAGACATTTATACCGAATTTCGCTCAAATCGCTGAGCCTTTGAATGCCATGACCTATTTTAATAAACCGTTTATCGTGCAAACGGATCCTTTGCGTTTTTCGGTCGCCGCGGTCTTATAACAGGCTCCGATGGAGCTCAGTGTTCGGTTTATTACATATCGCGTTGTCTTACGGCGGCGCAACGCCATCTTTTGGTTTATTAGCTAGAAGCTTTAGCTGTGCTTACCACTTGTGATAAATTTAGCCCTTATCTGGAACATCGACCCTTCTTGTTGGAGTGCGATAACCAGGCTATCACTTGGTATTATCCCATGGAGATAAAACAGAAGCTCGCGTATTGGGCACTTGAACTTTGCGCTTTCAATTTCACATGCGGCACATTCGCTGCTCTGAAAATGTAGTGGCGGATGGCGTGTCACATGCTTGCGGAGCCTTATGTTGCCATTCCGGTTACATCACAGCAGGTTTCCTCGGTTTCTGGTTTTTCTTGGGGTTTTACTGCTGTACTCATTTCTGTTTCAGATTATCAAAAGCAGGTCCGATGTATTAGGTCCGATGTGACACAAATTTAAGGCGGGTGTTGCAGTTCTAGGTTACACATTCAAAGACGACATTCTTTATGTCCATCTACCGCCTTCGCGTCTTTCTAAAATTGTCATGCCTCAACTTTTTGTTCCGGTTATATTGCAATATTTTCATACTTCACCTTAGAACGCACATTTATCGGTGTATAATACCGAAACGAAAGTGAGACAATATTTTGTATGGCGTCGCATGCCTCGAGATATAACCTGCTTTGTTAATTCTTGTGATATTTTAAGACATCTAAACCGCCTCAAAATACGCAGTTGGGATTGCTATAGTCCAAGTAGGTTACCGCGCCCATGGAGCTTTTGTCCATTGTTTTTATTGGACCTTTACTACGCTTGCGCAAGCTACATATTTTCTTCTGTGTTGTCGTTGATGCCTTCACGAAGTTTATCTGAATAGCTCCGGTTTGCGTCGCTTCCGCTGTGGCATCTATTGCTGTTTTAGCTCATATCTTTGCTTCCTTTGGTGCTTGTCGTGTCGTCGTTTCAGATAATACTTTGTATTTTCACGCACGTGCTTTCCGCACGTTTCTTTTCGAGCATGGAGTGAAGTTACTACGTACCTCTCAATATCCACGTTCATCTTTGGCTGAGAGCTTTAATAGGAATTTACGGAATCGCTTTTCGTTCGGATTCTCATTCTGATTGGGATTCATTAGCTGGCGAATTTCAATTTGCCTTGAATACTGCAGTACATGTAGCTCATCGTCAACTGCCCTTTCAGATCATGTTGCTTTTTTGCCTGCTTGTCCATTGACAAATCAATGGCACATAGCTGATTTGCTTCCGGATACTTCGTGAGCAATGCAAGTTGGCTCTTTTTCCTTGAGAAATGATCACCAGCAGCGCTCAGCGTTACAATCATGGTCGGGTACCTGCACCGTTTCAGATTAGCAATCTGTATCTTTGTGCGTTTTCATCCCTTAAGAGATTCTTGTAAAGGGTTTGCAAGGAAATTGCCTCCGGGATACGTCGGTCCGTTTAAAATCTTAGTATTGTCAACCCGGCTTCTTTTCGCATCCAGGAATGCGTCACATCATCGCGTATTACTACAGACCATGCTTCTCAGCTTAAAACCATGTTATTTAGTAAGTCTTTGCTGGCTCGGTCTCTAGTATTTATGCAGCACTGTTTTTTTCTCATTACCATCATCAAGCGCATCACCATTCCTCGTTCGTTTCCTCACGCTGGCGTATGCGTTCTTTTTTATTTGTTAAGGCCTATATGTTTGTTTTTCCTTTCTTTTCTCTACCCTTTGTTACCTCGATGTGTGTTGTGTTTCTGTTTTGGGGGTATTGTAATTAGTTTACTGTAGAGATTTATACAGCTATCGCTTAGTGCGCCCACGACCTTTATTTTTAGATTGTAGTATTTGGGTTTATTTTTTATTTTTATGTTCTAGTTTGTTGGATAGTTATACGTATTTTAATTTGTTCCTGTAATTTGGTGGTGGCAAGATTTTGGCTTACATCTTTTTTTACTTTGTGAGGAGTGTGTGTGCATGTGTGTATATGTGTGCGTGCACACTTTCGTTTAAATTATTATCGATTCGTATTATAGTTTTATTTTTGTTATTCAGAGTTATTTATTACTTGTTATGAATGAGATAATATATAGTTCAGTTTTTGCTATAGATTTGTATCTCCTTTCACATGTTCCCTTCAATTTTTAGTCTCCTGCCACCACTTGTTAGGAGTACTGATGGAACATGCTTTACCCTTCTTAAAGGTTCTGCAAACATTATTTTTTTCCTCTGCTCCTTCAATGCTTTGTTTTATTATTTCTTTTGTGTTAACATTTATTATTTCTATGTCTTGCCTTTCTCGCCTTGTCAGTCGCTTAGGTCTGTTTTCATGTCCTCCTCGACCGAGAGAGTTCAAGTGCCTTCGACTATTACGTTAGTTACGCTTCCTTTTTGGCTAGGTGAGAGTTATTATGCCGCTCTCACCCCTTTTTCAGCATATCGCTATCAAGGTTAGTTTTCTGGACTTTTCAAAGCTGAGTTTATACGTTTTGGCAAGCAGCATCAAAATTTATTCTACTTCCTTTATTCTAAATTCTTTAGGATCGCGGGAGAAATCTGTCTTTTCATTTCTTGATTTGTACGTATACTGCACTGGCAGTCGAAGCAAATACTTTGTAAGGAATCAGAAATTACTGAAAGCAGACTAATTATTAGTAAGAAAGGTGAAAGACAAATACGAGAATCATTATGTATTTATATGTTAAGTTCTATATTTGTGTGTGTGTTAAAATAAATTGCAAGCTTAATTGAAATTATAATTGTCAATGTTATACAAATCTTAGCTACAATAAATAGTCAGTATATTCCTTTGAATATTTCAAACCTAATCTCCTTTAACAATCCATACCTCTGGGCCAAACTAATATTACACCATTATGGTTGAAATGAACAAAAAAGGGGAGCAAACCTTTAGAAATCTTTGTTCACCTAATCGAAACATGAGTTCAGTCAGCGTAAAGGGCTTATAGTACCAGAGTCGAAACTTGTAAAGTTATGCGAGGTCACGTACTACGCTAAACATACGATTGGAAAATGTAAGGGAAAATACAAATTCTTTGAGCAAATCAGAAATATTGTAATAAAATCCACCAATAGGATTATTTAGATAACCGAATGGAAGTGGCAAGAATAGGGCGTGATTAGGATAACAAAACCCGCGTGTAGACCTCGGAGCGACACTAAAAAAACGACAATTTTCAAAAGTGAAGTGTGACTTACACGGGACCACATTCTTAGATTATATGAACAACACAACATGTACATTTGCCAAGTACATAACCGTGAACAGGACTCTTGGTACCGCGATTAGAAACTAAACTCACAATGGGTATATTTAAGCTAAATAACAGCTGGTAAATTGTAATACACACATACTTTAAAGCTGGTGGGACAAATAAAGGTTGTTATATTTATAAAGGAGCCGAAATGAGAATTATTTCGAAGCCTAGAACTCATTCACATCCATGTCGAGATAATTTAGTCATAGCAAAGGCAAGTTAAACAATTAATAACCGAATAAACAAAAGGTATCGTCGCAAGATGAATTTAATTTAATAACCTCTCATTCAATAAAATACATTAAATCATTTATAAAATTCCATTAGGTGACCAAAGTGAATTGATGTCCTTTAAGTATAAAGTATAGCGAGAACTTTTACAGTATAGCGTGAATTCCATTTTATAGAACTTTGGCTTGATTTTAACGAAGCTTTAAAGATAAAAGTTCAGTTTGTTTCCCTGATTCGAATACATTTATCAGCCAATTTCCCTTTAAACTACAGATTTAAATTTATTCTCTCTATATGCATCGAAGCAATGTGGAAATTGAATTAATCTATCTGAAATAGCTTAGCAGAACAACTGCTTCGATACACGAAAACTTTAAAAATATGCTGGTAGATAATTTCAAAAGCTTTCCTTACGATACTCTGGTACTGAATTTGTAAATTTATATAATTTAGTTATCCGATAGCGTTAAAAGGATTGCAAACTTCCAATTTGATATACTCATTTCGTTTAAAAATATTAAATGCTCTTAAATATTAATATTACGTATTGACAGAAATATTAAGATTGGCTGCTACATAGTATTTCATATAGAGGAAAAATAAATTAGTTTTTGATTTTAGGATTAAAACAACTTGAACGAATATTTATTAATTTGTCATAATTTTCAATTGGGAGAATTTTTATTTCTTTTGAATTTATTGAATTTAAATTCCAAAATGTTCTACAATTACACAAATTGCCCATAACTAGCAGACTTGCAGAAATACATTATTTGAATTGTGAACATTCTGTGCAGATCAATCACAAAAATGTTGATTTAAACCGAAAACAGCTAATGCACAAGGAACAAATTCAATGCAAAGCATGACTGGTACTAGAATCATCTCAATTGTAATTTCGGATCGTTAACATCCCTTAAAATTTGAAAAATGCTAAAAACAAGAAAACAATATGTAACGTATGTAAAGATCTATAAATAAATTCCCGGTACCATAACCCAGACATTATTTAAGTCCGTACTGTTTTTATTTATTTATTTATCTATTTATTTATTTGTTTGTTTATTTATTTATTTATTTACCTGCAAAAGCAAAGTCACAATACTGTGTCTTTAAGATACCCATTAATAACTTAAAAAAATTATTCCAGATAAAAAGTAGCATTATTTGTTAATTTTTTATAAAGAGGAGAATATTCCGAAGATTCAGAGGATTCAATATAAAAAGCAAGATAGAAGCTCTTTCGAGTATGCACCTGAGTATCGCTTAAAATACCTCATACACATTGGTAGTAGTACCCAAAAAGTCTGATGTATTGCATTCAAATATCCTTTTCTATTCAGCATTGCACAAACTACTCTTAGAAAGGCTTATTTTTCTATCTGCTTCTTGTTGACCGAGATAAACTTTAATTACACATTCATACATTTCGTTGAAAGTATAAGAAGGTTAGACATCGTTGATAGATTTTTTTTATAAGCGGGTAGCTATGTGATGGCTTAGATATTGACATTCTTTGCATGACCACGAGCAGAAAGAAAGCAAGAAAGAAAGAAAAACAAAAAACAAATAGCTATCTACCGCTTTAAAAAGTATAATTCTTTGAAAATTCAAACCAATACCAAGGAATATCTCGGAAATAGTTCGTCACAAAAACTTTTAAGCATAAATTGTTTGCTTTAGCAAAATTTGCATTTTTGTTCAGTAATTTTGTAATTCAGAACGAAAAGGACTGCATAGAGTACTCCCAGAAAATAAAAATAAAATGTTACTGCTTATACAAATATCTTAAACATATCGTATTCTAATCGAAATCGTTAAGAGGCATTTTTGATAAAATCACAAATAACGGAACATGTTCCCTATAGAGTGCATTTTGGATACAGCAATTTTCTTGAAAAACTTTTTGTCGCATCCTTCAAAAACACTAAACCTAAATACCAAGGACGGTATTTAACCGCCTATTCGATTTTGTGTTCTGCTGTTCACAAACGAACGAACCTTATCTAAAAATGTAGTTTTTTATTCAGAGATTTCAAAACGTTTATTTCCGGTGAAATCTTGGTGTAGAATGTTTGGGTGGAATGCAAATCTTTCTGCTTTTTATAGGTAAGCAGTAAAGAAAGTATTAACATAAATTAACGGTTACCATAATTCGTTCCCTGACTATTCCTATATTGAATATTACTACATTGCATTGGCAACAGGGTACAGAATCAATAGAACCGTACGAAAGGAAGGAAATTATCCGTCAATAAACCAGAGTGGGATTGTGGCCGCAGGTTTACTGAAGCGATTACCGGCTGATGCGAGGCCGGTGTTGTTATCAGGCGGTTTCCGAACGTAATAGGCACCCAATCGACTAGCTGAATCAATGGAAACCTGCGTTGCTTTAGGTACCGGTTTCTGGATGAGATACGTATTTTATCGGCAACCGCAATGATATTGGGCCAGTCATACTGCAGCGTAGCGCCATGTGGCGTTTGTCTCCTGTTTTTATTTTTTGTCTTCCCATCACGACCGCAAGTAGCACTAACCGGCAAGTATAATGTTACATCGTGGTGGTTTTAGCATGGTTGCAGTGGTGTTAAGATGTGAGTGGGTATAAATGTACCAAAAAGGAGATTGTCTTGTGTTAAAGACATAACACATTTTTCTTTTCTCTACCACGTACCGAGTAGGTAGCGAAGATATTCTATTCCACCCAAAATTTCGAAGTGTATATGAACAGCATAACTCAAACGAAAAATACCAAACATGGTATTTAAGTTCATTTTCCAAGGATGCAAAACGAAGACTTAAAAAAGGTCCCCCACCCAAAATTACATGGAAAATATTTTTCGAAACATTTTATTTTCTCTAAAATGGCTGTAACGATTTTGATTAAACATTTAATGCTTAAGATATTTGCATAACAAATAAATTGCATATCTTGAATATTCCGTGAACAGGCTGTGAAGCTTCTTAATTTTGAATGTCTTTCGTATAATTGGTAAACCGTAACAGATAGCAAACACTTAATACATAAAAAATGTGGATCTCGTTAAAGCACACAATTTTTCCAGATAAATATTTTTATAGCGCTAACAATTTCAGAGATACTCTTTGATATTGGTTTAAAATTCAAATAGTTATACTTTTTTCAAGTTTTAGGTTACAAAGAGCATGGAGCTTCAGGTTTATAAAAAATTTGTCTATTGATTTGGCCTTTTTATATCTACAACGAAAGTATAAACGTGTAATAAATTTTTATCTCGATAATGAAACAGATAGAAGAATAAGCTTTCGCAAGAATAATTTGTAGAAGAATGATTAGAGAA
Organism: Deroplatys truncata; assembly: GCA_030765065.1. Lineage (NCBI taxonomy): Eukaryota > Metazoa > Arthropoda > Insecta > Mantodea > Mantidae > Deroplatys > Deroplatys truncata. Next base: position 165,330,259 of record CM060978.1, on the reverse strand, counting down.
AGGCATAGGAACGCAACACAGCAGACTTTTCTTAAAGAATGATGCCTTAATTGCGGAACTCTCTTATTAAGACTGATACCCGAAAACACATTTAACGCCCAACCTAAAGCCAAATAAAAAGAGCAATTAATATACTCTTGAATATGAATAATAAAGTGTACATTTAAAGAAAGAGAAAACTGTTGTTAAAATATTATTGGAAAAGTGTCAACTTAATAACAGATTCATACAGCTTATATCGACTTTGAAAAAGCATTTGACAAAATTGAGAGAAATATACGTGGTAAATATTAGAAGAGGGAGGATACGCACAATTCATTTAAACAGTAATATAGCTTTACTCCAAAACAAAATTAGTAATAAAAACAAAGTTAAAGATTTCGAAGCAAATACTTAATAATCAAGGTATTCTGCGAGGGTGACTCTTTTTAAATTATTTATTGTCGGTCTAGTGAGAAAATGGAAACTAATAAATCCTAATTTAAAAAAAAGTAGACGGCATATTTAAATATAAGCTTCTTATTGTGGGTTTAATAATTCAAGAAAGAAAGAAACAATCAAACAAACAAACAAAGAAAGGAGGAAGGAAAGAAAAAAGAATCTTCTCTGCAAAATTTGATCTTTAGGCTTAATTAGATCTGTGGCTAAGAATATGAAAGTATTGGCAAGTAAAAGAAAGTTGATATCATTTCCAGGAAAAGAATATGTGAGGATGAAAATAATTAATTGCAGCTCTTGAGATGATCACTTAGTTATAGCAGGAGTTTAAACAGTAGAAAATTAATTATTTAAGTTCTACAGATTTGTGAAGCAATTGATAAAACCTTTGAATACAAAGCACCTAGAGGCAACCAAAGGCGAACTGTAAATGTGGTGCCTTAAGTAAGTAATCTCTGCACATTAACGAAATTCAGGGCTCAAAAACCAAATTCTTAAAAGGAGATAAAGGATACACAAAGTTGGATCATATAAAATCTGAACACAATAGAGACTTTGAATGAAAATTGGAAAATCTTAAGCGAAAATGGAAGGAATGCTCAAAAAAGAATGCCAGATACAAGATCACCGAAGCAAATTTGAAGAATCAGTCGGAAGGGAAAGGATCTGTGAGCACACTGGACTAGTGAATCTTTGTAGACAGGAACAGAGAATTTATTGTCTGTACCTTCAAGTGAAGATCAAGGAGAAGATATATGCTAATTCATCCGGAAGTATACATAAACACTGGGAAGAAAACTATCCAAAACGTAGAGGAAATACTCCGAAACTACTAGGGCAAGAAACTATGAATACCTAGACAAAGCTCCATGTGAATCAGATTCACATATGCAAGATCACGTTAATGTAGAAGCAGGAGTATTTTCGTGACCTCTTTTACTTTCATGCTGTAGTAAACTTCATATTTGAAGGTAAAGCAATCAATCAGTTACATAGCTGTTACATAGCTCAATCAATGCCATAGTTAATATTTCTAAAATTCAGGGTTATTGGATTCTAAATCAGTCCGTCACTAGTTCCACGAATAACCACATATAAGATAATAATCCACTGCTGTGAATATAATTCACGAGAAGTCTACTATACCACAGAGAGACAAATGAAGAGAGCTCTCAGAGAACTTAAAAATTGCAGTAGTGACAAGAACATACCGAAATCATGGAGAGATACAACGATGAACATGCTAAAGGACAAAGGAGAGTAGCTTTGGCGACATTCCGACTCGCTACTGAGCATGATTGTGGCGAGGCATCCAGTTCTTTGCACAGTCTAAATATAGAATGGAACAGAATATACACAATACCGTCCATCATCAACGCCTAAGCGTGAAAGTGATTGTTATTAGAGGGGTTAGATATTTAAATTGTCAATAAGCTATATAATTAGAAAAAGGATATTAATATAGTACTATTTTCGGATTTCATGCACAACATTCTTAGGTATTCAATAAGGTAAACCATGCAAACTGTCTTATTGATTTTCCATTGTGTGTCTCTTATAATGTGAACTTATATATACAAGGGCGGATCGAAAAGTAACGCACAATAATTTTTTCTGCCTTGGTATTGTATTTGGAATGTTACAATTTCACACAGATATGTTTTGAAGTTTTCACTTCAGAGGGTATTTTTTGTTTCATGTGCAGCTCTAGTGAGAAGAGCGTAAACTACGCAACAAAATGGCGCGCATTTTACTGTCGTCCACGTGTAAAGAGCAGAGAGGTGTGGTTCGATATTTGTGGGCCAAAGGGCAAAAGCCGAGTGATACTCACAGGGACAAGCGTGTATGGGAATGATTGTGTGGACCGTAGAAATGTCTCCAGGTGGTGTGCATTCTTCCTAGGGGGCCGTATGAACCTTAGTGATTCGCCACGCTCCGAGAGGCCGGTAACAGCTACAACCCCGCAGAATGTCAGAGGGATTGAGGCGGCAATTTTGAACAACTGGCGTGTGCAATTGCGAACCTTATCGCAACAGTTCAACATTGCCTATGGTGCAGTGTACGATATTCATGATACGTTGAAATTTCGTAAAGTTACTGCTCCCTGACTGCCTAAGAACCTGACAGACAACCACAAGGGTCAGCGAATGATGACAAGCTTGGATCACCTAACGCGGTACACCGCAGAAGGTCATAAAAGGAATCGTCACTGATAATGAGTCGTGGGCATACCACTACACGCAGGCAAGTATGGAGTGGAAACATGCTGGTTCCCCAGTGAAGAAAAAATTCAAAGTGGCTAGGAAAGTGCTTGTGAACGGTGTTCTGGGATATGCATGGTGTTGTATTGGTGGACTTTGCTAACACGGGACCACTTTGAATGCTGCAGCTTACATGAAAACTTTGGTGAGGTTGCGTCGTGTCCTTCGTGACAAACGCCACAACATGAATGCTGACGATGTCAAAGTTCATGACGATGCTCGCCCCCATGTTGCTGCTGCAGTTCGTCAGAAAATCACCAAATATGGTTGGGAGGTGCTCCAGCATCCACCATACAGTCCGAACCTTTCATCTGTTTGCTGCTATGAAGAAATTCCGCAGATGGCTATACTCCAAGAAAACGGACTTATACGAACAGGGTATATTGAAAATGGTATCACGATGGGAGAAATGTGTTGAGAAACATGGTGACTATTTCGAAAAGTAGGTAAAAGGTGCAAGTTCATTTGTGATTTTTGTTGATGTTTTAACTATCAAACGTTTTGGTAAAAACATTATTGTGCGTTTTTTTCGACCCGCCCTCGTAATAAAGCTATTCAAAAATTGCATTCTTAGAATAACAAGACTTGAGGATTTGTTTTTATATTCCCTATTAGAATTATTTGTTAGTTTGTAATCTTCAGGAATAAGGTTAAAATTTATATTCTGCGTTTAGAATAAAATTTCAGTATTTATTTGCGTTAGTATTTGTTAGTAATATTTTTGTAATCATTTTGTGACAAATGGATATTGATTATGTTGATAAGGATCTTATCTTCCTGAACGGAGGGGACTCGGCACTGATCCAGGGGCGATATTGTGCCCCACGAGGGAGCGTACCCGGGAAGGATAGGACGAGAGGAGACACCGAGAGACCGGGTCCAGGTGCGACGGTACAGCAATGACAAGGCCCGTAAGTTCTCAGAAGTAGATACCCCAGCTGACGGACAGGCAGACCGAAGGCTCCACCGCACACAGAGAGGCTCCAATGCCCCTCTAAGGATTTCGAATAATCCGGCAGCCAGCTGAAGTTCAGGGACGGAGAAAGTTTATAAGGAGCATTCTTTTCTCCTGGCACGCTGCACTGAAACACCATCGGCGACACTTCTGACCCTGAAATAGTCCAACGGGATGAAGAATGAATGAAATGGTGAATGGAACGAAATGGAGGTACAGGAACTTCGGGCTGAAAGAAACCATTCCAGCATTCGCCTGACGACCGGGAACACCCCCTAAAATACCCATGGGATAGAGAACGCGGTCGCTTTTTTTTCCGTGGGGGGAAAAATGCATTACTGCATTCAGCTCCAGCCGTTGTGCGTTGTGTATTGCTAAGTTTGTATGCAATTCATGCATGTTCGGATCCCGCATAGCACCCCGGTTAGTAAGTGAATAGCTACGTTGCGGCATGCATTGCATGCGAGCGCGTCCCTTGTTAATTACTGGGATTGTCCATGAAACTTGAACAATAACAGTGGGAATCCATACGTTATAAAATTGTATATTTTATAGTTGCTTACGTTTTAATGTTTTAGGTGTGTGCGTGAGTTCCTGCTAGTCATGATGTTAACTTAGGCTAATATGTTTGTGTATTATATGCTACCTGTATCTGTGGTAGCTGGGGAATGAATCCGGGACCTCCCGTATGCATGTCACAGCGTGCCACCTGAGCCATCCTACTTGGTTTGTTAAGGATTCTAATACAGTCATTTATTATTTAAGGAACAAAATTATGTTAAGCTATTTTAAATCAATCCTGAAATACTTTAATTTTGCTAACCAAAATCAGATTTTGTTTAGTATTTTTATGGTGTATTTTAGAACAAAATCATTCTAAATTACAGTATAATAAATAATAATAATAAATAATGCTAATAATAATAATCCCAAGGCATTACAACTCATAAAGCGCCTAGATATGCAAAACCCGACTGCCGGCTTCACGCGCACGTACGCACAGCAGAGGAGGATGACTGGCCAACGTATACCGGAAGGTAATGTGGCCAGCATCAAGGATCCCCCAGCCAGAATTTTGGCCTCCGTGCCGGTATCGCTGCCTATCCAATTCCTCACTTTCCTCACAATGTTCAGTGGGCACTGGTTCCTATATTCAGACTTAAAATCTTCACCCCCCTGGGTGGGATTGAATCTGAGCGCATTTCGTGGACGGAAACCAAAGTACCATGCTCTTGCCCACAGCACAATATACACACATTATTATAGTTTCAATGTCCTACAGTCCATTGGAGAATGTGTCGAATTTAAGCAGAAACAAGTTCACGCAGACTTGATCTCAGTAAATTGCAATTCATTTGCTGACAAGAATCTGTAGAAGCTTTTGCCATTTTGCGTTTTACTTGAATCTACTTCGGTACGAACTCGAATATTAAGCTAATGGCATATATAAGCCCTGTTTTCCAAGTAGGAAATACATCACAAAGTACATAACAAGAATAGGAGCAAACAACAACACTCCGTCTGCTAAGTACTTCAACATACTTCTTAAATGGAAATATATTTTTGCTACTCTTTTGGTATAAAACAACATGAGCAAAAAGTGCTGCATTCTCTCATGTTTCAAAACCCGGTTCTTTCCAGCACAAAGAAAAGAATTAGACAACTCTGAACAAAGTTTCGTACTCTAAGAAAACTAATTCTTACCTGCATGAAAAAGCCGGTGTACTTACAGGATCAGCTTTCAACATTTGTCTACGAAATGTGCAAAGTTTTGGTGCAAGACCCTTGTAACGCATGCTTATTAATGCGATAACCAGAGTTAGAAATAATAGGTCGGGGAAAATAACGGATCTATGTAAACGCAATGCACAGTAAATAAGATTACAATTCTTCGGACAGTTAAGAGAAGATGTGTGGGCTAATGTTGCCAGCAGCCGATTCATAATGTGTTCTTGGTTACTGCATGCCTTCCCCTGCTTCCTACATGTTTACGTTCTATAAACTCTCCACCCGCATTTTCCTCTGACCCAACTGTCTTCGTGTATGAGAGACCAAGCTGCAATACACATGCCCTAACATACTTTTGGAGGAGCTAGGTGTCGCCCACATCATAGGCAGACCTTACCTCCGGTTAAATCCATCTAGAGTAACTCGTATTGTATGGTTTGCAAAGTTCAACAGATGCCACTTGTATAGAAGCAGAGAGACATCATTTCGAACAGCTTTTAAAACGAAAGGTGAGATCAACAGCTCATTTATGTCGTATCGTTAACATTATCCGGAAGAGAAATGGTGGGCGGGTTCGCCACTACTTCAAGAACGGATTTGTATAGTAGTGCCGCGGGAGTGGCGGGCTGTCACTCGCGTCCTTCAACAAACTCTGTATTAAACATATTTGTGTTTTATTTTATTTTTACTAACATTTTAGAAAAAGGACAGTTCACTAGCAGTTTTGAAAAAAATCACGACATGCGTACATAAGTCGAAAAGAGAGAGCTAAACAAGAGAGGAAGAGTGATACATGGCGAGGGTGGGAGAGAAATAATGAGAATGAGAAGGTTGGGATAGAGAGGAGCATCAGAAACTGAGAGAAGGAGAATGGAGAGAAACAAGACATAGATGGATGGATGGATTGATGGATGGATGGATGGATGGATGGATGGATGGATGGATGGGTGGATGGATGGATGGATGGATGGATGGAGATAAACCTTATGGACCTTTAACGCTAGTGAAGCTAGAAGATTTCGCTACTTGTTTTTACAATAAAGAAGTTTTCAGAGTTGTATTGCGCACGTCATAGCAGTATATTTGTTCCATGCAATGCGAATACACACACTTACCTGTCGATATAGTATCCGCTTATGTGCTTACATTATTATTCGGTTCATTATACCGGTCGTGACGCGTACCTGCGTGCACACAGACTAGGAATGTTCCCTGACGTGCGGAGTGCCAGCTGACGCTTTATCCCCACCCCTCACCTCTGAATACCTCTAAACACATGTGCTTGTTCCATGGGGCATGGTTACGTAGTTTCAGTCTATGCATCACTAATTAATAGTATGCCCCTAAAAACAGTTTTATTATTGTTTCTCCTCCAACAGTTAATCCATTCCTTTGTGTGTCAAAATCCTTTTATTCCTAGGTCAATCTGTCGCTTAAGGCTAATGACACAACAGAACAATGTTAAGGAAAGCGCTTTTTACGACTTTGAAAGCTTATGCGGGATGTCATCATTGTCCAGAACCATCTAACATAATAAAAGATCATTCTGGTTGACTGAATAAGTGTAATTAGATACACAATGGCACACAAACTCGAAACCGGAGATGGAAAGATAATTCAGGAAGGATTATATTTCAGATTTGTATTTCAAACAAATCCTAAAAGACAGAAATGTATTCTAAAAAGCTTTAAGAGGAAAGTTCAAAGTTTTTATAAGTAGGCTTAGGATTTTCATTCAAAGACAAAGCAGAGGTTCGTTTTAAAAGTGTTATGAAAACTTAAAATATTTTAAAGCACTGCAACTTGCTATGAATCCATTGTTCCTCCCTCACTCCTCTCTCTCGTACAAGTCACTTCTACAATAGATTCAACAACCACCGGCCTCGTCATATGTGACTTACAAAAGTTTGATATGTAGGGGTCAATAAAGTAGATTTGGTATGGCAAGAAATGGGCTATTTCTTAGATATTTTAGTGTAATGATGGTTTTTGTTATATGAAATCACCACAAAACTTTAACTTTCCGACATGCAAATATACTTCTCTCTTTCACAGCTTGTTAGATATAAAGGATTAAAAGCCGCTCCTTTTTAGTGGCGTCATTCTGCTATTACTGAAATAGTAATTGCATAGGTTACGCCACAGTAATATTGTTTGAACTGCTGATGAGTTAACAGATAGAAGCAAGCATAAATTTTGATTTGCTTTATTGGAACTAGAATTTATGAACCGACGTTACAGTAAAACATATACCAGTTGGAAGGAACTTATTACATTCCTCCCAGTATGTGCTTTATAGAAGTATTACAAACAAGAAGCTATAATGGCATTTTGTTTTTTGATCAGCTGTTTTCAAAAAATAAATTGCTTTTGTCCTAATTAGATGTTTTATTCAAAGAGAATGCATGAAGATAATAGTTTGTTACTTGTAAGATGAGTAGGGTAAACCATTTCTGACCAAGTTTCGTTAGTAATAGTGTGACATCACACAGAGTTTTTAAATAATTAATTACTTAAAAGGATATTCCGAGCAGCTTTTTGCAAACATAATGTGTGTGTATAGAACTCGATAACCCTACAAACAAGTCGAGGTAGATAACACAATCTGAACGGCTTCTGCATGTAAAGAAAACATTGTCTAAGTCGCTCCTCTCCTTTATCTGAAGGATGATTACCGGTTTAGTTTTCCTCACGTCCCTATATCCAAACAAGCACCACTAAACGGTGATACAATATTATGGAAAATAACAAGTATAACTGACATGCTATTGCCCTACACTAGGACAGTGTAAAATGGGAGGAATCCTTCAGCATCCAATAAGGGCCTAACGATATACTAGTTTTGTGTTTACATGTCAGAAGTATGGTTTGGTTGAATACATTTCTGCAGCATCGTTGTGAAGGTATTTAAGTTTAATGTTGAACCAGCTAATAAGAATATCCGTAGATCGTGAGTTTAGGGTGCAAAATCGTCATTGGAAGATTTGGATCCAATTATTAGGAGGTAACAAATATCAAACCTCTGTTTACGCTCATGGGAATCACGCTATTATGAGGGTGAAAACGAAACCTGCTTACGTAGTGTTCTCCAACTGGTTTTGAAAGTGAAAATGACACCCCCGCTGTTATGGGTTAGCCAACTCAGCAACGTTGCCAGCATGTCCGATATTTTCGAAAAACCTAAAATATCTCCATAGGAAATCATTATAGAAAAATATGGAAGTTACAAAATGTGTTCTAAATAATGAAATCTGTAATCGGTTTGAATTAATGTAGTAATTTTCCTTGTATATGAATAGACCGTCAAGTGAGTTTTTAATCTTTTTAATCTCTTGATGAAAGGGTAAACCTGAAATATTTTGTATTTTTTTATTGTGCGACCTTCAGTGCGTTTTATCTTTCACTCAAAACAATCTTCTTATCGACATACATATGCATTAGTGTGATTAATAATGCAAAGCACATTTTACATTTCCTGTTGATATAAATATTCTATCCAGTTATGATACACTTATGGTAATGAACTATTTTTCCCAATTATTTTAGAATATTTGTGGAGATACTAACGGCAGAAGCAGCATTAACCTTGAACTGAGCTGATCGCCGCAAAACAAAAGGTGGATCGGGAAAATAGTGATTATTTAAGCAGAATACTCGATGGTGTTCGATAAGCTGGCGTTAGCCAACACCTGATTCAGAGTGAAACAACACTTACGAGATACAGTAATCCTATAATACTAGAGTATCACAGAGTGCTGTTTTACAAAGTCTATGGTAAGGGCATAAGTTAGGCCTACGTAAAATACGCGGTTGACGCACGGTGCTGAAAATAAATTTTGCATATGAACTTAAAGAACTGATGAAGAATGCTTATTTTCAGATGCAAGGTCATTAAATTATTCACACTTTCGGAAAAAAAATAGGGTAAATTTACAAAATTGTCATCGAGCTAGATGAGTCCGCGGTAAAGCGTGAGTTTCACATTCGAGAAGTCCCGGACTCAAATTCCTTCGACCGCGTACTCTAATCTCGATTTTTTCGTGGGTTTTCATGGTCGGTAGGCGAATTCTGGGGTGGTGGTTTCTTATCTGCCACGATTTCCTTTCCATTATTTCCCTTTCATTTCATTTCTTTCTCAACTTTCAGGTTGCTTCCGTTTCTGGCGTATAGCGGTTCTGAACACAAGGCGCGGATGTTTGCTCAAAGGAAAGAGTATTCTGCATGGACACCAGAGAGCTGCCTGATTGTATGGGTCGTTCATCGCGCCCTCTGAATAGCTCCAGTATTGGGACGGGTCTTCGAGCCAAAAACTGTGACTTTGTGATCCGGTGCCTGCGGTCTGCAGCCTCCTGTGGTTCCTTCATCCCTTTTGGTAACTGTAATAGATCTCTCGTAGGCCAAAGTGCGCGAGGTGTCCTCCTTCGTTGTGTACCCTATACAACATTGTCCAAAGTTAAACGTTTCTTGCAACTGTATTTTGTTTCACTGCAAAATGGTTTAAAATTTATATGAGCAGTGGTACGGCGTCAATCTATGGACTTTCTTTAATTTCTGCTCCTTCAGGTTGCTTTTCCTATAAGTCAACATGGCTGTTCCAACAGTATTAGCAGTTTCCAGACGCTATGCAGGCACTGAAGCTTTCATATTGGTAGCGATACACACTTTTTCTGCCCTAGCTGGTAATATGGCACGATGGAAATGACCATATCAACCTCTCAGATAATTCAATTAGCTTAATTCTCCTGCAAAAACCACCTCTGAGGCTGCTCATTGGATTACTACAAGGCACCAACACTCTTACAGCATGCATGGAGAAATATTGGCGCTTACTCTCCTGTGTGACGCGTACCGGACATTGTGATTAACATTGCTGATCATTTATCCACTCTGTAGAAAAATCGTATTGGATGCTAAGGGAGTTTTTGGAAATGCTGAACATCCAGTTCCTTTTCCTACTCTCTCTTAAGCGGCTTTTGTTTCTTTGTCAAATTGCATCGCTTTATATGCAACATTAGAGCTAGCGAACTCAATCATATGTACATATTAGAGTCCTGAGGGTTAACACATTTTTTGATAGTAGTAATAGCGATTTGAGCGGCGCAAAACTGCGGCGGTCATCAGCGCCACCCTCTGGCTATAAATTTATTCCAGTCAGTACATCAATACAATGAAAACAAAACAAGTACAAGTCAACTCAGATTACAGAAGCAGCTCTGGTTATATAGATAATCATATTCTGGTACAAAACCAATGCAGGCAGAGCATTCACAGAGAGAAACACCAGGATTACAAAAATAGAAACAGTAAATCAACAAATGCAAAAATTAAGCAATAGCAAATCTCACAGAATATGACAAATAAGAACTAACCCTGAGCAAATGTAAACGTACAGTATAATTCTGCACACTTATAAAAAACAATAACACACGAGAAACTTCCTTCCTTAATAATCCAATTAATTCCAATCACAAACTGTCCATGTAGGGCACCAACCTCGACACCAGTTCAAGTAACGCTTGCCTCCCCGCCACTCCAGCACCAAAATCATCCAAGAACATCAACGTATCCAAAAACTCCTTCACCACGCTCTCCTTCCAAACTCTCACGAAAATTCTTCCCTGTCAACTCGCCCTTTCCTCCACAGATGCGTACACAGAAAGTATAGTCACATTTCGAAATTGGACCTTAAGTCTAATTTACACAACCCTTCATTAACTGAGTCCAACTCTATTAGGCTCTTCTTTATTCCCTTTGCGATAATAAATCCTATCTTGTATAGTCCAGGCTCAGTTGATCCACAATACACTAATGTGTAATCCTGTTTATCTATTCTTCCTTTTCCACTCCAACGTACTTCTTGCAACACTACTGTCCAGCCAATACCTTAAGAGTTATTTGCCACTTCCTTCATTTTTCCAGGTCATAACATAGTTTGAACATTCCAAGTCGCCAACAACAAACCATCCGACTTAGCAAGGTTTTTACAAGTGGGGTTGAGAACCCCATGCTTAACCCCCAACCGGGAGGACCAGATCTCCTTATTTCTGACCCCAAGAGACAGGGTGGACTGGTTATACCCCCAGACACTGGGTGGCACAGGTACCACGGGTTCGTCACTCCCGTACTCACGAAACTGAGCCCCTGAGAGCCGTTTTTTGGTGGGGAGAGGTTCATAGGCAATAGCTGTGGAGAAGGTGGTTACAAAGTTAAACATGCATTTCCCTTATCCCGCTAGTCCTTCACTAACAGTAACTTGTCTTCCCTTTGCCTCACCTTCCTACAATTCTGATCGAGCCCCTCGCCCAGAGCCGTGAGCAAGAAGAGAGTTGCTCACTGAGATAACTGAGTATTCAATTTACTGGCTATACTAGATGCAGTAACACCTCTAGTCTTATAACGCAAGATTAGTTTATTTTAAAAAAATAGGAAATCACAACAAATATATTTATTTTTATAAAACTATAGCGCATAATATACTAGCTTTATTCGCAGCACAATTACAAACCGTTTACATATGAGAAGATATTTGGGCAATTTGATTTTACAAGCGTGGCAAACTGCGCATGCGTCAGACTGTCTAAAACGTTCTCCAAACTGTAATAAGAACAAAGCTATTGTATGATTAAATTATGTCATTAATTTGTAACTTAAATATTGCAACTTTGGTACGTCGATCGCTTGGCTTTGCGAACATACATAGAGCATCAAGTGCCAATTCATTTATTCAGTCATTAGTATTTCAACAATAAAAGAAGCAATTCGCAACATATTTATAGTTAACGTGTTTTAAAGCACATCGAAGTTACAGTAACGATGAATGAAGTGACGATAGGGATACCTCGCGCACTACGACCATTTTTATCTATTGTGGCAACATTTCCCGTAAAACGGGGATGAGGTGAAGGAGTCGTTGGAGGTCGCAGGTCCGCAGGCAGACAGAGATGTGCAAAAGTCCCTAACATTTCCAGTTTTAACACCCACGCACCAGTGTCGAGGAATCCCAAGAGGGCGAAGCAGCGACTCTAATGGGCGGGACAGTTCCCTTTGGCATTCACGGGAGAAAACTTTCCAACGCGCATGCATCCATACAATCTTCCCGACACCATCAGCACTGCAGAACTTAAAAGCACACCTGAACGTGAACTGGAAACGAAACGAGAGGAAATGGGGTAAAAGAGAAATCGTTTTAGAATACACCACCTCGACTTTCGCCTTGGCGACCAAGGAAAACCTCGAGAAAGTCCATGGTCAACGTGGGCGGCCACCAGAAATCGAATACAGGACCTCCCAAATGCGAGTCTCGAAGAGATGACTAGTAAAATCCGTCCAGGTTCCAAAGAGTCGGAAGTTATCCAATATTTCCATTTACGGTAAAACCGGAAAATCTCGAAAGGTGCCTTTTCACACAATTCTGAACAAAGAAGCTTCGAGCTCCTGCCTCCGAATTACTAGATTTGACACATTTTAAACCATAGATTGGAGATCATGACAGTCGTGTTCAGAATGGAAGTAGAGCTTTATAAATACTAATATTTTTAGTTTTAGCAAAATTATCGCAATTCTTATGAGCATTTGAACCGTGGTTCATGAGTACAGAAATACGATGTTTTTGAAACCAGTAATACGCCGCGTTTCCACACTATTATGTATCCCCTTCTCATTCTCTTGCGCTTACGATAGCAGGTGCATATTTGCGTGTAGGTAGTCTCACGTTCCAGGCGTTTTATGCTGCATCCATTCACAACATATTAGGTTCTGAAATGTGTGTCCCATTTGGCGAAGTTGCTAGGATAAGGCAGCAATGTACACAGGATATCGTATCAAATGTTGGGCGTTTGAGTGTGCAAGCTTTAACGATGCCTCTTTACATTATGCTGACCCAGAAAGTTTAGTAGCATTTTGCGCTCCTAAGTACCAAGAGCGGTCTATTGCTAGTGTTTCGCTGCCACTTTGTCAGCTTATAGGGTTATATTCGCGGTTATGTAAATCTTCAAAAGATGGACACTTTTCTTTCCTTATTATCTTTAATGAGCTCTTCAAGTAGAGGCGTAAAAGTTGACCCAATTTCCATTTACGCAAGGGGTTTATTCCTTCTCAGAAACTATAACGAAGTGCTCCCCAATAACTGAATTATCAAATCCTGCACTTTTATTCCTCTTTCCATACATTACGAGTCTGAATATTTGATATAAAACAATGCTGTTTATGCATCAAGGTCTGTAAAATTTCCGTATTTATTTGTCACCTTTTGACTTTCTCTACTACTTACCTATAGTAAGTAGAGGTACTATTACATTTCACTTAAAAAATCCATACCGAGGTTTCAATGAAAATACACGTTTTGAGACTCCATGAATCCTAAACAAGGTATTTTTAAAACAGCCCATGTATGTGTGTGAGCAGTATAACTCAAAAACGAAAAGTTTTCTTTCAAGGATGCAACATGAAGATTTCAAGAAAATCCCCTCCCCAAACTGTCCCTTATATGCAACATTTTTAGTTATTTTGATTTGCTCAAATACAGCTCTAAGGATCTTATAAAAAATCATATGTTTAAAATATTCATGTCATAAATAAAATGTAATATTGATATTTTTTGGGAATGCCCTGTGAAGTCCTGTTCATTCTGAGTGACTTTTTTATAATTGATAAACCTTAAGAGATAGACAAAATCATACTACACAAAAAATGTTGATCTAATTAAAGCACAGAATTTACGTCAAATAAAATCGTTCGTGGAGTTAACTACTTCTACAATATTCTATGTTATTTGTACGAATTTTCAAATACTTACAGGTTTTCAAACTGAAAGTCGCTATTCATTTTTTGGCATTTCAAAGTCATCGCATAGCGATTGACTTACCTAATGCTTAAGCCTGCTATATTCTCGTTTTACCTGCAACAAAATGTGTAATGAAACCATTTCTGCAAATGTTTATCTCGATTAACATGAAGCATGTAGAAGAATATGAGTTGGTAAGAATATGTTGCAGGACTGTGGGCAGAGAAGGTTATGTGAATGTAACGACAAATGATGTTTTCCCCTCTTATTCCTTAAGGTCTGTTGTACCATACTAGCTGTCTCACCTGGCACTGCATGTGCGAATTCTTAACGGGGCTTAAAATAAAATAGAAGTGCTTTATAATATTGTGAATAGCCTATAATTTTCACGTACCTAAAGCTTAAGTGTCCAAAGTTACAAATGGATCAAAATGTGTAATTTATGTATAAGAGATTGAAACGCTGATGCCTTTCCCTAAATATTACAGATTCACATGCGTCTCTTATACACAGGGCTATTCAAAAAGAAGGAACAGATTTTAAATATCATTTTTAATGAAATATAATAGATAGCGACGCATACGACACATCATTGAATAGAAGAAGGTTCAAAGTTTTAAGCCTCACCTATTAGTTCCATTCAGTGTGGCGCTGTGTCTGTTTACGAGCAAATGACGTCACAGGAAAAGTCGTTCCGTGTGCTGCCTTATGCAAAGAGTGAATCCATTGTTTCATTGCAGCGTGCATTTCGTTGTAAGTTCAACTATTGTAGTTCATTAGAAATAAATATGTAAAGTCTGTCCCTTCTTTTTGAATAAATCTAATTATCTATAGCATTTCTTCGCCATTGAAAGGTTTCGATCTTCCTATGGATATTCGAATTTCAACGCAACACCTTTAAAGAGGCCAATTGTTAAAAGTAATTCTCGTAATTGTTCAGATTTTTAAATTTCATTTGAAAGGGGGATGTTCCTAGTATTCCTTCTCAAGCACCGAAAATAAAACATATTGTTATGTCTTTATGATTCTTTGAGAATAATTATTATTGAAAATAAATTTAAGGTTTTAGTTAATGCTATAATAGAGGGTAGGGAAGTAGTTTTTTTTAAAATGTGCATAATAATTTATTTGAAAAGGATTTACAATCCTTAAATATTAGAATACTAACATGTTGGAATCTTTTAACATACTGGTGTTGATGCCATGGAGTCGAAAATAGGTTCTACTTCGTAGAGAAGGCGATATGAAAAAATCTGCGCATATTTCATTACAAGCAATATACACATGGCACGATTACAGCCGAGAGAGCAGAAGGAAAACTAAACAAAGGATATGTTTATAACGGTATGCTATGCATGCCAAAATGTTTTTGCAACTCTTATGTACAAATACTTTTATTTCTTCTGCATATCTTAATCAATTTACATTCAATGTTTGCTAAATAACTATACTCATAGAGAGAGGCATAGAGAAATTTTATCCGGAATTATTTAAGCCATTGTTTTAATTAACTAGAACATTATTTACTTAAGTCGTTAGAGACTATGTGCCATTTTGAAAATATTGTTGATGGTAAGGAGGTATTAAACCACCTTAGTTACGCTCAGTCCCCCACCCACTGTGCTGCAACCAATTACATTAGGTATTTTTTAAAATCGATTTTTAGAAAATGCAAAATAATTAGTATATAATAATGTTTAAGCAATGTTTTCCGAAACATACACTTTTTAATATTATTGTACCTTTTCCTGTTGAGAGTACAGACATGAAACTTTGCACACAGCTTTATTATATTTAATTCCCTGCAAAAGGAATTTGAAAATATAAGTTTCTATGAGTCTTATATGTTTCAAAATTAAAAAAATATTAATTTTTTAAATAAAACAAAAGCTAAATTACAATGACTAAATGTAGGAAATATTTACTTTATATTATATATATATATGCATAATACACATGGAAAGTTTCAAGTTTACTGCTAATGCAGAAGTTTAGAAAAAGTATATCACATTTTTTTAATATTTGGCAATCTGGAAATTACAATGATGAAGCTTGGAAATCAAAAACTTATGAAAAAATTCTTAAAAAGTACATATGTTATAATTATTGTGCCAACTTTGAATGTCCTAGATTGAAAATTGTGGAAATAATGAAAAACTTCATTAGGTGCAAATGTGCATCTGTCTCTCCTGAATGTTGAGTATCAGACTATTGACAACAGAACAATATGAGACGACTCATCCAGCGGCTGGTGTGGACTGTCGTTGCGAAGTTTGCCATCCGGCCACTTATGTGAAATGTTTCCGTACTCCTCCCTTTTCGCAGCTCACCTAGGCCTGACCTTTGTTCATAGACTAATACTGTTTTCTCGGACTTGAAATCAAACCAATAAGAGAATCACCCAGAGCTGGTGTGTAACACAGTTAATAAACAGTTTCTTCCAAAATTAAACACAGGAAAACAATATAGCAAACCAAAAGCATCGACATGTTTCTGTGCTCTCTACTCTATATAACATTGTTCACTACATCTTTAATTAGAACTTACCTAAAATTAAACAATACGGCCTTAGTTACATACATAAAGAGAAAATATTCAGCTGTTTAAATCACAACTTGTAGCTCATGCAAAGTGAAGAAAGTTGTTTTGTCGTATTGCTATTTACCTCACACTTTGGGAGCCAATTTTAAGTAGGAGTTGTATTGTAGTTCAACTGTTGGGGAGCCGAACTTGAAGTAGTTGCAACGGCACGTATGGTAAAAAGTTTCCGGTAGCCTTCGCCCCAATGTACTTTCCGATGGCATTTGCCCCAAATGTTTAAAATATATATTAACTTTGTAATTTTGACTGTTTCTTTAAATATTATATATTTATGTTTGCTTCGGCTGCGTCAATATTATTGTTAGAGACATGGATGTCTTAGCAAGGAGTAATCTGATTGAAGAATGTAGGCTTACACATACTAATTTGTACTTCATTCCATTTATTAATTCCTGACACAATTTAAATTACACTTCACTGATATAGAGATTTGTGAGATTCTTGTATTAATTACTTGCACTTTTTAACACGTAAACTATTTTTCGTCTCACACCGAACATACATAAAACTTCTCGAGGACACATCTCGCGTCCGGTTAGAAACACTGTCTACAAAAACGCGTCCAGTTATGAGCGCTTTCTACAAGCAACTGAATTGATTTCTACCGCCTAAATTTGTAAATTTCGTATCTAAATTTCTGACTGGCTAATCCTAGTCCAATAGAATACCTTCATTCAACTAAAACTTTTTCTGGTTGTTGATTGGCTATTTTATGAACTGTCTCAAAATTTGCATTATTGTTGCTCCAAAAATGTCTATTAGCATTATTACACTTTCCTACTCATTATTGTCTCAAGGTTATCTCATTTTTAGCAACTTTAAACCTATTATTCTTACAGCTCCTACATTATTAAATTACGTAATACACTCACATTACATTATTGAGCATGCATACAATAATATAAATATTTACAATGACTGTAATATACTTTTTTATGTTGTTACATACACATATTGCTTTAAGGCGGGCTGTTATTGAATTACATATATTATATAATTAGACTGAAATCATTTAAGTGTTAATAATACTGCCTCAAAAGAAAATTAATAGACAGTTTTTAAAACAGGATATCCTTTTATTGGATAACGTATCAGAATGCAAACAGAAAATTTTGGAAACTCTTAAACTCCGAAAAATGTATACAACAAAAGTTATGTATTTTAATAACTTTGTCTCCTACAGTTTCCAAGTTATGTAAGGAGGACTTCACGACATAGTAAAACGAAATTCAACATATACGTTTATTTGTTGGCAATGTCTCCACACCCGAAATTTTAATCAGAAGCATTATCACATTTTAAAAACTATTAGAACATTTTTTATGTTTTCAAAATAAATGTTTTTTGGGAGGAGTGTATTTTTGAAAGTGTATTTGTTGTGTTCCATGCATCCTTGAAATATACAAGGGTGTAAATGCAAAGTTTGGATTTCATCGGACTTTTAGTTTTTAAGTTACGTCTCTCTCACAACACACATCTTTATTCCTAAAAATTGCTTTATGAATACGACCTCAAAATATGCATTTCCGATGGAATCTCAATATCGAAGTTCTGGATGGAATGCAACACTTCCTCCACTTCCAGCGTAGAGGGAAAAAATGCATGTCCAACGCGCTAAACGCTAGAATTCTGCTTCAGTGCATAGATACCGCATAGAACAGAATAAATTAAACCATAAATTACACAGTATTCCTTTTGCACACACTATCAGAAAACGAGGACACTAAATACAGCTAAACTACATTTCTACAACATGTGTTCGAAATGCTCTATAGTTTATCCTACACTATCGTACATGGCTGGCACTGTAGCTCAGTCGGTAAAGCACCTGCCTGTTGTGCTAGGGGTACCGGGCTCCATTCCCGGTTGGAGGTAGGAAGATTATTCCTTATCCTACCCAGAGTCTGGAAGTATGAATGAGAGTGTGAATGTGTGTATGATCCAATTATTAAAAACCAAACTGCAAGAAAACCCAACGATAAAGATTACATGAGTTAACACCATTGTCAATCGGCAATAAGTTCCAAAGGAAAGGCCGCCGATAATATCAATGCAGTTAAAGGCGGGGTATAAATGGAACTAAAAAGAAAACCGTCGTATACTATCTCATAAAAAACAGAAATTATATTTAGAAATACTAAATGTCAGTTCTCACTAAAAATCTATCTTATTTTATTATTTTTATTAATGGTAAATAAACAAAACAAGGAGGTAATAAATAAACGCCCACGCCTGCCAACTTTTCATTCCATATCCATTCCTTTAATGCGAGTTTCTCCTACATGCTCTAATTTCTACCCGATAACTTAAAATTGAATGTTTGCTTTAACTGGTGCTTGAAGGAGCCTCCAGCGAGCGAAAATGTAAATAGCGGGATTCTGCAGAGCGTGTTGAGTGTCTGGAAGAGATGAAGTTAGAGGGAGAGGGGGGGCAGGAGAACCACTAACCCAGTGATTCAGCTACCCGCAAACCCCAAGCACAAAGCGTATCAAGGAGCCTCAGGGAATAGAAGTACTGCTAAATTGCAATGAAGTAGCATCACAATCTTAACAGCATATACGTTTCTGAGTAAGTGGGTGTAACAAAGTCGATCTACATAATCGAAAATTCGCTTATAGATATGCTTAAGTGAATATACACATGAATGTTCTTTAAAGTGGTCTACACATTACTGATGTGGAAGCTGGCAGCGATATAAGAACATTTAGAAAATTGACAGCGATAAGTGAATGAAACGCAATATATAATTTGTTAGCAACTGTAATACGCGTTAGTTAAATATCAGTCTAATGGTTGCTATGACGACAACTACGTAAAAGCACCATTACTTCCTCAATGTGTTACTTATTTTCAACTGTTATTGGTATAAGAGGTGATTGATTCTACATTAACTACCGTAAATGTTTGCCAACAAAGGATTCCAAAATACGAGCTTGGTTACATGTGAGATTTGGGAACATCAAGGATTTAAATCAAAAGCACTTTTGTTAGGAATAACCTCATGCTAAGAAAAACAAAAAATAGATTTACGCTGTTGAAATATTTACATAAATGGTGTACCGAATTCAATTTCAACCTGAGAAAATTTAATCATAAGGAAACTAATATTTCAGAAACTGTAGCAAAGCAATTTGACATATTGAGAGTTGCATTTTTACTTTCTCTATTCTTACCTGTAATAAGTGCAAAAGTATTGTATACCACCCAAAAATTCGATAGCGAGATTTTACCGAAATACACGTTTTGCGACTTCCTGAATTAAAAAAGGGTGTTTTCATAAAAAGTTACATTGTCCCTCTATTTGTCCCTCTGTCTGAACAATGTAACTCAAAAATAAAAAAAAAACATTAAATGCCAAACTTGGTATTTAAATTCAGCATTTTCCAAGGATACGACACGAAGATTTTGAATAAAATCCCCCCACTCTAAAGTACCCTTTACATGAAAAGCATTTCGTTATTTATCATTTTCCCAAAATGGCTCTTAACAATTTTGATTAAAATATTATATGTACATATGCATGTCAAATAAAAAGTATATCTTTAATTTCCTGGAAATAGTCCACTTGTGAGGTCCCCTTCAATCTGACGACTTATGTATAACTGGCGATTTCATTAAAGCAAATAATTTATATTAAACAAAATCTTTGTGGCTTTAACCAATCCCAATATATTATTAGGGTTTAAATTTTAAAATACTTCATACTTTTTGCAACTGCAAATCGCTATTCGTTTTGTTTTTCGTGTTCATGCAAACAAACTGGAATTTCAAAGCCATAACACTGCGGCCGACTTTGGAAAGAATTGGCTATCGCTTTAACGAAATGTGTGAATTTGTAATGAAGGTTCGTCTGTATAAACAAATAGAAGAATAATCTTTTGTAACAATAGTTTCTAGAAGAGTGAGTAGACAAACTTATGTGAATGTAACAGACAAGATGTTACTTTCGCTACATGTACATAGTAGGTAGAGAAGGTATTGCATTCTCCTCAAATTCGATATCGAGATTTTAACGGAAGTACATGTTTTGAGGCTCCCTGAATCCAAAAAGCATTTATAGAAAAGGTCCGTGTATGTCTGTGTGTGTGTGTGTGTGTGTGTGTGCGCGCGCGCGCGCGCGGCCTGAGAACAGCCTAACTCATAAACGAAAAGTCGGATAAAACAAAACTTGTATCAGTACCTTTTCAGGATGCGACACGAAGAGTTTACACTTTACATGGAACATTTTTCGAAAATTTTAATGGCTCTAGCGATTTTGATTAAAATACCATATATTAATGATATTTACATAAGAAATAAAATGTATATCTTGGATTTTCTGGGAATAGGCTGTGAAGATCTCTTTATTCGGAAGGAATTTTGTATAATCCTGTATAGCTAAATTAAAAGACTAATAATTATGCTACCTTTGCACAATCAAAATACTGAGGCCCTTCAAAATATTCTTCAGTTAAGTGATAGAAGAAAACCTACTACACAAGAAATGTAGATCTTTTTAAAACGCACAATTTATTTCCTAAAACTTTTTGTGGCATTAGCTATTACCGAGATAATCGTTATTATGGTTCAAATTGTTCAATACTTAGCCATTCTATTAAGTTCTGTCAATATTCAGTTGTTTCTCGCCAATGCCTGGAAACAGTAGGATATAGCGTTCATTCTTAAACAGAGACACAACTGACGATATGTTTATCCGTCAGTCGGAGTTAATACATCGCTCCATGTTTGTGCAATTATCTGTTAGTGTGTTGCAAAGTTTTATTAATATTAGTGAAATAAGTAGACTGTTTCATTGGTGTACAACGTTCATTAGTGTTTGCAGATTCTCGTATTATGCAATTCTGCGTTTTTGTATTTCCGTATTGTGAAAGTCGTGTATCTAAATTCAGATTGTTCATTGTTGTGTATGTTCAATTTTTTTAATCACATCTATGATGGCTCTCCAGTTGGAAGATACCAGCCATCTCATAGATACTGCGGGGTATATAACGACACCACTGAAGAAAATTCCAATTCTAACCACATAATATAGCGTCCTCAGTTCAATATTACCTACCTCAACAGCTTCTTCACACAGCTCTGCCTCTGGTGCAACTACTGATACCCCTGTAAGTAAAGCAATACTCGGCCTGCTCAAATACAGTTATTATATCCATCTAATTCAATTGACAATAGTATATAGGAAGATGACAGCAGGTAGATTTTGTCAGTTCTAACCGCCAAACTGTACATTCTCCAAACTGTCATTCCGGGAGTCAAAACAAGCGGCTTTGTATAGCACCCACCCACACCCACCCACACACACACACACACACACACACACACAACCCAGTGGTTCACGATATGCATACTCTATTCCGAGAACTAACCGTTCCCATCCACTATCTGATAACAATGATTGTGATCATGAAACTTTTGATTCTGCTACCGCACCCAGAGAGAAAATTCCACCCATTTGCATACGTAATGTAAAAAAATTATCAGTTTTTTTGCAGGACATAAAAAGTGTATTCTCTCCGATTTTCATATAGCTTACTTTAACCCCATTAACCCTTAATATTGTACTTATAGAAACCCTGCTGATAAATAAACTTTTCTCCGCGATCATTAGTAATCTCCCGTGTTCTCTCGGCGATTAAGAAATATACGACGAACTCTGCTCTTTAAAATATTCAGTAAAAAAGGAACACGCCTTCTAAGAAAAAATAGGCAACCCATTCCTATCTGTGCTATTGACCTTGCCAACAATGATGAGGGTAGAGCTATTCTAAATATTACAGAATAATCACTGTCAGCTGGCCACCCGATGTGTGTATTGGCGATCACCACTTCTCCAAATGCAGCAAACTACCATCACTCCAGCTCAATGTGTAAACTGCGGACAAGATCATCCTGAAAATTTTCGGGATGTCCTCACTATGTGGAACTCAAACATCTCACGGCGACCTCAACGGTAAGGTGGCTTACATCCACAACTTCAAAGCCAGCTACCGCAATAACCACCACCGCCCAACAGCAGCAGCAGCAGTCAACAGCAGAATTCATCTCGTACTCGACTCAGCGTCTCTACTACCAGATAGCGAGATATTCAGACTCTTCTTCTCCCCTCCTTCCTCTCTTCCAATACATCAACAGAATAAAACGAATACCACTTCCATATCTTCTTGGAGCTCTTTTGCTGATTTCTTCACACAGCTCTTTACCGTTCCATTCCTTCTTCATTTTTGACCATACATAACGCAATTCATTCGTTCTCTACTTCCTTCTGTGCTTCAAATGGCAGCACGTGAACTTCTCGCTCTTAAACGACTCACTATACTTAACTGGAATTCTAATGGCATATGCACTAAGCGCGCAGTAGTTGATTAGCTTTCTCACAATGCATAACATCGACGCCGCTTGTATAGTGAAATCCATCTGCTTCCAAATGAAACTTTTACCCATTCCGGTTACAATATTTATCACCAAGATCGAGTAGCAACAAAAACATCTGGAGGTGTGGCTATTCTAATCCGGCGCAATCTTATTGACCATGTCATGTCTTTACCAGGCGTCCCTGACATTGAAGTGGTGGGATTCAAACTGCCTACATCTGATGGAATTGGTCTCACTATTATCAGCGCCTACAAGTCTCCTAACCGGAAGCTTAACAATATTTCATTGCTTTTTCTGTCGACAGCAGCGCTCTCCTACCTGGTTATATTCACTGTAAACACTTCTCATGAGGTTGCCACTCTACTAGTCCCAATGCCTGACGTATCTACAATACAGTGAATACATGCAGATTATCTTGTCTTAGCTCCTAACGATCCCACTTACTATCCCGGCAATCCGCTTTCCGCTCCTGATATTCTTGATATTGGAATTCACAGTAATCTATATCTTCAAGCATTTGTAACCACCTTAGCAGACCTTGATTCCGATCACTGCCCAGTCCTGATTACTTTTCAACTCATTCCCAAAATACTACACGTAGCTCCACGACTTATTAATGGTTAAGTAAAATGGGATTTATTTCATACTCATCTATATTCAACATTAAATGCGCTTATTCCTTGCCACTATGGCCGATATCGATGCCGTTCAGCATTACACCGATACTATAAGTCACCTTGTACGCATTTCTACTAGCTACTCAAAGTGGCGCCCGTTAGCCATCTGCTGCCATCTTATATTTTATTCGTGAAAAGAACAGTGTTCGTCAGCAATGTCAACAGTAAAGACGCGTCGAAAACTTGATGGGTTAACACACCTCGTGAAAGCTGAACTTGAGTGTCATCGCCTTGATACCTATCAACGTTATAGTTAGCAAGCATATCATACAAGATCACACACAAGATGCTACGAGATGACTTCTTCGTGAGCTACTCTCATACCAGTTCTTTCTACTGGTGATGGCTTGTTACAGAAGTTAAAGATAAATGTGGCATTCTTGCTTCCCACTAGGAACAGACATTCACTCCAAAACCGCCTATATTTGATGCTACTACTCGAGGCGTTGAACACGTATACATTAAAAAGAATTTTAATGACATCAGGAGATGTAATCCACTCTTAAACATTTCCAAGAATTGGGATCAAAGCTGATGCTCCTTGATCTTCGACATCAACCTACTGGTCCACACAGAATCTGCTTCACGACAGTGAGCTACGGTATTTGATTCGATGTCTTCCTCTTAAAAATTCTGGACACGATCTGCTATCTAATGCAGTCATAAAAAACCTGACAAGTAAAGCACTCGCTTACTTATCATTAATCTTGAATGCCTGTCTTCACTTGGTTACTTTCCACACAATTGTGAATTTTCGCACTTCATAGTATCCCATGAACCAAACAAGCCTAAAATAGTCCAATTGGTTTATTACCAGCATTATCCAAACTCCCTGAAAAGATAGTACTTTGACGTCTCCTTAAATGTCTCTCAGAACAACATAATTCCAGACTTCAATTATAAGCATTCTACTTCATATCAGCTATTAGGTTTAACTCAAATACTTGTTCATAATTTTGAAAATCGTCAGTTGTTCCTGAGCGTAGCACAGGCCTTCGATAAAGTATCTTATCCGATCCACAATATCTACTCACTATCATCTGCAGTTTTCTATAGAACGCACTTTTAGTTCGTATTGGTGGTATTCAGTCGAGTTCCACAGGAGTCGATACCTGCTGCCATCTTCCTGATTTGGCCCCCAATTCCATGGCCGGCGATACTGTTTTATTCTATTTACACGCAGATCTACCCGAGGCAATTCGCACAATTTAAGCTTTTCTTAATCACTTCGCAGCGTGGTTTCACGCTTACAGACTACTTCTTAACACTGATAAAAACTGAAGCTGAGATTATTTCCTTACGACGTATCGCTGCGCTGCATATTCATAATACAAAATCTTCTGCAACTCCTGTCAGGTATCTTGGAGTAATGCTGGACACCAAAATCACTGGCGTGCTCATATCGATCGCCTATTTCATTAGCATCCAGAAGACTTTCTAAACTATCCACTGTTTCATAAACACACACCTCTTGGTCTTAAATGATCTCTTCTACTTTACAAATCTCTTGTTCGACCCATCCTCACATATGCTTCCCAGGTCTGGGGCACTGCTAGGAACACTCACCTCCGCCATCTACAGGTGCTCCAAAACAGATTCCTGAGGATCGCTACTACTGCTCCTTGGTTTGTCAGGAACCAGTAACTACATCAAGAACTCGGTCTCCTTCCTGTTCACAGATCGTGTCTCGCTTCTTCTCACACTTGCCAGACGTTCCAGGAAATGTGATGTATAACATCGGCGTCGGCACTCACCAGCCGTCACGCCTGAAGAGACCACTACCACAGGATCTTCTACTTATATTGTATCCATTTTCCATAGCAAAAAGGAGCCACTTTGGGCTTCTTTAATGATTTATTGTATTCTATTATTCACAGAGCGTTGTAAAGCATGTATGCTAATCGATAACAAATTAAAAAAACTAAGAAGAAAAATTCTTAAACATCTCACTATCGCTTTTTTTCTTTGTATCTATTACGCAACGTGCAATGTAGCTATTTCTGCAACGTTGTATTTGGGTTAAAATGAAATAGATGTAAAAATAAGCTATAGTAAGACTAGTTTGTATGCCATAGAGGATAGAGAAAGTCATGTGAATATATCGCATAGGATTTTAACCTTTCTCAATCTTTCGTCTATCCCTTATGATTATATATATATAATTTACTTAGAATGGAGAGGACTTCATGAACTACTTAGAGAAAATTGAAGCTCTGCATTTTATTTTTATACTATTATTTCAAACATACTTACTTCATCTCTGTAAGAAAAAGGGGCTATTTTTATGCTATTTCGTATTAAACTTATTGCTGCCCGGCGTTGCACGAGAAACTTTTTAAACTCGAATGTCGATTAAACTATTTCCATTTATCTCACCCCCTTTTCTATGAAATTATTGTACAATCTCTAAGGTTTTCACAGCAAAACCTCCTCTTTATCCCTTATAATCGTTTCACCTGGCATTGCATTGATGTATTCTACAAGTATGGGTTGAAAATGAGGATAGGTATGACGTTTTAATATCTAAGTAGTCTGTAATTTGTATCTGAAGCATAAGTGTCCAAAGTTTTGTCAGATTGGTCAAATACTGACAATTTAGGAATAAGGGCTTGAGAAACATGGGTATGTTTAGCTCATTGAAGTTATATGAAATACTATAATATTCGTCAGGTCTGCTGTAGTCCAAAATTTGTGCCCTTATTGACCAAGGAATATATTTTTATCTATATGGCGTTGAAAATGAAGTAAGGATATCTATTATAAATTTCGGGTACTACATAATTCAAATCAATTATTACGTGTTTTTTTTAAGTTATAAGGTAACACATCATTTTTGTCACATCTTATTGCATATTGACCAAATGGTTTAAACAGCACAGATTTCTACATAAGGGAATGAAAAGAGGGGTCGCTTTTTCTGAGAGTTGTAAGGTAGCTTATACTTTTCGTTGGCTCCTATAGTAAAAGGGTAAAAAGTTTCATATAGATAGGCCAAAGAATGTTGATTTGTGTGTTAGGGGTTGAAAATAGGGATTTAATGTAGGGGTAGCATATCAGTTTATAGAATAAAAATGTACCGTGGTTTTTCACAATCATACAAAAATATTACTTGATATCACTGGTGGAGTTACGCACACAGTATTATAGCCTCAATTTATTTGGGAGCCAAACACTCCACGTGGCACGTACCGATGTCCTCCTGTATTGTAAAGAATGTTGCAAAAGCATGCCTTACATGTCGTACAGCTTATAGGCTTGTTTGACAAAGGCGAGAGTTCTTTCCAGTGATATTTTTTTTCTTTCCCTCCGTGCCACACAATCAGTGCGAAATGCTTTTGCCATCCCCAGTCCTTCATAAGTACAGCCTAAGGGAATAATTTACCCAGACAGCATAGCTATAGTGTTGGGAGAACCAAACCATTATGAGGGAAATGTGCCGATATGAACATATATAATCTCCCCTAAACCCTCCTAAAATAACTCAATTTTAAAATATTTTAAGCCTCCCCAATCATCCTTTGGATTGGAAGTCATTATTTGAAATAAATTTCTGTTTTAAAGAGGTATACATTTTTGTGTAAGCTATCGCCTAACATTCACCACTTATACAAGATTAGAGAACTTTACAGGATATTCTCAGAAAAATCAAAATATGAATCTTATTTGTTTGTAAATATTGTTAATATATAAAATTTCAATCAAAACTGTTAGTACCATGTTTGAGAAAATAAAAATCTTCGAAAATTTTTCATATAAAGTGCGGTTGGGCGTGGGGTATTTTCTTGAAAATTTCCTGTCGCATTTTTGCAAGAAGCGGAATTTAAATACCAAGTCTGATATTTATCCTTCTTTTCGCTTTTGAGTAACGCTGTTCACAGAAACTAAATTAAATTGAATATTATTTATGGACGTTATTTAAGTACTATGGTTAGGCGTTCCAGTCTATATTCAGCGTGAAAGATTCGAAATTTTGCTCAGGCTTGAGGTTCTTTTATGTGTCGTAAATCTACCACACGGGACCACCTGCTTTACTTCCCTTCCGAAGGAAACCTTGCTATGGATTTTTAAACCCGAAAAAGTCCATTGCCCTCCACCGGTTTTGAACCCGTGACCTGGGAACTAGAGGCTAGCATGGTAGCCCTGGACCGCGAGGGGCAACTTTCACAGAAACCATTTCTAAAATGCTTTTTTTTGGGGGGGGGACTCAGGGTCCGCTATACATGTTATTTCTGGATAAATATCGGTATCGAAGTATTGGGTGGAAAGCAATACCTTCCCTACCTACTATGTATGAGGTAAAGAAAGTAAACATTGCTAGTGAATTTGTCGTTGATATGGAAATCACTCTTGGCATTGCGTATGATAATCTGTGCGTTTCTATTATAGATATAGAGCGCGTTTGATACAAGACAAGTTTCAGTCCGATAGCCGGGAGTGCAGATGCACTGGACAGTGCTTAGGGAACGTAATGTGAAATAATGGAACAGGGCATAGTTGGCAGGTGAATGAAGTCCCACGCTAGGCCAGCGTTGACCCGCAGGATATCTAAGGCACCCGGATTTCCAGGACCACTGGCTCTGTGAAGATGGTCATGAAAATGCCTGTTGCAGTCTTTACTCCGCAGATTTTTCTTTTCTTATAAAAATTGCCCTTCATTAATGACCTTATAATGCTCTGAAAATGGTCATAAATTAACACTATCTTATTTTACCAAATCTGTTAACAACATTATCAAGTACCATTTCATGAATGATTTTTCTGAATGGATTAGAAAAAATGTTGTAGATTTTTCGGGTACATTTTTGCAAGTGTTTCTGAAAATCATATGGAGTTTTAATCAGGAGATACTTACCAACCTACAAGTCTTATTAAAATGCAAATGAATGTTCCAATCCTGTGCTCCTAAGACTGCAATTTTCTGTAGTTTGTAAGTTGTGCTAAAACACATCAAATTTGCTAACATCTAGAGGCAAAATAAATCCCATTAGTATAAATATCTGATGGGTCGCATTCACATGACTTTCTCTACCCAATCTTCTAAGTATTTCTATAAAAGTTTATCCCTCTCTCTCTCTCTGTATATACATATATATACATATATGTATATATATAATTTTTTTACTTTCTTTACCACGTACATAGTAGTTAGAGAAGGTATTTCCACCCAAAAATTCAATACCGAATGTTCACTGGAAATAGATGTTTTGAGGCCCCCTGAATCAAAAAAAAAATTTTTAGAAAAGGTGTGTGTGTGTGTGTGCGCGCGCGCGCGCGCGCGAACAGCATATCGCAAAAACAAAATGTCGGATAAACACCAAACTTGGTATTTAGGTTGAGTACCTTCTAAAGGTACGAGACGAAGTTTTTCGAGAATATCCCCCAAACCAAACTACCCTTACATGGAGCATATTTCGAATTTCTAAATATTTTATAAACTTCCTAACGTTTTTTATTAAAATACCATATATTAATAATATTTACATCACAAATAAAATGTATATATTGAATTTTCTGGGAATAGGCTTTGAAGTCCTCTTCAATCGGAAAGAACCATGTATAATTATTAGTAAACGTTAAAGGATAGAAGAAAAGTACTAAATAAAAAAGCTAGATCTCTTTAAAATGTACACTTTATTTCAAATAATTTTTGGGGGGTGGCATCAGCCATTTCCGAGATATTGTTCCAATTGTTAATTACTAGGTCATTCTTTAAAGTTCTGTCAACATTCAGTTTCTCGCGATTGAATGGAAACAGTATGGAATTTTAAGGCAGCGTATAGCATCTAGTTTCTAAAACTTTTGACTATCGGTGTTCCCTTTGTATCTATAACGAAATGTGTAATTTAAATATTTCTGAAAAGGTTCATTTGGATTAAAATGAAGAGAAAAAAATAGGCTTTAGTAAGAATAGTTTGTGCACTCACTAGTAAGCGATAGGGAGCAGAAAATTCATGTGAATATAGTACATCAGAATTTTTTTTAGCTTAACTTTCTTTAATCTGGTAGGTCATATTGAACGATGAATGAACTAAATGGGTGTAATGATGCTCAAAGGAGCCTCGGGTCTTTAGAGCTTAGAGTTACCCGACATTCGTCATTTCAGAATAAGGATATTCCGGTAAAAACCTTAGCCCGGTAACTCACCCTAACCGAGATTCGATCTCGGGACCAAAACCATGCTACCCAAACACCAAATGGGCCTTTATTACTCATTTACACATTTAGTTGTAGGTATAAGATAAATAGAATAAGATAAAGTGACAATTAAATCCTTTGAAAGTTGGTATCTATGTGATCGCTTTGAAATTCTGTTTTGTTCTCATGAACACGAAAAAGAAAGAAAGAAAAAAGGGAAAAAAGAACAAAACAACTAGCAATTTGCAGTTGAGTGAAGTATAAAGTATTTGAAAATTCAAACTAATAACAAAGAACATCTCGGAAATGGGTAGCGCTACACGATTTTAAAAAAAATGTATTCTTAAAAAGATCCACATTTTGTGTGACTAAGTTTTTTTCTCTTACGATTTATCAGTGATACGAAACTCATTAAGAATAAAGAGGACTTCACAGCTTATTCGCAGAAAATTCAAGATGTACATTTTATTTGTGATGCAAATATTTGAAACACACGAATGCCATTTTAATCAAAATCGTTAAGAGCCATTTATGAGAAAATAAAGAATTTCGAAAATGTTTACATATAAAGCTTAATTTTGGCTGGGAAGATTTTCTTCAAAATCTTCGTGCCCCATTCCTTGGAAAGTCATGAGCTTAAATACCAAGTTTCGTATTTAACGGACTTTCCGAGTTACACTTTTCACACGCGTACCTTTTTCTATAAATGCTTTTCTTTTTATTCATTGTGTCTCAAAACATATATTTCCGTGAAATCTCGACATCAAATTTTTCTGTGAAATGCAGTATTTACTCTGGTATGTAAGTACCTAGCAGAGAAAGTAAAAATGTAAATATTGTTCACAGTTTTTAGGTCTTGATATGTGTAAAAAATGCTCTATTGTTTTCATTCCTAAATAGGGCATTTGTTTACAGGTAAACCATACTTAAATTTTGAAACCTGGCTGAATTTTATTTTTCTTTGAAATAAGAAATTAACGTAAAACTGAAATGAATAGTCAGAGTTGAAAACAAATTTAAAGCTTAGAAAAGACATAATTAAATAAGCATTAAAAGCTCAATTTTGGTGCCTATTCTTCAGCTCAAAATCTCCAAAAACGTTTAGTCATTAGAAGAAAACTTCACAGCATGAACAAGAAATATACGAGTTTTTTTTTCTTGGGGAGGGATAAAAATTAGGCTTTTTGTTTGCATTCCGTAACTTAATTTTCCTTTTGAACTCTGGACACACAACTTCACAACTTTTAACATAGGCAACTTAAAGAAGAGTATTTTTAAACCAAAACTGTCTATCAATTATAAATTTGGGTAGTAGTTTTAGTAATAAATAAGAAGTCATTATTGCTTGTTAAAGAACTTAAAAGTCCTATAACAGCATGGTATTTTAATAGAAAGTAGTTATTTTTCCACTAAGAATAGCACTTAATACATTAAAAATGTAGAGCACTACACAATGAGGTAATATCACTGTATTTTCACTATAATTTAATATAGGAACCATTAAAATATAAGTTTTTAAAAAAATTATATTATAAACTTATAGGAATGTGAATTTCGCCAAAACTGGCCATATTTACGTCATTTCAATTCAGCCATCATTTCTATGAAAATATGCACCGCAAGTTCCAAAGCATTACTCTCTAATTCCACTGCCTCAAATCTGTTATTTGAAATGAGTGCAAGAATTTAAATGTCTAGACCACGGCTCTTCCACAGTGTGACAACTGACTGTCCCTATAAAACACAAACTTTGAGCACATCTTACATAAAATAAAGTTTCACATACTTATATTTTTCAGGATTTTTGTATTACCTACGAAAGACCTGAACACAAAATTTTTACATATTAATAGCATAATATCCATAATTGTATTGAAAAAAATATTTGCAATAACACAAACGTAAATTTAAAAACTTGCCAATAAAAAATTACCCTTCCGCTAAAATGATAGGGCAAAACCAATACATAATTCTATAATTGAGATACGCTACTGCATTTTAAGACACAAAATAATTAACATATATATTTACAGCTTCAAAAAGTGACTTAGCGCTCTAACAATTCTTTTTCTAAAACTTATTTTGTCTTGTTTTTTAAGAGTTGCGGTGAAATGTTGTAAAATGTATTCCTTAAAATAAAGAAAAACTACTAAACGTTTCTTTACTGTAGGTAAAATATTATAGGCGTTTTAAAATTTAAAACCGTATTCCCTAAATTTCTTCGATGTGCCTCCGAAACTTTTAACGTAATAGATTATATTATACAAAATTTAACATAAAAGTAGATTTTCAGAATTTGAACAAATAACTGTTTGAATGCTCTTATATCAAACTTAGCAGCCTAGAATAGATGCACTTATGGTAGGCGCAATAAATTTAACTTTACGATCCCCTTGAAATAAAAAAAACGCTACACCCCCGCAAAAAGAAGGTATTGTGAAACGGCATTTGCCGTAAAGTAGCATATTTTAGATTAAATAACTAGATCATCATATATTTTTACAGTGTAACAATAACTATTTTAACGGCGAAACAAATAGTATGCAAATCGTCACCTCTATTACCTACACTATTGAAACCTCAAGGGCAGAGTCTTTCATGATTTGTTTCATTAAAAATTTCCGAAATAAAACGGTCGCCCACAAACGTATTTCTTACCCAGCAATAGTTCCGTGAGATTACAGACAAATGAGTAGTAGTTATTCTGACGTTATAGGGCAGTTATGCTGTCTTTCCAAATTAATCTCCGGTATTGCTTGTGAATGTTTAGAAGGCTAAATAAGAAGTAAACAAGAGACGAAGTTTTCCTATTTATAATTTGTAAAATATGCAGGTAGAGGAACTGGAGGTAGAGAAATTCTTGAGGCTGATGCAACAGATTGTTTTGCTTTATATAGAAGCTGATAATTACTTCCTCTATTATTTACCTATAGTAAGTAGAGGAAGTATTGTATTTCACTCAAAAATTCGATACCGAGATTTTACCGGAAGTGCACGTTTTGACACTTCCTGAATCCAAAATAGGCATTAAAAGAACAGTCTCTCTGCGTGTCGGTCTTTTCTGTCTATCTACAAACAGCGTAACTCAAAAACGAGAAGTTGGTTCAACACCAAACTTGGTATCCAAGTATACAACTTTTAAAAACATGGCTCTAATGATTTTGTTTAAAACACCATAGGTTTAAAATATTTGGCAAACAAAATGACATCTTCAATTTTCTGAGAATAACCTATGAAGTTCTGCTCATTATGACACGCTGTTTAAACTCAATCGCTTTACCTGCTGTATTCTTCTTATACCTAAAACGAAATGTTTAAATATGAATTGGAAACTTATCTGGATTAACAAGACCTACATGGAAAAATAAACTTTAGTAAGAATAGTTTGAAAAATAACAGTAGAGAAAGTTATGTGGATGCAACACGTCACATTTTATCTTTTACCTGCACAAAGAAAATTTGAGACTTTCACTAGCCATTGGCAAGCCTGTGTTTTTGTACCCGTATTCAATGCATGAATGCTGTTGTCGGACATTTTGAAGGAAGGGCAAGGGTGGGGATCGGTTCTTCCTCCTGATGATTTGTAAGCTATGCAGCCCACCATACAGTGAACTGACTCCTATGTCATAAATCACCAACGCTCTGTAATATATCAGATGAGTAAACCATTCAGCTGTCCATGATGGCGCCAAAATCGCTTTAGACTTTTACAATTTGGCATCACTTCTCATTATCACTCTAGCTGAGTGGCCACTACGTGGAACAACGCCCTAGAAATGTTTTATTGCGTTCTATGCAACTATCTGTAATCAAATCACACATTACTTATGTGCTTATTGGTGTGTTAATTACATTAGAAAGCTTCTCTTTCAGAACTAAAAAAGCATTTTTGTTGTTTAGCAACTATTACTAATGAACAGTATTACTATTTATGTAACAGCAAACAGAACACTGGGTTGATGTATTCAGCGCTATCTGACGCTATCTAACTACACATTTTCTATGCTTGGGTTCTCAGTCTTGCATAGTATTTATTTGTCTGATCTGGCCTTTTTCTTTACATCGTAAGTAAAGATATAAAAAAAACAACTAAGAAAACTACTTCAGAAGTTTTGGTTATTCAAAGTCATTTAAATATAGAAAACCAACTCCTTCACTGCAAGCCCAGCATCGCTTATTCTTCCCCCTTTTTTGCAACCCAAGTTTCGCATTATACTACCTGTTTGACTAAAGAATGCAGTTTTCAGGCGAGGTCGCTAGTAGGTCATGGCTAGATTTAGATAGAGATAACGCCCGAATGAGAATACAGTACATGCTACGCACCGGTAATGGTGACGTAATATGACCTGTCTCTTATGTTTCTGTGTGAGCTTCCTCTGCTTCCCGTCTGCACTTATTCCTCAGACACTATGTCAAATGTCACACAAACGATTTCAGACTTTCTTTGTTGACTGAGCGAGTTGACTCCGCGGTAACGCGCGAGGCTTCTCACTCGGGTAATCTCGGGTTCTATTCAGGTCGGATGGCCATTCTGACCTTAGGTTTTTTCGCGGTTTCCCCGAATGGGCGAATGCCTACCACGATTTTCCGTCAATTTTTGTCCCCATTATTTCCTTTCATGCTTTATCTTCGTATGTTTCAGGGTTGTAGGAGAAAGCGAGGTCAATGGGTGCGTTGCGTGGACGGTGGAATTTACTTTGTATAAAGATTTCTCCTTGGCGCTTGGCTGGCCGGCTGGACCCCTTCCTGGGAGAGGCTAGGTTCATTCCGGAACTCCCAGGTTGATTGTGCCGGAGTCAGCATTGGTGTTATTCCGGAATCGTTAGTGATCCCGTCCTTGCTGGCGCGCATCGTCGTCCGAATCTGGTCGCCCTTCGGTATCCCTTTCAACCCCTTCCTCCCAGGGGTCATAGCTCAAAGGGCTTACTATGAAGTACATGTGGCGCTATTCTCCAGCGGCTGGAGGCCCCTCCTGCTGACTAATTCTGATTCTTTCTTTGCTGTCTCTTCAAGTGTTCAAGTATTTCTTCAAATGAAGTTCTTTTTCTACACCTTAGCCAACTAAGAGAAAATTTCACTTTGCATTCGGCTCACAGAGACTTATCCAGAAATACAACCTTTGGGATTCCTGAAACAAAAAAGCAAAAAAAACAAATGCAGAAAAAGGTATCCCGTGTGTGTGTGTGTGTGTGTGTGTGTGTGTGTGTGTGCAGCGCACGCGCAAAAAGCCTAATTCAGTAACGAAATGTCAGAAAAGTACCGAAACTCATAGCCTGGTCAGACACTGGAGATGTCACTGAATATATTTATAATCCTAGAAACTGTTCCTTATTTTTGTATTTCTTCAAAAATTACTAATAGTGTTGATTAAAATATATATTTGAGATGTTGACATGACAAAATGCATATTTGGAATTTTACGTAAATACTCTTGTGGAGTTATCTTTTCTTATTGAATTTATACAGGATGGAAGGGAGATAGATGACAAGCTGCGAGTGGAAGTCATTGAAAGGAGGAAAAAGTTCTTAACCTGTTTTATACATATATCCAAACGCTTCTCTAAAAATAAACGATTTTCAACGTAATATTTGGCAACAGTCCGCAGTAAGGCACCTGTCAAGCTCGTTTTCGCACACCTTGCCTTGACAGACATAGTACCAACGTCAGCAATAAATGAAATAACGCAGCAGCAGTACGCCAGGCACCACCCTCGCTCAGAATAGAGCAAGAAAGTTTTTTTAAACTTGTGATGGTATTTAATCATGAATAAATTTAAAAAATAGGCACAAACGTATGCTGCAAAACAAATTCAGCTTTGATATTAAGAATGCTTTATGTGGAAAAAGTTAAATATAACATTAATGTTTCTTGCGATCATTATTGAAAATATAGCTGCTTTTAGGCATCCGTACTCTTATTTGGCAACATCAGATAGTTTTGAAAACTTAGACATCATGTTCTTAAAACATGCTCTTTGTATCACCAGTTTCTAACTCACGAGTTCTAACTTTCTTACTCACTGAATACACACCGGCTAATCCTAGTTCTTTGTGAAAATCCTTATCATTGAGATATTCCGCGCAGTGGTAAAGGTTAGAAGATTTCATTTCTTAAAATTTTAATTGTTTCTTATTATTTATTTTATGAAGAAGTTCCACCATCCCAGATATTTCTCCGTTATTTATACATTTAAGGAATCCATTTTTGTGTACCAGGAATGCTTTTTTTGGCACTTTTTGTCTCTGGCGTAATATAATCACCTAATCGCAATTAAACCATTGGAGGTCTTAAGTTTTTCCTGCTTCTCCGGCACTGCGTCCAAATTCGTTATAAAACAAGACTATTTGAAAAATAGACATTTTACGCCACGTTCTGCTAGCTAATTTCACCTCTTTTAGTTGGTTTGTGCATCCTTATCTTCTTGAAATACCAACCCTTTCACTACCAGGCAATGTAAGGTTAAGTCTGGTTCATGAGAACGAACCATTCTTTTGTCAAATTTAGTGGCCAAAAAATTACGAATCTGTGAAAACTTCAATATATAGTTGTTTTATTGTGCAAAACATACTAGGTTTACAAAACACTGAAGATGGAGATTCGATTCAGCTTCCTTTAAACTGTCCAAAACCATAAAGGGTCTAATCATATGATAAATCTTCCATGTAAATGTTTTCGTTTTTTTTGGTTTTGCAGCAAATCCATTGCTTAAAAGCTGAATATTAGTACTATATTTAGTATACTATGAAGACTCATTACTTAAACTATGGACCTCTTCCAAGTCTTAAAGTAGGGAGACACATAAAAACATTGTACCAAATAAATTGCAAGTTCTCCCTAAAATATATATTTACATAAGTATTTTTTCGTATTAACCGTTTCCAAAATATTCACTGTTATTGTGGTAAATTGCCAAATATTTTAAGGAATATCTTTGAAGTGTTACGTGACCATTTTTGTATTCCCTCCAAGTTCATCCTCAGAGTATGAAATTTTAGGACTGGTATACAAGAAACATTTTGTCATATCCGACTCCTGTGCAATATGGTCGAGAAGCTTCCCTTGTAATAATGGCGCCTTTTCACAGCTGATGCGACGTTAGACACAAATACTCATTAGAGGTTTCTGTAACTCCACATAGAGTCGAGATATTTTGAGACTTAGCAATACAGTAATTACCATGTTGATATACAAATGGCTAGTGACAACCACAAAATACCATTTGCATTACAATCATACCCGTTTCTCTGACCACTTGACTATTTATAGCAGGTTCCACGCATCTGAATCTATCCTCTCAAATACACTTTCATTTGCTCTCATCAAAATACTGGCCTATGAGCTGTGGCAGAGTCTTGTTGAAAAAAGGGAAAATCACACTTCCTGTTTGTTAATTCTCTAAAAGGAGGGCAAAATTGTATTCAAATATGCAGGGGTATCAACAGCTGACTCGAAAAAATGGCTCTATAACTCCTTCTCCGCTCATGGTGAACTATTAGGGTAATCCTTTCATCATGGAGGGTACTTCATGAACAATATTAGGTTTGTCAGATATTCCAGTAACGCACATATCCGTAAGGTGAAACCAAGGTTCGTCCGAGAAAAATATTAAATATGGGTCTATTGTACACACTATTGAAACTCCACACACAAAATGTGTACCTATTTACAGGATCACCTGGTTGAAGATCATGTGCCACAGTTATTTTATATCGTTTTAACCTCAACACTGTAGTAGCTCTTTGCATAGAGCCATAAGAAATGCCTGCCTATTGTGAAAGACGCCTAAGCAGTTTTGAGGGGAAGTCTCCAAACGATGACCGATGTCGTCTAATGTTTCTTCAGAAGAACCCTACGCTGTCTTTTAGGTTTCTTAGACGGAACACTTGCTGTAGCCTCTTTTACCCCTGGAATCTTTTTGCAAATCTTATTTTCACTTGACGAGCTGACTGAATTTACACATACAAATCATAAATAAATACACGCTGGGCAGTGGAAAACATATGCTGAGCCATAATATATGTACTTTGTGACTAAGACAGAACAGAATAATAAATAACTCGTAATAATTGAACTACACCATATCACTGTCAACTCAATACTGCAGAGCCAGAGCAGAGCAAAGCCGCGTCAGTGCGTGACCTTGATTGCAGCAGCAGCAGCAGCAGCGCAGAATCATGTATCCACACGCCCAGTGAAAAATACCGGTTCTTAGTTCACTGGCTCTCTTGGTTCCAGGTGAATCAACTGTACCTTGGAGTTTTGAATACATTAACCTGTTAAGCGACATATGTACCCTAGGTCCGTCTTCATCGCCTACTTTACAAATTTATTTAGATAGAGGATGTTCCCTCATTCAGTAAAATTCCGTTTAAGGGCACAAGGTTCTTTGAAGGTAAGATCAATCACCATAGTCTCTTCTACTAGAAATACACCATCTTCTAGCCAATTTTATAAAATGTTACTATGCAGTGCACTTTTCTATTCGGTCCCAAAGCCACCTAATAATCCAAACACCTCTCACATGAATTCAAAGCCAAAATAAAAATGGCCGATCTAAACAACTGTTTAAACGTTAGGTGCTACTACAACCTACATATAACCAAAGTGGTTACTGAAGTCATATTACACAGAATAAATTAATATTTCAACTCCAACAAATTACGCTTCCTACATTTGTTGTACTATATATTATGACCAGTGAAATTTAATTAATAAAGTCATCCTCAAAATCGATAAACTCATCTTAAAATACTGTAACATACAATCAAGGTTTAGAAATGCAAATAGGAGCTCGCCTATATTAGAATTATTTAAAGGATACAGAGTAACAAATGGCAGAGTGGTACTTTGACCATACGGACAGCGTTACAAACTGTCAAGACTATTCAGCTCTCCATAGAAAGTATGTTAATTGGATTATCCCAGTAGGAAATATTGCATACAAATTTCAAATAAGCTACATCTTCTAACATTCTCAATTTAGGCAACAAACTATTAAGACTAATATTAATGGACGTCTTCTGGTTGCGCTTGAAAGGATTTAAATAATTAAAAGTATATCAAAAACACCGATTATGGTATAATATGTTAATTATATAAGCATAGTTATTATTAAATTGGGGGTAAAAGTAATAACTAAAACAATAAGTGACCGAACAAGTTGTAAAAGATCGATCTTCGCGTCCACCACAAAAATTTGGAGTGCTAATCCATTTGACCACAAGACAGTTATGTTGAAATATTCTGCAACAAAATATTTATGTATCACACTGTCTTTACATTTTGGCCAACCTATTGCTTTATAAGTTTTCACAGGTTTTTTACCTTTATGCAACAATTAGTAATTAAGTTCGTCAAGGCAAACGAAATATTAACCGCGCTCAAAGAGTCCCAGCCTCAGAAGAACGCATTTATTTAACTTAAGGGCGATGCTCTTACCTAAGACTATTAAAATCAGCGGGTTCCAGAAATCCAAAAACTTATGGTGGTCTAATCCATCTGGTGTTTTGATGTTGGTTCAAGTAGCTGGCTGCTGAAAATAAAGTTGCCATTCCAACGTAAAGCAGTACGCAAGCGAGGCGAGTGTGTAGTTTCCCCACTGCCGTCACCGCGACCAAAAATGAGCGCTATCAGGGCATTTCGCAGTTATTAATCACGGTTTTCGTGGCAGGGTAAGGGGGTAAAGGAAGAGCATTCGCTATCATTGCACCACGGCGTGTTGACTCTGTCCGGTGAAGCAGGGAGGAAATGACAACTGTTTGCACGTAACTAGGTCTTGGCAAGGAAACAGTTTGTTTTCCAAGTGACAGATGTTCATACCTTACAGGTCCCAGGTTTCTGGCATATGGTCCATGAGGCGTCCTGCGCTATGTTTCGGAAGTGTAAAGCATTTCATATGACACCATTAAAAATGTTTATGTCCAACATAGAGAAATAACTCTGAATCTTATATTATGGGGTAATACATTACGAAAGAATTAAACATACTATTCAATGCCACAGCCGGGAAGGTCAGTGTCATAGCCAGGACCGGAATAACGATCTTCGGCTCTCCATGCCGATGCTCTTTTCGCCTGAACTACCTGAAAGATTTAATATGCTCACAGACATGGCCACTTAAGATACAAACAAAGTCGGCATCAACTTTAGTGATCGCTTTTAAAAATATACTCCACCAGCATCTGGTGAAAGATCAAGAATGTACTCGGAGAAATATGCATGTTTCCATTTTTTGAGTGCGTTTTTAATCTTTTAATCTCCCGATAAGGAGTGAACCAGAAATATTTAACTTTTTATTGTAACTTTGCGGTTTTTTTTTATCTTTCACTCGGAACAATTCATCACATATATCTCCTCTTCATCTTTAACAGACTACCATCCTCTTTGTAGGACTTACACTCCCAAGGGCTTATAAACCTTGGGTCAGTAGCGTGTGGAGGAGCAAGAAAACTTCGGATCATAGCACATCAAGGATAGGTGATCAGCCCAATGCCTGGTATAGCGGTGAAAAAGAAAAAATTGAAATAGATTCATGATAGGAAAATTTGCGAATCAAATAATCAAACCAGCATTCGCCTAGAAACCGAGGAAAATCGCGAAAAAAAAGGTCACTCAAGTTGGTCGGCTCTGGGGTCATACCTCTTCTTGGGTTTTATTTATTTATCCCTCAGGCATATATATGCATATATATATATATATATATATATATATATATATATATATATTTGACTCACTATAGCATGAGAAATGAATGCCCATGGATTTAAAAAAATGAAACAAGGGTGTTTTCTAGAAAATACTCTTAATTTGGAGAGGTTTTATCAGCAAAAATTGGGCTTATGTCGCGACCAGTATCCTTAAATGCACATCATACGGAAGTTTTATAAATAATAGAACTTATCAGAAATAACGTGCAACATTTTCCACAAAACTCAATAATAAAGGAATTGTTTTATTGTTTTGGCTTCGAGGTTCATCATACTCCGTATGGTAGTTAAGATATCTTGTAGCGTACTCCAAGTGGGATCGAAGATATCGTATATACTAAGCTGCGTAGTAATTAGTTCTACGGCTGAGAAAAGTGTAGCATGCACACACACCAGAATCCTGATTAAAGGCCTCCAGGATAACTTATTACATAATGTTAATATGGTTATTTTTCCAAAATCGAAAATAACTGGAACATTTCAGTTACAGGTTCATTATATGTATGCATATAATTTTATCAAATAAAATCCCATTGCCTGTTAAAAGTGGAATTTTAAAACGCCAAATGATAATTTGGTATTTTGGAAATGATAATTTACATACCCTTTTAGTGTCATCAACTTTATATCCAAGGGACACTTGAATTGTGACATGACTTCTGTATGTTGCATGAATGCAATTATTAATTATTATTTTGATATATGAGCTGAAATTTGGGAACTCAAGAAAGATTGAACACCGAAGTTGCTGTCTATATAAATGAAGTTTTTCAGGTCAACAAGGCCTTCAAAATTAGAAAAAATTACGAAAAATATTTATTAAGGAAGAAATTATATTCAATAATTATATAGTAAAATACGTAAGATACAAAATACTAAAGTGGTTTGGAGATATCAGGAGAATACCAGAAGAAAGGATATCCAGAAAAGTTGTGGAATGACGTTCACAAGGGAGAAGAGGAAATCTTGGATGCAGGAAATAGTAACGGGAATGAAAGGAGTGATGCACAAGGAGGCGGAAGAACGGTATGACGGAGATGAGTAGAAAATAAACACAAAACTCTAGAAACGGAAAGATGTAGGAACATTGTAATTCTGTACATAAATAAAACTATTATTATTGTTGTTATTTTTCAAGCGAACTTCAACAGATCTGTAGTTAGAAAGTTGTCGGTACATTTCAAATTTGATTGACATTTATGCGAAATTTAGAGGGAGAGTTTTTAAAACATAATTAGTTTTTAGGATAATTTTCCAAATGGAGTAAATGGGAATACATTTTATCACTGCTGTTTACTATTTCAACCATAAAACAAATGCTTTTGGTATGTAGCACATTTTGTTCATTTTAAGATTTTGTCTTCATATTCATCTTCCTTTTATTTTATCTTATTTTACACATTTTCTTTCCCCGTTCCCTGTATTTTGTTCACAGGCAGACGTGGTTAACTCAGCCCATTATTCCCACTCAGCGCCATTTTCCGGGAATCTCGTTTCTAATCCAGATAATGCCATTTAACGTTCTTGGAAAATACCATAAGATGGCGATGACCAGCACTGGGGAAGAGAGCGGATTTCCACTAAGTCCATTTGCTTCTCTGGGTTAAATTGTTAATTCCTATTCAAGGTGGAAGTTTTCGCCCGTCCCTCTGAGCGAAACAGAATTAATATGGTGTGAATAAGTCACCACATGAGGGCGACATCCGTCGAGGGCAGATCTGCCCATGACGATGTTCACTTCACATTTGTAGACGGCTCGGAAAATGAGTTCAACCTTCCTCTCTCTCTTTTTTCACTGGCCCTTCTTTCCCTCTCACTCCTCTGTAGTGCAGCATCATCCTCTTCATCCCCTTTTTCTGCTTCACCCCATCCTGCACGACGAGGAGTAGTGGTGGAAAAAATAATAAAAACTCAGGATGTTTTAATTATACGTGACGAATAATGAAGGAAGGAGGGTTGGTACCTCGTTAGCCACGGACAGCCGAGCCTCTCAGCTACTCTGTAACAGTGTGGCCACCACTACAACAAGAAAAATCCCGTAATGATTCAACTGAATGACCCTCCCACCAGCATGCATATACATGCAGTGTGACAGAAGGAGTGATTCTCAAGAACGCATAACCCGCAGACCTTTGATTCAAATGTGATGGTGGTAACAAAAGGGTCGTGTTTGTTTAGAGTGTGGTTGGGGTGGAAGGGATGTGCAAGAGCAAGCATTTGAAAACCGGAACAAAAAGAGGATGGTAACAGGTGCTCGGCAAAATTAATTGGGACTTGAAAGTAAATTTTGATTTGTACTGCAAATGGAATTTAATGATCTGGAGATAAAAAAGGAGAGAGATTTGAATGCAGTGGTGGTCCATTGGATGATTAACGAGAAAATTATTGGGAAGCGTTGGCTGCTGGATGTATATAGAGGTAGGTGCTCCATTTGCACACTGTGCGACGAAGTATATATAATAGTGCTCCAATTTCCAAAGCTTTTGCTCGTCAGAGACGCAAAGGCGTGTGCTTCTGCAATAGTATAAAAGCGCGACAAGGTACTCTACACTTGGAAGATTTGTTCTATGAAGAGTTGAGAATTTCGCAGTGTGTATGCTCCTTTATTCCTGACTATGTCTTCAGAAAAAACACAATTCCTGTCCTTATCACTTATCTGAATTACATTAGTATCCAGTAACGGTTACTGCATAAATTCACGGATTGCTTTCCAGTTCAAATAAAGTTTATAGCTTTTCTTATGGCATTTTATGGGACTTTGTTTCTATGCCATTAAAATTACAAACATAACTTTTGTAAATAATAGGAAGTGGAAAGAGAAAAAATCTGATGTGTTTACATTCATATGACTATCTACCTTCTAACGTTTATTAATGGGTATACAAATTATTCTTATGAAAGTTTATTTTCCTATCTAATTCGATTTAATCCAGATAAACCTTTGCGGAAGTAGTTACACTACACATTTCGTTAGCGCACAAAGAGAAAAGCATAGTCAAATGTTAAAGAACTGGATGCTATACGCTACCTTAAAATTTGATGCTGTTTCCATGCAATCGCAAGAAATACCTGAAAATTTACGGGACTTAGAATGAATGACAAATTATTGAAAAATCAAGTCATTAATAACGGATATATTGGAAATGGCTGATGATACAAAAAGTTATTTGAAATAAATTATGTGTTTTAAAGAGATCGACATTTTCTATGCTATATGTTTTCCTTTAACATTTACCAGTTATACAAGATTATACAAAACTCCTTCCGGAAAAGAGCACTTCATAGGCTATTCCCAGAAATTTAAAAATGAACATTTTACTTGTAATGTATATATTTTAATATATGGTATTTTTAATCAAAATTTTTAGAACCATTTTTTTAGAAATTTCGAAAAATGTTCCATGTAAAGGGATGTTTGGCGTGGGGGGGTTTCTTGAAAATCTTCGCGTTGTATCTTTGGAAGATACTGAACCTACATACCAAGTTTGGTATTCATGCGACTTTGTTTTTGAGTTATGCTGTTCACACACACACACAACATTTTTCAGAAAATACTTTACTGAATTTAGGGGTCTCAAAACATGTATTTGCGATGAAATCTCTACGTTGAATTTTTGGGTGAAATGCAATAACTTCGATGTATGTAAGTAGAGAAAGAGGTAGAGAAAGTAAAAACCACAGCGATTTAGTCAGAGTGAAGACAGTTTTCTGGATCCGTTCATCAACTATTTGATGGTATACTTAGAATTTTCTGTGAATACTGTTTACTGTTTCTCAATTGCCTTCAAAGTGTCGTACCACTTTAGAGTCGCGAGATGCAAATTCCTGAGAATGAAGAGCGTGGTATTTGGTGAATCTTTGGGCTTTGTGGACTGCATGAGCGTTGTTCTATTACAAGAAACAACCTATCCTTGTAAGATTAAGACAATGTTTCCTTCTTAGGACGTTGGTATCCTCGCAGCGGTCTTCTCGTGCAGTAACCTCGACTGTCAGATTACAGAGTTTTCAGGAGAATGTTTAAGTATTTATGGATCTATAGATTTGATGACTTGAGCTCCGACTAATGCATAATTCTTATAAGTTTGCTTCATTAGAAGACATCAGATGTATGCTGGAAGTATCAAAAACTCATGTATCATCTTTTAACTCCCAACAAAATGTGCCTCCTGAGTGGCGTCCATAGGAGA
Organism: Deroplatys truncata; assembly: GCA_030765065.1. Lineage (NCBI taxonomy): Eukaryota > Metazoa > Arthropoda > Insecta > Mantodea > Mantidae > Deroplatys > Deroplatys truncata. The sequence goes on along the minus strand of CM060978.1, from coordinate 165,285,413 downwards.
ACTAGGACATCGATGAGAGTTCTCGAGGCTCGTTAGGCTTTATTTAAGTGCGGTTAAGTCCGTTATATACTCAAACAATCTCATATTTAATACCAAGTCAATAAATGTATCCATTTCGTTTTTCAGAGATTTGTTACCGTTTTACAAAAATTAACATGCGTCAAATAAAGCTTTTAAATAATAAATGTAGATGAAAGTCTCATTAATAGTGCCTGTTGTATTCCTCAGTCAACTAAATTATTATACATTAAAATCGTATATGCCATTGGTTCTTACGTAAATAAATGAGCTATAATTGTCTCGAAAATTATGAGCAGTATTTTTACGGTGATACTATGATTGCTATTTTACAAACCAAAATCTCTTTCAGAACCGTTTTTGATTGGGAAGCTGTATCATATAAACCCTTTTCGGTAATAAATATTTCGCGTTGTAAAAGAGTCAAGGTAAGCTTCTCCCCGATACCCTCTCCTGGCTTCGAAATAGCCGCAGTCTCCCTTGAGCCTCAGTGTCCCATAAATCACCAGGGCTATAGCCACACGTTGTCATCCCGTCTCGCTCTTCTCCTTGAGGAAATGCACCTGGTCCGTTGCTCACTTGAAAGATGCAGTGCAGCATCCCACACTATAAACAGGCGTTTATCGACCGGTCCAGGCACAGGGCTAACTTTAACGTCGGTTAGACAGCGCACATAAAATTACCATAACACGGTAGCAGGCGTGTTTTGCTGGCTGGGGCAGATATTACTGGTAGATACACGCGAGTGGGTTACAGGCCATTTAGAAGATCAGCCCACGTTGCATACATAGCAGATCTGGTGAAATATGCGATACTACTATCGATAAAATCAGGCAAAGGATTCTCAAATAAAAAGTTATGGAAGTTTTGAGTGACTTATCCTGGAACAGGTGCTTTGCTTTATGTCTCTATATGTACGATTTGATGAACGCGTCAGTTTTTGGGATTTGGGCAAAGATTCACAGACCTATTTGCTAGAGCTGGTCTTTTGGCATAGCTCCAGGTACTAATTGGATTAAATTGCGCGATGAAATTAATTTGTGAGATTCCACACGATATTCAGAGATAATTCTAGTTATGTTTACAATCGAACAAATTCAAAGTTTCATCAAGAGGCATCATTTGTTGTACACTCCTGCAATAAAAATGCTTAACTTCAGAGTCCTGCATAATCTCGGAAACCATCGTTAATATTTTTGTTATCGGTCGTGTTCTAACCCAATACTGTGTATGAATTGCATAAAATTTCAACATTTTTGTGGACAATTTTCAAGATCATAGTTAAAATTTGCTTCGGGAGCATTCACCCAGCACTTTCTAGGACATTTTAGTTTTCTTTACAAAAGCATCAGGAAGAACGAAGAGGAGTCAAAATATGGAAAATTATACTTCTAAGAATACCTAAGACATTACTGTCGATCGGTCAAAGTCTCTTTCTTAAGAAACGAGCTTGTCGTAATTAATAAAGAAGAATTTGAACAAATATTAATACTTAAAACAGTACGTAATAAAACTCATTCGGTTTAACTACAAACGTATGCAATACAAAATACAAGCAATATTTCTTACAAACCTTGATTTCATTTCCAAAGTGGTTACCATGCTAGCTTCTAGTTCCCGAGGTCGCGGGTTCAAACGCGGCGGAGGGCGATGGATTTTTTCGGGCGTAAAATCCTTAGCGTGGCTTCCTTCGGAAGGGAAGTAAAGCCGGTGGTCCCGTGTCATAGATTTACGGCACGTAAAAGAACCTCAAGCCTGATAAACAGGCCTATGAGCAAAATTACCGGTCTTTCACGCCCAATATATAATGCGACGCTAAGAAGCACAGCAGTTAAGGAGCGTCCATAAATAAAACTTAATATCAATTTTAAATTTCATTTCCAAATTTTAAAGGTACCATAACGAATTATTATACCCAAGACAAAACCTGGATCGATATAACAAAACCAAAGCGTGTAGCATTATTGACGTATGTAGAAAGCTGAAATAAAAGCTCTCTAAATATTAAACTTGCAAATGGGGTTTAAGATAAACGCACATGCACGCATAAAATGAAATGCTATAAACAATTTGAGACACAAGATTGAACTGCTAGGTTACTGAATACCCATTTCGGCAGTCAGTCCCTTACACTGATAAGCTTCTTCACAAGCCCTCAAGATGATTTGGTTATGCTTCTTGTGTTGATGTCCAAATGGAGAAACGCCCGGAAAGAAGACTTCTTTGCACTTATGTATAAGCTGACTTAAGCACCCACGCTAGCCACGAATAAAACAGCTCTGTTAAACCAGGGAAGTAAACTAACACTAATCAACGTTCCTCGTTTAACTCATGAATGAATGAAAAGGTTTATGTTCAGAATCTTCAGGAATTGAGTGAATAATTCAGATAACGTGGGGAGAAAAGGAAACAAGGTAAGGGCGAGGGAGAGAGTTATTTTGCACATATCCATTTCATCAGTATTCGGAATATACCTTCACATTACTACGAATTAACTAAAAACGGATTTGTTAATAGAATTTAACTGCTACTTTACTGATATATCATGGAGTATGCATTACTTTTACCTGCTTAACCGACAAACGAACTTTTTTTGAGTTTTTAAATGGTTTATAGAGCGAAATACCTGAAGTTTTTTAATTGTGTCTATTACTTCCTCTTAAGGAGTAGTATAAACATCATATAATTGCCATACTCATCCTCTACAAGCTTTGGTATATGAGCAGTCAGTCATCAAAAAATGTGGCTAACTCACTGTGTTGTCATCTTCAAAGTTTCCTTCCACATTTTTATGGCAACTTCTTTTCTCTATTTAGTTAAAGGAATTAGAATGTTAAATACACAGTAATTCTGAAGTTTCGAACTGGGATGGTCGGCTCATAATCACATTTCAACGTTCCACAAACAGTCTCTGACATTAGCATTTAGCACCTAAGAGCCTTGGACCCTCTAAATGGCTTCTGTTTGATAAGGTAGGGTGTCGAGTGTAGCGCTTAAGGGTGCTGCTATTTCTATATGACTATTCAGTCCAAACTGTGTAAGCCCGATCTCCTGAGGCAGTGGAATGGTTAGTTCGTTGACTAATTACAGTCCAGCCTGCTCTTAGTTAATCTCCCAAGTGGTCGTAGGGATAATTGTCACCTCCGTGCCAGTAACAGATATTTGCACGTGGATAGAGAAATGTTTACTTTAAGCTAAATGGCAGCGGATAGCTCCTTAAACAGCACATAACCGGATATGAGCACGGGCTGTTGCAGCTACTAGGTTAGGAAAATTGCACACAAAACTATAACACTTTGAAGACAGAACAACTTTCTTGTTAATCCAAACAAACTTTCAATATACATTTACACATTTCGTTGTAGGATACAGATGGTAAATCGATAGATTATTAATGAGCGTGGCGCTATGTGAGGAAATTCTATGTTATTTGCATTATCACGAGACAAAAATAAAATGACTAGCGACTTCTCAGTTGAAAAGAATAAGTATTTGAAATTCAAACCAATAACAAGGAATATCTCGCAAATGGTTAACTACATACAAAAAACTGCTTTGTCATAAATGTGTAATTTAACAATAATTTTATGCACTAAAATTTTGTCTATTCCATATGGTTTACCAATTATACAAAGGTAATTTAGAATGAAGAACTCATAGGCTATTTCCAGAGAATTTCGTTTGTCCTGAAATATCAAACATATAGTAATTTATTCAAAATCGTTTAATCATTTTTGAAAAAGAAAAGAACTAAACATTTTCCATGAAAAGGGTAGGTAGTTTAGGGTAGGAAATTTTCTTGAAAATCTATGTGTTGTATCCTTGCAAGATGCATAAACACCAAGTATAGTATCAAGCAACTTTTCGTTTTGAGATCTTTCTCTCTCTCTCTCTCTCCCTCTCTCTCTCTCTCTCTCTCTCTCTCTCTCACGCGCACGCGCACACGCTCAGAGTTTCTCTACTATGTACATGGTAGGTAAAGAAAGTATTGCATTCCACCCAAAGTTTCGATACCGAGATTTCACTGTTTTGAGCACCCTGAATCCAACAGAAACATTTTTAGAAAAAGTCCCTGTGTGTGTCTATCTGCGAAGAGCATAACTCAAAAATCAAAAGAAGGGATAAACACCAAAATTGGTGTTTAAGTTCAGTATCTTCCAAAAATGCGACAAGATTTTCAAGAAAATCCCACCACCCCAAATTACCCATTATACGGAAAATTTTTAGAAGCTTTTCTTTTCTTCTAAAAATAGTTTTAACAGCTTTGATTAAAATAACATATATTAAAGATGACAAACAAAGTGTATATCTTGAATTTTCTGGGAATAGCCTGTGAAGTTCTCTTCATTCGGAAGAAAATTTGTAAATCTTATATAACTGGTAAACGTTAAGCGATAGACGAAAACATACTATACAAAAAATGTAGATCTCTTTAAAACGGGCAATTTATTTAAACCAACTTTTCGTGGCATGAGTCATTTCCGAGATATCCGTTAGAGTGGAGTTCTAAAACATTTGACTTTCACTAAATTCCTTTGCATTTATAAGGAACTGTGTAATGCAGATATTTCCGGAAAGCTTTATCTCCATTAAAATGAAGTAGATAGGAAAATAAACTTTCTCAACAACAATCTGTATACCCTCTAATAAGCGACAACCAGTAAGGAAAGACATATGAATGTAACACACCGATATTCTTTTTTCATTCAGGGAGTTCCAAAACGTATATTTGTGGTGAACTCTCTATATCAAAATTTTGGGTGGATGCAATACTTCCTCTATTTACTATAAGCACGTAATAGAGGAAGTAAAAAATATTTAAACTTGAGTGGACAATTATATAATAAGGAAAGCGAATTTTCATTATGTAGCCAAAAAAAGTTCTTATTAAGTGATACTTTACGTTTTAGAGATCCTATTAAATTATTTTGTAAGAATATACGAATGCCTTTAGCTGCTAATCAAATTGCTAATATTCGTGATCGGTTGTAGTTCCCTATTGTTTCAATAAGGACTACAATAACGATTGTTTCAAAATCACAACGAATATGATTAATAACTGCCCTTTTAACCACGCCATTTACATGACATCACAATGTGCTTCCACTGTCTGGTTCCACAATGTACTAAAAGTTTGTTTTTTCATCATAATATATATATTGTGACACTGTCCAGTTTTTTGTTTTTAACTGTTACTTTTCTCAGTTCTCACTGTCACTGTTTCGTTTTTATGCAGTTCATCTTTACTGGGAGTTCACTTCACTAATGCCACTTCACCAAGGTGAACAAGTCAATTCTCTGTCACTTCTCTTCCTTTGTGACGCAACTCTTCACAGCGGACTGTTCATTTCACTCGGGAATCGAACACAAGACCTCCACAACCGTCGATCCGTAGTAGCACTCGCTGCACGTCACAGCAGTCGTCACCAACTCGCTCGGAGAATTGCTCTTGACGCAGTCGTTAACTCTCTTACACTCGACTGGACTCTTGCAATTCAGCAATCGAGAGCAATTTGTCCAGGTTTATTTTAATTCATTGATCTACTTCAATTTTTATGTTGTGAAGAGGTCTTCAAGTTTTACTGATAAATGTGCATGAAATGTTTATAAAATAAACTGATTTTATTAATGAAGCAAATATATTAAGGTATTTTAATCAAAATCGTTAAGAAATGAAAAATAAACGAAATTTCCATGTTAAGGGTAGTTTGGAGTCAAGGGATTTTCTTGAAAATGTTTGCCTGGTATGGTCAAATAGCGTCCGATACAAATATGAATGATAGCATTTAACCGAAACGTTAGTGCTGCTGCACACGTGCACACACGCGCGCACACAGATCCTTTCTTGATAAAACAAATTACTCTTTTTGATTCAGTGAAACCCAAAATGTATATTTTAGACGAAAACTCAATCTAATTTTGGATAAAATACAGTACTTCCTCTGCCCACTCTAGGTAACTGGCAGAGTAAGTAAAACTATTGCCACATTGGTGGCACACGCTGGAGAGGCTAATTTGTCGTCGCTTGTTTTGATAGCTTAATTGTTCTAAATGTCACATTTTATTTTAAACTATGAGAATGCGTATCAATTGTTTTGTCCAACAGATAGTGTCTAGTTTTCATGCTCTCTCTCGTTGTTAAATCATGCCACAGAAGAGTTTTCCTCTATTTTCTTTTGTTATTGTTCCCATTGTAACCCCCACTCATATGTATAAGGGTGGTCGACCGTGTTCTCTAAAAGCTTTATAGAAGGTTCTAGAAACGAAATACATTACAGGAAGTGTGGCTCCATTTGTACACCCGTGACAAGTGTTGCCCTCTGCTGCGTATTGTGACAACCATGATTTATCCTCCCCTCCTGCCCTTCATTTCGTTTTTTCCTCGGTGAGCGAGCAACTTCACTGATCCCGACAGAATTTATGTGCGATTTCGGAACTGGCTTAAAAGATAATATAAATGTGTCACCAAACTCGAGACATTGAGCTGAACAGACCTGTTAACTCAAAGTTCAGCTGATGCAGAAAGCTAGATTATGTCATCACAGTTGCTCATGAAAAAGACTTGCTTGACCGTCTAGGGTTTAGACCTGGGTAAGTTGTTTTTATTATTTTACTTACACAAGACAGCGTGAAGCAAGAACAAAATAACCAATGTGCGATATCATTGGATTCTAATGCCAGTGTAGTAAAGTCAGAAATACTCCATTGTTGGGTTTCTAATTGAAAAATCGGCCTTCGTGAACCGAGTTCAAATTTATAACAGTTTAATTAGCAATATTTTTGCGCCTCAATAATCTAAATAGTCTTTTGAATATTCAATGTGGCAGTGCAAAAATGTTCAGCTCTACTAGTAGTACTAGTAGAATCCACAGCTCCTGTTGCGTTTATGCGTTAATGGCAGAGATTATACTATCTTACTGAATCTCCTCTCTCGCTCGCTATCTCTCCTCCCGTTTCTCCCTCTCGTCTCTTTTATTCTCAGTCACCTCTCTCTGTGCATTGTATATCCTCTTAATGCCCGGCAATAAACGTACCTTGTCTAGAGGTATTGTTTAAAAATCAGAACATATTCTGATAAAATGAGAGGTTTAATAAATAAAAAAAAGCCTTGCATCTGTTCCTTACGCTTTTTAATGCATGGTCTATTTATTGGAATAATAGAAACGAAAAGCTGGTTCAAGTTACTAAGAGCTCATCATATCAGCAATGTGCGCATACGCGTTTACATTCTTCACGAAGCTCGATAACCGAAAACGTTATATTCTTTAAATGCCCGATTATAAGTTTTGTTTGTGAAAAATAATTAAGATACCATGCAACCAATTCGTAGAACCACAATAAAGTTAATATCAATTTTCCAATAACCGGTTCAAAAAAAACATACACACGCACGCCAACACGCACACACGCAGCTCTCTCTCTCTCTCACTCTCTCTCTCTCTCTGTTTCTCTCTCTAATACTACTTTTGGCTTCAGCGTAGCTCATTATATACAAACATTGGTAGCATGTCCAAAATTTAAGCTTACCAGAAATTCGTTACCATAGCCAGGATTTGAAACACGGATCTTCCGGTTTCCATCCGGTTGCTCTAACCAACTGAGCTCCGGTGGGACATTAAAATCTCCAATTTAATCGAATTTTTTTGGATAAATCACAAGGAGATCTTAGATCATATTTGAGATAAGGTACACTATTGGAGACTTACAATGTAAGCACTTTAGTCCCGGGCTTTATAGGTAACCTCTAGGTCAATCCATGATAATTGTTCTTTTACACAAGGCCGTTTGTAGGACATGGGTTGAAAGGTAGATTCACAGTAAAAAATCCCTTGTGGTTTTTCACGGGAAAAATGCGAGTCAGTTGGAGGATTTAATGTCGTAGCGGTATATTGCCATGGTAGCTGAGTTGGTTGGAGCAACCTAAGAGAAACGGAAGATCCATGGCTCAATCTCAGCTATAGCATTAGTTTTTTAGTCTTATTTTACCTTTGAACCCTTATCCTACACACGACCTTGTGTGAAAATAATTATCATTACCAGAAGCTATGCATACTTAGCTAGATAAATAGTCGTTCAAGTAGCATCTAAATAAAAATTAAAAATAGCCAATAAGTTTAGTTGTACTGGTAAGCTTTAAAGTGGCAGGAGTATTTAATAAGGGTTATACACACTTTTAAATATGCAACCAGTTATATCAAAGTATCTAACATCGCGAATTATTTCATTATCCTTTCTCCTAAAGGGTGAGTTTGATAATTGTAGGATATGTTTAGGAAACGTGAGCGCGCGCCTGTGTGTAATACAACTCAAAAACAATAATGATGAGTACCATATTTCGTATTATAGTCCAATATTTTCAATGATGCAACCAAGGTTTTCACAATACTACCCACACCACAAATTACCCTTCAATGGAACATTTTTAGTAAGATTTTTGTTTTTCTCAAGAATGCTCTAAAGGTTTTGATCAAAGTATTCTGTATTTGAGACAGTGTCGTGAGTAACAAAATACTTATTTTTAAATTTTATGCCCTCTTCATTCTGACTGAATTTTGTATAATGTTGTATAACCGAGAAATTATAATAAAAACAAAAGCTTATCGATGAAAAATGTAGAGTTGGTTAGAGTAAACAATTTATAATGATATTTTTCTGTACTGACAACTGTTTCATGAACATTCCACGCTGAATGTTTACGTAAGATAACATGCTGTTATCAAAATGTGCAAAAAGTAGGGAATTTTTCTGAATTTATTCCTCCATGCTGTTGATGTAAACATTTGAATGTTTTTACGTATATGGTTCTCATGAAACTAAGAATTTATTGCTTAATTCGTAATTATTTCAGAGCAAAAATGCATTATTTATGACAATGCGGACAGAAAAATACGTATGTAGTATTCATATACGTATATGTATATTACATATTTTATACTGCATACAATCTAACACAAAGTAGAATAGTTCAAATCCAACAATGTTACTTATCTCCTTCTAAATCTTCTTCCTAAAGCTGCTTGTCTATACTATTTCTAGTTCCAATGCACACAATTTCGGGTTATTCTGCATTGGTGACCATATTTACTGTACTATTCTGTCTTTAACATATACTTCCTAATGCATTCTTCTCCTATAAGCCTCTTTCCTTCTAGATAACTCATGACCATTCTTAATAATTTGTTTATTTTGCTCACATAGTCCTCACTACTTTTATAAGCTTTCAAGTTAGTATTTCTGTGTTTATAACTGCGTTTTGCTATAGTATACTGTACAGTGAAAGTCTTATGTTAGTTTCTCCACACACAGGAGTTTTTTCAAATCTTTATTGTGCCTTAAACCTTGAAAATTCATAACTCCAGTTCTAGTCAAGGAAAAACCTTCTCGGCCTGTTTTATCGTATACCTCTATACATTTTTCGTGTTTATTACTCTATAAAGCCTCACAGAACCCATTTGTGTCATGCTACAAAATATTTCTTGTTAATATACTGCATAAGGTGTCTGTGTGTGTGCGCGTGCGTGTATGAGTAGAATAAAATGTGAGGGTGTATCGCATTAGATATTTAAACAATTAAGATGTTTTGTAATATTAGAACTAATAACGACTTTTACCCAAATTATCATCTCATGCTAAAAAGACACGGGCTTAGTGTGATATTTGATGTTTAGTTGAGCAATTATACTCTGTACCAAGGGCAGGCAGGTGGAACTGGTAATGTTGAGACGTAATGTTGGTAATGTACACTTAGTTGAGAGTCCTAACCTAAGCCATAATGTTGCTGTAACAGACCCGGGGACGGATATAATTCTCAATTTTTACTTATAAACATATCAAGATCAATGCGCGTTATGTGGCATTATAGCGTTTGCCATTCCTCAATGTGTGTTAGCAATATTCAAATCAGAGTTTGCATTTAAAAGCTTGTATCATGTCTTTTTTTGGCGTTTTTCTTCACCAAGAATATTTGAAGATATGAATTGTTCCTTGCGCATCAATTGGGGTCTAGTTTTAATGAAATATGTTAAGCTTTAACTTAATAAGTATATTCATGACTTCGGTTATTTTCTGTGATGCTATTGGTTTGAACAAAAACAATTTTTAATCACAAAATATTTACGAATTTTTATTGTAAAGTCTGCAAAGAAAGAAAAAACTATATATCAATAACAAAATGTATGAGTTAAAAACTAATAGCTGGTCTTATTTTTAACTTTAGGAAGGAACAGAAAATTTATTGTTCCACTTCAAAATTTATGTTGCAAAGAGCCTTTATAGTTATACTAAAATTTTGTATTAAACTTCTATAAAATATTTAATACATTGGAAAGAAAATGTCATATCAAACTTAATTTTACACATGTTATCTTGATTACAATAAACATTTGTGTACATTTTAATATAAATACTATATAATTAGAGAAATAAATAAATTCAGTCTCGGTCCCATAAAGCACATAATGTGCCATATTAGTGCTCTCTTCGTGGAGTAGAGATCGCACACAGAAAGCTTTCAAGGTACAACTTCTTTAAAAGATAAACGGAATCACATATCTTGGATATACTTTTATGTACCGCTCTGTAGATTCAATTTGTGTGAATTCGTCAGTGAAGCTTAATCCCTTGAGGCATTTTCCACTAGCCGCAGCGGTCGATGCCACAAGCAAACCTCCACTTAGCTAACAGATCCTTTTCACAGCACGGCTACTCTATTTATAACACTCGTGCAAAGTTTTAAGTGCACTTGAAGAGTCCGTATATTGTCTGTAATCATGGGAAGAAAACGTGAAAAGAAAAACGTTTTTTATATTTGTGCGCCTAACCTCTGTGATTACGATAGCGTGTCTCTGCATATAGATTACTAGGTCACTGAGTAATCTGAAAGGCCACTTTGTAGGACAAGTGATGTTTTCCCAACTTCATAAAAAGTGAAAGGCTGGGTATTCAACAGTTATCTCTCATTTAATCAGAGTTTTCAGCGAACGTTTCAATAACATAGTGGTGAGAGGGCTAAGGGATAAGGGGGCGGGATGGAGGTTCTAATTATCGCCCTGCATTGTTTCTGTTTCGAGTACAGTCCCGCACAGGGCTTATAGACCTTGTGTCATGAATGAGCAATCGAGGCTTGATATTCCCACCAGGGAATGCTACTATATTACTTCCCCATGGCACAGGAGGCGATTTGTAAACCTCTATCCGGCCTTTTAATATCAAGTGAGGTAACTCAAGTATCCAGCACTCGCATGCTCTTCCAGCAAAGAGGGCTTTGCTGGTGCTATTTATAGCCCTGGAGGGTATTTTTCTGTGTAAAAAGTGAGTTTTCGTTATGAAGAGTCCCTTTTACAGCTTTACGGCTTCCATTCATTCATTTTTCTGCAGTGTTGATAGAACATCCAAACCGTTTGTCGTGCATGTCACTCACTAAGGGGACGCTATACGATTAATTGGCATACAGCAAGCAATACAGCAGAAATACATAAACACACAGTCGCAAAGCACAAGTGTTTATTGCCCACGCTCGTATCAAGTGGGTCCTCCCGATGTCACACTCACCTGCTGAACACAGTCTAACTCTTGCTCTGATCTGCGGGTTTTACCGCTGCTCAACAACAACTACAACAAACGAAATAATGGGCCTTTAAAGTCGTGACTTAACTAGATAGATGAAAAACTATACAGTTGTAATATCTATGATTTAATTTTATTTCTTCGAATTTTATATGACAACCTTGTTTGACTTAGCTGAAATGTTAAAAAAGACAGACTTCCGATTTATTTCAATGATTAAGATATATACCAAGTGGGATGGATCAGGCGTAAACAGGTCACGGGTTCAAACCCAGCGGAGGGCGATGGTGTTTTTTCGGTTTAGCATGGCTTCCTTCGGAAGGGAAGTAAAGCGGTGGTCCCGTATCGTAGATTTGAGGCACGCAAAAGAACCTCAATCCTGATAAAGAGGCATCTGAGAAAAATTTCCGATCTTTCATGTCCAATGTAGAATGATACGCTAAAAACCATAGCAGTTAAAGAGTGTCCATAAACAAAACTCAATTCTTTTCCGGGGGCAGACCAATCTGACCGAAGGTTTTATCGTTGTTTTCCTCGGTTGCTAGGCGAATTCTGGGTTGGATAATTTGATCCGCGAATTTTCCTATCATCACTTTCATTACTACACTTCATTTCTCTCTTCTTCATCCCATACCAGGCATTGGGCTGATCACCCACCCTGGATATGCTGTAATCCAACTTTGCTTGCTCTTCGATGGGATACTGACCTAAGGATATTGACCTAAGGCTTTGGCTTTTAAGCTCTTGAGGGTGTAAGTCCTACAAAGAGGGGATAATCAATTTAAGATTAAGACTTATTTAATCAACTTTCTAGCATATTCATCATAGATGACTGAAGAATTCATTGTGAAGGCTCATACTGCAGGTACTATTTCATTTTAATTTTCTCTATCTCCCATGCACGCATAAGAATTAAAAATCGCTCGATCATCAAATTTCTTCTTTCAGGTTAATTATAGATTAGTGTACAACATTTAAAAATGCATAAACTATTGAAAAAGGGACTAAATTACAGGTAATCTCTATCTCTATCAAAATACCCACTTTTCTCAAATCATCACGTTTCCTTTCACGCATAACATCTACTCCATAAATTGTTGCCTCTCTTATGAGGAAGAAAATTATCGACATACTGCTACTAGTATTCCAGTGCTTCTATTTGCTGATATAATAAATGCACAGTTTCCAGTTTAAACATGTCATGGATTAAAATCTTAAGTAGAAATCTTTTCAGTTTTACTCAACTTAAATATGAAAGAAAACCGGAATTTTTATTCTTCTAGAACTCAATTCCGATTGAAAGTGATACTTTCCTATTTAAATACTTTAATGTAATTATGTACTTAATCAGTGGTTACCTTGCTCAGTGTTATATTGTATGTCACATTTAATGGTTTCGCAATATAATTTTACACAGTGAAATTCAGTTAAATAAGCCTAGACAATTTATACTACTTCATACCTTATTGACAAACCTAAATTTGCATCTTTCTGGAAGAGTAAAGTTTTATTATTGCTATTCTGAGATTAGGTTGTAAATCAGAGACAACAAAGGTAATAAAGTTGATTAAAATAATTATTTTATTGCTGTTATTGTTTACATCAGGGAGCAGCTAGTTCGCCGCACCCTACAGTAAATTGGTGTTGACGTTTACAACTGTACTGTATTTATTTACTTAAATTTCAATGTTCAATTTACATATTTTTAAAACCAGGTTAACCCAAAATACTCTGATTTTCGTTTCCTCAGGAATACATACATTTTTAGCTTACCAACTTAAGTCTATTTAATTTAGAAGCCTTACCTTAAATGAGTGTCTCGTTATTCAGCTGCTGGGTAGGAGTTAAGTATGGTATAACTTAAGTTTGTCAGTGATTATGGTAACAGTTTGCTCTCTGGTTCCTTCAGTATTTTACCAGCGTTCCCTCCCCGATCGCTATCTCAATTTACATATAGCCAACACTTTCTCCTTTTGAATTTTAAATGTTTGTGTATGATTTTAAGAAATGAATTATTTCAAACTAATGTTTTAGTTTGCTATTAGGAAGAACTGGCTTATGTATTTTCATTACAGAAAAATGAACGTTTATGAATTTCCATTGCTTGCTCCGAAGTGATATTTAACATGACATTTAGCCTAAAAGCCTGCAATCAATGAATAACTTGTAAGTTAGGTTTCATTTTATCGTGTTATGACTAAGTTTCTTTAAGGGCCTGTCCATTATGTCACTGCTTGTAGTGTGAGGAGACCCGATTTCGATTCCTCGTATCGGTATGAGAATTAGTTTCCTACTGGGAGGTCTAGATAGGATGCACTAAGTCTCAAGATCCTTAGAGACCAACTGAGGAGCTACTGATGGAGAGGTAGCGGCTTCGATCTCGAAAACTACACTCAAGCAGCTGGGGGAAGCATCATGCTGACAACATACCACTACTATTGTTGCACTCTGCTCAAGTTGTCCTATACGGAAGTAGGCAACGTATGTATTTCAACTTGTTCTTAGAGGTTCGAATTTTATGGACCACAAACTATTTACTTTCTCTACCTCGTACCTACAGCAAGTACCTACGCAAAAATGTTGATATTTCGCCGAAAATACCCGTTTTGTGGGCCCTTGAACTCCCCAATTTTTGTGTGTGTGGGTTTATGCCTATATGTACAGCATAATCAATAAAGTAAATTACAATAAACACCAAAATTGATACCTATTTAACTATATATTTTTAAAAGATGCAACATGAAGATTTTCAGGAAAATATACCCCAAAACATCCCTTTATGTGAAAATTTTTCGACATTTTTTCTCATAAAATAGGTCTAATGACTAAGACAAATAAATACAGCACTCTTCGCCACTATTATTATATTCATAAAATGCAATAAGTTGACGAAAAATCCTGCGAATTTTGCTTTCGACTAAAATAAATGTAGACGAAAGCACTGTTGAGGAAATGTCACAATCATACTGGCCGTTATAAAAAAAGGTAGGAAATTGCCTTTTGACATGTTGCTTTTGAAGAAACGTCCATAGTCCTAGTAAACCAAAGTCCTAGTTGACAAAAAATAGATAGCAAAATTGTCTGTTGGCGTATTTCTGTTGAATTGTCTTGGAAGCACAGGGTATAGGTGACGTCAGTACTTTGACGGACACACTCCTCCCTAACAGAGTTGTTTCGTTGCGAAACATTTTCTTCGATGCATATGTAGACCAATGGAAAACTAAAGTAAAGCAGATTTCATGCATCAGAAACATACTATAAGCATCGTTTGTAGCGGAATTTGGCATGGAACTTGAGCACAAATGGCGAAACCATCAGAAACAAAGTTTAAAGGAACGCTTAAAACATGTTAAACAACCTGCAATCCAATTAAGTACAAGGACCATATGACATTTTTAGAAATGAACAATGTGGAAAGTTAACTTGAATCTCGACCTCCAAACTATGGATCAGAATTTTTCCAGGATCTGTTTCATATGCTAATAAGAGCGGATATTGCTTTAAAAAATTTACAACTTTCGATGTAAAAAAAAAGAATGTAACTCAGATTTCTATATATCAATGTCTTAATTAAACCATAGGGTAGTTTTATTGCACACTATCAATAGCTAAACATACATTCTTTTTCTTTTCCTTCTAATACTCCTTAATTCTAGTCTACCTGCTATCGAAGTAGGATGTACTGTCTTTAAACTGTACATCACATTTGTTTACAGAGAACACTGCAAGGTCACAATCGCTTCACCTTCTCTCGCCACCAACCCTCGGTGCGTTCCTAACTACTGTCCATTCCAAACCAGAGTTCCCTCTGATGTAAACAGAAGCACGTGCTTCGGCTTGTCACAAACCCAAGAATATACTCTTTCGCTAACGTAAATGGTTCCTTAATACATGTATTATGAAATATTAGAGCAGGAAAGGTAGAACTGCACATTTTGTTGCGGTTATCATAAGAACTCATTGTTAAAGGTAATGGATATATACTAGCTGTTAAGAGATTAACAAATATGATTTTCGCCTGCTATTGCGCTAACGCCGAGCATATACCAGCCGTATGCACGACTGCCACTCTTTTACATATACAAGAAATGCAGCAATGAATTCCCAGAGGTGCTATCTGGGTACCGAATAAACACTTTGCGTAACACAGGATATATGATAAGCGAATAGTCATTCATGATACGCTAGCACACGTGTGCTCAGCTCAGGTCAAATCTTGTGATTTAATCAGTTGCTATTTGAGCTCACATGGCAGAGGAAGGTGCGTGTAGTGCGAATAAACTGTTCAAACACAGAAGCGGGAAACAGTTAAAAAGTGGCTAAAAACAAACAATACTTCATATAATCAACTCACTATTACAAAAATACCCGACACTTACATTATTGCATATTACGAAACTAATATCGGATTTTACAGGCGTTTCAGTGAGAAGTGTAACCAAAGCGAGCAGGGAATATGAACAGACATAATAGAACACAGAAAAGGATAAAATGTGGGAACTTGTTTTAAGTGCGACAGTGATGTGGATAAGCTTGTCATTATTTTGGAGAGTAGTTCTGATTCTGATATGGCAGCTGAGTCATCTTCGGAGGATTCGGATTTGGGTGTTGCACTTTTGCCCGAGGATTGTGATTAACGTATGTAAAATGTTCATTGCCGCATACTTATAAAATCGATTGTTACCTCAGGTTGCATTTTGAACTATGATTCTCACGCAGGCGCCTTTTTATAGATTAAATAGTGTTCAACAAGCACGTGAGAGGGGAACAAGCATCCATTATGGGCGGGGATTGCGAACTACTTTCGCGCGGATAATACAAAGAGTTTGTTTTCAGTGAAAGGCACTCCGGTTTGGAATGGACAGTAGATGGTTTGTTTACTAAAACCCCTCTCTCTGATTGTAACTTAAGAACTAAGCGAATTACTGTGAAGCCCTCATACTGCAAATGTGAGATTATTCATTCTTAAAACTGTCTTCACAGATTTTAATTCTACTACTATAGTTTAAAACTCTCATAAGTTCAAGTCACATTATGATTCTAAAGACTTAATCCATTGTTGATCCAGCAAAAATCTCTAGTTAGACTGTACTAAGAACCTCTGAGTGCGACCCTTAATGTCAAAAAGGGCATGAAAAACTGAAATGTCACTAAATTATGTGACAGTTTCCAAGGAAAACTACGTACTTCATTTCTACGTGCTAAAAACAGCATTCGTAAAGATAAAACCACTGGATTTGTAAAATTTGCAGGATGGAGGTGCAATTTCTTTTGCTGCAGGCGAGCAATACGCTTTTCGCGTGTGAGGGAAGGAGGACAGAAATATAGCCGTTTATTACGGGAGCGTCTCTACCTCTGGCTTGCATTGGGGTGCAATAAACACTTCACACGGCTTTGCCTACTACCCCACGCTCTATTGTGCACAGGGGAAATTACAGCAAACTGTTTCCACGCTGACAGCGGCGAGGCAAGGCATTCTTTTCCCTTCCTACACGTACAGGCCTGTGTCGTCTTAACAAGTGTATCATACCTGCAATAAAGGCCCTACCTGAGTTACGACACCTAATATCGGAACCGCACGTTTAAACCAGATTTTAATGCCGTGTTACAACACGTTAGGTCTATATAAAACAAGAGCTTCTTTTAAAAATAGAGCATATTACTCCTGTACCATATCTAAGCCATCTCAGCTCTCCGGAACAGGTCATTCTGTACACAGGTGAGCCATGTAACCTGTTATACCCAGTAGTTTGGTAACGCCAACAATTACGTTGCTGCCGCAATTATAACATGTTTATTTGAAGTACTTCATTTTAATAAAGTTGGAGGGATGAAACATGAGCATGGCGTTTTCGTAGTGGAAATGCTTATATGCAAAATGTTAATTCCGTTATTATGTAATACTCAGACAGAAAACAGTTTGTACTAAGCTATACTAATTGTTAACAGAGGAGCATATTTGACAAGTGTGTTGTTTAAAAATATCATGTTACATTCACATGATTTTCTCCACCCTTTCATTCTACAACCTATTCTTACAAAAGCTTATTCTTCTATTGACTTATTTAGTCCAGATTAAGATTTGCAGAAATGGCCGTTTTACATAAGTAGATGCAAGGGCAACAAGGCAACATCGTAGGCATAAGCGATAGTCAAAGCGTGTCTGCCTCACATTCAAGAGGTCCGGAATTAGAATCTCGGTTGGGGTTAGTTAATCGGATTAGATATTTTCCGGGGGTTTCCCTTGTCCTGAGAGAGGGAATGTGGGGTAACTTTAAGCTATGGTCCCCGGCTCATTTGAGTATCATTTCATTCATTCATCGTCCGATATAACCTACCAGATTAAAGGGCGTTAAACTTCAAAAGAGCAAGCAAGCAAACAAACAAAGAAAAACAAGGGGTTACTATGTGATGGCTTTGAAATTCCATTCTCTTTGCAGGACCACGAGAAAAAGACCGAAGGGTGACTTTGCACTTGAAAAATTATAAATTATTTGACAGTTTAAACCAATAAAATGAATATCTCGTAAATGGTTAATGCTTTAAAAAATGTTATTTGACAATCTGTGTGATTTAACGAGTTCTACGTTTTTTGCGTGTTAAGTTTTGTCTATCTCTTACGGGTCACAAGTTTTAAAGAATGAACAGGGCTCCAGAAGCTATTTCCAAAAAATTCAAGTTATACATTTTATTTTTCATGCGAATATCTTAAATGTTTGGTATTTTAATCAAAATCGTTAGAGAAATTCAAAATATTCAAAATCTTTCCATACGAGTGGTAGTTTTGGGTAGGGAAATTTTCTTGAAAATATTCTTATGGCATTCTTGAAAAACACCGAACTTAAATACCAAGTCTGGTATTTAACCACCTTTACTTGTTTGAGTTAAGCTGTTCACATTATTTAAACCCTGTGTTCCTTTAAAGCTCTCAACTTAACTCTAAATACATATTCAGTGATACTATAATTCAAACGTTTTCCTAGGAGCCAGAAGAAGTTATTTAAAGCCAAAGTGTGTTAATTATGTCCTAATCTGTATCTTAAGAGTTTTGTATAATATTAGTTGTAACTAATCATTAAATAAAGATATTTTGTCGTATACATTGTCCCATGAGGGACATTTATAAACCCCTTCTAGTAGACAATTAATGGTCACATTTTGAGACACATGATTTTCCTACCTGTAGAAATTTAGAGCACCAAAGCTATCTCGAGATGTAATATCTATGTCCTTCGAAACTGATGTTATTTAAACATGTTTTTTTCTAGATGATTTGTGGCAAGAAGTGGGAATTTGCAATGGTTCTGTAGGATCAATCACAAATTTAAGCTTTTGCAATACGAGTTCCTGAAGTATTACTTTTAATGATAAGCGTAAACAAGAGATTCTAAAATAAAAAATTCCATAAAAACTTTAGAAAAGTGTATCGTGCAATGTTTGTGCGATGAGGCACAACATTTGCATTATATAAGTATAAGAATGAAATTTCAAGAGCATCTGAGTTTGCCGTCCTCAATTGTGATTATCCCGTTCATCATTTTACGTCCAAGACTAGAGAGTCTTACTTTATGCACTACTACTTCTTGTTTATACAGATAAACCTTCATTACTCACACATTTCGTTGTAGGTATAAAAAGAATACAGTAAGCTAAAGCGATAGTCATGGCTTTGCGATAGCTTTGAAATTATGTTCTCTTTGCATGAACGAAAAACAAACAAAGAAAGAAAGAAAGAAAGAAAGAAAGAAAGAAAGAAAAATTTAATATAGTACATTCGCGTTACCCTCTCTACAATCTGTCATTTATTAGTGGATATACAAACTATTTTTCCTAAAGCTTATTTTTCTATCTACTATATTTTAATCCCAACAAAGCATTGCAGAAATTGCTACATTGCACTTTTCATTACAGGCTCAAAGGGAACAGCGAAAGTATTTAAGAACTGGACAGTATACGCTGCCTTAAAATTCCGTATTGTTTCCATGCAATCGCGAGAAACAACTGAATACTGAAATGACTTTAAAGAATGACCAAGTAATGAGCAATTCGAATCTTTAGTAGCGGATATCTCAGAAATGACTTATGTAACAAAAAACTTATATGAAGTAAATCGTGTGTTTTAAACAGAAATTACCTTTTTTGTGTAGTACGCTTTCGTCTCTCGCTTAATGTTTAGCAGTTGTACAAGGTTATACAAAATTTCTTCCAACTGAAGTCGACTTTCAGGTTATTCCCAAAACATTCAAGACATACATTTCATTTGCCATGTAAATATCATTAATATATTGTATTTTAAACAAAATCTTTAGAGCCATTTGTTACAAAATAAAGTTCTATGTTCCATGTAAAGGGCAGTATGGGGTGGGGATATTTTCTTGGAAATCTTCGTGTCGCTTCCTTGGAAGTAAATGAACCTAAAAACCAGGTTTGCTATTTATCTGAATCTTCGTTTTTGAGTGATGCTCTTCACACACACACACACACACACACACACACACACACACACACACACACACACGGACTTTTCTAAAAAGGCTTTTTTTTGGATTCAGGGTGTCTCAAAACATACATTTTCTGCGACATCTCAAATTTTTGGAATACAATACTTCCCCTACTTACTATGAGTAGCAGAGTAAGTAACAAGATAACGATTTTCAGTTGGGAGAATTATGAAGTGCTTGAAAATTCAAAATACTAACGCGATGTTAATGTAAAAAGATAAGATATTTGAAAAATTATGTGCTTTAACCAGATATAGGCTTTTTGTGTATCAAGAATGTTTATATCTCTTACTGTTTACTAATTATACAGAAGTCATTCAGAATGTAAAGACCTTCAAGATTAAATCCAAGAAAATTAAGCTACACATTTTGTCATGTAAATATCTTTAAAGTATGTTGTTTTAATAAAATCGTTGGAACATTTTTTATAAAATAAAAAATTTCGAAAGCTGTTGCATGGAGAGGGTAGTTTGGTATGGAGGTATTTGCTTCAAAATGTTTATGTCACATCCTTGAAAGGCCCTGGAATTAAATACCAAGTTTCGTATTTAACCAACGTCTCATTTTTTATTATATCTACTATTTGCACATACAGAGTTCTTTTTAAATGCCTTTTTGGGTTCAGAGGTTCCAAAACGTGTATTTCCGATGAAATCTAGATATCAAATTTTTGGAATGCAATACAAGACTTCCTCTACTTGCTGTAAATACATGTAGAGAAAGCAAATGTGTAAAATTGCAAGTTTTCCGAACTTAAACTCAAATAGGAGCTCACTATTTTGCTTAATGTGTATATAGCCAATATAAAATTATTTTGATATTTCTTATATTTTGTGCCATTTGTATTAGTTTTGCTCAAAGCATTTTCCGGCAGTCACACAGTCAAATGGTTATGCAGCGCTGTGAGCTATTAGTAATGAAGGAGGGGTGATTTAGCTCTCCTTCCTTTGTTCATGCAGTGGCCTCAGGTCGGAAACGCAAGTTGTGTTAACTATAACGGTATATAAAAAAAACTTCGGAAATGTGTCCCATCCCGGTATAATATATTACCAGTCAATAATTCTCAAAGAGAATGTCTATATTTGATTGAAAAAGTACCAAGTGGAACGTTAAATGTGGGCAGATTCCTAATAGTTAACACACATGTATAATCAATTTCGCATTTAAGATATTGATAAGTTTAAATTTATGCAGATGCAAGTTTTAAAGTTTAATAATAATCACAAATAGTAGGGCACAATTTGCTACCAGCTAAGTCTCTCTTTAATATAAATTTATCGTTATTGCAAAATCTCGAAATTGTTTTGATAGGTTTTGCAAGCAGCTAGGCAAACTGAAAATCTATATATAATATGGATCGTTCATTTTATATTTGTTTTCATTACAGCATATTGCATTAAAAAGCATTAAATACCCTCTAAGTTCAATAGCAGTTTTTTGAAAATAATGAACACAAAACGTTCATATGCCTGATACAAATCCATATTTGTGCTATATATATATCTAAGAAGAATGTACATGCCTTAAACACCGTCTCAGAGTACAGGGACTAAGATAAACCTTGAACGTACATAAGACATCAGTCTGTATTTACTAAAGATATGTATTTCAAAACTTTTACATTAAATTGAAGTAAGCGATTGAAATGTACACAAATATGTATATTTAGTTTCCCTTGCTTTAATTATTTTGCCTTTCTTGCTCTCTGTTGCAATGTGACCGTCTTTGTAACTTGCACAATAGCATTTTACAAAGTTAATGTCCTATCATACCGCTATGTAAAAAGCCGTAAATAACCATGAATATTAACAAGTACTTGCAAATAAATTAACTCACCGAAACCTGTAATCCAGAGTTTTAAGTAACCTTCCAATGGATGCACCAAAACTATTACTAAAGCACACATAAACGTGAAATGGTTTGCAACAAACGAAACAACGACCCCCGCACGACGCAAACGAACAACTAACTGCCCGGATGTTTGGTGACGGTGAGGAGTTGACATTGCCACGGTAAAACAGGGTGAACAACCAAAGCTCATAAACAACTTTGCGACCACTCAAAATCTAAGGTTTTTATAACGAAGTATATTAAATATAGTTTGTGCTAGCTTGCTTCAACTGAATGTATAACTCGTGGCGAGTTCAAGACATTATTTTTCACCTATTCGCGTATGTAAATTCGTTGCGAAGTTTTGTTCTCGAAATTAACAAAAACACAAAAGTCAGTAAACGATTATTTTGAATTTATTTGCAATCTTTGCATATGCGGCAACCACTAAATCAATAAATATTTCTATTTATACTTCGACGGCGATTTAGACTATTCCTTTACTCTCATCCAAATTCCTACGAGTATCGTAATAATTATATCAATTTTATCAAGTATACGCGAATTATTTCACTGATTCAGTAATTCCAGATCCGACTCTTATTACTTTCTCTACTACGTAGAGAAGTATTGTATTTCACCCAAAAATTTGATACCGAGATTTCACCGGAAATACATGTTTTGAGATCCTCTGAATCCAGAAGAAGCATTTTTGGAAACATGTCCGTGTGTGTGTCTGTCTGTGTGTCTGTGAACAGCATAACTCAGAAACGAAAAGTCGGATAAACACCAAACTTGGTATTTAGGTTCAGTATCTTCTAGAGATGCGACACGAAGGTTTTCAAGAAAATTCCCCCTCCCATATTACCCTTTACATGGAACATTTTTCGAAAATTTTAATTTTCTCAAAAATGGCTCTAACGATTTTGATTAAAATATCACATGTTAAATATATTTTCATGAAAATAAAATGTATATCTTGAATTTCCCGGAATGTCTCCAAAAGTATTTTTCATTGTTAACGACTTTTGCATAACTGGTAAACCCTAAGAGATAGACAAGCTTTTATTACACAAAAAATGTAGATCGCGTTAAAATACACAATTTATGTGACATACATTTTTTTGTTGAGTGAACCATTTTCGAGATATTGCCCTTAAATTTTTCAATACTTATTTTCTCAAATGGGAATTCCTTATTCATTTTTTTGCTTGGATATGCATAGAGTATTAATCTGTGGCAAAGAGAACGGTGCTGCACCTAGCAACCAGCTATTAAGATATATGTATATGCTTAAAGGCTATTTCTATATTGCCCTTGCAAATACAAAACAAGGAGAACATAGTACGCCTTAAGCGATGGTCAAATATTTTTAGAACTGGTCGCTACGTGTAAAATGTAATTCTCTTTGCATGTCAAAAGATCATTTCTGCAAATGTTTATCTCGATTAATATGAAATAGATGGGGAATAAGAGTTTGTATAATAGTTTGTAAAAGAGTAGAGAAAGTCATGTGAGGTAACACATCAGATATTTTTTCTTCCAATCTGAATTCGGCTTACTACCTGTATACATAGTAGTTTCACTTGTAAGTTGAAATATACATTCTTGGTTTAATGACAATGAACTCAGCAACAACAACAACAACAATAATAATAATATAAGCACAGCAGTTGATAATTACCTCTCACTTATCATAAATAGCAATTTCTTTTTATTCGTCTTGGAATAAAACACGAATTTTATTACTTGGAATAAAAAACTACACAATAAAGAAAGTAAACAGTGGGATATTAAACTATTAATATTAAAAACAAAGTTATCAAGAACATTTATAATTATGATTTTATGGCCTTATACATAGTTATGGAATTCTCCTGTGGCGTAATAATACTTCAATCTCCTGATTCAAACATAGCTGTGACAATAACTGTTGGCGTGTTCGAACTGAAACTAAAACTCACTATAAACCGCTTTTCAATGTTTATTCCGGACTGGCTTTTGTATGTTAAATCTAAATTGAATTGCATGGTCTTACAATAGCTTGAATATGTTATCCCAATGGCCTTATTTTATTCTGAGCTAAACCTTCACCTATCCTAAACTTTCTTAACAAACGTAGTTAATATCTTTTAAATTAAAACAATGATTTTAGAATTTATTTGAATGAAAACAAATTTACAATTGCGGAAATGTAAAGCGACTGATTTTAAAGGTACATTGGATTATACATTATAAGTTACATATATACACTATATCCTCTATTTAGTATATACAGTATCACTACAAATAACCTTATCCATATTACATTCAAATCCTATAATAATTTTCCACTACGTATAAGACATTTGTCTGTTCCTACATTCAAAAAACGCTTTCGTTCCAAACTGTTGCCAAAAATTGGCAACATTGAAAATAAGTGAATTTTATGGAATAAGATTTTAATGGTTGTATTTTAACATTTCTAGTTTTGGTATGTTTTTCTTTATTCTTGATAATATTATCTGTTATATTCCAAAGAGGAAAATAAATATCCTTCCAGTGATAGCAATTTTCTATTATAATAAGGCACGCTTTTAACGATTTTCTTTTTTAGAATCCAAAATGCAAGAATTTCGTACTTTTTGGTTTTATTTATCTTTTCATTTATAATTCCTGTTTCAACATCTTATCCTACTCTACTTTCCTGTCCTTTTACTCTATCATATTCCATCTTATTCCTGCTAATTTATTTTATTCTAACGTTATTGCTCAACGTATTTGGATTTTGTCAAGTAATTTAAGTCCTTTAAAAAAATAAAACAAATAAATAAAATAGAGGGAAAGAACCGATTTGCACAGGCAGGTCTGGGTTTGGGAAAATAGTTTAACATAGGAAACCTAGGTTAGGATTGACAGAAGTATTAATAATTGTGATGTTAAGTATCTTAATTTTAAAAAGAGATTATGTGTTAGTTTGATTTAAAAACTTATTACTTAAGTAGTTTAGAATAAAACTGTGATTTGATAATCATATAATATGGCAAGTCGCTACGTGTTAATTCCCATCACATCTGTGCTTGGTGTTTTCTGAGTAGCCCTTTCGGGTGACGTGTTTCTCCCATCTTCAGCTAAAAGGCGACACTTATCACCAAGGGCTACTCAGAAAACACTAAGCGCAGATGTGATGAGAATTAACACGTAGCGACTCGCCATATTATAATATAGGAAATCCAAATCGCAGCTCTCAGACTTGCATATTTTGATTAAAGCTTTCAAAAGGTTTCCCATTTACAAATATTTTACGAAGTTTACGGTACCAAGGCAAATAAGAGATTCGTAATTTTCTTTCTGCCAAAGGAATGCGATGTGTACTATAGGGTAAGTGTGAAAAGATTCTTCAGTTGTTATTAACAAACAGATGCCGTGTTATCATGATCATCACCATCACTAAGGAGGACTTAAAGCCACTCTAATGGATTATTAATTTATTTAGCTTTGTATGTATTTCTGCATATAAAATTGCAATTGTTGCAAACCCGATAACTTCCACATTTACGTCTGTGGTGTTAGGTTCCTATAAACCATTTTATGTCTTATACTTACGCATTTATACAATATAATATTTGTACGTATATGTTTAATAAACAGCTCTTGACGCTACCTGTTCATCTCCCGCTCTCACTTTGATTCCGCCTCTCCTCTTCCCCCCCCCTTTCTATGCCTCCTCTTTCTTCCACCTGTCTCTCTTTCCAATTTTCCCCTGCATTACCCGTACGGCTTTCCTCTCGCTGTGCAACATAATTATATTTTGAAAACCGATAGTGATGTCGCTGATGCTGGGGGTTAATAAAATTTAAAGCATAAGTGAAAGGTTTAACAGACACAAACTTGTGTACGGTTCGGAAATATTATTTATCAGCTCGGTAATGTTTTTGCAACCTACTGTTACAGCTCGAATAGCTGTTGAATAGCCTAATATAGCCTACGATTGTGGATGAACTATGAACGTGCCAGAGAAAGTATCGAACCTTATGCTGGTATAGGCAGGAAAATAATCTTGGTTAGAAATATTTAACATTGATAATTTGCTTTCCTGCGGTTTATTATATATTATATTTACACACACACACACACACACACACCGCGGGAATCTTCTCATCCTGCGGATTGGTAACTAGGCTAACCTGCATTTTACAAGCGATGCGAAATGCAGGTGCTGACATTGCATTCACCAGCCCGCTGATTACGGCTACGTGGTGCTCGTTGTTAACATGCTTTAGTGGCACAATGGTTAACATACTTCAAAGTCGTGGTGAAGGTCGGAAGTTCAAGTCACGCCTGGAAATAAATGAGTTTTTTTTATTAATTTCTGTTCATGTTTCGAGAACGTTCTAGCAAACCATGATTTCTTCCCGAATGTACTAGAAAGTGGATTTGCCTATAAATACGAAGTTCCAGCCGTTTGTGCTTACTGTGGAACAATGCCTTCGAATAGAGAGTATCTGGACATGTTGTTAGTACACGGGGAAGCGAAGCAGACTGCAACGGAAGCACGTCGTCTATAAAAAGTACCTTCAAGTGGCAGTATTTGACCTGGAACCTTCACCACTGAAAGCCAAAGCGCACACTGTTGCACTACGAGTGCAATTCAGTGCACGTAAGCGGTGCAAAGCAGTCATTTCGGTCAAAATTGATACGACGCAATGCAGTGGACAGTGTTTACGGCATAATCTGTACATAACTTCTCAATCCGCAGGCTGAGAACACTCACCCGGTATATATAATTTGTTTACGTAACTTGAACATGTGATTTCCGAGAACAAAGCTCTCCAACGTTCATGTATATTAGCAGTTTCTGTCTACGTGTTTTTAGAATACGGGTAACAGACTTAAACTGCAACACCTGTTCTTGTAATGATGGCTCTTCGACTTGTATTTATAGTCACAAGATCGGCAAAAGTAACATAGGTATCTCATTTGGCTCTAATAACAATCCTTAAAATTTTGAATCTTTAACAACTTTAACCTTCGCAAATTTGTAAGCTGGCTTTTTAACAAATTAGAAGTCTGCTTAAAACTCCCTCTGCTTTCCTTTCCACCCGCTGCCGTTACAGAATTAGAAAAGTTTGATCTTTACTCACCAGAACATGTTGATTTGGTAATTTAGAAAAGGTCGAAAAATAACGCATTTTAGTCTTGGCTACTGCGACCGCGTGCTACCGCTATACCCGTGTCTCGGCTTCTGTCTTCCTACCTCGTACGTCCAGTTCACGGAAACCTGGTGCGTAGGACCATTTGTAGACACTCCAGTGCGGCCACCAAATGATTGGCGAAACATCAGCCAGTATCGTGATCCAGCGACTTCTTTTCGCTGTCTTGATCACGAAAATTGGACTGGAGGACGAAGGGTGCTGCACACCAGGATCTCGCTATCTCGTGTGAATAAAGCCTTAGAGAGGGAAAAGAAACTGGCCCAGTTCTTAGGTTTTTTTATGCGATCGGAACTATCCTATTCTCGTGTAAATGCTTTACATACATAACGGCAACGAAAATCGGTATAATAGTTTATGTATTCATCCCACCAGAAATTTTAAACCAGCTAAACCTTTCAGAAATATTATACTGTGGCTATTAATAATTTGGGGATTTACACTGTCATTGTCATTGCCGGACATATTATTGTTCTACATTGTCATTACCAGACAAATTGTTGTTTACTTCACTCCTGGCTGGAAGCTTTGCTAGCCACGAGTGGTAGGGGATATAGCTTAGTTAGGATTCCGCAAGAAGCGGATCGCGTGTGCAAGCCGGCTTTTGGATCGGTGGACATCTCCTCTCACCTTTCATATTTAATAATGTATGAACCCCAAACCTTTGGGAAATAAATCTAAGAATATGTAAGTAGATTTGTGTTATGGATTTTGTACAGTGAAAAACACACGCCTTCCTCTTAATCTCCATACCACGTTTCGGTCCTCCGCAGCCAAGTCAATATACGTGCTGGGTACTAGAAATTACTTTAATTTTCATGTGAATTTTTAGGGCTCTACCCGAGCATGTAACAATATCTATAAATATTTTATGTAAACATTTTTAAAAAACCATTGATAATAGTCTTTATATTTCCAATTATGAATATTGTGTCCCGGTAAAACTACCCCGTGTGGCTAAAGCACTTAAGATAAATTACAGTCCATTTCTTAATCATAATAATAATAATAATAATAATAATAATAATAATAATAATAATAATATTAATAACAATAAGAAGAAGCATCATCATCATCTCTTCCTGGTTTAGTATATATCTCCCGTTCCGGCCTCACGTGTCTTTTCATCTTCTCATCGGTTTTCCAATATCTCTTTTTCCATATGTTTGGTATTCATATGCCATTTTCGGATATCGGGATTTGTCCATCCTCTGCAAGTGCGTTCTCTGTATTGCTTTATTTTGTGATGTAAACGACGAATACCAAATTGCTCTTTGATTTCTTTATTTTCTATTTTATCCATTATTTTATACCCTTTAATAGCTCTGAGGTATCTAATTTCTGCCGCATTTATTTTACCCATCCTTTTTTTCCTTTTAGTCCATGTCTCAGAACCACATATTAGGGTTGGAATTGCCACTGTCTTATAACTTTTTTAACCTAGTTTCTTTTCTTATTCTCTATAGTGTTCTTAGTAATATTCCACAATTATTTTGTAATTAACGTACTTCATTATTTAAATCTTAATTGTCTCGCTACATTAGAATACATCCTATATAGTTACATTTGTTACCTGTTCTAGTACTTTCTTATTTATTACTATTTTTTTACCTTAGAGCGTACTTTCCTTAGAAAGACATTACTTTTGTTATATCAACTGATACCTGGAGTCCATGGTTTGGTAGCACAGTTGCTAGTTCAAAAACATTTTATCAAGTTGTTTTCTGTTTCTTGGCTATTGATAGTGTCGTCAGCATAGAGTAACATATTCATTAAGTTGTTTCTATTTAGTCTGATTCCTGAGGGCAGAGGTGATTCAACGGACGGGACACCTCACGCGCTACGACCTGCACAAATCTACTGCCGCTAGCACCTCCAGGAAGAAAGGATGAGGTGTAGGAGATTCCTGGTGGTATTTTCCTCTAACAATTTTGTCCTTACATATATATTGCGGGGGAAAACTGCACCGTTGTCTTAGAAGAATCTAAAATACGTTCTATATCAATTTTAAATCGGTTTGACCATTCTTAGGGTTTAAAGGTAACACCCATTCATACATACAAAACACATTTCTAAGTTGGTATTTTTTGTTTCAGGCTAGACCATTGCACACGCTGTTATCAATTATAATTAAAAATCGAAACCAACAGAAAAATTTCGGTCACAGTAGCATATATGGCTCAAAGAGCCAATAATTTTAGCAACTAAAGGAAACTGTGCTTAACTATCTAGAGTTTGTAGTTTTTGAAAAGCTCTTAATTAGTATTATTCAAAACGATAAAATATGTTGGATATTATATTTAAAATAAAATAATTGGTGTTATTTCCGCATGAACTGGAAGTGCAAAAAGACCGTAATTAAATTCTTGGGTTCTCAGTAATCGGATATTCCCACACATTGAGTTTGAGTTTCAAAAATCACATGCTTCCAAAGTTATTTAGTTGGTGTGGGATTTTTAAACAGCTTGTTTGTACATCTATTCAGAAATTATTCCACCCTTAATTTTATATGCTTTCCATAATCCTGAATAGCTATCTAGACTGCTTATGCTTACCTAATAATAACAAAAAGAATAATGGTAATAATGAAATGAATTCATATGTCAACAATAACCTTGGTGTAGCAAGGAGTTAGTAGTCGTACGGAGGATCTCAGTAACTGGAGCACAACACCACACGTAGGTCATAGTGGGTCTTTTGTGCTTCCAACCCCTTGTGACCCCTGGGAGGAAGGGATGGAGGGAGATCAGAAGGACGACCAGATCCGGACGACGACGTGCGCTGGCAAGGATGGGGTATCTAATGTTTCCAACATTACACTAATTTTACCGCCGGTTAGCCCTAGCTTAACCACCCTAACCACCTGGTCGCGAGAATAGACGGAACAGCTTCCAGGAAGGAAGGGGATCCAGCAGCCCCTCAAAGCGCCAGAGAGAAATCTTTACATAGCACAAATTACACCGTCCTACCGTAACACACCAACAGCCGATCATGGTCCTACAACCCTGAAAAACTTGAGGTGAAATACATGAAAGGAAATAACGGGACAGTAAATGATGGGCAGGAAATTTGTGGTGTAAGGGGAACCACCCCAATGGCTTTTCGCCTACCAGGGAAAAGCCAGAGAAAGCCGAAAACCTCACAAAAAGTGGCCGGCCCGACAGGAATCGCAACCGCATCTCCGAATGCGAGCCTCAGCCTTTACCGCGTAGCCATCTCTGTCGGTCCCGGTGTGCAGGTCCTCTCAAAGTCGCCTAATGATATGTTCTAAATATAAATGTTCATAGACCGTTCTAGGAATTATGTTACTTCTAAGAGTTCGGTAACTCTCGTGTTTATGCCCATTCTCTTGCAGTTGCTGTCATCCCAGAATTTTCATAAATAGATGCAAAATAGAGCAGAGATATCGGTAAAAAAAATAGTTTCTACAGAAAATGTGAAACTCCAAAATTAAATTTTAAGGCGATCAGGTTGATTCCCTTTGGAAATCAGTTGCACTGCCTGTCAGTTCGTGCAGTATCTAAAAGCGATCAAGATATAACGCTAAAAGTTGTTTTTGGTTGTCTCAGACCTGCATTTCAGTAAGAAACTCTGAGTAACGCACTTAAAAGCTCAACAACAAGAAACATAGAGAGCAGCTTCGGCTTAC
Source organism: Deroplatys truncata (assembly GCA_030765065.1). NCBI lineage: Eukaryota > Metazoa > Arthropoda > Insecta > Mantodea > Mantidae > Deroplatys > Deroplatys truncata. Next base: position 165,254,658 of record CM060978.1, on the reverse strand, counting down.
TTCTGTTCAAAGGGACACACTAAATTGCATTTTTAACTCTACCCTGCTGCCGCAACAAGATGGCTCGTCCATTGGGAGTTGTCCAGAAATTTATCTCTAGCCTAAGAGAAATATAGAAAGCAAAGGAAAATCTTATTTACAGAAGCGCAGTCTTGTAGCACAACACGGCGGGAGGGTGCGGGGAGGCTGGATGCGATCTCCAATAACCACTTGAAGTGAAGTGTTCTGGAGGAGTCGAGGGAATTCTCCTCACTTTATGTTGTCAAGTCTCCCTGGGGTTAGAGGTTAATCCTTCCGTGATAGTGCCTCTACAGCAGCGATTAAAAGACGTTTCGGCTCAGAATGGATAAAACACTATCTTAGAAACAGTAAAGCATTTATTTTCATTATCTCCCCTTTGCTTTTTCTACATTCTCTTCTTATAAGTATTACAGTAAGCATATCATGTAACTGAGCGAGATGGTTCCAAGGTAATGTGCGAGACTGGCATTCGGGAGTTCCCGAGTTCGATTCCCGTCGACTCAGACCTTAAGTTTCTTCGTGGTTTTTCCTGGTCGATATGCGAATGCTGGGGTGGTTTCTCATCTCACACAAATTCCCTTTTATTCCGTTTCCTTCTCATCTTTCAGATTTGCTTCTAGGTTTCGTAGCGTATGGCGGTGGATGCTTGCCCAAAGGAAAGAGTTTTCCCGTGTACGTTGGAGGGTTGCTTTTTCTAAGGATCTTTCATCGCAGCTCCACCAGTGGGAAGGGTCTTAGAGCTTGGAATATTCAGAGACTTTTGCGCATCTTTGTGGCCTTGCCTGCGGCCTACAGCCTCCTGTGATTCCTTCACTTCATCCCTTCTTTCTGGGGGTGGTAGACACAATAATTGAATGTAGGTCGTAGTACACGAGTTTCTCCTCCGTTTTATAACTTATATATACATATATATATATATATATATATATATATATAATTCAAGTATGTTGAGGGTACATTAGAGAAAAATCGGTGTTGCATTCTCACGAATTTCTCTACTCACAGACTTACAAATTGTTCTTACTAAAGCTTATTATTCTACCCAGTTCTTGTTAATCCAGATAAACTTTCAATTTACACATTTCGTTGTACGATGCAGTGGGTAAAGCAACAGTCAAGTTAAACACAGTGTGCTGTGTGATGGCCTTGAAATTCCATACCTTTTGGATGACACTAATAGTATATGAAAATTCAAACCAATAACAAGGAATGTCTAGGAAAGAGTTAACTCTACAAAAAAGTGTTTGATATAAACTTTGTGCTCTAACAAGACCTCCATTTTTGGTGTTGTAACATTCTGCCAACATCTTACGGGTTAGAAGTTATAAAAAAGCCAATCAGAATGAGGAGACTTCAGAGGCTATTCCAGGAAATTCAAGATAGGTTAATAAAAATTCTTAGAGCGATTTTTAAGAAAATAAAAATATCTAAAAATATTTTTATATGAGGAGTAATTTTTGGTGGGGGTATTTCCCTAAAAATCTTTGTGTCGCATCTTTGGAGGATACTGAACATAAACACCAAGTTTGGCATATAAAAGACACCCAGACACACCAGACAAACAAAAGGACCTTTTTCTAAAAGTGCATTTTTCGTATTTAGGGGCCTCAAAACATGTATTCCGGTGAAATCTTGACATTCAATTTTTGGGTACAATAATTCCTGTGTTTAATTTAAGTTCATAGTAGAAAAAGGAAAACATGGGTGTATTCACTGTTCATGTTTTATAACTTAACACTTCTTAGTAATAAGAAATAGATTAACTTCTGCAGTTTCGTATTCACGAATGGATGAGTTTATGTGGATGCATACGGTAGCAAAATTAGCAAGAAAGAATATAGAATTATTTAATCACCTAACGTCATTATCCGTGGTCTAGTGGTTATCATGGTAACCTCTGGTTCTCAAGGCCGTGGGCTCAAACTCTGTGGAAGGCGATAGGTATTTCTATGCCGCATGTATAGCCACCTTCGGAAGGATAGTAAAGTCTTATGTCCCGTGTAATGTTTATTTGCACTTAAAAAACTCAAAGTTTGAGCAGAAGGATCCGGTCATATCACAATCGGCAGTATCTTGCTTCGCTTTCGTGGCGCTATCTATGGGCGGTGGGCTAATCACCTGCCACTATGCATACCTAATTGCGGAAGCTGTAGAAATTCATCTGATTACAGAAAGTACAATTAGGGAGTTCCTACATCCAACGATGTGACAAGAAGCTAACTGATTGTTAACAATCATTGTCTTATTTATAACGATCACTCTTGTTGTAATTGTAGCAACGCTTTCAACCGAGATTTAGTTTCTCAAGCTTGAGGATTATCGCAATTATGCGTTCGCGGGCTTGTAGTTTAGCTGGAAGTCACCAATTCCACCACCCGCTAAAATGATACGGTCTAATTGGACCATGGGGAGAAAGAACAACGAAAAAGAGTAATTTCATTTCGACTACATATAAAACACCACAAGTTTATAATTATTTTACATGAGGTCTTGTTTAAGGTTATTCGTACCAGATCAGTATGTCGTTATACAAATTAATCGTTACGTAAAATACTTACAATGAGAAACATAGTACCAAATTCACAACTGTACAATTTTGTGTACTGTTAAATATTTTATACCTGTGAAATCCAACTTGTTCTCTTCAGAGCTAAAGTTCAAAGTCCATAGTTTACTCCATCTACCATATTTGAAGAAATTGACAAGCTAAACCAATCAAGTTTCAGTCCTTGGCAGCACGAGTGGAAATGAGTGGGAAGGGTAACTCCCTTCATCTCCTCTCTCTATAAGGTTGGGCATCTCTGGTTTATATTATTTCATTTGTTATTAATACTCAAGGGAAAAAACTATTTATTACTGCTTTTCAAACATCACATGAATGTTGTTTAAACAGACATAGAGGGCACCAGAGAGGCGAGAGGTAGGCTAAGCGAGCAGCATAGAGATGGAAAGAGGGGAAAGAGTGAAAGGGGAGAAGAGAAAATGAGAGAAGAATCTCTGCACATAACTAGTTAACGGCAACTGAACTGTAGATTCTATTAATATATGTAAAACATTGTTTACCTAGATGTAATTACCAATAAATTATTACGTTTATAAAAAGTTAATTTAAATATTTTAGACAACCCAAAACTCAAATTTTGGTATTATAAACCAAGATGACAATCGTTGGAGTAGCAGGGTCTTTAAAAGAGCAATTCTTGTCATTTGAGGGCAGCAGAAACAGAATCTGTTTTGATGTAGGGAGTCCATCTCGAAATACAGAAAATCCGGAGTAAAGAGCACTATTCTTTTCACCGCCATCTGCAGAGCGCGGCTCACAATACAGCAAGGCACGAGCCCGCCTTTTTAATGTGTAGTTTCAATTCTCAAAGGAGCAGACCCTTGTTCCATTCTTCCTGATTTCTTTCTCTTCCTGTTTCATCCCAGATCAAGTCCTGAGGGATACAAACGGGCGTTCCTGCCTCTCCTGGAACTGATTTATTGCAATGGAAGGCTGTTTATTATTCTTCACTGTTTACATCCTGTTCGCACCTAACATTGCCAGGTCGGGCCGTGCACTTTAATTTCTTTTTAGTCCCCAGGGATTCTATGATGGGAGGTCCGTGGTTGTGGTTCTGTGCTGTTGAGGATATATTGGAAAGGAGAACTCCAAAGAATTTATATAAGTCAGGTACTCTACACAATGTTGAATAACCAAGGTCAGAAACAACCTAGAGGTTCTAGGGACACAACTGGTCTGATTTCTATTTAAGCTGAAGAAGTAGGTGTAATGTAGAAAACTGATTCTATATTATGCTTTTCCTTGGACTTTAATATCCTTTAACCTGAGAGGTCGTATATGAGACTGAATGAATGAAATGGGTGAAGTGATGCTCACACTTTCCCGGGGTCCTTAGAACTTAGAGTTACCCGTCATTCATCTTCTCAGGATGAGAGAAAACCTGGAAAAACTTTATCCGGGAAATTCACACTAAGCGGGACCTCCTGAATGTGAGGCACACACGCTACCCCCACACATCGGAGTTGGGCATCTATTATTGTTTTATCTCTGCCTCTCCTGCTTCTTTGTACATTTTCTAGCATCTCAGTACAATGCATTGAGAAAGTATTGTATTCCTCTCAGAGTTGTTTATACTTTTAGAGATTTCAGCGGAAATACGTGTTTTGAGTTCCCAGCATTAAAAGGGATGTGTATGTCCGTAAACATTCCCTTTCTATAAATTTTAAAGGGAATTAAATTGTGTGATTCGAGGAGGTACCGCATAGCAACAGCTTCAGATAGGCATACGCAAGAATTTAAGGTTGGACCGCGTGAGAAGGAGCGTTGGTGGGTAGGGAGCTGACATTCTTGATTTTCGTTGATTTACTGTGTGTAATTTTCAAGTTGTAGAGGGAATGCTTGCGTTAGAAAGATTTAGCGGCGATTGAGAGGGATCTTTCCGAGCAGAGTTCTGTGACTTACGGCAACTGACGCTTCACTTCATTATTGTTATAGATGTAATTCATTCGCAAAATCCAACAGTCAGTGACTCTTCTCAAACCGAACATTTTAGTCAACATTAGAATTTATCACCTAACTAAACTGTTGTTAACCTTTCAAAATACACTCACGCATACCTTGCGATAAAGAACTCATAGCTATACCACTAGAGTAGCTGGCGCACGAGACAACGCAGATTGAGCTACGAGATGACATCATAAAACCCATCAACAGAGCAGGTAACATTAAGTGTTATTAGCAGGGAGCAGCATCAAAGTTGTCGCATCCAGAACGGCTTCAACAGAACAAATAAAAAGCGATATTGTTCCCAGTTAACTTGGTATTTAAATTCAGCATCTTGCAAGAATGCAACGAGCAGACCGAAACTGCCTTCTTGATTTATTAAAAAATGACTCAAACGTTTTCTTTCTAATAGTGTTTAACGCCCATTCTTACTGCATAGAGCACCACAGGTGGTGGACGCTGATGTTACATGCAATGAAATGAACTGAAAACGATAATTAGAGAAGAAAAATTGGGAAGGAAAGATTTCAGGCCAAACTTTAAGGTACCTCCCATGTGTTTTTCCTCATTCAAAGGAATATGAGCCCATGATTTAAGCAACTCGGCTAGTGTGGGTAAACGGCTCCAACAATTTTGATTAAAGTACCAAATATTTATGAGGACTAATAAACTATATATCTTTAATTTTCTGTGAACAGCCTGTGAAGTTCCCTTTATTTGAATAAATTCTGTATAAAGTCATAGAACTGAAAACCGCAAGAAATAGACAAAAACGACATAGAGGAAAAATCTAGAGCTAATTAAAGTTACGCAATTTGTTTCAAACAATTTCTTTTATAGCGTTAGCCAATTTCGAAATATTCTCCCGAGTGTGATTCCGTCATCTGAAAGACTTGCATAAAAGTTCGGATTTCTTTTTTTTCTTTGTTTTCCATCGCAAGAACATGTTGCCACAAGTAAAAACTTGAATGTTGTTTCAGCACGTTGTAACTGAGCGCGTTTTGCTTAATCTGAAATCATTCCTAAGCAAAAATATGTACGCATACGTACATTATTTGTAACCTAAACTGGATAGAAGAATAACTTGAATAATATAATATAATATATGTGAATCTGTCGTTGTCGTATGAATGTGCCACATTAGATTTATATGGATACATTTTTTCTCACTTCTCGCTTATTTTTTTTTTCATTCAACATTTATTTTGGAAGGATACTTTTTGTATTTTTTCGTCTACTTTTACTTTCTATACCCATCACAAGGTAAAGTAGAGAAATATTGCATTGCAACAAAAATATTGATATCGATATTTCACGAAAATACAAGTTTGTGGTCCTCATTTTTTAGAAAAAAAAATGTCTGTGAAAAGCTTAACTGAAAATAAATTTTGGATAAATATCAAAGTTGGTATCTTCCAAGGATGCAACACAAAAGGTTTCCAGGTACCTATACAACCGTCATCTCAAACCAATCTTTAAATAGGAAAATTCTCGTTATTTTTATTTACTCAAAAATGGTTTCAACGATCTTAATTAAAATACCGTATACTTAAATATTCACATGGCTAATGATGATGATGATAGTAATAATAATAATAATAATAATAATAATTTTCTGCGATTAGACTGTGAAGTACTAAATCTGAATGAATTTTATATATTTCAGTATAATTGGTAAGCCATTAAGGATTGATAAAAGCTTAAAAAAGGTACATCTCATTTAAAACACGGAATTTATGTGGAATTATTTGTCAAATAATTTGCCGAAATATTTGTTGCTGACGGACTGAATTTTCCAATGCTATTTTAGAAGCATATAATGAGCCCTTCGTAAAGATTTGACCATAGCTTCAGCCTCTTTTCAGTTGAATATAAGAACAACGAAAAATTAAGTGAATCTAAACTTTGCAAATGTTTATCTCTATTAACATGAAATGGGTGGAAAAATAAGTTTGAAGGAATAGTTTTTAGAAGAGATATAAAAATAAATGCTAACCCATAGCGAAGGTCAAGCGAATGCATCACATTAGGTTTTTAAATGCAAAAAAAGCAAAACAAAAAAATTAATAAAATTACATGTGTTCAGACTACAAGAGGTATCAATCGGCCCAGAACGAGAAGTGTTCTTGACTTGCTTTGCTTGTAATTCTCCACCTAAGGTAAATACGCTTAGGCGTCATCTGGCTCTGGTTAAGTTGCAGTTTGATCTCATACGCCACAAATCTGGAGGCTGTGTACGCTAAACAGATCCTTCACTAACTTTGAAGTACTATTGTAACATGTTGGGGTGAGGGCCAAGAGATTTCCAAAAAATGAATACATTTAGTTCACCCCAGCACGAACATGGGGAACGCAACTCGCTACAGCAAGAAGACCGGGACCTTGGAGTGTAAAATTTAGAGAAAGGCGTGGGATTTTACATTACATAAAAACATTACATAACACACATTACCTGAAATTTAGTAATAAACGTTTGGCGACTCTACATTATGAACTAGGAAGAGAGTATTTGGGGAGATGCCCCGAAGCCGTGGACTGACCACACGCACGTCTTACTACAACGACTGCACTCACTCAAGTGACGCTATCTATACACCCCCTCCAACCGTGTCTAGCCACGCCAGCCAGAGTTGGCGTCATACCAGACGAATTTCAAACAAAGCCTTCTCTTTGGCTTCTTCTGCACCAAAGGAGGGATCGTTAAGCCGAAAAATCAAAGAAACCCAATAATGCTATGTCTAGCAGCGACAATGCAATACAGCAGTGCGTCTGGCAATGACAATGAGCTTACTGATACGCCACACTATGTTTCATTCTTATTGTTTAAACTCATCGACGAAATTAAAATATCACGAAGGATCCTTCATTAGCATTGTTTCATGCTGACACGACTCATTTCAAGTTCACCCTGTATAATACGAGGATTTGAATGCTGCTTGTGAAATTGAGGCATAAAAAGTGACACACCTATATCATATTATCCATCATTATTACTAAGTGGGTGATTTTATTTTATTTTGTTATAAATGTAACACAGTTTGTTATTGTATCCTAATCACATTACTTTCATAGGGTTTTAATATCCATCTTAATTAAATTCACAACTCTGGTGTGCGAATATGAGATATCATTCTGTCTCTGGCAGTTTCAATCGCCTTTAGAGTGTAAGGATACAACGGATGGAAACGTCTCGCGTACATGTGTTCAGGAAGCACAGGAGACTACAGATGGAAGAGACGTGCGGAAGTCTGTAACAGTCACTGTCTCAAAGACCCGTCTCACTACTGAGCTGCCCAGAGAGGGCGATGAATGACCGTGCTACCAGGCATATAATGGTGTCCACGGGGAATACTCTTTTGTTTGAGCAAGCTCCCGCACCGTTTGTCCTGCACGGCTAACACCACGAAACCTAGAAGCACACCTGAAGCACGGGAAGCAAACAGAATGAAAGGGAAATGAGGGAAAGGTAATTGTGGCAGATGAGACATCCCTTCATTCACCTACCGACAAGAGAAAACCATGAAAAACCCCAAGATCAGAGGGGTGGTCACGGGAATCAAACCCGGAGCCTCCGGGATACAAGCCTTACACGCTACCGTGCGGTCATCTCGCTCGGTTTCAGACGCCTTTAATAGTGATGCTAATAGGGTGAGGGTAAGGCAAATAGAGTGTGCTATTTGGTTGGTTGTATACTTGTGATTGCTCTATCTCTAAATAAAATTATTACATTTTCCGGTAAAATAAGAATTATGAGTTTATTCTTAATTTTCACTGCTTCAAAGTCATTTTTCCCACTTACAGCAATTTTATAAGTTTTAATAAAGCGTTAATTGAATAACGTTATTACAATTCCTCCAAAACAATAAGCACCATGATCCTTAGTTTGAATTAATCATTACTAAATGATACCAGGGGAAAACCTGCTCCTTAGTTTTGGGCAGTTGAACTGGAAACAGGGTTGAGGAGAATAAGCATAGGGTCAGTGTGGCAAAGAGGTGAAATAGTTTTTTTTAGAGTGGAGAAGAAAATGATTTAAACACTAACCCCAGCCCCGATGGGAATCGGAACTGGGGGTGTGGGACTCGCCAATGAATTGGCATACCCACTAAAACTCCTCCACCGGAGTAAGAAAGGAGGAGGTTTGCTGCGGTACCGCCTAAAGCACCCGCGCATTCCATGGTGACGGTATGACTGGGCCGCAGTGTGGTCACCAGGGGAGTAAGGAATTATTTCCGGGAGACAGACTTGACCAAGTCCCAGTCTGACTCCGCAGCGAAGTAAAGGAGAAAATAGTAGGGATTCCAGGTGATAGTGTAAAAGATTAGTGGTTTGGATTTTCGGTTAGGTTGATGTGGACAGGAAGAGGATTGAGATGGATGTGGCATCACATAGGATTCGATGAAGTTCCGAATTAGGGCGTAGCTTTCTTGTAGGTGATTGTAGTGGTCGTTAAGTTCCTTGAAGTTCTGTCTGTTGAAGTTGTTGGTGATGGTTTGTAACTCTCGAGTCCCCGCAAAGGAAGCGCCGAGGGCGCCTAGTCGCGTGGAACGGTCGTTGCTACCGTCGGTGTAGGGTTCGACGAGATGGCACTCGATTCGTTTCACTTACGCTGGACAGACGCGAGAACCCCATCTTCATCCTGTAGCTTGAAGAACTTGTTCGTGAGTGCAGTGATGACCCTGGCTGAAGTTCGCTGCTTGGCCTCCGGGGATACAGGGGGCATTGCGCCTGCCCTGTAAAGTGTGTGTTCCCGGAGCAGGTGGTGCAGAAGGTCGGCGTCGTCGGAGGTCGTGCTGAGTGCAGGCTCCGTAAAGGAGCCTGATTCACAATAGTGGCATCTGGACGCAGCGGTGCAAGCTTCCGCTGAGTGCCCGAAGGCACAACAGCGTCGGCGGGGCACCGGACGTTCTCCTCTGGTGGCCTCAACTCGCAGGCTCCTCCCAAGTAGAAGCAGACCTGCGGCTATGGCCACTTACACGTCCGATGCGGCTCCCAGGTGCAGGCGGACCAGCAAACTTGGGCCTCTAGCAGAAGTGATGCGTGAGGCCCGTATTGCCAAGCGGCAGTGTTGACGTGCTGCTTCCAGCACAAAGAGCGGTGGGAGATCCCTGGGTATACCACTACGGCGCCCATCCATCTGTTATTGCGCCGGCGTCAGTTGTCCCAGATCCCTCGGAGGTGCTGGGCAGGCGGCTGGCGGCGTCGGTTGGCAGAGGCAGAGGCAGCGGTGATTGGGCTCGCTTCCGTTGGAGAAGCGGGGTCAGTAACTGGCGGCGTCTGTGTGCTCGACCCCCGATGAGGAGCCGAGACGGCGGTGGTCTGTGTTGTAGAAGAGGCCATCTTCGGACGAGAGGCCTTCTTGTGCGAAGCGTTTTTTAGCTCCGGCTAAGGAGTGGAGCTAGTAGCTGGCGGCGATTCTGGTTGGGCTGGCAAGAGGGCAGGGCCTACTGCAGCAGGCTGCTCACTCGGTAGTGGCGGCGACGATTTGGCAGTTGCCGGTACGTCAGCGGCCTTCCCCGTGGCCCATAGTCCCATTCTGTTTCGTCAGCTGTTGTCGTCGGTGTAGCGGTGCTGAAAGCGTGCTGTCTGCAACAGACGGTTCTGGTGCGACGCAGTTCACATCTCGACGTGGAATCTCCCAAGAATATATTATTGAAAGTTTACAAAAGAAGACTAATACACATCAGCCAATACGAATGAAATCGGGTTGTAAAATTAAATCTTCTCTAAGTCTAGCAAATGAATATAAAATTGAATTTGGTAAAGAGGCATATACATATATTTAGGAAAAAAGGAAAGACCAGGAACGGCACGGTTTAGACTTGGACTGGAAGGCACAAAAAGTGACTGATAATTCTGGCAGGAGAATCTGTTCATTCTATGGTTGGGATGAAGACTAAGTACACATTTTCGAGGAATGCGGGCAATGGGAGAATCAGCGAACAATTAAACTCAAAGAAACATTCTTAAGTCCTGTTACAAGGAGATTGGCATTTTGGGATCCATTGACTGACCAGAAGAACTGACAAAACATACGCAATTTCCTGAATAAAATGCGTGGAAGCAAATAAAATTTGTTAAGTTATTCAGAGACAGTTTATATCATTTTCTTTTTTTCCTTCTTTTTGGCAATATTTTAAAAAATGGAAAAAGTTGTTGAATTTTTACAATGATACAGATTATTCATTCACAAGAAAAGGGTATTGTTACTTGAAGGAGTACCTGGTGTCATAGTATAATAGCCTTTAAATATGCATGTGCGGTCAATGACCCATGTACTAAGTATTTGTGCAATAATTTTAGTAATTTGGCACCAATAAAGGTACCTAAATTATCCATCTACTAATTGATTACGTCTATGCACAAGGCACGTCCACAAATTAAGTTCCAGCACGTGTTCTTGTGTAACCAGGCTGAGTGAATACTTCTGAAGATGCCCAACCACAAACCATCTACTTTTTATTGGGCGTAGCTTTCACTTTAGTATTTCGGGTTTAAATCGTTATAAATTATTTAAAGATCTTTAGTTTGCTTAACAATCATTGCATTAAGAATGTAACTTTACTATATACCACAACACACGCTTTAGTGCATTTAAAAGTCAATTTAAAATAATACAACAGTTAAAGGAAGTACATAACTTAAACGCATTTCATTAACTATTTTGCTAGAAAACTGCAAATACATCTAGTTTTGGCTAGTTTTACTTTTATTAATTTAATATTTATTGTCTGATGAGAAACAGTTCGGTTGTTTCCTATAAATGCTTTTTATAATTGTTGTTCAAGGTTTTGCATGGGCTGCATTTATGAAGCACTGTCTGAAGTTAGGCCTTCAAAGCATATTTTCAACAATCCCTCTGTGTCCTGAGTATTGGGGTAGTAATTCAGAAGCTTTTGAGGAAAATTTTATCTAAAAAATAAAAACATTTAAAACTTTTTTGAAATCAGTGAAAAGTTTGAAGTGATTTGCTTGAATAAAGCATATCCAGAATTTTCTCCTATTCACTTATGACAAATGTTGGGTAACTTAACTCATTGGAACCCACGCCCATTTCAACATCATTCCAATCCGTTAATTGCCGTCTCTCAAACCGAAGTTGTTACTAAAAGACCATAAATGCACACATATAAACCATAGTTGTAATTTTTTTGGAGAGGCTGTTAAAAGTTAATGATTGTTAGCAATACTTACCAAAGTACTGAAATTCATAAATCGTGCCAATACTGGTCATTATTTCAGCCACAACGTAACATACCTGAAGTTTAAAGTGTACATTTACGATCCTGTTCTTATCAAGGAAACACGAGATTTGATCATCACTGACGAGTAGCAGAAAAGGCAGGATAACAGAAGCACATCGCGTTATTTAGTGTCGTATGCTGCAGTAACAATCTTTTGTCTGCTCCCCACCTAATGGCTACCAAGAGAGAGGGGATGTAAGGTCTGCAGAACAGACGAGAGCTACTGCATGTTGCTTTATCCTAAGGGACTTGTAAAGAATAAATGAGACACGCGAAAAAAAATGTTATTATTTGCGTTTACTTTCCCCTTAAGACCTGAGGCTTCCTTGCTTTTCCTTTTCTTTCATTTATTATTTTTTATCCTTTCTTTTTCGGTGACGTGAGTTTCTATACAGCTACCTCCTCGACACTTACACCTGGACAAGACCTTATCGATCTCTGCCTTTCTTCTGTTTCAACGCAGATATTACACTTTTTACTCCTCCTCCATTTCTCAAGGCACAGGGAACTGTAAGTTAGAGAACGTATGTTCGGTGTTTTGATGAGTGCGGGTATACTGTTCAGATGCAAAAGAATGCCCAAAGTCGGCGATCAAACCTCCGTATTAAACTCAAGTGACATGTAAAGAGTAAGAAGGTTTGGCAAATAACTAAAAACAGGTCAAGTATGGAAGTAAAAATCGATAGCTATCATTTAGTGCTTAGTCATAAATTTATATCTCGTAAGAGAGAGTTCTTCCTTTCCTTTTTTTTTTTCGTTTTGTTTGTAACGGTCTTCTTACTGCATAGAGCACCATAGACGGAGGACACGACCTAGGCCTAAGTTTAACGTACCTCCCCGGCATTTGGCAGTTATGAGGACCAAGGAAAACCCCAGGACTTAGGGGGAATGTCCTGGCTGGGTTTGAACCGCTGAACTCCCTCTCATGAGTTCATGCATTAACGAGCTCGCCCAACAGTCGGTATAATATTTTCTTAGTCAGTATATATTATATTATGCAGCTATTATATGTTAAATATGGTATCGTAAAATAACATATCAATATTAACCAATAAATCATGGAAAACACTTTCTGTACACTTTCCCTGATATTGAACAGATATTTTCACATGGCTGAAAGGGCGTTTATGCAATAAAGATCTAATCACTAGGACATTAATATGATTCAGAAAGAGAGAAATTTGTTCAAAAAAGTGTATTGTTTTAATCAACAATGGTCTATGTATAGCAGAAATCAAACTTAGTAAAAGAATATTGTCTTTTCCGCATATTTTAAGTGCAAACAAATCAACTAACACACAGCCATCGATCGATTACACATTAGACACAGCTGTTTTGCAGACTTCTTATTTTATCTAACACCTGCATATAGATGGCAAGAGGAAGTATTGTATTCCACTCAGAAATTTGTTATAAACATTTTACAGGAAATGCACATTTTCAGATCTCTTTAACACCGACCCCCCACAAAAAGCCAGTTTTAGACAAATTCAATGTATTTGTCTCTCTGTGAACAAGCTAACTCAAAACAAAAAATATGTTTACTTCACATGACTTTCTCCACTTAGTACGTATATTTTTATATAGGCCTCCAGATACTATTCTTCCGAAAGATTTTCTTTCTACATAGGTACTTCATGTTATTCCAAATAAACATCTGCACAAATGGCTTCATTGCACATTTATTTGAAAGTACAAGTGGGGAAATCAAATCGATAGTAAAATGTTTACAAGTTAGTTGCTATATGCTGGTATGGGAATACCATACTCTTTCCATGACATCGCTGAGAAAAAACTGAGTTTCAGCACTACTTTAAAAAAAACGTCAATAGTATTGAATATTTTAAACAATAATATAATGGCTAACGCCACAAAAAAGGTTATTTCAAATAACCTCTGTATTTTAAACACACCCTTTTTGTGATGCAGCACGTCTCCTTCTCATGATTCAGCAATTATACAAACTTATACAAAACTCCTTCTGAATAAAGAGGACTACAGCATATTCACAGAAAATTCAAGTTAAATATTTTATTTGGCACATTAATATCTTAAACTTATTATATTTTAATCAACATCGTTAATGCCATTTCTGAGAAGATAGAACAGTTCGAGCAATCTTACATGTAAAGAGTAGTTTGAGGTGGAATTATTTTCTGGAAAGTCTTCGTGTCACATCTTTTGAAGATGATGAACCTAAATACCAAGTTTGGCATTAATCGGGCATTTGTTTTTTTGCGTTATGTTGTTCACAGACACACACACACACATAAATGTATCTTGTTCTTAAAATGTTACTTTTTTGGGATTCAGTGGGCCTCAAAATACATATTTCCTGTGAAATCTCAACATCAGCTTTTAGTAGAGAAAGCTAAAATTCTGGTTTTAGTTTCAGGAGATCTCAAAATATATATCTACCGTGAAATCTCAACATCCAATTTATGGGTTGAATACAATACTTCCTTAAGTTCAGAATCTTTCAAAGATGAGACACGAAGATTTCCAATAAATCCCCTATCTCATGCTTCCCATTACATGGAAAATATACTTAGTTTTGTTTTCTCAAGACGGCTCTAAAATTTTCATTAAAATGCCATGTTCTAATATACTAATATGAGAAATAGAATTAATTTCATGAATTTTCTGTGAGTATCCTGTGGGGTTCTTTTTGTTTGTTTGAATTTTGTATAATTTTGTAGTACAAGGAAATCTGACAGAAAAACACAGCTGCAGAAAAAACGAAGAGTGCATTAAAATACACAATTCGTTTAATATACTTTTTGTAGCGTTAGCCATTTTTAGGTATTCCATATGCAAGTTTAGGCCTTTCCTAAGGGTCATCTAACGACGTGCTTGAAAGTTTGCAATTATTGCCTTTTCCCTCCTTGTTTTGCTTCTATAACAAGTGCTGGTTACCACAAATGTACATTTGAAAGCTGTTTTCACACGTTGAAACGTGTTGCTTAGTTTGAAACAATTGCTACCTAAAATATATCGTTAATAACATGGCAAGAATGGAAGGATCACTTTTATAAGAATAGTGTAAAATGTAATTAATATATATTTGTCATTGTTAGAGAATGTTCTTTGAATGCATCACATCAGGCTTTTTCCTTTTAAATTAATACTCTAACCTACCTTAAATTGTTTAATGTGTAAAGTTCAAAGAATATTTATTCCTTAGCTGTTTGGATAAAAAACAAGCGGCAAACTCCAGTATTGTTGTGGTTTTGTATAGTATAATTTCTGCTACACTTAAATATATTATAATGCTCGATTTATAATATATGACTTTACTTCCACAGCACTTTTTTTATAAATAATACTACTTTTCTGTGGGCTAAGGTTTTTAGTTCTTATGTACCCTTCTATATGATGAAAACAACTCGTGCATATCATGGAAAAATAACAAATATAAAATGCCTGACTCTGTGTAACTTAAATATTGTATACATATTTACAATAAAACTTAAAAGATATTATAAGGAAGTTAGATTTACTTTAGAAGTTTTATTCAGAGAGTTTCTTTTCTGTATCAATAAGTTTTACTAATACAATTCAAAAAACTTATTCCAACGCGGGAAAAATACATCTTGCCAAGCTATTCCAAAATGTTTTACGTGATAAACTAAACTTGAAGTAAGATAAGTTAACAAATTAGGTTACGAAGTAACTATTTATGAATTAGGTTAAAAAGCTCAACTACTATTTATATCTGAAACTTTATTCATACTTTGTGCTCATCACTGAACTGGAAAGCTAGTGTGAACGTAAGCATTATTCAGGTACTTGTTACTTACTCAAGTGTAGTCTTCTTGTTCTTTACCATATCCCGCCCTTTTTTGACATATGTGTATATAAATTTCATATATAAATGGTACATATTAGTTGATCAAGGTTAGCGTTTTCTATCTTGGTGTGGTGACATAGGTTAGCTGAGAGTGAGGGAAAGAAGGTATGCTCATATCAAATCTAAAATATTGTTTCATCAATAATATGTTACGCTATTTGTTTTGATTCAATTTCAGTTTATTGGGTTGCGAGTATTTTAAAAGGAGAAAAAGAAAGAAAAGTAATACACAAAACCACCCGCCAGAACATGTGCAATTAGTTATCATGCCCACCTGAGTATACTATGAAAATATGTTTCTTTTATACTATCCGGAATTTCATTTTTTCTGCCTCCAAACCAGTGCGTCAAAGTGCACTTTTATGCTCAGTTATTTTCCAGTACCAACATATGAATACATGATAATAATTCTGCTACGGGAATATCTATTAATATACTCTTTTCTTCCGTGTTGCAATAGTTCAAATTTTAAATAACGCTACTAAACTTCTGCAGACCCACACTCAACAATACGTTGAGACAGTTGATACTTCGACAGGCTCCAAAGTTACCAATCTGTAAGACATCAACTTATTTCATTGAAACATATGACTACGTCCATGTCCACTGATAAACCCAAATGATGATTTTCCTAAAGAAAACTTAGTTAAGAAACAACTGTTTCTATTTAAAGGAACAGGACTATTCAACTAGAACAATAATGACAGGAGATAACTACGATAGTCAGGTCACGTCCATGTCCAACATAATATCCAGTACAATATCTAACCAATGTAACAGGCCTTCAGATTTGTTAGGCCTTTACCGTCAGTCGGTTTAAATGAATGACGTCATTATTAGTTCAGCGAGACCCTTGACTCAAAGGGGAGGTGCGGAATTCAACTTTAAATTGCATGCATTTCCGACTTAGTAAACTGGTATGATGTACTGTGGCGGTGCAGAACTGTTTTTCACTAGGTCATTTTGTGCACTCTTTGCATGCGAGATGCAAGTGGCCATCGATCACAGAATTTGCATGGTTGAGATTGCAAGTTTACATGAGCCTAGCGAAAGAAGTTCCAAATGTAACTACTGGAAAGGTACGATATGTCTTATTTCACTATGGTGACCTCGAAACTGTTGGCATCCCCACCTTTCACTCATCCCTTGCTACTCTGCCAGAGGCACTGGTGATAAACTCACTCACTAAAGTATTGACGCCATACGCAGACAACCGACTGGCGGCAACGGCCGAATAAATCTGAAGACCTACTTCGACATAGTATGAAACAAAATATTGTAAATAACTGCAGAAAAATATTTTTCTTTCAAGATTCGTTTCGATAACATCTTACTCGTTCTGAAAAACAGCTCCTTTCCTATAGATTTCCGTAAATAACCATACTTTACGACGCAAGCGTGACTAGGCTGGCACTAGTTGGCCGGCTAATATCATCGGTGTAGTGAAGGTATTAAAGACATCATAATGATTTAAAATTCCACTGTGTGACGCTGAGTATGATATTAAGAATAAACTCACTTGGTTAGGGATAAACACGCAGATGCACTACATTACAACTTATCATTTAGTTAAGAAAACAACAATACAGCAACAAAATTAAAAATATCAGTAGCAGCGAACAGCTATCATTATTTTTAGGATATAAGAGTAATTGATATAATTATTATTATTATTATTATTACTTTTTATTGTTTAGAGGCAGAGACAGTGAGGCAATATTTTTAACACTAAAATGATTTCAGTCTAATTATATAATATGTAAATTCAATAACAGCCCGCCTTAAAGCAATATGTATATAAATAACATAAAATGTATGTAACAGTCGTTGTATTAATGTTTATATTATTGTGTACATATTTAATAATGTTATGTGAATGTATTACGTAATTTAATAATATAGGAGCTGTGATAATATAGGTCAATACTTGCTAACAATGAGATAACCTTGAGGCAATAATGAATTGGAAAGTTTAATAATGCTACTAGTAATTCTCGGAAACAATAATGTAATATTTTTAAAACAGTTTATAAATAGCCAGTCATTAACCAAAAAACCTGAAAGTTAAATAAAAGTATTCTATTGGAGTAGGATTAGCTAATCAGAAACTGAAATAGAGCAAATTGTACAAATTCAGAAGTTAGTTGCTAGTAGACAGCGTTCCTAACTGGACGCAAGATGCGTCCTCAAGAAGTTTAATACGTATTCAGTGTGAGACAAAAATTCATTACGGCGAGGATATTATAAAGTTTACGTGTTGAAAAGTGCAAGTAATTAATAAATAGTCTCACAGCTCTCTATATATCAGTGAAGTGTTATTTAATCGTGTCAAGGATTAATAAAAAGGAGTGAAGTAAACAGTATAATTTGTGTAAGCCTTCAGCCGCACCACACCTTGTTCAGAGATACATGTTTCTACAAATTAATACTGACGCAGCCGAGGTAAACCTAAATATATAATATTAAAAGAAACATTAAAATATAAAGTTGAAAGTAAAGTTGGAGCGAAGGCCACCGGAACTTTGTACCATACGTGGTTGTAACTTGCTTCAAAATGTACCATACGTGGGGCAGTTATTTCATCAAGTTCGGCTCCCCAACAACGGAAATACAATACAACTACTCGTAAAATACTTCTCCTTCAATGTGGCATTCCATACGTGAAGCAACACACTTCTTCAACAAACCGGACACGTGAAGTCAACGACCTAACCGCGATCAAGACATGTAATAAGTAGGGGACGTAATTAGCAACAGTTAATTTTTAAGGAGGAAGAGCGTGTCGACAAGCAGGTGTTGTGAAGATGAGTGATGAGTAAGTAGTTCGTTAGCATCTTCCAAGAGATGAGGTGCACTCAAGACAAATTAAAGGCGTAATGGAAGTGACAGTTGACAGCGCCCCGGCGAAACTCACCGTTCACATGGCGCCCAGGTGAGATTCTTACGATACACGCCTTTGAAACTTATCCAGACGCTGCACTCATCCTGGCTCTTTAAAGCAGCACATAGTAATGCATTACACTAATTAATTGAAACACGGTTTCCATCGGATAGGAAGTATATTCGTTCTTCATTTGGAAAATACTGACTCTTTTCCCTAACGCTTAATGTCCTGTTATCAAGCGTTTATCTTTATCCGTATTTTGTCGGTAACATTACAGGAAAAATTCTTCGTAAATTTACTAGTACACATATCAAATCACACTCCAAAGTGCCCTGTTTAAATTACAATAATATCCAAAAGAGCAGCAGCGAATATCAAAAGTTACTTAAAAGCAGACTGGCATCTAAACAAACAAAACTTTGATTATATCAGAATGCCATAAGGTCAGTCGTTACATATGCACGTGAAACATGGATGCTTAAAGAATAAATTAAGTACAAACTGACAATATTTAAAGGAAAATTCTGAGGAGGATTTTTTGTCCAACTGAGGAAGGATATATCTAGAGAAATAAAATAAATGTGGAAATAAATGAATTAACCAAAACATAACTAATTTTGAAAGAGCAAGTAGATTGAGTTAGTTTGGACCTGTACAAGCAATGGATACAAAAATTGGTTAAAAATTGTGTAGATGGAAGACAATAGAAGGAAGCGCATGGGACGGTCAAAAGCTTGGTGAAAGGACGTCACGGGCGACTAATAGAATCAGAATAAAGCACTGGAGAATTCTAGAGGGTAGAAAGGAGAAGAAAAATATTATTGAGAAGACCAAAGCATTTTAATTTGAAGGTTTAGTGCCTTTATATAATAACAAGGAGAAGAAACATCAGCGAATATTTAGGAAGTAGTGAATGAAAATATAAAACTGGACAAAAGTTCTATATTTTCAAAGGCTTCACATCTTTCCTGAAATAAGTTTTTATCTATCTCCTATCGTGTCTAACTTATAAAACATTGTATTCAATTTAATATGATCTAAATGACTTCACAGACTATTCAACAGAAAAATCAACACACACATACATACATACACACATTTCATTTGTAATTCTAATATCTAAAAAAAATATTACATATTAATCAAGATTGAAAGAGGTATTTTTGAGAGCCATGTGAAGAGTGGTTAGTGTGGATTATATTCATTTTATTCTTTGAAAAACATTACAGCACACTCTAGAATTTAATAATTTCATAATAAATTAAGAAATAATTGCAACCAAAACATCTTTATATTAAGTTTACGCTTGTTAATAATGAAAAGAGACATAGGTAATACAAAATTCATGGATGAATCACTGATGCAAAATAAAACTCTTTTTCGTTGTTTATTCGCTTAAAAACATTCTAAGACATTAACAAGGAATTGCAAGCAAGTTTCGTGCTATACAAAACAAATCTTCAAGTTTGATATTAATTACACCTTACGCGGATAGTTTAAACCACAAAATACATACGCAAGCTCTCTTTAGATCATTCTTGAAAATGAACTTAGCTATAAGTATGTGTATTCACATTTACCTCTAGTACACGTGATTTCTAGATCTTGATGTAGTAGGTAATAAGAAATTCTGTCAATAGTTTAATATCCCGATCATTGGGATCCATACACATTCGTAACCTAAAGGCCATAATTTGCATCACATTTTTGATACACTCGTAAAAAAATTCATTGGAATCATGAATCATGCAAGTATTTCTTCATCATTCGTTATTGCATTTTCTACATTAAGAGCATCTAAATGGTATATATGATATGAAGAAACCACCTGGGGAATTTCTGCTAGAAATTTTAATTTCACAAATTCTATCTGCTTCTCTAGCTCTGCATCTTAGTTCCAAAAGAATAAGTATTATATTATTAGACGTAACATTCTTTTCCGCTGTGCTCTCTGTCGCCTAGATTCACGCCAGGGCAGCAAAGCGCTACTGCTCTCATCTATCATAAATCCTACGACAGCGCCGTGCAGCGTGTCTTAGGTCGTGGACGGGAGGAATGAATCTAGCCATTGTCCGCCATTGTCGTAATAGGTACACCACGAAAACTACGATCCTGTGGAAATTTGAAAAAAGTGCTGCTTTAGCAAAAAAAGATCTAGAGGAAAAATCGATTTAGTTTCTTTATTCTTAAGCGCCTTTTTATACCGAAAGGTAAGTGAAATTAATGATGTGATAAATGCAAAGAATTTTTGCGACGAATATAGTGTCAATAGAAAGAACACAAAGATGTTACTATATTTCATTCAGTATACCACGTAGAATATTTACCCTTAAGTTATTGAAAACTATACCCTTTCCTCTCTGTATATTACAATTAAATTATAAAATCTCTCCCGTACAGGATGTATCCAAAAACGCAAAGGAAATTTTGAACATATCCAAACAAAGCTGAAGAAATGCACATTTGTTCTAGGTCACCTTGTATACGAACTGTTATGCATTTCGCTTTCCGCTAGATGGACGAATGCATGCTGGCAGTTATTTAAATTCTCAGGGAAGGCATTTTCTGCTGTTTGGAGCATGCATTCTGCTGATTTGCAATTATAAGCGATATTTTTATTTCATGATGCCCGAAGTAACTAGAAAAAATCGGGGTTAAAAATCTCAGCAGGAGAATGAAACAACACGAAGTTCACAATCGCAATATCAAAGTATAGTTTTCTAGCATATATCTCAATCACACCCCAAGTCCAGTAATACCTGCTTTTCACTTTTTACAGACAATGTGTTTGTAAATGTCAATGTAACTTTCAATTCCAGCAACGAAATTTGAAGCTTTAATATTATACCTAACTGTAATAAAAGTCAGAATTTGCCTTCGGCGCTGAATTTTTGCGCACCAATGAATTTAATTTGCTACCTTTTGAGCAAACCACTAATGAAATGAAATCCTCGTATCACACAAATATTATGTGCGTTCTATAATTGCACAAACATAATCGCTCAATCAACTGTAGCTTTCTGTACATGAGCGGAAACATCATCGATTGTCCCGGAGTATTCGCTTTCCTTGCTACCTATCATCTGGAATGTTCCTGTTCCTAACCTCTTTCTTATTACCTCTCCTTCCAAGTATATCTATTAGCAAGTAATTCCTTCTCATCCAAATTCCCAACCAATTTCTTCTTCTCCTGTTGATCGGTTTAAGCATCATTTCACACACAGCTTTCTTATCCACATCCACGTTTACAAAGCTCACAGTCTCCTTATTTCTCCACAACGTCAAAATTTCGTTCTATAATCTCTTCCTTAGAGCTATTTCTTCAAGATTCCATGGATGGTACAGACTTTAGAATTAATTCCCTTTGTCATTAACTATCTTTGTCGTTTTGATAACAGCCCTTAGAACGGCCCAAGTATCTAAACCCTAAACTTGTTAAATAATTCACCTATTTACTAGTCTATATACTTTGCTTTTCTTCCAATAATGATAAGCTTTGTCTTTCTTTCTTTTTTTCTTTTTTTCTTGGGTTTATATTCATCATACTCTTATTAACGGACTCACATATCTACATTAGAAAGCTTTAAGTCTTGCTTTCTATACCTCTTACCTAAAATAAGTAGAGGAAGTAGTTGTTTTCCAGCCAAAGAATCCTATATCGAGATTTACCGAAATACAAGTTTTAAGATGCACTTACTACTGCCCTCACAATAAACATTACAAAAAGTGGACGCACGCGCGTGTATATTTATGTAAACAACATAAACATTCACATACACACGGTTTGGGGAGATGAATTTATTAATTTTTTTTCTTCAAATCTTTGTATTGCATCCTTGGAAGATACTACACTAAAATAACAAGTTTGATGTTTAACTGACTTTTCGTTTTTGAGTTATGCTCCTCAAGGACAGACATACATGAACTTTTCTAAAGATTGTTTCTTTTTTTATTCAGAGAACCCAAAACACATGTGTCCAATAAATTCATGATAGAATACAATGTTACTTCCTATACTTTTTATACGCAATTATTAGAGAACAAATAAATATTCTATCTTAAATAACGTTATGTGATCAGAAAAGTAAATGTTTGAATGCTATAGTAAGGGATTATGTGAAGGTGTCGTGGGTTCAGAAAACTGTGTGAATATTGAAGTACGATTTCTTTCACCGCTATATTTGATTAAATAAAAATGAATAAATAAAACAAATAACAAATAAAAGCTTAACAATGTGTATTGTACACTTTTTTTAAGATGCCAGAAAGTTTACATCAAATAAATATTTTAAGATGGAGGAGTCAAGGGATCACGATTTCATGCGAGTCTAAACTAGCTGTCATCAACTGTGATTACTTTGATACCACAATCAACCATTTTGCATTTACTGCCTTGAAATTAATACACTTGGCACGAGTTCAGAGAAACAAAGAATGACAGTTGAAAACATACTGTTTATGTACTCGAAAATTTGAGAACGATTTGGAAAAAGTTAATGCTATGAGAAACATAGACACGTGTAAATTTAATAAGCTTTAAGTCTTCATAAATAATTTTAAGCTATCTCATTGGCTTTTCCAATTATACAATATTATATAAAATACACTACGAACGAGGAGGACATCAAAGGGTATTCAACATAAAATTTAAAATTTGCGTTACATGTCATAAATACCTCAAACGTATTTCAATTTAATATAAATCATGTGAGCTATTTTTGATAAAATAAAAAGCACGAAATGTTCACCATTTAGAAAGCAGTTTGCGGTGGAGTCGTTTTATATTTCTTCGCCTGATTACGAAACTTTATATTTATCACACATTTACCTTTTACTTCCTCTACTGCTCACCTATAGTAAGTAGAGAAAGTATTGCATTCCATTTAAAAAATTCTATCGAGATTTCACCGGAAATACACGTTTTCATACACCTGGACCCCCAAAAAGCATATTTAGTAAAAGGTCTGCTGCATATGAGCAAGTGTATATATTATGTGTCTGTCTGTGAAAAACAAAACTAAAACATGAAAAGTTGGTTATATATGAAACTTGTTTATTAAGTTCAGCATCTTCCAAGGATGCGACACGAAGATTTTCAAGAAAATCGTCCACCTTAAACTACCATTTACAAAAACGTTTTCGTTACATTTGATGGCTTTAACGATTTTAATTTCAGTATCATATGCTTAAGATGTTTTCATGACAAATTAAATATATGTAGGTAAATGTTGAATTTTCTGTGGATAGTCGGTGAGTAGGTAAATGAAGCTCCCGTAATGAAACTCCTCTTCATTTTGAATGACCACTGTATAATTGGTAAACCGTAGGAATGGACAAAATCTTAGAGCACGAAAACAAAATGTATATTTCCTTAAAGCACACAATTTATGTCATATAACATTTTTGTTATATGGGTAAACCTTTTCGGAAGTATTCCTTATTATTGGCTTGAATTTCAAAATACTTATACATTTTCCAAGTCGTAAGTCGCTATTCCTTTATTTCTTGCAGCCATGAAAGGAACATGAAAATTTAAAGCCATCATATAGAGATCCAGTTTTTAAAAGGTGATTATTGTTTTAGTTTTGTTATACCTATAGAAAATGTGTAAATATGTAGTGAAAATTTATGTTCATTAATAAAAACTAGACAGAAGAATATGATTTTGTTTGAATAATTTGTTGTAGAAGAGTAGAGGAGGTCACGTGAAAGTCAGATTTCTTAGTTATCTGTTCACTCGCAGACACGCAAAGTGACTCACACAGCGACCGATTTCAATAAATGTGAGACCTCAAAGGGTAGGTACATTTCTATTGAAATCTCCATAGAGAATGTTTTAGTAAAATATAATCACAGAGAAAGAAGTAAAAGAAAGGAAAGTATTTTGTAATAAACACAACTGTTACTTTTATTGTTTAAGCAATTTGCTTAAATTTGCTATTACTGTTTTCTAAAACCATAATAATATCACTACTACTACTACTACTACTACTACTACTACTACTACTACTACTACTACTACTACTACTACTACTACTACCACTACCACTACCACTACTACTACTACTACTACTACTACTACTAATAATAATAATAATAATAGCAATAATTTTCATTAATACGATATTTATATTGTTCCCTTGAATAAAATAGATGAAAACTTTATCAGTTTTATATTACACTTTATAAATCTTAATTAAAAAGAATGCAGGTAGCGATTTTTGAACCTCCAATAGATTAAAGCTTTAGAGTATGAAAATGTTTTAGCAAACGTTATGTAAACGTTTACATAACACTGGATGGTATTTAACGTTCGCCCTTACTGCATTCGATACCACAGACGGTGGTACTGGGATACATGGAATTAAATGATATTGCGAAAGGAAATCTGGTAAGAAAACGTTCCAGGCCTAAGCTTAGGGTACCTTCCGGCATTTGGTACACATGAGAACTGAGGACAAAAAACTCATTCAGGGAGGACGGTCCTGGCGGGGTTAGAACTGCAGACCTCCGTATTCACGAGTCTGGGCCTTAACGACCTCGGTTACCGTGTTGGTGCGCATAACCAGTATATAGTATGCTTTTCCATAAATAAAAGCATTTATTTCATTTAGCGTAATTTTTTTCCTGTATTTAAAATATCATGTACTACCCATTTGACCAACGTGTCCCACATAACAGCAATGACAAGGTTAATTAAATGAGAGAAGCTTCGAATTAAAGCTGTTATGAAATACTACGCTTACCTTTGTGGCGCAAGATTACATTTTCAGATTCCAAAAATTAATTAGCTTAAGTGATCCTCTCTTGAGGCATGTGTTTTGAAGGGTTGATGTGAAGTGGGTCAAATTCATCAGCTCGATTATCTGTTTCATTACAAATTCACTTTCACGTTCCTCCAGCATAGATCTATTGTCACATTTTGTCAAGCTCGTTCGTTTCATTCCGTTTAAGACTCATCACCTAAATAAGCAATTCAGAAAGAGCCTCTGAAATCCAATTTTGCGTTTGTTCTTCAATAATTTAGGGCATTTATTGATGATCCATAAGATTTCATATTCGTTCATCGATATACCTTTAAACGAGAAAAAAATTTAAGCATGTATGTACGTAGTCCTGCCGTGTAGGCTAGAGCGTGGAGCTCTGGTTTCCGGGCACGGAATGCGCCGGTTTCGATCCCACCCATGGGATACCGATTTTTAAGTCCCAGGTATAGGACCGATACCTACTCAGCATCGTGCGGAAAGTAAGGAGCTGCGATAGACCACGGAGGCCAACATTCTGGCTGGGGAATACGTGATGCTGGCTACTTCACCTCCCCGTATCGGTTGTATGATCGCCAGGCAGAGGGGTTTTAGTAAGCAAACCATCAAGTTAGGAACGCACCTAGGGTTGGTGGCGAAAGAAGGTGGAAGCGATTGTGACCTTGTAGTGTTCTCTGTAAACAAATATGAATAATAGTTCTTGAAGGCCGTACATCCTACTACGATAGAATGTAGACCATAATTAAGGAGTACTAGTAGGGGAAAAAAGTAATATAGGATGTAATTAACGGCGGGAGGGGACACCTCGCCACTGCGACCAACTAGATCTATTGTGACTATACCCTCCGGGAGGCATTGATGAAGTGAAGGAAACACAAGAGGTCGCAGATCTTAAGTAGATAGAATCCCAGAGACGCACAGAAGTCCCTATTATTTCCTGTACGAAACACCCGCTCTCGCCAGTAGATGCGGAGTATCACGAGAGGGCGACGAAGTGGCCCTTACAGGCAGGACAAAGCGCCCTGTCGTTGGCGGGGAGAAATTTTTCCAAAGCGCAACAACTATGCCATCTGGCTATCACTAGACGCACTACGGAACCTGGAGACTCTGCCTGAAAGATGACAGGGAGAAAGATGAAATGACAGGAAATGAGCGAAAGGAGAAATCGTGGTAGAAAACACCACCCCAGCATTCGCCTAGGCAACCAGAAGAAAACCACGAAAACGCCATGCTCAGAGTGGGCGTCCACCGGGTATCGAACCGGGACCTCATAAATGCGGGCCACAGACGTTATTGACTGAGCCATCCCGCTCGATAAAAGGTAATGTATGTTTAGCTATTGATAATCTGCAATAAAGTTCCCTCATGATTTAATTAAGGAATTAATATACAGAAACCTGAGTTACATTGCATTTTCTTTTACATGGAAAGCTGTAAAAGTTTTAAAGCCATATCCCTTATTAGCATATGACGCAGACTGTCGAAAAATTCTGATCCATAATTTGGAGCTGAAGAGGTTGAAAGTCCACTTTCCTCTTTGTTCCTCTTTAATAATGTCACTTGTTCCTCGTGTTTCATTGAATTACGGTTGTTTAACATGCAAGAACTCTTCTTTACTTTAGGCATATTGTCACAGTTCTCCACTGGAATGCATGGAATAATGAACAGTCGCAAGGAAATGTCTTTCGTTTGGGGAGGAGAGTGTCCGTCACAATACCTAACATCACCTATACTCCGTGTGGTAACACGATTGCTCTGTTTGCTTACTAAAACCCCTCTACCTGATGATCCCCAAGTATGCCGTGTGTACGTGGGCATGAAGTCGAGAGTCGGGTTGACAAGTCTACTTTGTGGGCTGTAGTGCCACGGGATTATGTATGTATGTATGTGTTTGTGTGTGTATATGTATTCATTTACGTTGCCTTTTCGGGCAAGAAAGGTTGAACCTATTTTTATCAAACTTCTTTATAACATATATAGAATTTGCTCAGAAAACAGGCTCTATAACATCTCTATTATTTTGCTCAAAGGTGGTTCTAATAGACAGCGACATTAAAAATTCAAAATATCTTGCTTATAAAATTTTGTTTCATTTTTGGGTTTAATGTTTGTTAAAGAGGTTTGTAAATAAACATATTTCCGACCTTCTTTAGTACGCACCTGGAAAAACTAAAAAGTGTATCTGTAGCCACGCATATTGAAATTGTAACGGAATTTTTACGATTATTTCACACCTACGTTAGTCATCTGGTGTAGATCACTCATGCACCAGAAAGTGCCAAATATCAATCAATAGTGAATCTTTATAGCGATAATTAAGTACCATACTTCCTCATTGCTGAGCAGTTTCCTTATAATCAGGTATTACGAACATCTATATAATAAAGACACTAAATTCAAAGCCAAAACAGTTTATATGTTAATTATTTGCTCCTTTATTAGTTGTAAAAACCGAGTTCTGAACTATAAAAACATTATTCCTTACATTTACATGACTTTCTCCCCCAATTATGTTTACTTTTGTATAGCTTCTACGAATTATTCCTACGGAAGCTCATTTGTCCATCTACTTCGTGTTAATCCACATAAATCTTTACAGAAATACTTTAATTACAGATTTCATTGAAGGTACACGGCAGAGAGAGGAAAACTAATGCATAATAATGTGTTTAAAAACCAGGTCCTATATGCTGGCATAGCAATTTCATGCCTATTCCATGGCATGGGAGAAACAACTGAATAGTGACAGCACTTTTAAAAAATGACAAAAGTTCAAAACAATATTAACTGATATCCCATAAATGGCTAATGACACAAAAACCTTATTGGAAATAAATTGCATGTTTTAGACCTACATTATTATGTACTACGTTAGTAGTATGAAAGGCTCTTGAGTCCGTTCGTTGACCCCTGATGACGTCATCACCGCAGGGCATGTAAGATAAACAAAGCTGCCGCCGCCGCCGCCGCCGCTGCTGCTGCTTCCACGTGTTGTTGCATCGACCTTGGTTAAGGCCGCAGACAAGTCCGCCGCCGCGACCACACCTAAACAGGTGCTTTTAAAACCCGCTGTGTTGGTTCTGGTCGCGGCAACACAATACAAATTTATTTTTTATAAAGTACTGATAAAAAAGAATGAATAAGTAAATAGCATTTATTGGATATTAGTAATATTGTTTATTTGATACCATTGCAATGGAAATATCAATTTTTTAAATAACAAAATTTTTCGTTGCCTTAGGGAAGGCCTTGCGATATCGTTGCGTGAAGTAGGCTTAAAATAATACACAGCAACAAGTAAATGATTGCCAAGTTTAGATCAACTGATATCTCTCTTCCTGGCTGAGGCGCATTCCAAATAAGGTTACGCGTGCAGAGACTAGAACGTGCTGCACCTGGCTACATGGCTGCACCGCGTTGCATACAAAGTAAGACGTGCCAAGACGAGATTTCTCTTTCAGTTGCAACGACTTGCATTAAAGGTCACGCGTTTTTACTTTGTAATGCTAGAATCATTTCCTTGTTGCAATGTATATAAAGCTTGCACTGTCTTTGAAGGGGAATAGGAACAGATGAGAACAGGAATAAATAAGGTAAGCTATGAGTTTAACAGATATATTTTATAAGATGTACATTTGTTAGAATAAGCAAACATAATATTTTCTTTTACATATTAATAAGTACATTATCTTTGAGGCAAAGATTTATATCTTTTTACATATTAATGGTTTGACCATACACAACAAAACCAATTAATGTTTGTTTTACATATTAATAAGTACAATATCTTTGAGTACATATAGTTAGCTAAGCAAAATTTATATTTTAATATGTACAAATAATGGTTTAGAGCATACACAATGAATATTTTTTTCTTACATATTAATAAGTACAATACCTTTGAGTACATAAAGCAAAACTTTATATTTTTTTACATATTAATAAGTACAAATAATGGTTTAGAGCATATACAACAAAACCAATTATCTTTTGCGTAAAGCATTTCGTCAATAAATGAATCTTCATATTTAATGACTTTTCTATGTTTAAAAGCTCTATAGTGTTCTTCTCTGTAACACAAAAGGTGGCATCGTTTGTTAGTGTCGATAGGGTAATAAAAGGCTTTAATTTCAATAGGAAAATCTATAGGAATTATTTGTTCAATTGAAAGATTGAATTCGTATGCGTTAAAAATTATATACATAAAATTATTATAATGTGTGTCTGCATGCAAAAAATTTAATTTTGCGTTTTCAAATAAAATGTTCGATGCTAAACCTTTTAATGAAGGAGGGCTCTTAATACAGATTTTGCAATTGCAAGTATTTGTGTTACTACAGTGAAACAGGTTTTTATATTTTTGTAAGGTGGTGCTTGGGTTTGACCCCCAACCATTTAACTTTGCTATGGGATCACAAAGATACTGCATAGAAAACAGATCGTTGTGAAATGAACCAAACATTACACGTTTTTGAAAGTCAAACCTAAAACTTCTAAAAAGAAAATACATGAAATCCACCCAATTGTTTTGCAAGGTTACAGGTTCTTTGGTATGAACGTAGGTTACCTTAATTATAAACTCATGTGTTTCGCATTCCACTTTCCAAAATAAAGATTTTGTAGGCAAATAAAATAGACTACATTTTTTTGAATGGCTAAATATAAAATTAACGTTATTTGTAACGTAATTAGCATTTGGACATAACATGAATCTTAACATCTCTTCTTCCTTCTGATTTTTGTTTATAGCAACATATAAGCAAATACATTTAGGTTCTATGTCCACTATTCCGGCCATATAGCACGCAAATGTGCCTCCCAGAGCACAGCAAATATTTTCTTTCGATAGCCAATGCATAATCCAAACAATAGTAGACCAGTATTCTGGAAAACGGACAGGTACAAACTCTTCAAAAAAGGTTTTGAAACCAGTTTCTTTTTGTAGTAAATTATATCTGTTTGTTAATTCCCTTGTAGAACTAAAGATGAAAGTATCCATCTATAAAAATGAAAAATAAAAATAAATTACTAAAATTTTCCCGTACTGCCAAACCCATTGTTACCCCTATAGGTAACACTTAATTTTTTAACATATTTTATTTTTGGTATACATATTTTTTCACATATCAATTGAGCAATTTTTTGATTTTTAAGAATATGTTGTTTCTTATTTGAGTTGTTTAACATTAATACACAAATTTCCCCTGTAAAATCTCTATCTATACACCCTCCTCTTATTGATAAACCTAAAAGCGCTAAGCTAGACTTTTCAGCAATGCGAAGATAAGTGTCTTTTGGGGGTGTTGCAGAAATTCCTGTTGGGATCATTGCGGTTTGCAGAGGTTGTATTTCATGCGCTTTAGGTGAAAAAATGTCTAAACCAACGGATTCTTCAGTGCATCTTACGGGTCTCTTAATATGAGATCTAAGTAACTTGATCTGAAGGGTCATCTGAAAAGATAGAGAGAACTTTTAGTTCCTCTGAAATAAAATATCATAACCGTTATTAGACGTAAACCCTAAAAATAAAAACGTTAACGAAAGTTTTTCATTATTAATATCATCAATGTCCGTTTCCTTAAACACGTTGGTATATTTTCTCGGAAGAAAGACCTCCAATGGATTTTCAGAGCTTTTCTGAAGTTTAATAGATATTGAGGGTCCATATTTGGTGGCGACTTTTGTAGCTCCGATCACTTTATATGGAACATTCATTAATAGATCCCTAATTTGCATCAATTTAATATTCTTTTCTTGATTAAATCTTGTAAGGAAATCCATTCTGTAAAGAAGATAAGTATGCACCAATAACTATTTGAAATAGTTTTAGGTTTCTTTTAAGAATAATAAATAGAGTAAAATAATTTACCTTGTTGATGATTGCTGCAGGGTCTAGGAGTAAACTGATGTTTCAATGCAATGTATGGCCTCTTTATATACAGATGCACATTGCATCAGCACAAGGACGACAAGTGAAAGTTGCATTTTTAAACTGCATCTATTAGGTATATAAGACGGGAGAGACAACCTCGGCCACCAACAGTTCCACGTTAAACCCTGCTGCTGTTAAATCTGCTACCGCACGACAGAAAATGTAAGTAACACAAAGTTATCAGGCTTTGGAAATTCAATTAGCTTTTACGCACGCTTATATTATTTTGGTCTGTTCTTTTAGCATGGAAAATATTAACGTCCTAAATGAAATACGTAGAGAGTATAAAAGGTTCAACGCTCACGGGAGGCATTACGATATTCAGATAAATCCTGCTTCCAAAAATGAAAATCCTATCCTTTACTTTAGAAATAGCATGCAAGCTGTATTGGATATTGTTTTAGATGGTACGAAACCCAGTGATATGGTGGGTCTGTCAATAAGCAACTCTGTGAATGTACAAGATAAACCGATAGGACTAAGCTTCCGCAGAAGCGATCAGGTATCTTTGGATGTTTTAATGGCTGTTATAGAGAAAGTATGCCAATCTAACGCTAATTTTTATGCCACAGATACTTTATCCATAAAAGTAGATCACGTTGAAATGCCTTTAGGACATGGTAGAATCAAAACAAAAGGTAGACATTTATCCGCATTGACGCACATAAAAAGGTCCATCGTTAGAATTAAAAGCAGAACAAAATGCTTAGCTCATGCTCTATTGGTAGCTATAGCACATTTCGATAGAGACCCAAATTACATCAATTATAGAAAAGGTCGAAAAATTTATTCCAAAGTCGATGAGATTCTAAAGGCCGCAAATGTTGATCTAAGCAATGGTGGAGGAATAGCAGAATTGCAAAAATTTCAGGACCATCTTTCCGAATACAGAATCGTGGTTTATGAAGGATTGCGTTGCGAAAATATAATATATGATGGGAACACAAATTCACAAAAACGTTTAAATCTCCTGTATGATGCACAGGAAAAACACTATAATGTGATTGTAAGTCTCACGGGTGCCATGTCTAAAGAATATGTTTGCGAAGGATGCAATAAGGGAATGAGTTACGATGGAGCAAAGACGCATAGATGCAATTATCGATGCTCCGGATGTAATTCACTTCCGCCCTGCATTTTTGAAGGAAACTACATATACTGTAATAAATGCAATAGGTACTTTAGAAGCCAAAACTGCATGAATAATCATGTGCAGAATAAAATTGGTACTCAAATAATTTGCGAATGGAAGCGGCATTGTTTAATTTGTAGTCAACGGTTAAAGCCAAATCATCAGTGCTATATGTCATATTGTAGAAGCTGTAAAAGTAACGAGATGCCGGGCCACTTTTGCTATATGCCAACGCTTAGCGCAAAGAAACCATCATCGGAAAAGGTCTTATTCGTATTTTACGACATAGAATGTACTCAAAACACGCAAATAGGAGACAATACATATCTTCATATTCCAAATTTACTCTGCTTAGAACACTATTGTTTTCTTTGCGAAAAAAACAAGGATATGACCGAAGGGTGCAGTCAGTGTGGAAAGCGTAGGCATTCATTTTGGGGCAATGGCTGCATCAAACAATTTATGGAATATTTGCGCCAAAATAGACCTTTTTGTGAAAGGATAATTGCAATTGCACATAATGCCAGAGCTTACGATCTCATGTTCATCTTAGATTATGCAATAAAACAGGGATGGGTACCGGATTTAGTAATGAATGGTGCTAAAATTTTATCCATGAAAATGGAACACATAACCTTCCTGGATAGTTTGAACTTTTTACCCATGAAATTGAGAAGTTTACCGAAAGCTTTTGGAATAGATTGTGTGACAAAAGGCCACTTTCCGCATTACTTTAATACTCCTGAAAATATGAACTATGTAGGTTGTTATCCCGACCCCGTTCATTACGGCATCGATTACATGATGCAAGACGAACGCAGAGAATTTTTCGAATGGTACGAGAAGGAAAAAGATGGCATTTTTTATTTTAGAAAAGAGATTGAAGCCTACTGCATGGCAGATGTTGGAGTGTTGAGAGAAGCGTGTTCTATATTTAGAAATACTTTCCTAGACATCGGAAGTATTGACGTATTTCAAGAATCTATTACGATAGCTTCGGCATGCAACAAAGTATTTAGAAAAAAATATTTGAAACCGAAAACTATAGGACTTATTCCTTGTGGAGGTTATAGGAAAGCCGATAAACAATCCATAAAAGCTCTCATGTGGCTTAGGTATGAAGAAATTAAAAGGGGGATTTGCATTAAACATGCAGGTAATGGTAGAGAGGTGAGAATACCCGAATTACCTAACTTCAAATTAGATGGTTTTTGTGAGGAGACGAGAGAGGTGTTTGAATTCATGGGGTGTTACCATCATGGCCACGTGTGTCTTACTAATAGAGATGTGCCCGTCGTAGACACGCGAACAGAGACGCTTGCAGATAGATACGAGCTCACCATGAGTCGAATAGATAAAATTGTGTCGGCAGGTTACGTCTGTCACGTCATGTGGGAGTGTGAATTTGAGGACATTCTGAAACAACATCCGGCTCTACACAACGATCCCTTTGTGAAAAATGTTCCACTCATTCTTAGGGATTCCCTCTACGGAGGTAGAACGGAAGCATTGAAAACCTATTGCAAAGCCGACGAAAAAACTCGCATTAAGTATTACGACGTGATGTCTCTGTATCCTTATATATGTAAATATTTTAAGTTTCCCGTAGGTCATCCCATAATTCACATTGGCGAAGATTGCGCCAATATTACCGAAATGCTTAAAAAAGAGGGGGTTATAAAATGTAGAGTTTCGGCAAAAAATAGAAGTCTTTATCATCCCGTCTTGCCCTTTAGATGCCGACAAAAGTTAATATTTGGTCTTTGTTACATCTGTGCGAAGGAGGAAAATGACGGTGAATGTAGCCACGACGGGGAACTAAATGGTACTTGGATCGTAGACGAGGTACGAAAAGCCGTTGAAATGGGTTACGAAGTGAGAGAAATTTTTGAATTTTACGAATATAAAATGGAACAGTATGATAAAAATGAAAATAAAGGAGGTCTCTTTGTAGATTACATTAATAGTTTTTTAAAATTAAAAGCAGAGGCCAGCGGGTATCCCTCTTGGGTTAAGAGCGATGAGGATAAGGAGAAATACGTTCGAAGCTTTTTTCAGAGCGAAGGAATTCTTTTGGATAAGTCGAAAATTAGAAAAAATCCAGGTGCAAGGTCTCTAGCAAAATTGTGTCTAAACAGTTTTTGGGGAAAGCTCACCGAACAAAGCAATCGGTCGCGCACGAAAATGATTAGGGAGCCCGCGGAATTGTTTACGTTCCTGACCACGCCCGGCATAGAGGTGCAGAACCTAATGTTTGCGAGCGACGAGATAGTCTGGCTCTCGTGGAAATATGCCGAAGAGGTCGAGTGCCCTCCACTGGCACACACCAATGAAGTGTTAGGAGCCTACGTTACCGCAGGTGCAAGGCTTAAGCTATACACCTACCTAGAGGCACTGAATAGGGACATATTATACACAGATACGGATTCGATACTGTTTACGGTTAGGGAAGGCGAGAAGTGTAGCGTCGAATGCGGCGATAACCTGGGAGACATGACGGATGAGCTAGCGGACTATGGAACGGATTCCTACATTTCAGAATTTGTATCCGGAGGCCCAAAAAATTACGCGTATAAAATACGCCTACCAAATGGTGATTTCAAAGCTGTTTGTAAAGTGAGAGGGATAACATTGAATTACGCTTCTTTACAGTTGGTTAATTTTGATTCAATAAAAGATTTAATTCTTGGAGAAAACGTGGATCGAAACATTGAAGTTAGAACGGAAAAGAAAATAAAGCGCAAAAGATCCCATGGCGTGTATATCGTCTCCGAACCGGAAGATAAAATCTATAGAATTTGTTTTCACAAGAGAAGAAGAATTTCTAACGATTCCGTCCCTTTCGGATATATAAAGCCTGACTGAACGAGCCGCCTCCTCTCATTATGGATTCCGAGGTGGAACGAGCAGTATCCAAGTACGTGGAAAACCGAAGAAGGCAGAGAGGCTTAAAATATTGTACGAACGAGGAGATAGCGCTCATTCCCTTAGAAGTGTTTGCTCAATATCCTCCCTTCGATGTAGATTACGTAATGTACAGGTTAACGGACGAATTGAGGGAAAAACTAAAGATGTTTCGACGAAGTAATGTTTCCCGTAGTAAAATTTCAGCACCCCTTTACGCTGATCGTTAGTGGTAGTTCGGGTTCTGGTAAGACCGTATGTTGTGTAAATTTAGTAAACAATTTGAAGCATTTGTGCACTGTTGGAAAATTTAAAGAAATATTGTGGTGTTATAGCGAAAAATCGGCCGTGCCAAAGTTAAAACACGTAAAATTTCATGTAGGTGTGCCGGAGTTTGAGAACCAGAAAGGAGATCCAAAACTAGTAATATTAGACGATCTCTTAAACTCTGCATATTCCAGAGAGGTGTGCGACCTGTTCACGAAGGGAAGTCATCATAGAAACATAAGCGTAATTTTAATCACTCAAAATTTGTTTCATCAAGGCAGGTATTGCAGAGACATCTCGTTAAACGCTAAATACATTGTGGTTTTTAAAAACGTAAGAGATAAAAATCAAGTGGCTCATCTAGCCAGACAAATATACCCCGAAAATTGGAAATCGCTTTTCGAGGCGTATCTGGACGCTACGGAAAAGCCTCACGGCTATATGCTTTTCGATCTGTGCCAGGAGACCGATAGCAGATTACGATTTAGAACCAACATCTTTCCATCGGAGCTCCCTGTCGTAGCATATCAGCATGAGCAAGCGGATAAGATCCAACTATCACATGCTACACGTGCTTAAAAGCGCCAAGCCTAAGCTTAGGAAAGCCATTTTGGAGAAGTCCGACAAAGAGTTAGTGTTGACTATTGCAGAATGCGCTCTAAATGTTCTAAGGGGCAATTGTAATTTAAGCAAATGCACCATTCGCAATCTAGGAAGATATAAAAATAGTCTGAGGCGAGTGGTGGATAAATCTCTAAAGGTTAACAATAAGAGAAGGTTTTTAATTCAAAAGGGAGGTTTTTTGATTCCTCTGCTGACTGCCGTACTGACCGGACTTTCGTCTCTAATACAGCGTTAGATGCTGCAAAAATCATTTTTAGTTTCTCAGCGTTACATAGACACCCACTGCTTGAAGAAAAAGGCGACGTCGAAGAAGAAGAAGCGGAGAAAGAAGGATGCGTACGAGGAGCTGATCAAATTTAAATCCAGTGGCCGCCGCCGCCGACCGTATCTACCGCCGCAACCGCTGCCGCCGCCGCCACTACCACCTCCCCGAACCTCCCCTTCTCCTCGGGTCAAAAAGAGGCTCGTCTTCCCTCCAGAAACAGTCTACGAGAAGCAGGAAGAAGAAGAAGAAGAGCAAGAAGAAGAGTTTGACGAAGAACAAGTAAGGCCTCTGCCATTGCCGGCCCACGAGAAAAAAGAAGTAGAACAGTTTACAAATAGAAGCTTTGGGTACATAGCAGGTCCTTACCTAGCTCCATATTTGCACACTCCTAGGGCAACGGATACCGTATTCGGCATTTACAAGGATAGGGACGGCAACTTTAAAATTGGCGATTCCATTATTCGTATAGAAGACAACGATTTGTATGTAAAGGATAGGTACTTTAAGGGAACTCTGGGTCTCTGGGAATTGCTCACTAGGAAGAAGGTAGATCTCTCGAAAGTCACCTCTTCGGACAAGAGTAAATATAGACAAATTCTTCTTTTAACCAACGGCCACCTGCAGAATAACGAAGCCTTTAATCAGATAAAATCGAACAGAGGTAGCAAATATAAAGAAATAATTGCCGAGTTGTTTCCGTCCAAGACGTGGATGGATTATTAGCAATGAATAAGAAGTATTTTTACGATCCCGAACAACCTTCGGCTTTTTCCACCGTGCAGAAACTTGCATCTCTTACGGGAAATAGACGTAAAACGGAGGATTGGCTTCTCCAACAAGATGCCTACACTTTGCACAAACCTGCGAGGAGAACATTTCAGAGGAACCACTACACGGTGAATAACGTTAACGATGTGTGGGAAGTCGACTTGGCCGATTTTAAAAGCATTAGAAAGTATAACGATGGAGTTCAGTATCTCCTAACGTGTGTAGATTGTTTTTCCAGATTTGCACGTGTAAAACCCATAAGATCAAAATCTAGTACCGAAACTGCAAAGGCCTTTGAAGCCATCTTAGATTCCGTTCCTCTAGCAGTCAGATCCGACAGAGGAAAAGAATTTTTAGGATCTGCATTTCAGAAGCTTTTAAAAGAGAAGGACATCGAGCATCAAGTTTGCAGAAACCCCGATGTAAAGTGCGCCATGGTCGAGAGATTTAATCGTACCATTAAGTCTAAAATATACAAGTATTTTACATACAGGAACTCGTACAGATATATAGACGATCTCGATAAATTTGTTCGCGCATATAATCGCACCATCCATTCGTCAATAGGAGTGGCTCCAACCGAAGTAAATGAGAAAAACGTGTTACAAATATGGAAAAGGCTAGAGAGAAAACGAGGTAGCATTAAACCCAGACCCGTCAAGTTCGCCGAAGGACAAACCGTGAGAATAAGCAAAGAAAAGATGAAATTTGCCAAAGGCTACGAAAAAAATTTCTCAACGGAGATTTTCAAAGTTGTAAAGGTTATAAAACGTTCGCCGCAACCCGTGTACGAACTTCACGATCTGAACGGAACGCCCATAGAAGGTCAATTTTACAGTTACGAACTAACTCCGGTAAAAATTAACAAATCCACTTTGTATAAAATAGATAAAATACTAAAAACTAGGGTGAGGAATGGCAGAACGCAGCATCTCGTCCGCTGGAAAGGATATGGTCCCGACTTCGACAGCTGGATCGATGCATCATGGATGAGTTTTACGTAACCGTGTTGAGCGATTCTAGCGTCGATTTGTATCCCGAGAATTTGCATGCTAGTTTTCGTAACGATTTAGCACAACCGATCAATCTTCAGAGAGATAAGTGGGTTGTAGGTCTCGCAGAGCTTTCGTATTCTTACGGTTACGAGTCCATAGATGAGAACATACTTAACGAAGCTGGAGAACTGACCAAAAATGTCCTCATAACAAGAGCTGGTAGAATTGTGTTTGAAAAAATGGAGTTTAAGGGCTTTAAGGAGTTGTACACTTCGCTAAAGAATCAGGTAACAGACGATGAACATCGGGAATTGCTCCTGTCGGAGCTGCAGGGTTACCTCATTTCTCATCAAAGAGAGATAAAAGAATTGGAAAATGCTAAGAAAGTATGGGTCCCAACACATTCCATTCCACAAAAACCAAGCGGAAAGGCTAACAGTATTCATTTAAAGATTGCTAAAAGTAAAACGGAAACAATTTTTAACGGAAAAATATTTTTTCCTACCAGAATATATTATGGTCTAGGCGATCTTGTGGACACCATAAAAAATTCTCTGCCAAATCTCGATTCCTATAAAATAGTTAATCAAAATATGCTCACAGAAGTAACTAACGATATGAAAACCCTTTTCCTTAGAACGCACAGAAAAAGCTCTTTTCAGTTTCTTTCTGGAACCGAACCCATTTTTGTTTACTGCAATCTCATCGAACCGCAGCTGCTCGGTAGCTCCTACGTTAGGTGCATAAGAATTATTCAGTTTCCCTCGTACACTAGTCATCACAAGTTTGAAAACATATTTTACGTTCCGGTAGAACTTAATCATTTTCGAACCGTAGCAATTGAAATGGTTAACAAGTTTGGTGATCTGGCTCGCTTGAGCAGTAGCGTTATGCCTACCATTGCTGTGCTGCATTTTAAGAAAGTTAAATAATGTTTTTTGTTTTTTTCAGATGGCCGTTGAATACTCTACAGCCTTTCAAGGATTTTATAATCCAGAGGGAAAAGTTATGTTAAAAGAATTGGCCGTCGTGGAAATTGAGACGGAACAGGTGGTATTGCACCAACTGATCCGTAAACCAAATCTTCCGCAAAATGCGTGGCCAATAAAGTTTAGACGGACGAACACATGGTTATCCGAAAATTTTCACGGCATACCATGGAGTTCAGGCCACGTCGAGTTTGCTCCCAAAATTCCAGATGGAATATTGTTTGTAAAGGGGAGCATGCTTGGTAACGTATTGCAACCCACAGCAGGAGATGACTTTAGAGTCTACAATATAGAAAACCTAGGGTGCAACCTAAATATTGAATTTTTAGTTACTGCACCTGCCTGTCGGTGGCATCAGTTTAACACCGTCAGGTGTGCCAGATCGGAGGCACTAGGTATAGCTAGGTGGGTGAATGAAAACCGTTGGGAATTTAATATTTAAATTTAAATTCATTCCCAATGGATTTCTTTAAGCGGGTCAATATAAATTAGGCCTCTAAATTTAAAATCCATGCATTTGGCAATGGACCCGCTTACAGCGTACTATGTAAACCAGAGTGGAGGGCGCCTCGGTCAGTACATCGGACCTCTGTACGTAGGAAGCCCATACGTACAGCAAGGTAGAGGCATAGGTAACTTTTTGGGTAGTCTATTCAGAATTGTTAAGCCCATCCTCCTATCCGGGGCAAAAACTTTGGGCAGGGAAGCCCTCACCACGGGTGCAAACATCATGACCGATATTGCTGCACGACAGGAAGGTACCAAAGTCAAAGATATCGTGGCAAAACGAGTCACGGAAGGTACAAAAAAGTTAGTTGGTAGGTTACAACAAGGAAAGGGCAAGAGAAGGAGATCAGCTCCATATAAAGCCAAAAAAGCTAGAGACATTTTTGATTAAATACAGGGTGCAACACGATGCCACCAGCACATGCTCCCGAGATAGCAACATGATCGCCTGCACAAAATCCGAATTTGATATTTTTGCAAAAAAACCAATTCAGTCGGCAGTGTTAGGAAACTTCACTACCCTAATCAAACCCATCGCACCAGTAGATCAATCCGTATTGGAATTTGTTATTCCTGGAGATAAGGAACACTACATCGATTTAAATGTTTATTTGATGGTAAAAGGAAAATTTGTAAAGCCGGATGGTTCCAACTTAGCAGCAACAGATAAAACGACGGGTGTTAACAATTTATTGCACTCCTTGTTTAGCCAATTAAGCGTTTCGCTAAATGGAACATCCATCACTCCGTCTGAAGATCTTTATCATTATCGTAGCTATTTAGAAACCTTATTAACGTACGGTCACGATGCATCGAAAAGCCATCTTACTAACGCTTTCTGGTACATCGACACGGCTCTCCACGGTCTCTCCGGGGCCGATGCTTCAAAAAACGAAACGCTGGAAGCCGGAGATTCTAATCGTGGATGGAAAGAACGTCATCATAGGAGCAATGCGTCTAAAGAAATAGTCATGTTTGGTAGATTACATGGGGATATTTTCAGTTTACCCACTTTGTTACTACCGGGACTTACACTTCAAATCAAGTTGACTAAAGCGAAGGACTCGTTTTATATAATGAGTGAAAGTGCGGATCTACATGCTAGATTTCAATTCCTAGATGCCACTCTATACGTGAAAAAGATAAAACCAGCTCCTAGCCTCTTAATGGCCCATATGAATGCTTTAGAAAAAGTAAATGCGAGATACGATATAACGCGAGTCGATGTCAGGTCCTTTACTTTCGCAGCAGGGCAAAGTACCATCTCTATAGACAATGCTGTATTAGGTCCGCTCCCTAAAAGGATACTCGTAGGTATGACAGAAAATACAAATTTTTCCGGAACTCACACCACAAATCCTTTCAATTTTAAGCACTTCCATTTGGAATATTTTGCGATTTACGTTAACGGCCAGCAAATTCCGGCAGAAGGTCTTTATATTGATACCTCTAACGAAAAAGGTTCAACATTAGCGTACCAAACGCTCTTTTCCGGTTCTGGCATCCATCACACCAACAGCGGAATTCAAATCACGCACGATATGTATATAATGGGTTACTTCCTAGTGCTTTTCGATTTAACGCCAGACAGTGCCGCTTCAGAAGGTCATGCTTCTCTATTAAATAACGGAAATATAAGAATAGAGCTCAGATTTAAAACAAAGTTAACACAAGCCATCACGTGTATCATGTACTGTGAGTACGAAAATTCTATTCAGATAGACAAAGATCTGAGAGTGCATACCGATTATTAATTATGAACACCTTACAAATAGAACAAACTTTGCGAGGCATTCCAAATTTTGCAGGAGTTTTTGCATCGGACATGTTGCCTACAGAGTTTACTAAACCGTCAACATTCGTAATAAATTTAGATCCTCACAACCTACCTGGTTCAC
Organism: Deroplatys truncata; assembly: GCA_030765065.1. NCBI lineage: Eukaryota > Metazoa > Arthropoda > Insecta > Mantodea > Mantidae > Deroplatys > Deroplatys truncata. The sequence goes on along the minus strand of CM060978.1, from coordinate 165,213,107 downwards.
ACTGGATAGCTGTAACTCAAAATTCAAATTCTTTTGCATGGTATTTCGATTCGTACGGCCTCCCTCCCTTTATAAAATCCTTGAAAAGCTTTATGCCATTTCACTTTATTGTGAATCATTGCCAACTTCAAAGCCTCTACTCCGACATCTGCGGCCAGTACGCGTGCCTCTATACTCTCTACGTCTGCACCAGAGGATACACCATGAACGAGTTCGTAGCCCTGTTCAACTCTGCCAATCCAGATCGTCAGGCCAGGGAGATGTTCCAAAGAGAGTTTCCAGTCTGGCGGTGCAACAAGGGACAGCGATGCCTACCGGGTATAAAGGTAAGTAGCTCATTTATTTTTCGGCCAGTCTTTGTGCAAGATGGAAGGAGGTCTTGTCGTAGATTATACAGCGCTCAGAGGAAACGGCAAAGAATTAATCATAAAGGAATTGGCGATCATTGGAAAAGGGATTGTTCAAACCTTTCATTTTGCAAGCCCATATCCCTGGAATAGTAAATTAGATGCATTTAACAAAGAAAATAAAAATGGAATGCATTTCAATGATGGTTACGTTCCTTATAGCATGCTAAAAACTGTGCTGGAAGAGGCGGTGGCGGGGCACATCTCTCTCTTCGCTTATGACGAGGATAAATGTGAAGTTCTTTCCGCACTCTGCGATAGAACGTTTATCAATTTAAGAAAAGAATTTAATTGCCCCAAGCCAGAAAATCTCTATCATCAGTTACACTGCGGATTTCCTTGTCATAAGTTCTCAAACACTCACTGTGCATGCAAACACGCTCACGCCATGTTCAATTGGTTGAAGCATCATAAGCTTAAAAAACTTAACACCAGATGTCCTGCTGATAGCTCTAACAGACACGATGCTTCTTTTGTTTCAGCTGTGGAGCAGTCGACGAGATGAGCTCAAGAGGTAAACAGATCAGAATGCCACTGCGCCGGGTGACTCCTCCTCCGGAACCCGTGTTGCATCGCAGGACCTACTTTCTCAACAAACATCACTCCAGATACATCAGCCTGGGTTTCTTCAAAAGAAGAAATTACGAAGCTCACGTGGAAATTGGCGGAGTAAAGCAGGGAAGAGTCGTCCTCTCGTCCTACTACTTCGCGACTCTGCTGAATCACCTACCTAAACTTGCCGAACATCTCTGCAAAGGGCAGTCGTACAGATGCATCGAAGAACAGTTTCGCCTCAAATCCATAAATGGGCATCGTGCCAGGATACAATGCGAAAACTCACAAGTCATCCTTTGTTTAGATGATGTAAACTTTCTATTGTGCAATGCAAATGTGTTGCAACATCAACTTGCAAAATATGTCTTAGCTACAACAGATATAAAAGACTATGTTAACAGTGCTTCAGGTAGTAGCACTTATGTACTTCCAAAAGAAAATGCTTCATGTTTCGTCCTTTACGATGTTATTTGTGACGAAATAAACTCGACACTTGTATCTTATAAGAATGAATAAAAAAAAACTAACTTACCTTCACGTCTTTTATTTTCCAACTTTTTTCCTTTACATCCGAATATAGGGAAAATCCTCTCCCATCCTCAATTATACCTAGAAAAATCTGTAGCAATTAAATAAAAGGATCAGCTAGTGCAATATTTTATTTAGATGATACATTCAATGCCAAGAAAGTGCTAGCTAGACCAAGGCCGGGTTCTAATAAACACCTGTTTAGGTGTGGTCGCAGCGGCCTTCATGCCTTAGGGTGATCACGTGCTAGCTACACCAAGGTCGATGCGACAAAACGTGGAAGCAGCAGCAGCGGCGGCGGCGGCGGCCGCGGCTTTGTTTATGTTACATGCCCTGCGGTGATGACGTCATCAGGGGTCAACGAACGGACTCAAGAGCCTTTCATACTACTTACGTTTTCCTCTATCACCTATACTTTATCAGTTAAGTACAAATTTATACAAAATTCTTGCCGAATGCTGAGAACTTCACAGGCTATTACCAAAGAATTAAAGATATGCATATTATTGTCATATAAATATCTTTATACATATGGTGTTTTAATGGTAATCGTTAGAGCCATTTTGAGCAAATCTAAAACTTAGGAAAAATCTGTCATTTAAAGAGTAGTTTTAGTCGGAGAATTTTTTTTTTAAATTTTCGTGTGGCATCTTTGGAAGTTGCTTGATATTTATCTACGTTTCTTTTTTGGTTTTGTGTTCATTCACACACAGATACACGCACAAACACGAAACTTTTTCTAAAAATGTTTTTTTTCTGAATTTAGAGGACCCCAAAGCATGTATCAGTTCCTAAAATGTATATGCTATGAGCAAAAACCCAATATAAAGTCACAGGATTTAAAATAGCCATTAATGGTTTTACACAGAAAATCAGCAAATAAAATTCCCAGTTACCGTCACAGCTAAATTAAGCACTACAGCAATACAGCACTACAGGAAAAAAAGGCGGAATCTCTTACTTCTCTATAATAATAGCCGAGATATAAAATATATTTTATGCTATAACACTCTCCATCAGGGATTCTGTAACAGTAAATATATACAGGCTGAGCCAAAACTCCAGCGACCCACTTTCAGAGGTTGTTCAGGAATACCTTCCGAGTATTTTGGTATAAGGGACCCATGGTCTCCGGCGGCTCGTTACAGAGTAATAATGTAATTATGATTTATTCGGTTTGTTGCCCCAACCGCCCTTGTTTCTGTGAAGATACCTTCACAACAGCGAAGAAGCCTGTATAATATGTATGCCATAACCTCAACGTATAACAGACAACACAGGTAATGCGACATCCCGCAGGAGAAACACGTACACATTTATCAGAGTGTGTTCAAGCTGATCTATCAGTGTAAAGTACAGTACATAACAAATGTAGCGCTGTTCCCTTAAAGGTATTGTTCATAATGTCATCATGATCACGGCAGAGTGTACAACGATGAACCATCAACTGTCTTATACGCTCAAGCATTTCAGGAATGTGACGTAATACTTCCGCGGCTGCAATAATCCTAGCAACATGCGAGTATCGACCGGAGTCTCGTAAACTAGGCTCTTCACATGCCTCCAGAAGGTGTCATCGGTGTGATGTCTGATGATCGAGCTGGCCATGGAACAGGACCACCGCGACCAATCCATTGTCGTCCAAAGTGTACATCAATGTGGTTCCTAACATCGAGTGCAAGGTGTGCCGGCGCCTCGTCAAGTTGAAACCACATAAGCTGACGGATTCTTAGCGGCACATCTTCTAGGAGCTGTGAAAGGACATGTTGAAGGAACGTTTTATACACGACACCGTTCAGTGTATCAGGGAGTACCTAAGCTCCAATCACAAAAACGTTGACACTACCAGCCCAATACATTCACAGCAAAGTGCTATTGATATGATCGACACACCAGTGCGTGTGGATTTTCGTAATCCCACACGTGCGGTTCTTGCTGTTGAACATGCTCTCTCTTGTAAGCTTGGCCTCGTCTGTAAACAACACCAAAAAGGAAAAATTGTGGTTTCCTGCATATTGCTGTAGGAACCAATTTGCAAACTCCACTCGAAATAGGAAGTTCGCTGGCTGCAATGGCTGCACCTTCTGAGGATGATACCGGTGCAATTGTTGTTCATCTACGACTCTCAAAACAGTTGATTGGCTTGTGTTCCGAGAACATAATTGAACACAATTAAACAGAATGGTGTAAGAACAATTGCAAAGTGCTTTACAAATGTTGTTTAGTTGTTTATTAGGAGTGAAAAGGCAACATAAGAAAGGTCGGTTCCCACTTAAAAAAATAAATTAGCCCTAAAATTATCACACAATTCCCCAAATAAAACACGACTAATGGCATTTACTCTCCTCTCATAACATCAAGCAACTTTTATTCGAGACATTTCTTTCTACAACGCTTAGTTTTGGAGATATTGCACAGTCTCAAATTAAATGGTTCATCCTGTATATTCAAAGTCTACAATTCTAAACAAAGGAAAGAAACAGACAAATTCAAAGGTCTATTTATCATTATATTACGTAGGACTACTGCCTCTGTATTAGTCATTTTATTTAAAAGCACTGGTATTTCTAACATTGTTACCATGTAAGACGCAAACGTATTTGGTGTACTATTAGCTTTAATTGTCCCATCGATCTAACCGGCATACTGCTTGTGCATTATGAATGGTTCATGCAATATTATAATGTTGGTAACATAAATGCTAATATTACCCAGCTTATTGTTAACACCACTATCTTTAAATTAATTTTGTTCTTTATTTCTAATTGCTAAAGAAGCAAAGGATGTAATATATCGATAATATAAGCGGAAAAGGGGAATTCTAGGTTGTATAATACAAAAACATTGTTTCTAGTGGGGCCTTACATGAAAGCTGCTGTATTATTCGGAATGGATTAACACATGTTTATGCTCATTAAAATCTTTTGAAATATAGCGCATATTTAGAACTGTATCAAGTTAGTCTTATGATTTTATGAATTTTCTGCACAGGTCAATAGGTTTTATTTATAATGAACATATCGTTGTGTGCAGAAAAAAACGAATAGCTTCTACATGTGCTTTAATGCAAGTGTAATTCTGAAGTAGAAGTTTGGCAAATGAGGCACCTTCTGCTCTATGTAGCTAGATAAATGTACCAGCAAATTATCCTGTAAACAGTAATTAAAATGCAAATTATAAAACTTTATTTTATTTGGACTAAATATCTAGTTATTTGCCCAGTAGAAAATGTTAAACGTTGACATCTACAAACAAACATGTAGAAATACAGGCCATTTCCTTTCCTACTTATGACAGTATTCGTACTTTACATGTAACGGCTGGAGTTTTAGTGCAATTTATTCGTCGCAGGAGGGTTAATAAATGCATATTACTCCTTGAATGCCGGCTGTGTCATTAAATGGATAGCAAAACCTCTTAGAGCTGACAAGACTGGTGACATTCATTCGAGAGAAAAGTAAAGAAAGGTGTTATTTGACAATCTCTCTACTTCCCACCTGTTTTCTTCAAACAAAAATCTCCTGAGTTTATTTATATACGAGTAGCTTTTGAGCTTTCTGAGTGCATCGGGAATGCAGGTCTTGCTTTAAACCTGCCTGTTTTTCTTTTCAGTTTACCTATTAACTCTGTTAAAGATCATATTCAAAACGACTTTCCTAAACGTTTTCAAGATACCGTTAGAATTCAACGAATAAGGACGTGAAGCGGTTTTAGTATACGTTTTTGGTGTGCAGTGGAATGCAGCTAAGGATACAATACGTGTAACAGGGAGCAACAGTTGTCAAAACTAATTTATTACTATAGAGTGGGAAAGTGTAGGTATACAGTCTACCTACAATTATGCGTGCAATATTATGTGTGGGCAACCAAATAATTGAGAGCTGTTTTCGGGAACATGGAGCTCCTGCTGTATCCTTAAATTGCATTTTATTGTAAATTTCACTATAATTTTACTGCGGCTGTGTATTTTATGTATAGACTGATCCCCACTACTACTGATTTACAGTAATACATTACTGTGCTAATTACGAAAGAAAGGCAGTAATGGATATACGAAACTTGCTATACGTCACCTGACTGATGGATAGCCCAAGGACGTGGATCGGACCTTAAATTGCTGAATGTAAAGGAGAAGATACGAAAATATATTCTATATACTTAACCAATATATCTGTATTTTATTTTAAATGAATATTTTGCAAACCAGTGCCTGTATATAAATATTGAATTAATGTCTCATTTACAACTTGTAGGTTTGGTGAATTACATGTAACGGTTAACAATGTATGTGTCTCAAATCTTAAACGTTTTCAACAATAATAAAAGATTTTATAATTTTAACAATATATAAAATCTTGCTCCTTGCCTAATACTTTTGGAAATTTTGCTTTTTTAAAAGCACTCCTAAACTGACATTTTTCAATAACATGAATACTATTCTCTTCTCGCGTTGTTTTCGTTGCTTTTTTAGGAGCACACGAAACGTTTTCTCACCGCTAACGCCTTCCCCACTATATATCTGAAAGAAAATTTTGAAAATTTACTCACCAAGACATTGATGGAAAGGTTGAAAATTTTGACAAGTCCGAAAAGGAAATATGTACGGTCGTTACATCCTATGACAGCTAGCGAAGCTTACCTTGCTAGTCGGCTTCTTGGTTGCTGTGTGTCGTTCTTCGAGACCTGCTGGGAGACTTGACGTTACAGGCAGACCACTGCTTCATTACGAATGCCAGCGGAGAGAGCCGATTTACGTCGGCCGAACTGAGCCAATGACACAAGAATGGAGTTTCCCGCGTTGGCCGCTAGACCTGCTGCCTGCTGGAACTGAGAAATTTGTCTTTCATCTTGGCGAATTACGGCTCCGCATGATGCAGTGAGTTCCTTTGGTTCCAGATCTCCCACCATCATCCGGATTGGAGATGCAGAAAATAAAAGGGAAGAGGAGCCCCAAATGGCTCATTGCTCACTAAGTATGAATACTGGGATTCTTTTTAGCCTATGAATTTCCGGCTAACAGAATAGGAAGAAGAGAATCGCTTTATGCTCATATTAATATGTCAAACATTTATGGGATTTTAATCAAAACCGTAGGAGCCGTTTTAGGAGAAAAAAATTGATGTTGCATTCACATGACCTTCTCTACACACTCTTTTACAAACTACTATTCCAAAAGCTTGTTTGTCTGTCTACTTCTTGTTAATATAGACGAATCTTTATACTCATTTACTCATTTCGTTGTAGGTATAAGAAGAATACAATAACCTAAAGCGATAGTCAACATTTTCAAAACCGACCATTATGTAAACGCTTTGAAATGATTGTTTTCTCTTTGCATGAACACGAAAAATAAAGAAAGTAGAAAAGAATACCGATTTTCAATTCAGAAATGTATCAGGTTACTGCAAATTCAAGCAATAGCAAAGAATATTCGGAAATGTTTTAACAACACAAAAGGTTTTGACATAAACTGTGCTTCGAGGTGGCCTACATTGTTTTTGTGCAGTAATATTTTTGTCTATCACTCACGGTTTATTACCAATTATTTACAATTGGTTCACAATAAGGAGCACTTCAGGGGTTATTCTCAGAGAATTCAAAATAACAATTTTATTTGAAAAAAGTAGCTTAAACGTATAATGTTTAAATTATAATCGTTAATGGGAAAATAAAAATTGTGTATGGATAAATAAAAAATAAGGAAACATTTTTCATGTAAAGGTACATTAGGCAGGTGAATTTTCTTCAAAATTACATCCTTGAAAGCTCCTCCTATGACAAATGCCAAATGTCATAATTAAACAACTTTTCATTTTGGAGACATGCTGTTCACAGACACACATGCAGACATTTTTTAAAAAATGCCTAGTTTGGGTTTAGAGAACCTCAAAACATTTATATATATAAACTTTGGGGGAATTTGGGCAAAATATTCGTGTGTCACATTCTTGGAACTTAGTTTTGTTTTTGAGTTATGCTGTTTACAGACACACGCGCTCCCTCTCACGCACTAATTGTTTTTTAAATATTTGTTCAAAGATCTCAAAGTATGTATTTTCAATATAGTTTCAGGATTTATTTGTGACTGATTCCTCTATCTGCCAGGTAAGCGGCAGGGAAATTAGAAACACTTATGTCTATAATTCTGACCCAAATTATGAGTTTTTGTAAATTAGTCTTTGTAAAAAAGCAAAGCTTTGAAGGAACAGAGAAACCTTTTGGTAACTTTGAAACATTTGAAAGAAACTGTTTTAGAATCCTTTTAGTAAAACTCATACGCCAATACTTAAAGAGATATTTTACAACGAAACAAGAGCCTGAAAACTGTGGGCGTATTTATATGAAGAGTTGCCACATCGTTTTTATTTGCATACTCGGTGCATATGTTGCCCTGTTTCCCGCTTTGCTTCCAGTTGGATAATAACATTTCAGGTGGAGGGCTTTTTTCATATTCAGATACACATGAAGACAGCACATGCAGCATTAAGTGGCGGCATGGGGCAAAAGGGCACTCCAAAGTGAAGTCATATACGGCAGCTTTTTATGTACAGTTTCAAATGAATCCGCTAGACTGCGCTTCGTTTCGCAACGTCAAAATTTCCTTGTAACCTCGCTAGACTGTAGGCTTCTAGAGGCACTCAACGTGTGATGAGAGATGAAAGTTCTGGAAAGCTGTTCATATCTTTCACGTAGCTCTCGAGCTCTTTGCTTCCTTCTTAATTATTGAAGATGGTCATATGACTCTGGTTTAAGTAGCTAACAGTACCTCATCCCTTCTCCTTGTGGAAGAAAATGAAGAGAGATCTGTTCCTTCTTCTGTATTAACCAATCACGCTAATGCGTCCCCTTTCCAGGCACACTACGTCTTAATTTGCGGTGATTTCTTAATGGTGCATAAAAGGCAAGACTCGTCGAACGCTTTGGTGTCTATGTTAATAAAGAAGAGGGGTTTCTTTTTCTCCTGTCTTCTGTCCAAAGACGTTTTACTTACTTCTTAATTTAGAATACAGATAGCTGCTATTTTTGAGAGTTTAAAATTTAATTCACATAAAATCGTGTCTTCTATGTTAATGCTATAGAATAACTAAGTGCCGTGAAAATTGTATGCTAGCTAGCGAAAATGGGGTTTCTAGTAATTTGTTTGACCTTAGTACACAACAAACTCAGGTTTGCAGAATATGTAAGGTCCTTAGAAATTCTCTCGAGAAACAAAGACTGTAAATACCAGTTTATCTTCACTGACACGACTGTTGGTCTCCGAGGCTGACTCATAGCAGGTATATAACTGAATGATCTCGCTATGTGGTAGCCTAGCTCAGACCCTACGGTGGTTGACTGCATCTAAATTTCAGTTAGACTTGGTTTGATATCGTGTATCATATGGATAACCTTAATTATTCTGTAATTAGAAACACGATGTAATGCGAAGCAGCAATTTTCTTGGTCTTCTTTCCACAACACCTATGCTGTTTAATTTTTCCTAGGATAGAACCAGTGTGTTAAATTATTAATATCCTATAAATTGTGGATTTGTCGGGAATGGTGTCACAAGGAAATTTTGTATAAATTCAAACTGACAGTCCATATATGACTCGAGCAAAACTTGACGCTAATCTGTAGTATACGTACACCATCATAACCGCACACACGCAACTTCACTTCACATAGGACCGTGGAGGTGCGATCTTTTAACAGACTGTTCCTAATAGCAAATTTAATGTTTTATTGTTCAGTTTTTAGTATAAATCCATGAGTTCATGAAATAAACTACTTGATGTAGAGTATCAAGTACGTTTATAGTAGTTATTGTTTCCAATAGATATTTTATTTTAACAATAGTATTGAACTCCAAAATCCAACTTAACCAAATTCTTTCATCTCTACACGTTAATACTGTCACAAACCCGCCATCATTACAAAGAAAATATAAAGTTTCAGTATTGGCAACGAAAGAAAAATGAACTTGAAGACCAAAGAGGAATTTCATTATTGCCCCTTAAAGCCTCAGTTGCGAGCCAAAGCCCGCCATGAGCGATGAGAAGCGCTTCTCCTTTGGAGAATCCAATTTGGTTAACTTCATTATCGAACTCTTCGCCAATGTCTTTCAGTAACAACATTTTACAACTTGCCCTTATTAATAGGCTCTATAGATATGTATTAAGTTGAAAGTAGCTTTAAAGTTAACTCTCTCTAATTTATTTTCTAATGTTCCACGGAGCCTCATTAAAATAGTTTTAGGGAAATAAACTTTTGCTGAGAGAAACTGCATTCTACACAAAGTATTCTGGCACCAAATCAATGTGATGTTCTTTTTTCTTATGCAAATGTTCTTATTGTACTCAATAATTTGTATTTTGAAATCACACACTCTACACTAATGATGAAGGGGTGGTTATTGATGACGTCTTAAACTTAGGTGGAAAGTGTTTCTTTGGCCCTTGCAAAGCAGCAGTGAAACTCAAATGCTTCCTTTCTTACTTCTAACTCTTTAAGTGGTTTTTCTATTAATCGCTTACTCCTAGATGAATATTGTAGGACTATTTTTGGTAAGCGTCCATATGAGATTCGTATGATTTGTGTCAACTTTGAAGAATTCGATTTTATATTTCTAATAAACTTGTACCGCTCTTAGTTTGAAACAAATTTCTCTTGCATCTTGTTGAGGCTCTATTGTTGACTTCCAAATAAAAACCTGATATATTTGGATAACAACTGTTGCATTTCCATCTTTCTGAAATGTGCTAACACTATTTAGATAATTCAAATAACAACTTGATTAATGCAGCCTTAATAACCTTAAGGTAAGGTTAAAGATAAGTCATTCCTCAGAAATTACCATTGCATGCAGCAACAGTTTGTTCTTCATATATTAGTTTACGTATTGCTTTAGACAGAACTGAAAGACTAAGGACACAACGATTGTGAAATAGTTTTGCAATAGCGCTGTCTTCTTGTAATAAAATACAGAAAAAATGCATAAAGTAAGATATGGTGATCTTATTCTTCGGGGCGAACATTTTCACATTATGTTCACTCGAGTGTGCTGATATAATGCGCAGTAAATTAAAATTGAGTTTTATTTATGGACTACTATTCCCATTCTATATTGGGCGTAAAAGACCGATAATTTTGCTTAGAGGGTTGAGGTGCTTTACGTGCCATAAATCTACGACACGGGACCACCGGCTTTACTTCCCTTCCGAAGGAAGCCATGCTAAGGATTTTTATGCCAGAAAAAATCCATCGCCCTCCACCGGGTTTGAACCCGCGACCTCGGGAACTAGAGGTAACATGGTAACCACTACACCTTGGAGGACGACATAACGCGCAGTGGTTTATATTGGTAAGGAAATGCCAAACCGCCTCTGCCACTCCCTTACCTGGTTCTAGCACTCCTCTTACCTCTTAATGTTTGTTATGTTCACCCTTTTCCTTCGCTCCTGAGCCTAAAACCAATCTGTCTTCATAGGTTATCGCTTGAAATTTTATGTCAACTCATTACGGACGGACTCAACCAGGAGCTGGTGTAGACCGCCGTTGCCACTTATGTAAAATGCTTCCGTACTCCTCCCCTTTCGTAAGTCTCAAAGCCTAACCTTCCTTCGTTCATAGCCTAATGCATGTGTGTCGACTTGAGTTTAAACCAGTAAGAAATTGGGCTGGTGTGAATCACAGATAATAACGAGTTTCTGTCAACATTAAATAACAAAACATACTATAGGAAACCAAAAGCATTTACACTATTCCGTGAACTCCACTGTACCTGATTCTGTTCCCCTTCGTTTAGAATTCGATACGAATTACACAAATGCACATCTGCCATCTCTTCAGACCGCCAGCAGGCTACAAAGCGGCTCTGCCATCGCTACATTTTACAAGCTGCTTATTACAGGGAATATCACAGTTTTAAATCCGTTTACCAGCAGAGATAGATCTACAATTACCTTTGTGTTTTCGAGAACGTTGTTGAATAAAATGGATAGAAATCATTCACGAACTTTATATGTACCTGCACTGAATGGATGTTAGTTAAGAGTTCGAGGTTCGCTACCCTCATCTACTATAAGGGAGTGTGTGCATAATGCATCTGTTAGAGACCGTCCAGTATGATGACAGTCCTTTGAATTAATTCCACCTCGGAGTCGTAGAGATTCACAATGAAGGCATTATGGACCCTGTATATCTGAAAGTGATCTCTAGATTATCTTATTCTTTGGATATCAAGTGACTTGTCATTGTGAAGTGTTTGGTATTATAGTCGGCTGCGGACGCCTTTCATTCTTTTTTCTCAGGTTTAATCTTCCACATAAAATGTGTATTAGTTATAAGAAAAAATAATTCCCTTTCAATATAAGAAAACAACTAATTATTGTCAAAGTGATAGGAAGTAAACCACAATAATGCAGAATTAGATTTATTTAGTAAAAAATATGTTGAAAGTTAATTGTTTGTATTTGAATTGAAGCTACAAAAATTAGAGCGTGGCATTACAAGTTTTAGAGAGAATCGTTACTAATTATTTTTGAAAAAAACTTGCTGTTTCCGTGTTGCTATGTTAAATAAAAAATAATTATGGCTGTAGAATGCTTATTCGAAAGGAACACAGAGTTTATGGTACTGTCTCATTTGGTGGAATGAGCATAACAAAAGACCTATAACCATTTTCATAATCGACTGTTTGTTTGACCAAAAAATTGGAACACCCTAGATAACTAAGGTTTTGTTGCTACATGAACTCAAGAGCAAAACCGCTTAATTTTCCAATTAGAGAAAAGTTAAAACAGTTTTATTTACAGAGATAATGATTGCGGATTTTGGAGGAATTTCCCAATCGTAAGGGCAAAAAAATATGAGAGGAATCAGAGAGAGAGAGAGAGAGAGAGAGAGAGAGAGAGAGAAAGAGGAACTTGTCTACCTAAACGTATCCGCCCAAATAATCCGAAATCTGCCACGTCATAATGGGAAAATTAAGGTCAAAAACACAAAAATTTAGCAAAAGTTGATATCTCTGCCGTACGCATGAGTTGGAAATGACGCAGCGATTTCATACACATTGTTAGTGATAGAGAAAATCGAATGTTCTGCTGAAATTTTATTCTCAAACGTTTCCAGTTTCTAATGATAATTGCAAACCTCAAATCAACATTTTTACTCGTAGACTTTTAAATAATGTTACCCCTTCACAGAGCACAAGATATTTTTAGATACCCTAAGATATTTTGCATCCAAGTTTATGACATACACACCATCTTAAAACTGATAAATAGATACTATTCTGAAAATGTCTTTAGTTTAATGTTCGCTCCTATTTTAAGTGTAATATTACTGGTATAACATCCCGTGTTCAGGTTATGTAGGATGGTAAATGTCCTCGGTCCCGAATCACGAAGAACATAGTAATCAACTAGCCGTTTTAGTATCTCAAAAGACTGACTTCATGGCCCATTTCATATACTTTGCCTTCTTTAGTGGTAGAGGGTGCTTCCATTACTTAAGCTGTTTTGTTTCATATGGTGTGCACCCATGTTTCATAATTTATTACTAAGTGAATGGGCACTGTCTGAAAACGAACCAAACTTTACTTCGAAATTCGCACTTTTGATCGGGGGTCAGCAGTCACGGCATCCATTTTGCATAAGTTTTTCATGTCCAAACCTTTTCGTAAAACATGAAATACATGTACACGTGAAATTCCCAGAACACCTTCATTCCACGATGCTGTAGAACCATATCTACACTTTATTGATGACTTCCTTTATCGCAATTTCGTCTTCCGCTGCGTACGTTATCCTTCAAGCTTTCACGACGATTTAATTTCTCGGTCGACTTGAAAATGGTTGAAAATGATGGTGCAGAATCCCCTAAATGTCTTTCGTATTGGTATAAATTACTGTTATATTCCTACTTTTCCATACGAAGTACTTAATAAGGGCACAGTGTTCAATATTTGCCACGTTTCCCTATACACATATCTCCACTGTAACAAACAGCTGTGCCTACTGTGATTCTTGAATAATCTCTATGTTATTGTATAAATATTTCCACGAATGATGGCTGCTTCCGAAAATAAAAGTGTTTGGAAGTGCTTCTGCGTCTGTGATCATTCCGAAAACTTCTCTAATGATCCACGTATCTCCGCCGAGTCTCATTTGAAACCTTGAAGTGCCTTATTAGTCCAATCTGCGTTTAAGCGAAACGCAAGAAATATTTTTGGATCTTTATTTACCAATCCTTTTTAATCACAATTTTGGACGTAAAATCTATAACGAAGAATTGAAAGCAACAGCCAAATATATTTATCGCTAAAATTATCTTTTAATAGAATGAGCAGAAGAAATAGTAGCTACTAATAGTTGTCATAACATTATTTCTCTGCGTCCCCCAAAGTAGAAATGACACAGTCGGTAAAATATGAAAAGCTATTTAATATAATAAAACAGAGCAAAATAATTGTTACCTCAGTAGATCGCGATAGCATGGCTTCAAAGGAAATGCAACAACACTCAATCAATACTGAAAACTAGGGTAAGAATACCAATATTTCGGCAACTCAAAAAAGCTCTAAGAAATATCTTGCTCTTAATATAATTGAATGATGGGTATCTTATAGTAATCTACCTAGAATAAGAAGTGAAAAAACAAGTCGAAAAGGTTGTTGGTCTTTACGATTGTTTCCTCTCCTTTTTTGTGGCTCTCTCCGACTTCAAAGCTTTAAAAATTAACTCTCCGTCTTCTTCCCCACTTCTTCAGAAGGGCTGAAGGATGGTCGCGAAGACATCCTTGCCCTAATTATTGTTACTCTGTGGGACTGAGGAGCAAATTTCGTTAGCTTTGAAGTAAGCCGTCTCCTTTTTCAACATCACCGTTTTCCCTTACCCACTTCATGAGATATTGTGGAGGCTCCTCTGTTTGCATTAAGTAGTTTCGTAATGCCCGTTCTTCGAGAAAGGTATTTTGTAAATGGATAACAACTCTCCTAAAGATGAAAAACGTCAACACGTTTCTATTTTATTTATGCTTTTATTACCTACAAAGAAATAACATCAGAATAAGTAGTGATGGATGCTTAAATAATTAAAATAAACTAACAAAGTAGTATTACAAGGACAATACAATATATTAAAGTAAACTAAAGAAAGCAGAACAAGTAAGCATAATGTAGTTGTACTATACGTATTTGCAGCTTATTAATGTAGTAGTTATAATTATAGATCTTTTAGAAAGGAAGTGCAAACAGTTTCATTAATAGAATTAATTGTTCTTTCACACAAGCCGTGTGTTGGACAGGGTTGGAAAGGTAGAATCAGATGACTGAAAAATTCAATGCCATAGCCGGGATTTGAACCACGGATCTCCCGGTCTCCGTCCGGTTGCTCTAACCACTGAGCCACCATGGCAACATGCCGACACGACATTAAATTCTCCAGCTGATTCGCATTTTTCCCGGTAAACCACAAGGAGATCTCAAATTGTATAGAGATGACATACCCCAATGGCGACTTACATTTATTGTAAGTACTTTAAGTTCCGGGCTTTATAGTTGCAACCACTATTAGGCCAATTAATGGAATGTTTCATTAATAGTTGAGAAATATGCCTTTACAAACCATAGCACGTTAAGTAAATAAGCCTAATGCTTTATGTACAAAAGGAACAAGAATAAGATGAAACGCTGAAAACGATGCAATGTGATAACTCGATAAGTAAAGTTACATATGTGCATTTAAAAATATGATTTACTAATATATTGTTACATGCTGGGGTGAAGACCGAAACGTTCCCAGCATATGTTAAATTTTAATCACCCCAACACGCACATGGGGGAAACGTAGCACAGAAACTGCGAGAGGGTTAGGACCTTGGTGCCTTTATTTCGATGAAGGCCTGGGGTTTTCAACAAATTATACACAAACTTCACATTAATCACCTGTGGTTTATTAAAAACATAATTAGTGGCACTACATTACATACAGGGAATAAAGAATTGCGGGGAGATGCCTCGCACACGCGACCTAATCCATACATACTTACTAAACAAGTGATGTCAAACACACAAAGAAGTAACGCTATCTAACCCCCCTCTCCAACCCTGGCTAGACACACTAGCTAGAGCTGGCGAGTGTCATACCAGACGGAACTTCCAACAAGCCGAAAGAAATAACAAATCACCCCAATAATACCGTCGACAATGCGACGCAACCCACTCATATGCCACAATATTGCAAAGCAACATTCACAATTGGTTTCTCCTTCCTTTATGTATCCGTAACGCCAGGTTTAAAGAAAATGATTACGCCATTCTAAGACAAAAACAACGGAAAAGAGAGGATGAAGGAGAAGAAAATGCATAGGTTATCTTTCCACGATCCACGCGCCGACTATCTAATATCACTAAGCCAGTGTGAATACAGAATCTGTGAATAACGTTAGAGAAGAAGATAGACATGATGTATATGGCTTCTGATGTACACACAATTGTGTAGCAGTTCTGCATGCCTAATCTGGGATAATCTTTGTTTTTGCAAAGGGAGAGCTGGAAACGTATATAAAAACTAATCTGCAACCACTTTCACAGGTTATCCTTTCATTCGAATTCATGGGCAATTTAGTGATGTTTAGTTTGAAGTCTACAGTTGGGGTGGTATACTTGTAATGTTATATTTAATTTGTTGAGCCCCACGTTTGGGAGCCAATTTGCGACGGTATTATTTATAATGTTTGTGTATTTCTGTTTACTCCACGTGGTGAAGCCATTTTGTGACGTGATTCTTTGTTAGGTTTGTTAGCTCCATCTGGTGTTAGCAATTTGCGGTAGTATTAGTGTTTGTTTGAAAGAATGCTACTGTTATTTTATTTACTTTTGGTTCACTGTTCTCCGGCTAGCATTATCCTTTTGGTCGAGTACTTCTCTTTATACAGGTTGTGTAAACGGAAAGGAGTCATTTATCCAAAGATAACACTGATGAAAGAATTTGTTTTACACTTTTTATTGTCGAACACATTCACTATCACATTTACACTTTGATCTTGACAGTCGCCAAACTGAAACTGTTATAATAACTTCATTACTGATCACTCTTAATTCGCGTACTTCAACTTTTTGTATAATTAACTTTACAACACTTTAGATTTTTCATAACTCTGCTACGCGTAACTTGCGAATCGATAGCCGACGTGTACTGTACAAATATTTCTGCTGGACTGAAGACGACGTTTAACTTACAAATATTTTCGACGAACTGACGGGGTCTACCTCTAATCTAGCCCTTTTTATACTCCTACACCTCGATATGCCTAAATATTATAACTGAGCTGCTATTGGCTAATAAAACGCGCCAACATTAGCGTCTATTTTTATATCCAATGAAAATTATGAATACATATGCTTTAGGGAAAATGTTCCAGCAAATTCTAAAGAAAAACGCGCCAACGTTACGTAACTTCCTCGTCTCTAATAATGATAAACAGCTCACCCCCTCGCTGCATTATTGCACGCTATTATTGTCAGTTTCAGTAAGGCCGTATAAACCTACTTCTCAACAATAATTACAATCAATAAACATCTCAAATCAATGTCACATAAAAATGCATATTCGTATTATAATCATTCTTTACATTTAAGTAATTTGTGATACAAATTACTGCATCACAGTGAAGGTGTAGTATACAAAACTCAAACCTTCGAAGTGCAGTTTCATAACTGCATATATCCGCCAATTACAGCATTATATAAAAAATAGGATTTATTCATTAAGTAATAATAACACTAACAAAGATAAAATGCATTAGTGCATATATGTTAAATAATATATATTATTTAATTACAAGTACAATTATGACATGAATTAAAAGTAAATGCATTGTTACTATTATTGCAATTGTTGACAAATGTTATAACAGCTATAATCCATCACTTGAGAAGCAAATAGTTTCATTAGAATACGTTAATATACAGACTGTAAAATAAATAACTGCGCACACTTTCATCATTAACTAATATAATCTAGACATATTTACAGGGATTTGTAAATTACATTCGTAACCAAACACATGCATTCCTCTATGCTAGTCACTTTAGTAACTGCCTCTGCCCTCCTGCACACCCACACATATATTTGTGACAACATGGCCCTCGTAGATGTAGGCCGGTGTGCTAATAGTTTCCCTTCTAGATGTCTTTATGCTACAACCAGCTAAAACACATTAAGCCATGAAATGTGGGAGCCCAAATATCAGGACAAAATAATACGAAATAATGGGGCATGTTTACATTCTTCCACTTTTGTACAAGTCTTCCGAGTGCATTAGCGTCTTAATACGGAGCATTAATTCATTAATTGTTGTTTGATTTGGGTTGTATTTAAACTAATCGATTTTGCTATTGCCTTTTCAGTTTTCTTGCTTACTCTACTAAAATGAGAATGTAACAGGTTCGTTACGCAGGTCACATTGTCAGCTATCAACTACGCTATTTGTACCATGTCACTAGGGCCTCAGTTGTACATAAATAATGAATTTTGACTCATTTCACTTTCCTTATATCTCCTTGCAACTAGTGATAGATCTCATCCTCACCTTAAAATATTTCTTTCAGGTTCATGATGCAAGCAGTCAGCACTGGGCCATTGGATCGCTGTTGATGATACTTGAACCAGCTGTGCAGAGTATAATACTTTCTAAAATAACCGATCTATTTTAGACCTAGAGGGTGATGATGGAGGAGGATTTTAGCACAGAAGCAGTTAACCTTCGGGAGAAATGGGAAAGGTGATGCAACACAAGGAGCGGCAGGTACAGCATAGCGCTGTTCCAAACGTCTCCAGTCCCGGAAGAGCGTCCCTGCAATACCAACACTATTCACAAAGACAGGTACAGGTCGGAGGTATCGATGCCAGACAGAAATATTTGATCCTCAAACCACATCAACCGCATACCCTGTACACCATCCACTGCACCTGACCCTGAACTCTCATAGATAAACGAGAGAGAAAGAAGTATAACCAACTTGAATACATAGGATGTCGCGAGGGGGACACCTCGCGCACCGCGACCTTTTCGATCTATTGTGAGTGAAGGTGTTGTAGGAGGTCGCAGGTTTGCAGACAGACAGGCCAAGAGAGACGCGCAGAAGTCCCTAATATTCCCAGTTTGAACACGGGGACCGGGAATCGAACCTGGAACCTCCCGAATTCGGGTCATAGACTTTGCCGCCTAAGCCATCCCGCTGCTTTAAAAATATGTAAGAATCTATCCCGAAATTGGACCAGTAAACAACGAAACTTACGATGAAAAGTCTTTAAACCGAAATGATGGCAACCTCAGAATATGGAACTAAATCCTAGATTATGAGCTCAGTTATCTTCTAAGCACTCCGCTGCATCATGTTTAGTATAAATAGGTAAGAGACGCCCCCAAAGGAAATTACATGGAAGTAACTATTTAGCCAGATATTACAGTATACTTTCTTTATGGTATTTAAGAGTGTATGTGTATTTGAAAGGAAGTGTAATATTTCATTAAAAAATTAAACGCCAGATTTCATCATAAATAAACATTTTCAGGTCTCCTGAATAAAAAAAAATTAGAGAAATATCTGTATGTGCGTGCGTGCGTGTGTGTGTGTGTGTGTGTGTGTGTGTGTGTGTCTATGAACAGCATATCTCAAAAATAATGTGTCCGATAAATACCAAACTTGGAATTTATGCCATGTATCTTCCAAAGATGCGCTACAAAGATTTTCAAGGAAATTAGCCCAACCCAAACTACCCTTTACATGGAGATAATACTTCTTCCACAATAGCCGTGTGTTGCATAGTTTGCAAAGTTAGAATCAAACACTGAAAAATTCGATGTCATCACCGGGATTGGAACCGCGGATCTCCTGGTTTCCGCCCGGTTGCTCTAACCACTGAGTTACCATGGCAACATGTCGGTATGACACAAATTACCCAAATTATGCGCATTTTTTCCAGTAAACCACACGGAGGCCTCAAATTGTAGTCAGATGACATACCCCAATGGCGATTTACAATTCTATAAGTACTTTAAATCGTCTGATTTTAAGGTTTTCAGTCATCTGATCCGACATTTCCAATCTTCTCCAAACACACAGCTTGTGTGGAAGAACAATTAATTCTACTAATTGACCTAATAGTGGTCGAAACTATGAAGCCGGGATTAAAGTACTTACAGCATGCATTTCGCCATTGGGGTATGCCTCTCAATACAATTTGAGATCTCCTTGTGTTTACCGGAAATAATGTGAATCAGTTGGGAACTTTATGTCATATCGCCTTGTTGCCATGGTAGCTCGGTAGTTAGAGCAACCGGACGGAAACCGCGAGATCCGTGGTTCAAATCCTGACGATGGCATTAATCTTTCACTCATCTGATTCTACGTTACCTACCCTTTACATGTTTCATTGTTTTTGAATTTCTCAAAAATTGTTCTAATGATATTGATAAAAGTAATATATGTCTAAAATGTTTCATAAAACACAAAATGTATATTTGAATTTTCTGGAAATAGCCTTTGAAGACTTCTTCATTCTGAATGACGTTTGTATAACCCATAAGAGATAAACAAAGCCTTACTACATAAAACATGTAGATCTCTTTAACCACGCAATAAAATGTACGCTAACTAAACTTTTTTGTGGCGTTCACCATCTCCCAGTTATTCTTTATTATTGGTATGAATTTTCTAAAACTTACTTTTCTTATGAGGAAAATAGTTTTCCTGTCCCTCCCTCGTGGTCATACAATAGGAACGGAATGACAAAGCATCACATAGCGACTGTCCTTAGTCCTTTTGTACCTACAAGAAAATATTTATGTAATAAAACCATTTATGTCAACATTTATCTCGATTAACATTAAATACCTAGATAGGACAAACTTTTGTAATAATAAATTGTTGAAGAATGGACAGAGAAAGTCATGTGAATGCGGCATATATGACTGCTCTTCGAAGTGACAGGCTGTTTGGCCTTCATAGATGAGATTAATATCAGAACTTCAAAGCAAGTATATGACAGGGAAAGAATAAAAAAGGAATCAAGTTTGTGGATTTTATAGAAGTAAAAATATTAATAATCTAAGTATTGGTAATATTGATAAAAATAACAGGATATTAATGTTATTAGTTTTGTTTGATTTTGCATTTATTTTAGTTTTTTCTTTTGTAGTAGTTTACAATAATTCATGTACAAGTAATATAGTGAGCATCTATGATATATTTTTCATTGGAAATAGCGGATTTTCTGGCAGAATGTTTCGCTTCATCAGCTATTTATTTTAAAGAAAGCTGAATTGAAAAACAATTCAGTTTATCCTTGAAAAATACTACTGCAAATGAACAGGTTATCTTTAAAACTAACTACGAACTCGTAGTTTTACATTTTAGGTAAAATCTTCTCATCCTCGGTTACCTCTTTAACGTTTGGCCTGGAAAGCTTTCAGATAAAAATCCGATATAGCTTGAATTTAACATCATAAATGTATTTCTACTATTGGATGTTTATTTACTTTTTGGAAGTTGGATACTTAATACGTGATAAATTAAAGGTACCCAAATAACTATGTGTAAATACAAATGTAAGATACTATAATAAACCTATCCTATGTACGAAAATAATTACCTAAGGGTAACCAAATTATAAATTTGATCCAAAGGATAAAAAATGTCAATTTTTCATTTACACGTCTTAAAATTCTTCGAATCTTTAACCATCCGTTAAGCTTCTTATTCCTATTAGGGTATTTAAAAGGGTCTAGTTTATTTTAATTCTTTTAAACTATGTTTTTAACTTTGATTTTTGTTACTTTTTGTTACACTTTTGTATATTAAAAACGTTTCACACAACGTAGTTTTTAACCAGCATTGTTCAAATTTTCAGTAGAAACTCAGAAATAGTTAATATTAAAATGTGGGCTGCACTATGAAAAACCTAGGGAATGACATAATCAAGTTTATGATTAAAGAGAACTTTAAAAAAATTTATATGCAAAATGTAGCAATTTTTGAAACAATCAGAACAGTCACCAAGGTTCTATATACTGGTTTTCTTTATAATATTAAACTAAAGTAATACTGCTTTTATTTCTTAAATTATAACTTGTAAATTGTGGGGAGCTTTTATTAATTTGTATAATAAAGTTAACTAATTTCTGTATTTTTAAAAGTATATTAGGGATAATATTATGATGTTTAAACCATGTTAATAACAGTGATATAACAGCAGAAATAAAAATATTGTTTATAAACTGAAATATTTAGGCTTTTTATGTGTGGTTCCATTAAATTGAAGTTTTTACTTCACAAGATGAGCCCATTTGTTATTCAAGCTAAACAGAAACAAAAAGAAATTATTAGCAGTTTACTGTTTATTCAGACTTATTAATAATAAGAGGCATATCCTTTGTGCATCATTAAGCAGCACTGGTTAATCCAGTGAACGAATTACATGTGATGAACTGATGTACAACATGTGAATTAGAATAGAAGACTAACAAAGGAAGCTAAACACATTTTAATATAAACCAGAGAAGTAATTTTAGTGCATTAATTACAAAGTATTTGTGTAATAAAATGTTCTAATACAATTCTCTCTTCCTAATTAATTATAATATTTGAGGCCTAATTATGGGCAGGTCTTGGGTGCTTATAGACTTCATATGGGTTAAGGAACAAAAGATTTTTCTTCTTTTTCATTAACTCCCATTTGTAACGTTTACATTTCGTGAACTTAAATTCACTGTCAATCACAAATGTACATTGGTACTATCAAACAACTTTGAGTTTTATGAAAAAATGATGTGGAAATTGTTTATCCGATATAGTAATATTTCTAATTGTTGCTTTAATAATACCTATTACATAAATGTTCAATTTTAGAAGATGAATTTATATTTTTAATTTTGAAGTTTAATAAATAACTATGAATTGTGTATAATTTTATATTTTTAGTTGTAAATAAGAATTAAATTTTAACATACTTAAATTAATAACAAATTCTAAATTCATAAAATCCTGTTATGAGAACACAAAACTACTCAAGAACCTGTCTATAAGGAGCTCAAAGGTCAAACATATTCTGTTTTCGCCCAAACGTTTAATTGAAAATTAATACATTCGAAATTTGTCATCTATACTAATAATATTACCTTAAGATTAACGTCCTAACACACTTACACCCTGCACACGCGTTCTCCAAAATGAGCCAAGAATCCACTTTCAAGAAGATTACTTATGTTCTTTCTTCATTATTCCATTTACGGGGGAAAAGCGTGAGATAAATCTATTTAGAACGAAAGTTTCAGTTACGAAATTAAATTTTACGTAAAACTCATCACAGCACTTGCATTAGTGGGGTGCTAAAAAGATATATGACCGAGTAAACCAAAGTTAGCAGCCTAAATTAAATGCATTTGGCTCAACTTAAAGCGAGCTCGTCAATATTACAAGAACGCCGTAAGAAGCAACAAGTTTGTATCTTGCAAAAGCCACGAGAGACGTCTGCCTTTCATGTAACTTTTAGATAACTTTTACGCATGTTCCTATTTTGTAATACATTGTAGGCAAACTATGATAATGTTCAAACATTTTAAGTTTAAATTTGGACTTCTAATGCAATATACTCATTTAGTTTAGAAACTAAAACACTATGGTTTGCTAATTCCTTAAATGGTAGCGAAGAAGCTTTTGTTTTTTTTTTTGAGAACGCCCTGGAGTAGAAAATATTATTCCACAGAAAATGCTTGCTAAAATAATGCAAACGACGCGGATATTCCATTACATGACAACATACACAGACGGCAATGATTTAGCAACTCAGAAAACAGAAGTCACAGGAAAAGAAAGATAATTATATTTTTTTCACAATGATCTACTGTGGTTATGCCCCAATATTTTTTTTAAATTGTGCCATTCGTATAGCCTCCTTTTACTCTAGACACAAGTATTACACCTAAGAGGGAATAAGTGAATACAAAAAACTATTGCGATTTTGGACATTCTGTTTTTCGGAATTTGCCAAATTTTATTTCGCATTTTTTTGCACAAAATATCGTGTTTATAGGTTCCAGACTTCTTTGACTTCTGGTTTATATCGCATGTCATTGAATTCTGATAGAAGAGCGGTGGACCACTGCCGAGGTTAGTCAGCGATTGCTCATTGATTTGTGTGATATACGCATGCATGTGATATTGAAGCGGCATCACCGCTTAATACAATAAGAACCGCATAACCTATCTAACGCAAAAGCCACTGATTTATTGATATGTGCTGGACCTTCACAATGTGTCCGGAAAGTCGTAGCCTAGCTAGATAGTTTTGTTTTGAACGTTGCTATCTGATCACATTAGGTACTCTGAAAAAATATTGCAATCATTCTTGTATGTTTAAACTAATTTGTTTCTATTTTTAAGAAGATAGGAAAAATATGTACTCAGTAGCTAAAATAATTGATAGCAAAAGTAGCTGAAATGTCTCCTATGCATCTATGTGCTATGGAAATAAAGGGAAATAAATCGGGAGCGATGTTCACTGGAGTCATTGGAAAGAAAAGAGAAATATATGTAAAAATCTGATGTGTTACACTCACATTACTTTCTCTACTCTTGTAAAAACTATTTTTACAAACGCTTATTCTCCATCTACTTCATGTTAATGGAGATAAACATTTGCAGACTGTATCTTATTGCTAAGTTTATTGTAGATGTAAGGGAAATATATATTTGCAAGGGCAATATAGAAATACGTAGCTTTTAAGCACATGCATATAATAGCTGGTTGCTACGTGCAGCACCATTCCCTTTGCCACAGATTAATACTCTTTGCATATCCAATACAAAAAAATCTGATGTGTTACACTCACATGACTTTCTCTACTCTTGTACAAACTACTTTTACAAACGCTTATTGTCCATATGCTTCATGTTAATCGAGATATCGAGATGTCAATATTAGCTAATTTTCTTGTACATGCAAGGGGAATATGGTAGATTTTAAGCGATAGTCAAATATTTAAGCGCTGGTTACTATGTGGCGCATTCCATTCTCTTTGCATGTCCAGGACATAAAAAAATGAGTAACGAATTTGAGAAAAAGTATAAGTATTGGACAATTTAAGGAAATAACAAGCAATATCTCGCAAACGGTTCACTCAACAAAAGAAATGTATATGACATAAATTGTGTAATTTAACGCGATCTACATTTTTCGTGTAGTAAAATTTTGTCTATCTCTTATGGTTTACCAGTTATGCAAAAGTCGTTCAGAATGAAGAACACTTTTGGAGACATTTCCAGAAAATTCGAGATATACATTTTATTTGTCATGAAAATACCTTAAACATATGATATTTTAATCAAAATCGTTAGAGCCATTTTTGAGAAAATTAAAATTTTCGAAAAATGTTCCATGTAAAGGGTAGTCTGGGGTGGGGGATTTTCTTGAAAACCTTCGTGTCGCATCTCTGGAAGATACTAAACCTAAATACCAAGTTTGGTGTTTATCCGACTGTTCGTTTCTGAGTTATGCTGTTCACAGACACACAGACACACACACGGACATGTTTCCAAAAATGCTTTTTACTTTCTCTACTACGTATAGTAAGTAGGGGAAGTATTGAATTCCACCCAAAAATTCGATACCGAGATTTCACCGGAAATACATGTTTTGAGACCTCCTGAATACAAATACTATACGTAGTAGAGAAAGTAAAAAAGCATTTTTGGAAACATGTCCGTGTGTGTGTCTGTCTGTGTGTCTGTGTGTCTGTCTGTGTGTCTATCTGTGTGTCTGTGAACAGCATAACTCAAAAACGAACAGTCGGATAAGCACCAAACTTGGTATTTAGGTTCAGTATCTTCCAGAGATGCGACAGGAAGGTTTTCAAGAAAATCCCCCCACCCCAGACTACCCTTTACATGGAAGATTTTTCGAAAATTTTAATTTTCTCAAAAATGGCTCTAACGATTTTGATTAAAATATCGTATGTTTACGATATTTGTATGAGAAATAAAATGTATATCTTGAATTTCCTGGGAATGTCTCCAAAAGTATTCTTTATTGTGAACGACTTTTGCATAACTGGTAAACCATAAGAGATAGACAAAATTTTACTACACAAAAAATGTAGATCGCGTTAAAATACACAATTTATGTCATATACATTTTTTTAGTTGAGTGAACCATTTTCGAGATATTGCTTGTTATTTCCTTAAATTTTCCAATACTTATACTTTTTCTCAAATTCGTTATTCAATTTTTTATGTCCTGGATATGCAAACAGAATAGAATGCGCCACATAGCAACCAGCGCTTAAAAGATTGGACTATCGCTTATAACCTACCATGTTCCCCTTGCATCTACAAGAAAATTAGCAATAAGATTGACATCTCGATATCTCGATTAACATGAAGCATATGGAGAATAAACGTTTGTAAAAATAGTTCGTACAAGAGTAGAGAAAGTCATGTGAGTGTAGCACATCAGATTTTTTTGGATTCAGGGAGTCTCAAAACATGTATTTCCTTTGAAATCTCGGTATCGAATTTTTGGGTCGAATGCAATACTACCCCTACTTACTATACGTAGTAGAGAAAGTAAAAATGAATAACGAATTCCCATTTGAGAAAATAAGTATTGAAAAATTTAAGGGAATAACAAGCAATATCTCGAAAATGGTTCACTCAACAAAAAAAATGTATATGACATAAATTGTGTATTTTAACGCGATCTACATTTTTGTGTAGTAAAATTTTGTCTATCTCTTTTGGTTTACCAGTTATGCAAAAGTCGTTCACAATGAAGAATACTTTTGGAGACATTACTAGAAAATTCGAGATATACATTTTATTTGTCATGAAAATATCTTAAACATATGATATTTTAATCAAAATCTTTAGAGCCGTTTTTGAGAAAATAAAAATGTTCGAAAAATGTTCCATATAAAGGGTAATCTGGGGTGAGGGATTTTCTTGAACACCTTCGTGTCGCATCTCTGTAAGATACTGAACCTAAATACCAAGTTTGGTGTTTATCCGACTGTTCGTTTCTGAGTTATGCTGTTCACAGACGGACACACACGGACATGTTTCCAAAAATGCATTTTGTTTGGATTCAGGGTGTCTCAAAACATGTATTTCCGGTGAAATCTCGGTATCGAATTTTTGGGTGGAATACACCCTTTCACCCTTTAAATTTCTAGCGTTTTGGATACTTAAAGTTTCTTATTTAATTTGGGATTGTCTAAGTGCGGTGCAATTTTGGGGAATAAACTTTTCTTAATTCTAATTTACTAGTATCTCTTTTATAGTTTTATTAGTCTTCTTGATCAGTCCTATTCTAGTAAATCGTACCAATACAAGGCTAGTAGAATATAAGGGATTATACTCTTTGGTGACAAATCATGCGAAGCATTGTTTCTGAATCATATTAACAATAATCATTACATATGTTTTGTAATACATAGGATTACAAGGACCACATCAACACTTTACAGTGATCAGAATTGGTTTTTAAACCAACTAATGAAATTTATTTTTAAGGGACACTGGAACTGTGTTTTTGGGTGAAAATGACATTTTCTATTTTGAATTACATATACTCTATAGTCACCGTGAATCATTTTCGTTAAGCTTTTAACTATCCGCCAGCTTTAAAACCAAAGTACTATCTTTAAATCACCCATACGCACACTTTTAACCCCACTGGACCCGCCACTTCTGTTTTCTATGTGTAGTTTTTTCTCACTTTCACATTTATTCCTAACATTTCAATTTTGCTCTGATTTAAATGTAAATATGCATACATAATCTCAAATGATATTCAAGCATGCATTGTATAATTGGTTTATTCAGTGAATCACAAAAATTTAATTTATACTGAAAAGTACGGAAAATTTTAACACTAACTTCATAAAAAATTATTTATCTGTAATTAATAAGATTAACTAATAAAACGTTTACATTTATTTTCACAGTACTAATGTATTAGAAAATGCCACTGTCGTACTTCTCTCGAAATGTGATTGCGCAAGGCAGCTTTATAAAATTTACATTTTTTTTCGCTAATTAAAAAATTTAATAGTATTATCCGAGAAAATATTTGAGCTAGAGCTTTGAGTTTTAGCACAGTTACGTCTTTATTTACTTATATTAAGTTTGCTAATTTTCAAGCAAATAGCTTTAAAATTAAAAAAAAAGATTCAGTTTCAATGTTTCTTAAGCCGATAACAGTAAATGCCACTTTATACGCATATATTGTGACGGTGGACCAGCAAAAGAAAAACAGGGGGATAAGTCTAATGCACGAACTGCCCAGTACACATTAGAATCCAACCACACTTGTAACGATAGATACAACAATGGTATCTTCTAATGTGATTTATCTTCACTCTCTTATACATTTGTTATCTGCATAACAGATTACCTCGAAGTTGCTATACGAATGTACATAGCAAAATCACTAAAAATTCCCTTACTCCTATGCGACTTCGCTCTAATATAACATGTTTTTATATAATCCTTATGAAAAGCTGGCAACCAAGGGGAAAAAGTGTTGTTGCACCAGCACATGGTTGAACAAGTGAAACAATATAAACCAGGAGAGAACCAAGTGAAATAGGTGTGATATCCTGGAAAGACTTTATTATCAAGGTAATAAAGCAATAAATAAAATTACCTTAAATAATTTTAAAGTGTGGTATAGAGGAAATAATGTTTTGAATAAAGCAGCTTTATGCAGCGCTTTCAACGCAAACCCTAAAAAAACCGTTTTTAAAAAGCGTCAGAATAACATTTATGTATTGCCTAGGAAAACTTTGAAATGTACATTGTACCGTCCTTAGTCGTCTGGTGGTTTTCATGCTAGCTTCTGGTTCCCGAGATCGCGGATTCAAACACGGCGGAAGGCGTTGGATATTTTTGGGGCGTAAAAATCCTTAGCAGAGCTTTTTCTATTCCGTGTCGCTATTAATGGGTGATGATTGGTCAACTGCCACCATGCGCGCCTGTTAGTGGAATGTGTGACTGTAGAAACCCACCCGATTACAGAAATCGCCGCTAGGGTGTCCTTGTACGCCAACGATGTGACAGGAAAATAAATTAGTTTAAAACTTACTATGGATAACTACATCGTCTGCAAACTGTGCAATTAGCAGGTTGTCTGTCATGTTTTCGAAAATCAAGGCTAAAGATCTGGTATACGAATGGAGCGAGTACTCCATCTTGCAGGACTCCTGGTTGTATTTTCTGAGGTAAGATATTGAATCATTGTATTTTACAGAGAAAGGTATGTCAGATAGATAAGATTTAATTTCTAAGAATATAGTATTGGTGACCTAAGGTTTTATTTTGTGCAAGAGCCCAGTGTACTATACATTATCGAATGCTTTATCACAGTCCAAGAATAGGCCAAAACAAACCGACTGTTCTTCATAAGTTCAAGTATCTCATTTACAACTCGATGTAGTTGCTGAGGATAGGAATGGTTAGGCATCAATCCAAACTCTGTGTCTGAGATAAGTAGTTGTAGAGGACCAATCAGATGCGGATATTCTGGAAAACGTTGTTAAACGGCTTATAGGACTATATGAAAGCGTGTGTTACTTATATTTTCCTGGTTTGGGTATCATTACTTGTTCAGCGTGTTTCCAGCTTCTCGAGAAATAAGAAACTATAATTGTTGCATTGTATACTTGATTAGTAGTACTAGGCTTTTGTAGGAAAACTTTAATCAGCGAAAGAGTGATCATCTCGTCGCTGGAGTTCCGTTTATTGCATTGTGAACCTGTGCTGGAGTGAAACAGAAGTTTTGAGGAGAGAGTTGCACGTTTTCGAAAAATCTTCATCTCTGTGCCTACTAAACTGTGAATCAGTATTAGGGTTTTGTTTAAACTGTTCTTGTAGCATTTCAGAGAAAATTAAAGCCTTATCTTCTGCTGAAGTGTACCATTTGTTGTTTATTCTTAGTGGTGGTAATTCTCCGAGTTATTTAGTCAGAACTTAGTCTTTTTCTACAACGAAGCGTCCGCGTCGCAAGCATTTAATAAGAGGAGAGAATTGTGTGTGGCTATAGTCTGCTGTTGTTTAAGTGCATCTTGAAGACCTTAACTGGCCTTATTAAATGCTGTTTTGTTGATAGGAATTTTGTTTACTCCCATAGCTTGCTACATTATATCTTCTCACAAAGAAGTGCTTTATGTGAGCTGGTAATGAAATATTAATTGCAGGTTTGTTTATGTCGCTATACCTGTTGGATAAATTTGCGTTATAGTCAATATTTCTAGTTAGACACTGTACAGCTCTTTCGATATCTTGAGGCGATTTTAGTGCAACTTTTAAATTGGTGATGATCTGTAAGGCGTTTACCTAGTAATTCCAATCAAAAGAATATTTAATTAGGTATTAGGTGGTTGCTTGTGTTGGTGTTTGTCCCTGGCATTGAAAGTATTTTCACATTTACAAAAAAGTGGTCGGAGCTAAGCTCATGTGTGAGCACCACATGAAAGGAGCAGTGTTTTTGTTTTATTTTTTCCAATGCAGAAATCTAATATGCGAGGTATATATCCAGCAGACACATAAAACGTCGTTTCGATAGTGTGTATAAATTCATTTACTACTGAAGTTTTCACCCAGAATATAGTGCGAACTCATTTTGTGTGCAATAGACCAAACGTGGAAACTGTGAGTTTGGTCTAAGGTGATAAATAGCAAGAACTAACTTGATATTTTCTGTGGTCCAGATGTCACAGCAGCTTAAGAACTACAAGCTTACACAGCGGTCGTTTAAAAGTGGTGCAAAGACTGGAGAGTGAAAATGAATCCAAAGAAATCGAAACTAGTGACATTCACCTATAAAAGAAATACTGCCAATTACGCAATAATTGCAATTATTACACAATCTAAAAGTTAAATACCTTAGATTAACTCTTCATGCAGAATTAACCAGAAATTAGCATATACCTATCTGATCTGGTCAAGAAACGTAGACAGAAAATTCATCAATTAAAATTCGTGA
Source organism: Deroplatys truncata (assembly GCA_030765065.1). Lineage (NCBI taxonomy): Eukaryota > Metazoa > Arthropoda > Insecta > Mantodea > Mantidae > Deroplatys > Deroplatys truncata. The sequence continues at coordinate 165,182,590 of CM060978.1, read as the reverse complement.
TATCGGATACTTCACCTTAACCATTATCTTCAAAAGACTAATCTACTTCTCACTAATGAGACCTGTCTGGATATATGGTTGCGCAATCTGGGACTCTGCATCCAAAACTGAAGTCAACAGAACACAAACTATACAGAATCGGGTCCTTCGCCTAATATCGAATGCACCTTTGTACACTTCATCAAGAATTCCTTACGCCAACAATAGATAGCACCCTCCAATCCTGCTACACACATCTCTTAGCTACCTTCAGTGAACATGAAAATAAAACACTTAACACAGATACCTCAGCACATGCCACAAGAGCGATCGTGAAGAAGACTGAAACGAAAACGACATACGGACCTTCTAGCATGAAATTTCATCTCACACTATGTACCTACTCGGTACAGTCATTGGGCTGTAACCTCGCCGCATGTTTGCGATTCCTTGTGAATAATTGCATATTTATGAGTAAAATTAACAATAATGCAATGTATAAAAGATTTCAATAAACTGAAAAAGAACTTAAAACTTACTTAAAGCAAATAAAGTAACGATTTCTGTTCTGGATTGAGAAGTATCACAAGTATACCTTCTAAACCAAAGGAGCGCATTTAAATGTTTAACAAATCAAATCAAATATTTACATTGTAAGTTAATAGAGATTACATAAAGACATAAATTAGTGAATTAGGTATATGTCAATCTCAAAAGATAATGCAGAATACTGTAGCGGGGAATGTGCTCGCACCTGAGTACTACATACTATCTCACTATATGTTGTCTCGGATCTCTGAAGTTCCCTGAAGTTCTCTGTCGCGCTGCTTGTCCTAGAACCGAGGAGAAATTCCTATCCAAGCTAGCAAATTTGATCTTTCTCAGGATTTAATGTGGGTGAAGGCAAATAATAAGCTGAGTTTTCCTTAAATAGCTTAATTTATTCACAATATATTGCCCACTGAGGCGGCTAGCAACTTTCCCTTGGTTAACATAAAATTATACAAAAGCTGTACATTTTAACCTTCCGACTACTGTTAATTCTTTACGTGGACCTATCTAACTGCCTCACACGGTAGTCTTCCGCCCACATACACGCACAAAATCTTCCGCCTGAGTCACATGTGTTACATCGTTGGAGTAACATCAGAGAGTGTGTAACTTGGGGCCTCCTCCCCTTTTTATACCATCCTGCTATGACACTAAAATTCGCGCCTTTATACGTAACAGCTATTCTCATTAGTTATCTACTTAGGTCGCTATGAAAATAAGATGCTCCAATTTTAAGCAGTCACGCCTTCCCTTTGACTTCTGTGGTCAAACCCACTAGCTCCGTCTCACTTTACAACTCTCGTTTATCTTTCTGTTTTTCCAAATCCCTTATCTTCCAGGAATTGGACCACTATCTCTGTCTCGCTCTAATCTCAGACCTCTCTATTTTCTGTGACTTTGCCTAAACCTGTGTGCATTAGTGTGTATGTGCCTATGGACTTCACCTCTGTTGCTCGCTCGCTTGGTAGTTACTAATTACACTGTTTCTTAAGATGCTTGCTTTCACATTCTAAGGTACAAGTTATTTTACAGTAAAGCTATTTCTCAATATTATTTTACATTGTTAGTTGTTCCTATTATTTTTCTATATTCTACTCTATTGGGTATATGTCCTCCTAAAATACTAAGTAATTTTATATATTGTTTCTGCGTAGCGCCATTTTTATTGCTGATGATGCACTTAGCAGCTGTGTTGTCAGGTGTAGCTATTTATCGTCATTTTTGCCTTTTCTTTGACCGTGGCTTTCAGAAGATCACTCGGCGACTTGGCTAATTTTCTGATACATTTGTAATATGCATGTAATCTTCTATGCATCTTCTATGTGTTTTCTTGTGCCAATAGTAGATTTCTCTTCAGTATAAGAGATCTCGAGTACATTACTCGTTAGGTTGAATTGGACGAATAATTTTTCAGGGATTCCTCTTATTCTAAGAAGATAAAATATTGAGAACTCCAATATGTTGGTACCCAGGGTCATTTGAATATCATTTCACCGGTTTCATATATTATCCGATATAGCCTGTCGTTTAAACGCTAAGTTCTCAAGCAGTGTAGAAAGGATGTCATTAATTCGTAGTGTCAGACCGCTACAGTAGAGGCACAAACATATCTTCACTGTCCGCCTCGTGAATTGGATGTAACGACCAAGATCGTATCAGTGATATATCTATTAATCTCGTCAGCACATTTCTTTTGCCATGTCACCTATGAAGACAAATCATAACAGAAAATGGCACCAATTTAAACGTGAAATAAGACGCTATTAAAATAATATTTAAATTACAATTTCGGTCACTGTCCATCGTTTTCTTTGCCGCTTTGTTTGTTGCTTAAGAGTGACGACAAAAATATGCCAAAGTGAACAAGAAGTTGAGAAAGAATATAAGGGAATGAGAATGTGATAAATAGACTGTTATTATAGAAAGGTGCAGTGATTATTCATGCCTTAATTTTATAATCATTACTATTAGAATTCTTAAACAGAGAACGTAACTTTTAATGAAGCACTACTTCAAATCTTACTCCATTTTAGGAAGTTTATTTACAATCTAAGCAGTTTTATCAACATTAACATTTTATTAGCAAAATAATGACTTCTGTTGCCTTTTTATTTAAGTCGTGACGATAGAAGAGCAGATTATTTGGTAATTCGCTCAGCAAGAGGCTATGGAGATGGTTTTATGCTGTCTTTTCCTTAACATCGAATAATTCATTTGCTCAAAAGGATAGGCGCCGACCGCATCGTACGGCTCAGAAGATAGAAAAAATATTCCTTCTTATTCAACTTCAGGGATTGATCTTCCGTCCTCAAGGAAATGTTTAAACTGTTCGTCTTCGTCTTCTTCTTCTTAGTCTTTTGGCTTTATATTAGTAGAATATCTCAGGGTATTCATTTGTTTCCATTGTTTCTACATTGTAGTGCCTTTGAGTGCCATCCTTTATGTGATTAGTCCTTCTTTATCCCTCAGTTCCTCGTAGAAATCTCATTTTCGATGTTTATATTCATCGTCAGTATCTGTATATTAGCATCTGACTTTCAGACCCATAAAGCAGTATCGGTACAGCCATTGATTTATAGAATTGTAAAGTTGTTTTAACTTTTGCTTTCATGATTTAAGGCATATTTACACGGGTCGAGGAAACGGTCGAAAGCTCACGTACTGATAGCCACGGATATATTCTTGCCCTGTGTAAACAGTCCGAGCACGTGTTCGTGACCAATAACCAGTTTTTCTCGAACCAGTTTATAAAATCAAGTAGTGTTAGATCTGAGAGGTCGTGAACAGGTCTTGTGAGGACTAAATCAAGCGTCGTGTTATCTTCATGGAATGACGAGGACAGTGATGCGTTTCGTACATGTATATAAAATGTTCATAAATGACAACGCATACTGCACGTATAAAACGACTAATAGTACTCCTTGGGATGCGAAACATATGTTCCAGGTTCCATTAGAATCCCCAGTTGCCAGGAATCTGGGTGTCGTTTCCAACTTTATTTTGCTTGCAAGATAATCTCTCATACACGTTGTAATATTATTTTCAATCTTTCCAAGCAAATAATTTCTCTGCGTTTCACTTAGTCTAAAGAAATTATGATATGCCGCAGGATCTTCTCTTTTTACCTGTTTGCAAGGAGTACCAAAGGCGTCCAATATATTACGCTGTTATATCCGACTCCTTATCCAGATTTTTCTTCTCCTCTTATGATTCTTTAGAACTGAGCACAGTTCCACAAATCAAATCAGTCACAATAGCAACACCTTCTTTAAGACTCCATGATGACTAATGGTCCTGTTTTCTCGAACCTATGCAAAACTTTCATGCACGCGCTCGCTCGTCACTTTTCTCGACCCGGTTTAAAGGCAAAACATCACGACTGTCCTCTTAACCAGTGTAAATGTGCCCTAATGTTCTTCGTACTGCCCCACATAACAATTGAAGTTACTGAGAATGAACAACACATATTATATCCCAAGCATTTAAAAAACTGTAGAGGAGTTTAAAACAACCTTGCATCGTATGGATTCTTTCCCTTGGATTCTTTGCTTGTTAGTTCTTATTACAAAGAATATAATATTTCTTCTTTGTCATATCCACTATAATTTGTTAATATTACCCGACTATTTCCTTGAAGAATTCGAGTACAAAAAAATATAAAATAGTATTTCCATTAAAACAAATACGACTGCATCATTTAATCACATTGTGCACACATACCTACGGTAAAGCCTTGCTGATGACGCCGATCTGATCCACGGACTTTAGTGCACGTATCTGTATTCTTTTCATCTGAACTTAAAAATGGGGGGAAATTCCGAGGGAATGCAAGCAGCTCTAGATTTGTTCAATCCATCCCAAATGCATAATGATGATTATTGAACGCTGACCTTCAAGCGGCCCTTTGCAATAAGCAAATCATTCAGTAGGTATTAGGATTTGCTTCTAAACTATGACCAAATTATTTGTTTTCAGTGAAATTTACAAACCTGTACGTTATTGATATTTAAATCGTTATTTCGTATTATTATAATGCTTACCTATGACAAAGATTTGTAATACTAATTTTGTAGTTTTTTCTTTTCTTTCATTTCTTTTTTTTATTTTATATATTTGATTTCAAAGTTGGTTAAACAGAGTAAATTGTACTTTTTTTCTCCTACCATCCAAATATACTTATAGACGTAATAAAATATTATCTGGGAATTTAAAATAGTAAATAAATATATAAACACTGTCCTCAACGGCTAAAATTCCAAATAAGTGCAGCATTATATTTAAAGCAAAATTAAGGTTATTGTACTCGTAAATTTTATTGCTCCTGTTGCAAATTCACTGCGGGGCATTTTACTTATAGAGAGAATTAAATCATTTTCCCTGTAACTGAAGGGAAAAGTTGATGCCCCTGTCGTGTGAGAGAACATATTGCGTACTGTGTTTATATTCGTAAATAATGGCGCGAGAAACCTCTAGTCGGAAACATATGTGAGCTTTATTGCTCTATGATATGCGCTGTGTCAGATACAATCACAATATGAAGCCGTAACACTTCAGTTGCCAATATCATAAACGATATCACATTTGGGTTATAGCATATTTACGTTGCGTTTTTGCAGTGATATACGAGAAGGTGCAATTGTGTAGTCCGCTCGTGCAAGTAATAACATTTTTCGCTAATTCATATGCTTTTGCGTGCAATCAAGTGACAGAGATTACATTTCCAGTATTTTCCACGCATTACTGTTTAGGTCACAAATTGCTGGGGTGCCAAAAGTCTTGTTAACTTCAGAATACGTCCCACTCACCCAGTGTAATTTTGGACATTTCGTCAAGTGCTGACAGAACTAGTAATTTTGTTAATCTGACTAATGATTTAAGGATTAAGTCGTAATTCTTAATGTTACTTAATCCTCAGTACTTAAAAACGTATCACTCTATGGGAGAATAAAGTGGCAAAATAGCTGTAAAGGTGTCATTTTCCCTTTTATAAAGGAAAATATTGTATACAAATTCATGATTAATTTGATAACATTTAAGCAAAGATGTACGTCAACAAGTAGTGTATTGTTTACACATTCCTGATTAATCTGGTGCCAATTTAAGTGAACATATACACAAGAAAGTAGTGTATTGTTTGCACATTCCTGATTATTTTGGTGCCAATTTAAGTGAAGATGTACGTCAGAAAGTGGTGTATTGTTTGCACATTCCTGATTAATTTGGTGCCAATTTAAGGGAAGATGTACGTCAGAAAGTGGTGTGTTCTTTACATATTCCTGATTAATTTGGTGCCAATTTAAGCTAAGATGTACGTCGGAAAGTAGTGTAATGTTTACACATTCCTGATTAATCTGGTGCCAATTTAAGTGAACATATACACAAGAAAGTAGTGTATTGTTTGCACATTCCTGATTAATTTGGTGTCAATTTAAGTGAAGATGTACGTCAGATAGTAGTGTATTGTTACACATTCCTGATTAATGTGGTGTCAATTTAAGTGAACATATACACAAGAAAGTAGTGTATTGTTTGCACATTCCTGATTAATTTGGTGCCAATTTAAGTGAAGATGTACGTCAGATAGTAGCGTATTGTTACACATTCCTGATTAATGTGGTGTCAATTTAAGTGAACATATACACAAGAAAGTAGTGTATTGTTTGCACATTCCTGATTAATTTGGTGCCAATTTAAGTGAAGATGTACGTCAGATAGTAGTGCATTGTTACACATTCCTGATTAATGTGGTGTCAATTTAAGTGAACATATACACAAGAAAGTAGTGTATTGTTTGCACATTCCTGATTAATTTGGTGCCAATTTAAGTGAAGATGTACGTCAGATAGTAGTGTATTGTTACACATTCCTGATTAATGTGGTGTCAATTTAAGTGAACATATACACAAGAAAGTGGTGTATTGTTTGCACATTCCTGATTAATTTGGTGCCAATTTAAGTGAAGATGTACGTCAGATAGTAGTGTATTGTTACACATTCCTGATTAATGTGGTGTCAATTTAAGTGAACATATACACAAGAAAGTAGTGTATTGTTTGCACATTCCTGATTAATTTGGTGCCAATTTAAGTGAAGATGTACGTCAGATAGTAGTGTATTGTTACACATTCCTGATTAATCTGGTGCCAATTTAAGTGAACATATACACAAGAAAGTGGTGTATTGTTTGCACATTCCTGATTAATTTGGTGCCAATTTAAGGGAAGATGTACGTCAGATAGTAGTGTATTGTTACACATTCCTGATTAATGTGGTGTCAATTTAAGGGAAGATGTACATCAGAAAGTGGTGTGTTCTTTACATATTCCTGATTAATTTGGTGCCAATTTAAGCTAAGATGTACGTCGGAAAGTAGTGTATTGTTTACACATTCCTGATTAATTTGGTGCCAATTTAAGGGAAGATGTGCGTCAGAAATTGGTGTATTGTTTACACATTCCTGAAAATTTGGTGTCAATTTAAGGGAAGATGTACGTCAAAAATTTGTGTGTTGTTTACACATTCCTGATTAATTTGGTGCCAATTTAAGGCAAGATGTACGTCAGAAAGTTGTGTGTTGTTTACACATTCCTGATTAATTTGGTGCCAATTTAAGGGAAGATGTACGTCAGAAATTGGGGAGTTGTTTACACATTCCTGAAAATTTGGTGCCAATTTAAGGGAAGATGTACGTCAAAAAGTTGTGTGTTGTTTACACATTCCTGATTAATTTGGTGCCAATTTAAGGGAAGATGTACGTCAGAAATTGGGGAGTTGTTTACACATTCCTGAAAATTTGGTGCCAATTTAAGGGAAGATGTACGTCAAAAAGTTGTGTGTTGTTTACACATTCCTGATTAATTTGGTGCCAATTTAAGGCAAGATGTACGTCAGAAAGTTGTGTGTTGTTTACACATTCCTGATTAATTTGGTGCCAATTTAAGGGAAGATGTACGTCAGAAATTGGTGTGTTGTTTACACATTCCTGATTAATTTGGTGCCAATTTAAGGGAAGATGTACGTCAGAAATTGGTGAGTTGTTTACACATTCCTGAAAATTTGGTGCCAATTTAAGGGAAGATGTACGTCAGCAAGTAGTGTATTGTTTACGTATTCATTATTAATTTGATGCCAATTTAAGCTAAGATGTACGTCAGAAAGAATAGTATTAGAAACCGTTTATCTAATTTAGTTAACTTCACTCAGCAATTTACAAATCATCATAATGACACAATTTTAAATTAATTTTGTATTCGCAGTATCCATTTTGAAATTATTTTTTTAAATTGAAACAGCATATTTAAATATAAATTCTGGGAAAACTGTCACACACTTCTCTCTGCTAGTTTAATCATTCCTCCCCATATTTGTCTTTCTTTTTAAATAAATATTTAAGGAAAAGTGAAAGAAGAATGAGTGTTTGAATCAAAATGCCGTTGCAATAAACTTTTCCTCCACTTCTCGTGAGGAAGGATACAGAGAGTCATGAATTTAGCTTCAATAGCTTTGGAGTAAAAATATGCACGTTTATTTCGAAAAATATGAACTCTGGCAAAAATTGTTTATAGTTAACTCGGAAATATGTTTAAAAATCAATTAAGGTAGTATGTAAAAAGGAGTCATATCTGGTGCCCCTAATCCATTGTCTTATTACCCAGGCATGTCACATTACTGTTTATTTAAGCTTGATCCATCCCCATCCAAACCCAGAGGTAATATACGAGGGCGACATTGAAATATTTTAAAAATGAAACAAAGTTGGTTTTAAAAGATTTAAATGATTTTGCTGTTTTTAAAAATATTCTTCTTTAACATCAATACATGTTTGCATTTCAGGAAACCCGCCCTCTCACTCCACGATTCCACTCTTCAGAAATAAGGCTTTTTATAATGTTTCACTGCTTCATCCGATGACGAAATGTGACTCCATTTAATCTTTAATTTTTGAAAACAAAGAAATCGCGAGGTGCTGGGTTAGGACTGTATGTTGGAGGGTCCATGGTGCTGACCTTTAGAACATCCAGATACCTAGTTGTTAGATTTGCTGTATGCGACGATGCGTTGTCATGATGTAACATTAATTTTTCTTTTGGGCATTTTTCACAAACTTCTTCAAAAATGTGTGGTAAACAGAGATTTGTGTTCCAATCGGCAGTAACGGTATGCCAACTTCTAATGTTAAAAGGGCACTATGGCCCGTCGGACTTACGTAGGCTTAGGTTCTGTTCGAAAGGCCTATTGAGACGATTGAATTTACTTTTCAGGATCATAATAATAAATCCATGATTCACCACCAGTATCAATATCCCATTGGAATTTCTCCAGAGCTTTCCTGCTCCAATCAATGCGTTGTTATTTTTTATTGGGACCAGTTTATGTGGAATCCATCGACAACAAAGTTTTCTCACGGGATGCTCCTGGGAGGGAGGGGCGGCCAGAGAAAGAAAGAGGGTGCAGGGCCAGAAGGCATGGTCCCTATCTTTCACAGATTGAAACTCTGGATGGTAGGTGGTGCAAGCGGCTCCCCTCTCTCCTGCAGGTTTGCACATCCTACTAGGTGGTCCGGGAATCAGTTCCCCAGGGAACGAAAAGTTATATAGAGCATCCTTTTCCCAACGCCTAGACTCCCCTAAACAGACCAAGCAAATGAAAGGTGAAGTGAAATGAGAATCGAGGTTAAATGGCGGGACAAAAATTTCGGGCGATGTAATGAACGTTCCCAGCATTCGCCTATCAATCTGGGAAACCCCCGAAAAAACTCATGGATCAAGAAGATCGGCCGCAGGAATCGAATCCACGACCTCCCGAATCGGACCAAAGACGTCTGAGGCGCCTGAGCCAGCCCGCTCACATCTGGCTGTTGATATACAATGTTTTGGATTTGACTCATAACAATGTTCAATGTCGTCCGGATAAATTCATAAGATGTCCGTCAATCTTCTTCAAGCATTATTTGAACAGTGGTAATATTTGCATCAGTAACAGCAGTTCTTGGGCATTCTTCACGAACTTCATCACAAGCAAAAACCGACCTCTTTTGAATTCGCTCTACCAATTATAAATTATTGACTTAG